>CM048747.1:48125000-49407500 GCA_026315105.1 Locusta migratoria
GGAACAGATATTTTTACCTTTCTTTAAAATTTCACTGGCACATTTCTATTTAAGATATTTCAAAGAGAAAATATATTTTAATTATATTGGTTGATGACAAAATTAATAACAACAAACATAAAATTAATTATTTTGGTTTCACAAAAAAGTGTTTTTTTAGTTTTGTGTAAATTTACAGGTATTTAGCTTATAAAATTTCTTTCTCAATCAGAAAACATGACATATTTGAGAGAACAATAAACTAGAAACGGCAAACAGTAATATGAATCCTGAATCTCATGGCTACATCAATGCACAGTGGTGCATCAAGTCACAGAAGCTACTATGCATGTCTTGCCATTTCTTTTGTCATAGTTCTAAAACCAAACACAGAGGGCAGCAACAGTCAAGGAACATATAGTTAGCTGTTCCACACAGCACCAACACAGTAGCAGGCCTGCTTCCAGATGGCTAATAAGCTGGGAGCGTTGTGCAACAGCCGCCATACCTATACTCGAGTGTGGTCATTTTGAAGCAGTTCCGTGGCCCGACCTATGTTCGGGCTAGGTCGCCAAAGTGTTAACCTTTGCATGGCAAGGGGTGTACATGGACTGCGGAGAAATTGTAAAGCAATATGTGACCTGCCAGAGAAATAAAATCACATGGCACATCAGAGCACCTATAGGCACACTTGTTCCACCAAACCGGCATTTTGAATGTGTATATGGAGACATTGTAGGCCCACCTTAAAACTCAGATGGCTACAGTTAACACTTCACAGAAGTAGGCCAGTTCACATCATGGCCTAAGACATTTCTTGTGGAAGATATCACAGCAGAAACTGTAGCACAAACATTTCCTCATGTCTGGATTACCTGGTTCAGAGTTCCACTGAGAATTATCACTGATCAACGATGGAAATTTGAAGCCTACATCTTCAGAGAATTGGCAAGAAATGCATACCACTCATCTTCATTGACAGTTGAAAGCTGCACAACAACTATACAAACACATTTACTATTATGACTTTAGGCATGTGAACATGATTTAAGATTGACCTGAAGACCACAACAATGGAACTGGTACAGTATATTGACAATTGTTAAAGCCTACCTGGAGAGATTTTACACAGAATGGCAGATGACACAATTACTGCTTCCGACTTCGCCACCTGATTAAAAGAGCCTATATGCCAGCTGAGACTAAGAATTCCTAGATAATAGTTAGCAAGGTAGTCATTCATTTTTGTTGAGCTAGACAAGTGCACACATGTATTTTTATGCAATGATGCAGTACAGAAACCATTGTGACCACCGTACCACAAACTGTATCCTGTAATTAGTAGGAACAGTAATACTATCACATAATGATCAATGATTACCCACCACAGTCATACTGAATGTGATCAAGCCAGCTTCCTTGGATGCAACAGACATTATAATGACCACAGTATGCAATACAAGGAAGATAAATGAATCATCAACAAGAAGTGTTTCAGTTTCCTACGAGCACCGCAAAGTGTTGTGAACACCAGATACAAGAATTATTACACCATTTATGGACGTACTGCATGGTTCCAAGGAAGAAATAGTTCTTGGGTCGGTAAATGTGTAAAATTTAATCTGTGACATCGTTAGGACTAAGGGGGCAGTCATGTAGTCATCCATTCTGCCATATTTGATGTGCATCGATACTTCTTTGTTACAGGGTAAGGTAGTACAAATATGATATAGGTACAATTCCGATAACATAAGGTTCCATGCCATTTGTCAGTCTTTTAGTCATCGTAGCACCTGCGTTTGTGTGGCGTTGTGGTGTAGCAGGTTCCTACAGCTCCTCCTGTCTTTTCCAGGAATACACCACTTTGTGCTGTGGAGATATACATTTTTTACTGTTAAGAGGTAATGAAGCTACTTAGTCTAATGTGCTCTTATAAATCTTCTAGCTATAGGTGACTGGAGTCACTGCCAAAAATGCAATGTTTGGTACCATGAAGTATGTGTTGGTGCCTGAGGGAAAAAGTGCTTTATACATGGAATATGCCAGTGTTCAAAATTGTACCAGAAAGTGATCACAATTGTACCTAGTGTGGCATATTTTCGATCATTTTTCTCAATTCTGTAACATTTTTTTTTGCCTTTGTCCCAAATTTGTAATTGTCTAATATATGTATTATTGTACATATTCGTTAAACATCCAATGACACATGCCATAGTTAAAATTATTTCTTTTCACAATATGTCTCCAGTTATAACATTTGTCTGAAATGATTGCAATTGTACCACGTTACCCTATTTTCAGTTGAATATTCCATGCTTTATGATATGCATTCATTCATCTCTATCGTCCGTGTCTATCGAGGGTGCGGGGTGCGGTCGACTGCAAGTCGTGGCTCACATCGGCACCAATGACGCTTGTCGCTTAGGTTCTGAGGACATCCTCAGGTCCTACGGGTGCCTGGCAGAATTGGTGAAGGCTGCTGCTCTTGCACGCAGGGTGCAAGCAGAGCTGTCGGTTTGTAGCATTTTTCCCAGGGTTGATTGGGGTCCTTTGGTTTGGAGCCAAGTGGAGGGTCTGAACCAGAGGCTTCGCTGACACTGTGACAGTCATGGCTGCAGATTTCTGGATCTGCATTATCGGGTGGGGAATTGTAGGGTGCCACTAGATAGATCAGGGGTGCACTACACTAAGGAAGTGGCTACTCTGGTAGCAGAGTACTTGTGGAGTGCACATGGTTTTTTTTTAGGCTAGGCACTAACTCTGATGAGCACTCACCTGTCAACATTCAAACAGCTAATTCAGGCAACATTCCGCTCAAAAATTCAAATATCAAAATATTAGCCGCGAACTTACGAAGTATTAGAAATAAAGTTCCTGAATTTGCCACACTGCATGGAAATTATTGTGCTTAGATAGTTTTAGGCACCGAAAGCTGGCTAAATCATGATGTGGCAAGTTCAGAAATATTTAGCGAGGCATGGAATGTAATAAACCAATCAAGAAGGCTAGGAGTGTGTTTTTGTTGGGAAGAGCCAATAAGCAAATGTTAGAATAGCACTTAGAAAATGAATGGCCATCGTTTAATGCCAGGACTATGGATGTAGAGGAATTGTGGACTAAATTTAAGTGCGTTGTAAATAAAGGGTTAGAGAAATATGTGCCAGTAAAAACAATTAAGGATGAAAAAGATCCACTGTGATATAATAATAATGTTAGAAAGCTGCTGAGAAAGCAAAGACTGTTACACTTTCGATTAAAAAAAAAACATGCAAATGCTGACAGGCAAAAGTTGGTAGAGATTCGTGTGTCCATAAAAAGATCGAAGCGCAAAAGCATACAAAAATTACCACAGCCATACCTTAACAAAAGATCTTTCCGAGAATGTGAAAAAATTCTGGTCCTATGTAAAATTGATAAGTGTGTCAAAGCCCACTGTCCAGTCACTCATTGATCATTCCGGGGCAGTAATAGAAGAAAGCAAACGGAAAGCTGAAGTTCTAAATTTAAACTTTAAGAAATCTTCCATGCAGGAGAACCACATAAATGTACCATCATTTGATCAACATACTAATTCTGAAATGGAGGACATAGTAATAGGTATTTCTGGTGTAGAGAAGCAGCTGAGAGAGCTAAATACGAAAAAGTCTGCTGGTCTGGATGGAATACCAGTTTCGTTTTACAAAGAGTATTCTGCAGCATTGGCCCCCTACTTAGCTTGCATTTATCACGAATCTTTAATTCAGCACAAAGTTCCTAGTGATTGGAAAAAAGCACAGGTGACTCCCGTTTATAAGAAAGGAAAGAGAACTGACCCACAAAATTACAGGCCAATATCGTTGACATCAGTTTCATGTAGAATTTTGGAGCATATTCTCAGAATGAATATAGTAAATTTCCTTTAAACAGAAAAGCTTCTTTCTATGAATCAGCACGGGTGTAGGAAACATCATTCATGTGAAACTCAGCTTGCCCTTTTCTCGTATGACATCTTGCGAGTCATGGACAACAGGCTGATTGTGTTTTTCTCGACTTCAAAAAGGCGTTCGGTGTGGTGCCACACTGCAGACTGCTAATGAAGATACAAGCTTGTGGAACAGGTTCACAGATTTGTGACTGGCTGGAAGACTTCCTAAGTAATAGAACACAGTACATTGTTCTTGACGGTGAGTGTTCATCAGAGACGAGTGTATCGACAGGTGTGCCCCAGGGGAGTGTGATAGGACCGCTATTATCTTCTATCTATATAAATGATCTGATGGACAGAGTAAGTTGTAATTTGCAGCTGTTTGCTGATGATTCCTTGGTGTATGGGTGTGTGTCGTCTTTAATTGACTGTAGTAGCATACAGGATGACTTAGACAAAATTTCTAGTTGGTGTGAAGAATGGCAGCTAGCTCTCAATGTAGAAAAATGTAAGGTGATGTGCATGAGTAGGAAAAACAATCCCATAATGTTCAAATACAGCATTAGTAGTTAGCTTCTTGATTCTGTTGCATCATTCAAATATCTAGGCGTAACATTGTAGAGTGATATGAAATGGAATGAACATGTAAGGACAGTTGTGAGTAAGGGGCCAGCCGACTTCGGTTTATTGGGAGAATTTTGGGAAGATGTACTTCATATGTAAAGGAGACTGGATATAAAATGCTTGTACAACCACGTCTGGTATATTGCTCAAGTATTTGGGACCCGCAGCAGATCAGTTTAAAGGAAGACATAGAAGCAGTTCAGAGGCAAGCAGCTAGGTTTGTTACTGGTAGGTTCGACCAATGCGCGAATGTCATGGAAATGTTCCGGTAATGGGAATCGCTGGAGAAAAGACGACATTTTTTTTGTGAATTTCTGTTGAGGAAATTTAGAGGGCCGGAATTTGAAGCTGAGTGTAGTACGATCTTGCTGCTGCCTACTTACATTTCGCGTAGTGATCACAAAGACAAGATAAGAGAAATTAGGGCTCGATCTCGTACAGGGGCATATAGGCATTCCTTTTTTCCTCATTCTATTTGGGAGTGGAATAGGAAAGGAAATGCCTAGTAGTGGTACAGTGTACCCTCCACCACGCACCTTACAGTGGATTGTGGAGTATGCATGTAGATGTAGATGTTGAATAAATTACTTGTTCTATCCGAAACCACAGCACAAAAAAAGGAGACAGTGGGAGAGAGGCATTGGCAGTGGCAGTATACTCTATATGAAAATTTCATTACTATCAGAGACTGGGTAAAAGGATTTAGCATGCTTTGTGTTTAAAGAACATGAATATATTCACATGCCAAAATTTTTTGGTGAGGAAAGCGGAGTGTCGACTGAGGCAGCTGGTTGCCCAGATGTGAGTAAGAGTCTCTACCTTTATTGTGCTGTGACAGGAGCTTTTTCAGCTGGTTAAGTTACTGATCTATTATTTTTGATGAATTTTATACAGTGAAAAATTTACAAATTGGTAGCAAACAATATATACATATTGACTGTGCTTTAAATATTTCCATTGTTACTTTATGGCAACCGCTTGTTCGTCAAATTGATAGAAACAATATGTAACATATCTTTGTAGCTGGCATCTTTGGGGTTTCAGCCTCCAAGGGCTGCCAGTCATGTTTAACCTCAGTTCTGATGTGTTGTAATAAAGTGTTGTATCAAATACATGTGGTTGTTATTGGAGCTCCAACCCCCACATAAAATCCATAACGTATTTAGCGAACTTACCTGATTTATGGCCATCTTCTCATTGTGGTTTTCCGTGTGTTCTTCTCTCCATGTTGTCTTAGAAGTAACACCTAGTTTTGCTTTAAACTGATTGTTGTCAGCTGTGACTTGAATTCATCTATCCCCTGTGGAATTTTGTTCATAAAACCTATCTCCAGGAGATCTTTTACAATTTTAGATAACCAGCTGTTTTTAACTTTCACTGAGAAGGAAAGTGAAAATGTCCAAGATTATCTTCAAATTATGATATAACTTCTTAGACTTCCATAGCATCCAAATTTCCTCAACACAATATGTTACTTAAAACAAAGGTAACTGAAAATATTATCAAAAGAGTGCATTATTACAGCACTTTGAAATTTCAAATCTTTTAATATCAGTCACAAAAGACACTGTGTTTTGTTTACCCTCTGTAGTTTGTATGTTGCTGATACCTCTTTGGCATCTTAAAATAATTAATTATGGCTTACTGTTACAACGTTCTATCAAGAGACTTGAAAGAAGATTTCTCTATTATAGAAGCTTCTTTAAGAATGAGTTCCTTAACCACTCTTGTTACTTGCTCTCAACAATAAAATATTATTGCTTTTAATGTATATATTAAATCTGATTTCTATGTCTAATTATATGCAACATAAATTGATTGCATGACTATCCTCCCATGATCACTCCAATGCGGTGACCTGAGTGAACCATCTATGTGGTGACAGAACTGCTGACAGACCCAATTGCTTTATCCTCCCAACTTGTGGTATGTATACCACCCTTTTAACCATACAACCCTGCAGTGTGGTGAAGCCAGATTCCGCTATGCACGGATTACAGCAGACTGTACTGAATTTGCAATTGTGGTAAGCCAGTTAGATCACAAAAATGCTGTGGAGATTGAAAATGTTATCACTTTGTCATCCACAACTGGAGTATACAATGAATTGAAAATTGTGTTAACCCAGCAAGCATCCATGTCTCAGTAGTAATAAATCAGGTAAGTTCTGTCACAGAGGATATTGGTGATAGGCAGTTCCAAAAATCTTCCTGCACACTCTGTCCAGCAGCCACCTTCTACACCAGGTGAAAGCTATTATTGTCTTCTGAAACAAAATGTATTTAGATGAAGTAGTGGAATTACATGCCAATATGTTTGAGGTATTGTCGCTCATGTTATTGGGTTCTATGGTGTCATATTGCAGCAGTTCATCTACAGGCATGACCACATGCACTTATTATAATGCTTTAACTCCTAAAGGGGATTTGTTGATGAAGCAGCCAAGACAGAAACCATTTCCTCAGAAGCTCAAGGAGCTGTTCACCAGGGCAATTCATCCACTGCTGAACCAAGTCAGTCATCCATCTGCTGTTACTGTCGAAAATTTGGGGTCCAGACGTGTAAGTGTACTACACTATGCACTCGTGCAAATGCAGGCAATAATTGGTGAAGGCAAATTCACCGATCGCTTTGAACAGGAATCACAAGATAAGTAAAAAATACTTGATTAATCCCATCACAAACACATTTATGGAGAATATTTTGACAGCTGATCTAGTGATCTTCACTTGTAGTTGTCATCACTAGTCTTATGTGAGCACACTGCTTTGACTTCATCCCTACATAAGAAAAAACAGTCAGTCAGATAATGGAATATAATGCCTAGATGAACAACAATACATCATGAATAAATCATTCCAAATAAACTACTTGTCTCATGTCTTACTTTAAGCATTTGAAACAGACTTTTATTAATGGAATATTCACTGATATCTGTCCACTGTAAAATAAGAGTGTTATATTATGTTAATGTCACACTGCAACAAAAGTTTGATATGTGGGCTGCCTTTGGTCAAATCCCTTATGCACTTTATAGGATATCATCACACTAAAGGCTTTTGATGTTCCATGCATCAGCATGACTACAGCATTAGTAACACCATCAGCTTACTGATAGCACATTTTTCCTGTGGTAATTTGCTATCGTTCAGTGTTGCCTTTGTAACATTAGGTAGTCAAAAGAGCACAACAATCTAATAAATCTAAAAAAAATCCATCTTTAGCATTTCTAAATTGATGCATAAGGAGCGTTACAAATTTAATAAAATTAAGGTAGACGACTGTCAGTTTGCAACACTCCATTATTAACTGGTAAACATTATTTTAGTTTAGGAAAATCTTTTAATTAATATAAACATCATTTTTGGAATCATGACAGAACCACAAGTGTTCATACAAATAAAGATAAACTTTAAAAAATTATTCAGAATAAATTATTTGGCATCTGTAAAGGGCACTTTATGTACAGGGGTAAGAACCTGTATGAATTGTCAGGAATGTTACAGTATCTAAACTAAAACAATGACAGATGTTGTAAACCAGTCTGAGCATGTTGAACAAATTGCCTATTACACTACTGTGGGAATGATCTTTTTACAGTCACACAGATTCTGTACAATTCACAGCTCCCTGTTGATTTTTACACAGTCCTGGTACTGCCACTTGGCTACAACAGAATAGGAGCCTCTAAATGAAGCCAAGAAGCAGTTTCATACAGTTTTTGTTTTGTTACTTTGGAAGTACTTAGTAACAATTCATTCAATGTAGATATCTTCTACGGGGTAAGCAGTCTCAATGAATTTTGTGTAGAATCGATGAAATGCCCGCCTGAAACATTAAAAAGAAAACGTCAATAAAACATGGAATAAATATTACATAAAGATTACACATATAAAATTAATTAAACAGTAAGTGTTGCCAGAATGCATATATTGAATGTTATGGTCTCTGTGGGTTCATATGAGTGCCCTAAGATGACAAAAATCTCCTCATTCAGCTTAATGCAGAAGATGCTGGGACATCAGACACAGAGGTGGTCCAGAGTGTCCAAAAGCCAAACTAACATATGCCATAATGGTAAATGGGGCCATTCAGTTTTTTAAAAATTTTCCACATATTACTAGCGAGTGTTATTCCCCATCTCTGTCTCAGAATAACAACATCAAGTTTGTTAAAATTAGAATACACAGAGAATACAGTTTACATGATACACACACTATTTGTTTATTTTATTTATGACACATGAAGGAGGTTCTTGTAACAGATTAAAATAAAAATAATTGCCACGTCACAAATGCATGATTATCTGTCACCAGCCAAATACCTGGTTTTGTCCAGATATTTTTTTATTCCATACTTTTGTCTGTCTCCTCTTTCCTTTTATGTCCAGTCCTCTCAATATAGTCCAGTTCTATTGGGAGGACTTATTTTGGGTGCCCACATTTTTTGTCTGGCTTCATTGTGGTTTTTTTCTTCTATTTTTTTCTTTTTTAGTATACATGTTAATGGTCAAAACTCTTGGTGTAGTATACCTATCCATGAACTGGGTATAACCAATTTTATTTCACTTCCTTTCAGCATGTAAGTCTACTTTTTGCTGTATTTCAGGATGAGGCAAGGGTAGCCATGCTTGTGGGACATGAGGAGTCCTTGGCTCTCCTGTATCTGAGGAAAAATAAAAAATTGGCATAGTCTGCTGATTTTCCTTCAAGAAAATAGTTTTTACTTGTACTGAAGATAGGACAAAGGTGTGTGTGTGGTTTTTTTTTTTTTTAATGGGATCAAATCTGAAACTTTGCTAGTAAAAATTTATCATTCATCTTTCAAAATATTGAAAATAAACTCCTGCAAACTCTCATGTGTAACTTTTGAGAGGAACAGTTCCTGCCATGCAATACAATTTTTCGACATGAGCTGGTTTCAGAAATCGAGTAATTTGTTTTTGTGTAGGAGGATATTTACCACACCCACCATGTATATTCATCAGACAAATAATAGAGTGCCATAACAAAACTACAGATTAACTGGGACTGCATGAGCCAAGTACTTCCAACAATTATCTAGCTAATGTTTCAGACTTACAATTTAGGTTTGGTATAAAGGCAGTAAGTGAGTTACCTGTCAAAGGTAATTCCTAAGTATATGGGTATAAAACAATGCTCCAGCTTGATTTCAACCAAAATTACTCTCATTTCTACCTCCTTGTCTGTCACAGGTGGTAAATACAGACCTGAATTTTGTATGGGTTTGGCTTCAGGTGGCACTAGTTTATAGTAAACAGACAACATCACAAAGTTCTTCTCAGCATTTGTTCTGCTTCTTAAGGGCACAAATAGGCATCTCACATGGTGATTGTGTTCATGGCACCACCCATCAAAGCCATTTAATATACTAATGGAGAAGTAAAAGGAGTGTTTTGTTTGTTCTAGACTGTTTCCCATATAATGATGATATTGGACCATACTAGAGGCATCCCATATAAAATATATTCAGAAGAATTAAAATTGCTCAATACACTGGGTACGTTATGGAGGGGATATCATAAAAAAAATTTAACAACAAATTGACAACCTCTTCCGTTCTTGAAGTCACTTAAAATCATGGCTTTCCGGTGCAGTCAGTTGCTCTTAACCCTATGATAAATGAGTTATTAACAAAGGAGGGAACAATTAAAATGAGGAGTTATCATACAGAACAATGTCTGTAATCAGAAAATATTTTTTAATTTACTATTTAAAACAAAAATACAGTGAGGTTTGTTGAAGTATCCGATTAATGATGAAAATTCTCCTCAGAGATGATAAATATTGTTCAAACGAGGTAGAATGGCTGGCCAGTACTTACCTTTGTGCTGTACCCCCAATAGTAACACAAATGAAGAAAAAAAAGGGGGGGGGGATAAAAAGGACAAGCTTTCGGAACATAGTTCCTTCATCAGGTGGGAGAGAAGGGAAGAAGAAAGGATGGGAATGGAAGGGAAAGGTAATTCACAACCTAGGTCATGAAGGTGGTGTTTCAGGAGTGTGGACGTCAGACATACTGCATGTTAGTACTGAGCCAAGCCAGAGAGGATATTTATAACAAAAGAGGAAAGAGCAAATAGTGAAGAGAAGAGAAGATGCAGAGGAGTGTAGGAGGTGTGGAGGGTTGTCTAAAACGTTTTTCATTAACAGGGAAAGATGGGTGGACACACACACACACACACACACACACGCACACGCACACACACACGGAGAGAGAGAGAGAGAGAGAGAGAGAGAGAGCGGGAGGGAGAGGGAGAGAGAGAGGTAAGGAAGGGATAATGAATAGGTGAGCTGAGGATGGAGGAAGCGGAGGGGTTAGAGTAGATTTAGGCCAGGGGGGGTGGTGGGAGGAGAGGATGTGTTGAAGGGCAAGTTCCCACCTCTGTAGCTCTGAGGGACTGGTGTTTGTTGGTAGTATATCCAAATGGCACGTGTGGTGTAACATGTGCCCAGGTCCCTGGAGTTATGCTGGAAGGGCATGTTCGACCACAGGATATTGGGTGTCCCCCAGGCGAACAGTTCATCTGTGCTCATTCATCCACTCAGCCAATTTGTTAGTAGTCATACCAACATAAAAGGCTGAACAGTGGAAACATGTCAGCTGATATATGACATGTGTTGTCTCGCATGTGGCCCTGCCTTGAATCGGGTAGGTTTTTCCTGTGGTGGGGCTGGAGTATGTGGTAGTGGGAGGATGCATTGGACAGGTTTTGCAGTGGGATCGGTTGCAGGGGTAGGAACCATTAGGTAGGGAGGGTGGTTTTGGGATGTTGTAAGGTTGGACGAGGATGTTGCAGAGGTTGGGAGGACAGTGGAAGGCTACTCTGGGTGTTGTGGGAAGAACAGTTTGGAGTGATGATCTCATCTCAGGGCATGACTTGAGAAAGTCATAGCCCTGTTTGAGGAATTTGTTGAGACATTCCAGGCCAGGATGGTATTGGGTGACTAAGGGGGTACTCCTGGCTGGTCTGGGTGCTGAAGTGGTATTTCCAGTTGAGATTAGGGTGAATGAGAGGAGATTCTTGACCAGGGCAGTGTGATTAAATTTAGGTGTAGGACTGAAGGTTAAGCCTTTAGACAGGACAGATATTTCTGGAATGGAGAGGGATTTGGATGAGAGGTTAAGGACTGAGTTGGAATTGGTATTGGGTGGTGTCTCCATGTGGTGATGGTTGTGATAGGTTCTGGGAGGGGTGTGTGCTGGGGTTGGAAGATTCAGTAGGGAAGCCAGGCTTGGTTTGTTGCCAATGAGTGGGTGGAAAAACCTACCCGATTAAAGGCAGGGCCACATGCGAGACAACACACGTCATATATCAGCTGACATGTGTCCACTGTTCAGCCTTTTATGGTGGTATGACTACTAATAAATTTCTTCATATGTGTTACTATCGGCAGTACAGCACATAGGTAAGTACTGGCCAGCCATTCTATCTCGTTTGAACAATATTTGTTGAAGTATCATCTCATGAGTCCTTCCTGTGAAAGTTTTGTTTTTATATTGAAACTTTCAAATCAATTTGGAAATATAGGTTCCTAGAATTTGGTGAAAATGAATTCTGCCTCTTTAAAAAAAGTGCAACACTGCTTGAAACAAACCACTATTCATAATCCTGAAATGATGATGCCTTCAAGTGAAAAATTTGCACTTCTTACTTCAGCTGTCAACATCTACAGTACATAAATTATCACAAGGGTCCTGTAGAGTGGACTTCAAGCATTTAGAAGTTGAAAAATGACTGATAATGCACAGAAATGTAAGCAATAATAGACATCACCACAGTGGATGCTACGTGCTGCAGTGTTGTTGAAATATATGTTGTGACTTTGAGCTGTCATCACTCAGCACAATCCAATGAAGTGCTTAAAACACTCATTCGTAGGGCACACACAATTTATGAATTCAATGGTTTGCTTAAGGAGCTCATCTTCCTAATACTTTTATGTGAGACAAGGCACAATTAGCTAAAGGGAAAGTCAACCATAGCTTTCCTTCCTTCTATGCCTACATCTCTGTCTTCACTCTGTAAGCAAAAAAAAAGTTCAAATGTTTGTGAATCTATCAGACCAAACTGCATGGTCATCAGTCCGTAGCTTACAAACTACTTAAACCTAGGTAAACTAACCTAAGGACAACACACACACACACCCATGCCCCAGGGAGGACTCGAACCTCCATGGCGAGCAACCGCGCGCTCTGCAGCGAGATGCTTTAGACCGCTCGGCTACTCCACCGCGGCACTCTGTAAGCCTCCTCACAGTATGTTGTAGAGGATCTTTATGTACCATTGTCACTTTCTCCTCTCCTGTTCCTGTTGCATAAGGTTCAAAGGAAAAACAACTGCCAACAACCCTCTGTGTGGTCTGTAATCTTTTTAATTTTATCCTTGTGGTCTTTTCACAAGATATATTGAGTTGGCATCCTGCAGAAATTTCAAGTTTAAGCGATTTTCCATGCATCATTCAATAATGTAGCTTTTCTTGAATTGAGAAGAATTATTTATTATTGTAAGTGGCTGGCTGTCACAAAACCTTGCCAATGTGGTTTGGCTTATATGGGTGATACCACATACATCATGTATTAATTATCAGTACAGCTATTAAATCAAGGCTTCTTTTATAAAGGACTGTTCCAACTAGATGTTATTTGGAAAAGGACCAACAATAATTTTGGTTGCAATAAAATTGTCTGATAGCTCAGTTATTGAACAGTTGGTGGATATACACATCATTATAAAACTTACTAGCTGTGATATAAGGTTGTTGTTGTTGTGGTCTTCAGACCGGAGACTGGTTTGATGCAGCTCTCAACAATACCTTATCCTGAGCAAGCCTCTTCATCTCCACATAAGAACGTCAACCTACATCTGTCTAAATCTGCTTACTGTAGCCATCTCTTGGTCTTCCTCTGCGGTTTTTACCCCACACACTTCCCTCCAGCGCTAAATTCACAATTCCTTGATGTCTAAGAATGTGTCCTACCAATCTATCCCTTCTTTTAGTCAAGGTATGCCAGAAATTTCTTTTCTCCCCAATTCTGTTCAGTACCTCCTAATTAGTTACGCGATCCACACACCTAATCTTCAGCATTCTTCTGTAGCACCATATTTCAAAAGCCTCAATCCTCCTCCTGTCCGCACTGTTTATCGTCCATGTTTCACTCCCATACAAGGCAACACTCAACACAAATGCCTTCAGAAAGGACTTCCCTAGGCTTAAATCAATATTCGACGTTAACAAATTTTTCCTTTTCAAAAACGCTTTTCTACCCATTGCCATTCTGCATTTTATATCCTCTGTACTGCGACCATCATTTGTTATTTTACTGCCCAAGTAACAAAACTCATCTACCTCCTTTATTGCTTCGTTTCCCAATCTAATTCCTTCAGCATCACCTGATTTTCTTACACTGCACTCCTATCATCTGGGTAATGAATGGATTCTTGTCATTTCCAGAATTTTATCTCGGCAAAGACTGAAGTGTGTATATAAGACAAGAATATGTGCAATAAATCAGATAACTTGCACCATCAATACTAGACATTTTCATAAAAACACAGTACACCAATAAAAATGCAAGAGGGAACCTTATCTCATTTTAATGGCTTAAAGATGATCAGTAAAAATATAAAGCTGTGAAGAAACAACTCCCTCCACCATGTATCTGTTTAATATTTCAGTATGGGCCCAAAAGGACAAGACAAGGTACAGTCAGTCAGTGTGGCTTTTGATTGTTTGCCTTCCTTTGGCCCAAATTTATTTCATCCTTTCAGAATGAAAATGTAGGCTACTATCATTTAGTGCAGACTATTTCTTTATCACAGTGTTATTCACTAGCCATACTGCTTATCACAGTTTACTTTGTCTGCAAAAACTGATCCAATTCACTGAAATATATATACAGAGAGTGTATGTTATTTTACAATTTTTACTTTGAATTAATCTTCAGAAAGAACTTTTTGATTTTGTAAGATTAATCCTGGAATCTTAGTTATAGGCACATCACATCTCTTCATCACACACTTGTAGGACTTACCCGACAGCTTCGGCAACAGGTCTTGTTGACTCTTGACCCATGAAGACATGACAAGCAAACCGCTGCAATTGCGGATGTTTTGTAATGAAACCCATATACCGATGGTCTCGTGGGTGAAAGGCGCAAAATGAAACATTCTTCAGGGAATAGAAATAGTCGTGACATGGTGAATCCATAGGCTGCAAGAAAATTAATCACTTTTTATTTTCTTATACAATAATGGTGGAAAATGATGCATTTCTTTAATTATGTTGTTAGGAGGTTTTCAAGGTTCTCTCTAAAGTGTTGGATTCAATTACAAAAGTTAACCATATGTAAATGTAAAGAAGAGCCAGATCTGTTTGATTAGATGTTTAGAATCTTTTCATTTTTCCAGGGATAAGATAGATAAAGGCAAGTTATGAGACACTAGATAATTATCAGAAGTTCATTCATTAATTGAAAGTCCAAGTATGAATTCAACAATATATGAGGTGTGTTTTTTTTAAGTAAGGTCCGTTTTATTGTAGACATTAGTAGTTCATGCGCATACCACAATGAGTGCATGTTTTGTGTACCGGCACGCCTTGGGAACAGCTGTGCTCAGTTTCAGCTCTGTAGCTAACATGTATGGTTCTGTTTTGTGCTTTCAAAATGTTTAAAACTATCAACTCACCCGCCACATGTGAGGTTCACTCAGTGATACAGTTTTTATCAGCAAGGAACATGTCTGCTGCAGAAATTCATCGACAGATTGAAACTGTTATGAGTGAAAGCAAAGTACTTAAGTTGGTACGAGAATTCAAAGATGACTGTGACAATGTCCACGATGAGGACCACTACGGTCACCCTTCTTCAATTACAGACGATTTGGTGGCTTCAGTTGAAGCAAGGATTTGTGAGAACAGGTGTTTTACAATAACAGGTCTCTCAAATGAATTTCCTGACATGTTAACATCAGTGCTTTACAAAATTGCTTCTGGACACCTAAAGTGAACTCTTTGTTATTGAAGCAGGCGGCAAGTTATGTTCAAACAGACCTTACTTAAAAAAAACACGCCTCATAATAAGGACAGTTCACAACTCATCACAAAGACATATGACAAGCTGCAACAGGTATATAAAAAAAGACACACACATACAACTAAACTATTGGCCATTGGCCTTCTTCAGGGCATTCACACAAACATACAAGCACACTTCACAGTCACACATCTGTCACCTCTGGCTGCTGCACTCTGAATCATGCTCTGTGGTGAAGGAGTAGCAGGAGAGGAGAGATTGGGGGGGGAGGGGGGGAAGGCTGCATCATGGTGGTGGGGATGGATGGATACAGCACAGCCCTATGGAGCATGTACGTAATAGATGGGAAGAACAAGATGCAGATTAGGAATGAAGTGGGGAGACAGAGGAGGGGAGGAAAGCAAAACAATAACACACACACAAAACACAGGAAATGGGAGAGGTGTAGGATAGAGGGGGTAGGAACTGTTGGGTGTGGAGGAAATGGGGGTTATTGTAGGTTGATGCCTGAATTATTTTGGGATCAGAGAAGTACTGTAGGGATAACTCCCATATGTCAAGTTCAGAAAAGCTGGTGGGGGAGAGCAGGATCCAGATGGCCCAGGTTGTGAAGCAGCCATTCAAATCAAGCATATGCTTTGCTGTGTGTTACGCCACAAAGTGGTCTACCTTGTTCCTGACGACATTTTAATGATAGCCATTTATCACAATGGAAAGCTGGTTAGTGGTCGTGCAATATAGAAAGCTGTGCAGTGATTGCAATAGTTGCTAAATTACTTGGCTGCTTTCACAGGTGGCCCAGCCTCCAATTTGATAGGAAAAGCTAACAATGGGGCTCGAATAGGAAGTGCTGAGTGGGTGACTTCGACAGGTCTTGCAGTGGGGTCTTCCAGCACAGGCATGGAAGGGGAGGTTGGCAAAGCTCATAGGTGACAGTGTAGTAGGGGGTGGGGGTGTCACTCATGGAAAAATTCCTGTAGTAGTTGGTGTTAGGGCTGCACCTTTTTTAGACTGAAGACAGCTGATAGGTATTCCTGCTTAAAGGAAGTCCCTCTAAGAAAAGAACCACCTTTGACAAAGTCTAAGAATATAATTAATAATGGAATTACTGTTTTTCATGAAAATATACAGGGTATCAGAGAATGCTTATTGATACTGATACTGATACTGATTCTGACATTATTGGAATTTCAGAGCACTTTTTAAGTGGTGTGACAATTCAGAGACTTCCTTTGCCAGGATACAGGTTAGCTGCCTTCTACTCTAGGAGTTCCTTGCAGTGTGGGGGAGTGGCCATGTATGTAAAAAACGGTTTTTCATCGGATTCAATAGATTTTTCTAATCACTGCACAGAACAGATATTTGAATGTTGTCCAGGAATTGTTAATGTTAATGGAACTAAACTAGTAATAGTTGTTATTTATAGATCCCCTGACTCAGATTTTAAAATGTTTCTGCCCAAGCTGGAATTGGTTCTGGGTTCACTGTATAGGAAGTATAAAAAATTAATTGTGTGTGGAGAGTTCAACATTAATTGTGTAGGTGATAGCTCAAGGAAAAGTCAGCTGTTAGATCTATTTAATTCCTATAACATGGTGCAAACAGTATTTTTTCCAACGAGAATGCAAGGAATAACAGTTCTACCATTGACAATATTTTTGTTCATTCTTCATTATTAGAGGGGGCACTCTGTCAGCAGAATAGTAAATGGCCTATCAAACCACGATTCCCAAATTTTAATTCTAAAACTTATTTGTTCTCAAACAAATGTTAAACATAAATATCAACTACTCAGAAAAGTTAATCCAGTTGCAATTGGGACCTTTTTAAGCTCAATTAAGGAACAAGAATGGCAGGATGTTTATAGTACTGATAATGCAGATGATAAATATAATGCTTTTCTGAACACATTTCTTATGCTGTTTGAAAGTTGCTTTCTGCTGGAACAATCAAAACAGGGTACTTCCAGTAACAGACAGCAAGAGTGGTTGACAAAGGGAATAAGAGTATCATGTAGAACTAAGCGGGAGTTGTATCAAAATGTTAGAAGCAGTCAGAATGAAGATGCAGTAGCTCATTACAAACAGTACTGTAAGGTTCTGAAAAATGTCATTAAGAATGCAAAAAGTATGTGGTACGCAAAAAGAATAGCAAACTCTCGGGATAAAATTAAAAATATCTGGTCAGTCGTGAAGGAAGTGTCTGGTCAGGAGCAGCAGGTAGAAGATATAACGTCAGTGCGTAGTAGGAATGTTTCTGTTACTGACAAGTTAGATACATGTGCAATATTCAATAATCACTTTTTGAATATAGTAGGGGAACTAAACAAAACTCTAGTTTCTACAGGTAATCATATAACATTTTTAGAAAATGCCTTTCCGAGGCTGTTACCTGAAATGGTCCTTCATAATACTTCCATGGGTGAGATTGAGTCAATAATTAAATCACTAAAGACTAAGGACTCTTGTGGATGTGATGGGGTATCTAGCAGAATTCTAAAGTACTGTTCTCCATATGTTAGCCCAGTACTAAGCCATATTTGTAATTTTTCCTTTCAAAATGGTTAGTTTCCTAACAGATTAAAGTACTCAGTAGTGAAACCACGTTATAAAAAAGGAGAAAGGGATAATGTAGACAACTATAGACCTATTTCTATGCCATCGGTTTTTTCTAAAGTTATTGAAAAGGCTGTATATTCAAGATTAATTGATCATTTCAGTTCACATAATTTATTGTCAAACGTGCAGTTTGGTTTTAGAAATGGTTTAACGACTGAAAATGCTATATTTTCGTTTCTCTGTGAGGCACTTGATGGGTTAAATAAGAGGCTACAGACATTTGGTGTCTTCTTTGATTTAACAAAAGCGTTTGATTGTGTTGATCACAAAATATTGTTGCAGAAGTTGGAACATTATGGAATATGGGGAGTAGACCACAATTGGTTCACCTCTTACTTTAATAATAGACAACAGAAGGTAATTCTCTGCAATGTAGAAAATAGCTATGACGTGCAATCCCAATGGGGCACAATTAAGTATGGGGTGCCCCAGGGGTCTGTTTTGGGACCATTGCTGTTTCTTATTTATATAACTGATATGCCTTCGAGTATAACAGTGACTGTAAAATATTTTTGTTTGCTGATGATACCAGCTTGGTAGTGAAGGATGTTGCTCGTAATATTGACACAATATCAAATAATGCAGTTCAAGAGATAAGTTCATGGCTTGTAGAAAACAAGTTGATGTTAAATCACAGTAAAACTCAGTTTTTACAATTTCCAAAACTAAATTGTGCTATATTTACCATTACAACAATATCTGAGATAAGTGATTTTCAACACGAAAAGTAGTCTATTACGCTTGCTTTCACTCACTTATGACGTACGACATTGTTTTTTGGGGTAACTCGCCTGATGCAAAAAGGATATTTCTGGCTCAAAAACGGGCGGTTCGAGCAATATGTGGTGTAAGTTCGCGAACGTCATGTCGACCCCTTTTCAGTAGTCTGGGAATTTTTACTCTGGCGTCACAATACGTTTTTTCTTTAATGTCATTTGTTGTTAAGAATATCAGCTTATTCTCACGAGTTTGTGGCTTTCATTCCATGAATACTAGACAGAAGTCGAATCTGCATTTGCATCTCACCACCTTAACACTTGTGCAGAATGGGGTACAATATTCTGCAGCATCCATTTTTAATAAGCTGCCACAAGAACTAAAGAATCTTAGCACTAATCCACACGCTTTCAAAGCTAAATTGAAGAGTTACCTCATGGCTCACTCCTTTTATTCTGTCGAGGTACTCCTACAAAAGTTAAACAATTAAGCTATTTCATTTTTTTCTTTATTGATTCTTTTCACTTTGTCTTAAGATTGTTGTGTGCAAAGGACTACTTAAAATTTTTCTATTACCATTCTTGTGTAACAATTAATGTATTGACTTGTTCCATGACCATGGAGTCTCACTCCTCAATTGGGTCCTATGGGACATAAATAAATAGGAAAATGCTGCATGTGGCAAGAGGCTGGGGTTTGCAGTGTCACAGGGATTGACTAGGATGTTATGGAGGTTAGCAGGGCGATGGAACACCACTGTAGGAGGGGTGGGAAGGATCTTGAGGAGGATCACTGGTGGCTCATGCTCAATTTTGTTGGTGGTGCCCAGACAAAGTTAGTAAACAGTATAATGGAATCAGCCTGAAGTGTTAATTATGTAACCTCCATTTATATAACATCATTTAAAGACATTCAAAAGACTAAATATGCTAATTATGCAGTAATTAATATAATTGACAGAACACTGTAGCTAATAAAAATTTATACAAATGTGAAATAAACACTTTCCTTTTATTACTATCATTTTTTTTGGTGTGTGTGTGTGTGTGTGTGTGTGTGTGTGTGTGTGTGTGTGTGTGAGTAATACTGTAGTTGGTCTGTACTACCAGCTCCGCTGGTTTTCCATCTACTTTTGTAGGTATCTAAGTTTATGCTGTGGTGACACAATTTATTGAAGACATTGGGGGCTTCAAGGTGTTTGGATTCAACCCAAAGTTCACCAACTCTTCTCATGCTGACGTTCGTACTTATTGTGCTTCTGCTTTCAGAGAGACAATGGTGACCCTCCTGGCTTACCTTATGGCCAAGGTAAAAACTCTGGGAAAAAACCTTGGCTAGGAGCAGTTTCATGTGTATTTTACCTTAACTAGTACATTAACTAATGAGATATGTGTTCTGACACATTATTTATACAATAAATGTACACACCACACACTTCTTTGGTGTCTGTTGTCAAATTAAGCTCACTGCTACATTTAGAACATTTTCTAGAAGGAGCAATACAGTCACATCAGAAACTCGAAACCTTTGAATGTTCTCTTGAATTTCAGATACAGCACACTCAAAATGATGTAATCATTGGATATGGTAATGGCATTTGCACTCTGCATATGAATTGTTGTTGTTGTTGTTGTTGTGGTCTTCAGTCCGCAGACAGGTTTGATGCAGGTAAAAACTCTGGGAAAAAACCTTGGCTAGGAGCAGTTTCATGTGTATTTTACCTTAACTAGTACATTAACTAATGAGATATGTGTTCTGACACATTATTTATACAATAAATGTACACACCACACACTTCTTTGGTGTCTGTTGTCAAATTAAGCTCACTGCTACATTTAGAACATTTTCTAGAAGGAGCAATACAGTCACATCAGAAACTCGAAACCTTTGAATGTTCTCTTGAATTTCAGATACAGCACACTCAAAATGATGTAATCATTGGATATGGTAATGGCATTTGCACTCTGCATATGAATTGTTGTTGTTGTTGTTGTTGTGGTCTTCAGTCCGCAGACTGGTTTGATGCAGCTCTCCTCACTAACCTGTCCTGTGCAAGTCTCTTCATCTGAGAATATGTTCAGCAACCTACATCCCTTTGAATCTGCTTACTGTATTCGTCCCTCGGTCTCCCTCTACGATTTTTACCCCGCACACTTCCTTCTAATGCTAAGTTGACGATTCCTTGATGTCTCAGGATGTGTCCCACCAAACTATCCCTTCTCTTAGTCAGATATGCCAGAAACTCCCTTTTCTCCCCAATTCTTTCGAGCACCTCATCATTAATTATGTGATCTATCCATCTAATTTTCATCATTTCTCTGTAGCACCACATTTCAAAAGCTTCTATCATCTTTTTGTCTCAGCTACTTATTGTCCACACTTCACTTCCATTCAATGCTACACTCCAGACAAATGCATTCAGAAAGGACTTCCTAACATTTAAACTAATATTGGATGTCAACAAGTTTCACTTCTTCTGAAACGCTTTTCTTCCCATAGCCATTCTGCATTTTATATCTTCTTTACTTCGGCCATCAGAAGTAATCTTGCTACCCAAGTAACAAAACTCATCTACTACTTATATTGACTCATTGCCTAATTTAATTCCTTCAGCATCACCTGATTTTTTGATGCTACATTCCATTATCCTTGTTTTACTCTTGTTGATGTTCATCTTATAACCTCTTTTCAAGACATTGTCCATTCCATTCAATTGCTCTTCCAGATCCTTTGCGGTCTCTGACAGGATTACTATGTCATTGGCAAACCGCAAAGTTTTTATTTCGTCTCCCTGAACTTTAATTCCCTCTCCAAATTTCTCCTTCCATTCCTTCACTGCTTGCTCAATGTACAGATTGAACAATGGCAAAAGGCTACAACCCTGTCTTACTCCCTTTCCAACCTCTGCGTCCCTTTCATGCCCTTCGACTCTAATAACCGCTGTTTGGTTTTTGTATAAGTTGAGTATAACTCTTTGCTCCCTATATTTTATCCCTGCTATCTTCATAATTTGAAAGAGTGTATTCCAGTTGACATTGTCAAAAGCTTTCTCCAAATCTACAAATGCTAAAAACGTATGTTTGCCTTTCCTTAGCCTATCTTCTAAGATAAGTCATAATGTGAGTATTGCCTTCTGTGTTCCAACATTTCTCCTAAATCCAAACTGATCTTCCCCAAAGTCAGATTCCACCAGTTTTTCCATTTGTCTGTAAATTATTCGTGCCAGTATTTTGCAACCATGACTTATTAAACTGATAGTTCTGTAATTTTCACATTTGTCTGCACTTGCTTTCTTTGGAATTGGAATTACTAAATTTCTTCTTGAAGTCTGAGAGTATTTCCCCTGTCTCATATATCTTGCGTACTAGGTGGAACAATTTCTTCATGACTGCCTCTCCTAACGATATCAGCAGTTCAGATGCAATGTCATCTATTCCAGGGGCCTTGTTTCTACTCAAATCTTTTAGTGCTCTGTCAAATTCTTCTCGGAGTATAGTATCTCCTCTCTCATCCTCCTCTTCATCATCTTCCATTTCTAGAATACTGCTTTCAAGTTTATTTCCTCTGTACAGGCCTTCTATATATTCCTTCCACATTTCAGCTTTCCCATCTTTGCTTAGTACTGGTTTTCCATCCGAGTTCTTGATATTCGTACCGCTACTTTTCTTGTCTCCAAATGTCTCTTTTATTTTCCTGTAGGTGGTATCTATCTTTCCCCTATTTATACATAATTCTACGGTCTTTCATTTCTCCTCAAGCCACTCCTGCTTAGCCAGTCTGCACTTCCTGTCAATCTCATTTTTCAGACGTCTGTACTCCCTTTTTTCCTCTTCATTTGCTGAATTTTTATATTTTCTCCTCTCATCAAATAAGTTCAGTATATCCTGTGTTATCCAGGGATTTCTATTAGGCCTCGTCCTTCTGCCTATATTATCCTCTGCAGTCTTCACTACCCTATCTCTCAGAGCTACCCATTCTTCTTCTACTGTATTACTTTCCCCCGTTTCAGCCAATCCTTGCCTAATGCTCCCTCTGAAACCCTCCACCACCTCTGGTTCCTTCAATTTGTCCAGGTTCCATCTCCTAACTTTTCTACCTTTCTGCAGTCTCTTGAGTTTTAATCTGCAGTTCATAACCAATAAGTTATGTTCATAGTCTATATCTGCCCCTGGATATGCCTTACAGTTTAAAACCTGGTTCCTAAATCTATTCCTTACCATTATAAAGTCAATCTGGTACCTTCCAGTGTCTCCTGGTCTCTTACACGTATACAGCCTTCTTTCATGATGTTTAAACCAAGTGTTGGTGATCATTAAATTTTGCTCTGCACAGAATTTCCTCTTTCATTCCTTTTCCCCAGTCAGTATTCACCTACTACATTTCCTTCTCTTCCCTTTCCTACGACCGAGTTCCAGTCCCCCATCAAAATCAAGTTTTCATCTCCCTTAATTTTCTGAAAAATTTCTTTTATCTCCTCATACATTTGTTTGATATCATCATCATCGGCAGAGCTAGTTGGCATATACACTTGTACTACTGTAGTCGATGTTGGTTTTGTATCTCTCTTTACTATGATAATGCATTCACTACACTGTTCATAGTAACTAACCCACATTCCTATTCTCTTATTCATTATTAAACCTACTCCTGTGTTACCGCCAACTGATTTTGTATTTATAACCCTGTACTCACCTGACCAGAAAACCTGTTCATCCTGCCACTGAACTTCAGTAATCCTTACCATATCTAACTTTAACCTATCCATTTCTCTTTTCAGATTTTCTAATTTACCTAGGTGATTAAGGGTTAGAACATTCCACGCTCCGATCCGTAGCATGCCTGCCTTGTTTTTCTTGATGAGGGCATCCTCTCCTGCCTGGAGATCTGAAAGGGGGACTATTTTACCTCCAGAATATTTTTCCCAGGATGATGCCATCATCATATATTCATACAGTAGAGATGCATGTCCTTGGGAAAAGTAACGACTGTAGTTTCCCCTTGCTTTCAGCCGTTTGCAGTAACTGCATAGCAAAGCCATGTTAGCTGATGTTACAAGGTCAGCTCAGAGACTGTTGCCCCTGTAACTACTGAAAAGGCCGTTGCCCCTCTTCAGGAACCACACATTTGTCTGACCTCTCCACCATCTGAATTATGTTACAGAAAATATTAATGTGTTTCATGATATAATAAAAAAAAATTAGGAGGAAGAAAAAGTGTGGACGGTGAAGTAAATTTCTTAAGGCAAATGCTTCTATTATTGTGACATCATACCAGGAATCCTCTTCTTCAATCTTTTCAAAACATTCCAATAAGTGCAATTTGTTTTATTTGTCAGTTTTACAATGTGGGGCTGGAAGTTCCATCTAGTTGAAGAGACTGAAGCAATTCTCTTGTTGCAGACTGTCTGTAACAAATCATTTTGCTGGGAAATGAAGAAGAAAATGTTGTAAAACCAGCAATACTTGCAAAGAACAACCTTGTCGACTTTATGCTCTTACTGCAAGCATTCCGAAGAACCAAATGCATTTGGTGCGCATAACACGGAACATACTTGCCATGTGGAAAAGTTCTCTGCATCAGTGTCTGCACACCACTGTGACTCCCACACATTACTGG
Organism: Locusta migratoria; assembly: GCA_026315105.1. Lineage (NCBI taxonomy): Eukaryota > Metazoa > Arthropoda > Insecta > Orthoptera > Acrididae > Locusta > Locusta migratoria. The sequence continues at coordinate 48,149,517 of CM048747.1, forward strand.
GGCACCATCATATCCCTAAGCAATTAGTTCTTCTTGAACATTGAAAGGTTCCAGATGTCTTTTTGAAACCTCACTAAGTCCATATGCTGGGCTATCATTAACGTTTTCAAAGGAAAGAAATCTTTCAACAGGTTTCTTCCCCTTAATAAACTGCAGTATAATGGCAAATTGACTTTTGAACATAATATCTGTTGTTTCAACAGCCTGAACAGAAATGAAAGTGACATTGTTAATCTCTTTAATCAGTTCTTCAGTGTAAACTTGATATATAAAGTCCAGAAGCTCAGTTTGTATTATGTCCGACATATTTACACATGGAATTACGAGAGCTACTTATCTAATACACTATCATCTAATACACTACCAAGATTTCCCAAAAGAGATAACAAGTCTATGAAATTACCACGGTTTGCTGACTATTGTTTTTCATTGTGAGCTCTTAGTGCTATCTCATACGTTCCACAAAACATTAAGCACTCTACTATTCTGTTTAATATGTCTCTGTTCTATGCAACTAATTCATTATGTTCTTGTATTGACTTTTTATACACCAAATCAATCTGAGCAAAATGTTAATTATGTCAAACATTTTATATTTTATATTTACAAGCATTTTCTCAATGAAGTCCACACAGTAGAAACAAAACAATTTTTGTTTCTCTCCACTCACAATTAGCCAAGACTTTTTGCAGAACCATGTATATAGCAGAAAGTTCTCTTCTTCTTTCAGTCGAGTTGAGACATCAAGGAATCTTTTGGTTGATGTGTACCTAACCACTTGATTTCTAGCTTCTCTTCCATACTTAATAAATGAAAGTGCATTTTAAGCAAAGAATCTACTTTATTCATTTTATACCCAGTTTACGGATACTGAAGTTGCAACAAGACAACAGCAGAATACATTTTGAAGTAGGTGTTAAGGGCCCAGGGTCACCTCCCCCAAACTATGCAAACCTGTGGACAGGTGCATAATGGATGGGGAATGGGAGCACGACAGGTACAGCCCACTTCACTGGGGCCTGCTTTGCCAAGCCCCAAGCAGCACCAGGGTGAGGGGCGAGGAGGGGAAAGAAAAATAGCTGTGTGACGTCACTGCGATTGCGGCCTTAGGTGTGCCGGGTGCAGTGCTAGTAAGGGACAGCTGCCTCTGGTCCTCGGCTGTCAGCATGGCTGTGAAGAGAGGGGGCACATGCTAGCCGGCCCTCAGCTATGATCTGGCGAAAGGCAAGCGAAACCATTTGATCGCATCATTGTAGATTGAGGGGATCATGTCACACTCCAACTGTTTGATATAATACTGCAAAAGTATATCACAAATTTTCTGGTGGGGCCAGGTCCCCATGGATCTTTAGAACGAGCCTCCCTTGGGCTGGATATCTCTCATTTCTGGGCATGATGAGAAAAATCAAAACCTTAGCAAAGAATGCAGTTTAGTTGTTGTAATCCAGGGTAGTAGAGAGAGCTTTTGGAGTGTGTGGGTATATGACATGGGAGATCTGCTTGTGGACTAGGTCAGTGGGGTAGTCTCTGTCTGTAAATGCCCTTGTAAGAGCTTCAGCATACTGGGAAAGACAGTTCTTGCCACTGCATATATGCCATCCATGGCTGGCTAGGCTGTAAGGGAGGGATTTTCTGAGTGTAAGGGATGGCAAAAGTGTAGGTAATGTTGGTGGTTGGTAAATTCAATATGGACGGAATTGTGGATGTTAACATCCAAGAATGTGGCTTGAGGGAGGTGTGGGAGAAGGAGCTGAGTCTTTGAAAAAAGGAGGATAAGGTGGCCTGGCCCTGAGTCCAGATCATGAAAATATCATCAATAAACCTAAACCAGACCAGAGGTATGGGGTTTTGGGATGCTAGGAAGGTTCTTAAAGATGGCTCATAAACAGACTGGCATAGGAGGGTGCTATGTGGGTGCCAGTGGCTGTGCCATGGATTTGATGGTAAATTTTCCTCTCAAAGGAAAAGTAGTTGATTGTTAGGAAAAAGTTGAGTGAGGGTTATGACAAATGACATGTCGGGTTTGAATTCAGAAGGATGCTGGGACTGGTAGTGTTCTAGAGTGGCAAGACCATGAACATGTAGGATGTTGGTGTATAGGGAGGTGGCATCCACTGTGACAAGTAAGGATCCAGGAGGTAAAGGAATAGGGATGGTGGAGATTTGGTTAAGGAAATGGTTGATTTTCTTGATTTAGATTTTCGACAATTGGTCAAAGGTTTTGGTCAATGAGGGATGAATTTTTTTCAGAAGGAGCACAGTCAGCCACTGTTGGTCACAGGATTATTTGGTTTGTGGATTTTGGGGAGCATGTCACATGTGGGGGTGTGGGTGCTGTTGGTGTGAGGAGAGAGGGGGATTCAGCAGATTTCAATGGTTGCTATCTGGATCCTGTTGCAACTTATTTTATGTCTTTGCAGTGAGTTGTAAACTGTCCTCATTATTTTGTATTATTCACTGAAGATAGAAATATGGGTTTTTTCATACATTATTTTACAAAATTTGGCAGACACGTGCCTTATACAAAAATAAGAAAAAATCTGCGTACATACTCCTCAATCAACAATATGGTGCATGAAGAAGGGCCTAAGTGTACTTGCATCTGTGTAAATGTGTGTGTGTGTGTGTATTTGTTTACCTTCCTTTTCCCCCCCAAGGTAAGTCTGTCCCGGGATTGGAATGACTCCTTTTCCACTTCCTTAAAACCCATATCCTTCCCTTTTCCTCCCCTTTTTTCCTCTTTTTCCTGAAGAAGCTGCCAGTGGTGGCGAAAGCTTGTATGTGTGTTTGTGTGTGATTTTATTTGTTTCTCTCGACGAGCCGGTCCTTTTGGTAAGTCATCTCTTTTCTATTTTTATTTTGAGAGAGAGAGAGAGAGAGAGAGAGAGGAAAAATTCCTAACAGGAAAAATATATATAAAAAGTAGATGAAGATTACTTACCATGTGAAGGAGCACATTTAGCAATAGTAACACAAATAAATAAAACACACACACACACACACACACACATAAACGCTAGCTTTTGCAGCCTAGCTGCTTCAACAGGCAGAGGGGAAGGAGAGGGAAAAGGAAATGATGAGGGTTTTAAGGGAGTGGGTAAGGAGCCATTCCAATCCTGGGAGAGGAAAGACTTACCTTGGGGGGGGGGGGGGGGAAAGGAGCGTAAACAAACACACACCCACCCACACATATGCACCTAGGCAGACATACTGTAGAAAGCAAAGGAGTTGGACAGAGATACCTCTTGAGGCAGAGGCTCTGTCCACAGACTCGAGGCAAAGATGTTAAAGATGGTGGGTGGGATTTTGAATTTAGCGGATGTTGAGACCAGATGGGCAACGAGAAGAGAGAATATGCTGAAGGGCAAGTTCCCTTCTCCGGAGTTCTGAAAGATTGGTGTCGGTGGAAAGTATCCAGATAACCCAGACGCTGTAACACTGTGGCGAGATGTGCTGGCCATGCACCAAGGCATGTTTAGCCACAGGGTGATCCTCATTACCAACAAACATGGTCTGCCTGTGACCATTCATGCAAATGGACAGTTTGTTGCTGGTCATTACCACATCGAATGCTTCACAGTGCAGGCATGTCAGTTGGTAAATCATGTGGGTACTATCGCAAGTGGCTCTGCCCTTAATCGTGTACGCCTTCCGGATTACGGAACTAGAGTAAGCGGTGGTGGAAGGGTGCATAAGGCAGGTTTTACAACGGGGGCGGTTACAAGGTTAGGAGCCAGAAAGTAGGGAAGACGGTTTGGGGATTTCATAGGGATGGACTACAGTATGTCTGCCTAGGTGTGCTTGTGTTTGTGTATGTGTGTGTGTGTGTGTATGTGTGTGTGTGTATTTGTTTACCCTCCTTTCCCCCCCCTCCCCCCCCCCCCCCAAGGTAAGTCTTTCCTCTCCCGGGATTGGAATGGCTCCTTACCGACTCCCTTAAAACTCTCATCATTTCTTTTTCCCTCTCCTTCCCTTCTGCTTGAAGAAGCAACTTGTTTGCGAAAGCTTGCACTTATGTGTGTGTGTGTGTGTGAGTGAGAGAGAGAGAGAGAGAGAGAGAGAGAGAGAGAGAGAGAGAGAGAGAGAGAGAGAGAGAGAGAGTTTTATTTATGTTATTATCACTACCTGTGCTCCTTCACCTAGTAAGTAAACTTCATCTACTTTATATATATATATATATATTTTTTTCCTGCTAGGAATTTTTCCTCTATAATATTCATATCATATAATAATGGAAAGTCCAGGCTGGAATTAATAAAATAGCAAGGACAGTTTACAACTCACCGCAAAGATGCAGCGACGAGCTGCGATAGGCACATACAAACAACACACACATACAACAGTTTCAGCTGTCGACCATGGCCTTCTTCAGGAAATACAACTCTCACACAATCACACAGGCACACAACACAGTCATACAACCATCACCTCTGGCTGCCGCACTTCTTTTTTTCCCCTAAGATAAGTGCTTCCACTCCTGGGTTTGGAATGACACTTTTTCCACTTCCTTAAAACCGGTATCCTTCCTTTTCTCCTCTCCTTCCTTCCTTTTTTCCTGAAGAAGCTACTAGTGGTGGCGAAAGCTTGAATGTTTGTGTGTGTTTTTATTTGAATTTTTTGTTTCTATCGGTGAGCCTGTGCTTTGGGTAAGTCAAACAATACACACACACACACACACACATACACTTCATCTGTACAGTACACACACTTATTCATCCTATCACAAAACTCACAAATGACATATTGGGGTTGAATTCAGAAGGATGCTGGGACTGGTAGTGTTCTAGAGTGGCAAGGTCGTGAGCATGTAGGATGTTGGTGTATAGGGAGGTGGCATCCACTGTGACAAGTAAGGATCCAAGAGGTAAAGGAATAGGGATGATGGAGATGACCAACATCTCAGCTGCTGCGTTCCAAATGCACAAGTCTGTGTTCTGTTCTGAAGAAGGCCGTGTGGCAAATTAAATTGTATGTGACTGTCTCTTTTTATGTGCCTCTGTCTGATTCAAGAATCATCTTTGCAGTCCATAATAACTATAGTAGAAACTGTAAATGAACTATGTTGTAATACACTTACTGCTGGTTTGCTGTGGTTCACCATCCAAAGACCTTGGTCAGAAACCTCGAAGACACAGAAGTGTGGCTTGTACTTGGTAGTTTCCACTGCCCACTATTTTTTTCAGTGTCTGGTACAACATTGAATTGCCTTTGTGGCACTTTGTTTCTACTGACCCAAGATAACCCAACAAATAATGTTCTCACTTTTGGTGTGCTGGGGTCAAAATCACTATAATCCACATCAACTGAATATGCTGAAGGAACAATACCTTGCCCTCCAAGTCTCAGATTTGGAAGTTCAATAAGGCTTTTGTGGATGATGATGCATTATATAGAAGTTGCAACATTGGGAAAGGGTAGCAAAATGCAGAAGGATTTGCAGAGCATTGACAAATGGTACAGGGAAAGGCAATTGAACCCCTAGATAAACAAATGTAAAGTGCTGCATTTATATAGAAAGAAATATAGTTTATTATATATTTACACATTATCAGGATGAACACTGAAAGCAGTTACTTCCATAAAATATCTGGGAGTAGACATAAGGAGCAATTTGAAGTGGAACAACCAAATAAAATTAATCGCGGGTAAGGCAGATACCAGAATGATTCATTGCAAGAATCGTCCATTAACAAACACATAAGGCTAAGAAACACTTGATTGGCCAATACTAGTTTGTGGGTTGACAGAAAACATAGAGAAGCTCCTATGTGGCAGCATGCTCCATTAGAGGTTCATTTTGTAACCACAAAAGGATCAAAGAGATGGAACACGAAACACCAGTGGCAGAGGCAGCAACAGAGATGTTCTTTACTGTGGTACAGGCTTCTGTCAAAGTTGCAAGAGCATACATTTATTTATTGAGGAGTAAACCAATACATAGCTTTCTCCAGTGTATATCAAGTGAAACATACAACTGGACTAGGAGCAGGAAGTGACACTGGTGCACAAAATACCCTCCATCACACACCAGGAGGCAGCTGGCAGAGTCTGGATGTCTCCACTGGTCTTATCTGGGCAATTCTCCCATTTATTTTTATGAAAACACTACAAATAGGAAGGTAGAATGATTTATTTACTGTTGGTGGGCAGATGTTTATTTCCTACTATTGGTCTATTCACTGTGATGGCTGATCAAATTTTCACCTAGTACTTATGATATGGTTGTTATATGCCCCTCCTTCCCCTGTTCTCAAATTTCAAGATGGCAGCCAATTGTCTGAGGTCCTAAAAGACAGAGCTATGTTTAGCTCATCATCTGGTGAATGGGTCTCATGAAACCGCACTTACAGCTTAGTTCTTGTAGTTCATATACCTGTGCCCAAAGAGGATTGATTTGGCTGGTTTTTTAATTTTTTTATGTATACCATATATTTCCACAGATAAGATGATGGCTGCATCATAAAAAAAGGCTCCAAAATCCCAGGTCGTCTTATATGATGGCACAAAATTTTTTTTATTGAATTTTAGTCTGAAAACAAAGGTTTCTATAATTAAAAAAAATATATTCGCTTTACAATCTTTATTAATTTGCTGAGTGGAAAAGGGTATATATGATAACCTATACGCCATAGAGCAGGAATAGAATTAATTATTTACAATGTAGCTTGCTTTTACAATGTTGCTTGTCAAAAATAATTTCTCAATATATCCAAAGTTGCACTGAGACGATTATTGTATATTTACATATGGAGCAGTTAAAGGGTTAAAATATTTTGGAGCTACACAATTGCGGCTTCCTTTGAAATCCTTTATCTTCCGTTTTTGGGCAATTTCATGTGTTTTCACCCGCATAATATGTGAATTGGCACAATTAAATGTCGTCTCGGCGAAAGAAATTACTTTTCTTTAAACTTTGCTGTTTAAAAATAACATGTTTCTTTATGATTGGATACAATGTAGCACTACATGCATGGAAGTTCAAAAGCAGTCCGCAAACACTGTAAGGTGAAATTCAGATGTAGCAATCACAAAAACTACTTCTAGCGGCTTATACCATCATTTCTCAGAGCTACCATTCACAAAACCTACTTATTACGGCATCTAATGGCATTTTTCAGAGCTTTCTGAAGCTTTTCCTCTGAATCTAAGTCACAAGTGTATTTTTATATCCCGAAAACTGGAAAGAAAGTGTGGCTTGCATTTGGGTTAATACGGTAACTTGGGGATCGTCTTATAGGGCAGATATATGCTTAAAGTATAAAATTTTGATGAAAAGTTGTACCTTATCTTATCTGAAGGTCATCTTATCTGCAGAAATATATAGTACTTACTTATTTATTTTTAGCAATGGTGAAATTCCACCCTATTATGTAACAGTTCTGAGGGAATTATGTGGAGAAAAACATACATTTAATCAAAAATGAATTCTGCTGGTTTAGTAAAATGGGCCACATTGTAAAGCAATAGTGTATATAAATACTGAATCCAGTAAGAAAAATAGAAATTTAACAATGGCTGGTCATAAGATGTTGCTGCAGATGCTTCTTATATGGTTTCCATTCCTATATTCTCTAATCATAAGTCAATAAAAGGTGGTGGATTGGTGGCTACAAGACAGGAACACAGTGTGCTTCCTAGTATGTCTGTCCATCTCGTTGCTGCTGAAGCTGTTGTTGTAATTGTTCCTGGCATTGCACAGACTGCCAAAGCATTTGTTGCAGCAAATGTAGCTGCTGCTGTTATTATTTCACAAGTTTATAATCCACTACACAGTCAATTTTCTCTCGTTTCCAGATATGTTGTAACCAACAACATAAAATCAATTGGTGGCACCACTTTTATTTGCACAGTCTGATAAACACACTACAATAACTAAATAGTGAAATGCACAACATAGCCATGTGGAGTTTGACATGATTAGTTCACTGCCATAGTACACAGGTTTAAGTTGAGACAATAGAATGAGAGAGATCATTGGCAGGCGAGGGCAAATATCGCTGAAGTTTGTAAACACTACAGATGCAGGCATGGACAATGCTTTTCTGCAGCTGGTCCTGGCTAGCTGTAGCCCATTTGAATTGCAATGTCCAGAGCAGTACAGTGTTTCATGATCAGGTGGTAAACCTCTGTGTTACCAGGAAACTGAACTAACTGATGTTTGAATCTATAAGCTTACGAACAGACTTTCAAGAATCAGTATTAAGTGCTTGACCCCTTTATTATTATTATTATTATTTGTTTTTTCTGTTCCATAGGACCCACTTCAGGAGTAAGACTCCATGGTCATGGAACAAGTCAATACATTAACTGTTACACAATAATGGTAATAGAAAAATTTTAAGTAGTCCTTTGCACACGACAATCTTAAGACAAAGTGAAAAGAATCAATAAAGAAAAAATAAATTAGTTTAATTGTTTAACTTTTCTAGGAGTTCCTCGACAGAATAAAAGGAGTGAGCCACGAGGTAACTCTTCAATTTAGATTTGAAAGCATGTGGATTAGTGCTAAGATTCTTTAGTTCTTGTGGCAGCTTATTGAAAATGGATGCCGCAGAATACTGCACCCCTTTCTGCACAAGTGTTAATGTGGTGTGGTGCAAATGTAGATTAGACATCTGTCTAGTATTCACCGAGTGAAAGCTACTAACTCGTGGGAATAAGCTGATATTATTAACAACAAACGACATTAAAGAAAAAACGTATTGTGACGCCAGAGTCAAAATTCCCAGACTACTGAAAAGGGGTCGACATGACGTTCGCGAACTTACACCAGATATTGCTCGAACCGCCCGTTTTTGAGCCAGAAATATCCTTTTTGCATCAGGCGAGTTACCCCAAAAAACAATGCCGTACGTCATAAGTGAGTGAAAGTAAGCGAAATAGACTACTTTTCGTGTTGAAAAATCACTTATCTCAGATATTGTTCTAATGGTAAATATAGCAGAATTTAGTTTTGGAACAAGATCCTGAACATGGGCTTTCTATGACAGCTTACTGTCTATATGAACACCTAGAAATTTGAACTGTTCAGTCTCACTTATCACATGCCCATTATGTGTAATCATAATGTCAGATTTCGTCAAATTATGTGTTAGAAATTGTAAAAATTGAGTTTTACTGTGATTTAACATCAACTTATTTTCTATAAGCCATGAACTTATCTCTTGAACTGCATTATTTGATACTGTGTCAATATTACGAGCAACATCCTTCACTACCAAGCTGGTATCATCAGCAAACAAAAATATTTTACAATCACCTGTTATACTCGAAGGCATATCATTTATATAAATAAGAAACAGCAATGGTCCCAAAACAGACCCCTGGGGCACCCCATACTTAATTGCGTTTTCGGTCGTTAAACCACTTCTAAAACCAAACTGTACGTTTGACAGGAAATTATGTGAACTGAAATGATCAATTAATCTTGAATATACAGCCTTTTCAATAACTTTGGAAAAAACCGATGGCATAGAAATAGGTCTATAGTTGTCTACATTATCCCTTTCTCCTTTTTTATAAAGCGGTTTCACTACTGAGTACTTTAATCTGTTAGGAAACTCACCATTCTGAAAGGAAAAATTACAAATATGGCTTAGTACTGGGCTAACATATGGAGAACAGTACTTTAGAATTCTGCTAGATACCCCATCATATCCACAAGAGTCCTTAGTCTTTAGTGATTTAATTATTGACTCAATCTCACCTATGGAAGTATCATGAAGGATCATTTCAGGTAACAGCCTCGGAAACGCATTTTCTAAAAACGTTATATGACTACCTGTAGAAACAAGAGTTTTGTTTAGTTCCTCTACTGTATTCAGAAAGTGATTATTGAATATTGCACATATATCTAACTTGTCAGTAACAGAAACATTCCTACTACGCACTGACGTTATATCTTCTACCTGCTGCTCCTGACCAGACACTTCCTTCACGACTGACCAGATATTTTTAATTTTATCCCGAGAGTTTGCTATTCTTTTTGCGTACCACATACTTTTTGCATTCTTAATGACATTTTTCAGAACCTTACAGTACTGTTTGTAATGAGCTACTGCATCTTCATTCTGACTGCTTCTAACATTTTGATACAACTCCCGCTTAGTTCTACATGATACTCTTATACCCTTTGTCAGCCACCCTGGCTGTCAGTTACTGAAAATACCCTGTTTTGAGCGTTCTAGCGGAAAGCAACTTTCAAACATCATAATAAATGTGTTCAGAAAAGCATTATATTTATCATCTGCATTATCAGCACTATAAACATCCTGCCATTCTTGTTCCTTAATTAAGCTTAAAAAGGTGTCAATTGCATATAGATTAACTTTTCTGAGTAGTTGATATTTATGTTTAACATTTGTTTGAGAACAAATACTTTTTAGAATTAAAAGTTGGACATCGTGGTCTGATAGGCCACTTACTATTCTGCTGACAGAGTGCCCCTCTAATAATGAAGAATGAACAAAAATATTGTCAATGGTAGAACTGCTATTTCCTTGCACTCTCGTTGGAAAAAATACTGTTTGCATCATGTTATAGGAATTAAATAGATCTAACAGCTGACTTTTCCTTGAGCTATCACCTACACAATTAATGTTGAAATCTCCACACACAATTAAATTTTTATATTTCCTATACAGTGAACCCAGAACCAATTCCAGCTTGGGCAGAAACATTTTAAAATCTGAGTCAGGGGATCTATAAATAACAACTATTACTAGTTTAGTTCCATTAACATTAACAACTCCTGCACAACATTCAAATATCTGTTCTGTGCAGTGTTTAGAAAAATCGATTGACTCCGATGAAAAATCATTTTTGACATACATGGCCACTCCCCCACACTGCAAAGAACTCCTAGAGTAGAAGGCAGCTAACCTGTATCCTGGCAAAGGAAGTCTCTTAATTGTCACACCACTTAAAAAGTGCTCTGAAATTCCAATAATGTCAGAATCAGTATCAATAAGCATTTCATTAACTTTATCTCTGATACCCTGTATATTTTGATGAAAAACAGTAATTCCCTTATTACTTATATTCTTAGACTTTGTCAAAGGTGGTTCATTTCTTAGAGGGACTTCCTTTAAGCAGGAATATCTATCAGCTGTCTTCAGTCTAAAAAAAGGTGCAGCCCTAACACCAACTACTACAGGAATTTTTCCATGAGTGAAACCCCCACCCCCTACTATACTGTCACCTATGAGCTTTGACAACCTCCCCTTCCCATACCTATTGAGGTGCAGACCGTGCCTAGTAAAATCCGACCTTTGGATAGTTTCAACTGGCACCACTGCAATGTGATCCATGCCCTCCGTCATCAGCGCCTTCTCAAGCCCCATGTTAACACGGCTGACAGCCGTATTAAGACAAGGCCTATCATGACGCTGAAACAGCTGCACGAAATGCACATTCGTGCCACCAGTTTCAGTTGCTATCCTTTCCAGATCACCACCTATATCATATTCCCCGTCCCTATCAAGACTGTTCCCGGCCCCACCCACTATAACTACCTGATCCTCTTTTGAAAAATTCCTACATAAGTCCCCTATGTTACAAGTGACCTGATCTAACCCTGCACTAGGCTTCACTATGCTGGTGACCTGGTACTCACTCCCAAGTACTTCCTGCAACTGTTGGCCAACACCTCTGCCATGAGAACTACCTAGCAGCAGAACCTTCTTCTTCCTAAGAGACCTCTCTACAGATTTCGGCTTACCAAACGCTGAGGTCTGCTGCGTACTTCCTCAATGTGTGATGAATGTAGGAATCTTAAAGGCACATTAAGCCAAGTTAAAGTCTACACTCTCATCCCTGCCCCCCTCACCAGTTTCCAAATTCATTTGGAAGAGGAAGAAATCCTAACAGATGACACAATGGGATGGCCTTCTATCACACACTAGTATTGCGTTTGTGATGTATTGTCATAGATATTGATGTAATCCTTTCTTGATTATTTGTGAAATTAAATTAAGTACTAATTACTAACATTTTTGCAGTATTACTTCATTTTTTTGTAGGCAACAGTAAATCATACTACTTGGAGTTTGCGCCTGCTAATCTATAAGGCGATATGACAATCATTTATACTGAAGTGGAATGAGTGGTAAAGCCTTGCAGCCACAGAGCATAGAATAGGTATAATTATACACAGAATAGCTACGAATTTTTAAATTAATATATTGAGCAGGTTAAACTAGACTAGAAATTGAATTAATAATCTGAACTAGTGCTGAACATGTTAGCAATTTTTCAGAATGAAAAAATGTCTTCTATTAATCTATTTTCAAACTTACACCAATACACCATAATAAGATGACATTTGAGTGTTGAGTTATTTTATTTTTGGTCTATTAAAAGTTTATTTTAGCTATTCCACTCACTATCAACTTCATCAATCAGCCATTTTGTAACTCAGTAACAACCAGTAATGGCAACTTAATCAGGAGCAGTGGCATATATAAAAGAGAAATAATGTCAATGATTGTATGCCTCTTCTGAAAATGACAGAGCTAAGCATGGCGAGCAGGCCACCCAACGTTTTGCTTTAGGCATCAATTTGATGCCTAGTCGCCCCCCCCCCCCCCCCACTCAAAAATATATGCTATATTCACCACTGCTCATGAGTATCATGATTATACTTTGCACAAAACAAAATATACAACAGTCAAACATAGTAATCCATAACATGAACAATGGCATATGCAGGTAGGAATTTAAAAATACAAATAGAATAAGTTGTAATGCACTGTAAAGATGATTCTCCAACTGCAAACAGGCATGTAAACACACACACACACACACACACACACACACACACACAACTTAGCTTTTAGCTACAGCCTCCATCGGAACAGAACACACACTTATTCATGCTTTCACACTGGCACAACTCACTAACACATGACCATCATCTCCAGGGGCTGTGTTCCAAATGCACAAGTGTGTGTTCTGTTCTGAAAAAGGATGTGTGAAAAATTAAATTGTATGTGAATGTCTCTTTTATGTGTCTCTGTCTGGTTCATAATACTGCAACTTTAGTAGAAACTGTAATTGAACTATTTTGTAATACACTTACTGCAGGTTTGCTGCGGTCCACCATCCGAAGACCCTGGTCAGAAACCTCTAAGATACAGGAATGTGGCTTGTGCTTTGGTGTGTTTCCACTGCCCACTATTTTTTTCACTGCCTGGCACAACACTGAATTGCCTTTATGGCACTTCGTTTCCACTGACCCAAGATAACCCAATAAATAACGTTCTCGCTTAACTTTTGGTGTGCTGGGGTCAAAATCACTATAATCCACATCAACTGCATATGCTGAAGGAAAGATACCTTGCCTTCCAGATCTCAGATTTACACCTGTAAAATGAAATTATAATGTCAATTATATATATATATATATATATATATATATATATATATATATATATATATATATATATATATATATATATATATATATATTATAAGTAAAAATTGACAAGTTCATAATTATAATAAATATTCCATTGACAAGGATATATAAAATGAAACACTTTTGCATATATTACCAAAGTTGTACCAAACAAAATACCACAAGTTTACAAGAGATGACAGTTAATACAACTGAAATGGTAGTGGACTCCTGGTTAATACGGTATTTAAGATCTATAATGTGGATGCGTTTGTTAGATGATAGTACACAATGCATAAAAAGTTTAAAGTGATGTAGGATGAGAGTCTGCAGGTTATAGGTTGGAGGTGTTGGTGTGCCAGAGCTGAGATGTATTTTGTTAGGCTTTGAAGCCTGCTATAATGGGATGCTCAGAATGATTTTCTTTGTGATATTAGGGAATAGGTATAAGGTTAGGGTGCATGGTTCAAGTGGAGAGAGAAGTTCTAAGGAGGCAGTGCTAAGACCTTGTGAGGGACCTAGGATTTTAATGATTTTCTATAGTTCAGCTTGGCTTGAGGTAATGGGGCCATTATAAACAGGTTCGTATGATGCCTGTTGGCATTGCCGTGATAGACAGTTATACTTCCCTGTATTGGTGACAGGAATGGGGTTTTATTGGTGAGAAGTTAATTCCACTTTTTTAAAAAAAAAGCTATATTTTTTATTATTTAATTTCAAGAATAAAAAAGCTTGATCTGAGTAAAGGGGCTTTGTTGTAACTATCCTCTGAATATGAACAGCAAAATTGATCCAAAATATCATGAGGTGTCTACTTAAAATTACTTAACCTATTTATATATAAATTGCCCCCCTCCCACCCTTTCTAAAGATATCTGCCTTGTTCACTGGTAGAAAGACAATGGAGCAGTCTGCTTTCAGCTCTCACATGGCTCGAGATTTAGCTGGGCTGATGTCGGAAGTAGTTGATAAATTATTCAGGAAGTATTGGGAGACACTGATGGATGTGAGGAGTTTCTGGAATGTCTGCAAAGAATGGTTTTGGGAAAAAGCAGGAGGATCCCTTTGGGAGGGTGGTCCAAATTGTTTAAGGCAGGTTTCAACATTGGCTCTGTTGCCTTAGGGTTGTGACTGGCTGGTGAAGTGGCATTTTCAATTGAGGTTGTGGTTCAATAAGAGGAGATCTTTGACCAGTGCAGTGTGGTTGAATTTAGGTGTGGGACAGAAGGTTAAGCCTTTTAACAGGGGTGATAACTCTGGCATAGAGAGGGCCTTTGATGAGAGGTTAACCTCTGAAATGGGATTGGTGTTGGCGTTAAATGGTGTTTGCACGTGGTGATGGTTGTGATAGTTTCTAGGAGGGGCATGTGCTGGGACTGGAAGATTCAGCAAGGAAGCCAGGCTCTCATTATTGCTTATGGTGGGGTGTTCTTGAGAATTTTGTTGTGGTGGGTTGTTATGGATGATGGGAAGAGGGACACAGTTTATGGGATAGTGAACTAGCAAGGTCAATAGTTTTCTCAGGTCCTGTGTGGCATACAATTTGATTTTATAGGGGGCTTGTTATATTATGTTTCCAAGTGTGTTGATTGAGCCAGGTGCTGAGAGGAGAAGGATTTTAAAGATAGAAAGGAGCTGTTTGGAGTGGTGGTTACAAGAAACAACATAGTGTTTCAGTAAAAGGTGGGTTAGAGCTAAGGATTGGTAATTTTGGAATTCAAATAGAGAGTGATGGAAAGAAGGATTACATCCACAGATGGGAACAATTAGTGGAAGTCCTTTAGGGGCTGTTTCAAATGTCAAACAGGACTGGGGGAAAAGAATGAGGGATTACATTTTGGTTATGTTGAATGCATCTCTGTGGAAAGACTGTTTGTACTGTGGTATAGGTTTGGGTTACAAGATGATTAAATTGATTATATTAGGTGCAGATATGAAAAATGGGGGGAGGCAAGGATTGGGTTTTATTGCATAAGGCGAGGCACTAAAACCATTTACCTTCTCCAAATTTTCATATCTGCATCTAATTTAACCACCACATATCCCAAACCTATACCACAGTACCTAGAGTGTTTCCACACACATGCTTTCACCAAAACTATAGAGTAATCCCACAACCTTTATCTCCAGTCCTGTTTGACATTTGGAACAGCCCCTAAAGGACTCCCAATAATTGTTCTTCCTTTCCAACAGTATCTCTTTGAATTCAAAAATTGCCAATTCTTAGTTCTCGCCAACCTTCTCCTTGAACATTATGTTGTTTCTTGTAACTACCAATCCCAACTGCTCCTCTCTCTCTTTAAAATCCTCCTCACACAGACAGAGCCGGCCCTAGCTTGTGTGCAGCCCTGTGCAAAACTTCTGCACACGGCTCTCCTGCATCCTTCTTTCCCTGCCCACCTCCCCTCCTGCAGAAGTTATACACCTTCCTCACATTCATGCTACCAATATATGAAAAGACTTACTACGATTAATGATGGAAATTCTCCGCAGAGATGATAGATTATTTTTCAAAGCAGATAGAGTGGCTGGCTAGTACTTACCTTTTTGCTGTACCGCCAAGTAACACACAGAAAAAGGACGAAATTAAACAAGCTTTCAGAACTGCGTTCCTTCTTCAGATGGAGAGGAGGGAGAAAAAGAAGCAAAATGGAATGGGAAAGGAAGGTAAAGGTAATTCATGACCTAGGTCATGATGTTGGTGTTAGAGGATTGTGGAAGTCAGACATACTGTGTAGAAGACCTAATGTTATTATATAAAAATAATTAACTTGAGAAGGAATCCTAACAAGTATGGCAATTACTGAAATGTTAATAAAATAAAACAACCTTAGCAACTGGAATCCTTCCAATTTGAATTCAAAATTGGAGAAGGTTCACAAGTGTTGTTCAGGATATACACTTCCATGTTTTCGGCACTTAACCCTTTGAGTGCTGCAGACGTGATATGCCGCAGCACTCCACCTTGCCGTGGGGCCTGCAGATGTCATGTGCCGCTGCAGTGGTATTTCCCGTAGGCCCTGCAGATGGCATTTCCCGCATGGCCTAGCCTGTACCTGAGCCCTAAAGATGGCATATGCTGCAGCTGGTTCCATTACCTGTGGGCCTGCAGATGTCAACAGCCACTCAGGGCTGCTGCTTACATGCTGACCACCACAGTGTTCGGACCACTTAGAATATTTATCAACCGATTCTGAGAAAAGTATTCGATGGAACATTTTTCATTTTTTACATCTTATAGTGTGATATATTCACTCAATAATGATCTCATATTCTATTTGTTATTCCTTATAGTTACTGTGCTATAACAAATGAAGTAAACTACTGTGCAAAATCTTGAAGAGTTTGCAGACAAAAAATTGCATTGCATAAACTTTGTGTGTGGCTGATTTTAGGACTTACAAAGCTGCAGATGAAATGTAGGTAAGATATCTAAATTTTATTTAAGCTTGAGAACAGAATGATAACTCATTTCACTCTCAAAATGTAGGGTGTTACGGCTGACGTACAGATGCAGGAGGTAAGCACATTTCTATTCATGTGGACTTGGTGGCTCTATAAAATACTTGTCATCCGATTTTAAGAAAACAGTCTCATTTGTAGCTCCAGATTGTAAGAGTTCACTCTAAATTCAGACTGTTATGCAGTGTAGCCCAGTATTCAAACAGACTGAGAACATTTCCTTTTCGGAGCAATGTATAAATTAAGAAATCACTGAGATAACAGACCATTCTTTGGTGATTATTTTCTTGTGAATTAAATACTTAAACTTTACATGAACTATGGAAAATGCAAGGAGATGCCCACTATATAACTTTTACCACAAACAGAGGAGAGCCTGTGCAATAACAATTACATTTATGTGTCTAATATTTTTCTTGCTTCAATTCTTTATCTCCTGTAATAATAAACACATTTACACAAATAAGAAAAGATTGCTAATGGAACTGTATATTAATTTCCAGAGATGTACTTCTGAGTATGCCAGTTTTTGGTAAAGTTATGTCCTGTAACCATTTTATGTTACTTTTGAGAATGTTACATTTTAGTGACAACTCTGCCAATAGTGGAGATGACAGGTTTTTATGATTAGAAAAGTAATTGATATAGATAATGTGGGGTTTCACAGTGCATTTAATCCATACAAAAAGCTCTTTGTTGATGAAAGCCTATTATTGTTCAAAGCTAGCTTATTTTTTAAACAGTTTATTCCTTCAAAATGAAGTAGATTTTGAATGAAGAAATTAGTATTCTGCCACTGTAAAACTGGATACATCTTGGATTTCATTGTAGTCACAGGCACAACAGAAGCTGATGTTCATAATTTGCTAGAAACTGGTATTTGTAAAAGATGAGGGAAATATAGCCTTCACTACTTTCACCTTCTCACAAAAATGTCAATGTTTACGACAATTTTTTAGATTATTGGAAAACAGTAGGTGGCAGAAATTTTTTCTTCCACATAGCCTTATTGCCAACATATTACCGTAACTATTAAGATAATTATCTAACATTGTTGGCCTGTGTTGGATGACCAACTACACCTTTTTGCAGCTAAATCAAAGTTCTTTCTAATCAGCCCAGTTTTAAAAGTAAGGTTGAAAATACCACATTTTTATCTTTTTCCAAAATCTTCAAATTTGCACTTAATTTATTCTGTATTGGAAAGTGGCACATAAAAGAAACTTCAGGTTTCAGAACCTTGGATTGTTTGGTTACCACATGCCAAGTTTCACGGTCATCATAGCTTCAGTCTCTGAGACTTTTCTTTTTTTTTTTTTCATTTTTTTTTCACTGCTATTCCAATGAGAATGTATACAGTTGTACATTACAGCCAAGTTTCATATTTTTCAACAAAATATTGTCCGAGTAATAACGGCTCAGACTTGTCAGGAATTCATGCCCTCACTGTGCAAAGTTGCACATGGCACCAAACAACTGACTATATCTCGGCCAGTAATTGCTTCAACGAATCTTAACATTTACCAATGTTCATTTGGGACATGTTCAAATGTTCACATTAAATTTCCCATGATGGTACAGCTGGAAAATGTTCTTAAATTAGGCGATTTGACATGAAATGACCCAGGAGTTACATGTTAACACCTTAAGCAATTTTAGTGTCTGCTGAACAATCATTTCCAGATTAAAAGCTATGGAATAAGTATCCAGATATACTGCGCTTATTTGTAACATCGGCAAGCACGCTGACTGCGAGACTGTCATGGCCGCCCTGGTTCCAGAACTACTCAGGCCATAATGAAGGTGGCCGAGTGGACAGCTCAGGTACAAACATCAGTCCACGGAGAGGGATGCCAGCACAGGTAGACTGATTAGGTGGCTGCAACGGCAGGCCTGACTCCGCCAGTTGGATGCACAGGTGCAGCACTCAATGGGTTAATATGCTTATATTATCATGTTGCAATTCGAAGGCTGGTTGTTAATAGAGCAACACACTTTACACTTAGAACACATTTATTGCTAACACAAGTGTACACTTAGTACAGTTGCTTGGAGTGTTCCACTATGTATACATAGAAAGAATTTTCTGGCACTTACAAGTACATCAAACATTAGAAACTTGTAGAACATTCTATAAATAGTAAATACAAACAAATAAATTTGTTTCTGCCTGTGGCTGGCTTTGAACTGAGGACCACAAGCACAATAATCAGCGATGCTAACCACTCCATCACACATTCCGTCGAAATACTCTTTGGCATTACTTACCTTCCTGTAAGAACAATGACCCACTGTTAGGTTCCCTTTGGAGCCAGTTGCAGTGTCCTGGATGTTGTCATCGGACCTCTGTATGGCAGTTCCAGAGAATCCTTCCATTATGCCTCCACACCTTTCTTACAGTGATGATGAACGGCGCCACACCCTCCTTTTGTGGCTTCATCATTATTACAAATGTCTTCAGAGTACTTGAACAAAAGACCGTTTCTGTTTATCTGTTCTTTGGGATTGTGGTAAGACTTCATTTGGAAGACATGCACAGTATCTCTTCATTTTTGTCATTTTGAGGGCAGCTCATAACTTTCGACTTCATATGTAATGTCTGACAGGCGGTATATGACACAATATGGACCGAAGTATTGCTTCAGTAACTTTTTCAATAGCCCAACTTGCTGTACAGGGGTAAAAATCCATACCAGATCTCCTGGGCTGCACATAACAGGTCAGTGCTTATCATTATATCACTGACGGCCCTTCTCCTGGGCGTCCAGTGTCCGTTTGCAAGCCAGCTGTCTTACTTCTTCGACCCTGGTGATGAGCTGTTTCACACCTAACTCAGTAAGGGCTGAAATTTCATTCATGCTCTTGTGTTTGGCTAATAGATGCCTCAAAAGGCAGTCAGTGTCCTTGTGTTTTTAAATACCACTGTGGCATCATACTTTTGGAGTCTTAGTGCCCATCTTGCTAGCTGACCTGATGGATCTTTCAAATTGGTCAGAAAACATAAAGAATGGGGGTCTGTCACAATGATGAATAATTTATCGAATAAATGTGGCTGGAACTTGTTGATAGCCCAGATAATGACGAGACACTCCTTCTTGGTCGTAGAGTAGTTTAGCTCAGACTCTGTGAGAACTCTCGGCAAGTCGGTGTACCAGCACTGTCACCTGAGGATGGCGGCCAGGTGGACCGCCGAAATATAGTGTCAAGATGACATTTTGATCCGGCAGGAAACCCGAGAAGAATATTATGAAGCATTACGCCGGGAAAGCCTACGCAGTCCCATCTCCAATTCTTCTCAAATTATCCATCTTTCAGCTGGTGACACACTGTATGAACACTGGCTTATTGGTGGATGATCACCAGTATTGATACGGTGTTTCATCAAGGGCCGTTTCATCTAGCTCTTCTCCTGCCTTGCCTGGAATACACCTGAAAATTGGTGTAGTATGGTTAACACCTGCTGACATTGTTCCTGGGTCAGACCAGACCCTATATGTAATTCCATAGTAGTTCCCTCTAGTGAATTGTCGGCAGTAACAGCAGAACATGAGACTTTTCATCGATGATATTGAGCTCACCATCCTGGACTGGTTCAGCTGACCCAGTACACATTCCTTTAGGATTGAGTTGTGATTGCTCATGAAAATTAGTGCTCCAGGTCTCCTTGACCACCTGTAATGCTTATGATAGCTGCTGGTGTGTAGATTTCCTTTATTATACTGATTAGCTTTTTGCACTCAACAAGCACCTCACAGTTCAGCTGGTCATCTCGGCTGCCTTCTCATTGTTAATGGTAGGATCTCAACATTCTCAACAGCAAACAACCTCCCAGGGGAGTTCCTGTTACATGTACTCAACGGAATAGCTTCCTCGATATGTGGCTCAGATCTTCTACAGTCAATGACAGCCTGGGATGCCTGAATGAAGTCCCATTCGAGGATGGCATTATGGCTACATTCTGTTAAAATGACAAATTCAAATGGCTGTGTCCTGTTGTTGATAGTTATTCTTGCAACACATGTTCCTCTCAGCCAGACGCATTTTCCATTTGCGACCTTCGGTACAGTTGCTCTTGTATCACAGAACATTATCTTCTTTAGTTTGCAGTGGTAGTCATTCGACTACACAGAGAAGGAAGCTCCTGAATTGACTAGTGCCCAGACAGGTTGGCCATCAATGATGACATCAATGAGATTTCCTGACATCTTAGCAACTGTCGTCCCTGGAGGATTTTTATTTGTGATGCCCTCACTTCCATAGATGATTACCTCACCCAGTTTTCCTGAACACGGTGGCTAGGTGAGCATTTCGTACCTCTATAAGGAGACGCCGAATGGCAGCAGCATGTTGGAGAGTGACCATGTCTGCATCAGAGTGAAAGTTTCATTCTGGAAACATCCCTTAGGGTGTGGCTAAGCCATGTCTCCACCATATCCTTTCTTCAAGTAGTGCTAGTCTTGCAAGTTTAGCAGGAGAACTTCTGTGAAGATCAGAAAGTAGGAGGCGAGGTAATAGCAGAAGTAAGGTTGTGAGGATGGACTGTGAGTCATGTCAGGTAGCTCAGTGATAGAGTGCTTGTCCGAGAACGGCAAAGGTCCCAGGTTTGAGTCCCGATTCCAGCACACAATTTTAATCTACCAGGAAGTTTCATTTCAGTGGACATTCCGCTGCAGAGTGAAAGTTTCATTCTGGAACCTGTCCAATGCTTTCCTCTCCTGCAACTATCCTACAGACCTTGACCACAAACAGATTATCTAAAAGTCCATTCCTCCCCTTCACAGCACTCAGAAGCACCCCCTCAGTCACCCAGTACCATCCTGGACTGGAATGCCTTAAATTGCTCAGCCAGGACTTAATTTCCCAACTCATGTCCTGAAATGAGTTCATCACTGCAAAGTACGCTCCTCACATGATGTAGGTCAGAATTACGACATTCTCCCAACCTCTGAAACATCTTTGTCAAATCTTACAACATCCCAAAACTACCCTCCCTGCCTAATGGTTCTTACCCTTATAACCGACCCTGCTGCAAATCTGTCCCATGCATCCTCCCATAATCACCTACTCCAGCCTCATCTCAGGATAAACATACACTGTTTCAGGCAGGAGTTCATCTACCCATGACATGTTCACTATATAGCCTTTTATAATGGTATAGCAACCAACAAATTTGCTGAACACGTGAATGGTCACAGATGGACATTTTGCTTGTGGGACGATCAATATCCTGTGGCAGATCATGGCCTCCAACTGGCTCCAGGGACCTTGGCATATGGTACAGCACATGTGCCATAAGAGGTAAGGAGTTGTGAACATGACCTCCAACACATGCTCTCCTTTCGCCATCCTCCAGGCCTAAAGCTACATTACTTTCTCCCCATCTGCTGCTGTCCTCAACTCATTCATCAGTCATTTTTCGCTCTCCATTTTGTGTGTGTGTGTGTGTGTGTGTGTGTGTTCCTTTCTGTTCCCTTTCTCATCCCTCCTCTCCTAACTGACAAAGAAAATACTCATTTCCAAAAGCTAATTAAATATTTAGTTTCATCACCATTTGTGTCTTTTTTGTGTATCACTATCGGATGTACCCATCTAAGTTAAGTTCTGGTCAGCCACTATCTATCTTTTGAACAATATAGCCGTGAGACCCCACGTTAACCGACTGCTAGTGTGGTGCAAGGGATAGCGTCACCGATTGCAGTGCTGAAGGTCGACGGTTAAATCCTGTCCACCGGCAAAAATTTATTTCTTTGTAATTAACATTTTCAGAATGTTCTACATGTTTCTTATGTTCACTTGTAATTTCTACTTGTTTCTTATGTTAACTATTCTTCTAACCTCTGGTACATTCTGTCTATGTATAAATAGCAGAGCTCTCTGCCCGAGAGGCAGACAGTGCTGCATGTACATTTCAGTTAACAATAAATCTGCTGTTCAGTTGACAACCCTGCCTTAGAAGTCAAGCCTGCTTCCATTTCAATGCTACAATATTTCCACATCTCGGTGGAGAATTTCCATAAGATTCATCTGAAAAACAAAACAGAGAGACAACAATGGATTGGATAATGAATGATGTTTTAACTCTGCAGCAGAGAGTGCACTGATATGAAACACCCTGACAGATTAAAAAGCAAAACTTCCAGTTTTGAATCTGTGTCTGGTACACAGTTTTCATCTGTCAGAAAGTTTCAAATGCACTGGATAGTTCGTGCAACAAACCATCAGCGAAAGTCATCCAAGTGGGTGATTGGCAGGCATATGGTATTGTAAATATTGAAGATACAAAACATTAGTGCTCATGAAGTGTTATCAGGGCTGAACTTCATGTCCTGTACTACATTCCAGTGCCAATTGTCTTACAGTAACACCTGGTCCGTCTTGCAGTCCATAAAATGTGCTTTTCCTGGCCACAAATGTGAGGAACACATGTCCTTCCATTGGTGCAATGTATCCTGTCTCAGTAATGCAGAAGCTCTCTCTCATTCCATGTGTATGTATGTATGTGTGTGTGTGTGTGTGTGTGTGTGTTTTGCTTTCCACCCCTCCCCACCTCCTCACTCCATTCCTAAACTGCATCTCTTTCCACCCATTAGTACTTACATGCTCCATATGGCTGTGCTGCATCCATCCCCACCACCATACTGCAACCTTCCAGTCCGCCCTACCCTCCAGAGTGTGATCAGTTTTGTGTCCCAGCCTCGTCGCCGCTTTTGTGTCTCGTTTCCGTCGTAGGTGTTGGTGGCCGAGTGGAATGAGACCGACACAGGAATAAAGATAGCACGCTGGTGCAGGTACAGAGAGGAGCAGCCAGAAACTAGAAACACTAGTAAATTAGAACGAGATATACATTGCACAGAATTTATACAATACTTAACTTTTACATAGTACTGCAGAATGTTGATACATAGTTGAGCTATAGTCCTGCCTAGTGCCTAACTGATAGCCAAGTCTTCACTGGTGTCTATCGGATTCCGAAGTCTTTACTGGTCCTAACTCAGTCCCAAGTGAACGATGTCGTTCACTGGTAGCCACGAGCGGAGTTGCCGCAGAGGGCGCTCGTGGCTGTCGTCGTAAGAACGCCGCGCCGTGCGTGCATGGCGGCGCGCGGCGAAAGTAGGTGGCGTGCACTTTGGACTTGTACGACACCACACCCCTCCCCCTCAAACTGCCGCGCCATCGTGGCGTAGGGCTGAGGGCCACGGCGACAGCACTGGGAGGAGGGCCTGGGCGGGGGCGTTACTGGTGAGACGGGCATCGTAGCTGAGGCTGGGATCGAGATGCCGTCCGCGCCCCGGCATCCGTCTTGCGATCCTCCAGGAAACCCGGCGAAACCTGAGGAAGGGTGCACACCCCCGCCCAGAGGGAGCAGGTCATCTTCTGAGGTGCGTGGCCCAAGCTGGGGGGGCCCGCACGGTCCCGGAGTCCCTCTCGGTGACGCTGTCATCTGCGGCGGCGACGGAGGCGGAGGGGCCGACTGCGTAGGAGGCGCGTCGACATCCATCGGGAGCTCGTAGCCCGGGGAAGCTGGGCCCGGCAGCGAGCGATGTGGCTGTGCTCCCTGGTGGTGAACTGGGTCTGGAATCAAGAAACCGGAGACAGGATCGCGCGGCCTGTGCAAGCGCAATTGGTTTGCGTGGCGCCGCAGCTCCGACCCTGTGGAAGAACGTACAACATACATATTGCGACCGAGCACGCGCTGAATGGTGCCTGGCAACCATGTCTTCTTCATACCAGCAAACACCCTGTACAGCACCGGCGTAGAAACCTGAAAACGCGTAGCGCCATGCGAACCGACTCGGTGCGTGGGAGGCTGCAGCAGGTGAAGGAGAGTGCGGTGACGGTGGCCGTGTAGCAGCTCGGTAGGAGACGGGCCGTCACATGGCATGCACCGATACGTAGACAGGAAAATTTGAAGAGCTTGCTGCCTGGAGTGCTGACCTTTCATCTTTTCCATGTGAGACTTGAATGTTCGAATGAAACGTTCACAAACGTTCTGCTTCGCCATTGGACTGAGGGTCAAAAGGTGCGGTGGTGATATGCTGAATGCCATTCACACGACAAAACTGTTGAAATTCCGCACTAACAAACTGAGGTCCATTGTCACTGACGATAGTTTCAGGCAAGCCTTCGATGCAAAACACTGATGTTAAGGCACTGATTGTACTAGAAGCTGTCGTTGAGTTCATGGCAATCACAAAAGGAAACTTGCTGAAAGCGTCTACAACAATTAACCAGCGCGTATTCCAGAAAGGTCCGGCAAAGTCAATGTGTAACCGTTTCCATGGTCCCTTGGGGCGTGGCCAGTCTGAGAAACGTTGTGGAGGAGCCGCTTGATGCTCCGCACAAACAGCACACTGTGACGTCATACTCTCTATCTGGGCGTCCATACCAACCCAGGTACAATGACGTCTGGCCAGTTGCTTTGTCCTAACAATACCCCAATGTCCTTGGTGCAGGAGGCGTAACACTTCTCGTTGCAGGGAACGGGGAACTATCACTCTTGTTTGATCGTTCTCGGTATGCAACAACAGTACATCCTGACTTAAAGATAATGCATGACGTTGTGCAAAATAATGTCGAAGCAGAGGCCGTTCAATGTCTTTGGCTCTGGCAGGCCACCCTGAGTGAACAAAACGTGCTACCACACTTAGGTCTGCATCTGCAGCTGTTTCCTGTGCAACCCGATGAGAGTTCAAAGGAAAGTCTGCGACAGCGGAAGCATCTCTGGAGTCTATCTGACAACATGCCATTTCTGAAGAATCAAACGATACATCCTGGCCAACCGGAAGTAGGGAAAGTGTGTCCGTGTTGGCATGTTTAGTGGTAGGTCGGTACAAAATCTCATACTGATAAT
Organism: Locusta migratoria; assembly: GCA_026315105.1. Lineage (NCBI taxonomy): Eukaryota > Metazoa > Arthropoda > Insecta > Orthoptera > Acrididae > Locusta > Locusta migratoria. The sequence goes on from CM048747.1 coordinate 48,175,226, forward strand.
TTGACAATATCAAGGACCATCTCTGAAGCTTTTGTGCCGTTCGTGGCGGAATTGGCTTTGTGGGTGAGAACAACAACGTGAGAGGCTTGTAGTCTGTCAACAAATAGAATTTTCTGCCATAGAGATAATGATGAAACTTTGTGACGCCGTAAATGATTGCTAAGGCCTCCTTTTCTATCTGACTGTAATTCTGTTGCGTTGGCGTCAGTAGCTTGGATGCAAAGGCAATAGGACGATCGTGAGAACCAATACGATGCGACAAAGGTGCACCCAGACCGTACGACGAGGAAACAACTACTAACACTACTGGCTTCTGTGAGTCAAAGGGAATCAAACATGTATCACTGAGTAGTGCAGACTTTAATTTGTCAAAAGCAACCTGACAATCTGTAGACCATACAAAAGGAACATTCTTCCTACGTAAGTGATGCAGTGGAGCTGCAATCTGAGAGGCATTGGCAATAAATCTGAAATAATAGTTATGCTTTCCCATTACTGCTTGCAATTCATGCACATTCTTAGGAGGAGGCAAGTCTTTGATTGCTCGAAGATGTGACTGTATGGGATGGATTCCTTGGTCATTAATCACATGGCCTAGGTACTCTATTTCAGTTTGAAAAAACGAACACTTTGCTTTATTGCAACGTAGACCTGCTGCAGTCAAAACTTTGAAAAGGCACTGCAAGTTTGCTAAATGTTCTTCAACTGTACGTCCGGATACCACAATATCATCTAAATAATTCGAACAACACGGTACAGAAACTGTCAGCTGTTCCAAAAAACGCTGAAAAATAGCGGGAGCAGAAGAACTGCCAAAGGGTAGGCGTTGAAATTGAAAAAGGCCCATGTGAGTATTAATGACAAAAAACTTTTTTGACTCGTCATCAAGTGGAATCTGTAAGTATGCCTCTGCTAAATCAATCTTGGAAAAGAAGAGAGACTGTCCTAATTTGTCCATCAGTTCCTCAGGTCTGGGCAGGGGATAAGTGTCGACAATTGTTTGACTGTTCACTGTTGATTTGAAGTCCGCACAGAGATGAAGTTTTCCTGACAGCTTGGGTATAATTACTATAGGCGAGGCCCACTGACTCGCAGAAACAGGAGAAATCACCCCACTATCTTGCCAACGTTTAAGTTCTTCGGCAACTGTATCACGCAAGGCGATAGGCACTGGTCTAGCTTTACGAAATTTTGGAACTGCAGATTCTTTTAAAGTTACATGTGCCACGAAGTCTTTTGCACAACCTAGTTCCAACGAAAACAAGTCACTATATTTGTCACACAATGCATTGATTTTATCCTGAGGCACTATTGACGAAATTTGAAGCACATCTCTTTGAATTGATAAACCAAACAAGTCAAAAGCATCTAGTCCAAAAATGTTCTGTGTCGATTTGGCCTGAAGAACTACAAAAGCAACTGTTTTTGTTACACCTTGAAAAGAGGCAGGCAAGCTACACGTTCCTAGCACGGGAATATTTTGACCTGTATAAGCTGTTAACACTTGCTGTGACGGCGACAATTTTGGCGAACCCAGAAGTTCATAAGTATCTTTATTTATTAATGTGACAGCGGAACCAGTATCAAGCTGAAATTGCACCATCTTATTTTCTATGAAAAGAATCACAAAAAGTTTTTGCTTGCGGTGCTCGACAGGTGCGCGAATGTGGGCAACGTCTGCTACGATTTGTTTACTGCGCTTGCGCGGGCCATGTAGTGAATTAAGCGGCGCAGACTCGGCACGCAGCGGATTAACAACACTGTCACTACATGGCACTACCGCCGGATCGGCGTCCGCGCAAGCATGCGAAGCTACTCCAGATTTACTAACTACTGCACTACACTTTTGAGTAGCTACTTGATGTCTACTGTCACTAGCTACACAGTACTGGGCACTATTACAAGGAGCAGTTGCAGAAGGCACTATTTCCACTACAGGAATGCACTGTTCATAGTCATTTTGCTTGTCCCGAACCCTTTTCCATTGCACTGTTTTACGCGCTCGTCGGTGCTTGCTACGTGGTGCACTATATAGTTTTGCCATAGGCGCAGAACTACTTTCTTGCAATTGAGATCCAAGGAAAGCACTGTTCAATTCCACAGCCCGTATAACATTTACAGAATGAACTGTTCTCGCACTCTGCGAAGCACTGTTTCTAACGGCACCATTCTTTGAGTTTTTAATTTGCATACACACAGACTGTACATGTCCTGATTTGCCACATTGATAACAGGTTGCGTTGCGACTAGGGCAATGAGCACGCTTGTGGCGAGACACACACTGGGGGCAAGATTTACATACATTTTTCTGAAATGAGCGTTGGCGCCCGTTATTCAAATCTCTGTTTCTAACACGACGGGGCGACCTTTGTGTTGCACTTTTACACTGGCTACTGTTCACTGTCTGTTCAGCACGGCCTGTAGAAAAATAAGAATCACTAGGGCTAGACTGGGAACTACGACTAGGAAAGCGTCCGGTGCGGCGCACTGAATTAACACTGTGGCTTTGCATTTCTACATCTGCTAAGTCAAAAGGAAAGTATCATGCGCTTCTATAAGCTGCAGTACACTGTCTAATGAAGGGTCTGACTGTTTCAGAATTGCTGCTCTAATTCTGGGGTCCTGAATATTCTGCGTAATCACATCCCTCAACATCACGTCACTATACGAAAGTCCACAAGAGCAAGTGAATTTACATTTGCGGGTTAAGCCCTTCAATTCCGTAATCCACTCTTGGTGTGACTGCTGCGGTAATTTTTTAAGTCTGAAAAATCGGTACCGTGCCGCAGCTACGAGAACTTTTCTCTCATAATGAGCATTTAGTGCCTCTACTATTTGTTCAAAGTCTACATCACGAGGAGATACGTCGGGGAAAAGTTTTTTCAGTAACACGAAGGTGTTGGTGCCCACCACAGATAATAGCAGATGCGTCACTTTCTGACCTGTAATTTGATGAGCCGCGACGAGTTCTTGAAACTGTGCGAAGTAGTCGCTCCATTCTTCCTCACGTTCGTTGTACTGGCGAAACGTAGGAAGCGTTGTGGCGGCAGGTGTGGGCTGCTGAAGCGGTGGCTGTTGTTGTTGGTTAGCTGCTTGCGCTGTGAGCTGGGCCACAGCCTGCAGGAGTTGTGTTATTTGCGCCGTCTGTAACTGAATAATTTCCATTAAGTTTGGGTTCGGGGTAGTGGCCATGCTGACCAATTAGGCGCCGCGCATACAAGTAAATTATAACAAAACACAAATGCAATATGAAAGAGGACGCGCTGCAACAAAAAAGCCCACAAAACACATAACAAAATATCTTCCCCCAAAATTCTTATAATAAGGGTGGGTGGGCGGGAGCAATTTGTGTGTGCTCCGACTACTACTGATGTCTGGCTGCTGCAAGCGGGCTGGTCCACGGATCGTCTATCACTCCTCGTCGCCACTTTTGTGTCCCAGCCTCGTCGCCGCTTTTGTGTCTCATTTCCGTCGTAGGTGTCGGTGGCCAAGTGGAATGAGACCGACACAGGAATAAAGATAGCACGCTGGTGCAGGTACGGAGAGGAGCAGCCAGAAACTAGAAACACTAGTAAATTAGAACGAGATATATATTGCACAGAATTTATACAATACTTAACTTTTACATAGTACTGCAGAATGTTGATACATAGTTGAGCTAGAGTCCTGCCTAGTGCCTAACTGATAGCCAAGTCTTCACTGGTGCCTATCGGATTCCGAAGTCTTTACTGGTTCCTAACTCAGTCCCAAGTGAACGATGTCATTCACTGGTGGCCACGAGCGGAGTTGCCGCAGAGGGCGCTCGTGGCTGTCGTCGTAAGAACGCCGCGCCGTGCGTGCATGGCGGCGCGCGGCGAAAGTAGGTGGCGCGCACTTTGGACTTGTGCGACACCACAATCAGGAGTGTGGTAGCCACAGATAATAGTTGTGAGTCTGTGCAGTTGTCTGTGTGAATGCCCTTTTTTATAACAAATCCAATGCCCAATAACTACTTAAGTTATGTGTGTATGGGTGTCTTATTTATGGGCCTTTCACAGCTCATTATGTGACTTTGCAGTGAGTTGTAAACTATCCTCCTCATATTGTTGAACTCCAAACTAAAATTCAAACATTTCAAGATATCAAAATGTTCTTGTAGTGAATTACAGGGAAAAATTATTCATGTGTTTTCTACAATGATACACATCACTATAAGGTGAAAATATGTAGAAAAGATTTCTTAGAAATTGAAGACCTCAGGTGTAAATAATGATAACCCTCAACTTTTGTATTTTTAATGTATTTGCCGCAAACAATAATATCCGACAGAATGTTTCATTTTCTTCAAATAGTACATGAAGTTGCAGAGATGTGGCAAATATAAATATTAAAACATTTACTGCAATAGAAACTATTTTTTCAAACATACAAGTAGTCATACCTAAAAACTTTTTGAATGAGGGTTATCATTATTTCCCCCCGAGGTCTTCAATTAGTGACTTATAAGAATTTAGTACCTTCACACCACAGGTCATCAGCCTCTTTCTGTACATATATGGGATCACCAATTTCCACTTCTATCTCATCGTGGTGTCGAGGTATAAATTTATGCAGTCCTCTGTGTGTTGCTTCTAAAAGCTCCACTTGTGTGAATGGAACTCCTCCACTACTGGCTGTTGATTCTGGTGAGAGACTGTCTGTAAAAGTAATTAAATGGTTGAATTAATTTGAACTACAATCCATTTTACTGATTTAATAAGAATATGTGAAACAAAAATGTGATAATACAACTAATGAACAACATGTCATTTGACTGATCCAAATATAAGAGAATTATGAGAACTCAGCAGTCTCCAGTTCCCAGGTTTACATTTTGGAACCATGAAATGCTATAAGACTTAATGGACTGTTTATGGGGAATGGACTGATCACCATCCACAATGCAGACAGTGTGGTGAATTCAAGTCAACTACTCTTTCAGCTATATGTCCTATGAGAACTGGATGACTTCAAAATGATTGCATTTTAAAATTATGAAATGAATTGGGACCATCACTACTTACCTTACTTCAGGAATTTGGACATACCCAGAAACCAAAGCACACATGACTTGATACATTACTTTTGAATACACGGAGAAATGGACCTCAGAACCGAAACTGTTTCTGTTATTATTTACTGACAATAAGTTCCAGAACTTAAAGAATTTGCAGTGTGGAATGGCACATATAGATACTAATTTTTACACATTTTCTTAGAATCCATTCATAATAAGTACCAAAAAAATCTCATTTTATTTTAGAAAATACTGACATTCATAAACGTTGTTTTGGATAGGTTGCAACTCAAAATAGAGATAATCACTGTTTTAGGCACAACATTTATCAGGAAATTAGAAAACACACACACACATTTTACACCAATACATGACCATCAACTCAGTCTGCTATGATTCTAGCAACAGTAGACAGAGACAGATGTCATGTATGCATGAGCTGTGTCTGTGTGATTGTATATGTGCTCATCATTTCCTGACAAAGACTGCTGCCAAAAATTTTAAAAAGTTGTGGGTGAGTGCCTCAGTGATCATCTTAAATGTCTGTCATCTTTAGTCACAGCTAATGAATCAATCAGTCTAATCTTCACCACACAGTTATCACTTTTCTACCCATAGCCAGAACAGTCATTGATTTACACTCATATACCGGTTGATCAAAAAGTCTGTATAAATTTTAAAACTTAATAAATCACAGAATAATGTAGTTAGAGAGGTAAAAATTGACACACATGCTTGGAAAGACATGGGGTTTTATGACAAAAATAATAAATAAATAAAATAAAATAAAAATGTCTGACAGATGGCACTTCATCTGATCAGAAAAGCAATAATTAGCATAACAAATTAAGACAAAGCAAAGATGATGATCTTTACAGGAAATGCTCAATATGTTCACCATCATTCCACAACAATAGCTGTAGTCGAGGAATAATGTTGTGAACAGCTCTGTAAAGCATGTCCGAAGTTATAGTGAGGCGTTGGTGTTGGATTTTGTCTTTCAGCATCCCTAGAGATGTCAGTCGATCACAAGACACTTGCTACTTCAGGTAACCCCCAAAGCCAATAATCGCATGGACTGAGATTTGGGGACCAGGAAGGCCAAGCATGATGAAAGTGGCAGCTGAGCACTTGATCATCACCAAATGATGCGTGCAAGAGATCTTTCACGCATCTAGCAATATAGGTTTTTCTTTCTTTTTTGTTCTAATAACCCTTTCAGACCTGAGAAAAAAATTTTCAATCCTTACCCAAAATTTGGCAGTTTCCATGCATTTAGATCTCTAGATTCAGGTAAAAATATTTTTAAAAATTTCAATATCATACTTTTTTTCAAAAAGTGACTCACATGATCATGCTAGTTAGGTTTTATCCCATACCAAATAAGGTACATTGGGTTATATATATATATAGACGAAAAATTCCTAGCAGGAAAAATAAAATATAAAAAATAGACGAAGATTACTCACCAGGCGAAGGAGCACAGGTGTGACAGCATCACAAATAAATAAATGAATACACACACACACACACAATCGCAAGCTTTCGCAACCCAGTTGCGTCTTCAGGCAGTAGGGAAGGAGAGGGAAAAGGAAATGATTAGGGTTTTAAGGAAGGGGGTAAGGAGCCATTCCAATCCCGGGAGAGGAAAGACTTACCTTGGGGGAAAAAATGGAGGGTAAACAAATGCACACATGCCCACACATTCACACAGACACAAGTACACCTAGGCAGACATACTGTCATACATACAGTATGTCTGCCTAGGTGTACTTGTGTCTGTGTGAATGTGTGGGCATGTGTGCATTTGTTTACCCTCCATTTTTTCCCCCGAGGTAAGTCTTTCCTCTCCCGGGATTGGAATGGCTCCTTACCCCCTTCCTTAAAACCCTCATCATTTCCTTTTCCCTCTCCTTCCCTACTGCCTGAAGACGCAACTGGGTTGCGAAAGCTTGCGATTGTGTGTGTGTGTGTGTATTCATTTATTTATTTGTGATGCTGTCACACCTGTGCTCCTTCGCCTGGTGAGTAATCTTCGTCTATTTTATATATATATATATATATATATATATATATATATATATATATATATATATATATATATATATATATACAGCACACACACACACAAAATTATTATTATTATTTATGATATGAATATTATATACGAAAAATTCCTAGCAGGAAAAATTATGTATAAAAAAATAGATGAAGATTACTCACCAGGCAAAGGAGCACAGGTGTGATAGTAGCACAAATAAATCACACACACACACACACACAAACGCAAGCTTTCGCAACCCAGTTGCTTCTTCAGGCAGAAGGGAAGAAGAGGGAAAAGGAAATGATGAGGGTTTTATGGGAGGGGGTAAGGAGCCATTCCGATCCCGGGAGAGGAAAGACTTACCTTGGGGGAAGAAAAGGAAGGTAAACAAATACACACACACCCACACATTTACACAGATGCAAACTCACCTAGGCAGACATTCTGTAGAAAGCAAAGAAGTTAAGAAGTTAGACGGAGATGCCGGCAACAGAAAGAGAGAATATGCTGAAAGATTGGTGTTGGTGGGAAGTATCCAGATAACCTGTATGGTGTAACACTGTGCCAAGACGTGGTGGCCGTGCACCAAGGCATGTTTAGCCACAGGGTGATCCTCATTACCAACAAACACTGTCTGCCTGTGACCGTTAATGTCAATGGACAGTTTGTTGCTGGACATTCTCACATAGAACACTTCACAGTGCATGCATGTCAGTTGGTAGATCATGTGGGTACTATTGCAAGTGGCTCTGCCTTTGATTGTGTACACCCTCCAGGTTACGGGACTGGAGTAAGTGGTGGTGGAAGGGTGCATAGGGCCGGTTTTACAACGGGGGCAGTTACAAGGGTAGGAACCAGAAGGTAGGGAAGGTGGTTTGGGGATTTCGTAGGGATTGACTAGGAGGTTAGGTGGGCGGCAGAAAGACACTCTCGGTGGAGTGGGAAGGATGTCATGAAGGACGGATCTCATTTCAGGACAGGATTTAAGGAAGTCGTATCCTTGCTGGAGAGCCACATTCAGAGTCCTCTCCAGTCCCGGAAAGTATCCGGTGACAAGAGGGCCACTTTTGGGATTCTTCTGTTGAAGGTTCTTAATTTGGGGGAATGAGGAAGTGGCTCTGGCAATTTGCTTCTGTACCAGATTAGGCACCCTTCCACCACCACTTACTCCAGTCCCATAACCCAGAGGGTGTACATGATCAAAGGCAGAGCCACTTGCGATAGTACCCATGTGATCTACCAACTGACATGCCTGCACTGTGAAGCGTTCTATGTGGGAATGACCAGCAACAAACTGTCCATTTGCATGAACGGTCACAGGCAGACAGTGTTTGTTGGTAATGAGGATCACCCTGTGGCTAAACACGCCTTGGTGCATGGCCACCACATCTTGGCACAGTGTTACACCGTCTGGGTTATCTGGATACTTCCCACCGACACCAATCCTTCAGAACTCCGGGGATGGGAACTAGCCCTTCAGCATATTCTATCTTCCCGTTGCCCACCTGGTCTCAACCTCCACTAAATTTGAATTCCCACCCACCATCTTTCACATCTTTGCCTTGGTTCTCTGGACAGAGCCTCTGCCTCAAGTGGCCTCTCCGACTCACTTCTTAATGTCTTTGCTTTCTACAGCATGTCTGCCTAGGTGTGTTTGCGTCTGTGTAAATGTGTGTGTGTGTGTGTGTGTGTGTGTGTGTATGTATTTGTTTACCTTCCTTTTCTTCCCCCAAGGTAAGTCTTTCCTCTCCCGGGATTGGAATGGCTCCTTACCCCCTCCCATAAAACCCTCATCATTTCCTTTTCCTTCTCCTTCCCTTCTGCCTGAAGAAGTAAATGGGTTGTGAAAGCTTGCATTTGTGTGTGTGTGTGTGTGTGTGTGTGTGTGTGTGTGTTATTAATTTGTGCTGCTATCACATCTGTGTTCCTTCGCCTGGTGAGTAATCTTCATCTATTTTTTATATATTATTATTATTTATATATGAAATCATGAACCACAGACATTGCCGAGGTGGGGTGGCTTGCGTGCCTCATCGATGCAGATAGCCATACCGTAGGTGCAACCACAGCGGAGGGGTATCTGTGCAGAGGCCAGACAAACGTGTGGTTCCTGAAGAGGGGCAGCAGCCTTTTCAGTAGTTACAGGGGCAACAGTCTGGATAATTGACTGAGCTGGCCTTATAACATCAGCTAATGTGGCTTTGCCACACAGTTACTGCGAACGGCTGAAAGCAAGTGGAAACTACAGCCGTTACCCTTCCCGAGGACATGCAGCTCTACTGTATGAACATATGATGATGGCATCCTCCCGGGTAAAATATTCCGGAGGTAAAATAGTCCCCCATTCGGATCTCTGGGTGGGGACTACTCAGGAGGATGTGATCATCAGGAAAGACAATACTGGCATTCTAAGGATCGGAGCGTGGAATGTTAGATCCTTTAATCGGGTAGGAAAATTAGAAAATTTAAAACGGGAAATGGATAGGTTGAAGTTAGATATAGTGGGGATTAGTGAAGTTCGGTGTCAGGATGAACAGGATTTCTGGTCAGGTGAGTACAGGATTATAAATACAAAATCAGTTGGGGGTATCACAGGAGTAGGACTGATAATGAAAAAGAAAATAGAAATGCGGGTAAACTACTATGAGCAGCACAGTGATTGCATTATCATTGTCAAGATAGATACGAAGCCAACACTGACAACAGTAGTACAGGTTTATATGCCAACTAGATCTGCCGATGATGAGGAGATCGAAGAAATATATGAGAGCTAAAGGAAATTATTCAGACAGTTTAGGGAGAGGAAAACGTAATTGTGATGGGAGACTGGAATTCGGTAGTAGGAAAAGGAAGAGAAGGAAAAATAATAGGTGAATATAGACTGGGCAGGAGGAATGAAAGAGGAAGTCGCCTGGTAGAATTTTGCACGGAACATGATTTAATCATAACCAACACGTGGTTTAAGAATCACAAAAGAAGGTTGTATACGTGGAAGAGACCAGGAGACACCGGAAGGTATCAGATAGATTTTATAATGATAAGACATAGGTACTGGAACCAGGTTATAAACTGCAGGATATACCCAGGGGCAGATATAGACTCTGACCATAACTTGTTAGTCATGAACTGTAGGCTGAAACTAAAAAAACTGCAGAAAGGTAGGAAAATAAGGAGATGGGACTTAGATAAATTGAAGGAAAGTGAAGTTCTGGAGAATTTCAGAGGGAGATTTAGGCAACAATTGACAGAAACAGGGGGAAATAAAACAGTAGAAGAGGAATGGGTAGCACTGAGAGATGAAATAGTGAAGGCAGTAGAGGACAAAATAGGTAGAAAGGCAAGACCTACAAAAAATCCTTGGATATCACAGGAAATACTAAATTTAATTGATGAAAGGAGAAAATATAAAAATGCAGTAAATGAAACAGGCAAAATGGAGTACAGACGACTAAGAAATGAGATTGACAGGAAGTGCAAAATGGCTAAGCAGGAGTGGCTAGAAGCCAAATGCAAATCTGTAGAAGAATGTATAAGAAGGGGAAAAGAAGATGCCGCCTACAGGAAAATATAAGAGACATTTGGGGACAAGAAAAGCAATTCTACGAATATCAAGAACTCAGATGGGAAACCAGTTCTCAGCAAAGAAGGAAAAGCTGAAAGGTGGAAAGAGTACATAGAGCACCTCTACAAAGGAAATGAACTTAGAGACGATGTTGTAGGAAGGGAAGAGGAAGTAGATCAAGATGAAATAGGAGATACTATACTGAGAGATGAATTTGGCAGAGCCTTGAAAGACCTAGGTCGGAACAAGGCCCCAGGAGTAGATGACATACCCTCAGAGCTATTAAAGTCTCTGGGAGAGCCAGCCATGACAAGACTATTTGAACTGGTGAGTAGGATGTATGAGACAGGCGAAATGCCCTCAGACTTTAAGAAAAATGTAATAATCCCCATTCCAAAGAAATCAGGCGCAGACAGGTGTGAAAATTACAGAACCATCAGTTTGATAAGTCATGGTTGCAAAATTTTAACACGAATTATCTACAGGAGAATGGAAAAGCTGGTAGAAGCTGACCTCGGGGAAGATCAGTTTGGATTCAGGAGGAACGTAGGAACCCGGGAGCAATACTCACTATACATCTTATCTTAGAAGATAGATTAAGGAAAGGCAAACCTACATTTTTAGCTTTTGTAGATTTGGAGAAAGCATTTGACAATGTTGACTGGAATACACTATTTAAAAATCTGAAGTCGGTAGGGGTAAAATACAGGGAAAGGAGAGTTATTTACAACTTGTACAAAAGCCGGACCGCAGTTATTAGACTCGAAGGGCATGAAAGGGAAGCATCAGTTGGGAAGGGAGTAAGACAGGGCTGTAGCCTTTCTCCGATGCTATTCAATTTGTACATAGAGCAGGCGGAGAAGGAAAGCAAGGAGAAATTTGGAATAGGGATTAAAGTTCAGGGGGAAGAAATAAAAACATTGTGTTTTGCTGATGACATTGTAATTCTGTCAGAGACAGCAAAGGACCTGGAAGAGCAGTTGAATGGAATGGACAGCGTGTTGAAGAGAGCGTATAAAATGAACATTAACAAGAGCAAAACAAAAATAATGGAATGCGGTCTTAGAAAGTCAGGCGATGCTGAAGGAATTAGATTAGGTAACGAAACAATGAAGGTGGTAGATGACTTTTGTTACTTGGGTAGTAAAATGACATGCGATGGTCGCAGTACGGAGGATATAAAATGCAGAATGGCAATGGGAAGAAAAGCATTTTTGAAAAAGAGAAATTTGTAAACATCGAATATTAATTTAAGGGTAAGGAAGTGTTTTCTGAAGGCATTTGTGTGGAGTGTTGCCTTGTACGGGAGTGAAACATGGACCATAAGCAATGCGGACAGGAAAAGAATAGAGGCTTTTGAAATGTGATGCTACAGAAGAATGCTGAAGATTAGGTGGGTAGATCGCATAACTAATGAAGAGGTACTGAACAGAATTGGTGAAAAAAGAAATTTTTGGCATACCCTGACTAAAAGAAGGGATCGCTTGGTAGGACACATTCTTAGACATCGGGGAATCGTAAATTTAGCATTGGAGGGAAGTGTGTGGGGTAAAAATCGCAGAGGGAGACCAAGAGACGCGTATAGTAAGCAGATTCAAGTGGATGTGGGTTGCCGTTCTTATGAGGAGATGAAAAGGCTTGCTCAGGATAGGGTTGGGTGGAGAGCTGCATCAAACCAGTCTCCGGACTGAAGACCATAACACAACATATGAAATAAACGAAAACAGTTTTTTTTTTTCTTTTGACATGCACAAATATTGGTCACACTTTATGCACCGTGTCTTCATCTTCCTGTTTGTTCAGACGTGCATATGTCATATGTCATCGACAGTGGGCCAGTGTCCATAACCATCGTAACGCTTGTCAACAACTGGTTTTGCAAATGGGGTGGAAATTTTCAGTTTTTTCTTTGCACAGTTTTCATCATTATCAACATCTTGACTTTCTGTTGTACTACTCTTCCTTTCTGGTGTTTTTATGAATGCTTGCCCAATGTTCATTCTGAACTTCAGTCCAAAATACCTTTTTTTTTTCGATTTTTTTCTATCTGCAGTCTTCTCTGTACTGCTGCCATCTATTGACAGTACTTAAATCAAGGAAGTGAAGAATTAATTTCAGCGTCCATTTCCTTGTTTTAAACCATGTTGTGTAACATTCCGTTTGTTGGTCACAAATTTCAACAACTCCCATGTGCTGGTTATAATTCCTTACAACAAATGGACAATCTATTTCAAGATATTTATGCCCAAAATGAGTTTTTACAGCACTATATTGTAAGAGATTATAAGAAATTTAATATTTTGAGCATTTTAATACTGATTCATTATCAACGCTAATCTGAATTGTAAAAAATTAAAAATTAGGATACATTTACCTCATGGCTGCATGGTTCTCTCTTCTTGGGCAAGTTTATAATGATATGTTTCTCTTCGATGTGAACAATACCAACAACAACAGCTAACAATCACAAGCCAGGAACTTCCACTATTGTCGTCACTCAGTGTTAAACCAGAAAGTTGCATTGTTGAGCAGTAGCATTATTAAAATCAAACTCGCACGATCGTGCGGGTCAGGTCGGAAAGGGATAAAACCCCATGTCATTCCAAACATGTGCGTCAATTTTTACCTCACTATCTAAATTATTCCGTGAGTTATTAGTTTTTCATATTTATACTGACTTTTTGATCACTCGGTATATCCGTAAAGTGTACATAAGTAAATAATCAGATTTTGTCAAAATTAATTTACAATGTAAAGTGTAAGTTTATTCTTATTCATGCACTTCAGAAAATAAAAGCATACTAACTGTACTTTACTTCACTTTATTGAAAATTTCTAACAGCATTTTTGTGTGGAGTAAGAGAGAACACTTCAACCGAGTCAAATAACAAACACGGTAGTAACGTCAAAATGATGTGCTAGTGGAATTGTAAAATCATGCAGTATACGCTAGATTTGATATATTGTGCGTTTGTCAAATATAAATTTTTGAAAAAGTGGAGGGAGTGATGTGGGGAGGGGAGGACAACTTTTGGTAGCCAAAAAACCTTGAAATTTTCAGACTTTTTCCAGTTTTCTGCTTGTAACTCTAAAAAATCCACATTTTGGAAATAACCGTTCTATAGTAAAATAAAGAGGATGAAATCCTGCATAGATTAAAAGAAGAGAATTGAAAATTAAACCAATAGTTCAATTTTTACAGGGATCCAAAAACCAGCAAACTTTTTCCAACTTTGCCAAAAACTGTGTTTTACTCATTTTAAATGTCTCCAATTATGGTAGTCATTCAGAAGTTTTCACTTTCTTCTCAAATTGCAGATGGTGTTCAATAACTTTGCTTCATGTCATTTATTAACATTTTGTTTAAAAAAGGCCAAAACTTATACAAATTATTTATGTAACCTAAAATATGTAATAACACTGTTTTACTATAATAACACTGTTTAGTACATTTTATGGGGTCATGGCCTGTGTTTTGAACTGTCAAAATAGACACTTGTTACATTTGCTGTGCATCAGACATTATGGTTTCCATATTGTGGTAAATTTGAGTATGGTATACTTAATTACACAACATTATATTTTTACAATTTTTATATTGTTTTTACGTTAGAATTTTGGGAGAGAACAAGACAGGCAAAGTAACAGTATATATTGGTGTAGTAGTCTTTTTGTGATCTGTGGTAGTATACAAATATAAATAAAATGACAGTGTTCAATTAATGATGAAAATTCTCCTCAGAGATGATAAATTATTTTTCAAAAGAGATAGATTGGCTGGCCAGTACTTACCTTTGTGCTGTATCGCCAATATTTCCACAAATGAAGAAAAAGAAAAAAAGGGGACGAAAAAGGACAAGCTTTCAGAACACAGTTCCTTCCTCAGGTGGGAGAGAAGGGAAGAAAAAAGGATGGGAACAGAAGGGAAAGGTAATTCACGACCTAGGTCATGAAGGTGGCGTTTGAGGAGTGTGGACGTCAGAGATACTGCATGTTAGTACTGAGCCAAACCAGAGAGGATATATATAACCAAATAGGAAAGATCAAGTAGTAAAGAGAAGAGGAATGAACTGAATGATGCTGAGGGATGTAGGAGGGGCGGGGGTTGTCTAAAACGTTTTTGATTAACAGGGAAAGATGGACACATACAACAGTACCCCACTTTGACAGCTGCCATCCCTTCCATATTAAACAATCCCTTCCCTACAGCCTGGGCATCCATGGGAAACGTATCTGTTCCAGTGCCGAATTCCTCACCACCTACAACAACAATCTATACAATGCTTTCTTCTCCTGCAACTACCCTACAGACCTCCATAAACAAATATTCCGAGCTGTCCATTCCTCTCCTTCCAACAACAATGTTCCTAACCCCAGACCACCCAGAAGCACTCCCTTAGTCACCCAGTACCATCCTGGCCTGGAATGCCTCAACAAATTCCTCAAACAGGGCTATGACTTTCTCGAGTCATGCCCTGAGATGAGATCATCACTCCAAACTGTTCTTCCCACACCACCCAAAGTAGCCTTCCGCCGTCCTCCCAACAACCGCAACATCCTCGTCCAGCTTTACAACATCCCAATACCACCCTCTCTATCTAATGGTTCCTATCCCTGCAACTGATCCTGCTGAAAAACCTGTCCAATACATCCTCCCACTACCATATACTACCCCCACCAAAGGAAAAACCTACCCAATTCAAGGCAGGCCATGCGAGACAACACATGTCGTATATCTACTGACGTGTCCAATGTTCAGCCTTTTATGTTGGTATGACTACTAACAAATTGGATGAGCGGATGAATGGTCACAGACAGACTGTTCGTCTGGGGGACACCCAATATCCTGTGGCAGAACATGCCCTATAGCATAACTCCAGGGACCTTGGATACTACCAACAAACACCAGTCCCTCAGAGCTACGGAGGTGGGAACTTGCCATCCAACATATCCTCTCCTCCCGCCACCCCCTGGCCTAAATCTACACTAACCCCTCCCCAACCTCCATCCTCAGCTCACCTATTCATTATCCCTTCCTTACCCCCCCCCTCTCCCCCCCCCCCCCCCCCCCTGTGTACGTTTTAGACAACCTCCTGCCCCTCCTACACCCCTCAGCATCATTCAGTTCACTCCTCTTCTCCTTACTAGTTGATCTTTCCTCTTTGGTTATTATATCCTCTCTGGCTTGGCTCAGTACTAACATGCAGTATGTCTGACGTCTACACTCCTCAAACACCACCTTCATGACCTAGGTCGTGAATTACCTATCCCTTCTGTTCCCATCCTTTTTTTCTTCCCTTCTCTCCCACATGAGGAAGGAACTGTGTTCCGAAAGCTTGTCCTTTTTTGTCCCCTTCTTTTCTTTTTCTTCAGTTGTGTAACTATTGGCAGTACAGCACAAAGGAAAGTACTGGCCAGCCAATCAATATCTTTTGAAAAATAATTTAAAATGACAGTGTGATGGTTAATACATTCTGTGGTAAGAGCCTGGCTGAAATGCATTATTTGAACCTTAATTGTGGGTATTATGTCCACTGTAGTTGGTCAGTTAGAACAAAATAAGGATTTTTAGCAAGAAATTTAATTACTTCCAGGGCTTCTAACAGATTTGGTTTTTTACCTTTGTTGCTGTATGTAGATTTTCTGTATCGAGCTGATATCTGTGGCCTTCCTCCAGTATGTGAATTGCAAATATAGTCTGAATTTTTATCTCTAGTCACACCCATGTTCAATTAACATAGTTTCCATAGCCCTGCCTGTTTGGCCAATGTGTATTTTGTTGCACTCATTGCAAATGTTTTTATAAACCCCATTGTTAATTAATAAATCTCTTTCATGTTTGTTGTTTAATAACATATGAGCAGTTGTGCCTCTTACACAAAATGAAGTTTTGTAACTCTATGATTTGAGTGTTTTGGTTAGTTGGCTCGAAATATTTCCTAAATATGTGTATGTACACCAGCTGTTTTTTGTTGTGGCTGTTTCTGTTGAGTATGCATTAAGGCGGGGTAGAATCTTTCTTCTTTGTTTTTTGTGTAGTATGTTGCCAGTTAGGGTTACAGCCATTGTTAGATGCAAGGAATTTAATGATGTCTAATTTATTCTGGAAATTCTGTTTGACATTGGTATGGATGTAAGGTGATGTACCATGAAATGGAAGACAGCATGCTTACATGATAGTGGGTTTTGTGAACAGAGTGGAATTACTGTGTCTGTTGTTGTAGGTTTTCTGTAAATTTTGAAACTATCTGTATTTATGGTGCCATATATTTTTAGGACCGCTATTATTTTCTATCTATATAAATAATCTGATCGACAGAGTAAGTTGTAATTTGCGGCTGTTTGCTAATGATGCTGTGGTGTTTGGGAGGGTGTCGTCTTTAACTGACTGTAATAGCATACAGGGCAACTTAGAGAAAATTTTTAGTTGTTGAGAAGAATGGCAGCTAGCTCTCAATGTAGAAAAATGTACATTGATGCGCATCAGTAGAGAAAGCAATTCCATAATGTTTGAATACAGCATTAGTAGTGAGCTTCTTGATGCTGTCACGTCATTCAAATATCTAGACGTAACATTTCTTGTGCTGAATGAGATTTCACTTGCTCCCTACTACCACGATCACATTGGTATCTGGAAATAGAGGATGCTTTTGCTACAAATTATTTGTTTTACGATTGTCAAAATAAATTTCTTACAATGCAGTGAATGTTGTTGTTCATCCATCTGTCACCACTGTCTACAAGGAAAAGTAGTTGTAAGTGGAGACAATACGCATTGTGATGTTACAACAACGTGCAACACCATTTGGAGTGGAAAGTGCGCTGGTTTGACAGTGGAGCGTTGAAAGTTGCGACGAGTGAACAGGCAATCGGCCTCTGTTAGGTGGTTGGACGCCAAGCTTTACTTTGGTGGGGCATGTGCAACTGGAAAGCCAGCTGGCAGGCTTGACGTCATGTCCAACTGCCAATTTTCCTGCCAAAAAACTGCATTGTCTTTAATTGTAGATACTACGCTGACACTATCAGAGTTACAGAGTTGCAAGTAGTAGCAAATGAAAGAAGAGAACAACATGATTCAGATGATTCATTGGCATTATTTATATTAACTTTATACACAAGTTATTCAGGAAACTAATATTTATTCACTTGAAAAAATCCAGAGGCTAAACTAATTGAACTACAGTAATGAATGAGGGCTCAAATGTAAGGTCTCAACAAGACATAAAGTTTGGTATAACCATATTATCTGCAACATTTATATTGCACATAATAATTCACTTTAAAGGAGGAACAATAGTAATTTGTTATTAACAATTAATACAAGACAGATACACAAACAGCGAGACAGTGATAAGTTGCAGCTGTTGTAAACACAAATTGTGACCTGATTATAATATATTATTTTTTTTATATTAATATGTTGTCTTTGTGTAAACTCAATTATTTTGTTTGTTTAAATTTATGAGCACAGTAATTTTGAACAGTACACTGAAAAGAGGACTGGAAAATTTACCTGAAAAACACTTTACCTAAGTGATTACTTGAATATTCATTGTGGGACGGCCAAGATACTTCTTTATCAGTCATGCTGAGATACTCATTTGTTTAAACTTAAGATTTAGGAGGTATTATTAATGTTTGAACTTAAATTAAAGTATCTGCTTACATTAGAATCTTTGCTTGCATCTAATAATGCCGTCATATCAACATTCCTATCATTATTTAAAAAGTTTTGTACACTACTGGGAGAGCCACTGAACCTCGTTACGGCAAGACATCACATATCCTACATAAGGGGATGCCGCGAGCGGCCCAGGATCAGTCGACGGCAGTTAAGTCTTGATGGCAGACGTGTGTCTGTGAGTAAGATGATAGGTGATGAACATAGCTGCAGAATCCGCCAGCTGGACTTTAAAATATTTCAGTCATATGTGGATTTTGATTTTTGAAACAGTAATCGGAACTCAGAAATTTTTCATCGCATTCTGAATTGGGTTTTTTGGACAGAACAACGAACTTTAATAGCAATCATTTTAGGAACATAACCCAAATGATTAAACATTCAGGTAGCTATTTTGTTAGCAATATTGGGGGCTTGAGCTAATCATACCAGTAGAAGTCTAACAGATTTAGTAGTTCTCGCCAGACGTAATCATGCAGTAAGAAATAAACAATTTTAGTAAAAATACAAACCTCATGTTGTAGACAGTTATTTAGTAGATGCTGCTCTAGTTAAAAATCCCCTTACTTTGAAATTGAAATTTTAGTTTTACTAATAAATGTATACAGGACTGTATTTAGTGCATGTGACGCCCCTGTGCAGTAATTTATTTTACACCCTCCCCCCACCCACCCCGGCATCTAGGATTCAAACTGATTTATAAAATAACCTCTCTGGATACGCCACTGCTATCAACACAACAACCTGAATTTTAAAAATTTGTTACTGTGATTGAAACATTAGAATAATATTTAATCCCCCCCCCCCCCCCCGATAGCAAAATTTTGCAGCCCCCAAGATTTTGCCGCCCTGTGCAGCCGCACATGTTGCACGTGCCCAAATATGGCCCTGAATGTATACATGTACAGACAGCAACAAGCCAAAAAGGTAACAGGAATAAGTCATCCCCAAAGCCAAAGTTAGTTATTTTAAGGGTCTGTACTGTTACAGCATGCCCAGTTGAAAACCATGCATTCAGTTTGTGAGAGTGAACATTGTCTTGAGCCACTCCGGTAGAACTTGCATCAACTTGCTGCTCAGAAAGCTTATCAAAAAGTTTCCACAAAGTCACACACATATTGTGGGTTGACATTTCCTCGTGTCCACTTGGCGATAACACATTGTGATGATACTGCCGGCCCTCTCATCTCAGTGTTATCATACGATACCATCTGCGTCGGACCCGGAATCGTGTGGTTCAATAGTGATACATGTTGCGTGTGAAGTTAGTTAAAAATGAGATAGCCAGCCTAGGAATCAGTGTAGGACAGTGTCTTGGTGATACTGTGATTAAAACAAGTGATAAATTTCATTAATTAAGAGATTCGTTTAGAGTCTTTCCAGACAGTTCTATAAACAATAGTTTTGTCATTGTACATTATTTCAAGAACTAGATAGACGAATTTTAGAAACTTTATGTAAATCAAAATAAATAGCATTGTATATATGTTAGGCTCATAAACAATTTGTGTTAACCAGCTAATTGTGTTAATTAATGTAATAGTTGAGATTTGAATATTGTTATTCTTTGTATATATTGACTGATGTAAGATTTGGAGTATATTTTGAGAATGGACAAGATATTTGATGGTTAAATATATGTTAGGAACATTTATGATGTACTCATTAACAAATTAATTGACATTTAACATCACACTTTGTTGTCAAACAGCAAGTACCGCGATTAAGACTTAAAAAAATTTACGCCATCTAAAATTATTGTATGTATAGTTTTCATTCTATATTGTGATTATTTTTGTGTACATGAAATGTTTTACTGTTGTGTTTGTTAATTGTAAATTACTATATCCAATTGTTATGAACAATGGATAATGTAATGTCATTATTGTCGATGTTATATATTTGTGTCACCGCCTTGCGTGGGGAGTTGGAGTTTTGGTGATCGTTATGTGGTCTGGAATCTGTGTCAGTCTTTGTCTTAAAATGGAAGTACTATCAACTAAGTTCTTTTGCATTGTGTACGATATGAAATGAAGTTGTAATGTTTTGGTGGAGAAGCAGTTTGATTGGAAATTAAAGAAGAAGTGAAAAATTGTACCTACGAGTATTTATTTCTACCACGACGCCCCAGGAGAATAATGTTGCAGCGAGCAGTAATGCTGAAAAGATGAGTGTCATTTGGAGGTGGTAGAATGAAACTGTGATTACTTAAGAATCTAGTAAAACATTACAACATTCACTGATGTCTCTACCAGCAGTGAGGTTCCCTTTAACTATTTGATGGACCTCATCAATGTCTGCTCTATTGTCATGTCCTACTGAATTTCACACCAAAAATTTTCAATTTGCCTTATTATGAAATATGCTCCTCTGGTGAAATGGTCAAGCTCAGATTATCCATCCTTTCTTCAAAGAACATCATGTCTTGTATATAAAACATGAGTGCTTTTGGAATATGTTATGTGCCCAACTGCAAAAAAGGAGGAAAACGTTTTTTTAGTAGTGACATTCCAGTTACCCATTAATTCTACTTCTATGAACTGTTCCACGAGGGTGACCATCTAGAAGTACATAAACAGCAATGCTGAAGTAGGCCTTCTTTGCCAAAGAGATTCCAAGGTTCAAAATTTGTCAGTGACTGACAGTACCACATTTTTCTCATCAAAGTTCTGCAATTTATCTACTCTCAACAGCCTTTTCATTTATACTCTCTCCTCCTCACTCAGCATAACCATGTCCCATGGCAGTGATGCCAATGTATTGTGAACAGGGATGTGTGTCTGACTGCTTGCCCCTGGGCATCGCCAGTTACCATTTTGTCAACACTGTTTATACCATGGATGACTGACAGAAACTATTTCAACCCACTCCCTGGCATAATTGTGCCAATACATCCCATAATTAGATAATAGCCTTATAGCCTCCCCGATCACTTTTTGAAAATTAGGATTCCCACTATGAACTGTATCAATAACCTTCATGTACAATGGTTTGTTAAAGGTCAATGAAAACCTCTTCTGTCCAATTGATTGACATCTTTTAGTCACTTCCTGAAGAGGAGAGAAGACTTCAGAATGTGGTGCATTGATGAACAGGAGATGCGAGAACTTTTAACTATCTCTGCAGCCCCCACCACCCCTGATTCCCCACCTCCCCCTCCCCAGAGCATCTGAGCAGGAGGAAAAACCCTTTTCTTGACATCAGTTTGAGGTACAATGCCAGAAAATTTCTCTGAGCTCAGTGCATCCAGACCAAAATCCTAGATTTGCCACTGATCTCTGCAAAGGACAGTCTCTTCATTGTTTCAAAAGGAGCCATTGCAGAATGAGGAACAATTCACGTGATCCCTCCCATTGAATTGAATGTATTGTATCCGTCACTGCAGTCAGCATTATCAAATATGAATTGACAATATTAAGAGGACTGCAACACTGAATTTGTCTGAGAACTGAGCACAACAAAATGTCTCAAAATGGTTTCCCAGTAGCATGACAACAAATCAATCAGAAGCCTAGAGCCAAATCTTTTGTTCAGAGAAACATTTGTCCAATACGTCATGAAGATAATTATGAACTGGGTCTGGGTGCAGCAATAATAATTGTGAGTGAGAGTATAACAATGTTCTTTCTCCATTTCCCAACTCGCCTTTCTTGTGCTTCATGATCAATGTTTCAAGGAAGAGTTTCGATGTGCCTGGTATTGCAGACAGTGTTGGACAGGAGGTTGTTGCCAGGAGGTGGATACTGCTCTAAGTCACATGCAGCAGACTGGATGACTTCCAGAACTATTTCTGTTGATGCTTTCATATTCCTGTTTTGTTATTCTTCAAGTTTTGCTTTTTCTTTTCATACGTGTTAGTGAGAATTTCCTGCTAAAAATTATGGAAATAAATTACTGCTGACTTTTATGCTCATTCTGCATACAGAAAAATCATCACCAAACTGTTTTAACAGACAAGCTTTCACTGTCTTTATATCTGGGAAATTTTCCCCTTCCACTTGATTCATTAACTAGTCAACAGCAAATTGGCATTCATTTGTGTGTTCTTCAAGGTATGGGATTATTACTTAATTTATCCTTAAATTATTCTTGCCTCCCCCCTCCACCTTGCAAAATATGAGTTATATTTGCCACTCTGTATTGATGTACTAATCCTGTTATGAAATGGAAAAAGTTTTATGTTGACACATGCTCTTCTGTTTAATTTTTCAGTAGAATGTTGGAATAAATTAGAGATGTATATCCAAATATGTGCACAGTACTCATATTTATGAAAGTTACAAATGGTGTAATGGTTCAGAATTGACATTAAATTGCACATCTTACTATATCTGCCTGGTGAGTTAGTGCAAGAAGGTCATGCTGGTAATGCACTCAAATTTTGAGCAGATAAGTGCATGCTATAATTTACTACATTATATTACAAACATGTGATAATCTGGTACTGTATTCACAAAATAATGGGGTATTATTAACAAGAAATATGCCACAATGTTGTATAACTCACCATTTAGCATAGGTTGGGGTGATGTAGACTTTGGACCATCCGGAGAATGTGCTGTTGAATTTCCTGAGTCAACATCAGTACTGTGGAAACGTTCAGAATCAGGCGAACTGTCTTCATCTGAAATGAAACACATTGTAATTAATTATTGTTGCAGACATAGCAAGATGAATTTTTAAACAATTAATTAAAAATCTGTAAAGTCAATTAGGTGATAGCAACCCTGCTATTGTAAATTTTGTCTCGTGTGAATTGTTTACATATGGTAGACTGTAATAAATATGTTTTGAAAGGGCAAACACTGGAGATTTTTGGTGCTCAGTTCATATATATGATACGAATATTAAGACGAAAAATTCCTAGCAGGAAAAATAAAATATAAAAAATAGACGAAGATTACTCACCAGGCGAAGGAGCACAGGTGTGACAGCATCACAAATAAATAAATGAATACACACACACACACACACAATCGCAAGCTTTCGCAACCCAGTTGCGTCTTCAGGCAGTAGGGAAGGAGAGGGAAAAGGAAATGATGAGGGTTTTAAGGAAGGGGGTAAGGAGCCATTCCAATCCCGGGAGAGGAAAGACTTACCTTGGGGGAAAAAATGGAGGGTAAACAAATGCACACATGCCCACACATTCACACAGACACAAGTACACCTAGGCAGACATACTGTAGAAAGCTTTCTACAGTATGTCTGCCTAGGTGTACTTGTGTCTGTGTGAATGTGTGGGCATGTGTGCATTTGTTTACCCTCCATTTTTTCCCCCAAGGTAGGTCTTTCCTCTCCCGGGATTGGAATGGCTCCTTACCCCCTTCCTTAAAACCCTCATCATTTCCTTTTCCCTCTCCTTCCCTACTGCCTGAAGACGCAACTGGGTTGCGAAAGCTTGCGATTGTGTGTGTGTGTGTATTCATTTATTTATTTGTGATGCTGTCACACCTGTGCTCCTTCGCCTGGTGAGTAATCTTCGTCTATTTTTTATATTTTATTTTTCCCGGCTAGGAATTTTTCGTCTTAATATATATATATATATATATATATATATATATATATATAATAGACGAAGATTACTCACCAGGCGAAGGAGCACAGGTGTGACAGGATGACAAATAAATAAATAAATGAATACACACACACACAATCGCAAGCTTTCGCAACCCAGTTGCGTCTTCAGGCAGTAGGGAAGGAGAGGGAAAAGGAAATGATGAGGGTTTTACGGAAGGGGGTAAGGAGCCATTCCAATCCCGGGAGAGGAAAGACTTACCTTGGGGGAAAAAATGGAGGGTAAACAAATGCACACATGCCCACACATTCACATAGACACAAGTACACCTAGGCAGACATACTGTAGAAAGCAAAGCTTCTTTGCTTTCTACAGTATGTCTGCCTAGGTGTACTTGTGTCTGTGGGGGAAAAAATGGAGGGTAAACAAATGCACACATGCCCACACATTCACACAGACACAAGTACACCTAGGCAGACATACTGTAGAAAGCAAAGCTTCTTTGCTTTCTACAGTATGTCTGCCTAGGTGTACTTGTGTCTGTGTGAATGTGTGGGCATGTGTGCATTTGTTTACCCTCCATTTTTTCCCCCAAGGTAAGTCTTTCCTCTCCCGGGATTGGAATGGCTCCTTACCCCCTTCCGTAAAACCCTCATCATTTCCTTTTCCCTCTCCTTCCCTACTGCCTGAAGACGCAACTGGGTTGCGAAAGCTTGCGATTGTGTGTGTGTGTATTCATTTATTTATTTATTTGTCATCCTGTCACACCTGTGCTCCTTCGCCTGGTGAGTTATCTTCGTCTATTACATATATATATATATATATATATATATATATATATATATATATATATATATTAAGACGAAAAATTCCTAGCAGGAAAAATAAAATATAAAAAATAGACGAAGATTACTCACCAGGCGAAGGAGCACAGGTGTGACAGCATCACAAATAAATAAATGAATACACACACACACACAATCGCAAGCTTTCGCAACCCAGTTGCGTCTTCAGGCAGTAGGGAAGGAGAGGGAAAAGGAAATGATGAGGGTTTTAAGGAAGGGGGTAAGGAGCCATTCCAATCCCGGGAGAGGAAAGACTTACCTTGGGGGAAAAAATGGAGGGTAAACAAATGCACACATGCCCACACATTCACACAGACACAAGTACACCTAGGCAGACATACTGTAGAAAGCTTTCTACAGTATGTCTGCCTAGGTGTACTTGTGTCTGTGTGAATGTGTGGGCATGTGTGCATTTGTTTACCCTCCATTTTTTCCCCCAAGGTAAGTCTTTCCTCTCCCGGGATTGGAATGGCTCCTTACCCCCTTCCTTAAAACCCTCATCATTTCCTTTTCCCTCTCCTTCCCTACTGCCTGAAGACGCAACTGGGTTGCGAAAGCTTGCGATTGTGTGTGTGTGTGTGTATTCATTTATTTATTTGTGATGCTGTCACACCTGTGCTCCTTCGCCTGGTGAGTAATCTTCGTCTATTTTTTATATTTTATATATATATATATATATATATATATATATATATAATGGTATAAAATAAAGATTTTTGACTTACCTAAAGTACAGGCTGGTCGATAGGAACACTAAACACACACAAAAACACACAACCATTTGAGCTTTCGCCACCAGTGGTGTCTTCTTCGGGGAAAAAGAGGGAGGAAGGAGAGGAGAAAGGGAAGGATACGGGTTTTAAGGAAGTGGAAAAGGAGCCATTCCAATCCCAGGAGTGGAAGGACTTACCTTAGGGGACAAAAAGGAAGATAAACAAATACACACACTCACACATATCCACATCCAAACACACTTAGGCAGACATGTGTTACCCACATTTACTGTGGTAATACTATTTCACAACTCCATTTTACAATAACCTATAATAACCATTTTTGGCTTTTCCTAGAAACTTCGCGATTATTTCCGATTCTCGTTTTTCCACATTTCCATTCATTCTTCCGACATTCGCGATCATTTTTCTAAACTTTCTATACGTTTTAACCCAATTATTCTTTCGTCAGCTTATTATTACTATTACTTCCGATTTCCGTTTTTCCACATTTCCGTTCATTCTTCCGACATTCCCGTTCATTTTTCAATAACTTTCTATCCATTTTAATCCCATTATTCCTTCGTCAGATTATTATTATTATTTCCGATTCCCGTTTTTTCACATTTCCGTTCATTTTTCCGACATTCCCGTTCATTTTTCAATAACGTTTTAACCCTATTATTCCTTCGCCAGCTTATTATTATTATTGCCGAACCCCATTTTTCCACATTTCCGTTCATTCTTCCGACATTCCCGTTCATTTTTCAGTAACTTTCATACGTTTTTAACCCTATTATTCCTTCCTCAGATTATTGTCTACCTCATAGTCGTAATCTGCCACTACTAATCAGTCATTATAATATGCTTTCCTTTGATTTTCTCCTCCCTGTAACTTGTTTTGGACGCCAATACAACCACCAAACTATTGTGCATTACGTTGTTAACCAACTGTAGTTGACCTCAGTTTCCACCAGGTTCAACTTCAACAACTCTCTTGAACAACTTTATAGATTTCTACTTTCTTTGCTGAATCCTTTCGCTATCTATCCACCTTCAAAAATTTTTCTTTCCTTTCTAAATACTTTGAAGTCATTTATTCAACGCATAGTTCTCACTTTTCCATTCCATACATTATGTTACCCTACCTGGACCCCATCAAGTTTTACATACATTCCCTCCGCAAGCATGCTTTCATCCTCGCCAGATTACGGTCCCACATTTTGTTTATTCAGGCATGTCTAGCATTTGGCATAACCCCCAAGGGCCTCACAATAAAAGTTCCCATCTCCGGCTGTAACCCATCCTTTCATCAAGCCCTACACCAATTCCAAACAGAACAATCCACAGCCCTCACCCGCCTAATCCTTAACCTATACATCAACTCCGCCAATGAACACACCTGTCAACTCCTATCCCTAATCAAAATCCTCAACCTTTCCTCTTCCGCATCCACACCCACAGTTCAGAACATCCTCCTACAGGCCAACCGGAAATTAGAACAACATGCCACCCTCCACCTCAAAAAACTATCCCAACTCCTTGTCACCCACCTCCGGAAAGGCAATAAAAGGGTTTCTACAAATGTCTGCCTAAGTGTGTTTGGATGTGGATATGTGTGAGTGTGTGTGTATTTGTTTACCTTCCTTTACTGCCTGTGCCCCTTCGCCTGGTAAGTGTACCTTATCTATTTTTTACGTATATTTTTCCTGTTAGGAATTTTTCCTCTATATATATATATATATATATTATAGAGGAAAAATTCCTAACAGGAAAAAAATATACGTAAAAATAGATGAAGAACACTTACCAGGCGAAGGGGCACAGGCAGTAATAGCAACAAATAAACACACAGACACACACACACTCAAAAATGCTAGCTTTCGCAGCCTAGCTGCTTCATCAGGCAGAAGGGAAGGAGAGGGAAAAGGAAATGATGAGGGATTTAAGGAAGGGGGTAAGGAGCCATTCCAATCCCGGGACAGGAAAGACTTACCTTGGGGGAAAAAATGGAAGGTAAATAAATGCACATACAACCACACATTTACACAGACACAAGTACACTTAGGCAGACATACTGTAGAACTGTAGAAAGCAAAGAAGTTAGAAGTTAGACAGAGATGCCACTTGAGGCAGAGACTCTGTCCAGAGAACCAAGGCAAAGATGTTAAGATGGTGGGTGGGAATTCGAATTTAGCGGAGGTTGAGACCAGGTGGGCAACGGGAAGAGAGAATATGCTGAAGGACTAGTTCCCATCTCCGGAGTTCTGAAGGATTGGTGTCAGTGGGAAGTATCCAGATAACCCGGACGGTGTAGCACTGTGCCAAGATGTGCTGGCCATGCACCAAGGCATGTTTAGCCACAGGGTGATCCTCGTTACCAACAAACACTGTCTGCCTGTGTCCATTCATGCGAATGGACAGTTTGTTGCTGGTCATTCCCACATAGAACGCTTCACAGTGCAGGCATGTCAGTTGGTAGATCACGTGGGTACTATCGCAAGTGGCTCTGCCTTTGATCGTGTACACCTTCCGGGTTACGGGACTGGAGTAAGTGGTGGTGGAAGGGTGCATAGGGCAGGTTTTACAACGGGGGCGGTTACAAGGGTAGGAGCCAGAAGGTAGGGAAGGTGGTTTGGGGATTTCATAGGGGTGGACTAGGAGGTTACGGAGGTTAGGTGGGCGGCGGAAAGACACTCTCGGTGGAGTAGGAAGGATGTCATGAAGGATGGATCTCATTTCGGGGCAGGATTTTAGGAAGTCGTATCCTTGCTGGAGAGCCACATTCAGAGTCCGCTACAGTCCCGGAAAGTATCCGGTGACAAGAGGGGCACTTCTGGGGTTTTGTGGAAAATTCTTAAATTGGGGAGATGAGGAAGTGGCTCTGGCAATTTGCTTCTGTACCAGACCAGGAGGATAGCTGCGGGATGTGAAGGCTGTTATCAGGTTATTGGTGTATTGGTTCAGGGATTCAGGACTGGAGCAGACTCGTTTGCCACGAAGACCTAAGCTGTAGGGAAGGGAACGTTTGATGTGGAAAGGATGGCAGCTGTCATAATGCAGGTACTGTTGTTTATTGGTAGGTTTGATGTGGACGGATGTGTGTAGTTGGCCGTTGGATAGATGGAGGTCGACATCGAGGAAAGTGGCATGGGATTTGGAATAGGACCAGGTGAATTTGATGGGACCAAAGGAGTTGAGGTTGGAGAGGAAATTCTGGAGTTCTTCTTCACTGTGAGTCCAGATCATGAAGATGTCGTCAATGAATCTATACCAAACTTTGGGTTGACAGGCTTGGGTGTCCAGGAAGGCTTCCTCTAAGCGTCCCATAAATAAGTTCGCGTATGAGGGGGTCATCCTGGTCCCCATGGCTGTTCCCTTTAGTTGTTGGTATGTCCGGCCCTCAAAAGTGAAGAAGTTGTGGGTTAGGATGAAGCTGGCTAGGGTATTAAGGAAAGAGGTTTTAGGTAAGGAAGTGGGTGGTCAGCGTGAAAGGAAATATTCCATCGCAGCGAGGCCCTGGGCATGTGGGATATTAGTGTATAAGGAAGTGGCATCGATGGTTACAAGGAAGGTTTCAGGAGGTAACAGGCTGGGTAAGGATTTCAGGCGATCAAGGAAGTGGTTGGTGTCTTTGATGAAGGATGGGAGACTGCACATGATGGGTTGAAGGTGTTGGTCTATGTAGGCAGAGATTCGTTCTGTTGGGGCTTGGTAACCGGCCACAATGGGGCGGCCGGGATGATTGGGTTTGTGAATCTTGGGAAGTAGGTAGAAGGTGGGGGTGCGGGGTGTCAGTGGAGTCATGAGGTTAATGGAGTCAGGTGAAAGGTTTTGTAGGGGGCCTAAGGTTTTGAGGATTCCTTGAAGCTCTGCCTGGACATCAGGAATGGGATCGCCTTGAAAAACTTTATATGTGGTATTATCTGAAAGCTGACGCACTCCCTCTGCCACATACTCCCGCCGATCAAGTACCACGGTCGTGGATCCCTTGTCGGCAGGGAGAATGACAATGGAATGGTCAGCCTTCAGATCACGGATAGCTCGGGATTCAGCTGCGGTAATGTTGGGAGTAGGATTAAGGTTTCTCAGGAAGGACTGGGAGGCAAGGTTGGAAGTAAGGAATTCCTGGAAGGTTTGAAGAGGGTGATTTTGAGGAAGAGCAGGTGGGTCTCGCTGTGACGGGGGACGGAACTGTTCTAGGCAGGGTTCGATTTGAATGATGTCTTGGGGAGCTGGATCATTAGGAAGAGGATTATTTTTCCTCGTGGCAAAGTGATATCTCCAGCAAAGACTGCGAGTATAGGATAGTAAATCTTTTACAAGGGCTGTTTGGTTGAATTTGGGAGTAGGGCTAAAGGTCAGCTCTTTGGATAGGACAGAGGTTTCAGATTGGGAGAGAGGTTTAGAGGAGAGGTTGACCACTGAATTGGGATGTTGTGGTTCCGGATTGTGTGGATTGGAATTTTGAGGTTTGGGAGGAAGAGGAGTTGGGAGTGGGAGATTGAGTAGATGGGAGAGACTGGGTTTGTGTGCAATTAGAGGAGGTTGAGGTTTACTGGAGAGGTTGTTGAGGGAGAGAGTATTGCCTTTCCGGAGGTGGGTGACCAGGAGATTGGATAGTTTTTTGAGGTGCTGGGTGGCATGCTGTTCTAATTTGTGGTTGGCCTGAAGGAGGATATTCTGAACTGCAGGTGTAGATGTAGGCGAGGAAAGGTTGAGGATTTTGATTAGGGATAGGAGTTGACAGGTGTGTTCATTGGCGGAGTTGATGTGTAGGTTAAGGATTAGGCGGGTGAGGGATATGGATTGTTCAGTTTGGAATTGGTATAGGGCGGGATGAAAGGATGGATTACAGCCAGAGATGGGAACTTTCAGTGTGAGGCCCTTGGGAGTGAGGGAAACTTTCCCGGTGGGATAAACAAAAATAAAAATAGAAAAGAGATGACTTACCAAAAGGACCGGCTCGTCGATAGAAACAAGTAAAATAAATACAATCACACACATATACAAGCTTTCGCAGCCTAGCTGCTTCGTCAGGCAGAAGGGAAGGAGAGGGAAAAGGAAATGATGAGGGTTTTAAGGGAGTGGATAAGGAGTCATTCCAATCCCGGGACAGGAAAGACGTACCTTGGGGAGAAAAAAGGAGGGTAAATAAATACACACACACCCACACATTTACACAGACGCAAGTACACTTAGTATATATATATAAAGAAAGAAAAATGTGAGGTTCTTCGAGCACATGATATCCACACTTTGAACTTGTATGAATTGCTTAAAACATTTTACAATGATAAATGAATTAAAGAAGTCAAAATTAATCAAATACTCATTAATTTGTTGATAAGATTTGATGCTTTAGTCAAACTAAATTTAGCACATGCTGAGACACATTGAAGGTCTGAACAAATGTGGACTTTACATTACTTTGTCAGTTTATTATTTGTACATTAACTGTAATAACATTTTAAGTATGTGAAGATGGTGTTTATTTAATTTTCTGTGAAGAGATTTTATGACATAATTCCCAAGACCTGTCAACTACAACAGATACTGAACTATGATAAAATAATATTCTGGAATCAGAATGAAAAATGCTCCTATCACTGCACATAGTCAAAAATGTAAAATTGGAGAACTAATTTCTTGACTCATCTTCAACAACATTTCATTAAAAAATCTTGACATATTTGTGCATTGTTTCTTAGTTTGATTGCCCATTTTATTATCATGTTACGTTATAGTGTGCTCATATGACATGTAATGTTGAGTCATGCATACCACACTACATCATATGTCATGTATGAAGCCCTTTGAAAGGCTTATCAAATCTGTTGTATTATGTTGTATGTTTACAATACCAGGGTTGCTATTACTGACACACTTTCACCTGAGATCTCACTGCATTGGGAAATCATGATTAACTCTTAAGTCATCAAAAATTACCAATTTACCAGTATGCATTTCTGAAGCTGCCAAAGTAGAGAAGCTATTTCCCCCTGTTTTATATCTTTGAATCTCTCCAGGATATATTCACTTTTTGTTAAGGTGTGTTAGGAGCATTTGTCATTTTGGTGTGTGATTACCATATTTTCAAAGAATTTGGCAGCATGAGCATATTTATCAGTGTGATGTCGCATCCACTCTACCTGGATATACACATATTGATTCCATTGGAAAGGATGCCTGAAAGCCATAGTAATAGTATGCTCTTCTTAGGCAAAATGATCCACAGCATTTCTAACTTGTCCTCAAAGCTTCCTACTTTTTCTGCCAGTAAGACTCAGCTCTAATCTCTCTAAATTTACGCATATGATCTTTTTAGAGATACACATAGGAGAAAGCAAAATATTTGCTGACTCTTCTAGAAATATACTCTTTCAGAATTTTCACAGTTTACCATATCATTATACAGAAAGCCTCTGCTGCAGCAACTGCCACTGGAGTTGCCAAATCATCTATATGATGCTTTTATGCAAGCATACTGAACATATAATCAAGCATGTGGTGGTTCTTTGGATCTTCTCTATCAGTCCCATCTGATATGGATTCCATCTTAACATACAATATTAAAGTAGAATGAAACTTTCACTCTGCAGCGAAGTGTGCTTTGATATGAAACTTCCTGGCAGATTAAAATTGTGTGCCAGAACCGGGACTCGAACCTGGGACCTCCACTGCACACTCCGCTGCAGAGTGAAAGTTTCATTCTGGAAACATCCCTTAGGCTGTGGCTAAGCCATGTCTCCACCATATCCTTTCTTCCAGGAGTGCTAGTCTTGCAAGTTACGCAGGAGAGCTTCTGTGAAGTTTGGAAAGTAGGAGGCGAGGTACTGGCAGAATTGAAGTTGTGTGGTGGTGTCGTGAGTCTTGTCGGGGTAGCTCAGTGGTAGAGTGCTTGCCCACAGAAGGCAAAGGTCCCAGGTTCGAGTGCCGGTTCCACCACACAATTTTAATCTGCCAGGAAGTTTAATATTAAAGTATTTGTAAAATAAGTGTTTTGTGAGCTATTTCCTTGGTTGGCGAATCTTGCAATGAATCCCTTGAATGCATGGTTGCAAGTTCAACCTCCAGTAGGGCTGATTTCAAACTTCTCAGTTAACAGTTTTAACAGGAAAAATATTAGCTTCTAATGACTCGACACATGGATTAGGATGGTGACAGAGACTGCGTGTTCAAGAGGTGCAAAAGCCAACTTTCTATGACAGTGGCTCTCAACCTCTTTTTATACCAGGGACCACTTTGTTTTCTTTGTTGACACCAGGGACCAAAAGATCTGAGGAAAATAAATGGTGTCAATCTAAATCAAAAGTTTTAATGCATTTGTTAAATTAAAAAATTACATGTATTAACAGAACTATTATAACAGAAACTTGTAGTAGAAAATTAATTAGATTTGCAGCAGTGTAATCAGTAAACTTAGGACTAATACTGTTGCTCAAAGCAACACACATATCATCAATTCTCTTGTCTACCTAAGTAAGTTGCGGAGAAATTTGTAAGATGGTGGAAGGTGATTTCTAAACTGTTATTGCATAACTCTGCTTTTTTTACAACAAAACTGCCCAAGAGGATGAATCCAAATGTTGTTACAGTTTCTACCAACACAAGGAGATGAATACATTTAAAATGGTACCAGAGTTGTCCACTCATTTTGGGGTCTACAAGTCTCAAAAGCTATTTTTTAGACTCACCCATGCCTCTCGTTCTGAGGGGCCTCCACATCTCAAAAGTTACATTACTTCTTCTTCTTCTTCTTCTTGTTTTTTCAGTAATTCATGTATTTTCAAGTGGATGGAGGGCCTCATTTTGTTTTACCTCCACCCTGGACCTCTGATAGCCTTAGTCCGCCACTGTCTTTAAGACCAGTTGTAATCCATGGACCACAACCTGGGAGCTACTGTTCATTTTGTGAAGTGTAAAATACATACATCCCATTGGACATTGCCCCATGTATATTTTTCATAGCAACAAATCATTTTTAAAAGTCCATTCTGTTGACACATTAAATGTCTAATTTTAAATTTTTATATTTACAAGCCCTTTTATAGAATTTTAGTTGTCAGTCTATTTTTCTTCTATGACCATTGCTGGTATGCAGTTCGAGTGAGTGTTTACATGCTTCAAAGGTAGGTAACATCGCTACACTATGACGAGTAAGTACAGCACTTTTCAGACTGTGTGCTGCACTTTTAACACAATAGTTTCTTTACAAGCAGAACAGAGATTATAGATTAAGATTTTGTGTTTAAAAAGTGATCTATAGCTTCTCTCTGGTGGTAAGGTATAGGTTAACAGAGTTTTTTAAATCACAAGTGAGTGCTGAAAGCGCAAATTTTGGGCAGAGACCATTCTGTTGTGGTAATCTGTAATTTACGAGGATAATCACAGATTATTTATTATCTACAATGCATAAGTATTATGATATTATTCCAAATGAGACGGCTGCCTGACTTGCCGCACATAAACGAACAAACCACTCATGAAGGAGAAAAATGTAGAATTTCGAATGGCAATGCTGAAGTGTCTCAAGGATGAAAAATAAAAAATAAAATTAATAAATAAAATTGAAAAAGAAATTCCAGTATTTTTTCAAATTTCCTTGACACATTTTAAATTCCCTGACATTTACCTGAATATTACTTATTTACAGCTTGTCTATCATGTTGAAGAATATTTTCTTTAGTTACACCATGTCAATGTAGAATAGTGGGAAAAAGGATGGTTGATAAATTGCAGGAAAGGATTTGTCGAAAGCTGTAATTTTGTTTACAACCTGTTTCAGTGCCTCATTACCACAAATCATCAGGCCCTAAAACAATCAATGTGGTGCGTCCATTTGGTTTTTCATATTATATGGAGGCCCTCCACACATAAAAAAATAACTGGATGGAGCACTTCAATTCTTTAAGGTGCCTACTGGTGGTGCTAATGAGGACTGAAACAGGTTTCTAAATGAAATACGCAAAATTATGACTGTTGGTAATTCATCTTATCTTAATACATATATAAATTCAGGTGTTTGTGCCTATATTTCACTCTGCAGCCAAAACCACACATCACAAATGAATAGTGTTAGTATGTGGTAGTAGGTATCAGTCTTCCATTGTGCACCATGGTGGTAGAGACTGATAACAATGAGGGGAGGGAGGGGGGGAGGAAGGTATGTTCTGCAGTGCAATTGTTTGCGGAGGTGGGCATTGTTATAAAAGGAGGTACAAGGGTTGTACAAAAAGTAAGGTTCCCATATTTTTTACAAATAGAAAATATTTGTTATTGTCATTAATTTATACATCGTTGAAAAGCTCATATATTTGTCTATTTTTCAACAAGGTCTCCATAATTTTCTTTTCCTTTTTTTTTTTTTTTTTTTTTGCACACCTTTGAAGATGGTGCTTGTAATGTATTTAGCCAGGAGGGTCTCATTTGTTTGTAATATTGAAGTATACGATACCATATTTGATCATGGTATTATGCCCTAATATTCCATATTTATGTTATATAAGCCTCTTACGGCGCTTCTAGCTGGTCACATTGATTATCACTTTCATTACTTGGGTCTAAATTAATTTATTATTGAAAGTTGTAAGCTTAATGTGGAACAATAATGTAAACATATATTAACACTGTGCTAATTGTTATTTACTTACAATCCTGTGTTTTATTTGTTATGATATGAAAAACTTATTATTACATTTGTCATAATTTTGTGTATCTTATGTAAAGCAAGATTTATTTATGTTTCATCACAAATTATTTTATCAACAAATAATACAATCCCTTGAGATAACATTGTCTCAGTATACCAAAGGTATTAAACATTATAAATACAAAATCAGTTGGAGGTATCACAGGAGTAGGACTGGTAATGAATAAGAAAATAGGAATGCGGGTAAACTACTATGAGCAGCACAGTGATCGCATTATCATTGTCAAGATAGATACGAAGCCAACACCGACAACAGTAGTACAGGTTTATATGCCAACTAGCTCTGCCGATGATGAGGAGATCAGAGAAATATATGAGGAGCTAAAGGAAATTATTCAGACAGTTAAGGGAGGGGAAAACTTAATTCTGTTGGGAGACTGGAATTCGGTAGTAGGAAAAGCAAGAGAAGGAAAAATAGTAGGTGAATATGGACTGGGCAGGAGGAATGAAAGAGGAAGTAGCCTGGTAGAATTTTGCACGGAACATGATTTAATCGTAACAAACACGTGGTTTAAGAATCACAAAAAAAGGTTGTATACGTGGAAGAGACCAGGAGACACCGGAAAGTACCAGATAGATTTTATAATGGTAAGACATAGATTTCGGAACCAGGTTTTAGAGTGTAAAACATACCCAGGGGCAGATATAGACTCTGACCATAACTTGTTAGTCATGAACTGTAGGTTGAAACTGAAAAAAACTGCAGAAAGGTAGGAAAATAAGGAGATGGGACTTAGATAAATTGAAGGAACGTGAAGTTCTGGAGAATTTCAGAGGGAGATTTAGGCAACAATTGACAGAAATAGGGGGGAATAAAACATTAGAAGAGGAATGGGTAGCATTGAGAGATGAAATAGTGAAGGCAGCAGATAGGTAGAAAGGCAAGACCTACAAAAAATCCTTGGATATCACAGGAAATACTAAATTTAATTGATGAAAGAAGAAAATATAAAAATGCAGTAAATGAAACAGGCAAAATGGAGTACAGACGACTAAGAAATGAGATTGACAGAAAGTGCAAAATAGCTAAGCAGGAGTGGCTAGAAGCCAAATGCAAATCTGTAGAAGAATGTATAAGAAGGGGAAAAGTAGATACCGCCTACAGGAAAATAAAAGAGACATTTAGGGACAAATAAAGCAACTCTATGAATATCAAGCACTCAGATGGAAAACCAATTCTCAGCAAAGAAGGGAAAGCCGAAATGTGGAAAGAGTACATAGAGCAGCTCTACAAAAGAAATGAACTTAGACCCGATGTTGTAGGAAGGGAAGAGGAAGTAGATCAAGATGAAATAGGAGATACTGTACTGAGAGATGAATTTGACAGAGCCCTGAAAGACCTAGGTTGGAACAAGGCCCCAGGAGTAAATGACATACCCTCAGAGCTACTAAAGTCTCTGGGAGAGCCAGCCATAACAAAACTATTTGAACTGGTGTGTAGGATGTATGAGACAGGCGAAATACCCTCAGACTTTAAGAAAAATGTAATAATCTCCATTACAAAGAAACCAGGTGCAGACAGGTGTGAAAATTACAGAACCATCAGTTTGATAAGTCATGGTTGCAAAATCTTAACACGAATTATCTACAGGAGAATGGAAAAACTGGTAGAAGCTGACCTCGGGGAAGATCAGTTTGGATTCAGGAGGAACATAGGAACCCGGGAGGCAATACTCACTTTACATCTTACCTTAGAAGATAGATTAAGGAAAGGCAAACCTACATTTTTAGCTTTTGTAGATTTGGAGAAAGCATTTGACAATGTTGACTGGAATACACTCTTTCATATTCTGAAGACAGCAGGGGTCAAATATAGGGAAAAGAGAGTTATTTACAACTTGTACAAAAGCCAGACCACAGTTATTAGACTCGAAGGGCATGAAAGGAAAGCATCAGTTGGGAAGGGAGTAAGACAGGGTTGGAGCCTTTCTCCAATGTTGTTCGATTTGTACATTGAGCAAGCTATAAAGGAAAGCAAGGAGAAATTTGGAATAGGGATTAAAGTTCAGGGGGAAGAAATAAAAACATTGCGTTTTGCTGACATTGTAATTTTGTCAGAGACGGCAGAGGACCTAGAAGAGCAGTTGAATGGAATGGACAGTGTGTTGAAGAGAGAGTATAAAATGAACATTAACAAGAGCAAAACAAAAATAATGGAATGCGGTCTTAGAAAGTCAGGCGATGCTGAAGGAATTAGATTAGGTAACGAAACAATGAAGGTGGTAGATGAGTTTTGTTACTTGGGTAGTAAAATAACATGTGATGGTCACAGTACAGAGGATATAAAATGCAGAATGGCAATGGGAAGAAAAGCATTTTTGAAAAAGATAAATTTGCTAACATCGAATATTAATTTAAGTGTAAGGATTGTTTTTCTGAAGGCATTTGTGTGGAGTGTTGCCTTGTATGGGAGTGAAACATGGACGATAAGCAGTGTAGACAGGAAAAGAGTAGAGGCTTTTGAAACATGGTGCTACAGAAGAATGCTGAAGATTAGGTGGGTAGATCGCATAACTAATGAAGAGGTACTGAATAGAATTGGTGAGAAAAGGAATTTTTGGCATACCTTGACTAAAAGAAGGGATCGCTTGGTAGGACACATTCTTAGACATCGAGGAATCATAGATTTAGCATTGGAGGGAAGTGTGTGGGGTAAAAATCGCAGAGGGAGACCAAGAGACGCGTATAGTAAGCAGATGTGGGTTGCCGTTCTTATGAGGAGATGAAAAGGCTTGCTCAGGATAGAGTAGGGTGGAGAGCTGCATCAAACCAGTCTCCGGACTGAAGACCATAACACATTATACATAAGGAGAGGCATTGAATTAAAATTAATGCAGTGGCCAGGATTCCAACCCGGGACCTCCTACTTACTAGGTAGGTGTTTTAGAGCACTCAGTTAACACCGTATTGTAGCCAAAGCAACTACACGGACTGTCTTAAAGCAAGTGTCCCTCCACAGCATATACTTTAATTCTGCCTCATGTTCCCTGTGATACGCATTTCACAGGGAACATGAGGCAGAATTAAAGTATATGCTGTGGAGGGAGACTTACTTTAAGACAGTCCGTGTAGTTGCTTTGGCTACAATGCGGTGTTAGCTGAGTGGTCTAAAGCACCTACCTAGTAAGTAGGAGGTCCTGGGTTTGAATCCCGGCCACTGCATATATTTTAATTCAGTGCCTCTTCTTATGTTTAATAAATTGTTTTATATTTAAATATTGTAACTTCCCTGTTCTAGAATCTTCTATAATACTAGACTATGTACTAATATGTGCAGATTGGCGCGAACACAGTATTAAAGCAGTCTAAAGTTAGTTGCAAATCAGTTCAGTCTTGAGTTAGTTGGAAGTTGTTGTTCAGTTGGGAGCTAGTTGTCAGTCATTATGGAAGTCAGTCTTGGATCAGTTTTTGAATGTATTAATTTTATGTGTGCTTCTCCAAGAATAATATAAATAAAGATACTAAAAGTGAAAAGTGTCACTTTTCTGGTTTCTTATATGCAAATGAACCCAACGTCCTAATATAATTTTGTGATTTGTTATTGGCAGGCGAGCTACGAGATCTACGACACCACTGAACATCTAAAAAAGGTGATGTATTAAAACTGTGGCTTTAGTGTTGTTCATGAAAAGCGCCACAGATGGTGCATCAGTGCGGAAAAAGCTGTTGATTTTTGGAAACCTACAAACGTGACAATGTTTCAGAAACAACGAAGAAGCAGCACGAAGAAGAAACGATATATGTATACTTGTATTATGGATAAAATTTTAATAAATTCAACTGGTATGGGATCCAAGATGAAATAATTTGTTAAATTGGATGCTGAAGCAAGGTAAAAGTTACAGTATGTTTGATCTTGAAATGGACTGGACACAGCAAAAATGTAAGTTAAAAACTATGATTTTTTTATTAAAAAGACAGTGCGTACGGCTTATTCATCATGGACAAGAATAAAGAAGCTATTAATGTGTCTAATGTACAAGGGGATATTGCTTTGAACATGCTACAGTCAATACTCAACAATCTGGAAAATAATTTATTAAAAAAGTTAACAGACAAACAAAATCTAATTAAAGATGAACTTAAAGTTTCGTGTGAAGGTACTGATTTCAAAACACACAATGAAAATATGAACACAGGGATAGGCGTAATAAATGATTACTATACGAGTAGTTATAATGTAGAATCAACAGGACAGAGGGTTGAAAGTGTAGACTTTCGTAAGAAAGTTAATAGGGAAAAGGTTGTCAACTTATCATCAGGTGATTGTGTGAACAAATGTCTTGTAAAATATATAATTGAAAGTCCAGGTTGGAATAGATAATATGTACGTGTGTGTCTTTTGTATGTGCCTGTCGCATCTCGTCGCCACGTTTTTGCGGTGAGTTGTAAATGTCTTGTAACAAATATCAGTCATAATTTTGGTTTAAGCTCTAAAATTCCTGTATAGATGTTTCCAGAAAATAAATTACACCCTGTAGATTTTATTTTTAGCTGTGAAAATAGTTTTATAGAAGGTATGTGTGATGCTGATAAGATTAAATATGTAAAATATCACTTAAATGGTGAGGCGAATCAAAACAGAAAACTTTGGACAAACCTTCAGGAATTTAAAGATAGTTTTTTAAATAAGTTTTGGTCAGAAAGTGACCAACACAGTGTTAAAATTAGATTTTTGTTTGGACCAGTTTTCAAAGGAAAACCAAGGGGACTGCTTGAATTTTGTAAAAAAGAATTGCAGAAACTAATACATTTACAGTATCCCTTAGATATTAGGACACAAATTCATGTGTTAAAAAGTAGGCTACCAAACTATTTGCAAAGGGAATTAATACATGCTCCTGATAATGATATAGATGATTTTTTAAATATTGTGTATAAAATTGACAATTTTGTTGAAAGGCATAGGTATAATTACAGGAACAGATGGAGTGGGCGATGGCAACGATGTAATGATTATGGTAATCAAAATTGTAATTAAAAATAAATACAGAGGTAATTCTAAACAAAGTTTCAAATTTAAAAATGATTGTAGATTTGTACCTAGTCGTGACAAGAATTTTGTATCTAAATCTGACAGTTGTAACTTAGAATTTGTGCATGCTACTGAAAGCCATAATATTTTACTTGAGTGTGACACTGGTATTGTAAGAAATAATGTTTATACTGGCATAAGTGAGGTATTAGTGATGTGTGTAAAATGTTACCTACTGAAAATGAAAATACATATGATCTGTTTATTTTGAAAGTAGTAGATCTGATGATGATGATTATGTTAACAGTAAAGATGTGTCCGCTGCGTGTTGACAATGACAATGTTGAAGTTCATAATGTTGAAAGCTATATGTTTTGTAATAATAGTTCTGAACACAAGAATGTCATAAATGATAATGGAATTAAGTATGAAAATGTTGTTTATGATGACGAGAATATTATATTTTGTACTGAGAATAGTTTATATGAAAATGTTGAAAGTAGGGACTTTGTGGAAAATGGTAATGAAAGTGATGGTATATTGTATGTTAAAGATGTAAATGTTGAAAATAGGGAACTTAATGCTATTGATGAAGAGTTTTTTTTGTAATATTGAAGTATACGATACCATATTTGATTGTGGTATTATGCCCTAATATTCCATATTTATGTTATATAAGCCTCTTATGGCGCTTCTTGCTGGTCACATTGATTATCACTTTCATTACTTGGGTCTAAATTAATTTATTACTGAAAGTCGTAAGCTTAATGTTGAACAATTATGTAAACATATATTAACACTGCGCTAATTGTTATTTACTTACAATCTTGTGTTTTATTTGTTATGATATGAAAAACTTATTATTGCATTTGTCATAATTTTGTGTATCTTTATGTAAAGCAAGATTTAGTTATGTTTCATCAACAAATTGTTTTTTATTTAAATATTGTAACTCCCGTGTTCTAGAAGAGGTGATAATTGCTGAGGGCTACGTCCGGGCTGTACAGGGGATGGGGTATAACAGTCCACCAAAATTTCTTCAAAAGCTCCTGTGTTTGATGAGCGACGTGGGGTCAAGCGTTGTAGTGAAGAAGCACTACTCTCTCCATCAGTCATCCTCTCTGGCGATTCTGGATTGCTCGCCGCAGTTTGGTCATTGTTTCACAATATCTGCCTGCATTTATTGTCGTCCCAGGTTGCATGAAATCAATGAAGAGTACCCCCTTACAATCCCAAAACACAGATGCCATAATCTTTCCTGCCAACTGCATTTGTTTGAAATTCTTTGGTGGCAGTGGACTGGAGTGATGCCACTGAGGAGACTGTTGCTTTGTTTCAGGGGTGTAATGAAACACCCATGTTTCATCACCCATGACGATAGAGACCGCCCCCATCGCATTGTTGAAGAAAGTTGCGAGCACAGCCAAGACATTGCTCCTCATGTCCATCAGTCAGCATATGAGGGTCCCAGTGAGCACACACCTTCCGATAAACCAACGTTTCTGTTAAAGTTCTTTCACCTGAGCTGCGAGAAACTTCTGGAATGCGTTAAACAAGTTCACAAACAGTGATCCTCCAATCTTTGAGCAGCACACTGTTGATCTTCTGAGCAATCCAAAACTGGTGGTCTTCCACTCCATTCTTCATCGTGAACTTCCATGCGACCCTCAGCAAAAGCCCTGAACCATTTGCGAATGTGCTGAACCGACATGCACTGTTCATCATGAACCTCAGTCAGTCACCGATGAATATCCAACTTCCTTGCATGGAGAAACCGAATTACTGCTAGTACCTTGCACTTGGCGAAGCAGCGATCAACACTTCCATCTCTGATGGCTGCTAGGCCAACAATGAGCAACATAGTGAATTGCGGACAGGTGGGCTCGAGAGTGCATGAGCATGCCACTGTTGTCGGATGTAACCTAACACCTTTCCTCGAGGCTGTAGCTCATTGGGCACCTTACTTTTGGTACAACTCTCATAGTTCCAGCTGACCTCAATCGCTGTTTTACACAACCACTTATGAAACCACCCCCAACTAACACCTGTGCCACAATGTCCACATACCAAGAGCGACTTGCGTGTGCCTCTTACGAAAATCCTATTTCATTCAGCAACATGTAGACGTAATACGCAGTGCGTTTCTCATGAGAGACCAAATGAAAAGCACTTCACTGTTATAATGAAGATGATCGACTGTATTCCTTATAGACTGTGAATAACACTTAAAAAAGAAAAGAAAGAAAAATTAGTAGATTTTCACGGATCTTAAAAAAGAAGGAGATTTTGTATTTTTGTACCCGCTGAAAGAAGAAAAGTGGATGCCCAAAAAAAGGAGATCTCCTAAAGAAGTAGACATGGCAACACTGGTCCCAGCTTGCTGCACTACCGCTGCCAACATTAACGCTCTATGATGCGTTAAGTACTGCATATCTCAGACTGTGCCGAACTTTTACCACTGTGTCTGTGTTAAAGAAAACAAGCTTTCAACAAATATGTTATGGGGTGGCAATACAAAGAACTGTACAGTTTTAACCAGCTCACTAAACTGTTGACATTTCTTTAGGCTTGGTTCAGATTTTTCGCTGTCTGTCGCTAAGATTCCCCTCTCCCCCCCCCCCCCCCCCCCCAAACGCCAATCAGAAAATTGGCCAAACACTTATAACTTTTAATTGCAAAATTTTTATCTAACTGAAATTTTATTAATTCTTCCAGGATACATCTTGAAAACCAAGTATCTTAAAACAAGTGTCAGGAACAGTAAATGGCTGCTTCAATACATTCAGATGTCAGATGAAAGCATCGATTGCGAGCAATATAAATGGATGTATCTAATAATGGAAAGTCCAGGTTGGAGTCAAACAATATAATAATGAGGACAGTTTACAACTAGGGATGGGCAAAATTGTAGAAATATCGATATATATATATTTATAAAAAATATCGATTTTATTGAAATA
Organism: Locusta migratoria; assembly: GCA_026315105.1. Taxonomy (NCBI): domain Eukaryota; kingdom Metazoa; phylum Arthropoda; class Insecta; order Orthoptera; family Acrididae; genus Locusta; species Locusta migratoria. The sequence continues at coordinate 48,218,268 of CM048747.1, forward strand.
AAAATATCGACATTTGGATATATCGCTGAAATCTTTGCATAGAATGCTAAATTAATAATATTAATCAAAACCACAGAAATTATCAACATACGATTAAAAATTGACAAATATTTTATAATTTTAAACATTAATCAATTAAAAAAAGCACAATGTATAATCAGTAAAAGAAACACCATGTAGAGTTAGATATTTATTTGAAAAAAATTAATTGAGCTAATAGTCATCAGTACCAGACATTAGGAGAGCTCTTTGCTTTATATGTTCACCAGTTATTCTACTTCTGCTGTCTATACACTAAATTGATCAATGAAGCCACTCTTTCTGACGAAACAGAAGAGGCTTGGCATATCAGGTACTTCTGCGCAATGTCTGATAAAATGGTGGTAAAGTGTCGAGTATCAGCCCAGAACTTCAGAGAATCACTGTTACACTCTAAATATGGTTGATGAAGATACTGCTTCAGCTCATTTGGCACAGAATCTTGGCTTGAAATTTGCTGTGAAACTGAACTTTAGGTCAACAGTTTTTCATGCCGCGACCAAATGGAAGTCTTCCTCAGGCTTTCTTGTTCAATATCAATAGCGCAATGCTCAAGAGCTGCTCACGAGTAAAGAGGTTGCCAGCACTGAACCGTCTCCTCTCCACGCATTCTATGCCTCCTTGCCACCTATCAACGCCCAACGGCCATTAAAGAATCTAATCTAATTTTAAAAAAGGGTGGCTTTTAAAAATATCGCTTTCGATTTTCAAATTTTAATATCGATATATGAAAATAAAATATCGTCGATAAATATCTATAAATTTCAACAAAAATATCGATATTTTGATATTTCGATATTTTTTGTCCATCCTTATTTATAACTCACTGCAAAGATGCAATGACGTGCTGTGACAAACACATAAGGAAAAAGAACCACATAGGCTACAACATTTCAGCTATTGGCCATGGCCTTCTTCAGAAAATATAACATTCATGCAATAACACAGGCACACAACACAGTCATACAACCCTCATCTCCAGCTGCCACACCCGGAAATAACAGTTGCGTGAAATGTTCTATTTTCTGAAGAGGGCCATGGTCGATAGCTGACGTGTTGTAGTCTAAGTGTGAGTTTTTTTATGTGCATGTCGCAGCTCGTAGTTGCATCTTTGCAGTGAGTTGTAAACTGCCATTATTATTATATTGTATAAATCAATGTATTCTGTTCTACATGCCACAATGTACACTCCTGGCCATTAAAATTTCTACACCACGAAGATGACATGCGAAATTTAACCGACAGGAAGAAGATGCTGTGATATGCAAATGATTAGCTTTTCAGAGCATTTACACAAGGTTGGCGCCAGTGGGGAAGCCTATAACGTGCTGACATGAGGAAAGTTTCCAACCGATTTCTCATACAAAAACAGCAGTTGACCGGCATTGCCTGGTGAAACATTGTTGTGATGCCTCGTGTAAGGAGGAGAAATGCGTACCATAACATTTCCAACTGATAAAAGTCGGACTGCAGCCTATCGCAATTGCGGTTTATCATATCACGACATTGCTGCTTGCGTTGGTCGCGATCCAATGACTGTTAGCAGAATATGCAGCGGGTTCAGGAGGGCAATACGGAACGCCGTGCTGGATCCCAATGGCTTTGTATCACTAGCATCTTATGTGCATGGCTGTAACGGATCGAGCAGCCATGTCTCGATCCCGGAGTCAACAGATGGGGACGTTTGCAAGACAGCAACCATCTGCACGAACAGTTCGATGACGTTTGCAGGAGCATGGACTATCAGCTCGGAGACCATGGCAGTGGTAGCCCTTGACACTGCATCACAGACAGGAGTGCCTGGGATGGTGTACGCAACGACGAACCTGGGTGCATGAATGGAAAAACGTGTTTTTTTTTTTTTTTTTTTTTTTTTTTTTTTTTTTTTTTTTTTTTTTTTTTTTTTTTTTTGTGCTGTTGACAGCATCATGATGTTCGCATCCGTGTTTGGCGACATCGCGGTGAACACACATTGGTAGTGTGTATTCGTCATCGCCATACTGGCATATCACCCGGCATGATGGTGTGGGGTGTCATTGGTTACAAGTCTCAGTCACCTCTTGTTCGCATCGACGGCACTTTGAACAGCAGCCGTTACAGTTCAGACGTGTTATGACCCGTGGCTCTACCCTTCATTCGATCCCCGCAAAACCCCACATTTCAGCAGGATAATGGAACAACTGCATGTTGCAGGTCCTGTACGGGTCTTTCTGAATACGGTAAATGTTCGACTGCTGTTCTGGCCAGCACATTCTCCATATCTCTCACCAATTGAAAATGTCTGGTCAATAGTGGCCGAGTGGCTCATCACAACACGCCAGTCACTGCTCTTGATGAACTGTGGTATCATGTTGAAGCTGCATGGGCATCTGTACCTGTACACGCCATCCAAGCACTGTTTGACTCAATGCCCAGGTGTATCAAGCCCATTATTATGGCCAGAGGTGGTTGTTCTGGGTACTGATTTCTCAGGATCTATGCACCGAAATTGCATGAAAATGTCAACACATGTCAGTTCTAGTATAATATATTTGTCAAATGTTCAAATGTTTGTACAGCTTATGGGACTTAACTACGGGGTCATCAGTCCCTAAACTTACAAACTACTTATGCACTACTTACGAACTAGGACGACACAAATATCCATGCCTGAGGGGGGATTCGAACCCCCGACCGTAGTGGCTGTGCAGACTGTGACTGAAGCGCCTCAGTCCCCTCGGCCACCGCGGCCGGCAATATATTTGTCCAATGAATACCCATTTATTATCTGCATTTGTTCTTGGTGTAGCAATTTTAAAGGCCAGTAGTGTAGTTTTAGCTAAGCATAACAGATTCATTATGAATAAATAACTAATTATGTAATTCAATAACTGAAGTATGTAGCACTGCTACATACAATGTTGATGATATTAGATAAAATAATTAAAATATAAGATCCCAAAACTGTAAAATGTGGATATCTCTGTATAAATGTGGACATCTGGTAACCCTGCATATCCTTGGAGCTTGTCAAGGCTGTGGTGTCGCACAAGTACAAAGTGCGCGCCACCTACTTTCGCCGCGCGCCGCCATGCACGCACGGCGCGGCGATCTCACGACGACAGCCACGAGCGTCCTCTGCTGGAACGCCGCTCGTGGCCACCACTGAAGAACACCGGCCACTTCGGACTGAGAGAGCAACGAGTAAACACTTCGCACTTCGACTTCGGACTGAGATAGCAACGAGTTAGGACCTTCGTAATCCGATAGGCACGAGTGAAGACTTTGCTATTGTACAGGCACTAGGCAGGCCTCTAACAACTATGTATCAACATTCTGCAGTACTATATAAAAGTTAAGTATTGTTACATTCTGTGCAATATGTCTCTTTCTAATTTACTCGAGTGTTTATAGTTTCTGGTTGCTCCCCTCCGTACCTGCACCAGCGTGTCGGTCTCGTTCCACTCGGCCACCGACACCTACGACGAGGCTGGGACACAAAAGCGGCGACGAAGTTGGGACACAAAAGTGGCGACGAGGAGTGATAGAACCTTGGACCAGCCCGCTTGCAGCAGCCAGACAGCAGCAGTCGGAGCACGCAAAAAATTGCTCCCGCCCACATTGTGTGACAAATATAGTGACTTGTTTTCGCCGGAACTAGGTTGTGCAAAAGACTTCGTGGCACATGTAACTTTAAAAGAATCTGCAGTTCCAAAGTTTCGTAAAGCTAGACCAGTGCCTATCGCAATGCGTGATACAGTTGCCGAAGAACTTAAACGTTGGCAAGACAGTGGGGTGATTTCTCCTGTTTCTGCGAGTCAGTGGGCCTCGCCTATAGTAATTATACCCAAGCCGTCAGGAAAACTTCGTATCTGTGCGGACTTTAAATCAACAGTGAACAGTCAAACAATTGTGGACACTTATCCCCTGCCCAGACCTGAGGAACTGATGGACAAATTAGGACAGTCTCGCTTCTTTTCTAAGATTGATTTAGCAGAGGCATACTTACAGATTCCACTTGATGACGAGTCAAAAAAGTTTTTCGTCATTAATACTCACATGGGCCTCTTTCAATTTCAACGCCTACCCTTTGGCAGTTCTTCCGCTCCCGCTATTTTTCAGCGTTTTTTGGAACAGCTGACAGTTTCTGTACCGTGTTGTTCGAACTATTTAGAGGATATTGTGGTATCCGGACGTACAGTTGAAGAACATTTAGCAAACCTGGAGTGCCTTTTCAAAGTGTTGACTGCGGCAGGTCTACGTTGCAATAAAGCAAAGTGTTCGTTTTTTCAAACTGAAATAGAGTACCTAGGCCATGTGATTAATGCCCAAGGAATTCATCCCTTACAGTCACATCTTCGAGCAATCAAAGACTTGCCTCCTCCTAAGAATGTGCACGAATTGCAAGCAGTAATGGGGAAGCTGAACTATTATTTCAGGTTTATTCCCAATGCCTCTCAGATTGCAGCTCCACTGCATCATTTACGTAGGAAGAATGTTCCTTTTGTATGGTCCAAAGATTGTCAGGTTGCCTTTGACAAATTAAAGTCTGCACTACTCAGTGATGCATGTTTGATTCCCTTTGACCCACAGAAGCCTGTAGTGTTAGCAGTTGACGCCTCATCGTACGGTGTCGGCGCAGTTCTGTCACATCGTATTGGATGTCATGATCGTCCTATTGCCTTTGCATCCAAGCTACTGACGCCGACGCAACAGAATTACAGTCAGATAGAAAAGGAGGCCTTATCAATCATTTACGGCGTCACAAAGTTTCATCATTATCTCTATGGCAGAAAATTCTATTTGTTGACAGACCACAAGCCTCTCACGTCGTTGTTCTCACCCACAAAGCCGACTCCGCCACGTACGGCACAAAAGCTTCAGAGATGGTCCTTAATACTGTCTAATTATCAGTATGAGATTTTGTACCGACCTACCACTAAACATGCTAACGCGGACACACTTTCCCGACTTCCGGTTGGCCAGGATGTGTCGTTTGATTCTTCAGAAATGGCATGTTGTCAGATAGACTCCAGAGATGCTTCCGCTGTCGCAGACTTTCCTTTGAACTCTCGTCGGGTTGCACAGGAAACAGCTGCGGATGCAGACCTAAGTGTGGTAGCACGTTTTGTTCGCTCAGGGTGGCCTGCCAGAGCCAAAGACATTGATCGGCCTCTGGTTCGACGTTATTTTGCACAACGTCATGCATTATCTTTAAGTCAGGGTGTACTGTTGTTGCATACCGACAACGACCAAGCAAGAGTGATTGTTCCTCGTTCCCTGCAACGAGAAGTGTTACGCCTCCTGCATCAAGGACATTGGGGCATTGTTAGGACAAAGCAATTGGCCAGACGTCATTGTACCTGGGATGGTATGGACGCTCAGATAGAGAGCATGACGTCACAGTGTACGGTTTGTGCGGAGCATCAGGCGGCTCCTCCGCAACGTTTCTCAGACTGGCCACGCCCCAAGGGACCATGGCAACGTTTACATATTGACTTTGCCGGACCTTTCTGGAATACGCGCTGGTTAATTGTTGTAGACGCTTTCAGCAAGTTTCCTTTTGTGATTGCCATGAACTCAACGACGGCGTCTAGTACAATCAGTGCCTTAACATCAGTGTTTTGCATCGAAGGCTTGCCTGAAACTATCGTCAGTGACAATGGACCTCAGTTTGTTAGTGCGGAATTTAAACAGTTTTGTCGTGCGAATGGCATTCAGCATATCACCACCGCACCTTTTCACCCTCAGTCCAATGGTGAAGCAGAACGTTTCGTTCGAACATTCAAGTCTCACATGGAGAAGATGAAAGGTCAGCACTCCAGGCAGCAAGCTCTTCAAATTTTCCTGTCTACGTATCGGTGCATGCCACGTGACGGCCCGTCTCCTGCCGAGCTGCTACACGGCCGCCGTCACCGCACTCTCCTTCACCTGCTGCAGCCTCCCACGCACCGAGTCGGTTCGTATGGCGCTACGCGTTTTCAGGTTTCCACGCCGGTGCTGTACAGGGTGTTTGCTGGAAACAAGAAGACATGGTTGCCGGGCACCATTCAACGCGTGCTTGGGCGCAATATGTTTGTTGTACGTTCTTCCACAGGGTCGGAGCTGCGGCGCCACGCAAACCAATTGCGCCTGCACAGACCGCGCGATCCTGTCTCCGGTTTCTTGATTCCAGACCCAGTTCACCGCCAGGGAGCACAACCACATCGTTCGTCCCCGGACTACGAGATCCCTATGGACGTCGACGTACATCCGACGCAGTCGTCGCCGCCGCTGTCGCCGCCGCAGATGACAGCGTCACCGAGAGGGACTCCGGGACCGTGCGGGCCCCCTCAGCTTGGGCCACGCACCTCAGAAGAAGATGACCTGCTCCCTCTGGGCGGGGGCGGGCGCCCTTCCCCAGGTTTCGGCGGGTTCCCTGGAGGATCGCAAGGCGGATGCCGGGGCGCGGACGGCGTCTCGATCCCGGCCTCAGCTACGACGCCCGTCCCACCAGTAACGCCCCCGCTCAGGCCCTCCTCCCAGTGCCGTCGCCGTGGCCCTCAGCCCTACGCCACGACGGCGCGGCGGTTTGGGGGGGAGGGGTGTGGTGTCGCACAAGTACAAAGTGCGCGCCACCTACTTTCGCCGCGCGCCGCCATGCACGCACGGCGCGGCGATCTCACGACGACAGCCACGAGCGTCCTCTGCTGGAACGCCGCTCGTGGCCACCACTGAAGAACACCGGCCACTTCGGACTGAGAGAGCAACGAGTAAACACTTCGCACTTCGACTTCGGACTGAGATAGCAACGAGTTAGGACCTTCGTAATCCGATAGGCACGAGTGAAGACTTTGCTATTGTACAGGCACTAGGCAGGCCTCTAACAACTATGTATCAACATTCTGCAGTACTATATAAAAGTTAAGTATTGTTACATTCTGTGCAATATGTCTCTTTCTAATTTACTCGAGTGTTTATAGTTTCTGGTTGCTCCCCTCCGTACCTGCACCAGCGTGTCGGTCTCGTTCCACTCGGCCACCGACACCTACGACGAGGCTGGGACACAAAAGCGGCGACGAAGTTGGGACACAAAAAAGGCCATATTAGAATATGATAATTCCTGACCAATTGCGGTAAAATTGTTCAAGATTATTTTTTACTCATTCAGACTGTATAGCCGCATTCATCTTTCTGTTCTTCTCAGCTCTCGACTCAAACAAGTGGCCCAGAATACAGCTCCCATTGCTTCATCTTATCAACTGTGGCAATATACAAAAGGAGCATAGACAGCTACATCCCAACACAAGGGTGGATTTGTGGGGGGGAGGCGGCACAGGGGCACATGCACCTCCCAGGCACCCTGACAATAAAAAAAGAAAAAAAAATGAGAGAGGGAGAAAGGGGGGCGGGGGAGAGGCAAGGAGGGAGGGAGGGAGAGAATCTCAGTATAATTAACTTTTACTTACAGACACCATGTAACTGTAAGGCAAAATCCCTGTAATTAACATAACGAAAAGTCACTTTTTGTGTTATGCTTCCTATTTAATTTGCTTCTTGCTCCTTTTTTTGTCAGTAATTTACGATAAAACTAAATAAAAGTCGTTTACATTTTTTGTGATTCATTGGGAGATAAATGAGATTGTGTACGTTTTATTCACATTTATTTCTGGGGCTACGTTCAGGCTGGCGCATTTAGGTATTTTCGATAATCAGTTTATCACTCTGGATTTTTCTCATAGACACTAAAAATGGTACTGCCACACATTATAAACAGTTTTATTTGAAGCTACACGTTTCGATTTTCCAGTTGTTGGAGCAAATTGGAAATTTCCATGGCGTTTTTCCGCACATCAGATACGAAGGATTTCCATGCGCCGGCCGCGGTGGCCGAGCGGTCTGCGGCGCGCCAGTCACGTTCTGCACGGCACTATGGTTGGGGGTTCGAATACCCCTTTCCGCGGGGTGGCAAATCTGCCACCCCCCTTTTTTCTGTAGTACAAACTCAACATTGATTCCCAAGAGGGGATTCGAAACCAAACCTCGGAGGGAGTGGCTTCGGGAACTGTAGCATGGCGTCTCGACTACATACCGGCCGCCCCTGTTGAACAAGGGGAGGGAGAAGGGCTTGCCACTGTGGCACCGCCGTCGTGTTTACGCCGGAAGGGAAGCAGTCTGGCGCACACGCCAGTATTCTTATGAGTGGAGCGGTTCAATTTTTTTTTTTTTTTTTTTTTTTTTTTTTTTTTCTTTTTTTTTTTTTTTTCTTTAAGGGACTATACTTCACTGGTCAGTAGTCCCATGAGTGGAGCGCTGCCAGCGTGTTACGCGACGTGCCTTTACTCAAATGTTCAAATGTTTGTAAATCTATCGGACCAAACGACGTGGTCATCACTCCGTAGCTTACAAACTACTTAAACTAAGGTAAACTAACCTAAGGATAACAAACACACACATCCATGCTCCAGGGAGGACTCGAACCTCCAACGGCGAGCAACCGCACGCTCCGCAGCGAGGCGCATTAGACCGCTCGGCTGCTGCACCGCGGCTGCGTTTACTCACAACTAATTTTGCAGGAGACGAAATCTAATTTGGAAATTCGAATGCAATGTTCGATACTGCGGTTACGTGTTAAACCTGAAGCAATTTTGCTAAGCCCTTCAATGGCAGTAGAGTGTTTCATTCTTCCCGCGCTATGGAAAAAAAATTGTTGAACATTTACTATATGTTCAACACCTACAATGGCTAGAAGTATTCCGAATGGGCAAATACGCTGTGAGTAATTAAAAGGGATAAAGACATTGATAGTAAGCCTGGCATAAGATGTATTTCGACGTATTTTTGAAAATGTTTGCTATCCGTTTCTGAGTGATAGTCGGACGTTTTGGTTTTTGAGCCGTGAAACGCCTGTCTCTGCCTGCATGAACACTAACTCTGACCAGCACTTTTGTGTGACAATACTACTCAGGGCCGGCGCAAGGCACGTGCGAAACGTGCGGCCGCACAGTGCGGCACTTTCCGAGGGGCGGCAAATCTACCACCCCCCCCCCCTTTTCTTCTATTTTTTTTAGGACAAACTCAACGTTAATACCCAAGAAGGGATTCGAAACCAAACCTCGGATGAAGACGAAATCTAATTTGGAAATTCTAATGCAATGTTCGATACTGCGATTATGTGTCAATCCTGAAGCAGTTTTGCTAAGCCCTTCAATGGCAGTTTCCGAGTGTTTTATTCTTCCTGTATTATGGATAAATATCGTTGAACGTTACTACAGTCAAACACGTCCAACACCTACAATGGCTAGAAGTATTCCGAATGGGCAAATACACTGCGAGAGTAATTGCAAGGGATAAAGACAGTGGTAGTAACCATGACATATGTTAGGTTTCGACGTATTTTTCAAAACTTTTGTTGAGTGATAGTCGGACGATTTGCTAATGAACCATGAAACACCTGTCTCCGCGTGCGTGAATAACAATTAAACTCTGACTGGCACATTTGTTTGACAATACTACTCGCAGACTATCACTTTGCCAACATTTATTTACTGTGTACTCTTTTCTGTTGAATAAATTATTTGTTCACAATCACTGAAAATTTTTTATTTACATTAACTGTAAGTTCACGCCACGCGGGATTATCCGAGCGGTCTAAGGCGCTGCAGTATAGACTGTGCTGCTGATGCTGGCAGAGGTTCGAGTCCTCCTTCGGAAGTGTGTGTGTGTGTGTGTTTGTCCTTAAAATACTGTAGGTTGATTAGTGTGTAACTTTAGGGACTAATGACCTTAGCAGTTAAGGCCCATAAGATTTCACACACATTTGAACATTTTCGTAAATTCACAAGGGTTATTAAAATTAGCTAGATTTCTTCAATCGTGTTTGACTCCATTTTTAAGCTGGCGCCCAGCGACTGTTTTCTACAAATATGTAGAGAATGTCACCAATCAGTCGCAATTTTTTCTTTTCTTTTCCAGATCTACATAGATTTCGGGCACAATGTGGCTATTCTCAATGCTTTGAGCTATGTTTACGTCTATACCGTCATGCTGAACGTAACTGTCGACATGACGGTTTAGATGTAAGCACATATTAAAACCTTTGAGACTGGCCACTCAGTGGCCGAAACATAGGTATATATGAAAAGTAAAAACAAAAATTGCGGTTGTTTGCTGACATTTTCTACAGATTTATTTAAATAAAATTCCACAAACGTTCCGTTAAAAAAAAAAAAAAAAAAAAAAAAAAAAAAAAAAAAAAAAAAAAAAAAATATTTACTGTATAACGCGTGTGAATCCATGTTTCGTCTAAGTAAACTACTGGTCACTTTGATTCTGATGAAAACCTGAGAAAGTATGGTTTTTTAGCAACAATGCCTTCTCGTCCAAGCGACACAAAACGTTAATTTTGACACCTCATAAAACTAAAATCCACAGACAGAACATTGCTTCTAAGCGTTTCCTTGCTAGCTTTTAAGCTCATTTCTGTTTGACAAAATTTGTGCAGTTTTCGCAAAGTTTGTATTTCTTTCTATTGTTCGTAATGCTATAAAATTACAGCCTGATAATACATTTATCCATATCGTCGGTCACATACTTTTTGTGAGCTTCTTGCGTCTTCTTCTTGGGCGCTAGTTGAACCGTAGCCTCGCTGTACCTCGTCACGTGACCTAGTTCCTGGCACTGCCGCGTCACCACTTCGTCTTTCCAGACAATACGTATTGTTGCGTTCTCTACAACGAAAACTACAGAAATCGTTTCGATAGTTTGCCGAGAGAGTGAAGACTGGTCAGAAGCACTTTCGTTGCGTTTCACAAGAACAGAAGAATTGGTGCGTCCGAATTTCTTGCAACTTGGGATGTTATAGGTAAGTGCTTTTCATATAACCTACAATTAGTATTGCGCATGCAGCTTTCTCATAAGTTAGAATTTTTCTCCTTCAAGAATGCAGAATAGGAACATTTATTTTTCTTATTATCTCTTACGTAAAAAATTGGCAAGTCAGCAAATAAGCATGCGTCACCCCAATAGCTAGAATGAAAATAAAGCGCAGAAAAGTGACGTGATACGGCGATGACTAATTTGTTACACCTTATTCTATAATCAGACACGACAGAACTGACACACGCAAATTACGACAGAGGGCGAGTGTCAGTTATTTGAAATGACACCGCAGTGCAATAAGTCAATATATGTCGACTAGCATCAGTACCCGTCGATTCCAGAGTACGTATTTATTGCATTATTATGTTACTCTATCTCCTTATTCTTCCTCTCTCCATTGTCTTCCGCCCCACTCTTTGGCAGTTTCAACTGTTTTTATTTTCCACATCTTCATAGATTTCTGGCACAGAGTTATGCTTTGAGTTATGTTTACGTCTATACCGCCGTGCTCAGCGTAACTGTCAACATGACGGTTTAGATATAAGTACATATTAAAAGCTTTGAAACTGGCCATTCAGTGGCGGAAACCTAGGTAGATCTGAAAAGTAAAAACAAAAATTGCGATTGATTGCAGGCTTTTCCTACAGATTTGGATTTGTAGATTTGTTTAAACAAAATTTCACAAACGATTAGTAAAAAAAAAAAAAAGAAAAATCTGTGTGTGTGTGTGGGGGGGGGGGGGGGCGGCAATTTAGCAGCTCGCACGGGGCGGCACTTGGGCTTGCGCCGGTCCTGCCCTCTGGCATGGATATTTGTGCCGTCCTTAGTATTAGCTAGTTCATAAGTAGTTTGTAAGTTTAGGGACTGCCCATAGTTGAGTCCCATAAGCTCTACAAACATTTGATTGATTTCCAGGCTGGTAGAAATTCTTCTAGTAACACAATTAGGTGTAATTTTGTTGATCGGGAAAACTTTCTTGAAAACTCGTCACGTTTGGCGCAGTAACTTTACAAAGCACAAAGAAGAAATTATTGATTCAGTAAAATGCGACACAGGAAATCAGATTTAAGGTTTTGAGAGAATATCAAACTTAGCGCGACATATTTATTGGCTGTTTGATTGTTGTTCAGTGCATTGTTTGATAATGAAACAGCTACGCCATATAGGCTGTTTGTCCACGGTAAGTTGACGATTCGTGCGCTAGCTGTTGTCTGCGGCAGGAGGCGTGTACCATGGCTGCCGGGAGGCGAGGAGCAGTGAGGGGAAGACAGTGTCGCAGTGTTGGAAACGAAACCTGTAACAATGTGTGCTGTAGTATTTCGTGTCTAGGGGCGGCGTATCGTTGACAGCAATCCGAAATAAATGAATGTCCTGCAACTAGTGCGTTTCCTGCTCCTGACATCACGAGATAAAATCGTCTTCACCTGTCGACTTAATATACTGCCATCTAACTACAAATGCACTACTAGTTTCGGCGCACTACGGCGTCTTTCTCAACGGCCTATGAATTTTAAAAAAATATTACAATGATTCAACCACATTAAACAATGAAAAGTTTAAAAATTTACCACAAAATAAAAAAAGAGTATCGGGAGTATGGAACTCTACATTTATCAAAATAACAATCAAAACATGAGCGCCGCGCGGAAATGGCCGTGTGATCTGGGCCGCGACGCTGCCGCTCCCGCCAGGGGTTCGAGTCCTCCCTTGGGAATGGGTATGAGTGTTGTCCATAGAATGAGTTAGTTTAAGTATTTTGTAAGATTAGGGACCGAGATCTTAGTTTCATTCCTTCGCATTACAAACATTTGAACATTTTATTTATCTGTGAACAGTATGCCCTAGGTCTTTGTACAGTCACCATTAATTCATTTGACACATTTAATATCATAATCCTGTCAGCATCATTGTGCAAAACATGTTTCAACCGCGTTGTACAATTGTCTGAGTTTTCAATTAATCAGTCTTATAGTCCAATTATTCGAAAGTTGTAAATATGAGGAGAAATCAGTGCCAATTTCGCATGGCTTCCTCTGTATAAGGATTCGCATATACACTTCTGGCCAAGCTGGGAAACAGTTACAAATCGAATTAAATTCAGAATTTGAATGCCCTGTGTTCAGCTGTGGGCAAGTGTTTCATCCTTTATGATGATAAAGGATGTGCTCACAGCTGAACACAGGGCATTCAGACTCTGAATTCTCAGTTTTTTTATTTTATATTATTTTATTTTATTATTATTATTATTATTTTTATTTTGTGATACATCTTGAAACTCTTTACTATTTAATGTAATTTAATCATTGTAATATTTTTGTAATAATGGGCACTTGATAATGACACCATAAAATACAGAATTTAATAGTGGATTAATAGCACTAATAATTTGATGGAAGTACATTTAAAAAAAAAAAAATTCTAAGAAGCGACTGTGGTTTTGGAGCATATTTTGGAGGTTTCCTTATATCAATTACACGTGATAAAGACTGTACAAGGAAAAACGTATCTTCTAAAACAGCAGTATCAGAGAGATCCAGGAAGATTTCACCAAAAATAACACACGGAATTTCTGTAGAACCATCAGGGAAAACATGACCGGATACTAACCACCCAATCTCTGTTTTTTTAAAAAAACCTTACGGATCCTTGGAAACAAACACGAAGAAGACCTGTAAAATTCTCACTCAATACTTCAGCAATTTGCTCAACTGCGAAAGTTCCCCAGAAAAATTGCACTACGAAACTCCTGAGCCCAATTCAGATTCACAGCCACCGACCCTACATGAAATCATTGAAATAACGAACGCACTGAAAAACAACAGAGCACCCGGTGAAGACAGTCTCATCGCAGAAATTTAGAAATTGGATCATGCACAAATCACACCTAAAACCCACAAATGTATTGAAAACTGTTGGCTGACAGAAAAAATCTCGTTAGCGTGAAAGTCGGCTCTCATTCACCCACTCCACAAAAAAGGGGACAAAAACCACAAAATAGGGGACAAAACTGATCAGGGGCACCGACTTCTGGAAATCAGTGTGGGTGCTCGTGGTTTCATTTTTCATTACCTTTTCGGACACAAGGTTCAAAGAATGGGCCAAGCAGTGCTCAACTTCTATGATTTTTGCTTACATCCTAGAAAACGCACCAGTCATATTTGTCGCTCTGTCAGTAGTAATAACATTGCATGATTTGATATCTGGAGAAAAACCAGAGAGAACAGCCATTGATATTATTAACAGTACTTCATATGTGGTAGATTCAATAATATAAAAAACAAAATAAGAAAAAATCATTAATTTGGAAATTAGTACCACTGGTACGTTCAAGAAATATAAGAAGTTTAAAACGAATCAGACGATTGAAGGATGTTAGTATTTCGTTACTCATTTGCCACTCTGATAGACGAAACTCTTTCATACACACTTTGATTTGGTCCTTCATCTCTATAATTAGATGTTCTTTGCCCTGCAATGATTAATTTCCTAAAGTGCATAGTTATATGAGTATGGAACGTTGGATTTACTATCCAGTTTTAATCTATTCGACAATGAACTTTGTTCCTTTCATTTAGAGAGACATATTTCCTCATGACTGACAAACAAAGTAAAGACAACTAAGCCAACAAACTGTACTGTGCTAAGGTATGTATCCATGCTCCACTTGTATAACTTTCAAGAAACCATGAAAAGGCGGTTATTTATATGGCGACAAAGCACAGATCCCTCACACGTGACGCCTTTACTGCGGTGCCTGGTTACACTCCTTCAGCAGACAATGGCGCTTCGTGAATGGAGCAAAGAATAGTCAAAGCCTCTTTACTGGGTTCACTTTTCAGTTCATTTCTGTTTATATGTCATCATTAAGCTCGGCTACTAGCCCTGCAGGTGCTTCGTGCTTTACCTGCCCGCGATGTTTTACGCGAAGTCGTGTGTAACAGCATTATACTTGTTAGCAGAATTAAATACTTTGACGTAAAATACAGTGCGGATGTCAATCTATCTTAGTAAACTGAATTAATGGAGCTACCACAGCAAACTATGGCTGTCAATGAACTCTGATCGTTGCATCGGTTACGACGTCATGCGGCCAGGGGTCAGTGGTCTCGCCTCTCAGAACGGGCTCCAAGCCTCTGCAGTGAGTGCTCCTTGGGGCACTGTTGGAACAGCCTAGCGGCTAGGTCCTGATTGCTACACTGCGATGTCAAAAATGCATAATTGACAGCTATGACTTTTCCCCATTTTTGTGCTACTTTGTTTTCCTCCCTTATTCTGTGTGGATGCTTAGCACCCCCAAAAATTTCGTGGGCGGTGCACCAGCACCGGAGCATCCACGGAGTCGGCGCCCCTGAAACTAAACCAAACAACTACTGAGGAATCTCCCTGCTCCCAGTCACCTACAAAATTCTCTCCAATGTCCTGTTAATCCGGCAGGAACCACAGATTGGCCGTCAAATTGGCGAATATCAATTGGGCTTCAGAAAAAACCGTTCCTGCAACGAACAGATTTGGAATCTCCGCAGAATCCTATCCGTAAGACACTGCAGGAATACTAAACAACATTTCTAGACTTCAAAAAAGCCCATGACTCCATTGACCGAGAGATACTCTTCCAAACTCTAAGCGAGATAAAGGTTGACCTTAAAACCCGATATCTAATTCAAGAGACCATGGCTAATGCCAAATTCAAATTCATGGGAGAATTATCAGAGCCCTTTGAAACCAAAACCGGCGTCCAGCAAGGCGATGGTATTTCACCCATCCTATTCAAAAGCAGTCTTAGAGAAAATTATTCGTACATAGGAAAGAGAAGTCAACGGAATTAAACTAGACAGAAATAAGGAAAAGGTAACTCACATAAAATGCCTCGCTTTCGCTGACGATATTGCCATACTCTCGAATACCAGTACGGAAGCACAACATGCACTACAAAAACTCCACGAGATAGCCATGAAAACCGGTCTACAAACTTCTTACGAAAAAAAAAATTGATACAAAATCAACGGATAAACTCCCACTAAAAACAAAGCAAATGAGTGTAAATATGTAGGAGAAATTAAGCAAAAATCTGGGCTAAACACAAAAGCAAACGAAGAAAGAGACTCAAAATTACAGAGAGCCTATAAACTCACCTAGTTCCACCACAATAAAAAAGTAGTTCCACGGCCGCAAAACTATGACACTACAACACAGTAGTCTTACCAGATGCTCTCTACGCATCGGAAACTATGATCACTAAAGGAATTGCAAAAATCAAGGAGATTGAAAAACAAGAAAAGAAAATTCTGAGAAAAATCCACGGTGCAGATTTTAGAGAAAAAATCTGGCAAAAAAGACATACAGACCATACCATACAGACACTCTGCAACAATCACGACAAATATCAGAAAATGTAGAGCAAAATTATTCATACATATCACCAGAATAAATGACATCAGACAAACTAAAAGATTATTCAACATAATTTCTACATCGAAACTGGGAACATCTTGGTACAAAGAAACCACAGAAGACCTGAAAATATTAAACATTTCTATAGAAGACATAAAGACCACAAAACCTGTAGAGAAAAAAAAAATCAGAAACCAAAAAATTGACTTTAAGTCACAACACGAAAACAGACGAAAATGGACAGACGAACAAAAGAAGACACAAAGTGAAAGAAACATTTTATTTGTGCAGTATATTCATGGACATCCTGTAGAAGCCTCTTCAAAGAACTGGGTAAACCAACTACTGCCTCTCAGTATATTTATTCCTTAATGAAATTTGTCATAAATAATATGTCTGTTTCCAACAAACAGCTCAGTTTATACATACAATACTAGGAACAAAAATGATTTACTCAAAAACTTAAAAGAACTTTAGGTCAAAAAGGGGTCCACTTCTCAGAAACAAACATTTTAATAATTTGCCAGCAACCATAAAACATTTAAAACTTCAGAACCGGGATTCGAACCTGGAACCTTTGCCTTTCATTGGCAAGCGCTCTACCATTTGAGCTATCCTGGGTCACTTCACGGTCCGCCCTCACAACTTTATTTCTGCCAGTAACTCGCCTCCTACTTTCCAGACTACATATAGGTTCTCCCGTGAACCGCACAGGACTAGCACTCCAGGAAGAAAGAATATGGTGGAGACATAGCTTAGCCACTCCCCGCAAATTTGAAGACTGCCGCGATTCAACTAGTCGCTAGTATGGAGGTTCACAGTGGCGCCCCTCGAAAAATATTTAGCTACAAATAAAGATCAGTTGAAGAGGAATCTGCAAGACTTACTAATGGCCAACTCCTCCTACCCATTGACGTATTTTTGACTAGAATCTTATGTTGTATGTATTCATTCAGTTAGTATTATTATTTCAGCATTTTTAAAAAAAGGAAAAAAATATCCACATTCGTGAGGATCTCCTCAATATGGATCAATGGAACAAAGAGATAATCTGATACAATTTAATGTCACATGGGGCTGTATTTTTCAAACAAATTTGACTTCGATATCTCCAGTTTTCTTTTTGCTACATTTTGGACACCAACCAGGTACTACCTGACACATTCCCAGATGGTCAAACAGTGGGCCACGGTCACGTCTGAACACCCGGCAAAACTGAAGACTGCACGATTCGACGAGGCACTGCTGTGGAAGTTGACACAGTGTTGCCAACCCTCAAGCGCAATTTTCCCCTAAATCATATGTGAATTCCCCCTAAAAAAAAAAAAAAAAAAAAAAAAAAAAAAAAAAAAAAAAAAAAAAAAAAAGACCCTTAAAATTTTGTTACGTCGCGTTTTGCAGCTCTTAAATATTCTAGGAAAGACATTTTTGTATATTGCACCAAAGCTGTTTTTTTATTGAAATGCTGACTTGTTTTGAGCTTTGTCCATTTTCTTAAGCCACATTATTTTCTGTTTGGACACTGTGTAGGTCACGCTGTTTATTTAAAATACCTATTTTCTGAATCCACATTATTTTATGTTTGGGCACTGTGTAGGTCACGCTGTTTATTTCAAATACCTGATTGAAAAAAATAGAGTGACCTACACAGTGCCCAAACATAAAATTATGTGGCTACAGAAAATGGGCAAAACCCGAAACTAGTCAGCATTTCAGTTAAAAAAAAAAAAAAAATAAAATAAAAGAGCAGCTTTGGTGCAATATATATATAAAAATGTCTTTCCTAGACTATTCATTTTCGTTGCTAAAACATTCCAATAAAGCTCTGCGTGACGAATTAATGCATTCGTTCTAAATGTCACTTAACGAAAACCTAATTACTAATATTCTACTCTTTAGTGGTCACTAAAAGAAAAGGCAGTAGTTTCTGCATGCCATTCTAAGATGTAAGCCGTAGTATATAGGCTGCAAGGAGAAGTTAGGATATATAAACGTCGCTGTTCAGCTATGCTAATAAATTCTAACAAACTGGGAATAAACGTACCTTTCAACAAGGGATCTGATTCCCACGCCTTTATGTATCTCTGAGAATATTTTTTCTCTCTTGAAGCCATAGTCACTTGAATACACACACACACACACACACACACACACACACACATACATACATACATACACTCCAGCGTATTCAACTTCACAATCGCCAATACAACAGTAGCGCGGTACAGTAGACGTTGCAGAAACTCCTTTAAAGGATGGCAGCGCCAACGAAAACAACAATGAAGTATTTCATTGTAAGGTAGGGCTAAACAAATTTTGATAGGTATGCATTATTCATGTCGAAGCAGCCCCCCCTCAAAGAACACTTCCCCCTAAATTTTCCCCTGAAGTACAAATCCCTCCAAATTCCACCTAAGACAGCAGTCCCCGTAAATTTAGGGGCAAAACCCCCAATTTGGCAACACTGGGTTGACAATGACGGTCCTCTGAAACTGCCAGGTAACAACAATGCTGCGGCAGTTCTGTGTCCAGTGTTGCCAGACGTAGGGAATTTTCCCTACACGTAGGTACTTTTAAGCATTGAAATCATGTAGGGAATTTTCATCCAAAAGTCCCTGACGCGTAGGTACTTTGGTAAAATTTTAGAATCGTCGACACAGGCCAAGCAGGTAATGTTGGCAACACAGTTGTCGACACGTGGGAATGAAGCCGACCAATGGTGGTGAAGTCTGAAGTAGCCAACGATATTTTAGACGGCGTAGTTGTTTTCTCTTTATAGTAAACACTATTAATTTGAAAAATTAGTTTTAGACAGATTAAAATTGATACTAAATCTGATGATTTCAATGTATATCAGTGGAATGGAGATTCGATTTGAAAGTAGTGTTATAAAATGTTAGCACAAGAAAAATTCATTGTTTCCATGAAAGAAAGACGTTATATTACCTTGCCTAGACTGTTAGTATTTGTAAGTGAGAAGATGTTAACAAGACAACTCTAAAACATTTGCGACAGCCAACGTTATAATGAACAAAACTCTAGATAATCGTTGTCAACATAGCATTACTCTTAGAAAGTAGAATAATCTAAAGTGGCGGAATTCCTTTTTTGTGCTGACTGTGAACGAAATAATTAATACTATTCCTACTCTATGGTTGATAGTATCTCGGTGTATCCCAGTGCAGTTAATAAATCAGTTATCCTCGTTCACTCTGAATTCACGGCATATTTGGGGAAACTATTTAATGCTGCTCCTCTCGATGATTGACATGTTCTTGATGGGCCGGCCGCGGTGGCCGAGGGGACTGAGGCGCTCCAGTCACGGTCTGCACGGCCACTACGGTCGGGGGTTCGAATCCCCCCTCGGGCATGGATATTTGTGCGGTCCTTAGTATTAGTTAGGTCATAAGTAGTTTGTAAGTTTAGGGACTGATGACCCCATAGTTAAGTCCCATAAGCTATACAAACATTGGAACATTGGTTATTGATGTACCCTTGTCCGGCACTTTGAATTCGTGGGATAATCTACACTTGACTATCAAAATAAGATCCTTGAAAGTAACAATTCCATCATCCGTAATAAAATGCAAATACTCAATGAGTACAAAAAAGTTATCAGAGGCTAACAACTACCTCCTATTACAGGCATTCAGGTATTCCATAAATATCATCGGAAATCGTATAATATCACTCGATTAGGCAACAAAATTACCGCGAATCAACTGACGTTGCCAACAATTGTAAAATTAAGCTGGTACTTTTAATAAAACAACTGGTCACCAATTTTCATAAGGAAGGAGAAGGTTTATTAAAGTGTCTAGACGAGGTTCACACGCAACGAGAGAACAAGTGTCGACTAGGTTATATATTTTGGACGACGTTACAGCGTTCATTTAATGAAATAAATCGCAATTTGCGATCACATATGGCATCACATCATGGAATTCCAAAGGGCGGTGAATGAAAATTTGTGGCCGGCCGGGATTCGAACCCGGGATCGCCTGCTTACTAGGCAGACGCGTTGACCACTCCGCCATCGAGGACACAGTGACCAGCCCGACTGCAGAGGACTCTTCCCTGAACGTCTCCCGCCACACCCAAATCTCCATTCGCCACGCTGTCTCTTTCCTATACCACAGCCTATTTGTTTTGTAATGCTCACAGCCACAATACTGTATTACCGCATCAGTGAGAACAGACCATGAGGTATCGAGACACAATTAATTGTCGTCAGTATTGTGGCTGCGAGCATTACAGAACAAATAGGCTGTGGTAATAGGAAGGAGACTGCGTGGCGAATGGAGATTTAGGTGTGGCGGGAGACGTGCAGGGAAGAGTCCTCTGCAGTCGGGCTGGTCACTGTGTCCTCGGTGGCGGAGTGGTCAACGCGTCTGCCTAGTAATCAGGCGATCCCGGATTCGAATCCCGGCCGGCCACAAATTTATATTCGCCGCCCTTTGGAATTCCATCTAAACCTAGTACAGTGATGCCATATGCGATCGCAAATTGCGATTTATTTCATTCACGAAATATAGGTGGCCAAACCACGAAACATCAGAAACAGCTGTGGCGATTGGGAGGCGCGCCTGCGCAGTAGAGGCGGCTCGCCAGGCAATTTTAGCGCCGACTGAAACCTGTTGTTTGTTGAGTCTTGACTTGGATGTGCATACCCTCGCTTCATTTCTCCTATTAGTTAGTGTTTAATTTTCTAGTGGTCAGTGCATTTTTTTCCAGCAGTGGAGGTATGATGCCGCCCCCCCCCCTTTCCCAGGCCAGAGTCCTGGATTCGGCCTCTTCCGGGCCCAAATCTAAGCTATGCCCCTGATGTCGGGGCTTTAATGAGGTGGTAGGGAGGAAGAGGGGGAACGTAGGTAGATTTTTGTGGGACAGTAGGTCTTTTCTCTCTCTGCCATCTGGCAACAATGTCTTGCCCTTTATTCACATGAAGTGTTAAGTGCCATCGACAAGGGATCTCAAATCGATTCCATATTTCTGGATTTCCGGAAGGCTTTTGACACTTTACCGCATAAGCGGATTCTAATGAAATTGCGTGCTTATGGAATATCTCCCCAATTGTGGGATTGGATTCACGATTTCCTATCAGAATGGACACAGTTTGTTGTAATTGACGGTAAGTCATCGAGTAAAACAGAAGTGATATCTGGCGTTCCATAGGGAAGCGTTATAGGTCCCCTACTCTTCCTCTTGTGTATAAATGATTTAGGAGACTATCTGAATAGCTCCCTTAGACTGTTCGCGGATGATGCTGTCGTTTATCGGTTAGTGAAGTCAACAGAGGATCAAAAGCAACGGCAAAGCGATTTAGACAAAATTTCTACATGGTGAGAAAATTGGCAACTGACACTAAATAAAGAAAAGTGTGAAGTAATATACATGACCACTAAAAGAAGTCCGCTAAACTTCAATTACGCGATAAATCAGTCAAACCTTAAGGTCGTAAATTCTACCAATTACCTAGGAATTACAATTACGAACAACTTTGACTGGAGAGAACACACAGAAAATACTGTGGGGAAGGCGAACCAAAGGTTACGTTTCATTGGCAGAATGCTTTGAAGATGCATCAGCTCCACCAAAGAGACTGCCTACATCATGTGCGTCCTCTCCTGGAGTCCTGTTGCCCCTTGTGGAACTCTCACCAGGAGGAACTGACGGAAGACATTGAGAAGGTTCAGAGAAGGGCAGCTCGTTTTTTTTATCACGTTACGGAGGGGAAAGCGTCACGGAAATGTTGCACGAATTGGGATGGAAATCATTAAAAAGAAAGGCGTGATCTGTTTGCGAAGTTTCAATCACCGACTTTTATGAATGTGAAAATATTTTGCTAGCACCCACCTACTTAGGGAGAGATCACCATCCCAATAAAATAAGAGAAATCAGATCGAAAACGGAACATTTAGGTGTTCTTTCTTCCCGCGCGCTATTAGAGAATGAAAGTGGTTAATGGACCCTCTGCCAGGCACTTAAATGTGATTTGTAGAGTATCTATGTAGATGTAGATGTAACAGGAATCACTCAGTACGGACGCTGTTCACGCCATGCGGTAACAACGTCAATGTCCTCTGGCGGCTAGTCTACCTGTGGTTGAGCACTAGTGAAGTGCCCAGCATACAGAAGACTTGCAGCAGATTCACTATTTTGACATTGCGTCAATAATACTGGCTAAACTTCGGTAGAATGTTGGGAAAATGTAATCAACCTACACAAGTTAGCACAAATGTTTTCAAGTATCATGTATGTGTGGGACAGTGTCACAGAGATGTAAACAAACTTACAGACTCTTGAAGATAGACGTAAACTACCTCATGTACCCTACTTAACGTTGGTTCAATCACAGGCTTTAAATGATATCTCGAAGTATAGTACAACACCGTATGTATGGCTCCCGCTGAGAACGTGAGGATAAGATTATATAAATTACAGCATGCAAGGAGCCATTTAAACAGTATTTTTTCCCGCGTTCCATACGACAACACAACAGAAAATCGTAACAATTGCTACTGTAAAGCGAGCCCTTTGCTACCCACTTCACAGTTGTTAACAATGGTTTACAGAGTATAAATGTCGACGGAAAACTCGCGGTGATTTCCCAGTCGTTCGCATGGCTGATTTTTGATTGTGTCATGACACATTATTATGAATTAAAGTCCATCTCACCTCAAAGTATGAAATGCTTAGTGCATCATTATAAATTACCTCACCTCAAAATGTTGTAATGATTTTCTGTGTATTAAAGAAATATTTGAAAGATTCAATAACTCTATTTAACATCGTAAATATTTGTTTTTAAGAAGATGAAAGTGATTGGTAATCGAACGTATGCATGAGAACATCCCTTGTGTCAGTTTGATAGAATGATTCTTGAACAGTTTTATGTCGTAACTTTTATAAGTTATGAAATTAATAACCGTGATAGTTAAATGTAACTGAATTTCCGGAGTCTCTCTATTATATTTTTAGAATTTGACAATATTTTGACTGGCCTCATTGTCAGTTGGTGTCTGGGTTCAGTTCTTGGGTGGACTCAGATAAATGTTTCTGTGAAGTACGAGTTCCGTTGGAAAGTTCAGTCTGAAATCTGTGAATGTGAGAGTGCCACAGTTTGTGTTACTTTTTACTCAGCAACCAGCTTACTCCCTGATTTTCAGGATTATTATTGTCGAGTAACATGCCACAATTAGCATAGCATAATAATGTTAACAGATTAAAGGTTGCGATACTTGCAATATTTTTACTAATGAAAAGATGGTTATATTTTGGCATTTTATTGATGAGAAGATGGCGATATTTTGGCTACTTTTTGTTTAAAATTTGGCGACAGAGCAGTAGAAAAACCTGGCAACTCTGCACACAGCGGACTCACCGCGCAGGTAGCTGTGGCACTTGAGCACCATGAGCGGGCGCGTGCGCGCGCCGATGGCGAACTGCAGCGACTCGGGCGCCGGCGCCGCGCAGTCCCGCCTCTCCATCGCCTCCCCCAGCTCGTCCGCCAGCGACGGCTGCACCAGCGCCATCACCGCCGCTGCAACAACAACAGCTCACAGTCAGGGACACGTGTAGGCAACAGAAACTAAACATTTGTGCTTATATTCAGCTCTTTTGTTAACAAACAGGGCAACAGCTTCAACAGAAATTTAAACACAGACATACTAAAAAGGTCAACATTTTGTATTTCTGTTACACAATATTTGTTTACTGGTTATGTACCAGCTCTCGGCCTCTGGACCATCGACACATAACACAATAGAGTTGGCTACTGAGTTGATGTCTCGACTCAGTGAATCGAGTCAGCGAACTGTTCGACTGAGTCGAAACTTGAAGCGGCACTGTTTCGAAACAACGAATCTTGTGATTCATGTATCGGACGCTAGGTACTGTTAACTTGCGTTTTGCTGTCAGTCTGCCTGGGTGAGTTCGACACAGCACCCAGGCGTTCAAAGGGTTTGAAGTTGTTCCCCTATCGCGCCACGAGATTTTGAATTATGCTAACCTTCGACTGAGATTTAAAGACTGGGATACCACCGAGAAAAGTTGTGAAGTCCTTCGGTGTTTTGAGGTAGTTTCGAGTGAACTAAGCGTTGTTATGCATTGTGCATCTTTTCAAAGCAAGGGCAGATAATTTCAGTGAGACGAAACCACATTCTCAGTAAGGAGATGTCAAAAATAACGTTTTTGAATTTCAATTTAAAGAAACTATAATTGAACCTCTTTTATTCGACTGACTGAAGATGAATCTGATTATCAGAATATTCAGTTTTGAGGTTTCGTCACATAAATTGTGAAATGTGTTTCGTTGTGTTGATGCTTGTAGTAATATCTTTTGATTGCATTAAATATGTCCTTGGAACAAATCTTAAATATTTTGTTTGTATTGATTGGTTAGAAAAGTTAATCGTTTCTGGAAGCACGTAGACATTTGAACCATGATCTTTCTTGTTTTCTTTAAACTTAATTGTGGGATTTTGAAGGTTGGAAAAAGTTTCATGACTTTGACATTTAAATCTTACTATTTTGTACTTCC
The DNA here is from genome assembly GCA_026315105.1 of Locusta migratoria. Taxonomy (NCBI): domain Eukaryota; kingdom Metazoa; phylum Arthropoda; class Insecta; order Orthoptera; family Acrididae; genus Locusta; species Locusta migratoria. Next base: position 48,243,079 of record CM048747.1, read on the forward strand.
TTTGCTACAGTAATTAATAAACGTTTATGCTTTAATACGACTGTAAAATCTTAGTACTAAACAAATTCTGTGCCGTCCAGTTCAGTCTACTGTACAGCGTATTAAAACCCCGTTGATATTTCGTAGATGTCTCGTCTTTGTTGTATCGCGCTACTGTGCCGTACCCTGCAGCTTTCTCGGCTCACGTGAATCAGCGGGACGCAGGACGTCTCGTTTTTTGAGTGCCGAAGCAGTGAGTCGACTCACTGCGGCGCCCTGCAGTTGCCGTGGTTTAATCAGGAAAGGTAGCGTCACACACGAGTCTGCGGCACGCCGGATGTTTCGTGTGCCGAAACAGTGAGTCGACTCACTAGACTCAGATGATCCGTATGTTTCGAAACAGTGAAATGATCCGGACTGCCCATGGGAATGGTCAGACTTGCCATGTTGAAACCTGTGTTGCTATTTTTACCACTGTGAGCTAACATTGAAGGACCCTGACCACAGTCACCCTGACCTCTCTCGCTACGTTATACCAACGCCATCTAGGGACAAGGTGGCGTTAGCTACGCGCCGCTCTCCTGCCACAGCAGTGAAAGAGCTGATTCGCCCAGTGAAAGCGATCGTACGATAATTAATAAATTCTGTTAGCCTGGAAGTACAGACTGCAAATTTCAAAGACACATGTTTAATTTAATTTCGTTGACAAATGTAGCTGATATGTTATCTACAACGTTCTTTCCAAATAGCTATGAAATAGACACAAATACATATACGGTTTAGAACACGTCAAACTTTTATTTCCTGTGATTACCGCAAAAATGTGAAATATTGATACAATGTTCAAAACATAGGTTTTTTGTGCACCAAGAACATAGAAGCAAAGACGATACATGACAGCCCTACGAATCACAGACGTTGTTACACGTCCGTAGACAAAACTCGGCCGGTGTTCGGAAGGAATCAGGCCTAATATCAGTGTATTTCGAGGCGTGCCACGCATATTTAATCACATTTTGGAACCGTGGGGAGAAAACTGATAATGTACGACTGACTGCAACTTGAAAATATTGTCATGGTGATAGACAGGAAACTGCAGTGATTTGCACACAATTATTTTCTGTTATTTCCTGTAAAATGTCTTCCACTGGCGGAAAAATGCTCTGTCTAACGGTTGAATTACGTTCGTCGTGCCGCGTGGAATCTGAAGTATCTCTACTTCTTTGTCAGGGTGAGCTAGAAATGCAGCTTTTAATGAATCAGAACTTTTATGACCTGACCACGAATCTAGAAGGGGAAGACATTTGTTCCCGCAGAACGAAAGAAAAGCACGACGCATGAAAAGTGTAACGTTATCATTTCCCATTTTTCCAAACGTCGATGTGTCTTCCACATGATTGTCTGCGTAGAACATTGTTTGACACGTGGTCAAAAACGTCCAGTAGGTTCTTGAAGTCACACACATAGTTTAGGCAGCAATGAACCATCCATTATAGTGTATGAATGGGGGAGTGCAGTCGTGGACTGCGCGATTGCCTCAATATGTTTTTCCCCTTTGACTGACAGTGTTCTTTGCGCACGCATTTCTATTTGAAAACCTGAATGAACTCCACAGTAAACGTAAGATTCACTAAAACGCGATCTTATTTCTTGCAGTGGTAAGAAAAACTTCTATCATCTGCATTTGAATCACTACATTTTCCGACCTGTTTCTCGATACAAATTTTGTCATTTATCGTGCCACAATTTTATATGATCTTTTGAAGCGACTAATCCAACTTTGAGAAGCTGTAACAATTCTTTATCGCCTGTCGCGTTGGCAATCTCTAACGCCCAATCACGCAAAGTTGTATCGCTGACACTCAGTGACTGTCGTTTGGCATCGGTAAATTGCTCAAAAAGTCGCGCAGTTATCTCCGTAGCAATATCCAGTCGATTCTTAGGTCGTCAAGCTACTTCCTTTTTCCATCTATACAATTCACGTTCAGAACGGACAAAGCAATACCTATTTTGAACAGTACTGACATGTAGGCGTCACTTTCGTTCAACCAATACTTCACCGCTTTTTTCTTGTCTGATAATGTAATTGTAGTTTTAGTGGCTCGTGTTGTTCAAATGTTTGTTAAGCTTATGGGACTTAACTACGGGGTCATCAGTCCCTAAACTTACAAACTACTTATGAACTACTTACGAACTAGGACGGCACAAATATCCATGCCCGAGGGGGGATTCGAACCCCCGACCGTAGTGGCCGTGCTGACCGTGACTGGAGCGCCTCAGTCACCTCGGCCACCGCGGCCGGCGCTCGTGTTGCTTTCGGAGATAATTGATGATGGAACGTGGCACTATCACTCGAAGAGTCTTCATGTGTGCAACTTGCTTTCGTTTCTTCGCCGTCTGTAGAATCACAGTCTGCAATATCGAGTGTTTCAGTCGTCTCTATCCTCATGTCTGCGCTATTTACATGCTCGTCTAGAAGTTTAACTACCATGTCACACATCACATAGTCTTCACACGCATTGTCTGTTGATTGCTTCATTTTGCGTCTGTGGTATAACTCCATGGCAAGCAGCAAAACATTGACAGGTTTGCCATCATCTGTGAGGGGAGATTGAATGTTCACCGTAAAGTGGCTTGCGGAGTATAGATGTAGATATACAGAATACCTTTCACATCTCTAACCAGTTTCAGGACGGTATGTTTCGAAATACGTACCAGAAATTAAAAGGAAGTGCATGCTACAGACAAGAATATTCGTTTCCCCTTTCCACCAAAACCGTGCAACGATATTCCTCCTTAGTGAACGCCGCGATAAGACGGCGGCACCTCCCGACCATGCGCACAACACTCACCATAACAACAGCTCGCGACTCGCCATTTGCAGGGGTGGCCATCATTTTTTTTTTTTTTCATGTATAAAAATATGGGACTTAACTACGGGGTCATCAGTCCCTAAACTTACAAACTACTTATCAACTAGCTAACACTAAGGACGGCACAAATATCCATGCCCGATGGGGGATTCGAACCCCCGACCGTAGTGACTGGAGCGCCTCAGTCTCCTCGGCCACCGCGGCCGGCGTGGTGGCCAGCCGTCACCGCTAGCGCCAAGCAGGAAAAACAGCAATTTTCGTGATTTTTTTAGGTGACTTCCAGGTCATGTCAGCAGCTAACATTCTGCTTACAGACTTCCTTCAATGTTAACTAACAGTGCTAAAAAATCAATACCTGTTTCGGCATGACAAGTCTGACCATTCTCTTGTTAGTACTAGACAGATAGTCCACACAACAGTGTGAGTTCTCAGTTGTACAAAGATGGTATTCCAAAGATATATGAGTCTTTTTGACAAAATATTGATACCAGAAACCAAGCATAATATATAACATAATTCTAATATGAACATCTCCTCTTAGCTTCCTTTACCTATATGCAGGTAAGATGTCAATATAGGTTACTTCAACATTTTATACCAGATACTGTTGACCACATCTTTTTCAACAGTAAATACAAAACCTCACCCTTAAAACAGACTAGAGTTTATAAAATTACATGAAATCTTTGTGACAAATGATATATAGGACAATCAGGTAGAGCTATAACAACTGGACTGTCAGAGCATGAAAGGAGCTGGAGACTTAGAAAGATTCTGCCTTTCTTGAGCATGCAATGAATGAATGTTATTCTTATGACACTAAACGTGACGTTCTCAATAAAAAACTAAGGGCAGAAAACTTACATTATTAGAAATTCTATCAATAAACATCAATCTAAGAATCCAGACCTAGTCCTTAATGACCAAAACCCTTATTGAAGTAAACGTGATGTTTGTCTCAGAATGTGCTGTTAATTTGGTTACAGACTCCCCTCTGCCATCATTCGCCCCCTACCACTTTTGTACCATTGAAAACATTCTTCACTTTATCCCACTATTCGTGTAGACCACAGTCACTTCATCACATTTTCATGGTATTCTAATCACTAAAATTAAAAATGTGTACTGTTAATTTATTTAAATGGTTTTCTGGAATTTACATTATGCTTTTACTATTATGTAAGCCTACTCGGATAATATTATAATGTTAATAGTATCTACAGATTCAATATTCAAATTCAAAGGCAGCTAAGATGAATTTATTCAGATTAGAATTATCTTATATATTATGTTTATTTTCTGGTATCAATATATTGTCAAAAATATTCACATATCTTTCAAATACCGTACCATCCAAGGAGGTTATAATAGAGGGAGATGGCATTATTTATCCCGAGCACATATGTCAGTTGAAGCCTGTCCGCTATCTTGGTCAGTTTTGAAATGCTATTTCTCCGTTAAAACTATGCATTAAGTCGACCATCTTACTGTTAATGCATTGAATTGACAATCACTGCAAAGTATGTACTTTCAAACAATATACTTTCTTCAGTAAATAGTAATAAATACTCATCATAATATATTTGAAAACTTAATTTTTAGCGTCTAATTTGCACTCCTTTAACGCGTTGTACATCACGACCAAACCGTCGGACGTTTTATCCCTGTTTCAAGTGACATAAAATGTTAACTCTACAATACGAACACGGGAACACTTCACCAAAACTTAGTAATAAGGCGGAGGCAGGCTTCACTTTATCAGCATACGGGCGTCTCCCTGTTTTCTAACCTCCATGGTACCATCTTTGTACAAATGAGAACACTCACCTTATGTGAACTATCTGTTTAGTACTAAGTTATCTAATGATGACCTAAGAAACTGAAAGTCGGTTCATAACCAATAAACAAATATTGTGGAACAGAAATTCAAAGTGTTGAAATAGGTAAGTTATATGCCCAACTTAAAAATGTACTTGTCAATATTCTCAATCAACCCAAAATATTTAATATCAAATGTTAAAATCAAATGTAGATTAACAAACTGAAAACTTATTTTAAAATACCACGATTTACTTAATGTAAGAATTCAATTACTGGAAAAATAAATAAAGACAAAAGTAATATTCCCAGAAGTTGTTGCTGTCAAACCGTGACGTTTCTCTAAAAGTTGAATAAAATGGCTATAATTTGTAAATCATAAATCGAGTGATGTCAGGACACTTTTCTTACACTTAAAAAAAAAAACAAGAAAGAAAAGAAAATGGAAGAAAATGCTTTTGAGGTCTTCGGAGGCCCCGCGAGACGAGAGGTCCGGAGCGTCCCCCCCCCTCCCCCCACTTGGTCCATCACTGCGTTATAGAGATTCACTGCCAGTCTACCAATATCTATGGCCGAAGGGTATCAAGTGCTGTTTTTTTGGATCTACCCAATCTCACACTCTTTGAGGTTTAAGAATCGAAAAAAAACTTTGCAACTTCTGTTAGCCTAGAAGTACAGTCTACAGATTACAGATTTCAAAGATACATGTTTAAGCACATAGCGACACATTATTATTTCCGCTGTCGTAACTGATTTGCTCTGTTTTGATAACTTTAAAACAAAATAGTTGTCTATTTATTACCTTTTCTTTTCTTTCCTGGAAGTACTAGCAGATTGGATTCTTAATATCTGTCTTCCTCCATGTGAAATAAAGACGTACGACATAGATATTTCACATTCCACTCCATAGTGATATCTAGGAAAAGTTATTCTTCTGTATATCCTTAGTGAAATAAACACTTTCTCTTTCGCATTTGGAGATGACTCTAAACACACTCAAATACGAATTATTGTCAATAAGCCTGAGACATAAAATCACTTAGCTGCAAACTCTTAAGTGTTATGAATCACATGACAAAAGTTAATAATGGAAAGTAGAGTTACCGCGCAATAAAGGCCCTTGATATGCCCTATGCAACAATGAAACAGTCATTACTTTGCATGACAGTTGCAGTTATAGGCCTAATACAAATTAAAGTTTTTCTTCGGCATCATTAATCCGGGATTGGCGTCCCGAAAGCAATTTCCGAGACGCTCATCTCTCTAATCCGAAACCGGGACTGTTCGCAAAACCAGAACGTCTGGCAAACGTAGCCCAAAGTCAAACTTGAAGTCTAAGGTACATTCAGTTACTAAAAACAAACAGCATGGGCGTTCTTTGTGTAGGTGATTCTACTAGCCATAAAATTTTAATATATACATATACATACCCCGGTCAAAACAATTAGGGGATCAGCTGAGTATCTAGGTTCTGAAGTATTGCCAATTTGTCATTATCTGAATAGGGTTGCCAGATGTCCGTATGCAGAAAAGAGGACGTTTCTAGATTCTCTCTCTCCCTCTCTCTCGTATTGACAGCTCAAGTACTAGTGATGTCTCTACTGTATTATCAGATTCTTGTTTGTAATACATCTTACGCATCTTACGAAATTTGTACATCTTCTTACAAATTAAGAAGCATGAAATGTTGAGACCCGTAGAACGAATTATAGGACTACATAGCAGTGAAACCCTGATATTTCATCACTTCACCACTTGTAATTATCGTCTTAACTGTGGTTCATGAGGGGTGGAATAGGCGCATATTGGTAAAATAGGCGTATATTGGTAAAAATCAGTATAGTGTCGTATATTTGCAACTGCCAGCAACTTCAGAAGTTTGACATTTGTGGTATTATAGTAGTGTGCTGAAGCTGTCGCTTTGAGTGTTGAGAAATAAATTAATAGCATATAAGTAATATACTCGAATACGAATGATCTGTAAAGCGCTTTGAAAAATCCTTGTAACTTTGTGTGCAGTGTATACAGTAGCTGCTGGTCCACTGCGCCTCATGGCGGTATTGTGTGAGAGACAGACATATCATGTAGGGCAGGATATAAAGAGTTCACGTTTTTCGTTTCAACATCATAAAATTACCGGATTTTATTAAAAATGTTCTGAACCCAAGTTTCTTAAACCTAGGATCTAATAAAGTCGCAATCATTTAACAGTCCGGTTATTAAATGGTTTCAGTCTTCGATTGACAGATTTAATCAAGGAATTCACAACACTTCGAGCTTCACTAGCTGTTAATGTGCTTTCCAGGTCTGACAACTTTGCAGTAACACCTCGTATAAGAGGTATAATTAACGAAGCAGTGAGGTATGATTCCCCTGAGATTGTCGTAGCTGCAGCTTCAAACGGTTCAAGAAGACCTATTATCTCTTCTGTAGCTAAGTAATTTTCCGCTGAAATGGAAGGCGGTGCTTTGGAACATTCATTGATCGCAACGGCAAGCTCACTTATTACTTCCAAAATTCTTTTGAGCATGGCACCTCTTGTATTAGAACAGCCTTAGATGTTTTTCTTGCTACAAGTAAGTCTACTAACACATTTGAAAATGACAATGTGTATAATGCGTATTAATGAATCTCTTATTTTTTACCACCAGCACCTGATCGGTACGAGATGTGCACAGCCGAGAGTTGCAAGCCAAACAAGAGAATTCCTTCTCTCACGGCCCCTTCCCCCTAGCGTCCCATCTGTTAATAACGTAGATTATATTCGATTAGATTAATACTTGTTCCATAGATCATATATACGACATTTCGTAATGATGTGGAACGTGTCAGTTTAGTAAATTGTGTCTATACATGACTATATTTTAAGGATTTTTTAATTTTCATTTATTATTTTTATTTTTTATTTTTTAAGTTTTATCTAAAGATTTATGTAAAGTGTAGAAGGAGTTGCCATTCAGAAATTCCTTTAAATTTTTTTTTAAATAGCAGTTTGCTATCTATCAGATTTTTTATGATAGGATTTTTTAATTTTCATTTATTATTTTTATTTTTTAAGTTTTATCTAAAAATTTATGTAAAGTATAGAAGGAGTTGCCATTCAGAAATTCCTTTAAATTTTTTTTAAATAGCAGTTTGCTATCTATCAGATTTTTTATGCTACTTGGTAAGTGACCAAAGACTTTTGTGGCAGCATAATTCACCCCATAATATGTAAACAGTACTGACCACCTTACATGTTGATTAAATACCTATATACAATTTACTTTCCATCTGTACGCCACACACTACGGATGTAGGCCAATAGGATCCGACAATTAAAATAGAAATGCATTGTAAGACAAGTCCGTTAATCGTTAATAAACGAAGTTAAATTTCAGAGTAACGGATTAACTTGAAAGTTAATTTTCAAAAAAATTTAACGGACTCTTTAACTTGCGTTAATGTGCCGTAAGTCCGTTACTTTTTTACTCACTTTTATGACAAAAGTCTTGCTGCGTACATTATGTTCATTTTAGTGCAGCCTTGATGTCTTGTGTATTGTGCAGCTTTAGTATAGAAAAAAGGTTCGGACCTCTTCTGGACGATGAGCAATGCCAGCTTGCTGCAGCTTTTCATCCAAAGTTCCGGCTGATGTGGCTGATACGACAGCGCTCGGGTGGAAGCTATAAGACAACGCATGAACGTAGACGTTGCACTAACGCAAGAACGCGCCGGAACTTCGAAGGACAAAGACAATTTAAGAGGCGGTGACGGAGCAGCAACACTGAGGACGAAGAGCAAGGTGTTTTTTTTTTTTTTTTTTTTTTTTTTTTTTTTTTTCCTGTCACTCGATCTAAGCAGAAGCCTGCAAGCCACAGATGTAAAGCCGAAAGTCTAGTGAAGATGGGGCTGGACGTGAAATCCAACGACTCATTTAACGATGCGGCATGTTTTGGGGAAAATATTTTAGTTAATCTTTTTATTAAATATAATACCATAAAGTGCTGCAGTCGAACGTCTTTTTATCGAGGGAAAAGAAATTTGACACCCAAACGTTGTCTCCCTGTCAGACGAGAATTTTGATATGCTAATGTTTATTAAAGGAAATATGCACCTTATGTCAAATGACATTCAATGAAATTATATATTTGAGTTTGCTATAAATTGTATTTTATTGCTAAATAATTATTACTAAATATTAAGATTTATATATTACTGGGACACTATATCGTGGCCGCGGCCGAGCGCATTGAGGCACTATGCTACGATGCGCAAGGCCGTTCCCCGTCGGGGGTTCGAATCCCCCCCCCGAGCATGGATGTTTGTGTCGTCATTAGTATAAGGTAGTTCATTAGTAGTTTGTAAGTTTAGGGACTGATGACCCCGTAGTTAAGTTCCATAAGCTTAACAAACATTTGAACATTTTGAACTATTTCGTAGCAGACGGCCGCGATCATAAGCAAATGACATACAGACATTCTTCTTTTTATACAAGAAGACAAATTATTTCAAAGAACAAAACACTTTTCCCCCAAAGCAAAAGACTCTTGCAGAGGCTATTAGTATTCTAACCTTCTTGATTTTACACTATAGTGTGTGATTAGGCACGGACGACTGCCACGATAAAGTGGCCGAGTGGCGAGTAGTACTAGTTTTTATTTATACTCCAAGCCTTATTTAAAGTTGCGGATCAAAAACTTTTTTCTTAAATATCAGGTAGGGTAATACTTTCTTTAATTGCTGACTTCAATAATATGTTCAAATGTTTGTGAAGCTTATTGGTCATCAGTCCCTAAATTGGGGTGGAAATCATTGAAAGAAAGACGTTATTCATTGCGGCGTGATCTGTTTGGGAAGTTACAATCACCGACTTTTAGTTCTGAATGTGAAAATATTTTGCTAGCACCCACCTACTTAGGGAGACATGACCGTCCCAATACAATAAGAGAAATCAGATCGAAAACGGAACGATTTAGGTGTTCTTTCTTCCCGCGCGCTATTAGAGAATGGAACGGTAGAGAAAAGTTATGAAAGTGGTTAATGAACCCTCTGCCAGGCACTTGAATGTGATTTGCAGAGTATCTATGTAGATGAAACTTAAAACTACTTATGAACTACCTTATACTAAAGACAGCACAAGCACCCATGTTCGAGGGGGGATTCGAACCCCCGACGGGGAACGGCCTCGCGCATCGTCGAGTAGCGCCTCAATGCGCTTGGCCGCTCCGCCGCCGTTTCTATAATATAACAACATAAGTATATATTTCTTCAAACCGTCTTGATTGCAATTTTTTTATTAGTTAATGACGCATTTCGCCCTTTAGCAGGGCATCTTCATAAAACCGATTAAGGTAATCTTAAAAATCGGTTTTATGTTTCTCATATCTTTACCCAGTATGTTCCAACTGTAATTCGTTGTTACCCGATCATTTGTAGGGGGACAAGGAGATCCAAAAAAAAAAAAAATCCAGAAAAATAGAAACACCGCAATAACAACTTACGGTGTCACACCACGGAGAGCGCATTGTAAGCTTTGTTTACCATTTATACTGTCTTCTTAACACAAGATAAGCCCATGTACCATTATAAACGTTTGTAATTCTGCCTTGTAATTTTGTGTAAATTCTGTCACGCAGATAATCTGAAGATGCCCTGCTGGAGGGCGAAACGCGTCATTAACTAATAAAAAATTTGCAATCAACACGGTTTGAAGGAATATTTATTCTAACTGATTGCTGTACACCATGGATTGGAAATCATTTTACATAAGTATATTTTCGTGGTTACACAATGCTGTTACTAGTTAACGAGTGACGTTAACTTCCGTTAAAATGTCCGCAGAGTAACGCTTTAACTTTCAACGAAGTTAACTTTTTTAGTAACGGATTAATGATTAATGAAGTTAACTTTTTGATCAATGGCCCCCAGCTCTGGATAGGACTATCGATAGTTAAAAAAGACTACCGATAGTGCAAACAGTATCGATTAATCTATAGTTTATCGATGTTTAAGTAACACTACAATGTCCAAGTCTGTTCACGTTGTTCGCTGTTGATAGGAGTACTCAATTAGACTCACGCTTCTTGTTCTTGGGTATCTCCGGGAGTCTCCGCCGGCGGCGCTCGGGTCGGTGTGCGTCGCTCCAGGGCGCGGGCGGCGGCTGCGTGGGCGGCGAGTCCGGCGCCGCCGAGCCGGGGGCGGCGGGGGCGGGGGAGGCGGAGGGGGCAGCGCCGGGGGCGGGCGGCGCGCCGGCGGGGGCGGCGCTGGGGGCGGAGGGCGGCCGGTCGCCCGGGCTGCCGCACGCCGAGCCGTCGTCCTCGCCGTCGCTGCGCGAAGACGCAGACTCCTCGTCCAGCGCCACATCGTGCACCAGCCTGCGCAAAACAAGCGGCGTCGCTGAACTAAATGTACAGTCTAACATTACAAATGTACGTAAAAGGTAGCAAGACTTTACATGAGAAATAAATGAAATGCACCAGCCTGCAACGCGCCGCAACGCTGCTCAACTTGTCAAAGTCACTATCCCAAAACAACAGATACGAATTTTCTAATTTCTAATATTTACATAAAGTTTATTTTCCATCAAATACAATCCAAAATGGCAAAAAAAGTCATTAAAAAAAAGACAGTTTTCTCTAAATTACAGAAGTAGTCCGATAGTTCGGCATCCAATAGTCCAGAACGCCCGATGGTCCAGCAACAGGATACAAGGGGACTAGTTTTTGAAAATGTCAAATGTTTGTATAGCTTATGGGACTTAACTACGGGGTCATCAGTCCCTAAACTTACAAACTACATATGAACTTGCTAACAATAAGGACGGCACAAATATCCATGCCCGTGGGGCGAGTCGGATCCCCGACCGTAGTGGTCGTGCAGACCCTGACTGACGCGCCTCAGTCCCCTCGGCCACCGCGGCCGGCGACTAGTTTTTCCTGTGATGCAGCCGCTACTGTTGCAGTTACGCTGACGTCACTGACCGAGTGTTCGCATGAGGCGATCCGCTGCTCTGCCGGTACAACAATGTTCCGTCATTGCTGGGATCGGAAGCGTTCAGACCTACTCAGCAAATCTCTGCTGTTACTTTACTGCACAGAGTTTCCTTTCATTGTTTGAATTGCCAGTATTTTTCGCCATTTTACAGCGGTGACTCTCATATCGTAGAGATCTGTGGACGTTTTATTAACTTTTAAGCAGTGACAATGTTCTCGAAATCCAAACCTTCTTTAAGCTCTAAATCAGGAGTGAACTGTAAGCGCTCACTCTGAACATTAACCGGAAACTGGAAATCATCAAACGCTTGGACAAAGGTGAGAACAGAAATAGCCGCGGTGGAGTAGCCGAGCGGTCTAAGGCGCCTCGCTGCGGAGGTTCGAGTCCTCCCTGAGGCATGGGTGTGTGTATTGTCCTTAGGTTAGTTTACCTTAGTTTAAGTAGTTTGTAAGCTAGGACTGATGACCACGCAGTTTGGTCCCATAGATTAATTAAAAAAAGAACAAATATTTTGATAAATGTTCAAATGTTTGTAAAGCTTATGGGTCTTAACTACGGGGTCAACATTCCCTAAACTTACAAACTACTTATGAACTACCTTATACTAAGGACGGCACAAATATCCATGCCCGAGGGGGGATTCGAAGCACCGACCGTAGTGGCCGTGCAGACCGTGACTGGAGCGCCTCAGTCCCCTCGGCCACCGCGGCCGGTAATATTTTGATAACTGAATTTAATATTGGTTTGTCAACCATTTATGATATAAAGCAAAAATTTATAAATCACAAAGAAAAGTATTAAACGGGAAAGTCGTAGAGATTTGTAAAGTTAAAGACATTTTAGAATTTTTGTATTGCCAGAAACGGAAGAAAAGTAACAAATCAGTACCTTTCATGTGTCGTTAATTTGGACAACATTGTTAAAGAAAGAACAGCAATCTTATTTAGAGATCTTTTTGTTGAAATGCAGTCTAGATAGCAGAAGGTTATTTTATTTAACCTGTTTCGACCTTATCTTGGGCCATCTTCAGAAAAATATGTGCAGCTCAAGTGGCTGGTGTTTATTTCTCCAGCATCAGCACGTCGGCACCAGCCACATGGGTTGTATACATGTTTTGTGAACATGGCCTAAGACAGGGTCGAAACCGGTTTTATAAAATAACCTTCTGTGATCTAGACTGTTTCTCAACTCAAATATCTAGAATTTGGGCTAAAACATGAAACGAACAAGTGTGATGCAAATAAGTTTTAGGCAGGATGAAATTTTAATACGGTTTGTTTCTTTTCTTTTAGTGTAAAGTATTCTATTGTGGATTTTCTGTTTCCTTAATTTTTCTTTGTCCGAAGTATTTCTTTGACTTCGTGCGGCGGAGCGGACGACTAACGTCACACTGGGTTTTGCAACCATACTGCGATGCTGTAAGGAGGTCTGGGGAACGCCGAGGACTTGGAAGAAGAATAAATAAGAGGGGTCAAGAAGTGCCGCTCTGAGGCGCCTTGCTGCGCAACGCGCGGTTGCTCCCCGTCGGAGTGCCGAGTCCTCCTTCGGGCATGTTTGTGTTGTTCTTAGGTTAGTTTAAATTACTTCAAGTAGTTCGTAAACCTAGGGACTGATAACCATAGTAGTTAAGTGGCACAGATTTACAAACATTTGAACATTTGGTAAAGAAACTTGGAAAGGAGTGTGATTTGTTTATTCGATACCTGGACACAGGATCAAGAGTTCCTGAATGTATTTTAAGTTTACCACTTTGTTAAACAATCTATTAATAAACACAGTTTCGAAGATATCTATCGGTGTTTCCAATAAGTTTACATATTTTGATGCAGTTTTGACAAAGTTGTAAAATTCATGCTGTTGCGAGGCTGTGCGACACGCACGGGGCCTACAAAAAGAAAAGGAGAAATTCCTTCTTTTCTACTCAATATTTCCCGTGCGGATACCTCGCAGCTTAAAAGGAAGCTCTTTCTCTTTAGTAAGGTTATTCGCTAGTTATATTTCAACTGCTTCCTTAATAACACATTCCCAAAAGGTAAATTCTGATCCCTTCAGTATTTTTATTTATTTATTTATTTCTGTCAATGTATTTACAAATCGAAGCTATATCGAAGTCAGTAACCTAAGGACAAACACTAGACCGCTCGGCTACTCCACCGCGGCAACATCACAAAACGCAACCTCGGAGGCACACTGCACCGTCCCTACTGGCGAACCGACAGGTCAAAGTTCAATGCGGCATGGCACACGCAGAGGTCTCTAACGGACGACTGCAGAGTTTTGCAGATGCGGGAGTATCACTAGTGCAATAAGGGATCTTTACATTATCTCTCATACGATTTTGGTGTATATGTGTTTGTTCGAGCCCAAGTACTTTCCTTGTGAGAGCCAACCAGCATTTAAAAACAAATTGAAAGAATTTCTGAATGAAAACTGCTTCTACTCGAGAGATTAATTTTTACTAGAATAATTACTCTCTCTCTCTCTCATCCCGAGCGGTCTAAAGCACCTCGCTGTGGAGCGCGCGGTTGCTCGCCGTGGAGGTTCGAGTCCTCCCTGGGGCATGGGTGTGTGTGTTTGTTAGTTTGTAAGCTACGGACTGATGACCACGCAGTTTGGTCCGATATATTTACAAACATTTGAACATTTGAATCTCTCTCATCGTCTCACAGAAGCTTCGAAAGGCCCATTGGGTCGTGTCATCCTCCGTCCGAAGGCGTCACTGCATGCGGCCTGGAGGGGAACGTGTTCAGCGTCCCGCACTCCCGGCCGTTATCTTTTACTAAACTGACACGTTCCACATCATTACGAAGTGTCATATTCACGGCCTATATATAAAAGTATTAATCTAATCTAATCTCCTTTCCCACCCTTGACCTTGAAGTTTATAGCAGTTTAATCTGCAGCACGCTTTCCTATTTTGTAAGCCGACAGGTGACACTGGACAAAATAATTCATACTCCCACCTCCCCCCCACCCCCCGTCTAGGTCTCCCAAGACTAGGCCTGCTGAGTCAATGATTTATAGGCCGCAGGCAAACCTCACATCAATATACCTGTGTAGACAGCGGCAGGAGAAAGTGGATTCGGATCGATGTAGCCCTGCAGGCGATATCCTAGGAACAGGTCGATGGCACAGCGCGCAGACACTCACAGTGACTAGTGGTGCCAACTGCAGCGTGTATGCAGTATGCAGGGCAGGGCTGGACTCCAGGACCACAAGCTGCCAGACAATTTTCGCAGCGCCGCTGCCAAGCGGCTGTCTCTTACTCTTACAAACATACCGCGAAACGACTCCGTGTTACATGTGTAGAGCTTGTGATGATACTTCCGGCCCTCTCATCTCAATGTTATCGTACGATACCGTCTGCGTCGGACCCGGAATCGTGTGGTTCAATAGTCATACATGTTGCGTGTGAAGTTAGTTAAAAAACGAAACAGCCAGCCTAGGGATCAGTGTAGGACAGTATCTCGGTGATACTGTGATTAAAACAAGTGATAGATTTCATTAATTAGGAGATTCGTGTATTTTCTTTCCAGACAGTTCTATAAACAATAGTTTCGTCAATGTACATAATTTCAATAACTAAACAGATCACTTGTAAAAACTTTTGTAAAACATGAAAATAAATAGCATTGTATATGTGTTAGGCTCATAAACAAGTTGTATTGACCAGCTAATTGTGTTAATTAATGTAATAGTCGAGATTTCCATTATTGAATTCTTTGTATTTATTGACTGACGTGAGATTTTGAGTATATTTTGTGAATGGCCATGATATTTGATAGTTTGATATATGTTAGGAACATGTATGATGTACTCATTAACAAATTAATTGACATTTAACATTACTCTTTGTTATGAAACAGAAAGGTCGGAGATTTCGACTTCAAAAGATATGCGCCATCTAAAATTATTGTATGTATAGTTTTCATTTTATATTGTGATTATTTTTGTGTACATGAAATGTACTATTGTGTTCGTTAATTGTAAATTAGTATATTCAATTGTTATGAACAATGCAGAATGTAATGTCATTATTGTCGAAGTTAAATATTTGCCTCACCGCCTTGCGTGGGGGAGTTCGAGTTTCGGCGTTTCCAATGTGCTCTGGAAGCTATGTCAGTCTGTCGTTTTGGAATGGAAGTACTGTCAACTATGTTCTGTTGCATTGAGTACGTTATGAAATGTAATGTTTTGGTGGAGAAGCAGTTTGATTGCAAATTAAAGAAGAAGTGAAAAATTGTACCTACGAGTATTTATTTCTACCACGATGCCCCAGGAGAATAATGTTGCAGCGAGCAGAACCCCCATACATCGTAATGTTGAAAAGATGAGTATGTTTGAAAGTGGTAGAATGTAATTACTTCAGAACCAAGTAAACATTACAAGCTACATGAAATTCGTATATGCTATAAACGCTAAATAAATGCTACATTCCTCTTCATTGTTTTATCCCCCCCCCCGCCCCACGTTTCTGTCAATTGTTGCTTAAAGCTGCCTATGAAATTCTCAAGAACTTCAGGTTACTTCAATTTATCCAGGTCCCTTCTCCTTATTTGCCTACCTTTCTGCAGTTTTTTCAGTTTCAGCTTACATTTCATGACGAATAGGTTATGAATAGAGTCTATATCAATTGGCAACAATTGACAGAAACAGGTGAAATAAAACATTAGAAGAGGAATGGGTAGCATTAAGAGATGAAATAGTGAAGGCAGCAAAGGACAAAATAGGTAGAAAGGGAAGACGCAAAAAATCCTTGGATATCACATGAAATACTAAATTTAATCGATGAAAGGAGAAGGTATAAAAATGCAGTAAATGAACATGCAAAATGGAGTACAGACGACTAAGAAATGAGATTGACAGGCAGTGCAAAATAGATAAATAGGAGTGGCTATAACGCAAATGCAAGTATGTAGAAGAATGTTTCAGTCGGGGAAAAATAGAGCCGGCCGCAGTGGCCGAGCGGTTTGCGGCGCGCCAGTGACAGTTTGCACTGTCGCTACGGTCGGGGTTTCGAATCCCCCTTCGGGCATGGATGTTCGTGTCGTCTTTAGTGTAAGGTAGTTCATAAGTAGTTTGTAAGTTTAGATACTGATGACCACGCAGTTAAGTCCCTTAAGTTTAACAAACATTTGAACATTTGTTTTTAATAGATACTGCCTACAGGAAAATAAAAGAAACATTTCGTGACAAGAAAAGCAACGGTACGAATATAAAGAACTCAAATGGAAAACCAGTTCTCAGTAAAGAAGAGAAAGCTGAAAGGTAGAAAGAATAGGACTCTACAAAGGAAATGAACATAGAGGCAATATTGTAGGAAGGGGAGAAGACGTAGATGAGGATGAAACAGGAGATACTATATTGAGATATGAATTTGACAGAGCACTGAAAGACCTAAGTCGAAACAAGGCCCCTGGAGTAGATGACATTCTCTCAGAACTACTGAAGTCTCTGGGAGAGGCTGCACATGACAAAACTATTTCACTTAATGCATAAGATGTAAGACACAAGGGAAATACCCTCAACTTCAAGAAAAATGTAATAATCCCTATTCCAAAGATAGCAGGTGCAGACAGGTGTGAAAATTACAGAACCACCTGTTTAATAAGTCATGGTTGCAAAATTTTAACAGAAGGATGGAAAAGATCGTAGAAGCGGACCGCAGGGAAGACCAATTTGGATTCAGCAGAAATGTAGGAACACGGAAAGCAATCCTTACTTTACGGCTTATCCTAGAAGATATATTAAGGAAAGGCAAACCTACTTTTGTAGATTTGGAATAAAGCTTTTGACAATGTTGACTGGAATACACTCTTCCAGAGTTTCAAATCAGCAGGAGTAAAATATAGGGAGGTTTATTTACAACTTCTACAAAAACCAAACAGCAGTTATCAGAGTTAAAGGGCATGAAAGGGATGCAGAGGTTGGGAAGGGAGTAAGACAGGGTTATAGACTTTTTCCAATGTTATTCAATTGGTACATGCGCAAGCTATAAAGTAAGGTGGTCGATGAGTGTGTTATTGGACAGTAAAATAACATATGATGTTCACAGTACAGAGGATATAAAATGCAAAATTGCAATGGGAAGAAAAGCGTACTTGAAAAGAGAAATTTATTAGCATCGAATATTAATTTTAGCTTAAGGAAGTCCTTTCTGAAAGCATTTGTGGGGAGTGTTGCCTTGTATGTGAATGAAACATGAACGATAAACAGTGCGGACAGGAAAAGGATAGAGGCTTTTGAAATGTGGTGTTACAGAAGAATGCTGAAGATTAAGTGGGTGGATGGCGTAGCTAATGAGAAGGTACTGAACAATATTGGGGAGAAAAGGAATTTCTGGCATACCTTAATTAAAAGAAGGGATCGATTTGTAGGCCACATTCTTAGACATCAAGGAATGGTGAATTGTAGGGATGTGTCTGGGAAAACAATCACAGAGGGAGACCAAGAGATGAATGCAATAAGCAGATTCAAATGGATGTGGGTTGCCGTTCTTACAAGGAGATGAAGAGGCTTGCTCAGGATAGAGTAGGGTGGAGAGCTGCATCAAACCAGTCTCCGGACTGAAGACAACAACAATAACAACAAATGACTTATTTCAGTGACATTTATAGCTTATCTGCTAAAACATCTTAATTTACAGACCAGACCTTTACCGATTATAAAATGCTCACAATTGTATGCGAAATCACCAGATAACGACACCAAAAATTCAAATGTTTCAAATGTTTGTATAGTCTATGGGACTTAACTAAGGGGTCATCAGTCCCTAAACTTACAAACTACTTATGAACTACTTACGAACTAGGACGGCACAAATATCCATGCCCGAGGGGGGATTCGAACCCCCGACCGTAGTGGCCGTGCAGACCGTGACTGGAGCGCCTTAGTCAACTCGGCCACAGCGTCGGCAACGACACCAAAAGATTGAAAATTAAGATTGGTAATAAATTCTTGTTGCGTCACCACATGTGGTATATATGATGTTCTGGTAAACTTTCCAATACAATTTATGCACCACCGAGCTGTCACATAGTAGATTGGATACGTCTCTGTGATATTTAACTTCACTGAAAGACCAAGGATATTTCATTTATACCTGGAGGTATAAAGAAGGATCAAGGTCGATTTAAGCTTGCAAAACTTGTCTTTAAGACTTTGAGCAGTATATTTTCTCTCTTTGTTGTTTGTGAATATATAGTGTAGAATTTCCTAATATGATGATAAGAAATGTTTTACTTATTATCTGTTTCATTCCCTACAAGATATAAATTCAACATTTTACACTAAACACAGAAATATTTGCTAGAAAAGCTGTAAATATATACTAGTTGCTTAAATTTTAAACTGGCTGTTGTTTTTCCCCTATTGTCAGTTCATAAAATTCCACGGCATTTCAGTGACTATTGGAAGTTGCGTTCCTCCAAACCCTGAGGCTGGCTACTTCGAATAGTCGCCGTAATAAATTTGAAATGATAGCCTAAATGTTTTATTGACAATGACAATGGTCCCAAAAGCCCGTGCTTCCATTGAAAGTAGTGTGTTAAAATGGGTATGTGTAAATTTAGTTTGTAGGAGTGACGCAAAGCCTTTCTGAAGGAAGGAAGCTTTAGTGTTCATTACCAAAATTCCTGTGTGTCAATTTCGTAATGTGAAACTCAGCTGAGAGAACGCTAAATTTTTAAGTTTAATCGTTAATTTTACGCAGCTCTATATAAGTGTATATGGAGTGCAGCAACAAATTCATAACGCTCTCGTATTTGCGGGCTTATTTTGACACCGCAATATGTAGCAGCAGTCACAAATATGATTTGGAAACGATGCTGAGAGGTAAGTGAATAATATTACGAATAAGACTCGTTCATTTACGACGGCTAGTCATACATTCAGGCTTGGGAGAAAATCTTTAACCTCTGCTACCACTCCTAGCATATTCAGAAAACAAGAAGAAAGCCTCACTGGTGGACAATCTGCAGGAAGTTAACAGCCGTGAAAGAGATTCTGGAGAATATACAATTTGATACCTGGGAAGTAGGTAAGATAAACAAGGAAGATACATGCAACGGACAGAAGGAAGGAAAAGGTGAAAAGTAAGTTTATAAGGTGGTCTAGGACTTGCTTTCAAAGAATGTAAAACTCGTGTCTGGTTTGTAGTGTGTCCGCAAATACTTGTGGAAGGCAAAAGTACGCGATATGCCGGAGAATATAATCATAAACAGTTAGTTTTAAATTTAAACAACCAGGCTGGAATTCATTTTCTGCTTTAAAATGTTTTTAGACGATACGATGACGATCCTGATATTTTGAATCGTATTCGTTCTTGTTTTGGCCTTCAGTTTAGAAACTGGTTTAATGCAGCTCTCCACCCTACTCTATCCTGAGCAAGCCTCTTCACCTTCTCATAAGAACGACAACCCACATCCACTTAATCTGTTTACTATATGCGTCTCTTGGTCTCCATCTGCGATTTTTACCCCGCACACTTCCAACGCTAAATAAACGATTCCTAGATGTCTAAGAACGTGTCCCATCAATCGATCCCTTCTTTTACTCAAGGTCCGCCAAAAGTTCCTTTTCTCCCCGATTCTGTTAGTTACGCGATCCACCCAGCATTCTTCTGTAGCACCACATTTCGAAAGCCTCTATCCTCTTACTGTCCGCACTGTTTATCGTCCATGTCTAACTCCCATACAAGGCAACACTCCACACAAATGCCTTCAGAGAGGACTTCCTTACTCTTAACTTAATATTCGATGCTAACAAATTTCTCTTTTTCAAAAACGCTTTTATTCCCATTGCCATTCTGCATTTTAAATCCTCTCTACTATGAACATCGTATGTTACTTTACTGCCCAAGTAACAAACTCATCTACCACCTTTACTGATTCGTTACCGAATTTAATTCTTTCAGCATCGCCTGATTTTCTTAGACTGCACTCCATTACCCTTGTTTTGCTCTTGTTAATGTTCATCTTATATGCTCCTTTCAACACACCATCCATTCTGTTCAACTCTTCCTCCATGTCCTTTTCTGTCTCTGACGGAATTACAACGTTATCGGCAAAACGTAATGTATTTATTTCTTCACCCTGAACTCTAATTGCTTCTCCAAATTTCTCCTTTCTTTTCTTTATAGCTTGCTCAATGTACAGATTGATGAACATTGGAGAAAGGCTACAACCCTTTCTTAATCCCTTCCCAACCACTTCATAACCTTTCATGCCCTCCAACTCTGATAACTGCTGTCTGGTTGGTGTACAAGTTGTAAATAACCTTCCGTTCCCGATATCTTACTCCAGCTGATTTCAAAATCTTGAAGAGTGTATTCCAATCAACACTGTCAAAAGCTTTCTCCAAATCTACAAAAGCTAGAAATGTAGGTTTGCCTTTTCTTAACCTATCTTCTAAGATAAGCCGTAAAGTGAGTATTGCCTCCCGTGTTCTTGCATTTCTCCTGAACTTCAACTGATCTTCCCCGTGGTCGGCTTCTACCAGCTTTACCATTCTTCTGTAAATAATTCGTGTTAAAATTATGCAACAATGACTTATTAAACTGATGGTTCTGAATTTTCATTGGACAATCACACTCACAATTTATCGGCGGGCTTATTCTGCTTATACTTTGGGTCATACGAGAAACAGTTGTCTTTAATTCACTATCGAGATATTTTGAGGTATATGTGTTTTTTTCTAGTAGATTCGTAAATTTGACTGGTGATTTCGTAGTTCCTGTTGGTAGTTGACGCTTTAAACAATTAAATTCTTCCAGAATATCTCCTTTTTACATATAATGCAGAGTATTCTTTTTCGTCTTATTTGTGTAAGTAAATCTTATTTTTGCTGTCTTATGTCAGGAATTTGTTTCTAATATTCAGGACACTAGGATACTTAGTCTGCCACTCTGTAGATAGGAAAGCTCAACAATGTAGAATAACAGCGTACGTCACAAGCATAGCATTCTACATTACGTCATTTCCTTATTTAAAACATTTTAAAATTGAATATCGACTTTAAGTGACCTGTCAAACATAGACGCTCTTACCTGTATTTAATGAACGTATTTGATGTAACTGTTTTAACATTGTCCCACTACACTTCATTGACTAACGTTTCGCCGCAAGGAATATCGGATTTTAGAGAGTAAATTAATATGGAGTTGTTTGACTTTCCTCGGGTTTTTTTTTACATGGAGTTGTAGTAACTAAACTAGGTACAAATGCAGTGATCATAATTAAATGATTAGCAGACATTCGCATTCTCTTTACAACGTTCCTTTCCTGTTCCTCCCATAGTTGTGGACTGTTTCTATCGCAATCATTGTGAAAGGAAGCTACCGTGCATACGGAGGGAGAATGGACCTATATTTCTGCTTGGAAGAACTAATTACACGCTGACATAGACGATGCTATTACTTTCCTTTCCCAAAAGTTATAAATGTCCGCCTCCGCAGTGTAGTGGATAGTGTGGTAGGTCACCCCGCAGGGGGCCCGGGATCGATTCCCGGCCCGGTCGGGGATATTTCCCCTCGACGACCGCGCGATGTGTCGTTGTCATCATCATTTCATCATCAATGACCCGCAAGTCACCCAACTGGAGTCGACTAAAAAGACTCACAACAGGCAGGCGACTTGAAAAACAGTCAAGATGCACTAGAGGTAAAGGGCCTACGCCTATGTCCTCCTCCTTATGGTCGGCGGCAAGAGCCGCGAGGAACTGGAACGCAAAATTGCTAATACCATTAACATTCTGACCTCATGATGTCAAAGGACAAAATTGACCATAGCGCCAAGCAAATAAACCTATCTTCTTTTGAAAGGCAGTCTAGTTAGAAACCCAACTGTTCGAATAAACGGAGTACCAGTTATAAGAAGACCCAAAGCCAGGTACCTGGGCGTAATACTGGACGAGCGCTGGAATTTCGCGGCCCATGTGGATGCAGTTGCAGACAGAGCCCTGGTAGCACTTAACAGACTGGTTGGGATTGGGCAGAGAAGGTTCCACCTCCCACCCAATCTCATTAAACTTTACCACAACAGTATTCTGACATCCATCATGGGCTACGGTTCCGGCAGCTGGGCCCACAGACTCACTAGGGTGGCGCCTGCAATGGCGGTGAGAAGAGTTCAGAGAAGTATCCTCCTTCATTCAATTGGGGCATACAGGACGTCGCCGGGCGGCGCCCTCTTGGTGTTGATGGGGCTTTGTCCTTTAGATATCAAGATTCGGGAGCTGGCGGCGGCGTACTGGCTAGAAAGGAAATGGGGACAAAGTACAGGAGATCATGGAAGCCAGGGTGGAGGAGAAAAGGGAAATCGAAATTCGGGGACTAGAAATTTGGCGAAACATCTGGGACCAGGACAACACTGGAAGGAGGACACACCAGTTCCTCCCAAATGTGTCAGAAAGACTTAAAATGGGATACTTCCAGCAAAGTAGAGGATTGATTCACTTTCTCACCGGCCATGGCCCGTACCCGACGTATCTATGTCGGTTCAGGAAGCAGGCGACCCCAGGGTGTCGCTGTGGAGCTCCGGAAGGAACTCCAGAACACGTCACTTTCGAGTGCCCTACATACGATCATCTTGTCTCTCATTTCAGACTACAACTACCTAACTTAGACACATACCAACTCATCAGACATGAAGCACATTTTCAAATTCTCAATGAATTAACCGACAAAATCTCAAACCACATCAGACATGAATTTATAAACCGATTATGAGACATTTTCTCCAGGCATGACTGCTGCACCAGGCCGTGCCGCCGGGGTACTCCACCGTGCCCTGGATCAGGAGGACTGACTGCAGCCAAATCACCGATTGCGACGCTAGATATAAGTTAGATTAAGTTAGGCTTAAGAGAAAACACGAAAACAACACAAGGACTGCAGTGCAAAAGGCCAGCCCAGTGCCAGGGGCATGCTCTCCGGAATTAGTTCGGGGGGCACAGGCCAACCAGTAGGTTTGTACACTACTGGCACACCTGTGAGCACTGCAGGAGGGGGACACAAAATAAGACACTAAACATAGCAGTAGCGACTACCACATGAAACACAACATGCGAACGCACCCTGCATGACACAGCACATACGGCAGACACAACAGCAAAAACAAAGCATATCATGCAGCTCAGTAGAAACATTAGAAGTAGCATAAAAAGCACAAAAAAGTAGTAGCATAAGAAGACCCATTTATGTATAGGTATTGGGTTATTGTATAATTAAAAGAATTAAAAAAAGAATTTAAAAAAAGGCCGAACACGACTCCAGCTTGGGTCTAACGGTCGTAACTGCCACACGAT
The DNA here is from genome assembly GCA_026315105.1 of Locusta migratoria. Lineage (NCBI taxonomy): Eukaryota > Metazoa > Arthropoda > Insecta > Orthoptera > Acrididae > Locusta > Locusta migratoria. The sequence goes on from CM048747.1 coordinate 48,267,027, forward strand.
CATCATCACTAAAGTTACAAATACCGCGATTACGGAATATTGACAAGAAATTTTATGTTATTCATAACGGACGATTCAGCCTGGGTATTTAGACATGTTTATTTGGAATACGTTTTTCTCCGTTCCTTAGAATTACGGCTCAAACAAAGACGAAATGTCGGCAGTAGTATCGATTATTATACGAAAACATTTCGAGATAAAATTTAATATACGGGAGAAACCTAGGTAGATACGGGAGAAGGTAGAATAAAAGCAGATTGCTGTAATACGGAATGTTGTTTGGGGATTTTTAAGGAGACGAAACAGCAGAATTATCAGTCCCTTAATTCGAGATGACTCGGGCAATACAGGAGCTGCAACTCTGAAGTATATTAGCTACTTTCTATTGTCTGAATCGCAATTGATCATTTTTTGTATTTTAGACTTGAATATATTTGTGTGCATTAGCTACCTGCTATATAAATAAATACATAAACAAAAAATAAATAAATAAAAATTAAAAAATAAAATCGTTTGTTTGGATGCCATCTCACAACTGTATGAACTATCGCACTAAGGTTTCCGCTCCAGTTGTCACAATTTAAAAATGTCCGAACGACATGTTTCGGGACTACATTAGCCCATTCTCAAGTTCTTGAATTCTAAAACATATCTGCCCTAAGGCAACGTCAATCGTAAAATGTTTGCGGCATATGCGCCATGTCAACAGATAAACATTCCTCACCGTAAAACATGTTTCTAGTTGGAGGCACCGTTGTGGACTGCTAACTATCTGCTCTGCTATGTCAGAGCAGATAGCAGAAATAGCAGAGCAGATAGTTAGCAGTCCACAACGGTGCCTCCAACTAGAAACATGTTTTACGGTGAGGAACGTTTATCTGTTGACATGGCGCATATGCCGCAAACATTTTACGATTGACGTTGCCTTTGGGCAGATATGTTTTAGATATGTTGAGAATGGGCTAATGTAGGCCCGAAACATGTCGTTCGGACATTTTTAAATTGTGACAACTGGAGCGGAAACCTTAGGCCGATAAAAAAAGATGGGGGAAGCCTATTTATATGTTCCAAATAATGTAAGTCAAAGAACATCTTGTCTTCAATTGCTTTTTTCTATTATTCGTGACTGATGACGATCAGTAAAGCTCCGTAATACGAGTCCGAACTTTCAGTTTCCCTAAGTGAGCCACGCTCCTATTGCTTGCGGCGGCGCGTCTAGCCTAGCGCATGCCTAGTTTTCGTACGTGCCACGGCAGCTTGGCTCGCGTTCAGTTCGCATTAGCACTTCTTAGTGCCACAACAGCCTTGAGATTTGTTCAAGAAGCACTGTAATAGCCTGGTGTGAGAACCCGACACGGAATGTTCTTTTTATGTTCTCACGGCTCTTGCTCCTGTTACAGTATATTTTTACCGCTAATCCCGAGAAAGTTTCTCATTTATTCATCTCGGTTGTCAAGTGTTCGCTTACTCCTACCCATTTTTTGCTAAACTGTGGTCGTAATAAGTTGGTTTCGCTTCAATGTTTGCTTTCAGGAGACCCTAATGAATGATTTTATCAGTAATCTCTGAAAACGGTTTAGGGTTTGACAGCGACCTTGTTGTGATATTAAAAGCAGATCGCAGGTTTCTAATTTCACCACGTGACCGGAATCGGCCAGTAAAGACTGTAATTATTTAGACAAAGAGCAGCCCGTTGGCTGGGGTAATGCCCCATCCGGATGTGCGGCCTGTCCCATCCACCGCCACCGCCTGCCATCGTGGTGATCTGTGTCTGAAAATGGTCTTTACTGACCGAAAACGGTTACGCAATAAAATTACAAACCTGCGAGCTGGACTATTTCAATTTTAATGATTTTATCCAAGGACGAATTTTTTTCATGGAATACGTTTTCGACCCACACCAATGACTGCATTAACAAATTTATTTATTGACGTGGAAAGGGCTTGCAACATGAACGTTGGGAATTCGTAAATTCCCTATGGCCCTATGAAATGCTAACTGTAAGAAATCTATTTCTCCACTTCTATGCGCCGCGGTGGAGTAGCCGAGCGGTCTACGGCGCCTCGCTGCGGAGCGCGCGGTTGCTCACCGTCGGAGGTTCGAGTCCTCCCTGGGGCATGGCTCTGTGTGTGTGTGTGTGTGTGTGTGTGTGTGTGTGTGTGTGTGTGTGTTTTGTGTGTGTGTGTGTTGTCCTTAGTTTAGTTTACCTTAGTTTGTAAGCTACGGACTGATGACCACGCAGTTTGGTTCGATAGATTTACAAACATTTGAACATTTTTGAAATTGTGTGCAATACAATTTAAAACCAATGTATCGAAAATAACTTCTGTTTGAACACAGGCACATCACAAAAAGCAATAATAACGGAACGAAACCGGTTGTGCTCCTACTAAGGGACCATAATGCAGCATGGAAGAATTTTATTTTACAAAATGTCTTTAAATTTTTAAAACACTGCATTCGCACCGTCAACAGAACAGGTTCTGCTAATGGTGTACTACGCCTTCCACATCGCTGGCAACGGGTTCTGCACAATGGTGACTTCTTTGAAGAACAGTAACAAGCGCAAACATGTACCGATTTTCTATCGGTTGTAAATAAATAATTGTCACTAATTCCAACCCTAGTACGTTTTGTTCATTTGGCGTGTGTGTGTGTGTGTGTGTGTGTGTGTGTGTGTTTGTGTGTGTGTGTTGTGATTAATATAAATCAGTTGAAGGGTAAAACTGCAGATAGCTGATACATCCGTAGCAGTGAATGTTGGTAACAGTGATGAAGTGGCGGGAATGAAGATGACGAATCGCGGTAAGTTTCAAATAGCCAATGAGATTATAGGCAGCGACAACATTTTTCTGTTCATATTAAGTAACCAATCGGAGGAAGCCAATGAAATTGTCGACGGCGTCGAATGTTTTGTTATCAGAGTAAACGACAGTAATTTGAAAGTACCCGAAAGGAATTAATGTAAGACGTATTACAGGTTCGCAAAGAAGTTCTACAAAGTTATATGCATAAATTGTAAGAGAAAAGATTAAACAAAACTACATGGAGAAAAAGTCGCGACATTCGTGTAACATTTAATTATATAAATTTGACTAAAATCTTTTAATTGAGAATGAATGAAATTTCTTAGTGAATAAGAATTTAAGTAAAAGAATCAATTATATAGTGAATAATTAACTGTATCTAGTAGGAGATTCTATTTTCAGACATTCTATACTTGTTTGTAGCGACATTGTGTTTCTGCATGTTGAAAAAAATACCTCACGGGACGCAGACAGGTCTATGTTTTATGGCAGTCACAGAGGTACATCAACCGCCTCGAAAAATGGTATGCACGCCATTTCGCGCGTGCGTTTCTACATCTACATCTACATAGATACTCTGCAAATCACTTTTCTTTACCGTTCCATTCCCCTAATAGTGCGCGGGAAGAAAGAACACCTAAATCGTTCCGTTTTCGATCTGATTTCTCTTATTATATTGGGATAGTTATGTCTCCCTAAGTAGATTGGTGCTAGCAAAATAGTCACATTCAGAAGTAAAACTCGGTGACTGAAACTTTGCAAACAGATCACGCCGCAAGGAATAAGGTCTTTCTTTTAATGATTTCCACCACAATTCGTGCAACATTTCTGTGACGCTTTCCTCCCGTAACGTGATAAAACAAAAGAGCTGCCCTTTTCTGAACCCTCTCAATATCTTCCGTCATTCCCACCAGGTGAGGGTCCCACAATGGGCAACAGTACTCCAGGAGAGGACACAGAAGTGTGATGTAGGCAGTCTCTTTGGGGGAGCTGGTGCATCTTCGAAGCGTTCTGCCAAGGAAACGTAATCTTTGGTTCGCCTTCCCCACAATATTTTCTGTGTGTTCTCTCCAGTCTAAGTTGTTCGTAATTGTAACTCCTATGTATTTGGTAGAATTTACGACCTTAAGGTTTGACTGGTTTATCGTGTCATTGAAGTTCAGCAGATTTCTTTTAGTGGTCATGTAGGAGCTAACTTAACCATCCATATTAAACTTTAAATGTAATTTCTTTGAACTGTCAAGCTTGTGTTGCATTCATACCCCAAGCAAGAAAACACACCTAACATGAATCCAGATAAATACAATATTTTTATAATTTATCAGTGTGGGACTGATTACTTTCAGCTGTGTGAAAAATGACGAGTATCCATAAAACTGATAAATCATTGGAAATATAATTCCTCATGAAGTACTGCATCACTGGAGAAAAGTGGATGTAATTCTGCCTCAGCAGTACTATCATCGGTAGTATTACCATTGCTATCGCGAAGTGAAGGTACTGTTTGTGTTTTGCCGCTAGTGTACTTCACATATGACCAGAATTTCTTTGGATTTTCTGCAAGATTACGAAACAGGATTTAGGTATAACGTAGCATTTTCTACTTCTACTTGAATTATTACTATTTATTTATTTATTTATTTATTTTTATTTTTTTTTTTTTAAAAGAGAGAGAGAGAGAGAGAGAGAGAGAGAGAGAGAGAGAGAGAGAGGGAGAGAGAGAGGAAAGGACACAAAATCACGAAATAAAACGACGACCTATTTCACACATTCAGATATTCCGCGAAAACAACTCTACAAATATGATTGGATACTCTATTCTATCACCCGATTGGCTAACAAAATTCCCGGGAAAAACTGCTGTTGCCAACATTGGCTGAGCCTGAGCTACGGATGTACCGGCTATTCTGGAGTAAAGCACAGTTTAAGTGTAGGGACTGACGACCACAGCAGTTTGGTGCAGTAGGCTTACAAACATTTTTGATCGGGCTCGCCTCTGGCCACAAGACGGCGCGTTCCCCTTAGCAGGTCCGCCCCACCGCCTGAGGCTGGCTGACCGCTGTACGGCTTCTGGCGAGCGCGGCTCAAGTGCGACCGAATCGCCAGCACTGGCGCTGCCCTGGGGTCGCGGCAGACGCTCGCAACAGTCACCGTTGACTCACCCAAACCTAAACACCCAGCGACCACAGGGCCGGCAGGCGTTGAACGGCCACGTTTACCAGGTAATGGCCAAAGCAAGCCTTCACTACTCTCGTAACATCTCCAAATCCACGACTCAGTCATCTGAGTCACTGCTGACGCATTAAACGTTCAAACAACCCCCGGAGACGATGTTCGGCAAATGCATTTCCCAAAGTTACTAACAAGGAGACCTTCAGGTGTCAGAAATGCAGCTTGGAACGAGACTTAGTGTGTTAGCAATGCATCTACATCTACAACCATACTCCACAAGCCACCAGACGGTATGTGGCGGAGGGTACCTTGAGCACCACTATCGATTTTCCATCCTATTCCAGCCACGTATTCTTCGCGGAAAGAAGAATTGTCGGTATGCCTTTGTGTGGGCTCTAATCTCTCTGATTTTATCCTCACGATCTCTTCGCGAGATATACGTAGGAGGGAGCAATATACAGCTAGACTCCTCAGTAAAGGTATGTTCTCGAAACTTCCACAAAAGCCCGTACCGAGCGACAGAGCGTCTCTCCTGCAATGTCTTCCACTGGAGTTTAGCGATCATCTCCGTAACGCTTTCACGATTACCAAATGATCATGTAACGAAGCGCGCTGCTCTCCGTTGGATCTTCTCCACTTCCTCTATATACCCACCTGGTACGGATCCCACAACGGTGAGCAGTATTCAAGCTGGGGGCGAATAAGTGTACTGTAACCTACTTCCTTCGTTTTCGGACTGCATTTCCTTAGAATTCTTCCAATGAATCTAAGTCTGGCATCTACTTTACCGACGATTGATTTTATATGGTCGTTCCATTTTAAATCCCTCCTAATGACTACTCCCAGATAATTTATGGAATTAACTGCTTCCAGTTGCTGACCTGCTATAGTGTAGCTAAATGACAAAGGATCTTTCTTTCTGTGTATTCGCAGCACATTACACTTGTCTACATTGAGCTTTAATTGCCATTCCCTGCACCATGCGTCAATTCGATGCAGATCCTCCTGCATCTCACTACAATTTTCCATTGTTACAACCTCTCTATATACTACAGCATCATCCGCAAAAAGCCTCAGTGCACTTCCGATGTTATCCGCAAGGTCATTTATATATATCGTGAACAGCAACGGACCCACGACACTCCCCTGTGGCACACCTGACATAACTCCTACTTCGGAAGACTTCTCTCCATTGAGAATGACCTGCGGCTTTCTGTTATCTAGGAATTCCTCAATCGAATCACACAATTGGTCTGATACACCATATGCTCTTACTTTGTTCATTAAACGTTTGTGGGGAACGCAAGAGTGTCCACTTATACAAGTTTTAAAGCGCACTATCCAGAAAATTCCGAGAAAAAGGGCTCCTAAGTCTTAACCGCAGCGCATACTCCACAAGATACGATTACAAGCTTAGGCTGAGCTGCTGCACGGGAGCCGTGGCTCAACGTGCTCTGAGCCGCAGTTGAGTAGCCGAGCGGTCTAAAGCGCCTCGCTGCTCGCCGTGGAGTTTCGAGTCTTCCCTGGGGCATGGGTGTGTGTGTTGTCCTTAGGATAGTTTACCTAGGTTTAAGTAGTTTATAAGCTACGGACTGATGACCACGTAGTTTGGTCCGATAGATTTACAAACATTTGAACATTTCAATGTGATCTGTAATAACAAAAACTGACCCAAAAACTCAACGAACAACCCTGAATGAACACGAATAACCCTGAATGAACACAAACAACGACCGCAAAGCATCGATCTACGTGAAGAACAAACAAAAGAAGTTGCTCGGGTGGCAGCATCATCACTTGTCATGTGGCGATCCATGATGAAGCATTTTTTATATTATATTACTTGTTTTGAAACTTATCATGACTTTTTAATAAATTTTATTACCTGACCTACTATCGATTAAATCGTATATTATCTAATTAGGTTTCTGAAATACCTGTCACAGATACTTAAAATGAAATTTTACCTTTGCCATAAATTTGCGGATGAAGGTATAACTATATAAATTTTTTCGCATGACAGAAACATTAAAATAAAATTTAGCCGCGGCAGATTAGCCGTGCGCATTGGGGCACCGTGCTCCGGTACGCGCGGCCGTTCGCCGTCGGGGGTCCGAGTCCCCCCTCGGGCATGGGTGTTTGTGCTGTCCTTAGCTTAGTTTACCTTAGTTTAAGTAGTTTCTAAGCTACAGGCTAATATCCCAGCAGTTGAATCCAATAGATGTAAACACTTATGAACAAAAAATAACATTTAGGCATCTTGCACAGTTAATAATGGATGTTTGTTCACAGGCACAACGTTTTCTCAAGGATCTGAGGAAAAACATATATCGTTGATATTACTGAAAACTTCTTTTTCGTTACTATGCTTGGAAGAGAAGCATATCGGATCTTTTCCTTAAAAACTGGGGATGACAGCTGATGAGGGACTATAGATTGTACTTATATGGAGTCTTGACTCTTAATTACTGTCTGCCTGTTTGTATACAAACAAGAGGGCAACATCTATACTCTGCTTTCCCATGAAGAAAGCGACTCCAAGAATTTAAAACGAATATTCATAATCTGATGTTCAAATGTTTGTATAGTCTATGGGACTTAACTACGGGGTCATCAGTCCCTAAACTTACAAAGTACTTATGAACTACTTACGAACTAGGACGGCAAAAATATCCATGCCCGAGGGAGGATTCGAACCCCGACCGCCATAATTTGAATAGTGGTTTTAAATTCATGAAATCGCTTTCTTCATGGAAAGCTATTCATAATCTCCACCCCCATGAACCGCAGACATTGCCGACGTGGGGTGGCTTGCGTGCCTCAACGATGCAGATAGCCGTACCATAGGTGCAACCACAGCGGAGGGGTATCTGTGGAGAGGCCAGACAAACGTGTGGTTCCTGAAGAGGGGAAGCAGCCTTTCCGGTAGTTACAGGAGCAACAGTCTGGATAATTGACTGAACTGGCCTTGTAACATCAACTAATGTGGCTCTGCCACACAGTTACTGCGAACGGCTGAAAGCAAGGGGAAACTACAGCCGTTACTCTTCCCGAGGTCATGCAGCTCTTCTGTATGAATATATGATGATGGCATCCTCTCGGGTAAAATATTCCGGAGGTAAAATAGTCCCCCATTCGGATCTCCGGACGGGTACTACTCAGGAGGATGTGATCATCAGGAAAGACAACACTGGCATTCTACGGATCGGAGCGTGGAATGTTAGATTCCTTAAACGGGTAGGGAAGCTAGAATATTTAAAAAGAGAAATGGATAGGTTGAAGTTAGATATAGTGGGGATTAGTGAAATTTGGTGAAAAGAGGAACAGGATTTCAGGTCAGGTCAGTATATAGGATCATAAATACAAAATCAGTTGGGGGTATTACAGGAGTAGGTCTGAAAATGATTAAGAAAATACGAATGCGGATAAACTACTATGAACAGCACAGTTATTGCATTATCGTAGTCAAGATAGATACGAAGCCAACACAGACCACAATAATACAGGTTTACATGGGAATTAGCTCTGCCGATGAGGAAGAGATCGAAAAAAGTCTGAAGAGGTAAATTATTCAGACAATTAAGGGAGCGGAAAACATAATTGTTATAGTAGACTGGAATTCTGTAGTAGGAAAAGAAAGGGAAGGAAAATAGTAGGAGAATATGGATTAGGCAAAAGGAATTAAAGAGAAAGCCGCCTGGTAGAATTTTGCACGGAACATAATTTAATAATAACAAACACTGGTTTAAGAATCACGAAAGAAGGCTATATACGTGGAAGAGACCAGGAGACACCGGAAGGTACCAGATAGATTTCATAATGGAAAGATATAGATTCCGGAACCAGGTTTTAAACTGTAAGACATACTCAGGGGAAGATATAGACAATGACCCTAACTTATTGGTCATGAACTGTAGGCTGTAACTGAAAAAACTGCAGAAAGGTAGGAAAATAAGGAGATGGGACTTGGATAAATTGAGGGAACCTGAAGTGCTTAAGAGCTTTAGGCAATAATTGAAAGAAACGGGGGAAAATAAAACAGTAGAGGAGGAATAGGTAGTACAGAGATGAAATTTAAAGGCAGCGGAGGACAAAATATTAGTAAAACAAGACCTACAAAAAATGCTTGGATATCACAGGAAATACTAAATTTAATTGATGAAAGGAGAAAATTTAATAATGTTGTAAATGAAACTGGCAAAATGGACTACAGACGACTGCGAAATGAGATTGAAATGAAGTGTAAAATAGCTAAGCAGGCGTGGCTAGAAGGCAGATGCAAGTCTGTAGAAAATTGAATAAATAGGGGAAAAATAAATACTGCCTACAGGAAAATAAAAGAACATTTGGAAACACGAAAAGCAGCTGAATGAATATAAAGAATTTAGATGGAACACCAGTTCTCAGCAAAGGTGGAAAGAGTATATAGAGGGGCTCTACAAAGGAAATGAACTTACAGACAATATTGTAGTATGGGAAGAGGATATAGATGACGATGAAATAGGAGATAAAATACTGAGAGAAGATTTGAAATGTTTATAAAGATTATAGGAGTTAACTGCGGGGTCATCAGTCCCTAAACTTACAAGCTACTTATGAACTAACTTATACTAAATACAACACAAACTTCCATGCCCAAGGGAAGATTCAAAACTCCGACGCGGAAGGTCTCGCAATCCGCAACGTGGCGCCCCATACCGCTCGGCTACTCCCGTGCGGCGAAGAATTTGACAGAGACCTGAAAGACCTCAGGCGAAACAAGGCCCCTGGAGTGGACGACATTCCCTCAGTTGTACGAGACAAGTGAGATACCCTCGGACTTTAAGAAAAATGTAATAATCCCCATTCCAAAGAAAGCAGGTGCAGATAGGTGTGAAAATTACAGAACGATCAGTTTAATAAGTCATGGTTGCAAAATTTTAAGACGAAATATTTACAGAAGGATGGAAAAGCTGGTAGTAACCGTCCTCGGGGAAGATCAGTTCGGGTTCAGGAGAAATGTAGGAACACGGGAGGCAATACTCACTTTACGGCTTATCCTAGAAGATAGATTAAGAAAAGGCAAACCTACATTTCTAGCTTTTGTAGATTTGGAGAAGGCTTTTGACAATGTTGATTGGAATACATTCTTTCGAATTCTGAAATCAGCAAGAGTAAAATATAGGAAACGGAATCTTATTTACAACTTGTACAAAAGCAGAAAGCAGTTACTAGAGTTGAAGTGCATGAAAGGGATGCAGAGTTTGGGAAGGGAGTAAGACAGGGTTGCAGTCTTTTACCAATGCTATTCAATTTTTATATCGAGCAAGCATTGAAGGAAAGCAAGGAAAAATTTGAAACAGGGATTAAAGTTCAGGGCGAAGAAATAAAACATCGCATTTTGCTGATGACATTGTAATTCTGTCAGAGACAGCAAAAGACCTGGAAGAGTAGTTGAACGGACATTAACAAGAGCAAAACAAGGGTAATGGAAAGAAGTCTAAGAAAATCGAGCGATGCTGATGGAATTAGATTAGGTAACGACACAATACAGCTAGTCTATTAGTTTTGTTACTTGGGCAGTAAAATAACACAACGATGGTCGCATTACAGAGGATATAAAATACAGAATGACAATGGGAAGAAAAGCGTCTTTGAAAAAGAGAAATTTGTTAACAATGAATATTAATGTAAGTGTAAGGAAGTCGTTCCTAAAGGCATTTGTGTGGAGTGTTGCCTTGTATGGGAGTGAAACATGGACGATAAGCAGAGCGGACAGAAAGAGGATAGAGGCTTTTGAGATGTGGTGCTACAGAAGAATGCTGCAGATTAGTGGGTGGATTGTGTAACTAATGAAGAGGTACTGAACAAAATAGGGGAGAAAAAGAATTTTTGGCATACCTGGACTATAAGAAAGGCTCGACTGATAGGACACATTCTTAGACATCAAGGAACCGCGAATTTAGCGTCCTGTCAACTGAGGCTACTTCGAAACTGGCGATAGCGCACTAGTCAGTCAGGGCAGAATGTAGTCTGGTGTCCTACATCTCCCTCAGCACCAATAGAAACCGATTAAGCAGCCAGCAGCATTCACAAAGACCTACATCCACATCACCACGACATCGTTGATCACGCTATCGTTGCTCATAATGTCTTCAGCGTCACCAGCACACCAAAGAATTTCTCGTGGCCGGCTGCAGTGGCCGAGCGGTCTGCGGCTCGCCAATCACAGTCTGCACAGCCGCTACGATCGGGGGATCCAATCCCCCCTCGGGCATGGATGTTTGTGTCGTCTTTAGTATAAGGTAGTTCATAGGTAGTTTGGAAGTTTAGGGACTGATGACCCCGCAGTTAAGTCCCTTAAGCTTAACAAACATTTTAATTTCTCGTCTACGGAATCCTACTTCACAGATCTTTCTCTGAGCATAATCGACATCCTTGTTCCCTCCTGAGTTTCGGGAGAGCACTTTAGAAGGATTCGGAGCATCCGCCACAGCTGAGATTGTACGGCGATGTGGGTTTTTCTCAGGCGGTGCACCAACCGTGAACAGCGCCGTAACGAGGTGAATCTCGGAGAACGCACGCAACAACTACTTTACACCATCAGTGGTACGTTGCTCCCTGTTCGTACTAACGTGGTTCACGTTTCACTGGTTTGCGATATTATTTTAGGAATAGATTTTTTGATGTTCTGATCTATCACGTTATGGTGGGTCATTTGGTTGTTTAACCCTTTCGTGGCTATCGGACATTTGTGTGCCACACACAGATTTATTTCCCTGAGTCCACAAGGTTACTCAAATCTACCGTTGTGATATCCAGAGAGCACCATTCTCGTGCGAACCTCATATAATTCTCCTATCTTGATAAAAATTGTACATTCTGAAGTGAAATTTTGCCGCATTCAAATTATGTATACCGCTCCGTTTCTGAAACTTAATAATCAACAGAATGATTCATTATTGTTAGCTTTTTTATTTTTTTCTAAGGGCAGGCTTCGGAGCCTCATACTCAACTTTAATTCGCTTATTTCCTGCAACAAGTACATTAAAAAAATCAAATTTTGTTGTTAAATGTCGGGTTGTAATTCATGTCAACGTAATTAGCAGATATCACACGATCAAACTGTGGAAATCTATTAGTTTGATACTATAATTTTCGGAAGTTAAAGTGATTTTCTTTTTTAAATCTTGATTTTTGAGGTAAGACGTCGTTGCTGCAAATGGTTTTCAGGTATTACATATCGCCATTTTTAATTGTGCGTCTTCGTTAAGAGTACTTCGTAACAACAGAAGGAAATCTAAGCTGCGACACTAGGTAAAAGGTGGCGTTTTCAAAATAATTTATCGTAATATATTGTAACGTCGGCTAAGCAAGACAGCCTTGATCAGCAGTAAGACTGTGTCCCCTTGCTTGGGCACGTGCTCTTCGTAGAACTGTACCGATCCAATAAATAAGTTATGTTACTGCATAGTAAAGACCTACCGAATATTCGGTTTCAGTTACCGTCAGATTCGGTAAAAATATTGTTTTCGGCCAAAGTTTCGGTTTCGGCCGGAAATCAGCCGAATCTTCTGCTCGCACGAAATTAGCTTTCTTGAACTTACTGATTAAGTCGGGTCGCGTTATGGATGGATTCAGTCAACAGTATCGCACGTAAAAATGGTGAGTATTTTGTTTTAAAGCACAATAAAACGCAATCGCATCTTATATACTATGTTAGTAACAATTTAACTTCATTAGTATTGTACGAAATGGTACGGGTTATCATATTATTATGCTGTAAAGTTTTATTAATGAATTTCCTTGAAAGCAGGAGCTTTTTTTAATATCTAATATAGGTTCAGGAAACACTGATTATGTGTTACACACCTTTTCCTGTTCAGTTTGCGTTAATTTATACTCACAACAATCACTGTTAGTCGGAACTTCGAAAAATATTTGGAAATACTTTCTGCAGCACCGATTGAAGCTGATATGTATTCAAGAATGCCTAAAAAGGAGATATGTAAAGTTGTTTGCCGATTGTACAAAAACGGAAATGAAGATGGCAATATAAAGCTAGCGCTCTCAAGAACAAAAGCGTAAGGAACGAAAAAAATGATTACTTTCTGTGTATTTTGTATTTTAGTCATGTTGAGGTTCTGGCAGTTCGTAGTATCTATTTGTTGTGTACCTAAAGACTATCTTCCTAAGGCATGGTATGCAGAACTGTGGAATTTGTGGTAGCCATACAGTAGTCTCGTTATTTTCAGGTGAACGGGACTGGGATCACCTCGAGCTATCGAAATTTTCACGTGAAAAAGAAAAAAAATCGAAATTGAAAGAATAAACGCGTAAAAAATATGACCATTTTTTAAAACAAAGTTTTAAAATACTTATTTACATTTGGAGCATAAATGTTTTAACGTCTTTCCACTACTTACTCTGCTTTATAATGGTGGAGTGCCTTGGTAGAATGTATCCACAGTTGTTTATTTCGTTTTTTGACGCTCGTGTTTATGGGAAACTCGTAATTACGAGACTAAAAATTATCGAGACTTCACTGTATCGAGTTCAGTGTAATTATTGTAAAATTTGGAAGTACTTTTATAAAAGTACCGTCGATTTGTCTAAACATGTTCGCCTCCCATGTCATCTTCTACGGACTCCTAGCTAGACTTAAACACACTCAAAAAGGCTTAGTACAGAGACGGAATCATGAACAATGTGGAAAAACTAATGATTTGAGGTGAAATTTTAACTCTGTTACGCAAGTTTCAGCCGAAACTAGAACAGGAGCAGAATATTCGGTTACACAGCCAAAAATCGTGTTTCGGTTGAATTCTACAACATAGATACGAAAGTCACTCCAAAAGAAATGCACACTATTTAAAAAAAAAAAAAATACAATTCTCGTTCTGCATTTTTGAAAGTTTTACAATTTGTTGATACATCATTCCCGGTTGTTTTCACACTTAGTTCAACCTGTTCCCGTGAGTGGCGCCGTCACAGCAGATCTTCAAGATGGCTGCTACACTTGACGTTCGTCAGAAGCAACGTGCTGTCATTGAATTCCTGTGCTGTGAAAACGAGACAGTGGCAAACATCCGCAAGAGGTTGAAAAAGTGTATGGAGATGCTGCTGTCGATCGCAGTACAGTTAGTCGGCGGGCAAGCAGGTTACGTGACGAAAGCGGGCACGGCAATATTGAGGATTGCCCTCGCAGCGGCAGGCCTCGTACTGCACACACTTCAGACATCCACAAGTGTTTGAAAAATGTGTATGAAGACGACACTGAAGAAACTCAAGCTAAATTCAGTCAAGTTCGACCACATCGACAAAAGCAGGAAGTTTTTTCTGTTGCACGACAATGCAAGGGCACATGTCAGTCAAAAAACCGTGGAAGCGATCACAAAACTCAGATGGACAACACTGAAACACCCGCCTTACATTCCTGACCTGGCTCCATGTGACTATCATCTCTTTGGGAAACTGAAAGACTCTCTTCGTGGAACAAGGTATGAAGATGATGATTCCCTTGTATACGCTGCCAAACAGTGGCTTCAACGTGTTGATCCAGAATTTTATCGTGCGAGTATACAGGTGCTGGTTCCAAGACGGCGTAAGGCAGTTGAGAGGGATGAGGATTATGTGGATAGTTTTCCTAAAGGATGTATCTACACACTGTAAAACTTACAAACATGTAGAATAAAAATTGTATTAAAAATAGTGTGCATTTCTTTTGGAGTGACCTTCGTATTAGACTTCTGCGGCGTAGTGGGAAAAACATCAACAACATGCATGGCGGGCATTCTCCCGCAAGAAAACCATGAGTTGCCGATTACGTCACAGAGTGTCGCGGGGAAGCCCTTATATATAAGTCTCGACCGCTCCAATATCTTTAGAGACTTGCAGAAAGGCAATCGTGGTCCTTAATTTGATTTGGACGAAGAGGTGCTCACCTGGCTACATACTCGTGGTTTCGCAGGGAACAGCAAAAATTTCCTACAACGCATTGCTCGTCTTATTTCAGATTGGGATGAATGTAGTAAACGTTGATCAATGGCCTCTTCCGATGAGACAGACACGAAATGTGCATCGCATGTCCTGCAGTTGCTATAGCAATGTTCTCTCGCCTAGAGGTTGGGGTCAACAATCTCCACCGGCTACAGGAATTCCCGCCGGTATCAAGTAGTCTTCCTCGCTTGTTTCTTTGTCGTGCAACACTACTCCGTGGATTTGAGGATCCGACTTGGTGCAAAACACTTGTTATTTTTATACCCACACTAGTTTCAGCGAAAAACCCGCCATCCTCAGTGGGTTTTTGTATTTAAAATAATACAAAAGGACATATTTACAAAACTGTAAAGCATATTGTAGTATTAGGCACAGTCACGACACTCCCGCAGATTTTTGTTATACGCTGCGATAGCAGCGCTCCAAGCGGACGGCAAGCTACGTTTCGAATACGATAGTTGATGAGAGCGAATAGTATCGTTTAGATTGACTTCAGTATACGTTTTACATTAGGGAACGTATGTAGGGCCTTATAAATAGGTAATAATTAAAAAATAGCTCCCCATTTGTGTTTCTTAGGTTTCGTAAGATCTCTGACAAGGTACGAAACGGTACATTTAAGGACAGTTAATTTACAATTATCCTGTAACATACAGGCTTTAAATGAATAATTTCATTTTCTATTAAAAATTAGAATTCCTGGGAAACACCAGGAGACATGCCGTTTAGCAGAGAGACGTCAATTTCTACGCAGGAACGTTAAGTATTCCTCATTACAATTCCAGTAAAATCGGTGACGGTGGAACATAGGAAACGTATATAGAATGCAATGAATACGGTATTTAACGTACCAAATCAACCATCACAGCTGTAGCTGAAGGAACAAAGTTACAGACGTGGCAATATAACGATAAAAGCAACCAACTGTTTTCAAACAAAGAAGAACCCATTTCCACAATTGTTGCTACATCTGAACCAGAAACGACAAGAATCATCAAAACATTGGTTTTTAAAGCTAAAGTAATTACACTTAAAAGAATATACACGTATAACAAAGACGAGTGACGTGTAAAAATGTGAGAATCATTTGACTCCATACCGAATTGATATACGTCAAAAACTGGTTGTCATAGTAAGAACAGACCATAATAGAATTTTATTATACCTTTATGTTTATATGTAACTTACTTTCAGCGGAATAAGCGGCAAATATACACATATTCGTAAGTATTTGTTCAAGACAGAGTTGTTCTTTATACCATTGAATCATTTAATTTAGGCTGTTTTTATATTAATTTCCGTATTATGTTTGTCTCTCGATATTTTAATAATGCTTGTAACGCAAAAAATATAGTAAGTATTTCGTTAATTACGTACAAAGGCGATTATAAACAAACATCACTACTTGGGCGGCTAGCCCACCGCTAGGAGCGCTAGTGCCACAGCAACTGTCAGTTGGTAACAACTTTTACAGCAGTGAATGTCGCGACTGTATATGTTAGACTGTGGTATAAGGTATACAATTCTGTTTTGTTGTGTCACTATATAAATATTCATTTCCGCACCTTTCATCATTGGGCTATTTTGCACTTCCACACTGCTTTTTGCCGTTTATACGGTGTAGGCCTACAGCATGTCATCTGCAACAATATGAGCGATTGTTATTGTTAAAAGTTACTATTGTGAAAAATTTTAGTGTGTTTGCGTCTCGGTTTTGTTTTTATTTTTAGGTGTATCGATATTAGGCTGTTTCAATATGAAATCGTACTCACGTTCGTTGCTCGGTCTCCTGAATGGGCTTGATAGAGCGTACTCACGTCAGAAGGATACATATTCCGCCTCTGGCAGTTGTTTAAAATTTACGGTATCTTTGCTGCGTTTGTCGCGACTCACGAGATGCGTCGTATATAGCGAGATTCTTTCTGTATCTGTGGCGCGAGTTTTGATAGTTTTGATACTTCGTGTTATGGTAGTGTGTGTGTGTGTGTGTGTGTGTGTGTGTGTGCGGACGCGCGCGCGTTTTATTGACGCCCTGTGTTCTGTGTTCATCTAAGGCATTGAAGATTGTGTTGTTGCAAAGTGTTGTGTATTCGTTCATGGCGGTTTTTCCGCCGAAACTAGTTGGGGTATAAAAATAACAAGTGTTTTGCATCAAGGCGGATCCACAAACCCACATTTGTAACGCAAACACGGACCAACGGAAGAGTTTCAAATGACAATGATTGATACTACTCCGTACTTGTAATGGTATTCTTTCCTGTGCCGTAAGTCACAAATGTTCGTACCATTAAATTTTTTTTATCATTAATTGTATCCGTAATGGATGTTGTAGCTGTAATCCTTCCCCTATTTCGTGTAATGAAAATAATGCCATCAGCTGTGTTCAAAACATTTATTTAGCAACCAGTTTCGACGGTCAATTCTAAATAACTGTATTGAACACAGCTGATAGTATTATTTTCGTTACAAGATATACAGCTGAAACCCCTGTTCCATGATGGACAAAGTGAAATTCCCCTATTTCATTCCTCACGTTGTCGTGCAGCGTCTTCTCCACAATGACATCTCTGTAGGAAGTAATTCCTGTTCTCTATTTTTATCTGTTACCCTCTCTTCTGGCCCATATGTCATCACTGGTTCTATTATTGTCTAAATATATTTTCCTCTGTCTGATTAGACAAGTTATTATTCTACAGCATCGTATGTATAGTCTTAAACATGGACTTTCCTCTCCCTATCTTCTTCCTTATGCCCTTCTCATCCGTTCCATTTTCAGTAAATATAACTCTTAGTTATTGATATTCTCTCACATTTTTATCTTCCCTTTCTCTAGTTCTATATCTTGTCCTTTATAGTTTCTTCTACACTAGTACCTCCTTTCTGGAGCTTTTGACTCTTGAGTTAACAAACCGTTTGTTTATTTTTTATTTATTTATTTTTATTTCTGTGCGAGGTCTTTGCGGCTTCTGCCCTGCCCTTTCTCATCTCATTTATTTGCGACGACAAAATAATCGTACCACATGACTCATATTCAATTACCAGTGCATATTACGTCAGTTACCAAGTCTATAGAAAGAGGACAGAGTGATTGGAGTTCATGCGGAGACAAATCTGCAACCTTTTTCGCAATCCGTACATACCCACTAGAATAGGAAACGGAGGACGTGTCAAATGCTACGAAAAGTTCTCTCTGCCATACACCGCAGGAGTCTTGCGGAGCCGGCCGCGGTGGCCGAGGGGACTGAGGCGCTCCAGTCACGGTCTGCACGGCCACTACGGTCGGGGGTTCGAATCCCCCATCGGGCATGGATATTTGTGCCGTCCTTAGTATAAGGTAGTTCATAAGTAGTTTGTAAGTTTAGGAACTAATGACCCCGTAGTTAAGTCCCATAAGCTATGCAAACATTTTATTTAGACTTGCGGAGTGTGGCTGTAAAATGTAGAAATAGAATCTGGCAGGTGATCTTGTTGTAGTCATAGTTACACCAATTGCTCGGTCCATGGTAAACCAGCGACGCATGACTGTTAGGAGGCAGTTGTGTAAACAGCTAGCCCAGTGGTGAACACAGACCTCCGCCTGGCGTTATTTCTCGGCGCGGGTCATGCCTCGCCGTTTTACAGAAAAATGTCGATACCCTGGTTCACGCTACTCCAGGCCGACAGTGTCTCGCCATGACGTCATAGCTGCGTGACAACGCTATCTCCGTGGCTTTACTTAGCCGCGCGCAACTTCACTTAGCAAGCTGATGGTACGTCAAAATCTGTAATAAACTTCACTGCATTGTTCTTCTGTTAGGTACTGTGGGCACGTAACGTCTGCCAACACTACAAATACAATCAATCGGAAGTGTATGTTCGAACTTCTGTCAGGTTTGTCTACCTACGAGGTGCGACAATAAACTAATGAGACTTGATGTGAAAAAAAGTTGCTTACCGTTTTGGTCAAGTTTAGTGCTGTCTCCTTGAAAGTAGTTCCCTTCTGATTGCACACACTTTTTCCAGCACTTCTGCCATCGATGGTAACATTTCTGGAACTGATCTTCTGCAATATCCTCCAAGACCCTCGTCACAGCCAGTTGGAAATCTTGTGTTGTTAGAAAATGGTGTCCCCTGACTACCGTTTTGCCTCTTGGCAATAGAAAACAGTCGCACTCAGCGACATCTGGTGAATAAGGTGGTTGTGATAGTACTGAAATTTGTTTTGAAGTTAAAAATTGTTGTACTGACAGAGCAGTATGGGATGGCGCATTATCGTGATGCAGAATCCAATTATCAGTAATGTTGGCATGGACATTATTATTAGACGAACCGTTTCTATATTGATGTTCAGTTCTTTTGCAATCATTTTCACGGATAATCTTCGATCAGATCGTACGAGATCACGCATCCTGGCCAAGTTGATATCCGTCCGTGAGGTTGATAGTCGTCCATTGCGGGCTTCTTGCCTTCACTAAACATTTTATGCCAGCGAAAAACTTGAGCTCTAGACATAACCTCTTCTCCAAAAGCCTTCTGAAGCTTACCGTAAGTTGTCTTCGCGTTTTCACCCATTTTAACCTAACGATGCGCAATATAATAGCACACAAACACGTGTTAACTTATTGCAGCACAACTCACGACTGAGCAGTAGCATTAATGTGTCACTTGGACTAGAAGCAGCTTATAGACCAAGGTCAAAGATATTGTGCCTACGGAAGCCTGCAGGGTTCCCACATCTTGCAAAGAAAATCTTTATGGTCGCACCTCGTATATCACGTAAACGATCTGCATTGTGTATACCTAAGAGGCATCGTTTTGATGAATAAACCGAAATGATGTGGAAAACTGTACAACTAATCCTTAATCAGACGAATGTATGGACTACTTTAATAACAAATGACTTTCGATATACTTATACATAATGTTTTCCAAATTTGTTACAGTATAATAAAACATTTAGACTAGATTAAAGCTTGTGCCATACATCATGAATACGACATTTCGTAACAATGTGGAACGTGTCAGTTTAATAAAATGTAACTTCAATTGATATTTGAAGACATGCAATTTCTTTTTGTTGCAAAATTACTAATTTATTTCTAAATATTCATATACTTAGTAGAATGAGTTGTCATTCAAAAGTCTTTTAATTTATTTTTAAATGGTGGTTGGCTATCTATCAGACTTTTGATGCTGTTTGGCAAGTGTTCAAAGACTTTTGTGGCAGTGTAACTGACCCCTTTCTGGGTCAAAGTTAACCTTGAATAGTGAATATCATCTTTTCTCCTAGTGTTTTAGTTATGCACGCTGTTGCTACTTTTAAATTTGGTTGGGTATTTATAACAAATTTTGTAAGTGAATATAAATATTCTTAGTTTATTTTGAAAATCACTAGTTCCTTAAATAAATGTTTACAGGATGGTCTTAGGTGGGCCCCTTCAATTTTCTGATTACACTCTTTTATAATCAGTAACGAATTACCCTAAAATATGCAACCTAAAATAATTTACTGAGATATCTATTACCAAAATTTGCAACAAATCTAATAGCATAAGTAGCTGAACACAAATGTTTTAATAGTTATCATTGTGTTTCTTCCAATTCAATTTTCATCAATGCACCCACAAAAAATATACTGTGTTTTATCGAAATTTAACGAGAGCCAATATCCAGATGATGTTTCTCAAAGATATCATTTACAATTTCATCACTTAATTATTGTTTGTCAGGTGTGATAACAATACTTGTATCATCAACAAAAGCAGTAGCTCTGCATCCTTGTGAATATAGAATGCTAAGAACAGTGCAGGACTCAAGACCGAGCCCTGCAGGACCCCATTCTTGATACTCTCCAGTTTAAGGAGACAGCTGATTTTACAACTTTCTACACTCTTCCAGTTCAGTAAGAATTAAACCATTGCTGCCTTGTCCCACTCGTACCACAATACTTGAGCTTATCTAGAAGAGTTCAATAATTTGCACAATCAAAGGCTTTGGGGATCACAAAAAAATCACAATGGGTGATGTCAGGTTGTCCAAAGAATATAAAGAATTTTCTGTTGGAAAGCCGTTATGAAAATCAAAGTGCCGTTTTGTTAGTACTTTATTTTTAAAAATATGTGAAGCTACTCTTGACAACATTACTTTTCCACGAATTTTGGATAGAGCGGTCCGAAGTGAGATACGGCGATATTTGTTGACATTACATATATCCATGTTTTTATGCAATGGTTTCATGATAGCATATTTCATTCTTTAGGAGAAAATACGCTGCTTTAGCGAGCAATTACATATGTGACCGAGAATCCTACTTTCTTGCTGGGAAATTCCAACAGTACCAAACGACTTTTTACTTTTTAGTGAGTTTATTATTTTTCTAATTTCAAAGAGGGAGATGGGTGGAATTTCAATTGTCACAAATTACATAGGTAGCTATAGCCTCTTCCATTAACAGCCTTGGCTCTTATAATGAACTTCTGGGCCCTATTTTCTTCACAACAATAATAAATGATCATAAAATATTCTCAAAATCTGATTTTTTTGTTAGTAGATGTTTCATTCTGTTTGATGATAATACAGTCTTCCTGAGTTTTGTTTGCCCTGTTTCTCTTTCAATAATATTCCTTTATTATTATTATTATTATTATTATTATCAGAGGTACTAATTCAGACATGACAGACTTGCTTTTTTTGGACTTTTTGATTACTTTTCTTAGTGTTATGCAATAGTTTTTATAATATTTGACCAGTGGCGGCGCTAGGCGTCGGCGATGACGGCGACCGCCGACGGCCTCGCTCCTGTGGGGGCCTCGCAAAACATGGTTAAATTTTTTAAATTTAATTTAATTTATTATGTTTAACGGCGCTTTTCAAATGTTAGTTTGTGTAGCGACGACCTACATCTTGCTTAACCCAATGACGAACACAATATTCATTTAAACAATGAAAATAATCCAACAAAACACAATAACGACAGCCCAGCTCAGTTATAATTAAAACAACAAGGTAGACAACAATGCAGTGACGTCAGGCTGTTAGCACACGCTGTGCATTTGACAACGAGCATCGTCACCCCAGCACGAGTGCTGGCGCCGGCCGCGGTGGCCGAGGGGACTGAGGCGCTCCAGTCACGGTCTGCACAGCCACTACGATCGGGGGTTCGAATCCCCCCTCGGGCATGGATATTTGTGCCGTCCTTAGTCTTAGTTAGTTCATAAGTAGTTTGTAAGTTTAGGGACTGATGACCCCGTAGTTAAGTCCCATAAGCTATACAAACATTTGAACATTTTGAACGAGTGCTGGCCACTGTTACCGATCAGTTAAGGGAACACCTGTCGTGAATCTCCGCATGCGCACTAAACGACAGTAACGAAATGACGCACAAAACGCAATATCAAGAGATTCGCACGTAGAACAGTTCCGTCTACGTTTCTTGTCGTTACTGAATTAAAAGTTCTATATTTATTTTTTACTTTCGTAAATTTTATGTAAGTGCTACGGTCTGATTAAAATTACTTGATAGTTGAACCAGTGGTGGACTGCCTGTTTGAGGCTTGGGGCGGCGTAGATAACTGAGGCCTCCCAGCGGTAAATACCACATCGGCTACTAACTTCATTTGGTGTATTAACAAAGTATGTAGTTGTATGACAATATAGTTCAAACTGACTTCCCTCGTTACTTTTTCTCTGTTGTTCGGTTTTATTATTTATGTCTTGCGATGAAGCCGCTATATAGCGAGCATAGCCACTGGCTATTACCGGTACTAGATTCATGTGCAATGGGTGTGTCCAGCAGAAAATATTGGTGATCATGATATCTACAGTTGGTAAAAATCATTGATTAAATATAGATGTCTCTATGTGTAAATTTTGAGAAAGTAATTGTAGAATGTAATACTAGAGCTGAAAATTAATAAATCTGTGGCAAGCTCTTCGTTGCACTTACGTGCGTATTTTTATATTGTACTTATATTACATCTGTGTAGATAGCACAGGCTTCAAAAAACATTTGATCAAATTCTTGATATAGAATTGGTATTTATTCTACACTGTTCCACGTCTCTGTTTATGAAACTTATCGTTTCTGAAAATGTACCTTTAGGGACTTTAGTCGTTTAGCAAATTCATGATTCTTTTCAACGCAATTGCTCCATATATCGTGAAGCAGAAGAAAACAAGGAACAGACTGGTGTAACTCATTTTGGGATAGATCTACTGGTTCGCTTGTAAGAATTAAAGCTTAAACTGGAGTCTCCATAATAAATTCTATAGTAGGAGGAGATGTGGAACACACACACACACACACACACACTAACATCCATTTTATAGTATGTACAGATTTCTTAAGTAATTATTATATTTTATTACTATAACTATGTTGCCAAGTATGACGCTACCGCATCCAATTCTTTCTGTACTATAACACTAAGTACTTTTAAGCACCGTTAAATGAGGTAATTTAGGACATCATGGTATATTTGCTCTTTCGTGCTGCATAGCAACAATTTGACGCTCACTTTCACTTTCGTACTTTAATTATTTTAAGTGAGACACTGTATTTTCGCATTCTGCGACTTTTATTTTGTGTCTTATGTAAGCTTTGATATATATATATATATATATATATATATCCGATTAACAGTCTCGACGTTGAAATTTCACGCAATATCGTGAACTGGAAACTTTCTGTTATCCCAATAAGCGGAAAAGCGGTCTAACTGATATGTCATCCACGTAATTAGCCACTTTTTTTATTTGACTCAGGCAAATAGCGGTGCACATCGTCGTTTCTTTTTTTAGGATTTTTTTTCGTTCTACATAAACCCCTCACTTCACTGACAAAGAATGAAATCTATACAATCTGTGGAAGTTAAGGTAAAATCAACCTCAAAACAGTCTGGAATCACCCCATTCGATGGAACTGCACTTATCAATGTACTTACAAAAAAAAGATTTTTTGATTATCTGGAGGTTCCTCAAGAGGAAGACACATAGGGAGGAAATGGGAGTCGAGTGCATCAGAAAGTAGAAGAAAGGCTAAGACAGCTACATCCAACCAAGCTATGAGTTTGAGCATGATGAAATTTCTGAAGAAACTTACTTCAGGTGAATCTGATCCAGATGCCTCAGATGAATCTGACCTCCAAGTTTCTGTAGTCGCAGAAATAGAACCAGGGTCGAATAATTCTTACCCTTTCTGATACAGCATTAGAATTGGGCGAAACTGCTGTTACTCAAAATTCTGAGCCGAATTAGGAATTAAGAAGTGAAAATATTTGTGATTCAGAAAATCTAAAGGACATTGTTCATAAAACAGAGTCATTTACAGAATTAGATCCGGGAAAGTGGGTGTTTCGAGTAACAGATTCACAGCGTCATGACGTAATTGAAAGTATTCCCCAACAAAACCTCCAGAAATCTGATGAGAGCTACCCCAAAGAAGCAAATGAAAGACATTTTACTAAATTTCATTTTACTAGAAAATTGAGTAATGGTGAAGATCAACATCGCAGGTGGTTGGTTTACTCCAGATCTCAAGATAAAATTTCTTTCTTTCCTTGTAGACTTTCTTCACATTTGCAGACACAGATGGTAAAAGAAGGCTGTTGTGAATGGAAAGATCTGTGGAGGATATTGCAAAGACATGAACAAAGTCAACGACACATGGAGTGTATGATTAAATGGATGGAATTCTACAAAGGAATGAAATATGGGAAAACGATATATAAGGAAAACGAGAGAGATTAGGGAATCACAAAAGTATTGGTATAACACTGTTGAAAGTCTGATCGATATTATCAACTACTTAGCCTCACACAATCTGGCATTTATAGGTCGTCGAGAATGTCTTATCCTGAATGATATTGGAAACAGTGAAAATATTATAGACCTATTTAAACAGTTATCCAAACATGATCTAACACTAAAAGAGCACGTGCAACGAATTAATGAAAGGCAACTTTCTCAGCATTATCTGAGGCATGTGATCCAAGATGAATTAATTTCATTACTGTCAAAATCTGTCATTAACGAAATTGTAAAAAGGGTGAAACAATCTAAATATTATGCCTTCATGCTCGATTGTACCAGAGATGTGACCCGTGAGGAACAAATGTCAATAATATTAAGCTTTTGCAATTCCTCATCTGGAGAGATGGAGGAACACTTTGTTGGGTTTATTGCCGTTGCAGAAACAGTGGGAGAGTATTTAACAACTGCAGTTTTAAAGGAACTAGAAAATAATGATCTAAACTATCGAGGACAGGGATATGATAACGGCGCCAATATGGTTGGCATTAATAAAGGTGTTAGAACACGAATACTCAATATTAATCCATGAAATTCTTCGCGCCATGCGGATGACTTTCTTGGAATTTGCTACTCATACATGCAGCTAACTCATCTACAGCAGCTACAAAATTTTTCGGTTTCATCAATAAAATTCATGTGCTCTTTACAAGGTCAAGAAAGCGATGGGAACTTATAAAAAGCAAATTAAAATTGACATTCAAACCTCTGTCTGAAACAATACGGGTTAGCAGAATCTAAACACTAAAAGCAATATAATTCCAATTTGATGTAATAGAAAGCGTAATGACTTGAGAAGTAAAACTGTTGCTTCTGAAACTCTGAGTGACTGTGAAGCAGTCTTGAACGAAATGTTAACTTTCAATACGCGTGTGGTACGATATTTTTTTACGTGTGCACAATGTAAATAAACAATGGCAGTCGGTTCAAATGAACCTGAAAGTAAGTGTTGACTCTTTACGTTCATTCCGTGACTGGATTCGAGAATTCCGTATTATAGTATTTGACAAATGCGTTGTAAAAGCTCGATTGTTTGGAAAAAAAGTAGTAGTTACGAAATTGAGTTTGTGAGTTTAAAAGGAAAATAATAGCACAGAAAAAACGAATGTTCTATTACGAACAAACTGATGAAGCAATAAAATCTGCAGAAATGCAGTACAGAGTTAATTTTTTTAACACAATGATAGATGCTGTAACAGTCGACAGTGAATGTTTGATTCAAAGAGCTTGAAGACTGTTCTGAGCGATTTGGTTTTATTTATGATACCAATTATTTGAAGTCTATCCAAGGAGGACCTTCTCAAGGATAGTAATGATTTAGGTACTCCGAAAAGGCGAAAATAGTGACATACAGCCTTTAGAACTTTACGAGGAACTCCAGCCTTTAAAATCCAATCCACTAGACTCAGTCAAAGACGCAAAACAACTTCTTCAGTACATTTTAGAAAACAATTTGGCAGAAGTATATTTAAATGTTTACAGATCACGTACTGAAACGTGGCCCCTGAGCGGAGAATGTTGGGAGCTGAAGCTTGGATTCAGCTAGTAACGTACTGGCTGTTAGAACAAGGCCCGCCTCTTTCTCCCAGTGCAGCCAGCTTACGTCGTATAGCTTTCAGATTTTAAAAGAAACAGCATGTAAGGGGTTAAAGCGTCACGGATGGAACACGAAATGAAGTATCACTTTAATGTTTGAGCAATGAAAAACTGGAACGTACATCAACGAAATATTAATATTTTAAACGGACTTATTAAGCGGGCGTAGTAACGCCTTCTCTTTTTACTGTCGTAACTGAATAACAATCGGCATTAATATTTTTCATACCACTTTCAAGGACAGCCTTCCTTTTTCTGAAAGAAGTCGTAGGGGTATGTGGACTTATTTTAGCAAATAACAAGGTGAAAGATGATAATCAATACCAAGCACTGACGATGTCTCCGATGTAAAATATTGTTACGAGGTAAGGTTGGTAGAGAGCATAAACGCCGGCCGTGGTGGCCGAGCGCTCTGCGGCGCGCCAGGCACTGTCTGCACGGTCGCTACGGCCGGGGGTTCGAATGCCCCCTCCGGTATGGATATTTGTGCCGTCCTTAGTATTAGCTAGTTCAAAAAAATGTTTGTAGAGTCTATGGGACTTAACTACGTGGTCATCAGTCCCTAAAATTACAAACTACTTATGAACTACTTACAACTAAGGACGACACAAATATCCATGCCCGAGGGGGGATTCGAACCCCCGACCGTAGTGGCCGTGCAGACCGTGACTGGAGCGCCTCAGTCCGCTCGGCCACCGCGGCCGGCTTAGCTAGTTCATAAGTAGTTTGTAAGTTCAGGAACTGATGGCCCCGTAGTTAAGTCTCATAAGCTCTACAAACATCTGAACATCAGAGAGCATAAACATTCCGTAGACACACGAACTCAGCCGACTTCCGCCGATCACAGAGGGGCCACGAAAAAGTGCATGACTTGTATATAACAATCAGAATCATGCTGACAGTTCCAGTCAGTACAGAATCGGCCGAGAGAAGCTTCTCAAAGTTAAAATTGATTAAGACTTACTTGAGAAGCACAATGAACCAAGAACGACTATCTGCGTCGTCAGTACTATCAACTGAAGCTGAAATAGCGGCTAGTATTAAGTATAATGTTATCTTTAAAAAAATTAAGTGAGGCGAAAAGCCGAAAAGGTTCCCTATTTAATTTGTGTTTATTGTAATTTTTGTCATTTATTTAATACTTGTATATTATAATAATAAAATTTTAGTATAATGATTATTGGTGTATAATTTAGCTCATTTTATTTAATATTTTCTTCCTTACTGGTATAATGAAAGGGGCCTCGCAAAGACGAGTTCGCAGCGCCCAGTTTTTGTCTAGCGCCGCCACTGTATTTGATTGTTTATTATCTAAACGATCAGTACAATCGTTATTCTTTAAGTGGAAAATTAGACCCCAGTAACGATAATGAGCACATAGGGAGAAAAAATTCGCTAAAATTATACGGCAAAAATAGTTATTTTTAGCGGAAAAAGCCAAAACTGTCATTTTTACGGAATATCTCTATATTTGTAGTGTTCGCACAGAAAAACGTTGTGAATCTGAGGACGGTAATTTTTTTAGTGTGCATAACTGATGTAATTATATTTAACCCTAAAATTACGTTTATAATCTTAAAACGATACTTTGTTTTACGCATAAAGAACTTTAGTGTGACCTCAAAGATAGCAGAAAAAATTAGAAAAAATCGAATTGGGTAATAAACAGCACATCATCTGGCAAAAATAATATCCAAGGTATTTGGAAAACGAAACAACAACAAATTTGTAAAAAAAAATATTAGGTCCAAATTTCGATATTATACACAGAATGTAGAAGACATGGATATATTAATTAATAACATGTAATCCACTCCCATGAACCACAGACATTGCCGAGGTGGGGCGGCTTGCGTGCCTCAACGATACAGATAGCCTTACCGTAGGTGCAACCGCAGCGGAGGGGTATCTGTGGAGAGGCCAGACAAACGTGTGGTTCCTGAAGAGGGGCAACAGCCATTTCAGTAGTTACAAGGGCAACAGTCTGGATGATTGACTGAGCTGGCCTTGTAACATCAGCTAATGTGGCTTTGCCACACAGCTACTGCGAACGGCTGAAAGCAAGGGGAAACTACAGCCGTTACCTTTCCCGAGGACATGCAGCTCTATTGTATGAACATATGATGATGGCATCCTCTCGGGTAAAATATTCCGGAGGTAAAATAGTCCCCCATTCGGATCTCCGGGCGGGGACTACTCAGGAGGATGTGATCATCAGGAAAGACAATACTGGCATTCTACGGGTCGGAGCGTGGAATGTTAGATCCCTTAATCCAGTAGGAAAATTAGAAAATTTAAAAAGGGAAATGGATAGGTTGAAGTTAGATATAGTGGGGATTAGTGAAGTTAGGTGGCAGGATGAACAGGATTTCTGGTCAGGTGAGTACAGGATTATAAATACAAAATCATTTGGGGGTATCACAGGAGTATGATTGATAATGAATAAGAAAACAGGGATGCGGGTAAACTACTATGACCAGCACAGTGATCGCATTATCATTGTCAAGATAGATACGAAGCCAACACCGACAACAGTAGTACAGGTTTATATGCCAACTAGCTCTGCCGATGATGAGGAAATCGAAGAAATATATGAGGAGCTAAAGGAAATTATTCAGACAATTAAGGGAGAGGAAAACTTAATTGTGATTGGAGACTGGAATTCGGTAGTAGGACAAGGAAGGGAAGGGAAGATAGTACGTGAATATGGTCTGGGCAAAAGGAATGAAAGAGGAAGCCGCCTGGTAGAATTTTGCACAGAACATAATTTAGTTATAAGAAAAAAGAAGGTTGTATACGTGGAAGAGACCAGGAGACACCGGGAGATACCAGATAGATTTTATAATGGTAAGACATAAATTTCGGAACCAGGTTTTACAGTGTAAGACGTACCCAGGGGCAGATATAGACTCTGACCATAACTTGTTGGTTATGAACTGTAGGCTGAAACTGAAGAAACTACAAAAAGGTAGGAAAATAAGGAGATGGGACCTGGATAAATTGAAGGAACCTGAGGTTCTTAAGAATTTCAGAGGGAGCTTTAGGCAAAAATTGACAGAAACAGGGGAAAATAAAACAGTAGAGGAGGAATGGGTAAAATTGAGAGAAGAAATAGTGAAGGTAGCAGAGGACAAAATAGGTAGGAAGGAAAGACCTACAAAAAATCCTTGGATATCACAGGAGATATTAAATTGAATTGATGAAAGGAGAAAATATAAAAATGCAGTAAATGAAACAGGCAAAATGGAGTACAGACGACTAAGAAATGAGATTGACAGGAAGTGCAAAATGGCTAAGCAGGAGAGGCTAGAAGGCAAATGCAAGGATGTAGAAGAATGTATAAATAGGGGAAAAATAGATACAGCCAACAGGAAAATAAAAGAAACATTTGGAGATAAGAAAAACAGCTCTATGAATATCAAGGACACTGATGGAAAACCAGTTCTCAGCAAAGAAGGGAAAGCTGAAAGGTGGAAAGAGTATATAGAGGGGCTCTACAAAGGAAATGAACTTCAAGACAATATTGTAGGAAGGGAAGAGGATGTAGATGAAGAAGAAATAGGAGATACTGTACTGAGAGAAGAATTTGACAGAGCCCTGAAAGACCTAAGTCGAAACAAGGCTCCTGGAGTAGATGATATTCCCTCAGAGCTACTGAAGTCTCTGGGAGAACCAGCCATGACAAACCTGTTTCAGCTGGTGTGTAAGATGTATGAGGCAAGCGAAGTACCCTCAGACTTTAAGAAAAATGTAATAATCCCCATTCCAAAGAAAACAGGTGCAGACAGGTGTGAAAACTACAGAACCATCAGTTTAATAAGTCATGGTTGCAAAATATTAACACGAATTATATTCAGAAGGGTGGAAAAGGTGGTAGAAGCCGACCTCGGGGAAGATCAGTTTGGGTTCAGGAGAAATGTAGGAACACGGGAGGCAATACTCACTTTACGGCTTATCCTAGTAGATAGATTAAGAAAAGGCAAACCTACATTTCTAGCTTTTGTAGATTTGGAGAAGGCTTTTGACAATGTTGATTGGAATAAACTCTTTCAACTTCTGAAGCAAGCAGGAGTAAAATATAGGGAGCGTAAGGTTATTTACAACTTGTACAAAAACCAGACAGCGGTTGTCAGAGTTGAAGGGCATGAAAGGGATGCAGTGGTTGGAAAGGGAGTAAGATAGGGTTGCAGTCTTTCTCCATTGTTATTGAATTTGTACATTGAGCAAGCTATAAAGGAGAGCAAGGAGAAATTTGGAGAAGGAATTAAAGTTCAGGGTGAAGAATTAAAAACATTGCGTTTTGCCGACGACATAGTAATTCTGTCAGATACAGCAAAGGACCTGGAAGAGCAATTGAACGGAATGGACAGTGTGCTGTAAGGTGCATATAAGATGAACATTAACAAGAGCAAAACTAGGGTAATTGAGTGCAGTGTAAGGAAATCAGGTGATGCTGAAGGAATTGGATTGGGAAACGAAGCAATAAAGGAGGTAGATGAGTTTTGTTACTTGGGCAGTAAAATAACAAATGATGGTCGCAGTACAGAGGATATAAAATGCAGAATGGCAATGGGTAGAAAAGCGTTCTTGAAAAAGAGAAATTTGTTATCATCGAATATTGATTTAAGCCTAAGGAAATCCTTTCTGAAGGCATTTGTATGGAGTGTTGCCTTGTATGGGAGTGAGACATGGACGATAAACAGTGCGGACAGGAAGAGGATTGAGGCTTTTGAAATATGGTGCTACAGAAGAATGCTGAAGATTAGGTGAGTGGATCGCGTAACTAATGAGGAGGTACTGAACAGAATTGGGGAGAAAAGAAATTTCTGGCATACCTTGACTAAAAGAAGGGATAGATTGGTAGGACACATTCTTAGACATCAAGGAATTGTGAATTTAGCGTTGGAGGGAAGTGTGTGGGGAAAAAATCGCAGGGGAAGACCAAGAGACGGATACAGTAAGCAGATTCAGACAGATGTAGGTTGCCGTTCTTATGTGGAGATGAACAGGCTTGCTCAGGATACGGTATTGTGGAGAGCTGCATCAAACCAGTCTCCGGACTGACGACCACAACAACAACAACATGAAATATGCCAAGAATAGCGCCAAATATATAACGAACAACGCTAAATTTTGCAAGTGTAACAACACATTTTAGCTTCCACAGAAATGATGAAACAAGATTTTAAAGAACTATCATGAGAATTCGCAAAAAAAAAAAAAAAAAAAAAAAAAAAAAAAAAAAAAAAAAAAAAAAAAAGTAACAGTGAATTTGTCGAGAAATGAAGCTGGCGGAAAATAACACAGCATATGGCTACAAAACAAAACAGCAATGATACAAATATGTATACACGTCAGCATAGCTACTCTGCAATTTGTGTTTAAGTGCCTGGCAGAGAGTTCATGTAAGCGCCTTCAAGCTACTTATCGACCGATCCATTCTCGAACAGCAAGCGGAACAAAGGAACACATATTTCCTGTTTACATATGATTTCATTTATTATGGCGATCGTGTCTCTCTATGCGGGTGAGTGTCAACAAAATACGGTTGCATTCGGAGGAGAAAGTTGGTGAAAAATTTCATAAATCGATCAATGCAACTAATAACGGCTTTCTTTGAATGATTTCTACCCCACCTCGTTTATCATTTCCGAACCAATCTGCCCGATAATACAAAACAAGCTGCCGTCCTATGAATTATTCGTTAGTTCCACCCGGTGAGCGTCCAACAACTCGGAGATCTACTCCTAAAGGGGAGGGAAAACTGTAGTGTAGGTACAGATGACACTTTTACGTGGCCCTAGAGCGAAGAATGCTGGGAGCAAATGTTTGCATTCAACTCGTAGCGCACTGGTTGTTAGAACATGCCCCGCCTCTTTCTCCCAGTGCAGCCAGTTTACAATTTGTAGCTTACAGGTTTTAAAAGAAACAATGTGTAATGGGTTAAAGCATCGAAGAAGGAACATGAAATAATCATCACTTTTAATGTTTGAGTGATCCAAAACTGGATCTTACATTTAGGAAATATGAGCACTTTGAATGGACTTATTAAGCGGATGTCGCAACGATTTATGATTCTTTTTATTGCCGCAGCAATGAATAACAATCTGATTTACATTTCTCACACCACTTTCAATAACAGCCTTCATTTTTCTCAAAAGAGTCGTCGGGGTTTGTGGAGTTATTTTTGCAAATAACAAAATGTTCAAATGTTTGTTAAGCTTATGGGACTTAACTACGGGGTCATCAGTCCCTAAACTTACAAACTACTTATGAACTACTTACGAACTAGGACGGCACAAATATCCATGCCCGAGGGGGGATTCGAACCCCCGACCGTAGTGGCCGTGCAGACCGTGACTGAAGCGCCTCAGTCTCCTCGGCCACCGCGGCCGGCTGCAAATAACAATGTGGATGACAACAATCAATACCATCCACGAATCAACGATACATTGACGATGACTATGGTGCACAATGCTGTTACGCAGGTGAAGTTGCCAGAGAGCATATACATTCCGTAGAAGGGTTGACAACGTCAGTGGTTTCCCACCGAATCTGGTGGTTTTTTAAAGCCGACGGTGGGAAAAAATCTGTCAGTGGGAGGTGGGAAAGTTGGTGGATTTTAATGAAATCGTATATATATTAAAAAAATGTTGCAGAAGTAATATAATCCTAATTTGAAATTATTAACGAATATGGACAGATAAAAGACTAGGAAATGTATCACATTATTGGATAAAATGTAAAATTCTTACGAGTTCAAAGATATTAACAAAGGTATCACTCATTGCTCATTGTAGAGTACGAAAAACTGACATTGTGTTAATGGTATGTATTTGTTACTACAGCACTTCATCAGATTTTTCTTGTTGTGAAAATGACTGAACATTGTAGACACTTAATATGTGACTGTACTTTCATTGTTAACTTTCTTTTTTCTCAGATGAGATTACATTGGAATATAGCTGAAATCTAGATCTTCTGACATAAAATAAAGACAATAGTATGACTGACGCTGACCTCCTTTCCAGACTGGATTACTTTGTGTTTTCAAGTTCAAATATTCCCCAATTTGCTGTCTGTACCCGACAAGTATTCCAATGGCTCAAAGTAATTATTGTTTGTTTTTATATATAAAATGTTTACTGAAGTGCTTTTGAATAAACAATATTTTTTTTGTATTTCCGTCTAGTGTGTATACAGATAAGTCAGGTACATAAAAACTCCTCCTTTAAAATGCATAGTTGCGTCCAAATTTCAAATCAATCGGTCAAGAACAAACGAATAGACAGTTTTTTTTTTTTTTTTTTTTTTTTTTTTTTTTTTTTTTTTTTTTTTGCATGGGAACTTCGTTGGTTTTTGGTGGGATTTTACGGTCACTTCGGTGGTTTTTATCATGGCCTCGTTGGCAACCCTGTTCCGTAGGCAGACGATGTCAGCCGACTTCCGCCGATCATGGAGGGGCCATGTAAAAGTGCGTGCCCAGTAACTGGAAGTCTGGAACTGTTACCAGGTGTTCTTCCAATGAAACGTATCCTTAGTTTCGCTCTCCTCCAAGATTATCTGTGTCTTCTTTCCAATGGAAGTTTTTCGCGGTTGTAACTCTAGGTGCTGTTTTGGTCTTAAGTCCACAGACAGATCTACCCACCCCCCTCCTCTATCCTGAACAAGCCTGTTCATATCAAGGGCGGAAATCCATATCTGAACCTATTTGCTGTGTTTGTCCCTTGGTCTCCCTCCCTCTGAGATTTTTACCCCAACACACCCACTTCCCACCATTGCAAAATTCACGATTCCTTTATGTCTCAGATCGATCCCTTCTTTTAGTCAACGTATGACAGAAATTCCTTTTCTCCCCAATTCTCTTTGGTCTCCCTCCCTCTGAGATTTTTACCCCAACACACCCACTTCCCACCATTGCAAAATTCACGATTCCTTTATGTCTCAGATCGATCCCTTCTTTTAGTCAACGTATGACAGAAATTCCTTTTCTCCCCAATTCTCTTTGGTCTCCCTCCCTCTGAGATTTTTACCCCAACACACCCACTTCCCACCATTGCAAAATTCACGATTCCTTTATGTCTCAGATCGATCCCTTCTTTTAGTCAACGTATGACAGAAATTCCTTTTCTCCCCAATTCTGTTCAGTGCCTTGTGATGTTACAACAACGTACAACAAACACCCATTTGGAGCGCAACGCGCACTAGTTTGCGACGACTGAACAGGCAATCAGCCACTGCGACGAGGTAGTTTCGCCCAAAACCGTTGTAAAACATAACGTCTCGCCCAGTTTCGCATCAAGCGGTGTAGGACCACATGGAAAATACGCTGGCGGACGTGATGTCATGTTCAACTGCCAGTTTTCTCGCCAAAAATTGGGAACTGTCTTTAGTTTTAGATACTATATTGAAACTATTAAAGTTACAGACTAGCACGGAGAAGCAAATGAAAGACGAGAACAGCGCTGGTCAGATGATGTGTTGACATCATTTATATTATTTTTATACCAAAAGTTATTGAGAAAAATAATATTAATTCATTTGGAAAAATCCAGAGGCTAAAGTAATTGAAGTAACGAGCGAGGGTCGAAATGGAAAGTCTTATCGAGGCGCAAAGTTTGCTATAACCAGATTATCTGCAACATTTATATTGCGCATTATAATGAACTTTTAAGGAAAAGCAATAATGATTTGTTAACAACAATACAAGGCATACACACAAACAGCGAGGCAGTGATAATTTTCAGGTGTCGTAAACACACAACATGGCCTGTTCAGAATATATTATTGTGGTTTACTTTAATATGTTGTCTTTGTGTAAAATAAATTATTTTGTTTATAGATCGTAATTTATTTAAATTTATGATAACATATGAAGGTCGCAGCACAGAGGATATAAAATGCAGAATGGAAATGGGAAAAAAAGCTTTTTAGAAGGAGAGAAATTTGTTAACATCGAATATTAATTTAGGCTCGTGAAATTTATTTCTGAAGGCATTTGTGTGGAATTTTCCCTTGTACTGGAGTGAAAATTGACGATAAATAGATTAGACAGGAAGAGGATAGAGGCTTTTGAAATGTGGTGCTAGAGAATAATACTAATGATTAGGTGGATAGATCGCGTAACTAATGAAGAGGTACTGAACAGAATTGGGGAGATCGACTGGTAGGACATATTTTTAGACATGAATGAATCGTAAATTTAGCATTGAAGGGAAATCACAGAGTGAGACCAAGACACGAAATAGTAAGCAGATTCAAATGGATGTGGGTTGCCTTTGTTATGAAGAGATGAAGAGGCTAGCTCAGGATAGAGTAGGCTGAATACCTACATTAAACC
This sequence comes from Locusta migratoria, assembly GCA_026315105.1. Classification (NCBI taxonomy): domain Eukaryota; kingdom Metazoa; phylum Arthropoda; class Insecta; order Orthoptera; family Acrididae; genus Locusta; species Locusta migratoria. The sequence goes on from CM048747.1 coordinate 48,302,707, forward strand.
AGCCTCCGCACTGAAGACCACAACATCAGTTAACAGAATAGCTATTTAATTACTAAAATAGTTTTGTAGAACTGTTTTCTGGCGTTAATCCAACTTTTTGACAAATTCAAGCAGGACCATTTGTTGTGTATTTCTCTAGTGTACGGTTGAAGACGTACCAGACCAGTTTCGCAATGACCTAAATTACAAGAAACCCGTTTCTCAATTAACAAGCTAGTTTCAATAAATACGTGCGAAGTTGAATTAAATATAATTATTTTTCAGTTAGCAGTTGCAACATCCAAACTGCTGTCGATGTGTATTTGCTGAAGCCGATATATATATTTACGCCAACTTACGACCGTGAAGCGCGTTTTGGAATAATAAACCAGCTTTAAAAGTGGCTGGTTGCTGTATTTAGGAAAAAAAATTAGAGCGAACTCTATTTAGTGTCTCATTTCAAAATCTGATTCTGTCAGCATCGCCTGAATTGATTTGAATGCATTCTTAGATATTGGCATTTATAGAATCCCTGATATTTTTAATCAGTTGAGACTTTAAACACATTTCCTGTAAACTGTTTAAAGACAAGAAAGTATTCATAACGGCTGCGATAAATTTAAAGGAGCAAGCAGTGCAGTAAAAGGAAAAGAAGAAGTGGTTGTTCCTATGTAAGGCGTGAAGCGTCGCGACAAGGGCGGCCTGACTGGCCTGTGACCTTTTAGCCACCCCCGCCTCTCGAGAGAAATTTCTCTCTGACATTTACCCAGTCTACAAGCTAGGTTAATCTAGTGACTCTCTTAATGGAATTCGGCAAACTGAAATCGCGTCTGAGATCGTTGCGGTTGGAAGTAGGAATAATTTGTAAAAGAAATTAAATGCTGTTAAGGTCAGCCCAGTGGAATAGTTGACTTTTTACAAATGTAGAAACTTTGTCTATAACCAAAACCAGTTGGTGAGCGTCACAATAAAGGAAACTGTCGCGCAATGTGAGCTCAAATTCTGGCATCCATTATTCGGCGCTGTTCACGTAGTTCTGCAAGAGTTGTGGCTTAACGAGACGGAAGTGTCACTTGTCGCCCCATCATACCCCACACGTCATCTACTGGATATATTTTTTTTATTTTTCATTTTTAATTATTTATTTATTTTTACTGATTCTTCCGTCGCTTCTTGGTGGAACATCATCATACTGAATTAAAATCACAATGTTAAGTATGTTCCACAAGTTTATTTTAATTCGAGAAACCAGTTTTCGGCTTATAAGTCCATCTTCAGACTTTACTTTTTATCTCAAAGAAGTTGCAATGTTTTAATAGAGTCTTCAAAGATATTCTACTTCTTACATTGTACTCAAGCACAGAACAATTATCAAAATGTTCAAATGTTTGTAAATCTATCGGACCAAACTGCGTGGTCATCAGTCCGTAGCTTACAAACTACTTAAACCTAGGTAAACTAACCTATGGACAAACACACACACCCATGCCCCAGGAAGGACTCGAACCTCCACGGCGAGCAACCGCGCGCTCCGCAGCGTGGTTCTTTAGACCGCTCGGCTACTCCACCGCGGCGAACAATTATCATCCTTGGCTCTACTGTGGTAGTACAATTAAAATGTTTCAATAAAACAATCATTAATAAATATCACGAGGGGAAACCAGGAATGAACTTAATTTTAATCTCGAAAATCTATATGTAAAACATTGAAAAACAGTTAACCATTCCAATGAACAAACTTACTTGAGACTGCCTAATAATATTTTTTAAAAACTTCCACTGGGCTATGTAATGGATATCATGGAATAAAACTATAGCCGTAAACTGATATCCATTACCTACCACAATGAAAGTTATTAAAAAGGGTTAAGGGCGGGAATAGTAATATACCTGTCATTAAAGAAAAAAAATTTGTTGACTCAGCAGAAGTGTTTTGAAGTCCTATGTCTGCGTTATGATGTCTCACAAGTAATAAAAATTTTAACAACCATTAGGTGCGCGTTTGGACATAAAATTGCTGGTGTCATTAAAAACCTAAGATAGAAGAACAGACATGGTAATTAATACTCCTTAGCAGAGAGAATGGTAATACGTGTGGTGCGTGATGACATTACTTACCATGAAAGGTATTCTAGTGCACAGATAGTATATAATAGATTTAGAAGAGCAATATTTCTGAATACGAATTGCCGTGCATATTATTATGGACTCAACATGAATATTGGGACGTCGCAATACGTCATTACACCTTATGCAAATTAAGGTTGGTGTTTATCAGGTTTTTCTAATTTTGTAAATTTTAGTAGTTATAAACCCTATGTATAACAAGTTATTTTTACTAATGCAGATACCTGAAGATGCAACTTTAATGGCGCGAAACCTAATATTGGCATTAAAGACAGCTAAGGCGGATTACGATAATTCAAGAAAAGGAATCCTAGCTTAATCGTCTACATTTTCTAGACTTTCTTAACAATGTATTTCAGCTGTAGATGCCCAAAGTATAAAATAGTCTGTGTTAACGAAGGGGGTCGGAATGCCGGCCAGCGTGGATGTGTTTTTTAGGCGGTTTTCCACATCCCCCTAGGTGAATACCGGGCTGGTCACCAAGTCCCGCCTCAGTTACACGATTGACAAACATTTAGTAACACTTTACACTTTCACACTTAAAACACCGCACGCAGATATTTGGAGTACACAATTAAGAGGCCGCGGTGGAGTAGCCGAGCAGTCTAAAGCAGCTCGCTGCGGAGCGCGCGGTTGCTCGCCGTGGAGGTTCGAGTCCTCCCTGGGCCACGTGTGTGTGTGTGTTTGTCTGTAGGTTAGTTTACATAGGTTTAAGTAGTTTGTAAGCTACGGACTGATGTCCACGCAGTTTGGTCCGATATATTTACAGACATTTTGAACACAGTTCCTCCCGGGGGGCATGGGGTGGCGACGAAGGGCATCCGGCCACCTCGTTAAAGTTGACACGCCATTTCCGCATTTAACAAAGCCGACCCTGCATGTGCGGGAACATGGCCAAAGAGAAAGAAAGAAAGAAGTATTAGCAAGTGGCGAGCTCACGGCATTACAGAGATCGCAAGCAAACGAAAGCGAGAAGCAGCGCTAGAGCTGGTGAAGGGTTCTCCGCACAGCCGAGTTGGCAGCGAGCAAAGTGGCGGCGTGCGTTTAGCGGCGGGGGCTCATTAGGGGCGTGTGTGTGTGTGTGTGTGTGTGTGTGTGCAGACAAAAGCGGCGAAGGTGCTTGTCGTTAGCGGCGTCTGCTCTCCACAGCCGGCTGTTTGCCGCTCCGCTGTACCAGCCACACTCGCTAGCGGCCTCTCTGCACTGCACTGCTGCGACACACGTGGAGTACCAAGGCGATTCCCAAAGTAAGATCAGAAACTTTTGTCCAGAGGTACCCCTGTACTGCGCGCACTACACTGCTCAAAACAATTAGCTGAGATATCATACACAATATAGAACATGGTAACGTATTTTATGTTATTGATCTTAAACTCTAGTACAAGCTGTTTGGTGACTAATTTGCTACTCTTACCAGTGGCGCCTTTTATTCTAAAACCTATCACAGGTATATTGGTAAAGTTATCTCTATTCTCTATCCTATCTCTCAGTTTTTTCAACATGCCAATAATGGGGCTCCCAGCGTTCAGAAGACTGTTACCTATCCAATCTGTACAGTAATATCAAGGGTTACCTGGTTCATTGTATTTATCATCATCCTTTTTCCCATGCAAAAGATATCCTCAATTTCCCGAAAACATGTTCCTTTTTCTATCTCTCTTAAACTCTTTTACTTTCCACTCACTGCTAACGTCACACAACTACACTGCTCAAATCAATTAGGGGATCAAGTGAGATACCATATACATTGTACACATGGTGACGTATTTTATTGAGATATTGGTTACAACTGTAATTTGTGTGTGATACAGTACGATATTTTGCTGTATCAACTCTTTATTTGAGACTTATATGGCGTTTACTTAGGGCGAGCCACCATGGAGGCTCTCGTAGCCCTCTAATATCGTATGTGATCACCTCGGAGAGCCGAACAGTTCCACACCTGAGTAGCATCGACAATATAAGGTTATCAGTCACCTCTTGAGGAACATTTGCCCACTCTTTCATTAGTGCAATACCTAACTCTGCAATCATAGGTGCTGGTCTGGCTGCAATGCAAGTGCATCCCAGACATGCTCAATCGGGCTTAAGCCCGGTTAACAAGCTAGTCACTCCAGTCGTTCAACCCTCAGCTTCAAGCACGTTGTCCACCAGTGCAGCTCGGTAGGAACGAGCATTATCGCACACCTACGGCACCAGCGTAGGTCACAACAAAAAGAAGCATCTCTAGACTTCTGAGCAGTGAAAGCGCCAAAGTAGAGGTCCGTATGAACGCTAATACTGACTGCTGCCCACAACATTCGGGCACCACTATGATCTGCTGATGTTTCCCGCACATGAGCAGGTTTGTTCCGAGTTCTACGTTGTCTACGTTGTCTACAGATCAGGGAACGACTATTGACTGACTCAACAAAAAATCTTGACTCTTCTTTGAAAATAACCCAGCGCCATTCGTTACGACTCCAATTCTGATGTTCCTCAAATGTTTGCAAATGTCCCTAGGCTAACAAACTACTTACACTAACATTAAGTAAGTTATCAATGGTGTTGAACTGGAACCTCGTATGTCAGTTGACAATTTTTATTTAATTTATGACTTGAAAATTATTTTCCAGTACGTTTTCATGGAATATTTTATTAATGAAATAATTTATAGTGATAATAATTGTTTTTATTTATTTGCTGTCGAGATAACTGTAAAATAATAATGCTTACTTCACTCTCCTGTAAAACTGATTTTTTTTTTTTTACATACGAGATTGCTGTTCAACACCATCGTTATGTTAAGAACAACACAAACAGCCACGTCCGAGGGAGGGCTCGAATCCCCCGACGGCGAACGGCCGTGTGCACCGCAGCCAGACGCCTTAGTGCGTACGGCCATTCTGCCGCGGCTCTGATGTTCCTCCGAGCAGTTTCTGCAGACTAAACGGTGTCGTGCCACATTCCTCAAGGCAGTTTGTATTGATATCAAATATTCAAAAGTTTGTGAAGCCTATGGCTTAACTGCGAGGTCATCAGTCCCTAAAATTACAAACTACTTATGAACTAGCTTATACGAAAGACACCACAAACATCTATGCCCGAGGGGGGATTCGAACCCCTGACGAGGGACGGCCTCGCGGATCGCAGCGTAGCGCCTAAATGCGCTCGGCGACTCCGCCGCGGCTGTATTGATATTGCTCATCCTGTTGATGCCTGAAGGTTGCGTTGCAGCCAAGGAGGTTAGAATCTAGGCAGGTGGTGTTATCTATGCTGAGAACAGGCATTGGTTGAAGCCACGAGAGCCATGATTTTGTGCCCAAAACCAGGATTTCTCGCTTAAAATCCTATGTGTATATTGCCCTCTTTTTGTAAAGCCACTAAATTGGTAGTCATATCGGAGGATTTACATAGAAATGACGAACTTTTCACCGACTAGAACTGCTTTACCACACAGTACGCCTAATGTTTTGGGCACAAACAAATGCCGGAATGCGCATTTCGTCGGCTTCACTTTTTCAGTATTAGGGCATCTCCAGAGATTCTAACCTCCTGTCATAACGACTTGTTAACCGGAGACAACGTTCATCTATTGCTGATAAAAAAATGGGAATGAGCGTATAGCTTTAGTGGCCGGGAGATCCCTTGCGGGACTGTTCGGCCGCCTTAGTGTAAGTCTTTTTATTTGACGCCGCGTGGGCGACTTACGTGCCAATAATGATGAGATGATGATGATTAGGACAACACACAACACCCATTCCCATGCGGGGGATCGAACCCGGACATCCTGCGTGGTAGTCAGTGACGCTACCGCTGAGCTACGGAGGCGGACATCTCTTGCTGCTGATACCCGTGGACGACCTTGCCTTCTAACGGTTCATGTTGTCTGAAATCGCGTCCAGGTCCTAGAAAATACACTCTGGACACTCCAATAGCTGCAGTCAACTCCCTCTGTGTTTGTTTCGCTTTTAACCTGCTACGCCTTACGTTCGGGTAAGTCACTTTGTTGCATTGCACTACCTGCTCACTACAGTATCTGAACCCAACTTCTTGTGCAATTCGTTTGGCAGAGTAAACAAAAGCCAACACTAACTCCCTCTACAACAACTTTCTGTTATTACCAATATCTCGGTTGCCGTAATGTTGTTGTCTCTTCGGAGCAGAACCGACACAATGACGTCGCGAACCATTTTGGTCCTCTTTGCCGATGACATTACTTCAGAACCTACATACTGTATCTCGACAGATTCCCAATTGTTAAAAACTTTAATTTTATTATTATTTTTGTCAAATCAAATGTTCTAATGTTTGTATAGCTTATGGGACTTAACTACGGCGTCATCAATCTCTAAACTTACTAACTACTTTTGAACCAGCTAACACTAAGGACGGCATAAATATCCATGCCCAAGGGGGGAGTCAAACCCCAGACCGTAGTGGCCGTGCAGACCGTAACTGCGCGCCGCAGTCCCCTCGGCCACCGCGGCCGGCTTATTTTTGTGTAGTGAATTATTTCATGCCAGTGAAGAGAACACTCTTGTATCAACATAACTTCCACACATATTCAAACATTTCTCATACTGCGTCACAAGCTGCGAGACATCTTCTGCGTTAAACTCCCGCCAGCACGTATAGCCAGCCACTGACGTTCCTCTGTAGCTCCTCATCCGTTTGCACTCGCTGCGATGCCCGCCATTTGTTCATGTTTCTGAGAAGGTGGAAGTCGATAGGAGTCGTCATAACCGTCCCGAGCATGCAGGATTTTCCCCCTCCCCCCCCCCCCCTCACCCACCCATCGCAACTGTCGCGACACTTCTGTGTGCGCACGGCGGTATCGAGCGCTGCCATGGATCAAAGCGACACACCACGTCGTCCGCTGTCAGCTGTTCCCCTCAGTTTAGCCACTGTGCCACAGTACACATCCATGTTTGCCGTAAAATTCACCTACAGAATCACCTGTGGTGGTTGGCAAGCTGCCACAGCGTCTCCACATATGACATTTTCGATTGAAGACAAGTTTGGTGATCTGGCGGCCAGGGCAAAAGGCTGACATCCTGTGAAACCGATAAGGCGAGTGTTCGTGCAGAAACACGTGAGCATATCCTGTCCCGGAGAAAGGGTATGACTACGGGATGCAGGATGTCAACTCAGGTCAAACTGATCACATTACACTGGGCGCGCACTAAAAGCTTTCACCAATACCACCTCATACCGTAAGACTTTAAGGTGCTACTGCAGTCTCTGTGATGCTTCTTCCCGAATGTTGCGGCCCTTATTTCCCCAATAACATCAAAATGTTCAAATGTTTGCATAGTCTATGGGACTTAACTACGGGGTCATCAGTCCCTAAACTTACAAACTACTTATGAACTACTTACGAACTAGGACGGCAAAAATATCCATGCCCGAAGGGGGATTCGAACCCCCGACCGTAGTGGCCGTGCAGACCGTGACTGGAGCGCCTTAGTCCCCTCGGCCACCGCGGCCGGCCCAATGACATCGTTCCAGTTTTTGTTAATTGATACTCCAGGAATATCTACTTCTAAATTATGCTTACTGGAAGCTGTTCTTGATTTGAATTCTGGGGTATTTGCTTCGTCTTCTTTAGAGAAAAAAGTAGCATCACCATTGCTAATGCTTAGTGTAGGTATTGATTATGCTTTGCATGGGAGGCTGGCTGGGCCGTAGTCTGTTATTTACCAGCTCCTGTATGTTGTTGTTAATCGGGAGTGTCCTGTTAAGAATTTTGTCGAATTCTGGTTGGAGAGATGTTCTTCTACAAAGTGTCATGTTGGTGGGATGTGGCTCAAAACAGGTAGCCAGTAGACTGTCGTGGATCGAATGCTGCCTGATGTAATACGCCTGGTCTCATCTGCGTCTAGATTCTCTCGGTGTGGGCACTGTTAAGCAGATAGGAGATGCGTATTAAGCTACAGTTAGTGCAGGGGCTGATCTATGAAATGTCTCGCCCGAAAATCCCAAAATAGTGCTGCACACATTTTGCACGATATTCTTTCGTCTTCTTGTTTTGGCTAGTTTTTATGGGACGTTCCTACAAAGTCGAGTACCTATCTAGCGTAACTCTTAGATATTTGGGGAAGTTGTTATGATTAAGGCGATAGTTATCAAACATAACACTTAGTACTCTATTATCCATCGTGTTGTTAAAGTGAAAGCAGCATATGTCTTTTCTATGGGTGTAAGGCCACAACCTCAATGTCTTCAAGTTTATTCGCAGTCGCTCCCAGTTCGAGGTAAACCTTTATATAAAAAAGTTATAATACTGTGTCCTAAAACAACATAGTTAATATCGTTACTGGACACTATCAAATATTGAGGTTATCGAATTGTTATTTTCAAGTATGCAGCTTAAATATCCTAAATCTAGATTTCGAAAATAGTTCATTTTCGGTTCATTAAGAGCGTTAACTTATTTTCCTACACAAATCCAGTTTTAGTACTGCCTCAGCTGTCAGAGAATTGGCTGATGTATAGTTTCTTGACTACAAGAAAATTTCAGTCGCCGAATGACGCTACCAACCAATTTACTAGTGACCTCAAATATGTCAATGATACTGTTTTCTTTTAAAGTTACCAACACTTTGTTTCATGTGTCAGAGTGGGACTCGATTGCTTATAAACAACGCGGAGACTCCTCGTTGGTGTATCATAAAATCGGGTATCTTTTTTCATTCATTGTGTCGTCATAAGCACGCTTGAATAATATTTATTGTTCCTGCCATTCCGACACGGCTGTTTCATTACATCCACGATTCCCTCTACCATCAGCGATGTAAACACGTACAGCTTGTTAGCATTCTGCACATTTATGGGCAAAAGATTAGCTTGTGCACGTTATTCGGTGTCTTGCGCTATTTTGTTAGTGGGACAAGTTACATGTCGTTCTTGGAACGCTGCCAACACGTGCTGCTGCAATGCAGGTCCTGCGACACGCGCGCATATTATGTCACTTAAGAGTAGGAGCGAAGTGCCTAGCATCTAAAACAATTTTTATTTATTTATTTATTTTTAACTAGCTTAAACCCGCGTATTCGCTCGCGTGTTGGTTAATTATGATAGATAAGCAATCTTTCAGTAGTGTGCTATGACACTGGTTTTGAAGGAACTGAAAAATATTCCTATCAGATTGCAGAAGTTTATGCACTTACCGTTTATCAGGAAAGTAAGTAGTGTAGATCAAATCACACGTAAAAATGCACTCGTTTCGAAGAATCCAACCACAAAATTCAACAATAATGATTGCAATAATATCACAGATTGATCACTTGATGTCATGCGCGCGAAACGTCAAATCGATTTTTTTAAAGTGATGTATTAAAAGAAATTTCTTTTTTACTGCGTTATTTATTTATTCTTATATTTCCTCGTTCATATGCTTATCCTTACAGAGAAAGATCTGAAGACATTGTAGCACGCATAGACCAAAGATATGGTCTTTGGCATCACGTTTCGCTTTATGTAACCTCCTTGCTATAGAGTCACAAACATCATCGCTAGCCTTCAGTCCGAATTTTTTTTAATAATTTGACGACTTTCAACCACCATATATTCCACCGTGATGTACAACGGGAGGCTTCGGACAACAATTACACACAGACCATTCGTTTGCGTTCTGTAGTTTCGGTGCAGAGCGAAATATTAACACAACACACACACACACGTAGAATTTTACATACACCAATAACTTTCCATCCCAATATACTCCACCCTTTTATCAACTCTCAATCATCAATGCCACCAATAAAACCATTTTCAAAGAGTAAATATAATTTTCAAAGAGTAATTATTGTTCCGCATTTCGCGTTATATTCTTCAAATTACTAAATATCTATCAGATAGCTATAAACCGTGCCTAAAACCTTCCTCGGGTATAAATTAGTAACTGTACAAACATTTAAGTCTCTGCGTCTTGTCGTTCGGACGTGATAAACGTACACCGAACAGACATTCACATTAATTTATATAGATAAATAGCTATCCGATCACCATAAAACCGTGCCTAAGGCCCGGCGCACACTTGACGCAACAGAGGCAGAGCAGAGGCAGAGGCGAGGCGCAGGGCCTCTGCTGGTCAGCGCACACTTGACGCAGCGCAGGCAGAGGAGGGCAACAGCACGTGCTGCATGTCCACTGCAAACCTCTCCATGCAATCAGATTTCATTCCTGGATCTCCTTCAAAACTCAGTTAATGTGTGTGTGTGTGTGTGTGTGTGTGTGTTCTGATAGAGTATAACAGCACTGCAAGGTCTGTTGAGCAACAGGCAAAAGTGACGAATATTTGGCGAACTTTCCTGGTGTATGGAAGTTCATTATAAGCTCTTGAGCTATTCCGACTAAACAGACGACATTTCCAAAAGGGTCACATGCTCAGTAAGAAGGACTTAAAAGAGAAGAAAAATAGTGTGACACGTCACACTCGCTAAAGAAAAATTAGGGATATGTTTTAGGAATTTAATTAAAGTCAGATTTATTTTTCTTTCATTTCTTTTATAATTCAGTGAAAAAAGTGTCACAGCAAACAATTGAAAGAAACTTTATACCACTGACATATTTAAGCATGATTGTGGCGCAGTATATGCGATCAGAAACACTTTTCTTCTCGGTGACACCTGGTATGCTTTTCATATGTCTTAGATTGAAAGATACAACGATATGAAAAATTTTGCAAATTATAGTTTCCTTGTTTAACTGCATTTGCACGCAAAGTGTTTCATTACTTAGGTCTTTATTCGTAGCTCTTCCATGCTCCTAAGTACTAAGATACTGACGTTTGCTTTTTTCGTTCTATTAACGGCAGCTGTGCATGAGATGCAGTATTTTATTACATTGCATTCCTATTTTGTCTCTGTCATCATTTCTAATGATAATTACATCAGCAGCCATTATATTTGTTTGTAATTAGTGAAGCTAATGCTAATACTTTTGCAAACGTTGAATTTCTGAACGTAGTATAGAATTCAGGTTGAGAATTACTGACGAGAGACGTTTCTAGCATCATCTATGATTTAGCAGTGAGCTGAAGCTCCACGAAGGGGTGTACATTGTGTTTCAAGAAATTGAAGAAAGTCCCTGACAGTAAAAAAAAAATCGTTGCACGTCCCTTCTGGTATCGCCGAACTTATTATTCAGTAGTAACGGGAATTTTAGCTTATATAGTGCTTCCATGATTGCCACAAAGTTTACTGAAACCAGAAACTATAGACCGTAAAAATACACAATCAGCATCTTCGGTTTATGAATCTCGGTGTCTTTCTATTTCAGTAAGTTATTCGTTTCCAGTTTGGGTCTGTATCGGCAGCATACGAAGAAGGGAGACACGAGGCAGCTCCGCACTCGGCACAGCAGGCGGCAACAGCCGCGCGTGTGCCGCGTAGCTGCCGACCGCGTCGCGTCAAAAGTGTATCTCACGTATTTTCTCGAGAATCGAAAGAGATATAGCTCTCCTTCCACCGTTAAAAACAATTTCGATATGTTACCTACATTTCGTTCGCAGTAATGTATGGTGTAAAACGCACCAAACGCAAACTAGCCAGCGACTACTTTTTCCACCGCAAACTCTTCAAAATATGCGCGGCGTTGTACTTTATTTGTTATTATAACAATAACTATGTACAATAACGAAAAGACTACCCCCCCCAACGTCATGCGGTGGCTTTTGCCTATATGGTACAGAAAAATAATTTTTTTCTAGTGAGTAGTTTCTGCAAAATCGATTGTGGAAGCTGCGTTAGCACAAAACGCGCACAAATAGGAAAATAGTATTTTTAATTTTTTTACGTAGAAAGTAAAAGTGTTACAAAGAAACTAAGTACAGAGAAGGATGAAGCTTATATTCGCCTAGATAAAACAATTTTTTTCGAAGCATATCGGATGACTTGAAATTTCACTTTCCGACAGAGGTAGAACAGAGGCGCAGGAAAACTGTGCGCCTCGGACAACCGGACAGAGGCGTGACCGAGGAAACGCCTGCCCTCCGCCTCGGCTGCGTTAAGTGTGCGCTGCCCCATTAGAAAGCATGCGTTACAGACGGACGGAGGCCTCGCCTCTGCCTCTCCTCTGCCTCTGCTGCGTCAAGTGTGCGCCGGGCCTAAAGCCTTCCCCGGGTAGACATTAGTAACTGTACAAATTTTTAGCTCTTTATGTCTTGTGGTTCAGACGTGATAAACGTACACCAAACAGACATTCACATTTATATATATAGATTGTGAACTCACGTCCTGTGAGTGAGTAATTACACAGTATCGATAGTATGAATACAGGTCCTATATGATTGCCGATGGTATGTTATACAATTGTTCCTCAGTAACAAATTCAAATGAAAAGTGAGTGGACGATCAACAAATCTCGGGACACACGAAACCTTCCCTGTATTATTACTGAACCTCCTGCGATGGTACAGCCAGGTGGGATGGAACCCGGGAGGCAATACTCACTTTACGTCTTATCTTAGAAGATAGATTAAGGAAAAGCAAAGCTACATTTTTAGCTTTTGTAGAATTGTAGAAAGCATTTGACAATGTTGACTGGAATACACTCTTTCAAATTCTGATGTCATCAAGGGTAAAATAAAGGGAAAGGAGAGTTATTTACAACTTGTACAAAAGCCAGACCGCAGTTATTAGACTCGAAGGGCATGAAAGGGAACCATCAGTTGGGAAGGGAGTAAGACAGGGTTGTAGCCTTTCTCCAATGTTATTCAATTTGTACATCGAGCAGGCGGTGAAGGAAAGCAAGGAAAAATTTGGAATAGGGATTAAAGTTCAGGGGGAAAAAATAAAAACATTGCGTTTTGCTGATGACATTGTAATTCTGTCAGAGACAGCAAATGACCTGGAAGAGCAGTTGAATGGAATGGACAACATGTTGAAGAGAGCGTATAAAATGAACATTGACAAGAGAAAAACAAAAATAATGAAATGTGGTCTTAGAAAATCAGGCGATGCTGAAGGAATTAGATTAGGTAACGAAACAATGAAGGTGGTAGATGAGTTTTGTTACTTGGGTAGTAAAATAACATGCGATGGTCGCAGTACAGAGGATATAAAATGCAGAATGGCAATGGGAAGAAAAGCAGTTTTGAAAAAGAGAAATTTGCTAACATCGAATATTAATTTAAGGGTAAGGAAGTCTTTTCTGAAGGAATTTGTGTGGAGTGTTGTCTTGTACGGGAGTGAAACATGGACGATAAGCAGTGCGGACAGGAAGAGGATAGAGGCTTTTGAAATGCGGTGCTACAGAAGAATGCTGAAGATTAGGTGGGTAGATCGCATAACTAATGAAGAGGTACTGAACAGAATTGGTGAGAAAAGGAATTTTTGGTATACCTTGACTAAAAGAAGGGATCACTTGGTAGGACACATTCTTAGACATCGGGGAATCGTAAATTTAGCATTGGAGGGAAGTTTGTGGGGTAAAAATCGCAGAGGGAGACCAAGAGACACGTATAGTAGGGAGATACAAGTGGATGTGGGTTGTCGTTCTTATGAGGAGATGAAAAGGCTAGCTCAGGATAGAGTAGGGTGGAGAGCTGCATCAAACCAGTCTCCGTACTGAAGACCATAACAACAACAATCTACATTTTATATCTACTTCGGCCATCAGAAGTTATCTTGCTACCAAAAAAGAAACCTAATCTATTAATGAAATTCCTTCAGCATCGCCTGATTTTCTGATACTACATTCCATTACCCTCGTTTTACTCTAGTTAATGTTCATCTTATCTATTCCTTTCAAGACACTGTCCATTCCGTTTAATTGCTCTTCCAGGCCTTTGCAGCCTCTGATACAATCACTATGTCATAAACAAATCGCAAGGTTTTTATTTCCTCTCCCTGGGCTTTAATTCCCTCTCCAAATTTCTCCTTGCATTCCTTCAAAGTTTGCTCAATGTATAGATTGAACTAAATTGGGGAAAAGCTACAACCCTGTCTTACTCCCTTCTCAGCAACTCCAGCCCTTTCTACATCTACATAGATACTCTGCAAATCACATTTAAGTGCGTGGCAGAGGATTCATTAAACACATCCATAACTTTTCTCTACCGTTCCATTCTCTAATAGCGCGCGGGAAGAAAGAACATGTAAATCGTTCCGTTTTCGATCTGATTTCTCTTATTTTATTGGGATGGTCATGTCTCCCTAAGTAGGTGGGTGCTAGCAAAATATTTTCACATTCAGAACTAAAAGTCGGTGATTGAAACTTCGCAAACAGATCACGCCGCAATGAATAACGTCTTTCTTTTAATGATTTCCACCCCAATTCGTGCAACATTTCCGTGACGCTTTCCGCTCCGTCACGTGATAAAACAAAACGAGCTGCCCTTCTCTAAACCTTCTCAATATCTTCCGTCAGTCCCACCTGGTGAGGGTCCCACAAGGGGCAACAGTACTCCAGGAGAGGACGCACAAGTGTGATGTTGGCAGTATCTCTGGTGGAGCTGGTGCATCTTCGAAGCGTTCTGCCAATGAAATGTAACCTTTGGTTCGCCTTCCCCACAATATTTTCTGTGTGTTCTCTCCAGTCAAAGCTGTTCGTAATTGTAACTCCTAGGTATTTGGTAGAATTTACGACCTTAAGGTTTGACTGATTTATCGCGTAATTGAAGTTCAGCGGTTTTCTTTTAGTGGTCATGTGTATTACTTCGCTCTTTTCTTTATTTAGTGTCAATTGCCAATTTTCGCACCATGTAGAAATTTTGTCTAAATCGCTTTGCAGTTGCTTTTGATCCTCTGTTGACTTCACTAACCGATAAACGACAGCATCATCCGCGAACAGTCTAAGGGAGCTATTCAGATTGTCCTCGACTCTGATAATTGCTGACTGGTTTTTGTACAAGTTGAATATACCTCTTCGCTCCCTATATTTTACCCCTGCTACCTTCAGTCAACATTGTCAAAAGCTTTCTCCAGATCCACAAATGCTAAAAAGGTAGGTTTCCTTTTCTGTACCGTACTGCGACCATAATTTGTTAATTTACTGCTCAAGTAAAGTAGTCATCTACCACCTTTATTGTTTCGTTACCTAATCTAATTCCTTCAGAAACGCCCAATTTTCTTCGCCTGTAATCCATTACCCTTGTTTTGCTCTTTTTAATGTTCATTTTATACGCACCTTTCTACACACTGTCCATTCCGTTGGAATACTCTTCCAGGGCCTTTAATGACACTGACAGAATGAGAATGTCATCGGCAAAATGCAATGTTTTTATTTCTTCGCCCTGAACTGTAATTCCTTCTCCATATTTTTCCTTGCTTTCCTTTATAGCTTACTCAATGTACAAATTGAATAACATTGGAGAAAGACTACAACCCTGTCTTACTCCCTTTACAACCTCTGCATCCCTCTCATGCTCTTGAACTCTGATAACTGCTGTCTGGTTTTAGAACAAGTTGTAAATAATCTTTCGTTTCTTATATTTTACTCCTACTTGCTTCAAAATTTGTAAGAGTGTATTCCAAACAACAATACCAAAATTTTCTGCAAATCTACAAAAGCTAGAAATCTACGTCTGCCTATCCTTAATCTATCTTCTAAGATAAGCCATAAAGTGAGTGTTGCCTCCCGTTCTCCTCAATCCAAACGGATCTTCCCCGAGGTCGGTTTCTACCAGCTTTTCCATCCTTCTGTAAATTTATTACTACTTCTTGTAAATGTGTGTATGTAGTTAATGGTATAACATTAGAGTGATGTGTACTCTGCCACAGATATACTGGCCGGCCAGGTTTCTGCGACGCCGCCAGAGAATCGACCTGCGCGCGGTGACAGCCAGGTCGAGATTGGCGGCTGTGTAGCGAGCGCTCCCCTTTAGCTGCCGTCTGCACCGAGCAAACCGGGCCGCTGCTGACGTCACGCCGGGGAGGGAATTTCAGACGAGTCGCGAATCTCTCGGTCTTTGAGCGCATCTTTGCCGGCGTCGCCCGTCAATACGTGACGGCTTTAGGCAGACCGCTAGACTCTGGCCGGGCGGGAGGCGGCTTCGATCCGATCGCCGCCACAGCTCTGCATTCGACCCGAGGTGCTGAATTTTTAACAGCGCAGAGAGGGACGCGCTATTGTCCAACTAAACAGTGCACTTGTGAAACCTACCTGTGCTCTCTGCATTGCTTCAAAGTTCGTCGGATATGATGTGCCACACGGAGTGGTCGCAAAGTCTAACAAGGAGACTACATGGGTATCGGATTTTAGAAATTTTTTGTATTTACAGCACGTTAAATTCAGAACTCGGATAACAATCAGCCAAAGCCATTCGACACAACTCTCAAAAATTCTTGAGAAAATCGACATTGAAGTTTTGCAAAGTGTACCTAAGTACACTACCAGTATTTATCCAGTAGTAGCATTTGTTGCTATAGCTCAGGGGATGGTCTCCTTGCCGGCCGCGGTGGCCGAGGGGACTGCGGCGCGCCAGTCACGGTCTGCACGGCCACTACGGTCGGGGGTTCGAATCCCCCCTCCGGCATGGACATTTGTGCCGTCCTAGTTCGTAAGTAGTTCATAAGTAGTTTGTAAGTTTAGGGACTGATGACCCCGTAGTTAAGTCCCATAAGCTTAACAAACATTTGAACATTTTGCTCAATTTCAGAAGTGGCAGTGTTACCAACTGTAGCGCTCATTGCAGAGTCATCTTGGTGTCTCGGTGTTTGCGTTGTTTTTATTCATACGAAATTGAGAACTTACTCAGAGAACGTTCTTTCGCTCTGAAAATCTTCTCTGGAGCACAGTGGCGTAGGTATATCACAAAGGGCCCCGGGGCGAAAATATTAGGGCCCTCTTTTAAAACTATACAGATACAAAACTACTTCATCATCAGCTCCTTACCACCCACTGGAAGACATGAGACAAACCTAAATACTACTAAGTAAATTATTATATGTCACGCAGCAGATAATATTTGATCGTACTCTCTAATACAATTATAACTGTGAAAGTTCGTTTGATTATTATGCTTTCACGCAAAATTTGCTGGGTGGATTTGGATAAAATTTTGCAGAGGAATAAGGTTGGACTTGGGTAGGACATACAGATAATACACCCCATGGGATAGTTTTCGAAATTGCTCCATACTAGGCGAATGAAGTTGTAGGCAGAAGCTTAACTGATGACGCGCCGATCAGTAATAAAATCCACACAACCATTCACTGCCCATATTTTCTCTTCTTCTGGCACGAATTTCAGAATGCAATTGATTACAGAACTTCGTTGGGATCTATGATTAAGAAGCACTCCCCTGGGGGAATTCAGTACACGAACAGATGAGTTACCATAATAATACCGTTCTATAAGAATACATTGTAGAGACTTCATATTCATATGTGGTCACACGTTGATTGTCAAACACACTGCTAGTAATTCAGCGCTATTCACTGTTATTTCGTAAAGATTGGCAGCCATAGTAATTCCGACTACATCCGACAACACGCTAATAGTGGCAGGGTCCACGCCGTAGCGGACAAGCCATGTACCTTGTTATGTTTTCATTCTGAGTTGGGAATAATTTTTGGATATCACATCGTGTGTCTGAGGTTTGTTGACCAGGGTTCAAAAAGTTAAAAGTCACAAACCTTCATTCAACTAAAATACAGTAGAACGTCGATTGTCGAAAGTAATATGGGGACATGGGTGTTCGGAAAACCGGTTTATTCGGATAATCGTACTATACACTTGTATTTGCCAATATGAAGTTTATATATATTATTTGGAGGCCCGCGATCCTTCACAATGGGCCGACCGACACGCCGCATCACTTGGAAAGCTCAACTGTTGCTGTGGGAAGCTTTGATGCTGCCACTACTTCTACTGCTACGTCGACTGGGTTGTTGTACACAGCGACTGGCGGCTTGGCCTGTCAGCAGCGCCACCGAGTGGCGTCGTGTGAATTATCAGTCCCATCAGAAGCGCTGCTTCGCCACCCGGTGGCCTAGCGCGGGTACTGTGGAAAACTTGGTTAGAGGGGAGGGGAAGGTGATGGCCATTAGGGCGACAGAGTAAAAAATTAAAAATAAACAAATAATTTAAAAAGAAAATCCAAAAAATCAACGCTCTATTGTAACTTTTCTCGAATGTCGCTCACGGAGGCCGGGGCCCCGGGGGCACTGCCCCGCATAGCCCTATGATAGCTACACCACTGCTGGAGCATGTACTATTTCTTATTCATACGGCCCATTGCGTCCTAGAGAGTTCCGCGGCGCCATTTTTCAACAGGACAATGCTCGTCCACACATGGCAAGTGTCTGTAAGAATGTCTGCGTCAAGTGGAGCTACTTCCACGGTGTCATCTTTGTCCCAGTTACGCCATCCAGAGTATCAAGAACGGCTGATCGCAACTGTAGGCCAGCTCGGCTACGACGAGGCTGTAGCGGCGTTGACACGTACAGCATGGGTGGGCGACCGTTCGCCATTACTTTCAATCAGGACAACGGGAGAAATTCATGGGACTGACAGCGAGCTACGGTAAACCGCCATAAGTACATCTACATACATACTCCGCAATCCACCGTAAGGTGTGTGGCGGTGGGTACACTGCACCACCACTAGGCATTTCCGTTCCTATTCCATTCCCAAATAGAACGAGGAAAAAAAAGAATGCCTATATGCCTCCGTACGAGCCCTAATTTATCTTATCTTGTCTTTGTGATCACTACGCGAAATGCAAGTAGGCGGCAGCAAGATCGTACTACACTCAGCTTCAAATTCCGGCCCTCTAAATTTCTTCAACAGAAATTCACGAAAAGAACGTCGTCTTTCCTCCAGTGATCCCGAATTGAGTTCCCGGAGCATTTCCGTGACACTCGCGCATTGGTCGAACCTACCAGTAACGAACCTAGCTGCTCGCCTCTGAACTGCTTCTACGTCTTCCTTTAAACTGATCTGCTGCGGGTCCCAAACACTTGAGCAATACTCAAGACGTGATCGTACAAGCGTTTTATACGCGGTCTCCTTTATGAAACTTGAATTTAACACCGAATGACAAGTAAAAAACAAACCTTATCATGAATTGATACAATATTCGTAACGGAATAATTGAACCGTAATATCAGTGCTGGATTGATTTTCCTAACTACACAATCCCACTAGTATGCAGAACCTAACGTCTATTTGTTGCTGGCGAGCGCTTTGCCATACATCACCAAACTGACGACTTGCGTGTGAAGGCGTTGCGCTGCAGTGGCTTGGGCGCAGGGCGGCTGTAAGCTGAAAATTTCCGCGACCACGAAATAAAAAACCCGCTCCGTTACTCGTAAGCTGTGCTCCCGCCTGTCAGAATCTGTGTGCTCGGCAGTACACAGTACCTACGATCTCAAGCAGTTCTTCCAAGTCAGAGTCACTTCAGTTAGCGTAGACAAGTTGACGTCTGTCGTCTTCCATATATTTTTGTATAGTTTCTGTAAAGCTATAAATTATTTAATGTCGCTGGATTATAATTTTGTTAAAATTTGAACCCCACTCTTTTCAAGGCATGATGCATAACATTTTTATTTAATGTGTTAGAATATTAGTTAATATTTTGTTATGTTAATAATTTATTATTATATTAATTAATGTGGCAGAAGTACGGCTTCTCCGCTACGCCACTGGCACTGTGAGAATGTGCAGTTGTTTTACCTCTAAGTGTGTGCGTGAATCTAGGGCTGTTTGAATGTGGGGAGTGACAGCTCGCTTTGCATCGTTCTCAGTATCGATAGCTTCTGAGCCCGCCGCGGTGGCCGAGGGGACTGAGGCGCTCCAGTCACAGTCTGCACAGCCACTACGGTCGTGGGTTCGAATCCCCCTTCGAGCATGGATATTTGTGCCGTCCTTAGTGTAAGCTAGTTCATAAGTAGTTTGTAAGTTTAGGGACAGATGACCCCGTAGTTAAGTCCCTTAAGCTATACAAACATTTGATAGCTTAAAAGCTGTGTGTGTGTTGTATGATGTTGAACCTGTCGTTTAATCAGACAGCAGATTGTTCATTAACACAGCAATTTGGTTTAATTATGGCCCTCATATTGATGTATATATTGTTAAATAGGAAACAGTGCATTAAACTGATTATGTGCGCAACGGATCTTTTAACAAAACAACTGTGGCAAGTCACCATATGAAACAGACACAGACTATGCTCAAAAGATTTGACTGCGAGAAAGATGTTAAAAACACCACAAACCACTTTCTTAATGTTTGACTGCGATAATTATTTTGCAGATCAGTACCTGATTATCAAAATTCAGTATCATAATCAATTAACTGCAGTGTTGCATAACAATCATTTACTATGGCACAAATAACGAAATCTGTTTAACAAGATTACCAAAATGAATACTGCACTTTAAATCCACAAATAACTAATTATCAAATGAAGGAAGTAGGTTAATCTTCTAACTACGTAAATGAAACAGGAAAGAAAGGTCAACTTTGTTACTTATTTTTAATAATCACCATTACATTACCTCCATAATACAACTTTTTCCTAATGACATCAAATGCAATTACCTTCATTCCAGCGGTGGTACAACGTTTTGATAGTAACAAAAAATACAATATATGTTCCAAATACAATCAAATCAACGTGCTGGCACAGCAGCCTCTGCTCTACATCGGAGCTATACACAGAACTCAACCGCTTTCAAAGCGAGCTAAACCACAACCCACTCTCTCTCTCTCTGCGCGAGCTACAATGCTATGCAATCTTTGCCAAAGATGAAACTTCACAGACTTAAGTACACATATCGATACACACAGTAGAAGCAATATTATACTTCTTTTTTTTCCAGCAAGTTACTCGACACAAAACAGGAGGCACAATATTAGACATTTTCTTAGAAATTTTTATGGACACGTTTCAAGCTTCTGATACTACCAAAGAGGTTTCCACATCCTTTGGTTGCGAACTGGTTGGCGAGTCTCTCGGTCCCCCACCCCCGCTGTTTTCGTGGATTTTCCAGCTTCCGGTGGCTTCCCGCGTTTTCCCGCGACCCGTTGGCCGCACGGCGATTCTTTCACGGCTGGTCGTCTGGTGAGATAAGGTTGGTTCTGCTCTTGTTTCTGGAGATGGTAGCGTTTCATTGACTACCACGTTTAACTTAGATTCGTGAACTTAGAATCATTTTTGGAATATTTTCTCCGGTCGTGTTCGGAAATGTGTTCTCGTTTTTAAATTCATGATTTCCAATAGATAAACGCGGTGTGTGTGATTCTAGTTGCAGTTTGATAACGGCCTGATATGTTAAAACCTTTTGTGATCATGTGGCGGAGTATGAACTCTGTGTAAATACTTTCTAGCTTTGTGGGGCCCGATTTCTAATAGAGGGTATATTCATTTTTGTACAGTGTACGTGAAAATCTTCACATCGTTTCCTTCCGTGAGTGATATGTGTGCCACGTGGTTGGTTCATATAACAAAGCCTTCAGCTTCCACTCTTGTTCATTCCATGCCCATCAGGCAAGTAACTAGGCGGGTATCCTTCTGATTTCCACTAATATTTCAACAATATTTCACAATAATTTTTAAGCGCTCCCTATCGTGTGTAGCTGCATTTTTTCTCGCTTCTTCATGTAATTCTAAACATTTCTATGGGTTGCATGCCCTAATTCGTATTTTTATTTTTCCGACTTTATTTCATTTTTGTGGTTTTCCTGAGACAGGAGCTCATCCGTCTCTGTAATCGCTCCCTATCGCGTGTAGCTGTATATATCAGCAAAAATCTTCCCTGCACTGCATTCCCGACAGCAATAGAAAAATGCATGTACTGGTCACTTTACATCATTACACGAACGATAAACAAAGTTAATAAACATGAGAGATGGGCTACCATCTCTCAAACATGCCATGGGATACAGGGGATTGAGACTTTACGTAACCTGTAAGTGTTGATCATGGGCTATGTACGGCTTTGTTAAGCCGCCTGGGATGGCTTAGTAGTCTTAGGCGTCATACCATGGACAAGCGGCCTTACCGGAGGAGGTTCGAGTCCTCCCTCGGGCATGTGGGTATGTTGTGTGTGTGTGTGTGTGTGTGTGTGTGTGTGTGTGTGTGTGTTTTGTCCTTAGTGTAAGTTAGTTTAAGTAATTTGGAAGTCTATGGACTGATGATCATAGCAGTTTGGGCCATCAGGTTTACAAACATTTAAACATTTTGATTGATTTCTGTTAAAGAAATATGACTCGATGCAGTCCCAGTGTCAGACTGTACACATCTGCTTTCATGCCCAGCATTACATTAACTGCGAATAGTACCTTGTACCTGTGATAATACGGCCGAACATTCAGCCGAACATTCTATGTATAGGCCGTCATTTGCGAAACAATAAGATTCCTGAAACATTTGACAGACAGTAAAACAACAACACTGAATGAACCTTCGAACGTATATTGTAGTACGTAACATAGTAAATGAGATATGAAGTCATAAACAATTACGTACAGTACTTGAAAAACCGTCTTCAGATTCCGGTTTATTAAGTCATTACTACTAACTATACGCGACGTATTTTGCAAGCAGATTGCACATACATTAAACTATAGTTCGACACACAATTCGGGGGATATGACGTCATAACGTCTGAGCTGCATGAAAACGCAACAAATGGATAGAGAGGAGGGTACAACACGATGGACAAAGAGGGAAGGAGAACATGGACTGACATAAGGAAGAAAGAAATAACACAGCGGAGAAGAGTTAATGTTAACTGAAACAGTCTTTGAGATGTAACTAATGATAATTTCGTATGGGTCAGTGGACGCCACTTAGGCGACTTGCGTGTCCCTAACCAACCCTGGCTCTCCAACCGGAAAAACGGAACCTACAGTTAACGTGCAATACAAACCGCGTGTCGTAAGAATGCCGAATCTTGCGGCGACAACTTTGAATAAAAACTTCTCTGGTTTCCGACTGCGTCAAGCGGAATTTTAACCACCTGACGCGTTCGGAAACCCGAGAACTTTTTATTGAAACCACGTGTCGTTTCTGACGACTCTTCATATCGTTGAAAGGTAGAGGTTAGGTTAAAACAAGAACTGAAAAATCACTAACAATCATCTGTTCGGAGATATTTCGACCTTCTACACTACTGGCCATTAAAATTGCTGCACCAAGAAGAAATGCAGATGATAAACGATTCCAATGTGCCTTCACCGCGATGTCGCCAAACACGGATGCGACCATCATGAAGCTGTAAACAGAACCTGGATTCATCCGGGAAAAAATGACGTTTTGCCATTCGTGCACCCAGGTTCGTCGCTGCGTACACCATCGTAGGCGCTCCTGTCTATGATGCAGCATCAAGGGTAACCTCAGCCATCGTCTCCGAGCTGATATTCAATGCTGCTGCAAACGTCGTCGGACTGTTGGTGCAGATGGTTGTTCTCTTGCAAACGTCCCCATCAGTTGACTCAGGGATCGAGACGTGGCTGCTCGATCCATTACAGCCATGCGGATAAGATGCCTGTCATCTCGACTGCTAGTGATACGAGGGCGTTGGGATCCATCAAAGCGTTCCGTATTGCCCTCTTGAACGCACCGATTCCATATTCTGCTAACAGTCATTGGATCGCAACCAACGCGAGCAGCAGTGTCGCAATACGATAAACCGAAATCGCGATAGGCTACAATCCGACCTTTAATCAAAGTCGGAAACGTGAAGGTACGCATTTTTCGTCCTTACTCGAGGCATCACAACAACGTTTCCCCAGGAAATCGGTTGGAAACTTTCCTCGTGTCAGAACGTTGTAGGTGTCGCCACCGTCGTCAACCTTGTGTGGATGCTCTGAGAAGCTAATCATTGCATATCACAGCATCTTCTTCCTGTCGGTTAAATTTCGCTTTTGTAGCACGTCATCTTCGCGGTTTAGCAATTTTAATAGCCAGGAGTGTATTTGGAGTGAAGGTTTCTGAGATTTGGAATAATCTCTAAACAGAAAATCATACCTGAAATTTTGACTCTACATCTACATCTCCATGGGATACTCTGCAAATCACATTTAAGTGCCTGGCAGAGGGTTCATCGAACCACAATTATACTGTTTATCTCCCATTCCATTCTCGAATAGCGCGCGGGAAGAAAGAACACCTGAATCTCTCTGTTCGAGCTCTGATTTCTCTTATTTTATTCTGATGATCATTTCTACCTATGTAAGTGGGAGTCAACAATATATTTTCGCATTCGGAGGAGAATGTTGGCGATTGGAGTTTCGCAAGTAACCCACGCCTCAGCGATAAGCGCCGTTGTTGTAATGATTCCCATCCCAGATCCTGTATCATTTCCGTAACGCTGTCTCCCCTGTATCGTGACAATACGAAACGAGCTGCCCTTCTTTGGACTCTTTCGATGTCCTCCGTCAAACCCACCTGATAAGGATCCCACACTGAGCTGCAATACTCCAAAAATGGACGGACAAGCGCAGTGTATGCAGTTTCTTTAGTAGTTCTGTTGCATCTTTTAAGGATTCTGCCAATAAAACGCAGCCTCTGGTTCGCCTTTCCCACGATATTATCTACGTGTTCTTTCCAGTTTAAGTCTGAAGTAATAGTGATTCCTAGGTATTTTGTGGAGTTTACGGCGTTCACATTTGATTGATTTATGTTGTAAACAAAGTTTAACGGATTTCTTTTCGTACTCATGTGGACGACTTCACACTTCTCATTATTTAGCGTTAATTGCCAATTTTTACACCATACTGATATCTTATTCAGATCGTTCTGCAGTTGGTTTTGATCTTCAGATGATTTTACTAGACGGTAAATGACGGCGTCATCTGCAAACAACCTAAGAGAGCTACTTAGATTTTCCCCTAAATCGTTTATGTAAATAAGGAATAGCAGAGGACCAATAACACTACCTTGTGGAACGCCCGATATCACCTCTGTTTTAGTCGATGCCTTACCATCGATTACTACGAACTGTGTCCTCTCTGACAAGAAATCCCCTATCCAATTGCAAATTTGGGGCGATATACCATAACCACGCAATTTGATTAAAAGCCGTTTGTGAGGTACGGTGTCAAAAGCTTTCTGGAAATCAAGAAATACGGAATCGATTTGCGAACCTTTGTCGATAGCACCCATCACTTCGTGTGAATATAGAGCTAGTTGTGTTTCGCATGAACGATATTTTCTAAATCCGTGTTGACCTTGGGTCAATAGATCGTTCTGTTCGAGATAATTCATAATATTTGAATACAGGATATGTTCCAAAACCCTGCTGCAAATTGACGTCAATGAAATAGGCCTGTAGTTTAGTGGGTTACTCCTACTGCCTTTCTTGAATATAGGTGTGACCTGTGCAACTTTCCAATCTTTTGGTACAGATCCTTCTATGAGAGAGCGGTTGTATATGACTGATAAGTAAGGAGCTATCGCTTCAGCATAATCAGATAGAAATCTAATGGGTATACAATCCGGACCAGAAGACTTGTTCTTGTTAAGTGATTTTAGTTGCTGCACTACTCCGATGATATCTACTTCTATGTTACTCATTACGACTCACACGATGAGGGCTGCTAAATTTAACAAAAGTAACGAGAATGATTTGGAAAAAAGGGAAAAAGAAAAGGAAATTTCAAGTAATTCGTTGCTGTAACATAAAGTGTTATATTGTAATAGAATCGAAGGGGAGTGAGACAAGGATGTTGTCTGTCGCCAAGTCTCTTCAGCCTGTATGGAGAAATGCTGGCGAGAGAAGCGCTGAAAGGATGCAGAAACTTCAAAGTAGGAGGACGTCTAATCAACGTCATCAAGTATGCAGACGACCTGGTACTGCTCGACAAAACCCAGAGACAGCTGCAACACATGATGAACCGTTTGGTGGAAATGGGAGGAAAATACGGCATAGAAATAAATATCGAAAAATCAAAAGTGATGCGAATATCAAAACGTAAGAGACACTTGAAGATAATTGTTGACAATCGGGAAGTGGAAAATGTGAACCAGTTCAAGTACCTGGAATGTTTTATCACAAAGGATGTCCACTACACCAACGAAATCCGAGCAAGAATCGCCATGGCCAAAGTTGCTTTCAACAAGAAGAGGACTCTGCTGACCAGCAAGTTGAGCTTGACATTAAGGAAGAAACTGGAAAAGTGCTACGTCTGGAGCATTGCACTGTATGGACCAGAGACGTGAACCATGAGAAAGAAGGAGAAAAAAGACCTACAGAGCTTTGAAATGTGGCACGGAGGAGAATGGAAAAGATCAAATGGACAGATTGCATGAAAAATGATGATGTACTGAGAAGAGTAGGAGAGAAGTATTCTGCATACAATTCTACAGAGAAAGCCCAACTGGATTGGACACGTACTTAGACACGAGGGACTCCTACGCGATGTCATCGAAGGAAAAATAAGAGGAAACACAGGAAGAGGAAGAAGGAGGATTCAACATCTGGACGACATGAAAGATGGAAGGAGATACAACAGACTGAAGGAAGAAGCTGAAGACAGGGAACAATGGAATCAGAAATTCTCCGTACGAAGACATGGACCTGCAACTAGGCAGAATACTACATAATAATAATAATAATAATAATAATAATAATAATAATAATAATAATAATAATAATCTATTACTATTATGTAAAATTTTTCGTTATACTGAACAAAGGTAAACTCGTCTGAAGAAATACATTGAATGTGAATCCGGTTCTTGAAGGCAACCTTAGAGTGACAAAAAGAGCAGAGGATTGAGTAGAATTATATAACATGTTGCTCTGGGAAGCAGCCTTGAACAGCAATCACACGGGGCGCTGGCCCTATGTGTAGCCGCGCCAGGCACACAACACGTGCCGTTCATACCGCCACACGCCAGGGCAAACACTTCTCTAAAACTCGGAACCTCACGAAACCATCTTTACAACAACACTTCATCATCATAAAAAAAAACCTACAGGGTTGTGTCATTACCATGCAAAACATTGCATTCTACCCCTAGAGGTATTTTAATGGAAAAAATGTTCAAATGTTTGTAAAGTCTATGGGACTTAACTACGGGGCTATCAGTCCCTAAACTTACAAACTACTTATCAACTACTTACGAACTAGGACGGCACAAATATCCATGCCCGAGGGGGGATTCAAACCCCCGACCGTAGTGGCCGTGCGGACCGTGACTGGAGCGCCTTAGTCCCCTCGGCCACCGCGGCCGGCTATTTTAATGGAGAGAAACAAACAAGTAAGATACCATTACTGCAAAAGGGAAATTATATGTGTTTCGCTGACGTCAATCCATCATTACATTTTCTGTCAACAGTGACAGAGACCCCCTTCTTACAGTAATCATAAGAGTTCAAAAGAACTTACCTCACACAGTTTCTACTAGGCCTGAAAGTTCAAGCACGGGAGTTCCATGAAGTGGTTTAAACAAAGGAGAAAACAATTTGCACACCTCACTACATCCACGGTTTCATATTCAAAGCCGCGGCGGAGAGACCGAGCGAATTGAGGCGCCATGCTCCGATGCGCGAGGCCGTTCGCCGTCGGTGTTTCGAATCCCCCTTCGGGCATGAATGTTGTGCTGTCTTTAGCATGAGTTGGTTTTTAAGTAGTTTATACATTTAGGGACTGATGACCCCGCAGTTAAGTTCCTTAAGTTTAACAAACATTTGATTATATTCAAATTCGCTTTCTTATTCAACAGTTCAGTAGCGAAAACCACACTAATCGCATTTTTAAATGATATGAATACCTCAAAATCATAATCGCCTTCCTCCAAGCATATTTCTACATTACTTCTTTGGTGCAGAATATTGATAGCAAACCAGAAAGCGTAGATTGATGACGAAATAATTGTTATTTATCTCTTCCATTTTCTTTTAAGCACTTCACCGTATAGCCTCCCACCCGTCCAATTACCAGCTAATTAAAAAAATTAAATCAACCGTGTACCTGTCCCTGGTCTCACGGGAAAGGTGATCGTTCCAAAGCGTTAACTCGATAAAGGCAATGGAGGTTACTATCTGATCGTTATCGCAGTGTTTCTTTACGATCGTTAAGTTAATGGAGAAATATTTAGAGAAAATATATACAATTCCATGTTACCATAAAGTTAGACGAATAGTCGGAAATGAATAAAGTTAGACAAACGAAATTATTTACAGTCGTCACCCTGACTGGGTGAGCGAAATAATATTGGAAAAGTTGAATATTTGCAAAGTTACTCGTAATAAAAGACTGGGTAATTATGCAGATGAGCGGACACAGAATCAACACTATACTAGTCCAAGTGTGTAAACCAAAAAGACACCACAATGAACATGTACTGCACTAAATAAATGATAAAATAATGAACAAGCTTACGACTATCAAGTGCTAACAAAAGCAATCAGCTGTAATGTAATTTAAACATTTACTGTTAAAACGCGTCTCACCGGAATGCTGTTTGTTCGTGAGACAAAATGAACCAAAATGAGCAAACTGTTTTCATCAAGCAACCTGATCTTCATAGCAAGCTAAAGTTAGCTGACTGATACTCACGCACCTTTATTACTGCTTACGCAATCGGGAAAATTTGACTGAGGAAATGTTGCGCAACGCACTTGCAGATTAACTGAAGTGATAAATTTGCTGTTTGCTAAACATTATTATTAAAGAAGGATTACTATGATCAACCATAGTTCATTAGTAGTTACTCTGTGAAAAATTGTTAGCTTTAATATTTTGCATTAAACTGTCAGGAATTGTCTGCCACATTGAGTACATTTTACCAGGAACCAGGCAATGATGATTGCAGAAGTTTGATTCAAAGAAAATTTATGTGCAATAATTCCTTCATTATTAAACAATTATGACTACACTGCTCAACTCAAATTTCAAAACATTTGCTGGAAATATAACTGAAATCTCTAACTTTCACTTGAATAATTTCAATCTCATTTTTCATGGTTTGATTTCAGAGTAATGAGGACAAGGACCCTGTGAAAAATGTGATGACAGTCTGTAATTACGCTGTTTCACTAATGAGACAAATTTTTCTAATACGCCGATTAGCCAAACAAGCTAAGTGAAAAATAACTAGCTGGGTCTTACTTCACTGACACGGCGTGCTTTGTATTTGGATATTATTGGCAAAACATGCTCTTCTTGGAGACGAAATAATTGTAACATATTTGGACCCGGGCACTCTTCTTGCTACGTGCATCCACTTGATTCACACGTGCTGTGCCCAATTACAATATATCTATATCTATAAATGTGAATGTCTGTTCGGTGTACGTTTATCACGTCTGAACCACAAGACATAAAGGGGAAGGCTTTGGGCACGGTTTTATGGCGATCGGATAGCTATTTATCTATATATATGAATGTGAATGTCTGTTCGGTGTACGCTTATCACGTCCGAACGACAAGACGCAGAGACTTAAATATTTGTACAGTTACTAATTTATAACTCAGGAAGGTTTTAGGCACGGTTTTATAGCGATATGATAGATATTTAGTAATTTAAAGAATATAACGCGAAATGCGGAACAATAATTACTGTTTGAAAATGGTTTTATTGGTTGCATTGATGCTCGAGGGTTGATAATGATCAAAGAGTGGAGTATATTGGGATGGAGAGTTAATCGGTGTATATAAAATTCTACGCGCGGGCCCGTGCGTGTGTGTGTGTTAATATTTCGCTCTACAGCGAAAACTACAGAACGCAAACGAATGGTCTGTGTGTAATGGTCGTCCGAAGTCTCCCGTTGTTGTACACCACAGCAGTTCCATGCAGATAGCTATAAGGGAGTGGAAGATATAGTGTTTGTAATATTAAATGATTAACGGGCTCTTCCTCCTACGCCGCGCAGCATGGTCTCGTGGTCTAAGGCGTTATGCTGCGTACTGGGCGTGTATGCTGTCCTTAGTTTAAGTAGTTTGTAAGTCAAGATACTGATGACGATAGCAGTTTGATGCAATAGGTTTTCAAACATTTTTAAAGTATAATTTCCGGTAAGTATAGGCATTTATTTTTCTTGGCTTTCGCAGTTGAATTGTTTGAGTGTGTAGCGTGGTCAGCAATATATTGTACACGTTTTGATTTTTGAAATACCTTCAGCAAACATTGTAGCAAACATACAGGATTAGTATTAAATCAGATTAAGAGTTTATTTGCAGATTTGTCATTAACAGTGTTGTTTTCTTTTTCACAATGTTATCCGTTGTTTGAGAAACACATACACACGTTTTTTTCCTTATGGACGCATGGACTGGCTGGCAGGAGCGTACTACGCTGTTTGAACGGAACCCTCCTCCCTATTTTGTAGGCAGTATGGTAAGTGTTTCCCAGCTATTTCTAATGCCAACAGTTTCCCCACTGCGCGTAGAGCATGGAAATGTGTTGCGACTTCACAGTTTTGTAAGTACATTGAACAACAGATAACTTGAAAATACTGTCAATTTCTAAACTGAGGCTTAGAGGTTTCTTCATATGTATTTTACTCAAATTAACGAATAGATATATGCAAAATGATGGATATGTCAAACAATCTGATGATTAAGTCGGAACTGAAAGCTACTTTAAAGAACTGAGTCGTTATTGATATTTCAGTACTGAGAGTAGCGTATTCGTGAGAGTTATTTGCCACTGTCCACTGATGTATTCACCACTTACCCTAAAAATGCCTTTATATCAAACTATCTTGGAGTGTGGGACGACTGCGGCTGGTCACATTTGTGTTTAAAAATTTTTTATACCAACAACCGGTTTAGGCCAAATCATGACGTCCAACCTGTTGTATGAGGTTAGGTCAGTTATTAGCCGCAAAATAGTTATAAAATTTAATTGTAATCAAATAGGAAACTTACAACAACATCATTTTTTGACGTAGTCTCCCTGCGTTTCAACGCACTTGGTCCATCGTTGTACAAGCTTCCTGATGCCCTCATAAAAGAAGGTTTTCGGTTGAGCTGCGAGCCGGGAGTGCACCGCTTCTTTCACTGCTTCGTCCGAGTTAGATCGACGGCCCCTTAATGCCTGTTTGAGTGGACCAAACAAGTGATAGTCAGAACGGGCAAGATGGGACTATATGGAGGATGATCCAGTACTTCGAATTTGAGTTTCTGGAGAGTTTCAGCAATGTGGGCAGCAGTATGTGGACGGAAATTCTCGTGCAACAATACAACACCCTTTGACAGTAATCCGAGGCGTTTACTTCGAATTGCAGGCTGTAGCCTGGCAGTTAGCATCTCACTGTAACGTTCACTGTTTATTGTTGTGTCCCTTTCCCCATAATGTTCCAGCACTGGACCTTGTGCATCCCAAAATATCGTAAGCATCAGTTCTCCTGCGGACCGATGGGTCTTTCACAGCGAATTTGGAAGTTTCCTTTCCATACTCTGCCGTTTACTCTCCAGCTCGTAGTGATGGAACCATATTTCGTCACCAGTAATGATCCTGTCTAAGACGTTGTTCTCTTCGTTACCATAGCGATCGAAATGTTTTTTGTAGATGTCCAAGCGCGTTTGTTTAGGCAACTGTATGAGTTGTTTTGCGATCCATCTTGCACAGTCTTTATGGAACCCAAGTCTGTTGTGGATGACTTCGTAGGCAGAACCGTGAGCAATTTGCAGACGATGTGCCACTTCGTCAATAGTTAAACGTCTGTCTAAGAGAAGCATTTCACGCGAACGCTCATTGGTTTCTTCATTTGTGGCGGTAAACGGTCGTCCGGTTCCTTCATCGTGCGTAACACTTGTGCGGAAATTTTCATCCATTCGTAAACACTTCGTTGTGGCAAAACACTGTTCCCGTACTGTACCGAAAGTCTTCGATGAATTTCGGCCCCTGATACGCCTTCCGACCACGGAAAACAGATCACTGAACGTTGCTCTTCTCTGGTGAAAATCTTCGACCATAGATACTAATAGACCAGGCAAACAGCAGAGCGATGGTAGCAATATAGGACCACATGACTATTGGCATGGCCGAGGGAACTGAGGCGCTTCAGTCACGGTCTGCACGGCCACTACGGTCGGGGGTTCAAATCCCCCCCTCGGGCATGGATATTTGTGCCGTCCTTAGGATTAGCTAGTTGGTAAGTAGTTTGTAAGTTTAGGGACTGATGACCCCGTAGTTAAGTCCCATAAGCTATACAAACATTTGAACATTTTTTTTTTTTTTTTTTTTTTTTTTTTTTTTTTTTTTTTTTTTTTTTTTTTTTTTACTATTGGCAAACATTAGCCGTAATAAAAAACAACTTTGCAGGTTTCAAGAAATGTCAATATTTTAAACTTTCAGGTGAAATTCAATGTTACTCCCCTTGGTACGAAACGCTTAGCAAATTCATAAACAAAGCTGGAAACAATCACATGAGTGTCTGCAAAGCAGTGGTTTAGCTGTAGAGATGTTGGTGCCATGAAAGCAATGCCATGTCCAGTCTACCAGTATCTATGGTCGGAGCTGCAAATAGACAGCGGAGCAGCCGTGATTAACAGCACGCAGCGATAACGAAACTAACCTAGAAGCCTGAAAATTGAAGAGATATAACAACAAATACACAAAGCATGCGTCAACAACGGAAAACGACAGTACTACCAATATAAACCAAAATATAACTAAATTGCGGATAATACTTGACTCACCCTCGTATATATTATCAATGAGGCCGCATTTCCTGGTTTTGTGTGTGTGTGTGTTCTTTGTACATGTGACTGTAGAAATGAAAACATATATAACGGGTTGGACGTCATGATTTGGCCTGAAGATGACACTATTGGAGTGTTGAAGCGGTAGCAGCCGCCGCGGTGGCCGAGGGGGCTAAGGCGCTCAGTGTAAACGGGGCTTTATGTTAGTGAGGGTAGCACATTGCGAGCGAAACGCTGTAAACATATATATTCGTAATAAAAGCAGGTGTGAGGACGTACGGACCAGATGGCAGATGCAGTAACGAAGTGAAAACCAAGAATGACGTGTGGTTAATTAATAAGTGTGGTGTGTTTCTCTTGCAGTTAGACTGTGCCGAAGAAATGAAAACTTACGTACCAGTGAATAAGTCATGTGGTGTAATATCTTGTTGAATTTTTCTCTGTTTCTTGACATTGTTTTTATGTATCTCCAATCCCTGGACGTATTATGTAGCTAATGTGTACCTTACCAAATTATACGTACTTTGTACACCAAAATAAAAGTGTGTTATCGGTACACTTTCTAGAAATTATTATTAGAATCGTAAAATGAGTCTGAATTGCAAAAGAGCAATTTCTTGCAGAGTTCCCAGCTACACTTCGGAAACAAATAAATAACCTTGTAAAAGGAGTGTTGTCATAAGAGAGTTCGTTTCTGCTTGCTAAAAAACACAATATTCCCATGTGTTAATGGTTACTGAAATGTTTGGCTACATTAATTACTTTACAATCCATGTATTAGTGTTACATTATTTCGAATTGTTAGAAAACCGGTTCCTAATAAGGTCATAAAAATGAAATTATTAAAAATATTAAAAAAAGGCGCTCCAGTCACGGTCTGCACGGCCACTACGGTCGGGGGTTCGAATCCCCCCTTGAGCATGGATATTTGTGCCGTCCTAGTTCGTAAGTAGTTCATAAGTAGTTTGTAAGCTTAGGGACTGATGACCCCGTAGTTAAGTCCCATAGACTATACAAACATTTGAACATTTCTTTTTTTTTTTTTTTTTTTTTTTTTTTTTTTTGAAGTGGTAGCAATATAAAATTCAATCAACTGTTTGTATAAGATTGTTTTAAATCACGTGCCTTTAATTTCGTACATGGAGGTAGTAACGTGGTGGAATAAGTCTGTACGCTTTTTTTTCACTTTGCTCTGAAAAAGCAACCTCCTGATTTACTATTTGAAACGCCTCTGAAGGATTCCAGCCGTGTGAAACGCATTGCTGCGCAAAGCTACCTGCTCTGCCAACGCTGAAAACCGCGGCGTCTGGCGACCTCGGCGAGGAATGCCGTGACGCACATGAGTGGCGGAGGCTCAGCTATCCGCGCGCCGCGGCGAGAACGCCAGCGCCCGAGTCGACACCCAATCGCCCATCTGACAGGTGTGCTGGCCCAGCGAAACCCGCCTCCGTGGTCAGGGACACTGGCCACACCACTTCCTCCTCACTGCTACGGCTCTCTCTAGACCTCGAGGCGCAGGAAACCGAGATCGCGAGAAATTGCACACTGCTAAAAACATTTATGGTATCACAGTATTCGTATGGTAAAGTATTATATTCAGAAACTGAGAGAGATTTGGGTCATTTGTTTAATATACTACGGGCAAAACACAAACAATACCCTCACACGTCATAGTAATGGCGATCCAGCCGATGACAGCGCTACTAAAGCAGAGTTACTAATCATAGCTTTTAGAAACTCATTCACCAAAGAAGACGAAACCAATATTCCACATTTCGAATTACGAACAGAGGTCAGAATGAGTTACGTAGAAGTAGAGATCATCGGAGTAGTGAAGCAACTAAAATCACTTAACAAGTCTTCTGGCCCGGACTATATACCCATTAGATTTCTATCTGATTATGCTGAAGCGATAGCTCCTTACTTAACAGCCATATACAACCGCTCTCGCAAAGAAGGATCTGTACCAAAAGACTGGAAAGTTGCACAGGTTTAAAATGTTCAAATGTTTGTATAGTCTATGGGACTTAACTACGGGGTCATCAGTCCCTAAACTTACAAACTACATATGAACTACTTACGAACTAGGACGGCACAAATATCCATGCCCGAGGGGGGATTCGAACCCCCGACCGTAGTGGCCATGAAGACCGTGACTGGAGCGCCTTAGTCCCCTCGGCCACCGCAGCCGGCTGTTGCACAGGTCACACCTATATTCAACAAAGGCAGTAGCAGTAACCCACTAAACTACAGGCCTATTCCATTGATGTCAATTTGCAGCAGGGTTTTAGAACATATCCTGTATTCAAATATTATGAATTCTCTCGAACAGAATGAGCTATTGACCCAAAGTCAACATCGTTCATGCGAAAGACAACTAGCTCTTTACTCACACGAAGTGATGAGTGCTATCGACAAGGGTTCTCAAATTGATTCCGTATTTCTTGATTTCAAGAAGGCTTTTGATACCGTACCTCACAAATGGCTTTTAATCAAATTGCGTGGTTATGGTATATCGCCCCAAATTTGCGGCTGGATAGGGGATTTCCTGTCAGAGAGGACACAGTTTGTAGTAATCGATGGTATGGTATCGACTAAAACAGAGGTGATATCGGCCGTTCCACAGGGTAGTGTTACTGGTCCTCTGCTGTTCTTTACTTACATAAACGATTTAGGAAAAAATCTAAGTAGCTCTCTTAGGTTGTTGGCAGATGACGCCGACATTTACCATCTAATAAAATCATCTGAAGATAAAACCAACTGCAGAACTATGTAAATAAGATATCTCTACGGTGTAAAAATTGGCAATCGACTCTAAATAATGAGAAGTGTGAAGTCGCCCACAGAACTACGAAAGAGACTGCGTACACTACGCTTGTCCGTCCTTTTTTGGAGTATTGCTGCCCAGTATGGGATCCTTATCATGTGTGTTTGACGGAGGACGTCGAAAGAGTCCAAAGAAGGGCAGCTCGATTCGTATTGTCACGATACAGGGGAGACAGCGTCACGGAAATGATACAGGATCTGGGATGGGAATCATTACAACAACGACGCTTATCGCTGCGGTGTGGGCTACTTACGAAACTCTAGTCGCCAACATTCTCCTCCGAATGCGAAAATATATTGTTGACTGAAACTTACATAGGTAGAAAAGATCATCAGTATAAAATACGAGAAATCGGAGCTCGAACGGAGAGATTCAGGTGTTCTTTCTTCCCGTGCGCTATTCGAAAATGGAATGGGAGATAAATGGTATAAAGGTGATTCGGTGAACCCTCTGACAGGCACTTAAATGTGATTTGCAGAGTATCCCGTGTAGATGTTTACAGTTGTAATTTGTGTGTGACACAGTACGATATTTTGCCATCTCAACTCTTTATCTGAGATTTACATGGCGTTTACTTAAGGACGCGGCACAATTCTCATTGCCCTGTAATATGGTGTGTGCTCACCTCAGCCGGCCGCGGTGGCCGAGGGGACTGAGGCGCTTCAGTCACGGTCTGCACGGCACTATGGTCGGGGGTTCGAGTCCCCCCCCTCGGGCATGGATATTTGTGCCGTCCTTAGTCTTAAGTAGTTCATACGTAGTTTGTAAGCTTAGAGACTGATGACCCCGTAGTTAAGTCCCATAAGTTCTACGAACATTTTTGTGCTCACCTCAGTCGGTCTGTACAGTTGCACACCTGCGTGGCATGGACAATATGAGCTTATCAGTCAGCTCTTAAGGAATGATTGGCCATTCTTCCACGAGTGCAATATCCAGCAAAATGTTCATACGTTTGTAAAGCTTATGGGACTTAACTGCGGGGTCATCAGTTCCTAAATTTACAAACTACTTGTGAAATAACTTATACTAAATACAACACAAACATCCATGCCCGAGGGAGGATTCGAACGTCCGACGCGAGAGAGTGCGCGATCCGCAACGTGGCGCTCCAGACCGCTCGGCTACTCCCGCGCGGCAATATCCAGCTCTGCAACCATTGTGGTTTAGCTGCATCCCAGACATGCTCAATCGCGTTTAAGTCCGGTGAACAAGCTAGCCTCTCAGTTCCTCAGCTTCATCATGTCGACCACCAGTGCAGCTCTATGGGGAATAGCGTTATCGTCCACCACAAGGAACCCATCTAAATGTTCAAATGTTTGTAAATCTATGGGGTTTAACTACTCTGATCATCAGTCCCTAGGTAATGCTAAGGACAAAACATACACCCATGCACAGAAGGCAAGCATCGGAGCGCTCCGCAGCAAGGCGCCTTAGAAAGCTCGGCCACTCCACCGCAGCGGAACCCATCTCCTATGTCACCAGCGCTGGGCAAAACAGAAGGTCCAAGGATCTCACCCCTATACCTCTGAGCAGTCAAAGCGGCATTCTCAACGACATAGAAGTCCGTACGTTCGCTAATACCGACGCCTGCCCACAACATTCGTTAGCCACCATCATATGGTAACGTTTCCTGCGCATAAGCAGGATTGTTCCTAGTTCTACGTTCTGTCCAAATGAGGGAACGACGATTGTCCGGCTAAACACAAAATGATGACTCATCAGTGATTAGAAACCAGAGCCATTTGTTAGGACTCCAATCCTGATATTCCTCCGCCCATTTTCTGCGAGCTAAGCAGTGTCGTGTTTTTAAGTGCGATACACACCATAGTCCTCCGTGCGTAGAGGCCACATTACCAAAGGAGTTTTCGCACTGTTGATACTGCGCCTCCTGTTGCTGCCTGGAGGGCGAGATTCAGCTGAGTTGCATTCAGCCTCCTGTCTCGACGGGCTGTTAACCGGAGATAACGGTCATCTCTTGCTGACGTTAACCGTGAACGACCTTGGCCTTACCTTGTTTTAAAGTTTCCTGTTGTCTGAAATCGCATCCAGGCCCTGGAAATTCATCTTTGGGACATTCCGATAACTGTAGTCACCTTCCTCTGTGCCTGCCCCGCTTCCAACCTTCCTATGGCCTCTCCACGCCATAGCTTTGGGTAAGTTACGCTGTTGTTGCGTTACACTACCTGCCCATATACTATCTGAGCCCAGTTGCTTGTGTAATTCGTTTGGTAAACACAACACTAACCCGCTCTGCAGCGAATTTCTGTCATTACTAGTAACGCTGTTGCTGTAATGTTTTTCTCCCCACTCCGATTATAAAGCTGATACACGAAACTACTGAGGTTGTCAGTCCCTAGACTTACAAACTATTTGAAGTTATGCTGTCAACACACATACACACACACGCCCACCCACCCACCCACCCACACACACACACACACACACACACACACACACAGAGAGAGAGAGAGAGAGAGAGAGAGAGAGAGAGAGAGGGAGGGAGGGAGGAGGGAGAAGAGGGTGGACTCGAACCTCCGACGGGAGCAGCCTCCAGTATGTGAAATGGCACCTCAGAACCACGGGGCCATACAGCATATTTGTAAGTTTAAAATGTACCTCATGGTCATGCGACGCATTATGAAAGAATAACCGCATTGCACCTTACGGTTATATTCGTAAGTTACAGGATATATAGCTTTGCTTCGTATGTCGATGCTTGAACGCAGTATTCACTCATTGCCATGCACCTTAATGAATTATAAACCTAAGGCTCTGTCATGAATTACACCGTCCATTGGTGAAAATTGTATGAAAATTAGTTCAGTAGTTTTTCAGTGCATCGAGGACAGCCAAAAAAAAAAAAAAAAAAAAAAAAAATGTTTGTGTAGTCTATGGGACTTAATACGGGGTCATCAGTCCCTAAACTTACAAACTACTTATGAACTACTTACGAACTAGGACGGCACAAATATCCATGCCCGAGGGGGGATTCGAACCCCCGACCGTAGTGGCCGTGCAGACCGTGACTGGAGCGCCTCAGTCCCATCGGCCACCGCGGCGGGCGAGGACAGACAGACAGACAGACAGACGCAACGGAAGGACTTTGTTTTTAGGTTGTTGTTGCTGTGGTCTTCATTTCGGAGACGCTCTCCACCCTACTGTATCTCTGAATAAGAATGGCAACCCTCATCCATCTGTATCTGGTTACTGCATTCGTCTCATGGTCTCCCTCTGCGGTTTTTACCCCACACACTCTCCTCCAACGCTAAATTTCTTGATGTCTGAGTCCTATTAGTCAAGGTATCTCAGAATTCCTTTTCTCCCAAATTCTCTTCAGTATATCATTAGTTACGCGATCTATTCACCCAATCTTCAGCATTCTTCCATAGCACGACATTTTAAAAGTTTCTATCCTCTTCTTGTGTGAACAATTTATCGTGTGTTTCACTACCGTACAAACGGACAGTCCATACGGAAAAGAGTTCCTAACAAATTAATATTCCATTTTAAAAACTTCCTCTATTTCAGAAACGGCTTTTTTCCCATTGGCATTTAGTTTATATCGTATTTACTGCGACCATCATATGTCATTTTACTGACCAAGTAACAAAACTATCAAATGTTTGTATAGCTTATGGGACTTAACTAAGGGGTCATCAGTTCCTGAACTTACAAACTACTTATGAACTAGCTAAAACTAAGGACGGCACAAATATCCATGCCCGGGGGGATTCGAACCCCCGACAGTAGTTGCCGTGCAGACCGTGACTGGAGCGCCTCAGTCCCCTCGGCCATCGCGGCCGGCAACAAAACTCATCTACCACTGTTATTGTTTCGTTACCTACTCTAAGTTCTCCTGCATTGCCTGGTTTTCTTAGACTAGATTCCATTACCCTTATTTTGCTCTTGTTAGAGTTCATCATATAACTTTCTTGGAACACACTGTCCATTCCGTTCAGTTGGTCTTACACGTCCTTTGCTGTCTCTGACAGAATTACAGTGTCATCAACAAAACGCAAATTTTTATTTCTTCACTTTGAACTATATTTCGCCGGCCGCAGTGGCCTAGCGGTCTGCGGCGCGCCAGTCACAGTGTCTGCACGT
The DNA here is from genome assembly GCA_026315105.1 of Locusta migratoria. Lineage (NCBI taxonomy): Eukaryota > Metazoa > Arthropoda > Insecta > Orthoptera > Acrididae > Locusta > Locusta migratoria. Next base: position 48,342,278 of record CM048747.1, read on the forward strand.
CCGCTACGGTCGGGGGTTCGAATCCTCCCTCGGCAATGGATATTTGCGTCGTCTTTAGTATAAGGTAGTTAATAAGTAGTTTGTAAGTTTAGGGACTGATGTCCACACAGTTAAGTCCCTTAAGCTCAACAAACATTTGAACATTTTTTGAACTGTATTTCCTTCTCCAAATTTCTCTTTTTTCTTCAACAGCTTGCTCAGTATTCAGACTGAATAACATAGGGGAAAGGCTATAACTCTGTCTTGCTCCCTTCCGAACCACTGCGTCCATTTGATGTCCTTCGACTCTTACAATTGCTGTCTGGTTTCTGTACAAGTTGTAAATAACCTTCTGTTCTCTGTATAATACCCTTGCTGACTTTAGAATTTAAAAGATTGTATTCCAGTCAGTATTGTCAAAAGCTTTCTTCGTTGACCTATTTTCTAAGATAAGTCGTGAGTATTGCTTCACGTATTCGTACATTTATTAAGAAACAATAAAGTTATTTTCAAATTTATGGTAAAGTTCATTAGTCACAAAATATATCGCTATTGGTAAGAGTATTTACGATTCATATTTCTCGGATTTTTCTCTCCATTCTCTCCGACTATGTATTTGAGACAATGTTACTCGACGTTATGTCTTAACCGTCATTAAAGTCTGAATGTAGAAACAGCGAAAATGTTGTATTATGAAATAAACTTATTTTCATAATTATGGCAAAGTTAGTAAGTCACATAATATATAGCTATTGCTAAGAGTATTTATGCTCCGCATTTCGTGGATTTTCACTCTTCAAAGTCAGCCAATAACAAGCATCTCAATTAATTACATACCTAAATCTGATTCTTTGTGCATTTCTGGAGACTATACTTCTTGTTGAGATTTGCGAAACGCTTGTAGGTCCCTACGGCCCCGACATAATTAATTTTCTATAATATTTAGGCCACAATCGTGTTCACACAATAATTATAAAGTTATATTATTAATGATTATTAATAATGTTTGTCATTCTGCATTGTACACGAGTTATTTTGTACATACTTTATTGTAATATAGACAACGTAGTGAATGTTGTGAACTGGTCACAGATATGTATTGTAAGTGGCGTAGTAATCTTTGGATGTTCGATTGTAGAGTAAGCGCTCTGACAGCGCGAGGCAGTGAGTTGCCAGTTGCGAGAGGTAGAGCAGGGTTTGAACATAACTCGAACTGTTCGAACAATTTACGCCACTGTTCGGGAAATCTCGGGATATGTTCGAACATTCGATCACGACGCTATCTAGCAATGTCAGGAGGTACTATCTCTACGATTTACAGCGATGATATGCATTAATCTTTTCGGCGCTGTGCAGTAAGCTATTTATATCCAAAATAGTGTTAATGTATTATGGGGATTAGTAAGTGTGAAATGCAGACTGTAGTATCTTCTAGGGCGCACCTCATAAGTAAAAACAGTAACGAATATGGGCTATACGTAAACGATAGCAATCTATTTATAATTCTAGTGCTGCGATCTAGCGACGCCTGTTGGTACTACATACTACACAGCAGCTTGTGCACTGTTTATTCGGTCGTCGCAATTACAGTTTATTTTCATACGCCTTATTTCCGTAATTGGCTATTAAATTTCTAATGTTGTCCATATTTCATCTCTTTCAATCTTGTATTCAAGGCTATTAAAAGGTGATAACATTTTGATCTGTTACTGTACCGTATGAACTGGGAATGGAATGGTCATTTGCAACCTCTTATAATCAGATTAAACGTGATTTCTACTTATGAAGGATTTGCAATAATACAACATGTTTCCAGAAATAAGTCATATTTTTCCTTAGCTTTGCAGTAATTTAATGCAGTAGTTCTGTTACAGTAGCAGATATTTTGTTTCTCAATATATCATATCTGGAAGTTATATCAGGCAAATCACGTATGTACTGTTTTAAACGAAATATAGAGTTTTTCATAGTGATACCCTTCTTTTCTTTTACATGTATTTGTAGTTCCTATGAAATTAGTACTGGGCAATGCGATGATCCGCTAACTTCAAAAGTTCCTGCGTATCATTTGCAAATACGCAGCGCGAGTCATTTGTTATCTGAGTGTTCGAACAGTTCGATACTGAATCGAGCTCTCCGCTGTATCGGGAAATCACGAGCATGTTCGAACTGAAATATCGTTGACCCAGGCCTAGCGAGAGATAGCGGTAAGGAAGCTGTTGGAGAAGGCAGTCAAGTATGTGTTGCAGCATGATTTCCTTAAGAGTATATAATTTCTGGTCTTAAATTCGCTTTCTACGTTCTCATTTTTGTAGTTAGTTTCCCCTTCCTTTTATTTTCGTCATTTGTGATTATCATTTAACTTAATTACTACCCAGCACCCACCAATCATTTTTGCATAGTTTAATACTGTAATCAATCAAGTTATGAACCTGCGCGCTACTTGCTGTATCCAGTTTTCTTTTTTTTTTTTATCTGTGTCGCAGTCAGATTGTCTTCCCCTTTCATTATTCAAGTTAATCAGTTTCGTTGTACCCTTTGGGAGTACTTTCGACACGACCGTAAATTTTAGTGTTTGTGTTTTCCCCTATTTCCCGGGCGTGCGCATTGTGCATATTAATGTTTTCTAAGACTTAGCTCAGTCGTCGTAGTCACCACATTATTCGGTTTTTAAAACTTTCAGTTTTGCACGTACATAGTACGCTGTATTTGTCAATTTCCATTAAACTTTAAACAACATTTGTAAATATACGGAATACCTTGCACTATAAAACTTGAACATTTTAAATAAATATACGGAATACCTTGCACGCTAATAACACGGGATTTTCGGACATACAATGGGACTGAAGATTTCCGGAGGATTGTGGTTGAAAGCCCGCATGCCAGTCTCTTTTGCGATTCCTTGAAAAACCACTTAAGGCGAATGCCTTTGATAGGGCGCGCCCAATTTTTCTTCCACAAACAGAACTTGCGCTGCGTTGCTAATGATCTAATCGTCGACGTTAGTCTCCAGTTTGTTTTCCCTTCTACTCGAGGAGAGCAATATCGCGTCATTGGCAATAATGTCCCCACCGAGCGCGCGGCGTCCCTCCCGCTCGGTCAGCAGTTTCGGCCTCTGCAGAAGTTGTGCCGTTGTGAACGGCGAGAGAGAAGGCGCTGTGCTAAAGACCAGACCCGACTCGCCAAACAGTCGCGGATGCTGGAGACGAGAAAACAAGAGGATTTGTTTTTTCCTCTGTGGAAAATAAAACAGAGAGAGAGAGGCGCGGGATAAGGGGAGAGGAGGGGAGAGGAGAGGTGTGTGTGTGTTTGTGGGAGGCTGGGCCGTGCCTCTGTGCCTCTGAGGTGCGGCGCTGCTGCGGCTGTGGCGGCTGCTGCTGGCTGTGCTATCGACCGGCCCAGCTGACTGCCACAGCAGGCGCCCCAGCAGAACACCGCCTGACGACTCACGCCCCATTAGAAGCTCCCTGGCGACACCTGCGCTATCGTCGCAGGCTGCACCGTGTGGCGCCCATTTTTACAAGGTCTTTGATGGCGCCTCGAGACAATGCATTTTAGCCGTTCACAACTTTGGCGCCGGCCGTGGTGGCCGCGGGGACTGAGGCGCTTCATTCACGGTCTGCACGGCCACTACGGTCGGGGGTTCGAATCCCCCCTCGGGCATGGATATTTGTGCCGTCCTAGTTCGTAAGTAGTTCATAAGTAGTTTGTAAGTTTAGGGACTGATGACCCCGTAGTTAAGTCCCATAAGCTTAACAAATGTTTGAACAATTTTGGCCCACTTTATGTTAGTAACACTCACAACGAGACCACTTGGATATAGGATTTTTGGCCCACTTTAGGTTACGGTAGTAACACTAAAAGTGGGTCTCTGCGATCGTTTTTCGATAACTCAAAATTTAAATAAAAATAACGGCTAAACCATACATCTGACACGAAAATTGAACAATCTAATTTGCTCTCTTATGTTTTTTTCATACCTCGTATCATTTCAGAGATATTTGCAAAAATGACGGCGATTTTGGGATGTCTGTCTGTCTGCCCGTAACGTGTTCCCCGTTTTTTAAGACGAACCGTTCACCCGATCAACACCAAATTTTACAGACGTAATTGTAGGCCGACAGTGACCAGAACCTCCCTTTTTCAAATTTTTCGAACAAAAAATACTGTAGCAAAACCAAAAACAGCCGTTTGTAATATAATTGTAATTGCAAACGAACCGTTCATTTGACACGAAAATTGAATAACCTAATCGGTAGAGGAGAAAATTCTCTACAACTTATATCCCTTATCTTTTTTTCATATCTCGTATCGTTTGTGACATATTTGCCAAAATATCGGAGATTTGACATCCTCCATTGAATTAACGAAAAGCAGCCGCTCGGAGATGTCAAGTGACATTCCTCGCGTAGTTGATGATTTTCTTATTGTAACTTACACGTTGTATTTCAAAGCAACGGCACACTGGGGAATTAACAAAAACACGTCGTTCTTCGTACGATTTATGGCAATCTAATGTCTACAAATGCCATATTAACATCAGTTAACAACGGTCATCAATAGTATGAGATTAAAGAACTCCTGGTTTGATTTATAGCCGTAGCGTAGTGGGCAAGATGCTAGACTGTGACGCGAAAGGTCAGTGGTTCTAGCCTCGCCACTGCCTAATTTTTTTCCTAAAATGGTTTCACACACTCTTATTAATTAATTAATTATTATTTAGATTATTATTTTGGTCCAAAATGTTTGCAGAAACTTATAAAACTACCAATCTAAAGTTGGCCGTAAAACACGTCAGTGGGATTTTTTATATATATTTATGGTACGTGAAGACCACAACTTAAATAACAACAGAGTCGTCGACTTTTGAAAATCAGTGTGGGTGCTCTATATCACGGTTCACAAATGTTCGAAACCAATCTTCCTGAAAATCATATTCATGCATTTTTTAATGATCAATACTTGATGAAAGTAAATAGGCAGTTGTCTGGCCTTTTAAAGATAGAAGGAATAAGGAGGAGGAAGAAGAGGAAAGCATGGCTCCATTAGGACAATACAATAAACCAATCTAATTGCCCGAAATGGATATTTCGATATAAGTGACACCCCGAAAACTTCTACACGACCAATGAAATAATTGTTCACTGTACACTAATCAAACACTTTTTGTGCGAAGGTATTCTGTCTGACAAAAGCGTTTGGTAGAATACCGTCACCAACGTTTAAAGAAATCTTTGAAATATTTTGAGATTTTGAAGTCCGACATCGAATTTTTTTGTTCAGTTCCAAGCAAGAGCTGTACACTTCATCAAAACTTTCATCACTTCGAGATAATTTGATGACATCTCTGACAGTATTAATATAGTCCAAGGATTTTTTAAGCCTGAGAGAAAAGCATTATAAATTTCAATTGATTCTATAATTTTAATAACAAGGGAAGTAACAAAGATAAATTAAAAACATTAACTTTAGTATCAGATTCTTCAAGCTAAATTCCTGAAAGAACACAATTGAAAGTTCATAAATACGTACAACTGAAAGGTCAAAAGTACCGTGCTTCAGGATGAATAAATCTAGCATAGTGGCTAAAAGATGGACACTATTACGACTCGCTTGGGGACCCGCGTACAAAACTGATAATTTATTTCACGTATGAAATATTGTCTCTCGTTATGGTCACGTTTTGCATTGCTTCTTGAGTCATAAGGAAGGTTTTGATTTTTCCCCATTTTTTTTTTTTTTTTTATTTATACAATTTTATTTTCCATCTCCAAATTCTTGGAGGCTGCACGAACCCCGGAGCACCCACGGAGTCGGCGCCCCTGAATAATAACCAGCCAATGCCATTTGGCGCAACTCTAAAAAAAAACTTAAGAAAGTCGACTTTGAAATTTTGCAAAGTGCACGTGTTGTTGTTGTGGTCTTCAGTCCGAAGACTGTTTTGATGCAGCTCGTCACCATACTCTATCCTGAGCAAACCTCTTCATCTCCTCATATGACCTGCAACCTACATCCATTCGAATCTGCTTACTGTATTCATCTCTTGGTCTCCCTCTGAGATTTGTACCCCACACACTTCCCTCCATTGCTAAATTTACGATTCCTTTATGTCTAAGAAAGTATCCTACCAGTGGATCCCTTCTTTTAGTCAAGGTAAGCCAGAAATTCCTTATCTCCCCAATAGTATTCAATTTGTACATCGAGCAGGCGGTGAAGAAGAGCAAGGAAAAATTTGGAGTGGAGATTAAAATTCAGGGTGAAGAAATAAAAACACTGCGTTTTGCTGATGACATTGTAATTCTGTCAGAGACAGCAAAGGACCTGGAAGAGCAGTTGAATGGAATGGACAGTGTGTTGAAGAGAGCGTATAAAATGAATATTAACAAGAGCAAAACAAAGATAATGGAATGCAGTCTTAGAAAATCAGGCGATGCTGAAGAAATTAGATTAGGTAATGAAACAATGAAGGTGGTAGATGAGTTTTGTTACTTGGGTAGTAAAATAACATATGACGATCGCAGTACAGAGGATATAGAATGCAGAATGGCAATGGGAAAAAAGGCATTTTTGAAAAAGAAAAAAATTGCTAACATCGAATATTAATTTATGCGTAAGGAAGTCCTTTTTGAAGGCATTTGTGTGGAGTGTTGCTTTGTACGGGAGTGAAACATGGACGATAAACAGTGCAGGCAGGAAGAGAATAGAGGCTTTTCAAATGTGGTGCTACAGAAGAATGCTGAAGATTAGGTGGGTAGATCGCATAACTAATGGAGAGGTACTGAACAGAATTGGTGAGAAAAGGAATTTTTGGCGTACCTTGACTAAGAGAAGGGATCGCTTGGTAGGACACATTCTTAGACATCGAGGAATCATAAATTTAGCATTGGAGGGAAGTGTGTAGGGTAAAAATCGCAGAGGGAGAGCAAGAGACGCATATAGTAAGCAGATTCAAATGGATGTGGGTTGCCGTTCTTATGAGGAGATGAAGAGGCTTGCTCATGATATAGTAGGGTGGAGAGCTGCATCAAGCCAGTCTCCGGACTGAGGACTATAACAACAATATGGTGTAACATATCGCATTTCCGTGAGAAATTGCACCAATAATGCCCAGACGAATTCTGATTGGCTGCCCCCACCTCCGTGTGACATCCCCTCTATGATTTTTTAAAATTATAAATATAAGATCAACTATTGTATAGAACTTAATATGAGTGTAATTCATGTGTTTATATAAGGATTTATTGTGGTATGTTTTGTTTATGTTGTCATGCTCTAGTTTACAAAAACAGCAGAATGTAGAAGTTCTAGAACACGCGCTTCGCGCCAGAATTGGTGGTGCCCGCGATGAGGAATGCCCAGTCGGCTCTCGCGTGAACAGCTGTGACAGTCGCGCTCTTAAAATAGTCTGTCACGCGGTTCAAACTTCATATTTTTCAACTACTGTGCTTACAATTCAAGTGTACTAAGAGCATGGGCAGTATTACATATGTCGCTTGTTGTTTCACGATATATAAATAAATATTATGAATCAATTGGCATCCCTTCTTATTTGAAAAGTAGCCACAGTTTAAAAACTTCCACAGCAGTTCAAAACAGAAAGATCAACGATCTGTGCGCTGCTTCTGCGCGAGGACAATAACAGAAAAGAAGAAGCCAGGTTAGTGAACAGAAACTGGTGGCCAAGGGGACTGAGGCGCTCCAGTCACGGTATGCACGGCCACTACGGTAGGGGGTTCGATTCCCCCCTCGGGCATGGATATTTGTGCCGTCCTTAGTGTTAGCTAGTTCATAAGTAGTTTGTAAGTTTAGGGACTGATGACCCCGTAGTTAACTCCCATAAGCTATACAAACATTTGAAAATTTTGTAATTCGTCAATTAAAACTTCCCTGGCTAAATTGCCGTGGTCGATCGGTGAAACTTCTTCCCCCTGACGTTTAGTTGTCAAATGCGGACATCATCATCTGAGGAGAGTCGACGACTGGCTTTAGGTGGTGGAGCTGCCGCTTATATAGAGGGCGCCACCACACGTCACGCCCTGCCGACTGTGCAACTATCTGTGATTATTGTCACTTTTCTCGATTACAGGTTATCGATTGTCACGTGATTGGTGCAAAGTTGACCTCCATAACTTGTCAAATTTTAAACCTTCTTCTTTTCTATTAAAATTGTTTTTATGTTATTGGATTTCAATAGCCTCTCTGTACGTACGTGTGTAATAGTGCAAAGTCCTAGCTAGCACGCTCGTAACAGCAAATTTTATTTGATGATCTCCGTTTTGAAATACATGTTCTGCTACTGCTGATTTGTCGGTAGGTCCCAAACGACAGTTCCTTTTGTGTTCCGTTAAGCGTGTATTGTCCCTATATACACCATGCCACAACTACACAGAATTTTATATACCCCTGCGGTAACTATGGGATGTCGACCATCCTTCGCTGATCTTAAGATTCGAACCATCGACGCGCTGATCTTAAAAATTGATTTATTTTCTTAGTGGATCTGAAAATAGTTTCCATTTGAAACTTGGCCAGTACTTTGCCAATACGGTCCATGATGTTATGTATGAATAGGAGTAAAACTTTTCCAGCAGATAGTTGTTGCTGTCGCCTATTTCCGGACACTTTTCTACTTGGATGAGGTGCTCGGTCGATCTCGTTATCAGTATAACCATTTTTCTTAAAAGCCGTCCGCAAATGATTCAGTTCCTCTGGCAAATAGATCGGCTCACAGATATTATGTTTTTATCATACCTCTTTTCTGCCGAGGGTTATGATTCGAGTTCTTATGCAGGTAACGGTCGGTGTGTGTATCTTTTCTGTAGACCTTGTGCCCTAAGGTCCCATCCGCCCCTTTAACTGACGATAACGCCGGCCGTGAAAGCCTACATGTTAAGAAACTTAACTGTATGCATTGACGACGCATGTATTTCTACGGACCTGACGTGCACCGAGCGAGGTGGCGCAGTGGTAACGCACTGGACTCGTATTCGGGAGGATGGTGGTTCAAATCCACCTCCGGCCATCCAGATTTAGGTTTTCCGTGATTTCCCTAAATCACTGCAGGCATATGCCGGGATGGTTCCTTTCAAAGGGCACAGCCGATATCCTTCCCCATCCTTACCCACAAACTCCGAGCGTTAGCTCCGTCTCTAATGGCCAAGCTGTCGACGTCGACGGGACGTAAAACCCTAAGCATCCATCCATCCATCCATCCTGACGTGCAGTGCTACGTAATTAAATCTTGCGATATTGGCACGAGTGTTGGGGTAACACCTGCGAGGGAAAGTGTCAGAGAAAGTGTTAGAGAGACAGATTATATAACATTCCAGTCACTTTTATCAAACTCCCTATCCTCCTTTAATCTCAGACACCGACATAACTTGCCTCCACTGAAGCACGTGACAACTCACGCGTGCGACTCGTCAGCCAACAGTTTTTGCAGAACAACGCGAACAAGCCGAGAAGGAGTGCAATAATGTATTCCGAGACAGTATTCGCCATCTGTATCATTGAATGCAGCCTGTGGATGCTGCACCACGCACTAGTCTGGTTGTTTCAGCACGGATCGACACCGTACCTCAGTGCCGCATCACCTACTGACCTAAAACGTAATCATTTCACGAATGAAACTTTCACTCTGCAGCGGAGTGTGCGCTGATATGAAACTTCCTGGCAGATTAAAATTGTGTGCCGGAACCGGGGCTCGAACCAGGGACCTTTGCCTTAAACTGGCAAGCGCTCTACCACTGAGCTATCCTGACACGACTCACGGTCCGTCCTCACAACTTTACTTCTGCCAATACCTCGCCTCCGACTTTCCAAACTGGCAGAAGTAAAGTTGTGAGGACGGACCGTGAGTCGTGTCGAGATAGCTCAGTGGTAGAGCGCTTGCCCGTGAAAAGCAAAGGTCCCAGGTTCGAGTCCCGGTTTCGGCACACAATTTTAATCTGCCAGGAAGTTTCATAATCATTTCATGTTCTCCATATGCACTGTTTCAACAAAACTGAGGGTAGTAAAGCAAATACGAAAATCAGGACCGGAATTTACGGCGTTAGCTGACAGTGGGAATTGCAGTAAATCAATGGGAAAAGTTGAAAAATTGTGCCCAACCGGGACTCGAACCCGGGTCTCCTCATTACTATGCAGGTGCGCTAACACTCCATCACTGAGACACGGTGATCCTTGGCCGTGGCGGAGCGACCGAGCGCCTTGAGGCGCTATGCTGTGATGCGCGAGATCGTTCCCCGTCGGGGGTTCGAATCCCCCCTCGGGCATGGATGTTTGTATTGTCTTCAGTATAAGTTAGTTTATAATTAGTTTGGAAGTTTAGGGACTGATGACCCCGCAGTTAAGTCCCATAAGCTTAACAAAGATTTGAACACAATGATCACCACCTCCACTACTGCCACTAGTACCCTAGCACGTCTCCCGCCAGACGCAAATTTTTAATATCCAAATGCGTGATTTGCAGCAATCAAAACAGCTACTTCATTTTTCAGATCTCGATTGTGGCAATTAATCTGTCATTATCAATGCTTACTTTTCCAGTTTGCTGAACAAGTGATCATAGATATCTCAATAATCATAACACAGCTTCCACAGCTGCACAGGCTTCTTAAATCAATTATGAATGGTAGTGTTTGTCCGTCTATGCAACTAAAAATAAAAAGCGATGTTTCTCATCAGACGCGCTTCAGTGCTGTATTATTATAGAAATTTACAGATTGTTTGGTTTTTGGATCGAAAACAGTTCGTTAACGGAACTCATAAGTAGGCCTACTTTTGTTACTTACGGAAATTTTAGTATTTTTTAGGCGCACATCAAGAGTCAGACCTTTACTGTCACCTCCACTTCGTCGTCCGAGTTCAAGCGCTTCCCTTTGAGATGGTTCGTTAAGGGACCAAATAGATGGAAGTCACAGGGACGACATGTCCCGGCGGTAGGTGCTCAAGCAGCTCCCACTTAAAACAAGACTGAACTAAATCTAAGGCTAAATTTTGCGTAACTGATAAAACAGTAGACCTCCTTTACATGTTCCGCTAACGAACTGTTTTCGATCCAGAAATAAAAAGAACTGTAAATTTCTGTGATTGCAGACCACTGAAGATGTTTCATTATCATTAAAACGAAACGCGTCTGGTGAGCAATATCGCACTCTATTTGTAGTTGCATAGACGGACAAACACTACCATTCAAAATTTTAAAAACAACTACGAATATATGGCCACTCAAACAAAGAATTTTTCTTAAATGAAAATAATATTTAAGCGACGTGCAGCTCCACACAATGGACAGCAAGCCACCACAGATCTCAAGAGACTCCTCACACTGACTTTTTTTACTTATTCATGTACTAGTAACGTATTCATCTTTAATAATGGGATCCGCAACATTTCTTAAATTTCAAAATTTTTCTTGGTTTGGACTACCAGAGTTTCGAGACCTATGTCTCATCATCAGGTGCATTTAGTGAGCCCGTAAAACTGTTACATGTAGCAGCAAATCAAACTAGTGGGTCCCTGCTACATTCAACCAGCCGGCAACTTGGTCGCGACACAGCCGCTCACGAGACAGGGCCGAACCGCCTGAGCACCCAGCAGCCGTCCAGCGGCCGTGTCCAGTCACAGCGCACGCAGAGGGCTATCCCGTGACTGTCGTCACCTAGGTGTGTTCAAACGTTTGTTAAGCTTGTGGGACTTAACTACGGGGTCATCAGTCCCTAAACTTACAAACTACTTATGAACTACTTACGAACTAGGACGGCACAAATATCCATGCCCGAGAGGGGATTCGAACCCCCGACCGTAGTGGCCGTGCAGACCGTGACTGGAGCGCCTCAGCCCCTCGGCCACCGCGGCCGGCACCTAGGTGTGTATCCTGGTTTTACCGCAATATATCTGTTATCGGAAAATTAAAATGTGATCTTGAATTATAATTATGGTTCTAGGTTTCCTAAACAAACAAGTTTCAGTCATCTTGATGCTCAAGCTCTTTTTGTAGTCCGTGTTTGCCTTATAAGTATTTAAGTTAGTTGCTTCTGGATAAGTATCTGCCTTGAGCAAGACTCCAGTTGTAGCATATACAGTGGGTCCTTTTTATTGCTTTAAAATTAAAAACAGAAATATTTTTAGTTTTTTTCAAGAATTTCATATATGTATTTTACAAGAATTTCATATATGTATACATACGTTGTTATACATGTTGCATTGGTTAGTTTTTCTACACCAAACCTGTAGGTCTTCGTTTACAGTTTGTTATCTGTAAGCATATCATTTTGACTGATTGTTCCGTCGCTTCTTGGTAGAACATAACCAAATAAATTAAAAACACAATTTTGTGTGTGTTCTACAAGTTTATTTTTGCTTACTTAACCGGTTTTCGGCTTATTAGGCCATCTTCAGAGTATTTACTGCTGTGGCAAAGAGGTTACATAGTTTAGATGCAGTATGGGAAGAGATGACAAATGACTACACTTAGATCGACATACATAATATAACACTTCTTTGACTTTGTACTAAAGTTTAGTTTTTAAGTTCATAACTGTAATAACACAAAGTCAAAGAAGTGTTATATTATGTATGTCGATCTAAGTGTAGTCATTTGTCATCTCTTCCCATACTGCATCTAAACTATGTAACCATATGCCACTTATATACAGAACTGTTTACAATAAACGAAAGCTTCCACGGCCGTTGCCAATGTCAATAAAATTCTTCGGGATTTTTGGCCGCATTGTCAATATATGTATATAATTCCGACATTTAGGCCACTGTCGCAAGTGACCTTTGTCAAGGTGTTTGTCTGATTGCTGAATGTGAGTACTTATATAACAGTGGGAGAACTTGTTATCGAAGTATTACGCGTTCTCCCACTATTATATAAGTACCAGCAATCCTTGCATTCAGCAGTGAGCCAAACACCTTGACAAAGTCCACTTGCAACAGTGGTAAAGATTCGTAATTTTATATGTTGACAAAGCAGCCAAAAAACCAGTGGAATTCTGTTGACACAACTGTTTATTGTTGAAATATTTGATCTGCTTTCTTGTATTATTTTTATGTGGTTAATTTTATGTGAATGGCATCTCTCTCTCTCTCTCTCTCTCTCTCTCTCTCTCTCTCTCTCTCTCTCTCTCTCTCTCTCTCTCTCTCTCTCTGTGTGTGTGTGTGTGTGTGTGTGCGTGTGTTTTTGTTTATTGTTTGCTAATTAAATACATACAACTTACATTTGCTGGTGTCTTCATTGGTGGAGTAGAGAAGGAGAATATGAGAACTTCAAAGTTCACTATTACTCTTTGTGAACTGTTAAAAACAAGATGGCGGATGGAGTAGACAGCTGACTCTGTTTTGAATGGGTAGTTTGAATGTTGGCAATATGGTGGGTGGAGTTGACAGTTGATGTTCAAATGTTCAAATGTTTGTATAGCTTATGGGACTTAACAACGGGGTCATCAGTCACTAAACTTACCAACTACTTATGAACTACTTACGAACTAGGTCGGCACAAATATCCATGCCCGAGGGGGGATTCGAACCCCCGACCGTAGTGGCCATGCAGACTGAGCGCCTCAGTCTCCTCGGCCACCGCGGCCGGTTTGACAGTTAACTGTTGGGGTTGGGTGGCTCAGATTTTGATTCAGTGTGTGTGTGTGTGTGTGTGTGTGTGTGTGTGTGTGTGTGTGTATGTGTATGTGTATGTGTGTATTTTATAGATTGCTATTTTCTCCCAGTTCTTTGACTGTAGAGAATCAAAATAATAAAATAAAAAAAAAATAAAAAAATTTCTTGCTCAAGGCAGGTCCTTATCCAGAAACAGCTAAGTTAAATAAAGTTTCAGTTAGTAAATTACAACTGGAAATAGCAAACTTCAATAAAATAAGATTGCAGTTTCAATAGACTTCATTTTTTAAAAGCGAGATCTGTTGTTGTCTTGTTATGGTCTTCAGTTCGGAGACTGGTTTGATGCAGCTCTCCACAATACCCTATCCTGAGCAAGCCTTTTCATCTCCTCATAAGAACGACAACCCACATCTATTTGAATCTGCTTACTATACGCGTCTCTTGGCCTCCCTCTGCGATTTTTACCCCACACACTTCCCTCCAATGCTAAATTTACGATTCCTCGATGTCTAAGAATGTGTCCTACCAAGCGATCCCTTCTTTTAGTCAAGGTATGCCAGAAATTCCTTTCCTCACAAATTATGTTCAGTACCTCTTCATTAGTTATGCGATCTACCCACCTAATCTTCAGCATTCTTCTGTAGCACCACATTTCAAAAGCCTCTATCCTCTTCCTGTCCGCACAGCTTATCGTCCACGTTTCACTCCCGTACAAGGCAACACTCCACACAAATGCCTTCAGAAAAGAGTTCCTTACACTTAAATTAATATTCGATGTTAGCATTTTTTTTTTTTTCAAAAATGCCTTTCTTCCCATTGCCATTCCGCATTTTATATCCTCTGTACTGCGACCATCATTTGTTATTTTACTGCCCAAGTAACAAAACTCATCTACCTCCTTTATTGCTTCGTTACCTAATCTAATTCCTTCAGCATCATTCGATTTTCTTAGACTGCACTCCATTACCCGAGTTTCGCTCTTATTAATGTTCATCTTATAAGCACCTTTCAGCACACTGTCCATTCCGTTAAATTGCTCTTCCAGGTCCTTTGCTGTATCTGACAGAATTACTATGTCGTCGGCAAAACGCAATGTTTTTAATTCTTCCCCCTAAACTTTAATCCCTTCACTAAATTTCTCCTTGCTTTCCTTTATAGCTTGTTCAATGCACAAACTGAACAACATTGGAGAAAGGCTACAACCCTGTCTTACTCCCTTCCCAACTGATGCTTCCCTTTCATGCCCTTCGAGTCTAATAACTGCGGTCTGGCTTTTGTACAAGTTGTAAATAACTCTCCTTTCCCTGTAGTTTACCCCGCTGACTTCAGAATTTGACGAGATCTATATCATGATTAATCTTTACATCACGACCATGTCACATAATCAAATACAAATGCTTTAACCTGTTATAGAAAATTTGGCAAATATAATTTTGTACATGCTTCAGATTACTACGTATCTATGAAAGTGTCATTAATTCTATTTTTACAACTGAAATTAAAGTGATTTAACGAAACAGGAGATGAGAGAAAGTTCACTAAGCGGAGTTCTGTGCCGTAAAGTTTGGTTAATTCATAATGGATATAATTTTCCTTTGTCATAATTTTCAATCGCTAGCGCACTTACCACGTCTAAGCAAGTTTCCGAATGCTAATCCGACGTAGAGTTTAATCCCTAGTAAATTTCATGATTTCCACGAGATGTCAAATTACATGCCAATTTATATCGTTTGATTTATTAACACTTAAATCAGCCGGTAGATACAAAACATTTCAAAAGTTAATGGCACAAGAGATTCGTTTCTTTCTGCATTAACATCTCGGAAATAAATTTTGATTACACCTCAACCGGCGATTAATTATTTAGGAAATTTAGCTTGTATCTCAGACGGGCAATCTTTTAAGTGTCTCCATTATATGCCGTATACTGCTGACTTTTCGTGCGATTGTTTTGCTTGGCCTGGTGGTAACTATGGAAATTTTACATCTTTATCTTTGAAAAGAAACACGACGTTTTTAAGCAGCTGGATGCGCGACCGAACTAACTGAACATATTACATTCTGATTGTTTAACGAATATGAAAGCGCGAATCTTACACAAACATTCGGAGTTTTAGTAGCGAATTGTCAAAAGAGAATACGTTGCAGAATATGGTCAAAATTCCTTAATGTAAGGTATTGTGTTAACATAAAAATTATACCTCGCTAAACATAACAGCTGTAAATTATTAAAATAAATTTACTATGAGTGTCTATTCTGACGGTTTAAATTTCGTATGTCGACATACATTTTATCTTAATTAAAATGCGTATCTTGAGAAATGTTTGACGCTGTGCTGATACACTTCGGCGTTGACAAATAGATCAGCTTCTCAACAAACTTTGGCCAGAACATGAAACCATCAAGATTTCTTGCCGTCGTAGCAAGTTAGAACGCATCAAATAATTGTATACTGGCAGGAGAAGATATGTACTCAGAAGGTTTCAGATACAGCATGAATATTAAAAATTCTGGCATCTTTCAGGAATTTACAGAAATAAAAGCAATGAATTTTTACTCATTGGACTGATGCCAGTTATCCATAACTATGCAGTGAATGTAAAGAGTATATCTACGAGGGTTGTAACTTAAATAGTGGTTACTATTTATTCACAACCGATACAAAAGCGTTACTTGTTTGGACCTGTTACTGTCCTTCAAAGTAGTCACTAGCGTTGTGTAGAACCCGTTGCCAGAGTTGTGTAAGGCGTAATATACCGTTAGCAGAGCCTGTTCTGTTTATGGTGCGAACGGAGCGGAATCTCTGGAACATTTCTGAAGCGAATGCCACGAAGTGGTTTCTTCATCTTCGGATTCAAATCAAAGTCACAAACACTAAAGTCCGAGGAGTATGGTGGATGGCACAGTACTTCCCAGTCCTATCGACCGAACAGAGCAGCCACAGCTTGTGCTGTACGCGCCCGCGCATTGTCGTGCAAAATCATCTGTGGGTTGCGCAGAACGTGCTGCCGCTTCTTTCGCAAAGCTGGTCGCAGGTGCCGCTCGTTTTTGAAGAAGTGCCAACACTTCCTGTGCAACCCATCCATCATTTTGCAAGACAATGAGCGGGCTCATACAGCGTAAGCTGTGGCTGCTCTGTTCGGTCGATGGGACTGGCAAGTACTGTACCATCCACCATGCTCCGCACTTTTCTTGTGACTCGTGATTTGATTCCGAAAAAGAAGGGACCACTTCGTAGCATTCGCTTCAGAATTGTTCCAGACATTCGACAGGCAGTAGACCGCTACATTCGCGCCATCAACATAACAGGCTCTGCTAACGGTATACTATGGCGCCCACATCGCTGGCAACGGGTGCTACACAACGCTGACGACTACTTTGAAGGACAGTCACAGGTGCAAACATGTAACGCTTTTGTATCGGTTGTGAATAAATAGTTGCCACTATTTAAGATTCAACACTCGCCTATATACAAATTTCATGGCGACGTTTAAGTTACCTGTCTATGGAAAAGAAATTAAAACTAACGATCGGAAAACTTGAATATAGTCGACCCTCTAATAACGGAGTTCTTAGAAAAGAGGACGTGAGAGGAAGCACTTGGGATTTTAATCGCCTCTCATTTGCATATTCATGAGCGTATTCCGCGCTTGGGCTTTGGTTTGCATCTACCGCTATGTAGAGTCCGTAAGGACCGTGCAAATTCAAAGAATTTTCCTCAGATTTCACGTGGGCACCATGCAGGGAGTTACAACTGCACACCAGTAGGCTAATAATACTGGTGCACGACGTTGCACCAAGTGGTTGATTTACATTCAAAATTTCTTTTCACCTTCTACTTGATAACTGTAACGAAGATACGGCGAAGAGTTTAACGAGTATCTAGTGATTTCTTGTTATAGCAAACAAAATCTGCGAATCTTTTTATTGATATTGTTTCACCCAGAGTACTTACACCACTATCGAACTTTTATTTCTGACACTGTTTCCTAGCCATACAACACCCAGAACATTATGAGCAATTATCTGCTGCGATATAAACGAAGTCATCGGCCAACAAATGTGAACATCATCGTACACTGTCATTTCGCATGGTTCAGAAACACTGGCAACAATAATACTGAAGAGAATTGAATGCAAAATAGAAGCTTTGCTTACTGATGATCGGTTTGGATTTAGCAGAGGAAAAGGAACTCGCGACGCAATTTTAGCACTGAGGCTAGTTTTGGAAAAAAGGTTAAGAAAAGAGCAAGGCACCTTCATAGCCTTTCGGACTTAGAAAAGTCGTTTGATAACTTCAAATGGAAAATTATGTTTAATATTTTGAAAGAATCACAAGTGAAATATGAAGATAGAAGAATTCGGAAATTATATCGAGATGAAATAAGGTGTGAAGCAAAAATAGGAAAGGAAGTAAGACAAAGTTGCTCACTTTCACTTATTTTATTCAATGCATATATTCAAATAGGACTGGATGAAGATAAAGGAAGACGCAGAATAGAGGAGGCGTGGTGATACAAGGAGAAAGAATTGACATGGTTCGATTTGCCGACGATACTGCAGTGGTAGCAGACAATGAAGAAGCGTTGACATATATGCTCAATGAAATGAAATCGACGCTTACCAAGTATGGAAGGAAGATCTACGGAAGCAAAACTAAAATTTCAATTGTAAACAAGTACGTAACCCAAGCAAGTATTCGATGGTACACTACTTGAGAATATCAATGAATTTAATACCTGTGTAGCAAGAAGACTTAAACGAGAGATTCAAAGTAGAATATGTGAAGCAAAAACTTCTGCTGCCGAACAACAACGTTAACATTCTTTTGAGGAAGAAGTTCTTTAAGACTTTTGTATGGACTGTAATGTTGTTTAATCTTGGACCGTGGGAAAGCCGGAACATCAAAAGCCAGACGCGTTAGAGATGTAGTGTTACCGTAGAATGTTGAAAGTATACTGCGTTGGTAAAGTAGCAAACGACCAGGTTTTGTAAAGAATTGATGAGGGCTTATCTCTGGCAAGTAGACCACATGGGTATCGGATTTTAGAATTTTTTGATACGTACGGTACATGAAGTTCAGAACTCAAATAACAATCAGCCAAAGCCATTCGACGCAACTCTAAAATGTATCGAGAAAACGTAAATACCAGTAATTAAATCCGTTCCAACATTTATGTAGTTCAGGTGGTAGCGTTGTAGGCTTGCAGCCATAAGGCAGGTGGTTCGAATCCTGCCGTGACAGATTTTTTAATTTTTGTTTTCGTTGTGTTCGAATACTTACACGATTTTAATATCTAATGGTAATTTTTACGAAAAATGCAAGTGTTTTTGTATATTAGCAATTTTCTATATTTTACGCAAGATCGTGAATAATGATGGTTTCAATAAAAAGAAACCTAAGTTACATTTTTTTACAGTATTGACTCCGCTATTAGTTGCGTCGGAGCGGCCGAGCGCATTGAGGCACTGTGCTCCGATGCGCGAGGCCGTTCTCCGTCGGGGGTTCGAATCCCCCCTCGGGTATGGATGTTTGTGTCGTCTTTAGTATAAGGTAGTTCATAAGTAGTTTGTAAGTTTAGGGACTGATGACCCCGCAGCTACGTCCCTTAAGCTTAACAAATAGTTATTCACTATTAGTTGACGACGATAGTTTTTGATTGTTCAGTTCCTACGACGCTGTTTTTGGTCTCTATAGTTACTAATGGCTTTTCAAGCAGTTAACCTACTTAACCGTCATTTAGGTGACAGCAAGGTGTTCAGCTCGTCTACATACGCAAAAACAAAAACTGAAACACATGGAATTAGAGATCCCAAAATGTTTTACATAACCGAATTCGAAAACGAAAAATAATTTAAAAAAAATGTGTCACAGCGGGATTCAACCCATCGAGTCTGTGGTTGTAAGGCCAGAATGCTGCCAACTGAGCTACACTGACAGACGCTGCAAATGTTTTAATTACTGGTACTTACGTGTACTTTGCAAAACTTCAAAGTCGATTTTCTCGAGAATTTTTGAGAGTTGTGTCGAATGGCTTTGGCTGACTGTTATTAAAGTGCAGAACTTCACGTACCATAAATACAAAGAAATTCTATAATCAGATACCAATGTGGTATCCTTGTGAGAAGAACTCTGGGAAAAAGGCGCATTAATTAGATATGTCATATCTTGAGGCATGAAGGATTGCTAAAAGTGAGCTTGGACGGATTGGTGGAGGAAATGATCTTGAAAGATGGCAACATTTTCCTTTGTCATCGTCACTCGATGGTCAGAAAGGTTGGTTGCTTGAACTGTGAGCTGAAGTGGACAGACGGAGTTAAGTGTTGATGGAGAGCAATAGAATGAGAGTTGTTGTAAGCAGTTAGGATTGTTGATAAATTTGATTTTTTCCTTTGTATTTTTTGTTGTAATTATGATGTTTAAAAAGTAATAATAATAAGAATCATAAATCATAATTTGGTTTCACTTAGAGGACAGCTTCATTCTCCGCTTTAACTCAGCATTATTATTGGCAAGTTGTCTTAGGCGGTAAGCTTTTAACTGTTGGATAGATACAAGTTTCATCTTTATTTATATTTCATCATTAATGTACTGCAAGTGACCAAGCTGCTGTCTACGGATAAGAGGTGAGTGAATTTAAATTTATTTATGATTCATATTCCGAGTAGGGAAGTAAATTGTTGAGTCTCTGTTAAACATTTCACACATACTTAGTACCCCGATTTGTTATGTCCTTACATTTTTTATACAAGAATCGTAAGTAACTGGTTTATCAGATAGCTACCAATATTTCTTGCCAATCGTGGAAAGTACTCGATATACCAAATTAATTACACCACTTTTTTATTGTTCGCTTTTTTTTTAATGTCAGTCACATTCAGTCGTATAAATCGTAACCAACTAGTTTATCAGGTAGCTACCAGCATTTCTAGTCTATCGTGTGTCGCGCCTTTTCATAGAAATATTAATTATACCACTTGGTGACAACACAATAATTATTTTATTAATAAATCATGTTATGTTTTCAAAAGGTGTCGGTACACACAATAATTATTGCTAAGTTCACAATCTAGTCCATACTTAGTTTCGGCATTTATTAAACTAAACTTTGACCTTTACTTTAAGTAATTAGTTGTTACATAAATATCGGCTTAGAGGTTTTTACACTATAATAGATCGTACAAGGTCTTTTTATTGCTATCAGTAACTCTTAATAGATTGTCTGTCATTCTACGCATGAGCACATTTACACTCGGTATTACTTGGTATGCTAAAATGTTCAAATGTTTGTAATTCTATGAGACCAAACTACTTTGGTCATAAGTCCTTAGTCTTACAAACTGCTTAAACTAAGTTAAACTAACCTAAGAACAACACACACATCCTCACCCGAGGGAGGATTCGAACCTCCGACGCAGGAGGCCTCGCGATCCACAACGTGGCGCTCCAGACCGGTCGGCTACTACCCCGCGACCAACTTAGCAAATGAACTATTTTGACAATATATAACACTTTTGTTTGTCAATGAGGTAAATCTCATCCACAGCTCGTGACGTTACACATAACAAGCATTTCTAAGGTTGTAATGGATGTTATGCTCAGATTGTGTCACAGTAGTAGTGTAAACTTTAATCTTTAATTAATTAACGGGTACATAAGAGTCAACTTTACTGTTTTTATTGCCCCATATTGTTACACGTCATTCTGCTGCTACCAGTCACTCCACCCATAATCACATTTATTTTTGGACATTAATTTGAGTCAAACATTAATCAGTATTTAATTTAATTAATGAACTATTTGTCTGTCTGATTAACGAATCGGACCTTCTACTACAATCGGACTTGTCATTCATTGTTTAACGAGACTCATGCTCTGGATGGTTAAGCGCACTAACAGGGCCATACATATTGCAAGCAGTCGATGCCAGGCTTAACTGTATTATTCATTCGTACTTTAATTACAGACAATAAGATCAGTTTTTACATTCACAGTGCTGTACCTGTCCAAATAGGCACTATTGCAGCAGCAAACAAAACGAAACGGACAAACACACACACACTCACATACACGCTAGTTTCCGATCACAAATATAATTTAATTTTATTTAAACATATGTTTCAAACTGTAGAGTAAGACCCAGTCTGGAGTTCATAAGACAAGTGATGGACGATATGAAAGGTACAGGGACATTAAACACTTGGCAAGCAACAGGACACTCTGGAGAAATGCTGCAAACCAACATACTGGTTGAAAGCCAAAGAAGGAGATAAACCCACAGCAGCGGCATCTGCTAGTCTTACGCACACGTACGGCGCATGCAGTATTCGGGTAAACAATAGACAAGTCGCGCCAGCTATAAGAGTGTGGCCGATGGTCGACTGTGAAGGCCCGAAGGCTTGGTGCACGACCTATCGGGTGATGGAGGAGTGCTGCCTGCTAAAATGTCTGTAAATCTATCGGACCAAACTGCGTGGTCATCAGTCCGTAGTTTACAAACTACTTAAACCTAGGTAAACTAACTTAAGGAAAACACACACACCCGTGCCCCAAGGAGGAACTCGAACCTCCACAGCGAGCAACCACGTGCTCCACAGCGAGGCGCTTTAGACCGCTCGGCTACTCCACCGCGGCGGAGGAGTGCTGTGGCGAGTGTCTTCAACAAGTGGCGTATCCGATATGAAGCACGTTCAGACGCTGAGGGGCTGGGCGGTCACCCCTCATCACACCTACATCTACATACACACTCCGCAATCCACCGTAAGGTGCGTGGTGGAGGGTACACTGCACCACTACTAGGCATTTCCTTTCCTATTCCACTCCCAAATAGAACGAGGGAAACAACTGTGTCTATATCCCTCCGTACTAGCCCTAATTTCTCTCATCTTGCCTGTGTGATCACTACGCGAAATGTAAGTAGGCGGCAGCAAGATCGTACTACACTCACCTTCAAATTCCGGCCCTCTAAATTTCCTCAACAGAAATTCACGAAGAGAACGTCGTCTTTCCTCCGGTGATCCCGAATTGAGTTCCCTGGGCATTTCCGTGTCACTCGCGAATTGGTCGAACCTACCAGTAAAAAAACCTAGCTGCTCGCCTCTGAACTGCTTCTATGTCTTCCTTTAAACTGATCTGCTGCGGGTCCCAAACACTTGAGCAATACTCAAGACGTGGTCGTACAAGCGTTTTATACGGGGTCTCCTTTACAGATTAAGTACATCTTCCCAAAATTCTCTCAATAAACCGAAGTCGGCTATTCGCCTTACAACTGTCGTTACATGTTCGTTCCATTTCATATCGCTCTGCAATGTTACGCCTAGATATTTAAACGACGCGCGACTATATCAAGAAGCTCACTCAAATGCTCTGTTCGAACATTATGGAATTGTATTTCCTACTCATGCGCATCACCTTACATTTTTCTACATTGAGAGCTAGCTGCCATTCTTCGCACCAACTAGAAATTTTGTCTAAGTCATCCTTCTTGCCGCTGCGGAGCGGCCGAGCGCATTGAGGCCCTATGCTACGATGCGTGAGGCCGTTCCCCGTCGGGGTTCGAATCCCCCCTCGGCCATGAATGTTTATTCCGTCTTTAGTATAAGCTAGATCATAAGTAGTTTGTAAGTTTAGGAACTAATGACCCCGTAGTTAAGTCCCATTAGCTCTACAAACATTTCAACATATTCTAGGTCATCCTGTACGCTATTACAGTCAATTAATGACGACTACTTCCCAAACACCACAGCATCATCAGCAAACAGTCGCAAATTACCAGTTACTGTGTCCGTCAGATCATTTATATAGATAGAAATAAATGCGGTCCTATCACACTCCCCCGGGGAACGCCTGACATATATATATATATATATATATATATATATATATATATATATATATATATATATATATATATCAACTGCAGGGGGCAAAATACTTTTTATTGGAGCACTGCCTGATTGGTCTTGCAGTCCTATTTATAGACGACTCCTGTATAACCTATATTTCATAATTCAAGGTACTCCACCGCACAACAGCGGAGTACAATCTACTCGACCTATCTCCCAACTTTAAAAGATTTATATAAAAAAAATCTTGACGATTGATAATGTATCGTATACGGTACGTGGCATATTGTTATCGAACATAGCTTTTCTTACGCTGTGCAATCTGACACTACATGCCATTTAAGTTTAGGATGTGTCCACCCCAATTGAAGAATACATGTTAGGCGCGGCGGAGCGGCCGAGCGCATTGAGGCGCTATGCTACGATGCACGACGCCGTTCCCTGTCGGGGATTGGAATCCCCTCCTCGACCATGGATGTTTGTGCTGTATTTAAATGTTCAAATGTTCAAATGTTCGTATAGACTATGGGACTTAACTACGGGGTCATCAGTCCCTAAACTTACAAACTACTTACGAACTACTTACGAACTAGGACGGCACAAATATCCATGCCCGAGGGGGGATTCGAACCCCCGACCGTAGTGGCCGTGCAGACCGTGACTGAAGCGCCTCAGTCCCCTCGGCCACCGCGGTCGGCTTGTGCTGTATTTAGTATAAGCTAGTTCATAAGTAGTTTGTAAGTTCAGGGACTGATGACCCCGCACTTAAGTCTCTTAAGCTCTACAAACATTTGATACTTGTTACAGACGTACACTCTTCGACAGCTCGCCGCGCTGCGGAATCTGAAATGTTTATGAAGGCGCGAGGTCAGTTAGGTAACCAGTTATCCTCTTCTGCACGTTCACTCTGGCAACCGTACTGGATTGGAAAACAGGTTAAAGAGGAAGCGACAATAGTACTCAATGTACGTGCCGTCACAGAGGGAGACCTGGCTTTCAGGGTACGAAATATGTAAATGCAGCAGACGGCCGGAATGGTATATACCGCAGGCGGCTTGCAAGGGGGCGCGTATGCCCGACATTGACCGCCTGGCCGCAACCTCACACACACGAGCGTGCAGCGGGTAGCCGAGTTACAGGCGTTACTGGCGGGCAGCCAGACACCTGCTAGACATGACTGCAACAGTTTCGGTAGTCCACGTCGACTTCAACAACAGGGCCGACAGCAACGGCTTGTTGCTTACTGACGCCTCGGGACGTCAACATTGCAAGCGCTCCTGTCGCCATAGGTCGCGTTCATGTCGACAACAGGGACGCAATCAATGTGGAACTCTCTACCTCCAAAAATAATTGCGCTGCGGGCATTTGTCAAAGGCGTACTTCGTTGACGGACGGCTACTGACAGCCAGTTAAGAGGAAATGAATTAAAATAGGCAACGCAAAGTAAAGTAGCCAAAGAGTCAAACTTTGTGGGCCGCTAAACAAACGCGCAAACAGATTGTTACGTGTAAGAATGCATTCTATTGTAGACATTTGTGGAAGTGCTTACAACCGAATACTAGAGTATCGTGGATGGCTGGCCACCGGAATAAAAACAATGAACCAGCCATTATCCAATACACTAAAACCTCAAACTTAAAAGCATAGGCCAGAGTCCAGGCAGCTCAGTAAATTTTATAACTTCGGTCACACTCGTCTCGTTATCAGCTAAAACACAGGGCAGAGCACCTCCACGATTAATCGTTGCCGTCTCAGCACGATATAAAACACACTCATGGAAAATGTGGCGTACAGTGATCTGCACGCCAGAGACAACTAGGGGGGTCCTTTCGATGGAGTAATAATAAAAATAAATAAATAAATAAAAACAGAAACCGTGTGTCAGAGCAGTACCGGATTCCAAGGCGAGTTAGGGCCACTTCATGTCGCCTGAATTACTTACATTAGAGTAGGTTGGCCACGGTCGGACAGTTGGTTTAACCAATCGCACTTTGTTACCTGTTACTGATAGCCAATTCCTTCTATAATTGGATCTCTGCCGCAACACAGAAAAGACGTCCCGCAGGGGAGTAGCATATTCTATTACATTGTGGTCACTGCTGCCTCCTTGGTGGTCTCGTCAGCCGCTTCGTTACCCCGGATCCCCACATGCCTTGCTTCCCATAGAAATGACACCATCTTACCCCACAGTTCGTAGAGGCACAGTTTCTCATGAATCAACTGTGTTATAGATTCAGATGGATAGATGTACTATGTGTGGCAGTAAGGGAATCGGAGCAGAGAATAAATCGTTTACCCTGAACACGCCGGAATTGTTCTAGTGCCTTGAGAATCGCATGCAGCTCTGCTGAAGAAACGTAGTAGTCGTTGGGCAGGTGAATCCTCGGGACACGACGGCTGCTGAAAGTGGTTTGAACCGCCGTCCAGTGTAGTGACCACTGTGCCGCCTAGCTCTGTAGATGAACTATACTCCGTTCACCGAAAAGAGAGACGTATGGAAAACACACTGAGGCGCGTGACCAGGAGTGGGCAAAACAGCGTCGCTCGCTGAATTCTGCTGCATCCGTTTCAGATGTAAGGTCGTTGTGTGTATTATAAAGCGGTGTTCTTAGAAGCAATTCATTTTTTAACACTTTATAAAAGTGATTTTCTCCGAAAATTTACCAAATCTGCATCTTCGCTTACCACAGAAAGCACTTTGTAAAGTGTTGGAAATTTCTTACGAAAAACTTTTTTTCGTATCGCATTTCAGTCAAAGACTTCAAGACGTTCTGGACGCTTCTGTCGTATTTCCTTTTTTTTTCCTAGGATACTTCAAAAAGTGTGTGGCTTTCTATTGACTGTTTTCGTAACAATATCAATCATTGACCGTTCTGCAGATAGCAGCTGCCTTTTAATCACACCATGAACTATGTGTTTCACTAAAGAACTTTATCACTTCTTCTTTGAACGCTTCTTGGGTGGACTCAAATTGAAAGATGACATAATAGAGTTACTCTTACGTGATACCAAAGAGAGAGAAAAAGAGACATATAGGCTATTAATACTGAATGTTATTGTGAACACTAATAGTTGCGTTGCCGGCAGTGGTGGCCGAGAGAACTGAGGCGCTCCAGTCACGGTCTGCACGGCCACTACGGTCGGGGGTTCGAATCCCCCCTCGGGCATGGATATTTGTGCCGTCGTTAGTATTAGCTAGTTCATAAGTAGTTTGTAAGTTTAGGGACTGATGACCCCGTAGTTAAGTCCCATAAGCTATACAAACATTTGAACATTTTTTTAAATACTTGCGTTACTATACAACATCTGGTCCTTTAAGATGAAGTTGACAGTCAACACCTATTATCACTGCAATATAATAACATACACAACGACCTTACTACACCTGAAACGGATGCAGCGGAATTGAGCGAGCGCCCCTGTATTGTTCACCCCTGATCACGCGCCTCAGTGTGTTTACAGTTTATCTCTCGTCTCGGTGGACGGAGTGTAGTTCTATGTGCGCGGATGACTGACACCCCGTATTTTAGTTTAAAGGTGTAATAACACGGCTGTTTTTCTCGTTGTAACAGGTGAAACATGCGGTGAGAAGACACTGCTGGGACGAACAGCACAACGGCGAGGTCTGCCGGCCGCCCAGCCATATTCCCTCGCTGGATCGCAGCTCGTTTCGCGCCGAAATGGAACCCGTTACACGCCGGGCCATTCTCGTTATCGGAAAACTGCGGCCAGGCCGGACAGAATGGAGTGTCCGGAGATCGAAACGAGGATCGCCCCGCCCGCCGTGTCGAAGGGCGACGCACCTGCACGGAGCTTCAGAGAGAGCACTGCGCGAGTGAATATGAGAGTCTGCGAAGGACAGACCGTCCGCATTTGATGTATCGTGCTGTTGAAGAGATAAAATACATCCCAGTACAA
The DNA here is from genome assembly GCA_026315105.1 of Locusta migratoria. Classification (NCBI taxonomy): domain Eukaryota; kingdom Metazoa; phylum Arthropoda; class Insecta; order Orthoptera; family Acrididae; genus Locusta; species Locusta migratoria. The sequence goes on from CM048747.1 coordinate 48,369,645, forward strand.
GAGGTAAATAAACTGAAAAGAATACGTAGATAATGTCGTGGGAAAGGCCAACCAGACACTGCGTTTTATTGGAAGAACCATTAAAAGAAAGGAATGGAAATGCTTAGAGTGGTACTGTGTACCCTCCGCCACGCACCTTACGGTGGATTGCGGAGTATGTATGTAGATGTAGAACCCTTAAAAGATGGAACAGAACTACTGAAGAGACTGCATACACTACGCTCGTCCGTCCTTTTTTGGACTTTTGCTGCCCAGTGTGGGATCAGGTGGGTTTGACGGAAGGCAACGAAACAGTCCAAAGAAGGGCAGCTCGTTTCGTATTGTCAAGATACATGGGAGACAGCGTTACGGAAATGATACAGAATCTGGGATGGGAATCATTACAACAACGGCGCTTATCGCTGCGGCGTGGGCTACTTACGAAACTCCAATCGCCAACATTTTCCTCCTAATGCGAAAATATATTGTTGATTCCCACTTAGGCCTACATAGGTAGAAAAGATCATCAGAATAAAATACTAAGAATACTATAATTTCAACACTGTATATTCTTAATTCATATTAGTTACACTATAAGCTTATTTCGACTTAAAAGTCATCTTCAGGTGTTACGCCACATTCTGTTATGCTGTACATTTCGATGTTACTGTGACGTGATTTTTTTCGTGTTGTCATGCGAGATCTTTATCAAGTTACGGATTTTGACATTTATTTGACAGCACTACAGAGATATAGTATGTTTACATTCTAATCTTATAAAATAAACATACTACATCTCTGTAGTGCTTTCAAATAAATGTCAAAATCTGTAACTTGATACAGATCTCGCAGGACAACACCATATTAAAAGTTACGTGAAATTATATATATATATATATATAAAAGAAAAAAAAATCACGTCACAATAATATTGAAATGTACAGCATAACAGAATGTGGCGTAACACCTGAAGATGACTTTTAAGTCGAAATAAGCTTATAGTGTAACTAACACGGTGTAACTAATATACAGTGTTGAAATTATATAACTCTTATTATTAAAATGTCGATGTACGACGTCACTAACACTGTGGGCCCAGCAGATAACAAGAATAAAATACGAGAAATCAGAGCTCGAACAGAGAGATTCAGGTGTTCGCGCTATTCGAGAATGGAATGGGAGATAAATAGTATAAAGGGGGTTCGATGAACCCTCTGCCAGGCTCTTAAATGTGATTTGCAGAGTATCCCATGTAGATGTAGTTCAGGTGCCGGTAGGTAAACTCCCAACGATCAGCTATGTTTATCGAAGTAGTATTACGGAAATGAATGTTGATTTTTGCAGTTGCTTTTGCCGTAGTTGTTGGATGTCATCGGGTCAGAATCGATTTTAATGCTCGTTGGTTTCTGGTTTCGCCCACTGCGCCTCTTCACCAATGATATTTTACCTTGTTTTGTGTACTCTGACGTTACCGAGAATATTGTTTGTAATATATTTATCCCTCTGCAATTATATCAATTATTTACTGATTTTCCTTTAATTCCACATGTAGTTCTACGCAGATGTATTCCATGGCATACTACAAACTCTTTGGTGTTAATAATCTATGGAAGAAGGAGACTTTGCTATTCTACAGTGGTATATTATTCTCGCATTCATGTATCTACGGAATGTTAATCGATGTTACGAGTTGTAAACTGTTATCACGTTGCGATCAGCAATAAACGACACGAATGAAACGTAACTACTGAGCGAGATAACTTCATTTCTTAGATGTGGATGTCTGTGTATGTCGTATTACGAAGGGAGCTGTCAACCTGAAAGGGCTGGAACCTTTACACGGTCAACTTAAGATGTGTCTCAATATTTAGCATCAGAGAAAAAGCACGCAATTCTTACACCGTAAACCAGTATTGATAGTGATCGACTTCGATTGCACAATCAATATTCGACAGCCCGACGTACTACTAATGTTTATCTGAGATGGGTTTTCAGAATCGAAGAGACTGACACTTCGAAGCAGTGTACCAGAATCGGCGGCGTCGGAAAGACTTACAGCAAACTTTAACCTGTTTTCTTTCAGGTTAATCAGAATATTAACATAGTCAATTCCCTCAGATAAACACAGAACATTACCTGATAGTTCAACTAATTCTGACTCTGAACTTAATTAACTGATAGATTGAATTTTAGGACTTTGATTATTCAAACTATAAGATAAAGATACTACAGACTTTTATTATTATTATTATTATTATTTTTACATGTTACAGCGCAAAATTATTAGAGAGAAACTTGTTAAAATCAAGCAATCGTCAGCTAACCTAGGCGGAAGCTAGTCATCGGCTCTGTCGTAAATGCGACGCCAGTCTTTCGTGACGACAGCAGACGCTGCGTCGGCGAACTGAAAGCATAGTCAGGAGACTGTTAACAGCGACGGACGACCATCTACATCAACATCTACAACCATAGTCCGCAAGCCACCTGACGGTGTGTGGCGGAGGGTACCTTGAGTACCACTATCGATTTTCCCTCCTATTCCAGTCACGTATTGGTCGCGGAAAGAAGGATTGTCGGTATGCCTCTGTGTGGTCTCTAATCTCTCTGATTTTATCCTTACGATCTCTTCGCGAGATATACGTAGGAGGGAGCAATATTCTGCTAGACTCCTCAGTAAAGGTAAGTTCTCTAAACTTCGACAAAAGCCCGTACCAAGCGACAGAGCGTCTCTCCTGCAGATTCTTCCACTGGAGTTTATCGATCATCTCCGTAACGCTTTCACGATTACCAAATGATCCTGCTCTCCGTTGGATCTTCTCCACTTCGTCTATCAATCCCACCTGGTACGGATCCCATACCGGTGATCAGTATTCAAGCTGTGGGCGAACAAGTGTACTGTAACCTACTTCCTTTGTTTTCGGACTGCATTTCCTTAGAATTCTCCCAATGATTCTCAGTGTGGCATCTGCTTTACGGACGATTGATTTTATATGGTCGTTCCATTTTAAATCCCTCCTAATGACTACTCCAAGATACTTTATGGAATTAACCGCTTCCAGTTGCTGCCCTGCTATAGTGTAGCTAAATGATAAACATTGAGCTTTAATTGCCATTCCCTGCACCATATGTCAATTATACGCAGATCCTCCTGCATCTCAATACAATTTTCCATTGTTACAACCTCTCTATATACTACCGCATCAGCCTCAGTGAACTTCCGATGTTATCCGCAAGGTCATTTATAAATATCGTGAACAGCAACGGACCCACAACACTCCCCTGTGGCACACCTGACATAACTCCTACTTCGGAAGACTTCTCTCCATTGAGAATGACCTGCTGCTTTCTGTTATCTAGGAATTCCTCAATCCAATCACACAATTGGTCTGATAGACCATATGCTCTTACTTTGTTCATTAAACGTTCATCAAACGCCTTGCGGAAGTCTAGAAACACAGCATCTACCTGAGAACCCGTGTCTATGGCCCTCTGAGTCTCGTGGACGAATAGCGCGAGCTGGGTTTCACACGAACACCTTTTTCGAAACCCATGCTGATTCCTACAGAGCAGATTACTAGTCTAGAGAAATGTCATTGTATTCGAACATAACACAGAGTGACAGGGTATACTCTTCAGCTTGTAAACGTTTCATAACTACGCGTAACTCTGTCACAAGAGTGAATAAGACCGAGGATACGACAGCAGTTAAATGTACCGCAGGGGTGCCAACCTGCAACAATATGTGTTACAATGCGTGGTGTTTATATTACCAGGGCGTCCACAAAGTAAGTTCCGTTTCTATTTCCATCCGCGGCAGCGCTACGACTGCAGTTCCCAGCATACGCGGCAGTTACTCTGACTCAAGGAGAAGACTTGTCCGCCATTTTCAGATCGCTGCTGCCGACGTGTGCTTTGTAGTGTTTCTTTATAATGTCAGCCGTAATTGAAAATGCCGCCGCGTATGAAATCAGATATGTGATTCGTTACAAATGCAAACAAAGTTAAACTAAAGTAATTCATCGGCAAATCCGCGAGGTTTACGGACAAAATGCTATGAGTGATTCAACGGTTAGAAAATGGGTCAAACTGTTCAATGAAGGACGTGATCAAGTGCACGATGAAGAACGAAGTGGACACCCGTCTGAGGTTACTGATATACTGCTCCACACAACTGAAGAGAATCTTAAGCACAACTGTAAGTTTACACTTCTCCTTACACCTAAAATCTGCCCTCGATGTTCAACACTTCAGTAATGATGACGAGCTGAAAGAACGCGTTACCACATGGTTCAATACAAGGGCGACAACCTTCTATGAAGGAATACAAAAACTTGTGAAACGCTATGACAAGTACCTACAAAATTTTGGAAGCTACGTAGAAAAATAGGTTTACAGTTGCAGATTTTTGTACAATAAATATTTTTTTCTTTATTTGTACACGTTTGTTTTGTATAACCAAACGGAACTTACATTGTGAACATACCTAGTATTTCGTACACCTCTTGTACATATCAAGTACTTCATTTTGAAATTGAGTGTAAACCAAAAGAATATTCGAAATATTTTACCGTTTCAGGGTACTGAAATACAGTGGCGGTCAAAATAATAGAGCCCCCTGCCAACGGTTTAGAACGAAGGGCACATTTATTACTAGATGTGTTTGTACTATGAGGGAAAAACATTTACATTGTACAGGAACCATTACAACAGTGTCACATTGTACCACAGTCAGTTATACAGATAACACAACACAATATAATCAATAATATTCAAAAGGATACCAGACCACAGCGTCAAAAAAATAGAGCCAATTGACACAAATATTTTGTACTTGATCTCAGTCTTATGAAATTTGAGGAACAGTCTTTTTTGCATAGGACTGCATTAGTACTTCGTGGGATAACCCTTATTTTTGAGGATTGCCCTGCACCTCTTACCCACAGAGAGTACTAAACGCCTGCATTCGTCGCTACTGATCGCAAACCAGGCTCTCCAAAGTTTATCTAAAGATGTAGCTTTTGAGGGGGCAATTCTCTGGTCTACTATCTCCCATAAGTTCTCAACGGGTGATGCGTCAGGGGATTGAGGTGGTCACTCTAATACTTCGACATTGTGATCTTGAAAAAACTGCCTTATGATCCTTGCAGTATGCTTTGCTTCGTTATCTTGATAAAATTTCCATTTCAGCGGCATTTCCTCTTCAGCATAAGGCAGCATGACATTTGCCAAGGTGTCTTTGTACATTTCTGCGTTCATTGTGGGGTATTATTAGACCAATGCCGTGCCATGAAAAACATCCCCATACCGCAACACTTCCGCCACCGTATTTCACAGTTTTTAAAGCATACTTGGGATTAAATTTCTGAATTGGTGGGCAGCGCACATAGACTTTTCCGTCTGAGGCAAATTTAATACAGTTGGATTCATCGCACCAAAGGATATTCCTCCACCAAATCTTAGGTTTTTGTTCATTTCTGCTGGGTAAGGCCAACCTTTTCCGAACATTAGCTTTTGAAACATGTGGCTTCTGTTTCGAAATGCTCCTATTCAATTTTTCAGGTCTCAGTCGCCTTCGACATCATGTTTGTCGCTAAACAAAATGGCTTTCAGTCGTGGTGTTGACAAAAATGGATCTTTCTTTACTTCCCTAGTGATGAGTCTGTCTACGCGAGGAGTAGTTACACGAGGTAGCCCCCTGTTCTCCACCTGTTTGTTTTGACCGTCTAACGGCTTTCTGGACTCGTTTTCACGAAACGTGTAAATCTTTCGCTATTTTATTCGTGGACATCTCACTTTTGAACATCCGGAACATTGCTATACGCTCATCACTTGTATGCTTTGCTCTGCCCAGCTAGAAGAATGTGAACAAAACCAAACGTCAATTTACCCACAATATAACAGCAAAAAATCAATTTGAACGGGACTTCTGTAAAACGGCTCTATTATTTTGACCCATAAGAGTCTTATCTTTATGCCTCTTTTCGCACGTATAGCTCAAACGCTTTCTTTCGCACGACTACAGATAGTAGCGACGTCTTCCCTGATGCTGTCTAAAAGGGACTGACAACACGGGACTCATGGAGATTTCGCGAACTGATAGATATCCTAGTTCTTAATCTCGTCAATAGAGGTGGCTCTACTATTGTGACCTCCACCGTATATTCAATTGCAAAGTTGAACATTTGTGCTGGACCGGGATTCGAACCCGGATTTCCCGCTTCAGGCCAGCGGTCGCCTTTGTTAAGCTATGCAGGCCACGCTTCCCTTCCAACCAAAATTCTCTGCTTGTAGCACACTACGATGGTAGTGCCCCCTGTGCATTAGTTGCTCTTGCTCCCGCAAGGGACTAAGCGTATTAATGCGTATGCATTGAAATTGTCAGGTGCCAGTTGGGTGCATGTTTACAATTATTGATATGGTGCCTCTTTTACTCAATTATCATCAACGTACTGCGAATGAGCTATATATTCGTTCTTCCCCACAACTGACATACAGTGACTGGGGCTATCTGACGCACAGCTGTAACTGACACACAGTGAATGGACTAGCTGACCCACAGCTATAACGAGACATAACACTTGGCCGTGTATTTTCTTACTTACAGAAAGGATAACGTCAATATCGACTTGGAGACAGATGCTGACTTGCCTCTGTTCCTCTGGCTCACAAAGAAATACTTTAAATGAAATTAGCTCAATGCCTTTGCCCCTTGGGTACCTCTCGACACTGATAGCTTTTACTGCTGCTGCATTCCTCGAGATGTCAACATGGTGACATATGGGGACTGATGTGATGATGTAGGCGATTCGGTAGATGTTGCTGGATGGCCCTGCTGATGGCTGACTGCTTCATATCTCGCTGCTTTCTACGTCTACAACCATACTCCGCAAGCCACCTGACGGTGTGTGGCGGAGGGTACCTTGAGTACCACTATCGATTTTCCCTCCTATTCCAGTCCCGTATTGTTCGCGGAAAGAAGGATTGCCAGTATGCCTCTGTGTGGGCTCTAATCTCTCTGATTTTATCCTCACGGTCTCTTCGCGAGATATACGTAGGAGGGAGCAATATACTTCTAGACTCCTCGGTAAAGGTATGTTCTCGCAACTTCGACAAAAGCCCGTACCGAGCGACAGAGCGACTCTCCTGCAGAGTGTTCCACTGGAGTTTATCGATCTTCTCCGTAACGCTTTCACGATTATCAAATGATCCTGTAACGAAGCGCGCTGCTCTCCGTTGGATCTTCTCTACCTCCTCTATCAATCCCACCTGGTACGGATCCCACACCGTTGAGTAGTATTCAAGCTGTGGGCGAACAAGTGTACTGTACCCTACTTCCTTTGTTTTCGGACTGCATTTCCTTAGTATTCTTCCAATGAATCTAAGTCTGGCATCTGCTTTACCGACGATTAATGTCGTTCCATTTTAAATCCCTCCTAATAACTACTCGCAAATACTTTATGGAATTAACCGCTTCCAGTTGCTGACCTGCTATAGTGTAGCTAAATGATAAAGGATCTTTCTTTCTGTGTATTCGCAGCACATTACACTTGTCTACATTGAGATTTAATTGCCATCCCCTGCACCATGCGTCAATTCTTTGCAGATCCTCCCGCATCTCAATACAATTTTCCATTGTTACAACCTCTCTATGTACTACAGCATCATCCGCAAAAAGCCTCAGTGAACTTCCGATGTTATCCGCAAGGTCATTTATATATATCGTGAACAGCAACGGACCCACGACACTCCCCTGTTGCACACCTTGTGAGATTACCGCCCAATAGAAATAATGGTAATTAATAGCATTTGATAATTAAACAGTATGAAGTTCACTGCAAACATTGACCATGCCATTGCACTAAATGTTACACAATTTTAATCTTATTAATTATGGTAGCAATGTATGTACGCAGTTGGGTGACAACATTTATAATTAGGCCATAAGTAGAAATTCTCCAAGTTGAGATTTGCTGTGTGCTTGCAGCTGACGGGAGGCCAGCGAGCAGGCCGACGATGGTGGCTTGTTCCAGCTTAGGATTTTCCAGGTTCGTGTCCGGTGAGGGGAGAGAGGGACAATGGCGAGTGCCAGGCACAGTGCAGTGCACAGCGTGAAATAAAATATTGTAATACTACTGGCATTTGAAGTAATACGATACAGTCAGGAACCTATAAGGCCCTCATTACAAAATAGCCTGTTGACAAATAAACAATACATTAGCTGATATAGTCATATCTGGCGTAATATGTTTAATTGACAATGAAAAGTAATAAATTACCAATGAATACAAGACAGTTACACAACTAGCATGGCAATGTTTGTTTATAAAAGTAATATATTAACTATTTCTCATTTTATTTTCAATTAATCTTGTGTATTTTATCTTGAAATATTCAGTTAAATCACTTATCTGTGATATAAGAAATTGTACGATTGTAATAAATAGTGCAAAGGACGTTTATACCAATATAAAAACATAATAAGAAATTTGTTTAATGTGTAGTGTAATTATTTTGATTTTAAGTAAAATTTTAGAAATGTATTAGCTGAGCGCTGTACGTTGGAAGTCGGTTAGAACAGCTCACATGGGGAAGTTGATGACGTAGGGAAAAAACCCGGCAGTTGGGCTTTTGGCGCGCGCGCGTGGGCAGGAAGTGACGAGTAGGGAGCGAGTAATGTAGCTGGCCGAGCGGCGTCGCTCTATCAGTCGGCATGTGGATCTCCAGGTGGAGACTATAGATTTTTGTGTGGCAATTGCCAAGTGTGGTTGCTCGTCGTAGACTGCACCAAGTTGTACCGAGTGTTACTGTGTGTTGTGAATATTTAGCCGGTGGAACAAGGTGTGCATCGCACTAAATTAAAGTGACTGTGTTTTGTTAATGTAACACGTGTCGTCGCATAGGCATGAACATAAACGGTGTTTGAGACAGGCACATGGTGTGAAAACAATTTGCGACAAATATTCACTTTGTCTGGGGGCTCACGAGCTATAACTGTATTTGATAAATGTGTCGACGTACAGACGTATCAGCCACAGGGTTTTAATATGGTGTAATAAACAACATAAAGTGAATTTCCACGTGTTTTCAAAAATAGTAGTTAGTACATCCTTTTTCTCACATGAACTTACTTTATTATGAATTTTTTTGTTAATCATATGCAGGGAAGGAAAGCTGTGAACGTGTGATATCATCCTCTAGAAAACGAGTCAAACAGTAGCAATCACAGCTCCAGTGTTTTTGCATGTTTAGGAATTTGGTTTCGCAGCTGGTGGTTGTGAGTTTAAAAAAAATTAAACTTTCCCTATTTTAAACTCTCAGCCCGACCTTCACTCTCGCAACCTGACATAACTCCTACTTCGGAAGACTTCTCTCCATTGAGAATGACCTGCTGCTTTATGTTATCTAGGAATTCCTCAATCCAATCACACAATTGGTCTGATACACCATATACTCTTAGTTTATTAAACGTTTGTTTAGCCCTTCTTCTTCGGCTTATTTGCAGCCACACACATGGGCTACTGCTCTGTGAGCTATTCTCGACCAGCCACGGCAACCTGACTGACTGACTTGTGCTGGACTGAGACTCATTATATACACCTTCTCAAGGCTCCTTTTCACATGTTACTAGTGTTTTCTCTCCAAAGGTCCTGACGCTTCCACTTACTAAGCTACTATAGCGTACTGCGGCTGGGCGAGGCACTCTCCCTGTCGCAAGGCGACCTCGTTGTTCTCGCAGACGAGGAAACTGTGTGCGTTATGGCACTATCGAGCGCTCCGTCTGGCGCGAGCTGTCTCCCAGCCGGCCGCCTACAAGTCATGCGCGGATTTACTCAAACTCATACCTCCCTTAATTAATGCAGCCATGACAGGAGGTTAGGTTAGGTTAGGTTAGAATCTATTCTGTGTGTGAAGTATATTACATTTCATTCTTCAGTTTCTCCCGGCGTATTTGATAATCAAAATATCCACGAGTGTACTGCCGGTCTACAGTGTATTTCGGTAATCCTACATGTCGCCATCATCAGGTGAACTGACGGACTGAGCTTCTGGAAACGCGCCGTCACGGAGATCCGCACGCTACGGCTGCTCGAAGGGAACTGGGTTCTAGCCCGGTAGCGGGCCATTTAAATACCTTCGGACCGCGGAGCGACCCCTCCGCGGTCCGCGCCCCGCGCCGCGGCCGCGCAGTGGAACCGATTGCGACGGCGTCTGAGATGACGGCGGTGTGAGGGCTCTGTCCGCCGTGGTCGTCGAAATATTATGCCCGTTGGACACTATAGACCGGCAGTACACCCGTGGATATTTTGATTATATTAGATTTCAGTTTCCTGAGATGCAATGCATTCCACCGACATATCATGCTTGAAAATTAGTGCTACAATGCGGCTTTTATTATTAATGAATACATCGAATGCATACGAATGAGCTACATATGTATCGAAAGAAGAAAGTGGCGAGGATTATGTACTGTCTTCAGTTATTGCTATCACCAGACAAATTTTACGAATGTGAGGTACCGGTAAAAGGAGAAATTTCTATTACATACTTGTCATATCTCGTAGTGTCACTAACACGACAGTTAATTGCCATGCTTTAAATAATGAAAAATTACACCAGTTTGGTAATGTTATTGCTTATCACAACGAGTTTCGAGAATTTATTCTTCTAGTGCATTTTTTTACATAAGTGCGGTACTTTTTCGACGTTTCAATGTGATTTTCTGCCACTCTTTGGTTGCGGTTGTCTTTTGTAGGTCTCTAAAGTTTCGAAAATCGGACGGAATAAATTTTGAGGTGTGTATTTATTCCTAGAAATCAAAAAATTTTCTGGTTTCTTGAAGGTATTGTGCTTCTTCCAATTCTCAGAATATCAAACATTATAATCATGACTTAGGCCTACCTTTACACAAAATTCAGTGTAATTGACGATTTTTGTGTTGTGGTATACAGTGTAATGGAACAATCTCAATAATTGACAGTAAAGACATAAGTTCTATTTAGTATTAAGAAACTTGGCAAGGATTTCCCTCCCTGTAGTAATCTTAAAGAGACTACATCTGTGAAAGAGTTGTATAAAACTATACATGGAAACGTCACGATTTATTTATGTAAACAAATGCGCTAAAAGTGAGAAATGGTCTCAAAATGCGTTGTGCTAAGCATAAAAATACATAATGGATGCAGTTTTTCAGTATTTAAATTCATAAATGACAGAGTTATAGACCATCCAGGAACATTCGATTATGATGAACGAAATGAAGTGACAGCCGTGCAATACATTTGTGACAGACAAGTGTGAAGTTAAGAATAAAATAATTTTGAACACGGAAACGACTGAAAAGCGGCAGCACACGTACACCACATTTGCAGGTCACTTCATAAAACAGAATCACCACCTTGTTAAAGAACGCCACAACCAGTAAGAATACATCCTAAGAATCTTTGTACCTTGTTTTAAACAATACATCCAACTTTAATGTAAACTAAATTGAATACAATTGGCCTTAAGCTAAATTATTATACTTCCTGCATTAAAATTTTAAATAATTGACGACACGCCCACTTTTCACATAGCCTCATTGGCCGCTACATGTTCCGTTTTTTATCCTGACAATTGTAATATTTTACTATTGACCTTTACATTTTATCAACTAATGTTTAGAATTTTAAGCTTGCAATGATGTAATGTTTATATCAGAACACATCAGAACATGCCGATTATAATGTTTTGGAATGTTAAATATGACACGCCCATTTTTTCTCATGTCGCCATTGGGCGCCAAAAGTTTTAAATTCTCTGAGTTCTATTGTTTGAATTACTTGACGTTGCTTTCTCTACGGCATAACGTAAGTTTCCTTCTGCTTCTGTACAGTACCTTTTTACATAATGTAATATTCTATCTTGTACCATGTAATTTTTGTAAACTTATTGCTACACATTATATGCAGTTCTGTCACACATGAAAATGGCCTAACATAGAGACCGAAACCGGTAGTGTGGGCTTAAATAAAGCACCAATAAATGCAACTGGAGCTGGACTTTCATTAAAAAAGAATAATTTGTGGACAGCTAATACCCGATTATCAAAATGCAAAACAACATAAGAGATCCACTACAATAACATTAAGATAGGTACAATTCCGAATTTTTTAAGGTTATCATTTACGTCTAAAATTTTTGATTAAGGATTTAACCAGCTTGGGCTTTCCAATAAACCGAAACATCAGACCAAAGATTCGAAACTATATCCAGATTATTTATCGTCTTCTGGGTGCCACAATCTGTTTCTTTCTTTATTTCTTTCACTAAACCCATCAGTTTCTCACAGTCCGTATCTACTGTGTGAGAACGTCGGTCGTTTTTACCGAAGAAAACAAACTGATTTTAATTTCACCGACTGTCGTCCGAAGTCTCTACGTTCGGGCGATGAGGTCGGCTACACTGTGACCGTGCCCATAGTGGAGTACTGATCTGAAACGATCAGCGGTTTTCAAAAAAATGTTCAAATGTTTGTACAGCTTATGGGACTTAACTACGGGGTCATCAGTCCCTAAACTTACAAACTACTTATGAACTACTTACGAACTAGGACGGCACAAATATCCATGCCCGAGGTGGGATTCGAACCCCCGACCATAATGGCCGTGCAGACCGTGACTGGAGCGCCTCAGTCTCCTCGGCCACCGCGGCCGGCCGGCGGTTTTCCTCCGATATAAAACCCACCGATATCGGAGCCACTGTGACCACAGCCTTAGAACGACACACTTGTTCTGCGGGGAGTTCTGAAGTCCAGTTACATGGCTGGTCAGATATTCCGTAAGCTCGCGTTTTGTTCCCTAGGCAACAGAGCGGAACTGTATCGAACGCCTTCCGGAAGACAGGGAACACAACATCAGTCTGAGTGCCTTTGTCCGTTGCTACAGTAGGTGGACAAAATAATGTGAACATCACGCAGTATACAACAACTGGTTGTATGTTGGCACTCGTGCGAACTTATTAATACCGAGACGCGACCACAGTGCGCAACTGACGGAGGAGTCTCAGACGTTACCTTGCAGTGCATTCTACGTTTTGTCCTGCGACAGGGAACACAGACGATGGGTGAACTGCGTCATCTCACTGACTGTCAAGGATGGTGCGCAGTTACTGCGATTATCTGTGACGCCGCGGCGGAGCGGCCGAGCGCATTGAGGCGCTATGCTACGAAGCGCAGGACAGTTCCCCGTCTGGGGTTCGAATCCCCGCTCGGGCATTTATGTTTGTGACATCTTTATTATACTGATGACCCCACAGTTAAGTCCCATAAGCCTCACAAACATTTAAACATTCTGAGTATCTGTGACGACAACGACTGCCCTGACTAATGTTTTAACACAGTCTACCGTACACAGTCTCTACACTCACTGTTGTGAAAGTTGTTACCAATTGATACTAGCGCTCCTAGTGGCGGACAAGGAAGAGTAATGTTTGTTTCTAGTTACTTTTCTATGTAATTAACCAAGTAGTTTTCGTAATTCATGCGCTGCCACAATTAGTAAAATATCGAAAGACGAAAACAATCGTGAAATAAATGTAAAGACAGCCAAATTTCCGTCATTCAGTGATATAAACAACAATTCACTCATGAGGAAATAGGAATATGTGTAGATTTTCCAGCCTACTCTGCTGAAACTATGACAACATTAATAGATGAGAAGCATTAATTCGTGTTAAGGACTGTTCTTACATGACAGACACTTTATTTGACGTGTAAAAACTCTTTATATAGTCTAATGATACGACCATTTTTCCACTTCACGCTTCTTTGTTATAAACTTTTAAGTGTAATCACTTTTGCTTATAAAACGGAAGTATTGAACATTCTTGGCGTCTGAGGTTCATATGTAGAAACACTTGCGGAATTGTTTTCTGCACTGTTGGGACACTTTTTTTCCGCTTGAGTTTGATGTTTTATTGTTATGTTCGTGAGGATTGTCTTTCAGTTACGACTGTAGTGGCAGACCTGGTACATTAAATAATTTAAGTATTGCATTCAGTATAAATCAACACATTGATTTGACCGGAATTGTAGTAAAGAAACCTTGGCGGTTCTTAGCAGAAAACCGACGTCTTACTGCAAACGTTAGTTTTCTGTTGTTTATTAGCCATTTCCTGTTCTTAATAGGAAATGAAATACTTACTAACTTTTAAATGTAAACACTTTTGCTTATAAAACGGAAGTATTGAACATTCTTGGCATCTGAGATTTCAAAATAATCTTAAACAAAATATCATTCTCTAATAGCGCGCGGGAAGATAGAACACCTAAATCATTCCGTTTTCGATCTGATTTCTCTTATTTTGTTGAGAGCCGCGGTGGAGTAGACGAGCGGTCTAAAGCGCCTCGCTGCGGAGCGCGCGGTTGCTCACCGTGGAGGTTCGAGTCCTCCATGGGGCATGGGTGTGTGTGATTGTCCTTAGGTTAGTTTACCTAGTTTGTAAGCTACGGACTGATGACCCCGTAGTTTGGTCCGATGAATTACAAACATTTGATTTTTTTTTTTTTTGGTCATGTCTCCCTAGGTGGGTGCTAGCAAAATATTTTCACATTCAGATGTAAAAGTCGGTGATTGAAATTTAGCAAATATCCCGCCGCAACGAATAACGTCGTTCCTTTAATGATTTTCACCTCAAATCGAGCAACATTTCCGTGACGCTTTCCTCCCTGTAACGTGATAAAACAAAACAAGCTGCCCTTCTCTGAACCTTCTCATTGTCTTCCGTCAGTCCCACACTGGGCAACAGTACTCCAGGATAGGACGCACAATTGTGATGTAGCCAGTCTCTTTGGCGGAGCTGTTGCCTCTTCGAAGCGTTCTGCAAATGAAACGTAACCTTTGGTTCGCCTACCCCACAATATTTTCTATGTGTTCTCTCCAGTCTAAGTTGTTCGTAATTGTAACTCCTAGGTATTTGGTACAATTTACGACCTTAGAGTTTAACTGATTTATTGTATAACTGAAGTTCAGCGGATTTATTTTAGTGGTCATGTGTATTACTTCACACTTTTCTTTATTTAGTATCAAGTGCCAATTTTCGCACCATTGTCTAAATCGCTTTGCAGTTGCTTTTGATCTCCTGTTGACTTCACTAACCGATAAACGACAGCATCATCCGCGAACAGTCTAAGGGAGCTATTAAGATTTTCTCCTAAATCGTTTATAAACACAAGAAAGAGTAGGGGACCTATAACGCTTCCCTGGGGAACGGCAGATATCACATCTGTTTTACTCGATGACTTACCTTCAATTACTACGAAGTGTGTTCTTTCTGATAGGAAATCATGAATCCAATCGCACAATTGGTGAAATTCCAGAAGCAAACAACTTCATTAGAAGCTGCTTGTGAGGTACAGTGTCAAAAGCCTTCCGGAAATCCAGAAATAATGAATCGATTTGAGATCCCTTGTCGGTGGCATTTATCACGTCATGTGAATAAAGGGCAAGCTGTGTTTCGCAAGAGCGATACTTTCTGAATCCCAGTTGACTTTTGGATAATACATCGTTCTCTTCGAGGTAGTTCTTAATGTTCGAAGAAAGTATATGTTTCAAAATCCTGCTGCAAATGGACGTCAATGAGATGGGCCTGTAGTTTTGGAGATCACTCCTATTGCCTTTCTTGGATATTGGAGTGACCTGGGCAACTTTCCAGTCATTGGGTACGAATCTTTCCCTGAGTGATCGGTTGTATATGATAGCTAAGTATGGAGCTATTGCATCAGCATACTCTGAGAGGAATCTAGTAGGTATACAATCTGGCCCAGAAGATTTGTTTTTGTTTAGTTAAGTTGTTTTACTACTCCAGGAACATCTACTTCTAAATTTCGCATGCTGGCAGCTGTTCTTGGTCCGAATTTCTGGAGTGTTCATTTCGTCTTCTTCTTATTACCTATTTTTATGATACTACATACCTTCCCTGTTGTAAAAAGAATGTTAAAGTCAATTTAAACGATACTATTCACACTCACCCGGTATCGTATTCAGAAATGTAGCTTTCCAGCCGCTAGAACTGCTGTCGTGGCGTATAACAAAAATCAGTGGGAGTGTCTGGACTGTACATGTTAGAGTGTGGTTTCACTGGCGACAGTATCCGCGGTGAGACCAGCCTACACAAAACATGGTAAAACATCACTGGCGAAGAGGAACAGAGGTCGAAACCCGATGTTAACTGACAACGAGCGACGAGCATTAAGGACGACCGTGGCCAGACAGAAGTGCCACGGTTAAGCGACCGGAAACTCAAGGCTCACTTGAGTCATAAAAAGAGCACAGTTGGTGCTCAACATTCATGAACGACAGCAGTTCCTAAACTATTACAAACGGAAGCCAACGCAAAGCCACAAAGCGAGTGGTTTGCGAGCATAAATCCTGAACACTTGATGACTACAAGTAAGTGATATGGTCGGATTAATTGTCGTTTACATTGATTCCTAAAAAAAAGTTTATGTGTTTATATCGAAAACACCAAAAGGCACTTGAGACTCGGTATGCCAGCTTCCTGCAGTCAGGCACAGGGAAAGCGACATCATGATATGGGTATCTATTTCGTCGTATTCAACCGTCTTTATCATTACTCACAGTAGTCGGTGAATGAATATCCCACCATACTCTACAAAAAATTGCTTACTATGACTGACAATACTAACAAACACTGCCACTTTACATAATGATAATGCGCCCATACACACTCGGCCCATTAGGTTCCGGCGTGCTTTGTACAGCACCATACATTTATCAGACATCTGCCGTGCACAACAAAATCAACAAAAATGAAGCTTTATGGGCAGTTTCTGAGCAGGAAGTGAGAACCTAGTTACAGTTCTACTGTCATTGAAGTAACTGGCGTATGTTTTGCAACAAGAATGGATAACATTCTGATGGAAAATAGAAACACACTTTACGAATCTCTTCCTCGAAAAGTTGCATCTTTTCTCAAAGCCTACGGTGGCCAACTCTTTACCAATAAATTTACGTAGCGCCTATGTCCAATATTCATATTATCTTGTCCATACCCTGTACTTGAATTCCGTTTACGAACTAGGTGAACTTAATTTCAAAGAATGACTGTTTCCGCAGAGGAGAATTTGGCCTGAGAAAAGGACATAGTGCGCCAGCATACTCAGGTTTACATACTCTCACAACAGATTGAAATCGGCGCACGGTCTCGAGCACCATGCTATTAATCGCAACGCCGCCCCCGCCGGATGTTCAAGTCCTTCCCCGTACATGTGTGTGTGTGTGTGTGTGTGTGTGTTGTCCTTAGCTTAACATACCGGGTGATCAGAAAGTCAGTATAAGTTTGAAAACTCAATAAATCACGGAATAATGTAGATAGAGAGGTAAAAATTGACACACATGCTTGAAATGACATGGGGTTTTATTGTGTCTCCACAATACCCTATCCTGAGCAAGCCTCTTCATCTCCACCTATCTGACTCTGCTTACTGTACCCATCTCTTGGTCTTCCTCTGCGGTTTTTACCCCACACACTTCCCTCCAACGCTAAATTCACAATGCCTTGATGTCTAAGAATGCGCCCTACCAATCTATCCCTTCTTTTAGTCAAGGTGTGCCAGAAATTTCTTTTCTCCCCAATACAGTACTTTCTCATTAGTTACGCGATCCACCCACCTAATCTTCAGCATTCTTCTGTAGCACCATATTTCAAAAGCCTCAATCCTCTTCCTGTCCGCACTGTTTATCGTCCATGTTTCACTCCCATACAAGGCAACACTCCAGACAAATGCCTTCAGAAAGGACTTCCTTAGGCTTAAATCAATACTTGATGTTAACAAATTTCTCTTTTTCAAGAACGATTTTCTACCCATTGCCATTCTGCATTTTATATCCTCTGTACTGCGATCATCATTTGTTACTTTACTGCCAAAGTAACAAAACTCATCTACCTCCTTTATTGCTTCGTTACCTAATCTAATTCCTTCAGCATCACCTGATTTTCTTAGACTGCACTCCATTACCCTAGTTTTTCTCTTGTTAATGTTCATCTTATATGCACATTTCAGCACACTGTCCATTCCGTTCAATTGCTTCTCCAAGTTTTATTAGGAAAAAAATGTCCGACATATGGCGCTTCATCTAATCAGAAAAGCAATAATTAGCATAACAAATTAAAACAAAGCAAACACGATGTTCTTTACGGGAAATGCTCAAAATGTTCACCATCATTCCTCAACAATAGCTGTAGTCGATGAATATAGTTGTGAACAGCACTGTAAAGCACGTCCGGAGTTATGGTGAGGCATTGGCGTCGGATGTTGTCTTTCAGCATCCCTAGAGATGTCGGTCGATCACGATACACTTGCGACTTCAGGTAACCCAAAGCCAATAATCGCACGGACTGAGATCTGGGGACCTGGGAGGCCAAGCATGAAGAAGTGGCGGCTGAGCACACGATCATCACCAAACGACGCGCGCAAGAGATAAAAAAAAAAAAAAAAAATGTTTGTTAAGCTTATGGGACTTGACTACAGGGTCATCAGTCCCTAAACTTACAAACTACTTATGAACTACTTACGAACTAGGACGACACAAATATCCATGCCCGAGGGGGGATTCGAACCCCCGACCGCAGTTGCCGTGCTGACCGTGACTGGAGCGTCTCAGTCACCTCGACCACCGCGGCCGGCGCGCAAGAGATCTTTCACGCGTCTAGCAACATGGGGTGGATCGCCATCCTGCATAAAAGTCGTACGTTCCAACAGCCATCTGTCAAACATTTTATTTTATTTTATTTTATTTGTTCTAATAAAACCCCATGTCATTCAAAGCATGTGTGGCAATTTTTACCTCTATATCTATATTATTTCGTGATTTATTAAGTTTTCAAATTTATACTGACTTTTTGATCTCCCGGTACTTTAAGTAGTTTGTAAACCTAGGACCAATGATCACAGCAGTTTGGTCCCTTACGTTTAAAAACATTCTAATAATTTTTGGACTGAAGTCAGTAATATGCAGGAATAGTTTGGACAGGAATTAGAAGCTCCTTTCTGCAGTCGATTGGAACATTACGCTGCTGGTAACTTTCTAGATAAACAGTTACTGGAAGAATGCGCCGCAGTAAGCAGGTTCTAAAGGCTGTAGGCTGCGTTGTTATTCAGAGATGAAGAGACTTACGGAAGATACGGTAGCTTGGTAAGCTCTGTCAAACCAGTCTTTGAACAGAAGACAACAACAACAACAGCTCTCCTCAAAAATCACGCTGAGCATTAGTAACTGAACTGGATTAGTTGAAACGGAGATATCTAAAGAACTTCTGTTGCTGTTTTATCGCCATCTGCGTCCGAAATACACTGGGTAATGGACGAGCGAGTAGCTCGCGCGATGCGTCGCGTGGGCTATCGATATATCACTCGCCTGCGAGGGAATTACGGGGAACGTCCGCTGATCGCATGGAGATCCCAGACAATCTGATGGATCGCATGCAACCCGTGCACGCGACATGGCTGGTAAGCTCGTCAAGAGTGATGTACGGCAATATGGCTGCGTCTCTTAATGTTTAGCGTCGTTGTACAGTACAGTTTAGTTTCGCTTTGTCCGCGTTCACTAAGATCTTGGCACTAGAATTTATAGGTATTCAGATATTATGAACTAGTGTGATAACTGATAAGTGGAGGTCGGAGATGCCCTTTATATTAAGAAGCATTGCAAAATACATCCTCTAGTTTGGATTAATTGGATTAATTAGAAGCTTGTACTGTAGCAATAGAACTGATGCAGTTGCTGTAACAGTCATGATAATTTATGAAGCAACTACACATATTTTAAAAGTATTTACTTTACAAACATTAGACGTACAGATGCTGGGTTATTAAATGGCCATTTTAATATCAATATACGGGAAAATCTAAAGATCTAGTCTTGTTAATTAAGCGACTTTCACGTAACCCTGTCACTTCTGCCACAGTAGCTGAACGTCACGAAACGTAGATTTGCTACCGAACATGCCGCTACTGCATCCTCCTGCGACCGCGACCTCCATAGCAAGACTAAAGGCCCCTACACACGCTCCAATTTATCGTACGACCAACAAGATGTCCAACGTACCGACCAATTGGTAGCAGCCAACACACGTTCCGACCAACTGCACGCAGCGCTACCCTGCTCATGTGTCTGTTTGTCGAACTGTTTTTGTTTTCGCGTGTTCGCTGCGCAGACGACCTCAGACATGGAAGTTGGTCGGGATGCGCTACACACGGTACAATTTGTCGGGTGAAATGGTGAGGGAATCGGAGATCGGGTGGTCAGGCACAACCAACCGGCCGACATGGAATGTTGGTCGGGTAGCGCCTAAAACCGCCCAATTTATCGGGTGACCAACGAATTGATCCAATAAATCGCATCGTGTGTAGGGCCCTTAAGCGACCCACAGGTTGAAAAACACTGCATTATAATATAACAGAGCTGTCACAGAAAAACAGAGGACTATCTTTGTAACATCCAGACAATAGCTTCTGATTCTTCTTCTTAATCGTTCTGCTGTGATGCTCTTAATCTCTGAAAAATTACAAATAATTACCTGGTCAGCAAACATCTAGTCATTCCCTACAGCCATTAGGATGGTATGAAGGATTATGTCGACAGCTTAGTACTCTTCCTGCAGTTTCCCGTATTTATTCAGTCTGGACAATTCGAAAGTTGTAAAGTAATCCAAAGAGAATTAAAGTTCAGTGAGGAGAAGTAAAAAGTTTTAGGTTTGCTGATAGCAATCTAACTCTGTAAGGGACTGCAAAGAACCTGGATGAGCAGTTGGAAGGAGCGAATAATGTACTGAGAAGTAAAAATATTCATATCGACGAAAGTGAAACAAGAAAAATGGACTGTAATCGAATTAAATCAGGCGATACAGAGAGAACTATGTCATGAAATGACACACACTATAAATAATGGAGAGCTTTTGCCACTTAAGCTGCAAAATAAATGAGGACGGTAGAAGTCAGAGTTAATAGAAGGTAGACCATATTGAGAAAAGCATCTTCAGGGTCATTACACAGTTTTTCTCGTTAAATAACAGATTATTGATTGAAACATAGGGTGTTACTGTTTCCAGTCACTTAGTTTATTGTACCCACAACGCGTTTCGAAGGTTTAAACCCCCATCATCAGGCGATGCTGAAGGAATTAGATTAGGTAATGAGACAATAAAAGTAGTAGGTGAATTTTGTATTTGGGTGGCGGGATAACGTCTGATGGCCGAAGTAAAGAAGATATAAAATTCGGAATGGCTATGGGAAGAAAAGCGTTTCTAAAGAAGGGAAACTTATTAACATCCAATATTAAATGTTAGGAAGTCCTTTCTGAAAGCATTTTTCTGGAGTGTAGCATTGTATGGGAGTGAAACGTGGACGATAAGGAGTTCAGATAAAAAGATGATAGAAGCTTTTGAAATGTGGTGCTACAGACGAATGATGAAAATTAGATGGGTAGATCACGTAACTAATGATGAGGTGCTTAACCGAATCGGGGAGAAAAGGAGTTTCTGGCATATCCTGACTAAGAGAAGGGATAGAATGGTTGGACACATTCTGAGACATCAAGGAATTGTCAACTTAGCATTAGAAGGAAGCGTGTGGAGTAAAAATTGTAGAGGGAGACCAAGGGACGAATACAGTAAGCAGATTCAAAAGGATCTAGGTTGCCGAATGTATTCTCAGATGAAGAGACTTCCACAGGACAGAGTAGCGTGGAGAGCTGCATCAAACCAGTCTGCGGACTGGAGACCACAACAACAACAACAACAACAACAACAACAGGTAGAATGATATTAAGCAGAGTACATATAGGTTATGTTAACCTGTTGCACTGTCTACAAGAAAAAATAGAAAGTATTTGCACTTGTAGACAGTACAACAGGTCAACATAAACTATATGTACTCTGCATAATGTCATTCCACCTGATGATGGGGGTTTAAACCCTCGAAACGCCTTGTGGGTGCAATAAATTAAGTGACTGGTAACAGTAACACCTTGTGTTTCAATCAATTTCAAACAACAGTCACGGTAAAGTCTTACCAAAATGTTTTCATTTAAAGTAACAGATTATTGTCGTTCAGAGGCATAACGAAAATTACATGCAATTGAAGAAAAGCAGTCCTCTGGGTAATACCCTCTTTTCAGGACGAACCATAACATTCATTGCTAATGCTACGCATTATGAAGCTAGTGCAACGAGACCCCAGCGCAATAACAGATCATTTGTTATGAGCAAACCGCGCGGGAGTAGCCGAGCGGACTGGAGCGCCACGTTGCGGATCGAGCAGCCTCCCGCGTCGGAGGTTCGAATCCTCCCTCGGGCATGGATGTATGCGTGTGTTGTCCTTAGGTCAGTTAGTGTAAGTAGTTTGTAAGACTAGGGACTAATAACCACTGTAGTTTGGTCCCATAGCATTACAAACGTTTGGTTATTTGTTATGATCAGACACGAAACGCTTCTCTCAGTTTTATCATGTAGTAGTTTGTGAAGATGAAGAAAAAAATGGTGATTCAACCACTAATGGAATAATGCTCTGAAAAATGCAGCCGCGGTGGAGTAGCCGAGCGGTCTAAAGCGTCTCGCTGCGGAGCGCGCGGTTGCTCGCCGTGGAGGTTCGAGTCCTCCCTGGGGCATGGGTGTGTGCGTGTTTGTCCTTAGGATAGTTTACCTAGGTTTAAGTAGTTTGTAAGCTACGGACTGATGACCACGCAGTTTGGTCCGATAGAATTACAAACATTTGAACATTTGAAAAATGCATCACGATTTTACGAGATTCAGCTGTTGCCATGTGAACAATTTTGGCGATGACAGCTTAGATGAGGCTCCACTAGCAGTGAGCCAAGACGTGCCATATACTCTAGAAATGATTGGAAAACTGCGAAAAGGTCAAGGAGGATCTTCTCTGAGCAGCGTGGGCATGGCCGAGCGGTCTGAGGTACCCTGTCACGGATTGTACGGCCGCTTCCGCCAGACTTTTGAGCCTCACTCGAGTATGGATTTGATTGAATGTAATTTTCGTTCATCTACATCTGCATAGATACTCTGCAAATCACATTTAAGTGCCTGGCAGAGGGTTCATTAGCCACTTTCATAACCTTTCTCTACCGTTCTATTCTCTAATAGCGCGCGGGAAGAAAAACAGCTAAATCGTTCCGTTTTCGATCTGATTTCTATTTTATTGGAATGGTCATGTTTCCCTATGTAGGTGGATGCTAGCAAAATATTTTCACATTCAGAAGTAAAAGTCGGTGATTGAAATTTCGTAAATAGATTCCACCGCAACGAATAACGTCTTTCTTTTAATGATTTCCACCTCAAATCATGCAACATTTTCGTGACGCTTCCCCCCCTCTAAGGTGATAAAACAAAACGAGCTGCCCTTCTCTGAACCTTCTCAATATCTTGTCAGTCCCACCTGGTGAGGATCCCACACTGGGCAACAGTACTCCAGGAGAGGACGCACGAGTGTGATGTAGGCAGTCTCTTTGGTGGAGTTGTGGCATCTTCGAAGCGTTCTGCCAATGAAACGTAACCTTTGGTTCGCCTTCCACACAATATTTTATATGTATTCTCTCCAGTCTAAGTTGTTCGTAATTATAACTCCTAGGTATTTGGTAGAATTTACGACCTTAAGGTTTGACTGATTTATCACGTAATTGAAGTTCAGCGGATTTCTTTTAATGGTCATGTGTATTACTTCACACTTTTCTTTAGTTAGTTTTAATTTCCAATTTTCGCACCGTGTAGAAATTTTGTCTAAATCGCTTTGCAGTTGCTTTTGATCCTCTGTTGACTTCACTAACCGAAAACCACAACACCATCCGCGAACAGTCTAAGGGAGCTATTCAGAATGTCTCCTAAATCGTTTATAAACACAAGGAAGAGTAGGGGACCTATAGCGCTTCCTTGGGGAAGGGCAGTTATCACTTCTGTTTTACTCGATGACTTACCGCCAATTACTACGAACTGCGTCCTTTCTGATGGGAACTCGTTAATCCAATCCAATGTTTGTAATTCTATCGGACCAAATTGCGTGGTCATCAGTCCGTAGCTTACAAACTATTTAAACTAAACTAACCTAAGGACAACACACACACCCATGCCCCAGGAAGGACTCTAACCTCCACGGCGAGCAACCTCGCGCTCCGCAGCGAGACGCTTTAGACCGCTCGGCTACTCCACCGCGGCTCTCGTTAATCCAGTCGCACAATTGGGGTGCTATTCCATAAGCACGCTGCTGTTGTTCCTATCTGAGGAGTTTCTCTTGGGTGTAGATCATGTCAGAAAACAAGATACACAATAAAAATTTACAAAATGGTGATCAGATGTGATAGTGTACCTTCCAAAGAGCTCATATATAACTGGGGTGGCCACTTTTCTTACCTTTTGGAGCCGCAAAGTTACGGATCTGTTTCCAAGGGAGTCACATGTTTCATCAGCGTATTACTCCACAATGTAAAATCCTATTTCCGGTGTCCTGAATGTTTTGTTGTAGACAAGAAAAAAAATCAATGTGTCGCATTATTACTGAAAGCATTAAAATGTTTTAAATACAATCGCAATCTGATCTTTACCAGATAAAATCTTATGTTAAGTTTAACTAGGGAAGTGCTACAAACAGTAACTGTGTGTTTGTCTTGAAGCAGTCAGCATTCGAATATTCCAATTTTGCGCACCCATTAGTGGAAAAGTACGAAACAACATCAAACCGCTGCGGGGGGGGGGGGGGGGTGTGATCGAGCGTTCTAAGGCGCTTTGCTGCGGATCTCGCGGTTCCTCGCCGTCGGAGGTTCGCGTCCTCCCTGGGGCACTGATGTGGCTTTGTAGTTCTTAGAATAAGTTCGTTTAAGTAGTTTTTAAGCGCATGGATTACTAACCACAACAGTTAACTCCCCTAGATTTACAAGTATTTGAACATTTATGCTGCTCCCTCCCGTCGCCTCGCGATCTGTGTGGCTCTTTGGGCCCACTTTAGGTTACGGTAGTAAAACTAAAAGAGGGCCTTTGCGATCGCCTTTTGACAGCTCGAAATTTAAATGAAAATAACGGCTTAATCAACTATCTGATACGAAACTTGAATAAACGAATTTGTAGAGGAGAAAATTCTCTACAACTTTTCTGTTTTAGGTTTCTTTCATATCTTGCATCATTTCAGAGATATTTGCAAAAATAATGGCGATTTCACGATGTCTATCTGTCTGTCCGTAACGTGTTCCCAATTTTTAGATAGAACCGTTCAACCGATCGGCACCAAATTTTACAGTCATAATAGTTGGCTGCCAGAGACCAGAAACTCCCGTTTTCAAATTTTTCGCACTAAAAATACGTCAGTAACACTAAAAACCGCCGTTTGTAATATAAATGTAATTGCAAACAAATCGTTCATCTGACAGAAAACTGAATAACCGAATTTGTAGAGGAGAAAATTCTCTACAACTTTCTTTTCTTATGTTTTTTTCGTAACTCGCGCCGTTACAGAGATATTTGCAGAAATAATGTCGATTTGACATCGCCTCTTGATTTTACGTAAGCACGGCGTTAGGTAATGTCGCGTGACATTTCTCGCCCAGAACTCTCTCTGGCATACGCCATCTTGCTACCTGTATTTTATGATTTTCTTACTAGATGACCCGCTGAATTTCGTATCACTTACCTCTTAATATAAATCGTACTAATTTAAATCATATGTATTTTAGACCCAGTAGCTTTATAAAGGCATTTGTTTTCAACGTCAAATCTGCAAAACTTTATCGCAATCGCAGGAATGATATTGATATCCCAAAGAAAAGACCTCTGTCAGTTTTCCACAAATTTTTCTATTTTCTGGCAAACTATTCCAAACGTTTACTTCACTCAAACCTTCCTCTCGCTTTGAACGTGGAATGTGCAAAATTTTATCGCAATCGAATGAATGGTATTGATATCCCATTGAAAAAAGATCTTTCTATTTTTTCTGTATTTTCCAATTTTCCTGGAAACTTTTCCAAATTTTTATTTCATAAGAACATTACTCTTGCTTTGAACGTCAAATATGCAACATTTTATCGCAACCAGACGAATGATACTGATATCCCATTGAAAAAAGCTCTTTCAGTTTTTCACGAATTTCCAAATTTTCCGGGTAACTTCCCCGAATTTTTAGTTCATAAGAACGTTCATCTTTCGTTGAACGTCAAATCATCAAAATTTTATCGCAAGCGGATGAACGGTTCTCAACTTACAGTATTGAGTGCATTTAGAAACACATTGAAAAAGAAACTTGGTTAGAATTTTGCCACTTTCCTTTTTAACTGTCTCAATTTTTTTTAGTGAAAAATTTTCCAATACCACAATGAACAAAACAACAAAAGAATTACCCCTCTCCGTCGTGCGAATAGTCAGTTATAGTGCTGAATTCAATCCAAAACCCAATGAAAAACGCACTTTCAGTTTTTCTCAAATTTTCCAATTTTCCAGTAATTTTCAAAACAAAATTATATATATTTCATATAAATCTCATCCAGTCAAGCCGTACTCAAGTGATGCTCTTACAACCATGTGGCAATTTATTTTTATTCGTAAAAAAAAATCGCTATCGGTTTTTCCTAAATTTTTCAATTTTCCGGGCGACTTTTCCAAATTTTTATTTGAGGCAAATCTTCATCTTGCTTTCAATATGAAATGTACAAAATTTTATCGCAATTGGACGAACGGTATTGATAGCTCACTGGAAAAAGCTGTTTCATTTTTTCCCGATTTTCCTCTTTTCCGGAAAACGTTTCCATAGTTTATCACCGTTTAAACCCTCCCCGGACTTACTCGAATATTTCAAGAGTAAAATTAGTGAAATCGGTTCACCCGTTCTCGAGTTTTACCGAGACTAACGAACAGCAATTCCTATATATATATATATATATATATATATATATATATATATATATATATATATATATATGTTGTGATCCATGAGGTCAATAGTTCGATACCCACCGTTACCAATTTTTTTCTGCCTTGGCTCCTAAAAGGGTTTCCATCACTCTTATTTAGTAAATAGAGCTATCTTCTGCAATGATCGATAAGAAACTTCCACAGTTGTAGGTCTGAGCAATGAAGTTTCATTCGCATTATGTAAGTATGACTCAGTTTTCACTTTCTGAAACAAGAGACGCACTGCATTGAAGCAACAGCCGCATGCGGCTCGCGAGCCGCTACCCCTGGCATATGCATCGGTTATTTATGAAAGTGCTCATGTCGCTTGTTCTTAAAATACTAGTTTATCGTGAAAATGAATTGTGCCTACATCGACGCATCGCTTACTTATGAAAGGTCTCTTGTCACAACCAATACTTTTCAAGATACCACCATCCCAAACCTGCGTTTAGTTATGATATGGCTCATGTAAATGACAAGAACCCTTTCTTAAACGAAGCGTGGTTGGCAGCAGTGGTCTGGTAACCAGCTGTTTCTGTTCACTTGTCTCTATAGTTTACAGTTATATTCTTCTTTCTTGATTGTGATTGTTATTGTTGCAGGTTAGTTTCCAGTGATATTTTTAACCTAAAATTAATTGACGAGTTGTTAAGAAGATCTCGTATGCTCCTAAACATGTCAGAGAGTAATAATGACGTCGTGGAAGGTAAGAAACGTAAAAGAGGATTTCGCAAGATCGTGAACTACAAAGTAAATTGTACAAAAACAGCAAGAATCCGTGGTGATGAGTATAATAACTACAAAGGGAATATTTCTCAACAGGGACACCATGCTCGTAAGTTGATTTATTTATTTTGAAATACCTTAAATATAGACAATTCTGTAGGTTTGTGATGTAGATAAGGCTCCAGTTTATTGCGTTTTATTGTTCTACGTGAGTCCTAACTTAGTATATATCTTCAAGTCTAAGTTTTTAAAAGAAATGGGACTAGCTTATTCTGCATATTGTAGGTGCAGAATGAAATGTTTAAACAAATTCTCTGAGGACGACCAAAGTAACATTGTTAGCAGAGGCGGAAACTTTGCTAGCTAAGATGAACAAGATGTTTTTTATCAATCGTTAATAGAAGCCCATCCAGTGAAAAGTAGAATGTCTAAGTTGAAACCTAACCCCACAGATGACAAAGAAGAGAAGTTTACTAAACCTACGCATTCTGTTGAGCATGTGAGTTCATTTTCGTTTCATGTTATGTCTGGTGACCAATGAGTTAAGGTTTGCAAAAAAGCGTTTCTGAGTTTGCACGCCATAGGGGATAAAAACGTTAGAAAACTGAAAGAGCTAATTATAAAAGGTGAATCGCCTAGAGATTTGAGAGGAAAACAGAAGAACCGTACGACTTTTCCACAAGATTACACTGACCAAATCAAAGACCACATTAAGTCATTCCCCCTAACAACTAGTCACTATTCATCGAAAGAAATACAATATTTGGACGCAAAGCTTAACATTAAAAAAATGTACAACATGTTTTTAGAAAAATATCATGGCAGCGATGTAAAATATAGTTTATATCATAAGGTATTCAAAGAAACATTTTAACTACCTGCTTGGAAAGCCCCAAATTGACACTTGCTGTGAGTGTGATATGCCTAATACGCGAATCGAAAACCCTCAGCTTAATGATGCAGAAAAACGAGTAGCTGTTGCACAGTTACTTGTGCACAAAAGGCAGAGTAAAAAATTTTATACTTCGTTACGACAAACAAATCAATACGGTGCAGAAGATGATAATGCTATGCTTTTGTGTTTTGACTACATGGCAAACTCCTTTTTGTCCACAATTCCAGTTCAGGATGTCTATTACCTTACGCAGCTGTCAGTTTACCCATTTTGTATCCACAACGGCAGTACTGACACACAATCATTTTACTTTTACCACCAAGGGGTTGCATGAAAGGGCATCAATGACGTTTGCTCTTTTATTTTGAAGTATATCAACGATAACATTCCAGAAAATGTTGATGAATTGTACCTGTACAGTGATAACTGTACATGTCAAAACAAAAATCCTACAACGCTTAAGTTCCTACATTCTCTTACAGACAGTGGAATATTCAAGAAGATTGTGAACAGATGCCGGTAAGGGGCCACTCTTATCTGCCCTGTGACAGAGTCTTTGGCCTTGTAAAAAGAAAATTAAGGAAATGTGACCGATATTACACAAGAAGTATGTGAAATGATATTAACATCTACAGTACGGGGTAAGTTTATTGTTGATTTGATAGAAACAGAAAATGTTTTGTATTTTCAAAAATGGTGGCCTCAGTTCTATAAAAATGTACTGTTTCAAACCAAATATGAAAAGAAGGGGAAAAAGAGAAAATTTTACTATTTCTAACTACCGTGAATTCTCGTTCCAGCAATCAACTAAAGGAGAAGTAACAGTATCAGATTTTATTAGTGGAATCCTCTACAACACATTCAAACTATCCCGACAGAATCTTGCATTTCTCTGCCCATACACAGAAAAAATACCTATTCCCAGAAAGAAAATGGATGCTTTAAAGAAGTTTGTTCAGTTCGACCCTAAGAAACATGGTTTCTTTTATGATGAGGTGATTCAGTGACCTATAGTTGAAAAAGAGCAATGATTTTAATGATATGAGACTTTAATGTTAATATTTGTTTGTTAAAAACCTATTCTCATATATCTGTTATAGCTGATGTCATTCGTGTATACAGTGTTTTAATGTAAAATAAATAGCCTTCATAAAGTCTCATACAATCATTGAATTTTTTTCAAAACTTTTGTCTCTATGAATGGGCTCTTGTCAGCCCTTTGTTTATGAAAGGACTCTTGTCCGACAACTTTGATATGAGCTATCATTCAACATAAACTACATAATTGTTTTTAATCATAGTTATTATTAGCGGTTAGTAGAATAAAATAACTAGAATAAAAAACTGTCGTATTTATTAATATTAGGAAAATAAACAGTTTATTTTTAAAATTTCCAAATGGTTTACTTTCCGTGACTAGAGGCCTACCATAAATAACCGATTCATATAATGTATGTGTATGTAGAATCGGCCAGAAAGAAAAAAAATCTTAAGAATATTTACGTTTAAAAGGACATATACGTGTTTCTACAGTCTAAATGTTGAATATACTAAGCGCATATGATAATTCTCAGGCTGTTGTAGCCATGCATCATCAAAAAAAAAAAAAAAAAAAAAAAAAAAAAAAAAAAAAAAAATGAAGTTAAATTTTTGTAAGTCAGTTTGAACACAATATAGGTGTGTGTGTGTTGTCCTTAGAACAAGTTGGTTTAAGTAACGTGTAAGTTTACAGACCGATGACCCTATCAGTTCGGTCACTTTGAACTTTCAAGTTGATTTCCTCTGTATGGGAATATCACATCTTTAACGGTGGAATTGAATATGAGAAAATCATCTGCTAGTTGGGTGCTGCGACTCTCTGCACAGGATGAGATCATCATCAGAATTAAAATGTCTGACCTGTGTTTAGAGCAACGAACAGAAATGGCACTGGTTCGTGATACTGTCCCCCAGCAAAAACAAGTCAAAGCAATGAAAGCATGTCGACTCGCCATCAACAAAGAAAGCAAAGGTAATACACGATCGACTCACTCGGCGTCACTTTTCTGGAACATGGAAAGATTTCTGCCCACTGGTCGAACAATACTAAGCTAAACTCCTCTACAACTATCCAGAAGGTATGCCGATGGGGTCATTGTCATCAAGAGAAAGCGCGCGCGCACACATTGCAAAGATCGCTGCCGTGGCTAAAATACATGAACCAAGTTCCGGAGTGTTGCTGCATCGTCTTATTCGCCTGATTTGGCTCCATCACATTTCTTTTTCAAAACTTCCCTCCAAGGAGGGCGATTCTCTTCAAGCGAAGTTCTGACAGCCGAAGTTGACGGGTACTTTGCGCGCCTGGAGGAATCTTAAGTTTCGAGAGGGGATCAAGGCACTAGAACAGAGGTCGGCAAGAAATCTTGGATGGGGTCCGGATACTTTTGAAAATTTTTATCGAGGTCCTCAAAGTAATATGAAATACAAAAGATTTGAAATAAAAATGTATAATAATCCAGTAAACTTTATATTATTTGATATATTCAATACTTTATTGAAAAAGTATTAAATAAAATGTGTGATCAAACTTCTATTGTAAAATCCAGTAGCAGGTCATACATTAAACATACAATTTTCACTAAAAATTATGAAATACAATGAACTATTCGTATTTGTGTTAAAAAATCAATGCAAGAAATTACATGTGCGGTATTCAGCCAGTTTCTTAAAGTTAGGTCCACATGCGAATAGCGTCTGCAAGGTGGGCTGCCGTTAATCTTTAGCGATACTTATTCTTCAACAAATTAATTTTTAAATAAAATTTGACAAATATATGTGGAGCCAAACGTAGGAACCAGGTAGATGGCTTTTGTAATTTTCATATTATTTTTGGTTAGAGAACACCGCAGCTGCGTCCGTAATAATACTGTAGTAAATAAATACTTCAACCAGCCACAGGATCTTGTGGCTAGTTAATCATCATCATTTTCCATCTCCAGTTTCCCGGGTGTGGTTAACAAGCGCTCTCCATCTCATCCGATCTTGATATAACATTTGGTCTTGGACATCATCCCAGTTAAAACCGTTCTTTTCTATGTCTGATTTAACTGCCTCTATCCATCGTCTCCTTGGCCGTCCTCTTGGTATTCTTCCTCCCACTTCCATTCTGAAGTATTTTTTAGCTGTTCTTGTGCTATCCATTCTCATTACATGGCCATACCACTGCAGTCTTCGTTTCCCCAAGATGTTCGCAATAGGGACCCTGACCAGCTGTTTCCCTGTGTACCTCATTTCTGATCTTGTCTCTCCTGGTACTTTGATTCATAGTCCTGATAAACCTCATTTCTGTTGCTTGGATTCTGCTGTAATCCTTTTCTGACAATGTACATGTTTCCATGCCATATATAAGGATTGGAGTGGAGTAAGTGTTATACAAAGTTAACTTTGCTGCCTGGGGTACTTTTTTGTCTCAGAGTAGATTCCGAACTTGCATGTAAAAATTTGATGCTTTTTGTGTTCTGTTGAGGATTTCTTGCCGGATGGTGTTGTCCTTGGAGAAAATACTTCCAACGTACTGAAAGTGGAAAACTGATTTAATTTTTGTTCCCTCCAAGTAGATGTTTGAACTTGTTCCCTCTCTGCTTATGGTCATCTCAACCGTCTTGGTCTTTCTGATTTTCAGGTTAAATTCTTTAAATTTATTGTTCCAGACAGTCAGGCTCTTCTGGACATCCGTTTCTGTTTCTCCCCATATTACAACATCGACTGCAAATACCACTGATCTCGACTCATTTTCAGTTTCCTTAATAGATTTTAGCATTAGAGTGGTGATAGAGCACTTCCCTGCTGGACTCCCCTCTTCGTCTCAAACCATTCAGAGCGACCATTTCCTATTTGGACATTACTCTTGCAAGTTTGATACAGCATTTTTACTCTGTCAATCAGGTAACTGGGCACTTTTAGGTCTTCCAGGCATTTCTATATTTTATTGCGAGGGACACTATCATATGCTTTCTCCAGGTCTAAGAACACCATCACTAAGGTCTTTCCATGTGCCCAGAATTTCTCTGCCAAAATCCTTACCTCACAGATGAGGTCTATAGTACTTCACCCTTTCCTGGCTAGTTGCAGTATTTATTTATTTTAGTATAATTTTCATATGTTTTGGGACATGTTCACTCCATAATTCGTCAGTGGATTCATTTTTAAATGTTTGCAAGGAAATGTCGTCCTGCAAGTCTATTACCTCCATTTAGAGTAGCCTAAAGGCTTTGAAGGTGGAACAACTTCGCAGTCACATCCGTCCTTTCTGCTGCTGGAGAAACCGCAAAAGGTGATTTTTTTTAAGAGCACAAACACGGTGTTTAAATGGATATGCCCCGAACGCTTAAATAGAGGGTTCAAAGGCTGTCAGAGTATGAAGTCTATTTATGGAATTTCCTTGTTCGCCAGATAAAGTTCTAGTACTGCATTCGTATGTACAGGGCTTTTATGCGGATCACCGGCCAACCAGATTGTCAGAGTACTCTCCAGCGTCGCACATCATGAAAACCATTTATTTATTCTACTTACAGTAATTATTAAGGGTTCTAATTATTCAGCAGATAAGTGTAAATTCTAGAAATATTATAAGGGTGGCTCTCAAGCGAATTGTTAGCCACAGAACTAAGTTTTTTTTTTTAAATAATTTGCCTATGTAAGTGATACTTTAAAATATTTTTGTCGGTCGAGTTTTTGGCCTTCCGCGGTCCGCCAGTTGCCGACCGCTGCACTAGAACATAGTTGGGCCAGCGCATTTCTGTACAGGAGGCTACACTGAAAAATAAAAATAACTGACACTGTCGTTTCTTTATCTGTTCTAACCGGTAACTTTCAAAAATACGGTTGCACTAGTGTATTATGTCTTTTTTGGAGACCGTAAAACCCCACTTCAGAAATAAACATGAGCCTCAGAAGCGGTGGTAAAGTAAAATCGGCCACAGCTCTGGTACTCCGTAGAAGCTAGAGCACAGTAGGGAGCCCACGTTGATGCCATGTTAATTGACTTCCGGAAGGCGTTCGATACGAATCCATATCGTCACCTGCTGAATAAGTCACAAACTTCTTAGTAGTTTCCTGACTGTACTGACTTTGCAGCAGATGGGAAACGTTCTCAAGAAGTACGTGTTGACATAAACTGATATAGGCTCGTTACTGGGTTCATCACGTACAAATGACCTGATGCAGTGGCGAATCCAGGCTTTTCGTCGCGGGGGTAGGGCTGAACTGATACATATTTTGTGTATCAAAAAGATTCAAATATTTGTAAAGTTATGGGTTTTTGTGTCTCTATGCCACATTCAAATTTTAGGCAGTATACAAAGGTGTTTTCAAATTGTTCAAACATTTGTAATCCTAAGGGACCAAACTACGTTGGTCATCAGTCCCTAGTCTTACAAATTACGTAAACTAAGTTAAACTAACCTAAGGACGAGAAACACATCCATGTCCGAGGGAGGATTGGAACCTCCGACGCGGGAGGCCGCGCGATCCGTAACGTGGCGCTCCAAACCGCTCGGCTACTCCCGCGCGGCAAGGTGTTTTCTTAAACTACTATTAAACTAAATCTTTTTCCTTTTTTTAGTGCAAGTGTGGGTGCAAGAGGTTTTGAGGTTGCAGCCCTAGTTTCGCCCATGACCTGATGAACACTCCATGAGACTTTTCCTTTGTGGGTTATTACAGTCATATAATAATTTTTTGAACGAAACATCAGCCATTTGACTGTCATGATTTTGGTCTTTATAGCCATTTATAAAAGATCAAAAAGTTCAAAACACAACTGAGTATAATAAAAGTCATTACATATGTAAGGAAACCACTTACGTCTTAAAATATATCTTAAAACATATAATCAAAATACAGTTTATCTGGTCTTATAAAACGAGCAGTTGAGTTCAGGATGCGAGCACCCATCGAAAATATACGAGTAGGCCTGTAGCTATATTAGTAAACAAAGAGAAAACATAACGGGAGCTGTGACACTTCACTGATCACGTCCACACATCAACTAACGTTAAATTTACACAGTGACATCAGTGACTGAACTGTAAGCTCTTTGGTTTGCCAAAGGCATAACGAACGGAAAAGTGAACTGCGAGATATTTAGTAGGAACGCTGTTCGTAGAAATTATTCAAATGAATATTGTGTGAATATTGTCACAAAACTATATGAAAAGAAAGTTAGGGGTAACAGGAATCGCGACATTGTCACAAGAAGGAAAGAAGCTTAGGGTTTCACGTCCCGTCGACAGCATACCCGTTAGAGACGAAACTAATAGAGGAATTTTTGGGGAAGGAAATGTTCTTATGTTTGTAAACCTATTGGATCAAACTGCTATGGTCATCAGTCCCTAGACTTTCAAACTACTTAAACTAACCTAAGGACAACGCACACACTCGTGCCCCAGGGAGGACTAGAAACTCCGACGGCGAGCAACCACGCGCACCGTAGCAAGACGCCTTAGAGCGCTCGGCCATTCCACCGCGGAAGGAAGGAAATCGGCCATGGCCTTTGAAAGGAACTATCTCTTCATTTGCCTGGAAAACCTAAATCTGGATGATCGTAAGTGAATTTGAACCACCGCCCTTCCAAATGCGATTCCAGAGTGTAACCACTGCGCTACCTCGCTCGGTCCCTTCACAAGAGTATAAGAAAAACGAAGAACAGGGTTGCTACCATCCCATACTTCGAAACCATTTCTTACAAAATTGCCTTTGAGATAACTAACGATCAGGTCAGTTTCCACCCAAACAATAACTCATGTTACATACAAAATAAACACCGTATGTGGATCTGGTATCTACACTATGACTTACGACAAGTACTACCTTGGAAAAATAGGGCGTTCATTTCGTGATAGATTCAAGAACACATTTATCTACATATACATAAATATTCTGCAAGTCACATTGACGTGCATGACAGAAGATTCATCCAACCGCTTTTGTGATGTTTCTCTACGATTCCATTCTCTAATAGCTCGCGGGAAAAGGGAAGACCTAAATATTTCCGTTTTCGATCTGATTTCTCCTATTTTATTTTGATGATCATGTCTTCCTATGTAGGTGAGTGTTAAAGTATGTTCGCCCGTGGAAGAGAAAATTGGTGAAAGAAATTTCGCAAATGTGTCTCGTCTCAACGAGTAACGCCTTTCTTTTAAAGATTTCCACCCCAACTCGTGCATCATTTCCGTGACACTCGCTCCCCTATATCGCGATATACAAAACGAGCTGCCCTTCTCTGTATTTTCTCTAAATCGTCTGTCAGTCCCACTTGGTGGGGATCCCACAATGTGCAGCAATACTCCAAAATGGGACGCACAAGTGTGGTGTAGGCAGTTTCTTTAGTAAACCTGTTGCATCTTCTAAGTGTTCTGCCAACAAATCATAGTCTTTGGTTTTCCTGCCCTACAAGATTTTCTATGTGTTCTTTCCAGTTTAAGTTGATCGTAATGTTACTCCTAGGTTCTTAGTAGAACTGACGGTCTTTGGGTTTGACTGTTTTATCGTGTACCTGAAGTTTAACGGATTTATTTTAGTGGTCATTTGGATGACCTTTCACTTTATTAACGGTCAATTGCCATTTTTTGCACCATGCAGATATCTTATCTAAATCATTTTGCAGTTGCATTTGATCTTCTGGTGACTTTACTAACCGATAAGTGACAGCATCATCCGCGAACAACCTAAGAGTGATACTGCTAAATCGTTTATAAAAATAACGAACAGTAGGGGCCATATAATACTTCCCTGGGGACGCCAGATATCACTTCTGTTCTACTCGAGGACTTTCCGTCAATTACAACGTATTGTGTCCTTCTGACAGGAAATCACGAATCCAATCGCACAATTGTAGAGATATTCCATAAGCACACAATTTGAATAGAAGTTGTGGGGTACGGTGTCGAAAACCTTCCGGAAATCAAGAAATACGGAATCTATTTGTGTTTCACAAGAACGATACTTTCTGAATCCGTGTTGACTAGAGGTCAATACGTCGTTCTCTTCGAGGTAGTTCATGATATTTGAGGAAAGTGTATGTTTTAAAACCCTGTTGCAAACCGAAGTCAATGGCATAGGCCTGTAATTTTGCGGATCACTCTTATTGCCTTTCTTTATTATTGGAATAACCTGTGCAACTTTCCAATCTTTGAGTCCGGAACGTTCGTTGAGCGAGCGGTTGCATATGATAACTAGGTATTGCATCAGCATTCTCTGAAAGGAAACTATTTGGTATACGATCGGGACCGGGAGACTTATTTTTGTTATGTGATTTAAGTTGCTTTAATAGACCAGGGGTATCAAATTCTAAATTAGGCATGCTGGAATCTGTTCTTGATACGAACCCTGGAGTATTTGCTTCGTCTTCTTTCATGAAAGAAATTCGCAAAAGCTGTGTTAAGCAATTCTGCTTACGAAAACACAGAAGAAATGATGGATGATGTGTAATTTTATGTATGAAGTAAAAGAAGCCTGTGGATATCATGTAGTTATAGTAGAAATGATTGAAGCTCCTGAAAAAAAAAAAAAAAATACGATACGAAGTTGCAAAACCGTGTAGAATGACTGCAAAACAAGACTGTTCTTAAAAATGAGAAGATAGCTTCACAAAAACTGAGACAAACTTCAGATCTATTTGCCTCCTATTTTAAATTTACCATATATTTATTAATAATCGCGTCAAGTGCATACAAAAAAAAACTAATCAGGCAAACTATCTAGGAAATTTGCAAAATTATAGACTGGAGTAATGTGTATGGATTATTTCTTTGCGAGCAACTCATGGAATAATAATTTGTAATCATACACATCGAGTAACAAAGCATTAATTCAACATATGTCAGCTTCTAAAGAATAAAACCAATGTCACAGCTTTCAAGAGCAGGTTACAGTAAAAAATTCAAAACCAGGAACTAGGCAAGGAAATTCCATGAGACAAAAACACTCTATGGATAGTTTCCAAGTACCTACACTGTTGAAACAAGAAGAAACTATAATACCTGAACCACCTTCACTATTCTGATGGTACCTAGCTGTTTTCCTCTACTACAGATAAACAAAGGAGAAACTTAATGAAGGAAGTTTGTAATTAGGCTAATAACTAAAGTAAAACCAACGTACCCGAAAGAAACTGTAGACCATAGAGAAATGTTGTTCTGATGGGAACTGAAGACAATGATTAGATATACAACAAAATAACTGAGAAGGATAATAAAACTGAGCAGAAACACTCCTGTAAACGAAATAAAAAATCTTAAAAGACAATTGACAATTTTGGCGTTAGGTCATGCGACGTGGTCTATTGTATCTGCTTGATATTCTTAAGCTGGGGGGGCTCGAAATGAAATCTGCGTAAGATTTGATACCTATGTTCAAGACCAGACACCAGGCTACTACTAAAAAGTGACGAACTACCACTATGTGATATTGAGATAAGATTTGAAGGTGGCAAAACAGACATGCTAAAGCCAGCATCGTCAGTATATACAAAGCGATCTTAACCTGTCTGCTTAAACAGATTTCAATTACATGTACCATTTCCACATCAACATATTTACTGTGCAAATCACATGTAAGTGCCTGGCAGAAGTTTATGGTATCGCTTTCGTAATATTCTCTAATAACGCGCGGGAAGAAGGAACACCTATTTTTTTCGATCTGATTTCTCTTATTTTATTATGATGATCATGTCTCCCTATGTAGGTGGGCGGTAACAAAATATGTTTGCAATCGGAGGACAAACGTTCGCAAATATATCTCGTCGCAACGAATAACGCCTTTCTTTTCATGATTTCTGTCCCAATTCGAGCATCATGTCCCTGACAATTCTCTCCCCTGTATCGCGGTAATACAAAACGAGCTGCTCTTCTCTGAACTTTCTCTGTATCCTACGTCAGTGCCACTCGATGGAGTTCGCACAATGCGCTCCAAAATATGAAAGACAGGCTGTTTCTTTAGTAGCACTGTTGCATCTTCTAAGTGTTCTGCCAATGAAACGTACCCTTTGGTTCGCCTCCCAAACGATATTTTCTAATAAGTATTCTTTCCATTTAAAGTTGTTCGTAATTGTAATTCCTAGGTATTCAGTTGAATTTTCGGCCTGTATATTTGACTGATTTATCGTGTAAATCAAGTTTAACGAAAAATCTTTTTGTGCTCTTACGGATGGCTTCACACTTTTCATTATTTGGGTCAATTGCCAATTTTCGCACCGTGCAGAAATCGAAATCGTTTTGCAGTTACTTTTGATCTTCTTGTGACTTTACTAGCCGATAAACGACAGCATCATCCGCGAACAGTCT
This sequence comes from Locusta migratoria, assembly GCA_026315105.1. NCBI lineage: Eukaryota > Metazoa > Arthropoda > Insecta > Orthoptera > Acrididae > Locusta > Locusta migratoria. The sequence goes on from CM048747.1 coordinate 48,408,504, forward strand.
AAGAGAGCTGCTTAAATTGTCTTCTAACTCGTTCATAAAGAAAAGGAAAAGTGGGGCCCTATAACACTTTCCTAGGCAACGCCAGATATCACTTCTATTTTACTCTGTGACTTACCTCCAGTAACTACGTAGTGTATCCTTTCTGACAGGAAATCGCGAATGCAGTCGCACAACTGTGGCGAAATTCCATGAGTATGAGACGCTTGTGAGGCAATATTAATGCGAGAACCATTGAAGAACTACCTGTAGCTCAGTGTGGAATAGAGAGAATGGAGTTGGGAATTATTAGATTAGATTAATACTTGTTCCATAGATCATGAATACGACACTTCGTAATGATGTGGAACGTGTCAGGTTAATAAAAGGTGTCCGTACAAGATATTACATTACACAAGATATTACATTACACACAATATTACACGACACAAATACATTTTTATTTGTTTTTATTTTATTATTATTATTTTTTAGATTGACTAATTTATCTCTAAAAATTCATCCAATGGGTAGCAGGAGTTGTCATTCAGAAATTCTTTTAATTTATATTTAAATTCTAGTTGGCTATCTGTCAGGCTATTGATGCTGTTTAGTAGATGACCGAAGAAATCTGTGCCAAAGTCAGATTTAACCCTGCATCGAGAGAAACAGATCAGAAACGAACAAATATGGCACAGTGGGATGGAGGACCTGATTATGAAGAACGTGAACCTGCTGTGAAGCTGGGTGAGACTTTTAGCCAGACGAATGGGAAGCATAGAGACAGAAAACACAAAATGTTCAAATGTTTGTATAGTCTATGGGACTTAACTACGGGGTCATCAGTCCCTAAACTTACAAACTACTTATGAACTACTTACGAACTAAGACGGCACAAATATCCATGCCCGAGGGAGGATTCGAACCCCCGACCGTAGTGGCCGTGCAGACCGTGACTGGAGCGCCTTAGTCCCCTCGGCCACCGCGGCCGGCACAGAAAACACAAACGGCGACATTATGCGAGGCGTGTAAAAGACATTACGTAAAAAAAAAAAAAATAAATAAATAAATAAATATATATATATATATATATATGGATGTGTGTGTTAATTGTAACAAATATATCCCTGACAATTTATGAAACCAAGGGTGCATCTTCAGTGCAATATTATCAAAAACATTTTCGAATTCCACTTTATTTAGCCTGTCTTCCACGATATCGGAGATAACTTATAGGTCCAGTGTTCGAAACTCATTTTAACTACGATTTGAACAGCAACGAAATTAAACTAGTAAAGTGTCAATACAAATTTAGAAACGATTATTTTGCGAGCCGTTTAATATGAAGCTTATGTTTACCGTATATTTTGTGGCTCCAAATGATCAGATCTATTCTTCCAATGTTGAGGAAGTTTCCTTCTGTCACGTTTTATTAGTAAGATGTTTCCTAAGAATAAACTGAAATGTTGAGCATTTACGGATAGTGTAACATAAGAAGAGTGTGGGTGTAGTACTTATAGGCAGTCTTTTAGTTTGCGAGTATAAATTCTTCTATGAAATAGAAGGAATGTTCAAGTTACTCTAAGATTTAGTTAGCTTCAAACCCTGTCGTTCATCATCTATCACTCGGAATGTTGTCAAAGTTTTTGGCATCAACATTACTCATGTCTTAAGTCAAAGTTTATGTTAATGAAGAGTAATTCTTGTATTGCTGTTAGGAAGGCATGTTTTCTTTTCAACGCTAATGTATTATTTACAACAAACTTTAGTGCAAAAAATTATGTAGTTACATACTTCAGCTTTAATTGTCCAGTAGATGATTGTAGACGAGAACCGTATATCTTAATGAGACACTTTTGTGCGATGAAAACATTTTTTGAAAATGATTTACCTTGTCATATAATTTTTATAACATTTCCGTTCTCTGGGGCACGCAGTGTAGAGTATGTCTTTGAGCGACATGTTCAGTTATTTGGGCAGCAAATAAACAACAACAATAAGTAATGTAAGTAAAATGTTGTAAAACTTTTATTTAATTATGTTATAAGAATGTATGTAACAACTCCTCTGTATTAGTCGTATTTACAGAACACCTGATGATGGCCTAAGACCGAAATAAGCTTATAGTGAGGTAATATAGTTCTAAAGCAGTGTAAAAATAATTTATAATTATTGTGGTTTTTTATAACGTTGTTGAATTAAGTAAAGAAACATATGGTCAAAGGTGATTTTTTTCTCTGCAAATCTTGAAATGGGGTTGGTGTGTAAAAGTATCTGATTTTTGATTCTGTAAAATTGGCATTTCAAACCGATGGAAGGCCCGCGTATAGAATGCAAAGTTTTGAAGATTCTACTTGACTTAATGATTGTTCCGCATTCTTTAAATTTATTATTGGAATTGTAGAATTGGGCAGAAAACATTTGCAAATAATTAAGAGAGATTAAATGAATTTTCCGTCGTTGCTTGGCAGAATATGATAATATTACAAACAGAAAAAATTCCTGATGTTCTACAAAATTATTTATTGAATGACTAACCGGCTTTCGGGTTATTAAGCCATCATGAGGTAACAACTGAATGTCGCTAACATTTGTTCACAGATGTGCAACTTACATAGCTATTATTGAGAGAGAGTGTTCTTGCAAAAAACAGTTAATACTTCAAGACATCATTTGCATTTGACACTGTTGCTGTATATTCATTGGATTTGACAATAATACGTGTGTCATCAGATAGAAGATTTCTGCATGATGTGTATGAGACACGACGTTGTGTACATAAATGGTAAACGACTGTGGTCCTAATGTTAAACCTAGTGGAACTCCACTAAGATTTCCTCCCTCCCCCAGCCAGAAAATATCGAGTATTTACAACGTTTATGTACTAAGAGATACTGTTTGGGCCCACCCCCCCTCCTCCCCAAAAAAATAAATAAAACCAGAGAGAGCCTAGGTTGAGGAAGAAATTACATGGCGCTGACAGATAGGAAAAACTGCTATACTTTGATAGATGTATGATAAGTGAATAAATCCCCCTGGTGTTCTAAAGTTCTAATATTGAAATAAAGTCTTGCAATAGTTGAACCCCTGAAAACGGAGCTGTGCTCATACTGGCGGATAAACGTGCTGTTTAACACTTGCCACGATTTTATTATTTAGCTTCTCCTCTGATAATTATTCAGTGTGTGATCACTTGCCGAGAGCAGTGTTTATGTAGGTTAGACAGAGACAGAGGAGGCAGAATTGAGCCGAGAAAGCGGGCGAGGCAAGTGGGGACGGAGTCACCTGATGGCTATCGATCTTGGGCGTCTCGTCGGTTCCCGAGTACCTGCCGCTACAAACAGCCCACACACATACACCCACCGCTCATTTGGCCGTTTAATGTCTACTAACAGAGGATTGGAATATTGTTCTGAATACGGACTGTATCGGGAAAGCGTCGCTGTTTCCAATAGACTGTACAACTAAGTGTCATTGTAATTAATCTTGCGTTAGGTCAATAGGTCATTTTGATTGTAATGCATTCCTTAAGGTAATATTTAGGATCCAACTACATTTAGTCGTACGTGTGAGGAAAATTAGTACGAAAAGAAGCCCTCAAGAAAAAATGAAGAAAGAGATAGCTGTCGTCGTTGTCTATTTGCTATCCGAGGGTGTACTAAGGCTGCAACTAGCATTGAATATTGCCAGTTATTTGAGACTGTGAAGGAAAGTACGTGTGAAAACTGCTACCAGTGTAATTTGTTTATGTTGTGTACTACTATATTTCAGTTTCTATGATCTCACATCAGTCTGAAAGGAATGTTCTGCTACTTCCCTGTCTTACGTTTGTGTCTCAAGTAGTTGTTTTATTTCGTGTATGCAAGACGTGACCTGAAACTGTGAGGCAGTAGGTATTTATTATTTTTATTTATTTATTTATTTGTTTTTCTGTCAGAGGTTCCTACACGCACAGGCCTTACGAGTATATAATACACTTCAAGCAGTCTTACAGTAATGCGAAAATGGAAACGTTCGTATTTAGAGGGAGTTCAGTTGCGTTGTGTTTGATTTACGTCATACTTCTGTCTCTGCACAATTTTCTGGATAGCGCGCTTTTACCCGAAAAAAGGCTTCATTGGCATTACATAGTTGTTTGCCACAGGTGACACACAACATGAGGGACTTCTGTATAATTCTGCCTTTGCGGCGGAGTAGAGGTAAGAGAATTTCCTCGTTTCTAAAATAACGTCTCGGACTTAGAGTTAGGTATTTCATGTCTATTGGGTTTTCACACGGATTCTTGTAGCGAATGTGCCCTGGCACATGTAACTAAATAAAAGAAACTACGAAAACTAAAGTCAGTCGGCCAGACCAAACTACCCTGCCGATTTCCTTCATTTTTGTTTTAAACGAAAGGTATTCATCTACAGATTTGTCATCAAGTATTAGAATCTACATAACTCTCGCCTTCCTTTCTATATAATCAAACGCAATTTCCTTCCGTATATTTATTACGGGATGTCCTTGCTGTTAACTAAAGTCAGTCGGTCAGGTCGTTCTAGCTGGCCGATTTCCTTCATTCTTGCTTTAAACGAAAGGTATTCATCCACAGATTTGTCATCAAGTATCAGAATTAACTTACGTCTGTCTATACTTTATTTTTATTTAAACGCGGTATCATTCAGTCCTTGCGTTAAATATTTTAATCGGTTTGTTTTACGATATTTTCATTTCTAATTAAGGTGCGCAATTCTCTTTCGGCTAACAATACTCAGCAGATCAAGATCTTCATTTGCACTTTTAAACACTTGCACTGATTGATTCTGAAGGGAAGCTATGCGTGAACATTCAACTGTTCTTCCATTTTTTGCCATCTTTTTTGTCAGTCCGCTAACGGTGCGAAGTATTCGGACGGGTCCTCTAGTATATGTCAAGTTTGTGTCAATCCTCTGCACTAATCCATCTCGGAGTGATATGCAACCGATGAGTCGTCAAGGGGGAATAAAAGACGACCAGTTGGGAATCGAACACTTTCTAATACGTTGAGTACGCTATGGAAAGAGATCACTTCCTGCAACTCGTCAAGGTGAAGAGAGAAATCCCTGCAAAGCGCAAAACACGAGCTCCGTTTCCTGTTGCAGTGGATCGTTGTTATTGAACCGGCACACCATCTGTTAGCAGTTGTGGCACTATTCATTCGCTGCACACTCGTAGCAATCATACTGACACTTGTCATCTTTTGGCGTGCGTCGTGCTGGCTTTTCCGGTGTAAATATCACACTCACAGCGCATGTACAGACTCGACGGTAGTGCTCCAGATACCGATGTTCACTTGTTTAGTGAAAGTGACAGTAGCAGAGACGGAACAAATGCAGTGGCAGTGAATCGGCATCGGCAAGGTGGAATGGGCAAAAAGGGTGGGTGAGTGGGGGGGGGGGGGGGAGCTAAGATGTGGGTCGCGAGGTGGGGGGGGGGGGGGGCACAAGTAGACGACGTCTGACGGCGGCACGGGCCCTCGCGGCTGCGGCGGCGGCGAGCGTGGCTACTCACGTGTAGCTCTGCGCCGGGGCTTTGATGTGCTGCGGCAGCCGCTCAAAGGCGTGGCGGAACTCCTCGAACTCGGTGTCGGCCATGTTGGGCAGAGCCCTGGCAGGCGAGAACTGCCGCTGCCACGGGCCGCCTGGCCGCCTTCCGCGTATTGATTCGGCGCTACTGTCGCCGCCGCTGCCGCTGCCGACGCCGCCGCGGCGCCGCAGTCGACTGCGCGGTCGACTCTCGAACTTGCGCGCCCGCCTCGGCGCCTTATCGATTGTCTGTCGCCGTGCTCGCGGCTTACGGGCATTTCCCTGTGTCACCTTTATCTCCCGACAGTGCAGATGTGCGCGCGCGGTGCTGTTCGCATTTCGCCCTTGCAGTCGCTCCTTGTTGTTCGCGCAAACGTAGCAACGAAGCTCTTTCGAAATGAAAGTAAAACATTCTGAGTTTTCTAATTTACCTTATATTCCGACTCAGTCCCCTCGTAGGCGCAGGGCATTTTATATACCATTGTCACGTCCTCCTATTCCAGTCACGTATAGTTCTCGTAAATAGCGATTGCCGGAATTCAATTATTCTTGCGATCTTTTCGTGAGGTATACGTAGGAGAAAGCAATACATTGGTTGACTCCTCGAGAAATGTATCCGCACACATCATCTCTGTGACACTTTCGCGCTTACAAAACACAGTAGTCCAAGCATTCTGTAACTGCGTAATGTTAAATTTGCAAAAATTATTACCTGAAAACAAAAAATATGAACGTATAGGAAATTAAATTTCAAATATAGTTTCTATTTCGTGAAACTCGAGCCAAGATGACGAAATTGGCTAAATAAATTCGCAAAGTTGCAAAAAAAAAAAAAAAGGTTTTTATTAAATAAATAAAAAACGATTACTCCAATGGTAAAATGTTAAATGAGAAAGTTAGAGGCCTTAGGATTATTTATTACTCGTTTACTTTAAAAATAATAATTATTTTTCGAGAGACGTAGATTTTTTTAAGGACTTCTCGAAAATTGGCTACACTTGTTCAGGGGATACACGTTGAGTAACGGTTTTTGGTCTTTTTTTAATTTTTTAATTTTTTTTTCGTGAAGAATTCTAATATCATGGTATTGAATAATTTTTTTTTATATTTGTTAATTATAAATATCAAAGAATAACTTGGAAAAAGTGCACATTTTGGGGTGTGTTTTTATTCTACTGACTAATCCTATTTTTATGTTATGGTAGGAACTATTAAATAAATATATTACTGAAATTGTTTTACAGATTTGAAAGCAAATGATGTTGTTCTACGACCTACTGGAGCCAAGATAAATATTTTTCTTAGAAAAAATGTAGTTGGATGTAATTAACGTTTTGCAGCAATGCGATTCAGCAAGCTTAATATTGAATAGCAATACTAGTAAGTAGACAAGTATATGTTGCATTGTCCCTAATTCTTGGACTAAAATGAGCACATAACGAAGCGTGCTGCTCTCCGTTGGATCTTTTCTACGTCCACCACCAACCCCGCCTGGTACGGATCCAACTCTGATGGGCAATACTCAAGCGTTGGCCGCACAAGTGGTTCGTAACCTACTTCCTTTATAGATGGACTAGACTTCTTGGGAATTCTTGCAATCAATCTGTCTGGTAGATTCCCTAAGCCGGCCCCGATGGCCGAGGGGACTGAGGCGCTCCAGTCACGGTCCTCAGGGCCACTACGGTCGGGGGTTCGAATCCCCCCTCGGGCATGGATATTTGTGCCGTCCTCAGTGTTAGCTAGTTCATAAGTAGTTTGTAAATTTAGGGACTGATGACTCCGTAGTTAAGTGCTATTAAAAAAAAAAAAAAAAAAAAAAAAAAAAAATCCTAAAGCTCTGAATAGGGAACGTGTGGCCATCCTTTTCCGCGCCTCTTGCCGCCTTCTGCAGTTCGTGATTGGCTGAAATCAAGTGAAATCATTTTTTCCCGCCATGTTGGGCCTATACGTTGCTTCTCTGCCATAAGAAGTAGTGTGAATATTCGTATGTTTGGGTTTGAATAATACCACAGTGATGCGCATTAGGGTGCTTTTACAGGCAAGAAGGAAGGTATTTCCATCTGAATCAGAAACGCAGGAAGAGTAGTCGGGCTGATGAATTGTTTCAGAGAAAACTATGATCCCAGAAGGGACCCTCAGTTCTGTGCTATGTTACTTCTAATGCGTAATGAAAATTAATACATTAAAGATACACTGTCGAATGGATCACGCAGCAGATACCTACATGTCCTTAAACTTCAATAAATTTGTGAAGAAAATTCCTGCATTATACCTGGAGGTTAAATTATTCGCGCGTCGTCGGTTTTATTTGCACTTTAGTGCTGAAAACACAAATTTTGACTTATAACTGAACAAACTAAACAGATCCTCTTGTAGATATGAAATTAATATACAGTTCCTGAAGCAAGCTTTTATCATTCGTGTTTGGTGTATTACCACAGGAAACAAAGGATTGAAGCAACAAAATATGAGACAGGTAAATTTCTCTCTTTTTCGTAAAAGTAATGTAGTGGGTATCCCGTTGCATTTTTCGTAGTAGGAAAATACAAAAACTTGTTCGTTATCTCAATTGTTTTCTTAATTTATACTTTGCTCCGATGAGGAAAGGTTCACGGTCTGTGTGAATATTGGGCTACGCTACAGGTTAGTCTGAATTTATAGTGGAGCCACAAACCAAACTGTTTTCTTAAAATCGAATGACGAGTAAATCGTAGAACGGCAAGTCCGCATGGACAGAACTGAGCGCAGTTGCCGGCCGCGTTGGCCGAGGAGACTAAGGCGCTCCAGTCACGGTCTTCACGGCCACTACGGTCGGGGGTTCGAATCCCCCCTCGGGCATGGATATTTGTGCCGTCCTAGTTTGTAAGTAGTTCATAAGTAGTTTGTAAGTTTAGGGACTGATGACCCCGTAGTTAAGTCCCATAGACTTTACAAACATTTGAACATTTGAGCGCAGTTTCCGCGACTGTCCGTCGGATATGACGCTATATATCTCGTTATGAAATGAATTGCCGTTCTGGTCTCAACCTTAAATAGAATCTCAATATCTTACCTACATTTTGTCCTCAGCTTTCTATGTGCTAAAATCAACCATAGCCGGCTGCGGTGGCCGCGGGGACTGAGGCGCTTCAGTCACGGTCTGCAAGGCCACCACGGTCGGGGGTTCGAATCCCCCCTCGGGCATGGATATTTGTGCCGTCCTAGTTCGTAAGTAGTTCATAAGTAGTTTCTAAGTTGACCCCGTAGTTAAGTCCCATAGACTTTACAAACATTTGAACATTTGAATCAACCATACGCAAAGTCTCCGCAATGCGATATTTCTATTGAAAAGTTTTCACAGTAGTTTACTTAATTTGATGTAGCATACTAACTATAAAGAATAACGAATAGAAAGTCAGATCATTATCGAGCGAAAATATTACACTATAATATGAGAAAAAATTAATTTTTTTCATCGAATAGTTTTCTCAAAATTGGTTGATAAATATTCTAAGCGCTCGCAACTTTGTGAAAAGCTGGCCATACTTTCCCTATACAGAGCTTTATATTTACCCTACCCACGATTAATTTTCTCGGGTCGCTCACTGTCAAATCGCTCCTTATGTCTACTCCCAGATATTTTGTGCAAGTAATTAGTTCCAGTGTTTGTACTGCTATTGCGTAAATGTAGAAGGAACGATATTTCTCTCTATAGAAACGCAGCACTTTATATTAGTTTACTTAATTTCCGTATTCGTAAAAACAAATATTTTTAGGGCTGATGGTAGGCGTATTTCTGTTTACATAGTTGACTGACTATACACGAGAGAGCCCTGTCTGTACCCGCGTGGCCTATCCGCGCAGCCAGCACGCTCTTGAGGGTACGAGAGGGAGCGCGCGAATGCACTACGCGACGAGAAATGAAAACATCTGACTGTATAACGACGCGGCACGGCGGCTAGGTGCTGCTGAAACAAGCAATCTGAACAGCCATCGGGTTGTCAAGAATAATTTATTTTTCATAAACATTAAGTTAGGTACAACCAGACTTTTCTCTTTTACAGTACCATTATAAAGTACGTAGTAGTAAAAAAAAAAAAAAAAAAAAAAAAAAAAAAGGGGGGGGGGGGGGGTAATATCAAAGAAAATGTGTTTTCCGTAGTACAAAATCAACCGGTTAGCTAGTAATTGTGCATTACTTACAATCAACCATTTCCTCTTTTTACAACACAACTATATCAAAAATTAAATTCAGTTTATTTTCATTTTATACAACACTAACGAAACTGAAACACAAATTGCTTCGTTTCCTCTTACACAATACCATTCGATCCTACACATGCCTCGTGGCAGCGAACAGTTTCCTCACACTCGTTCACACACATACAAATTTGCCTTATGGTATTGGCGGCATCGAAAATCCTCTACGTAAGTTCGCGCACATTATTTACTTGCTGAGCATAAAAAACTTCTTTCATCAGCGCCGAAAGTAAAAATCCTATGGATTTAAATCAGTGCTGCGTGCTGGCCATCGACGTGGACCCAAATGCCCTTTCCATGGTCCTGGAAATTGTATATCCAAAAATCTGCGTACTCTGTTGCCAAGGTGCCTTGGAGCATAATCTTGGAGGAACCACGTGTTATGACTTATGTCTAACTGAATGTCTTCTAACAGCGAAAGTTATAATGTTTCTTTTGTGTCCCAACTTCGTCGCCGCTTTTGTGTCCCAGCCTCGTCGTAGGTGTCGGTGGCCGAGTGGAACGAGACCGACACAGGAATAAGGGTAGCCCGCTGGTGCAGGTACGGTGGGGAGCAGCCAGAAACTATAAACACTAGAGTAAATTAGAAAGAGATATATATTGCACAGAATGTAACAATACTTAACTTTTACATAGTACTGCAGAATGTTGATACATAGTTGTTAGAGGCCTGCCTAGTGCCTGTACAATAGCAAAGTCTTCACTGGTGCCTATCTGATTACGAAGGTCCTAACTCGTTGCTATCTCAGTCCGAAGTGGCCGATGTCCTTCAGTGGTGGCCACGAGCGGCGTTGTCGCAGAGGGCGCTCGTGGCTGTCGTCGTGAGAACGCCGCGCCGTGCGTGCATGGCGGCGCGCGGCGAAAGTAGGTGGCGCGCACTTTGTACTTGTGCGACACCACAGTTTCCTCTAGAATCGTTCTGTAATAGTTACGAGTCAAACGTGCTAGACTTACAAACTATTTAAACTAAGTTAAACTAACCTAAGGACAACAGACAACTCCATGCCCGAGGCAGGATTCGAACCTTCGACGCGGGAGACCGCGCGATCTGTAACGTGGTGCTGCAGATCGCTCAGCCACTCCCGCGCGGCACACTATGTAACAAATACCACTCTGAGGATTCACGTCGCGGAGGGAAATCTTGTGCTTCCAATGCTTTTTCAAATGTTCAAAGGTTTGTTAAGCTTAAGGGACTTAACTACGGGGTCATCAGTCCCTAAACTTACAAACTACTTATGAACTACCTACAACTAAGGACGGCACAAATATCCATGCCCGAGGGGGGATTCGAATCTCCGACCGTAGTGACCGTGCAGACCGTGACTGAAGCGCCTCAGTCCCCTCGGCCACCGCGGCCGGCCGTCTTTCAAAGTGCGATGAACGACAGTGTGCAATACACCCACTTGGCGGGCGATGCTTCTAGTACTGTTAGTAGGATCCACATGGATGCGGTCCAGAATTAGTTCCTCAGCTTCCAATGTACGATCGGCGCGTTGTGGGCCTCTGCCTTCTGCGCGGGACAGTAAAGCGCCAGTATCTTCCAATCTCAGAAGGTAAAGCATTCAACAATCCGAAGATTGGTTTGAACACCACAGTGCTTTACTAGGCATGGTCCTGTTTGGAGGTGGTATGCCGTTGCCTTCCTCCGACCTTCGAAATGACTTACCCAGACAGTTATAGGGGGACCTACAGTTTAACGTGGATTCCGAACCACGATGCTACTCGACATTTTTCACTTCAGCAACACTGCCAGAAATGAAAGACGTGGAAAGAGGCAGATAAAAATACTAGGTGCTGTCGGAGATCGAACCCGCGACCTTTGGATTTGTAGTCTGACTCTACCACTGTGCTACGGAGCCGCACTTCTTGCCTCTCAATCTAAAGAAATTAAATACGTACTTATAAGTTTTATTCTGTCACGATGTAATAAAAAAAGAAAGCATATCAGAACAGAAGATACGTTTCACATACAGACGAAAATTTAATAAAAGGTACAGATAACTGATGAACCTTATGAAGAAGTAAATGCATAATAATAGCTTGTTGTTGTTATGGTCTTCAGTCCGGAGACTGGTTTGATGCAGCTCTCCACCCTACTCTATCCTGAGCAAGCCTTTTCATCTCCTCATAGCTTACAATTAGAGAATTACAGTGACTCAAACCTTTGGCAAACAGCAGCGAATGCATCTCGTGCAAGAAGTCGTTATTTGGGAAGCTTTCTCGATAAATTCGTACAGATGGCCTGGCAACACATTTTGCCTCGCCAGAAATTAAATGAAAATGCATAGATCAGCAATAATAAATCTCTCTTCCATCTTAACAGTTAACAGATTTGCAATAACATCTGTACAAGTTACTCGACGACTATTGTTGCTTGGCGTATTGCAATGGTGCAGCCACTCAGGCCGTAGTTGCCTGTGTTTACGATGTGTCGCGATGTCAATGTGTCTACTTTTCCAAATACATTATCCTGAAACAAACTTTTTTTTCTGGCACAACCGTAGAAAATTACGCAAACATGTTACTAGACTTTTTTGGCAAGCACTGATGCGTTTTGTGATGGAACTAAACCTTTTTCTTGGCACTCCACGACGTTTATCTACGATAGTAATCTTCAGTTTGTCGAGAAGAGTTACTTAGTGTTCTCCAGTGATGGTTCTTCCCTTTTCGGGGAAGAGTATAATAAGAAAACTTTTTCCAACCCAAAAGAATGACGTCATCGCTTTCCCTCCTGATGGATTGCTTCTCGTCTTTTTTGGAACCATCTCCTCTTGCACCCATTGTTTTGACTGTTACTTTGTTTCCGGAGTGTCATGATGAATAGAAGTTTCGTCCATGGTAACAAAGATGCAGAGAAAACCCGCTATTTTTTCTTGGATAGTCGAAAAACTCAGCAGATCTTCGAATGCATTTCGTTTCATATCTGCAGTCTGCAATCGTTTCATCCATCTTGCATAAAGTTTCTTCATGCTCAGTTCATTATGCAAAATAAACAGCACTCGACTATTTATATTACCTCTGGTCTCTATCCGCCAAAACATATAATGATCTCTGTCGATGTTTTCTGGTTTGGAGTCAAAGGTCACAGAATAGGGAGTATCCTCTCTTTAGGGTTACCAGATTGAACACGAGGTAGGCCCGCAGACAGACCTACGGGTTATGCACAGTAAGCAAAACAAAATTGTTCACGTGGAAAATGAATACCTAAGTCCCACATGGGGCATTGTCAGCGGCCACGTCGCAATCCAGGGCAACAGTTTAGGGTCGTAAACAGGTATGTTACATTCTAGTCAACAACATATTATCGTACTAGCGAGACTTACTATAAGCGAGCTGCTCAAAACGTGACTTTTCAAATTGCGCGGTCAGCGTACATACGATTATCGATTTTTTTTTGTTATGTTGGTACACATGTACAGACCCACCAACCAAACTGAGAGATCTACGCCAAATCATCGTTGAGGATAGGACAATCTGGGCCAACAGTCCCTTGACGCCGGCCGCGGTGGCCGAGGGGATTGAGGCGCTTCAGTCACGGTCTGCACGGCCACTACGGTCGGGGGTTCGAATCCCCCCTCGGGCATGGATATTTGTGCCGTCGTTAGGATTAGCTAGTTCATAAGTAGTTTGTAAGTTTAGGGACTGATGACCCCGTAGTTAAGTCCCATAGACTATACAAACATTTGAACATTTAGTCCCTTGACGATATAGGAGACAGAATGACAGGAAGAAAACAGGCACGCATCAGTGAAAGGGGGGGGGGGGGCGTGTTACCGGGTGCTATGGGTATGCTGCAATCAGGTACACAAATGCAGAATGTCTCGGTTATTGTCGTACAACTAGCCAATTTCTGTTTTCATGAGCAGTAAAGAGAACTGACGTTATGTTTTTGCGTATCTCTATTCCATTTTTATGTAAAGGGTTATGAATCCCTATAAGCATGGTAATGCAACAATTTTTTGTGCGTGTAATTATAATTTGAAATTATTAGAAGCTGCGTAATCTTGCATTCTCATATATGTAATACTTTTAACTGACTGCCTCGCAACGTGCATTCCACGATCATTGCGCACCAGTTCTATAAATTGTTCTGAAATTGTAGCTTTTGCTGGTCCGGCGGAGACAATGAAAAGGCTACAGAACAGTGGCGTAACTATGGGAGGGAGGGATGAGGGGGATAGAAACCCCCCCCCCCCAGAACACGAAAAAACAAAAAAACGAAAAAAAAAAAAAAAAAAAAAAGAAGAGAGAGAAAAGTAAAGAAGAAGAAATCGTATAACAGCAATCTGGTAAAGGTAAAGATTGCAGACTTGGGGTGTTTTACCATAAGCTTGAAGGGGGTGAATTAGTTTCTTCAACGGGAGTAGTAGATGGTAGTCTGTCTGGAAACTGACTAAAATTTTGCTCGTCAAGCAGATCTATCCCCCCCTTCCCCCCCCCCCCCCCCCCCACACACACACACAAAAGCCAAGTCCTAGTTACGCCACTGCTACAGAAGATCACATTATTGAAAGAAAGGTTAAATTCTGTAGAGTTTGCGATTGTAAAAATTAAAACAGTTGTATTTTCGCACTTTCAGGTTGAATCAGTTGTATCTTAAAAAAGAAGAAAGAAAGAAAAGCAGGTAGAGAGGATATTTCCCGATATTGTTAAAAATTGGCACGGATCATTTTTAGGGTCCAAAATAGAGGACATTTCCTGGTACAAGAGGATGTCTGATATCCCCATCTGGGATTAAACTAAGGGTATAAGCTCACAGTCTGTAGAGAAAGAATTTTATGTAATAGCATCATATCGCCTATCAGCCAATAAACGGCGATAACAATAACTTTTAACACCGACATTCGAATATGTCCCCTTGCGGTACTGATCGAATACCAATACATGAACTTGCTTTAGCGACTTCTGATATGAAAAATAAGGTATATTCCAACGAGTCATAACACTACTCTGGAGTATGGCCGCGGTGGGGTAGCCGAGGAGCGGACTAAGGCGCCTCGCTGCGTAGCGCACGTTTACTCGCCGTCGGAGGTTCAAGTCCTTCCTGGGGCATGGTTGTGTTTGTCCTTAGGTTAGTTTAGTTTAAGTAGTTTGTAAGCTACGGACTGATGACCACGCAGTTTGGTCCGATAGATTTACATACATTTGAACATAACATTACTGTTACTTTCATTTCGAGACAAACTGTCTTGTATGAGCGACAGTCTTACGTGATATAGGTAATAGTATAGCCATGTTTAGCAACTAGTTCGAATATGCTCTTTGATGCTAGTTCATCTAAGAAAAATATTCGACGGAACTCTGAACTTTCATTATGGTTAGAAGATTTTCGAAATTATACATCTTATTCACATTTATAAGTCGTATCCTCATCTGTGAAATGTTACTTACAGATAAGTGCACAAAAGAGAGCTTGTAAACCCCTTTCTATTCATTGATAAATTTATCTGTACGGCAGAGATAACTGAACATCGTCAGCATGTGTTTTGAACTAGTTTACGCTCGTATTTAATTTTTCCATTAGAGGCTGCTGCATGACGTGAATACATTTGTAGAAAAAAATTGACTTAAATATATCTATCTTCTTAAAAGTCGTGCATGGTTGTGTAGAAAAGGTCGAACAGAAGGGAAAAGTGAGTATCGTTATTATTGTTGTTATAAATTTCGCTCTTTTGTAGGCTATTCATTTTATGCTCATAGATGTATTCTGTTTGCTTAAACAGTGTAAATGCGGCATCGCATGTATCACAGAAATATACTAAATTATAAGCATTTCAGAAGGATCCGTATATTGCAAAATCTGTACTACACATTTAAAAATTAGTAATTTCCGAGAATGATTGAAATCGAAGTAGGTCAGCCAGAAACGATATATATCGAACGTGCAACTCTAAACCGACTGCGCGGCTAATTACACCTATTTATTAACTTTCGTAGTTACAGGAACGTATTTTATTGGTTTCTATTTTCGTGAGTGACGAAGTAGTTATTTGATTTCTTATGATTTAATAGACTTTAAAGGCAAATCTACATAAATGGAAAAAGACTGTCATAACCATGTAGTTATTGGTTCTCGCTGAACTTTTCTGAAGATATGCGCCTGACGGAGCGGCCGAGCGCATTTAGGCGCTATGCTCCGATGCGCGAGGCCGGTCCCTGTCGGGGGTTCGAATCCCCCCTCGGGCATGGATGTTTGTTCAAATGTTCAAATGTTTGTTAAGCTTATGGGACATAACTACGGGGTCATCAGTCCCTAAACTTACAAACTACTTACAAACTAGGACGGCACAAATATCCATGCCCGAGGGGGGATTCGAACCCCCGACCGTAGTGGCCGTGCTGACCGTGACTGGAGCGCCTCAGTCACCTCGGCCACCGCGGCCGGCATGGATGTTTGTGCCGTCTTTAATATAATCTAGTAGTTGGTACGTTTAGGGACTGATGACCCCGCAGTTAAGTCCCATAAGCTTTACAAACATTTACACATTTTTTTTTATTTACCAGGTGATCAAAAAGTCAGTCTAAATTGGAAAACTTAATAAATCACTGAATAATGTAGATCGAGAGGTAAAAAGTTACACATATGTTTGGAATGACATGGGGATTGTTAGAACAACAACAAAAAGTTTAAAAAATGTCCGACAAATGGGGCTTCATCTGATCAGAAAAGCAATAATTAGCATAACAATTTAAGACAAAGCAAAGATGATGTTCTTTACAGGAAATAATATGTTCACCATCAGTCCTCAACAATAGCTGTAGTCGAGGAATAACGTTGTGAACAGCACTGTGAAGCATGTCCGGAGTTTTGGTGAGGCATTGGCGTCAGATGTCTTTCAGCATCCCTAGAGATGTCGGTTAATTACGATACACTTGCGACTTCAGGTAACCCCAAAGCCAAAATCGCAAGGACTGAGATCTTTCACGTGTCGAGCAATACGTTTTGTTGTCCTAATAAAATCCCATGTCATTCCAAGCATATGTGTAAATTTTTACCTCTCTGTATACATTATCCCGTGATTTATTGATTTTTCAAATTTATACTGGCTTTGGTAAAATTTTACGATGCTTCTTGCCGGGATCCAGTGCTTATGTTGACAACAGATGAACAATGAAGTGTAGAATTGCGTTAATATTTTTCACGAGCTACAGAGTGAATGTTATTGCTGCTCGTTTCACTCGCAGCAAAATTAATACTGTACCTGCTCTGTGGTTGACAGGTTCTTGTATGTACCCTTGTCCGTTCAGAAAACAATCATTTTCGTTTTAATTGAAGCTGTCACGAAAAAACATTTATTGGTCATCTGAGTTGCCGACATTACCATTGGTGCCAACATAACCATTGCAGCCCGGCGAGAAGCGTCATATAATTTAACCCTGACTTTTTGATCACTCGGTATATGCAGTGTGGTGACTGGTTTTCAATGTACTTTTCTGAAGATATTCTGCAGTATTTATTATACAATGAAAATCGTACCTACAATTTTTATTTCTCTACACGAAAAAACTGTTAGTGTTTTTGGATTTAGATATACTGTATGTTTGCCTAACGCGTTTTCCAAATTACATTACAGTGTGTATAATCAGAACATTCAATAATTTTCTACGAAAATGTCATGATTTCCGAATATGAAGTATTCTATCCATGGCAGCAACTGTTCAGGTTATTACTACATAAAATGCAGCAGCCAGTTGCTTGTGATAATTTTATTTTTGATGCCCGGTTTCGGGCACTTGAATATCCTTTTTCTGGTCTATTTTAGTATTGTCGCTTAATATATGTGCATGGTAGCACATATATTAAGCGACAATACTCAAGTAGACCAGAAGAAGGGCACTACACATAGCGCCAGAAACCGCTCATCAAAAATAAAATATAACAAACAACTGGTTCCTGTATTTTATGTATTAATTTCCGAATATGTTGTTAAGCAGATACGTACTACCAGAGTCTCATTTTGCATCAGCGACGGTTGGAGCAATGACATTTAATTGTATTTTTTTTTTTTTTTTTTTTTTTTTTTTCAGCAGAAATAGCTCAATGTTTTGACGAATTTCGGTGGAAGTGTCTTTCCTTCAACTGTCACTGACGAAATTTGAAGCTGTGGTGGTACGTATCTACTTGACATTTTTGTAGAAATTTGTTGAATTTTTCTTATGATATACATTGTAATGTAATGTGGCATACTTGTTAGGTAAACTTGCAGTATATATTTCTGGATGAGCAAGGACAACAGCTCAGCAATTATATTTCAATAAATCAATGACAGCCGGCCGCGGTGGCCGAGCGGTCTGCGGCGTGCCAGTCACGGTTTGCACGGCCGCTGCGGACGGGGATTCGAATCCCCCCGCGGGTATGGATGTTTGTGTCGTGTTTAGTATAAGCTAGTTCATATTCAAAATATTCAAATGTTTTTATAGCTTATGGGACTTAACTACGGGGTCATCAGTCCCTAAACATACAGAGTACTTATGAACTAGCTAACACTAAGTACGGCACAAATATCCATGCCCTAGGGGGAATTCGAACCCCCGACCGTAGTGGCCGTGCAGACCGTGACTGGAGCGCCTCAGTCCCCTCGGTCACCGCGACCGGCGCTAGTTCATAAGTATTTTGTAAGTTTAGGGACTGATGACCCCGTAGTCCCATAAGTTCTACAAACATTTGAACACTGAAATAAATGACAATTATAGGGTTAAAGTCTATGAGTCCCGGACTGGTGTTTGGTGTGTAGAGGTTGGCAACGGCGCGAAGGCAGCAAATCAGGAGTATCATTCGCGTGGCCAATGTTTGTTTCATGTCTATTGAATTTGGCGTCAGTTTTGAAATTGCTTACGGTCGGGGGTTCGAATCCCCCCTCGGGTATGGATATTTGTGCCGTCCTTAGTTGTAGGTAGTTCATACCTAGTTTGTAAGTTTAGGGACTGATGACCCCGTAGTTAAGTCCCATAAGCTTAACAAACATTTGAACATTATTTGAAATTGCTGAAAGTCCGAAACGGAAAATGTCATTATGAATTTCAGTGATCTCGTGATTAAAGATTATAAAGTTTGTTAAATATTGATGTAGTTTTCGGTACTTTTCAATATTTTATGCTATTTTAATTGTTTTGAAAAGTAACTATCTCGCTAATATTTTCAGGAAGAACTCATTCAATGGACTTTCGATGTAGGATTGATTTCAAAAGAAAGAAGCCGGCCGCGGTGGCCGAGGGGACTGAGGCGCTTCAGTCACGGTCTGCATGGCCACTACGGTCGGGGGTTCGAATCCCCCCTCGGGCATGGATATTTGTGCTGTCCTTAGTTGTAGGTAGTTCATAAGTAGTTTGTAAGTTTAGGGACTGATGACCCCATAGTTAAGTCCCTCAAGCTTAACAAACATTTGAACATTTTTCAAAAGAAAGAAAGTGTAAAAAATGTGGTTCAGAAATGAGACTTGTGCGACTTTCTGCTAGTATTGATAAAATAGAGTGGCGGTGTAAAAGAGAGTCGCATGTCTCGCGGCTATCTATACGGAAGAATAGTTGGTTTGCTGGTAGCCATTTATCGATCGGAGTAATTCTGAAATTGACATACCTGTAGGTGTCAAAAGCATAGAACAAATTTATAGTAAAAGAATTACGTGTCGCAAAACAGGCAGTGGTCGATTGGCGGGGTTTTCGTCGGGAAGTGTGCGAGGTGGACTGTATTAAAAACTGGGATCGTCTTGGGGGTACAGGGAAGATAGTCGAAATTGACGAGTCAGAGTTTGGCAGACGGAAGTACCTTAGAGGGAAGGCAGTAGCTGGCCACTGGGTTTTTTCGGGGTTGAACGGGGTAGTAGTAAATGTTTTTTTGAAGTAGTTCCTCCGAAAACTAAAATAGTGCTCTTAGCTGTTCTAAAGAAGTACGTTCTCCCAGGAACTACTGTAATTTCCGATTGCTTCAGTTCATATGACTGTCTGAAAAACGAAGGTTTCGTTCACTTGACTGTGAACCATTCTTTGATTTTTAAAGACCCTGACACTGGAGCACATACAAATAGTAGAGAGGGTAGTTGGTCGGCAATTAAAAGAGATTTTAAGGGTCCGAACAAATGCATGAACTGTTACATTTTTTACTTGTTCGAGTACACGTGGAGAAGGAAATCGGCGGAAGAAGACGATTTGTTTATAGCGTTTTTGGAGGCGGTGAAGAGGGTTTATAGTACTGTTTCTATTTTTACCGATTTTTACGACATACATAGACAATCTCCGTGTAGTAATACGTATGTTTCTTGTTTCAAATCTGTTTTTGAATATTATTGCTTCACAATATTTGGAATGTTATTCATCAAAAGCATTACAATATTTTCTATGAATGTGTGCTATTTCCTACAGTGTGCAGAAATCTTAGCGATACATGTGAAACGTAGAAATGTAATGAAAAATGTAATGACTATTTACGACTTTGAGGACACGTACGATAAAACTCTGAGCCCGTAAAAACTATTACGAAATAAGAATCTACGTAATTTCTGAAACCATAATCCTTGTTTACATGGTTACATTTTACCGTATGTAAATAGCATTAACAAGGGTACATCGAGAACCTGTCAACCATAGAACAGGAACAGCATTGATTAATTTCCACAAGTTTGTCGTGAATTCCGAGGGCAGTGTTTCACGAGGATAGCTGATTTATTGGCTGGACAAGAGTACACCGAGAACCTGTCAACCATAGAGCAAGAACAGCTTTAATTAAGTTACGCAAATTTGTCGCGAATTTCGAGGACAGTGTTACGTTGAGACTGAAACTGCAGTAGGGGAAAATTCGCGACGAGAAAACCTGTAAAATTCACGTCCAGCATGAGCAGGTATGTGATAGCATCCCTTTGTCTATTACTATACCATTCACGTGTTTTTTTTTTTTTTTTTTTTTTTTTTTTTTTTTTTTTTTTTTTTTTTTTTTTTTTTTTTTTGGTAGGATAATGATACTTAATTCCTGATCCTCTGCGAAATGTGTTATGCTGTGTAGTCATTAACAAAGTACAGACGATATGCTGCACCGAACACTGCTTTCTGACTGGATAAACAGACTCCGTTCCGTCGCGTTCACTGATTGGTTCACAAAAGAACATCGCAAAGCGTAACTTCACTTTCACTCTTTGCTAGTCTCTCCCGCCGTATTTAACCAGTTGCGTTATTATACTTCATTATTGCGTAAAAATCATTCCTCGTGCTACATCACATTAAAGAACTTCAATAAACGAGTCGTTTTCAGGGCGATTTTGTCTCTTAGATTGTCCGGAAGTGATATACGGTGAAACGTTACCATTTACAACATGTCGGTTTTAACATTCGTACATTATATTCACAAGATATGAAAACATGTGTTAATAAGTTTCAATTACTTTATTTTCAAAATGGATCACACGATTTGCATGGGGAACATCATACACTCCTTGATCACGTTTCTTCCACATGCATTACTTTATCGTTCAGATTTAGTACCTTTTTGGAACGTAAATTGAAATATGTGTGTCTCTCTCTCAAATAATACTACTGACTACAATTTTTCCAGTAGCTTGCAATACGAGAATAAAGAGACTTATTAAAATTAGTGTTCACTTCCCTAAGTAAAAACCAGATATTGTAACATTCCACATGATGTCCATACAGAAACGCTGCAAACGTCATGCAATCACCACAATTAAAGTAACTGGTGAAAATAATTTTGACTATATAGTACGGCCAAAATGCAGCTAAACAGGAAAAACGACATCCGAAAGACGTTTTTCGTCATTATCTTACGCTCAATCTCCATTACTGAAGGTAAATGTTGGCTTTACACTGATTGAACTGCAATATGTTAATCTAATAACTTTTATGTCAACTACGACAGTAACGCTGTTTCTTATTGGCCGCGCGAACGCGACTCCTGATTGGCTGCTTTGCGCCCTTGCCAACATCTACACGACAACAGCAAGACGGGACTCATAAACTAGGATTTTACCCAATTATAGATACGACTGTCATCGCATGACAAATCGGTGCAGAATATCTTCAGAAAAGATACTTCATGAACTGGTCACTATATGGGTGACCATAAAGAAATCAATAAAATACTTTCCAATGACTGCAAGCAAAACATCATTAAGTCACGCGTGGAATAGCCGCATAATCAATTTAGAATTGAACATTCGATATATATCGTTTGCATATTCTTGGAAATTACCTCAAAATACCATTACGGAGAAGTTAGACTGCAGTGTCAAAATCTTTGCTCACTTTGTTTCAGTTTAGTTCCCACACTTATTTTTACTGATACAGCTTTCTGATACTACACTCTTGTTACGTTAGAACATTTGAAGCCGTCATGTTCGGTACGCTTAGTAGACGATGTGATTGCGCCAACTGAAGAACAAGATACAACCCGTCAGCTTTGACGAATGACATCATATCTTAGTTACAGACAAGTTTGTGATTCTGAAAAGTGCACCGAGAGCCAGTCACTACATGACATGGGTGAAACAGATTGTTTTACGTAACGTAAATTTAACGCATTTATTCGGTAATAACTTATATTCCTATGACGTCATTGGTCAAAGCCGACGGGTTGTATCCCCTGCTTCAGTAATCCCTTGTGATTTATCGTTGCCTTTGAGAATTTTGTGTTACCCATAGTACGAAAAACATTAAAGCATACCGACTGTAGATGATGCAAAACATAATCTTTCAAAAGTTATTCTACAAACAAGAGAACTTAAATTGGCATATATATATATATATATATATATATATATATATATATATATATATATATATGCCAATTTAAGTTCTCTATCATTCTATGTGAGTTTTCAAGGGGCATTCAAAGCTCGTTGCCAACATCAGCACACTAAAGGGCCAAGGCCCTTGTTTCGCACTATTTTATTTGCAACTGTTAATAACGGGTAACTTCAAAGCATTAATATAATGTCGACCGTGTTATAACATCGTACTTATGTCCGAGAACGGCAGCGGGAACCTTACTGATTCCACATGAATTTTAACTCTTTTTAAAAATTCAATAATTCACATACAAGTCATTTTACCTTGGTGTCAGGGGCATATCCAGGATTTGGTCGAGGGGGGGGGGATGAAGTCATAAAAATATTGTATCGTAGAGTCGCTTCAAATATTATTGAGTTAAGATCGGAATTTTTTTTCTTTTGTTTCTGTCATTTGATTGTGCCGCATACTAAAGCTATGTCACATTTCTATCTTCTTTTTTTTAATGGTTTTCTGGGGGCGGGGGCTGCAGCCTGGCAGCCCTGGATACGCCACTGATAATGAGCTCTAAGCCCGATTATCGTTATTGATAATTACGGTTTAAATTAAATGTTTTTACATGGTCTAATTGTATTACATCAGTTGAGACATCTTGGATCTGTCATCGGTAGAATGAACTAAAAGGGTTCGATGTCTTTCTGTCGGTTCTACGGAATGGAGACATCATTACGGCAACCGAGATAGTGGTAATTACAGAAAGCCGCGGCGGAGCGGCAGAGTGTATTGAGGCGCTATGCTACGATGCGCGAGGTCGTTCCCCTCGGGCATGGTGACCGTTATCTCCGGTTAACAACCCGTAGAGACAGGAGACTGAATGCAACTCACGTGGAATGCAGCTTCCAGGTAGCAACAGGACGCGTAATATCAACACAAACAGTCCAAAAGCGCCTTCGGGAATGTAACCTCTATGCACGGAGGCATATGGTGTGAGTCTCATTAAAACCACAACACCGTTTCGCCCGAAGAAACTGGTTGGAGGAACATCAGGATTGGAGTCGTAGCGAATTGTACTGAGTTCTGTTAACAGATGAGTCAATATTTTGTGTTCAGCCCAACAATCGTCTTTCCCTCATGGAGAGAATGTTGATCTCGAAACAGTCGTGCTTGTGTGCAGTAAATATCAACATATCATGGTGTGGTGGATGAATGGTGTGGGCAGGAGTCATTATTGGCGGACGTATGGACCTCTATGTCTTTCAGAACGGCACTACTGCTGCTCAGAAGTACAGAGACAAGATCCTTCGACCTTTTCATGTGCCTTACGCTGGTGCCATAGCAGATATGTGGACGATGACCAATGGCGGCTGGTGCTTCAGATGACCGGTGCTTTGTATACTGGGGGTTCACTTCCTCGAGTGCCGGATTTGATAGTGGCGCCATCCCACCCCCGCCCCCGCACCGCTCGGCGTCCAAAGAGACAGTTTGGCGCAACTGTGTGAGTGGCGCCTGGGGAAATCTCTCTGGTTGCCCCCCCCCCCCCACTTCAGATATATTTTCGTTTGCTTGCTTTGAGATGATGCGTCGGCCTACTAAGCTTCTTTATTTCATACTTTGCTTCCAAGCTTAAAGCTGAGTAATTTGTTTCTAAAAGATACTGAATGTTGTTCATTTTTTTAATAATAAACACAAAAAACATGAATATGCACGTGAACACTAAAACACAGTAAGTAACTGATTACACTGCTTATGACTATAACAAAATGAATCTGTTACGATGAAGAGACAAGCTACCTTCGGGTCACGGGACACTATAAGCAGCACCCCCTCCTAACCTTACGCATGCGCAAAGGCTGCTCTCACACACATCTTTTCGATCAGTTAAATTTTCATTAAAACGAAGAGTATAAATCTCATTTACCCTCAAAATCGCAACAAAGTTGCTAAGATGTGCAAAGATATGTGGCAAGTAATCATACAAAAATTGTTGTTCTCTTATCTGTTAAAAAGGAGACTGGGTTTAAAAAAGTTACTGGCAGTCGGTCTCAAACCCACAACCTGCGTCAGTGCAGCGTGATGCTGCTAACCAAACGGCTTATCTTGCTAGATGGAGAGTAGTGACTTCATTATTTTTCATTATGGTATCTTCTAACGCTTTTACAGGTGATGCGTCTTTAATTAATAGTTATAAGATATTTTACCAAATATGCCGTCTTTTTTGTCAATCTTCAAAGCGCCAAAAACAAATATGAAGGGCGGATATTGCCTTCATGTTTGAAATTCAAGTGTTTGAAAATCTAAGGGACTTGACTTCGTTGGTCATCAGTCCCTAGGCTTGGAAACTACTTACACTAACTTAACCTAACTTATGCTAGGGACAACACAAACTCCCAGGCGCAAGGGAGGATTCGAACTACCGAACGCGCGCACCGCAGGAGGGCGCCTCAGTGCGCACGGCTATTCTACCGCGGCTTGCCTTCGCAAGGCGACTTGCCCAGTAGCTCCATTGTCTTGCTTCGGGACCAATCGAGCATAATCGCCAGAACTCGAGTAGCCAGGAGCTGGTGACTGCCAGCTCCAAGGCCAATGTAAAAATCAGCCTTTTCCCTCGCCCCTCCCTGCCGCGGGAGCGCCAGTATGCTGTCTCCAGGGGGTTCAGAAGAGAATTTGAACCTCAGCCGCGCATGCTCATTGCAACGCTGCGGCCACTACCACCTACATTAAGCGGCCGCGCTACGACTCGTATACTTGCTGTCTCCGCGACGTAAAACATTTCTCATACGGGAAAAATACTTTGAATGTGCATATAAAATGTTCTAATAGAAAAACAAAACGAAGAATGATAGTTTAAAAACACTTTATTTTATTCAGTGAACACGCAGGACCCGCCACCACTGACGATAACAAGTCCTCACAGAGCTGAACAATATGCTTGAAGGTAAGGGAATTGAACGAATGGAGTGACCAGCCTGTTCACCCGATTGAGCATGTCTGAGATGTACTTTTGCAGATACGTTGTAGCCTGACCAGCACCTCTTACAACTGCTGTAGAGCTGTATATTTCAGTCAGGGAAGAATAGCCAAATATCCTTCGACATCTGACTGGTAACCTCATACTGTCGATGCCACGCAGATGTGCAGCTGTACTGGCCGTCCGATGTCATCACACACCGTATTAGAGGAAACGAGAATAACTTTTTCACTATCATAGTAGCCCCATGGTGCCTCACTTTAAGTAAACGCCATCTCAACTCCAAGAAAAAAGTTGAGACAGCAAAGTATCGTACTGTATCGCACAGATTACAATTGTGACAAATATCTGAACAAAATACGTTATGTATATTACGTATATCTCACCTTATTCCATAATTGTTTGGGGCAGTGGCGTGTGTGGCTCATTGGCTTGGCGCAAGTCTTTCAATTGGACACCACTTCGGCGATTTGCATGTCCCTAGCCTACTCCAGTTATCCAACCAGGGAAAGGGGACCTGGAATCTGCGTTACCAGCCAGTGCGATTTGTCCAATATTGTAGGACATTTTGACAATCATTTTTCAGAAAGGGACAAAGGGATTTATTTTCGAAAAGTGACATGAATATGGGACATTTTGTTGGATTACATATGTCAGAAATGTATGCTATATATATATATATATATATATATATATATATATATATATATATATATATATATATATATATATATATCTCGGGCTGTCGCGCCCGCTGCGGAAAAGCGGCGCAGCTCTTGTTTTTGTTTGCCAAGGGCGCACTTTATGCCGAAAAGAGACATATTGAACTCCTGGATGGGAGTTTTCAGCTCCAGATGTTGGCAACAGTGCGTGGAATCCGAACCACGTGTCGTTTCTGGCGACTCCTGACATCGTTGAGAAGTGAAGGATGGGTAAAAGTAGTAAGCCTATTGTAACATCATAGTACCAAATGAAATAGTTGTACTGCAACAACAATGGGAAAGAAGTAAGCGATGAACTTTTTTCCATTTATCACTATGTCGGAGTTACCAGCGAGATCAACTTTCAAGAAAGTTTAAGTCATGTATAAAATTTGTTACAATTCGCAGTAATTTAAAAGAAGCTTTGCTACTGAAAGTCGCGGCCACCAAATGAGATGTAGCGAGTAACTAATGTCAGTAATGTTTATGACGAGTTATGAAATTAACTTACTTTTATTAATGGAATTAAAAAGTCGTGGGTTTCCAGCTTTCACGGACCACAACGTTCATCAGTCACCAAAACGCGAATTGTTATTGTGTAGAATAGTCGTATGGAATGACTATTAGAAGTTTGTTCTATTTAGAGATCTAAAATTTAATAGTCAACTTGTGACCCTCATTGGTTTAAATTTTACTTACCGTCCTGGGAGCCTCGCGTGATAATGTTGGCAAGCATTTCAGGTTGGCATTAGCCAATCGTGTGATAGCGCATATGTTTTGTCATGCAATATTTTGCGAGGGCAATTATTTTTACTGAGCGGACAAGAGCACATACAAGAACCTTTCAACCACAGAGTAGGAAGAGCAGTATATATTTATTTCGTGGTCTGTACGAAGCACTAATCAAGTCATTCTATGTGGACTTTTTAGAATAGTAACATCTGCTCAAAGATATTCTATTGTGTTGTTGAGGTTGCCAACATAACCACGCAAGGCCGCCGGGATAGTAGGTAAAATTTTGGATAAATTCTAGTGTGCGATACCAGCCGTCAGCTTTGAACATAACGTCAAAATTAATCCAAAGATGGCACGTACATTATGACGCTGGAAAACATCGGAATATTAATAGAATGTAAAGGATATTCCACGGGAAAATGGGGGTTTTGGACTGGGAGATAAACTTAATAATTATGAAACGGAAAGAAAGATACAAATTCGTTAAAACGGTTGGAAAATAAAATGTTCATAATACAAATTAGGAAATTTAAGAAAAGAAAACTGGTATCAGGAAGTGGAATTCTAGTTGCCGATACCGCACTCATATTTCACATGAAAATGGTTGGTACGGTAACTATAATTGAGCTACATAGGTCAATTCTCGATACCGATACCACCTTCGTATTTCATACGAAAATGGTTGGTATCGGTAACTAGAATTAATCTGTATAGGCCAATTCTAGTGGCTGATACCGCCATCATACTTCATATAAAAACGATTGGTATCGGTCACTAGAATTAACATAAAGGTAAAGCAGTCAACAATCCGAAGATTGGTTTGAACACCACAGTGCTTGACTAGGCATGGTCCTGTTTGGAGGTGGTATGCCGTTGCCTTCCTCCGACCTTCGAACTGACTTACCCAGCCAGTTATAAGGGGACCTGCAGTTTAACGTGGGTTCCGAACCACTGGGAATTAACATATACAGCTTAATTCTAGTTACCGATACCAACCATTTTCTTATACGAATGTGGTATTGGTAACTAGAATTAACCTATATAGGCCAATTCAAGTTACCGATACCAATCATTTTTGTATAAATATGAAGGCGGTAACGGCGGCTAGAACTGACCTATACAGCTTAATTCTAGTTGCCAATACCGATCATTTTTGTATGAAATATGATGGCGCTATCGACAACTATAATTAACCTATATAGGTAAATTCAAGTTACAGATACCGTCTTGGTATTTCATACAATAATAATTGGTATCGGTAACTGCAATTGAGCTGTAAAGGTAAATTCTAGATACGGACATCAGCTTCGTATTCCATACGAAAATGGTTGGTATCGGTATGTAGAATTGACATAAAAGCCAAAAATAGACAGTTATGAAGCTGATTGTATACGAAATTAATAATAAAAAATTATAAATAAAGTTACCATTTACGTAGTTGAAGAAGGAAGACGTATCAGATGTGCAATGCAGCAACAAAAAACGAAGTAGAGGTTATTCCTCTCGATACCAAAACTAGTGCTGATAATGGAAAACATAAAATCCCTCACACAAGAAAATTATTAAAAAAATTCCCACTAACTACCCCGCTCCCGCTCTTTAAAACTGCCAAACCTAACTACTTAAACGAGGACTGCACCTTTCCCTTACTATCTACATAGATGCTGTGAATGCAGAGTAGCCTTCAGGAATACTTTTTCTCCGACAGTATTTATCTAAATGTCCTTGTAAAAAAAAAAAACTGTGCCTTCTCTTTCCCCTTCCAATTACCGACTACTTCCCCTCGATATCCTTTAATGGTGTTTGTAAATGCCCCTGTTTTTTCGTCCCTAAATTCAGTTTTGTGATTTACTGTCAGATGTTGAAAACCTAAACAACCCAACCCCTTGTAATATGCATAAGAATCTGATATAATGATACATCCCTCTTCCACATATTCTTCTATTAACGATATTAAAACTTTCTTTGTTCGATCAGGTACAACTTAAAATGACATCGTAAAATTCCCCCCTCCCCCCCCAACAGTAACAACTACACCAAAAACCCAATCTCAAACAACGTCATGACCCTTCCCAAATTTCCTTTTCCCAAAATGTGATTCATCAACTTCTACAAGAACACCAGGACTACCCAAAGACCCCCTGTATTTAATGAATTCAGCACAAAAGTGTCGACAAAATGAGAACCAGTCAACTACAGTCGAACAAGCGACCTCGGTTTCATGTATTACTTACTTTACGGAATAATGATTACAAAAGTAATATGTTAACATCGCAGTTGTTTCAAGCCTTAGTCGTGACTTTTCAATCCATTTGCCTGAATTAATAGACCGCCAAATACGGTCTCTTCTGCAACGTCACCTATATTCATCGGACATTCTTTTCGACTGAACCTTTAGTAAATTCCAATGAATCATTGACAGTTGCAGTACTCTCCTATGACACCTAGAGACTGAAAAAACGCATTGCGGACAATCTATCAGGCATTTTCTCGAATAGTTTTATGTCATCAAATTTAATTACGTCTCCCAATATGAATGTTGTAATATTATGATTCACGAAAATAATGAGAATGCCAGCAATCACTTGTAATAAAGAGAGAAATCGTCAGTTTCAACTCATTAGTACACGAAAACCACTAAAACACACACAAAAATTAACATTCAATTCAGTGTTAAGAAAAATTGAAATTCGAAATTTTCGCGCGAAATGTGAAAACCAAAGACATATGATGATATTCTAAAATATTATTTGTGAGATGTAAGAGAAAAAAAAATTTAGACGTTAATTTATAGAATATAATATATATAGAATTTACTAATGTACTATATTTCTTACCATATTATTCTGTAAAATTACACTTAAAACATCAGCGATAAAATCTAGTTTTGTCTTAAATAGCTGGAATCTCGTCGGAACACAATGAGACGGGGGTGTAAAAATTGAGTTAAATTGCAGTTTACGTGAACTGGCCTGCTGCTTGATGTGTTTAAGTTGGTAGCGGCGCGATGAATGATTTAATGTGAAGGCAGCCAATAAGAATAGCTTCACATTTTTCTCTTTGTAAACAAATTGATGTTGCGAATGTCAATGTTTTCACAATTAACATATTGCATTAGCGAAGGAAAATTATACATCGTTGTTTCGTCGGAAAAAAAAATCACTGGAAAAGATCACTCACTACATAGGTGTAACATTTTGTTTTAATTACGTAGCTTTGACTGAAAGGCTCTTTTAACTGACAGAGAATAAAACTTTTTACTGAATCAATGCCCGTTACGTAAAAACAAACTTACACCAATGTAGTGAGTCGATCTTGATATAGTTTTCAAATTCACTATCATGTAGTAATTTATATTCCCAAAGAAATTCTATACAGACATACTGATGCTTTCCGTAAAGCTTCATCATTCCCGCATTGAAGTACGGCACACAAAGAATCAGGACGTGAGATCTATTTTTCTTTAATTAAGGGAAATCGAGCAGGATTTATTTACACGAAAGTCATAACCTAACATTGTTCTCTGAAACATTCTCCTCCGAATGCGAAAATATATTGTTGCCTCCCACTTACATAGGTAGAAATGATCATCAGAATAAAATAAGAGAAATCAGAGCTCGAACAGAGAGATTCAGGTGTTCTTTCTTCCCGCGCGCTATTCGAGAATGGAATGGGAGATAAATAGTATAATTGTGGTTCTATGAACCCTCTGCCAGGCACTTAAATGTGATTTGCAGAGTATCCCATGAAGCTGTAGATGTAGAAAATTTGCGTTGTCCTTGGGAAGCCGGCGCGAGGCATTAGTTTTTAGTAATGTCGAAAACAGTTAGCGACTTGTAAGGAGCCATAGAATATTTCAGTTCCTTCCCAATTAAAAACTTTCTCCTGATTCAAAAATACCACACTACTCATATTCAATAAAAAAAATTAACAACACACATGTTAACTACAGTATTTTATTGAAAGCAGTGATATATTTCAAAACATAAATGGAGGCAGACAGAGATTGTACTTTAATACACCAAACAAACTAAAAATTCACACGTTAGATCATTTTACAACTTTGTTGTATCGGTATATGAAGAGCATAGGTTGCTTTATGGATTTGACGCTAATATCATATATATTATTTCTCATCGGTGTTTTTTGTGGGTACGCTATATCTCCCGTATAACTTATCCAAAATTGATGATTGAGGTATCATTTTCAAGGTTTCGTTCTCCACTAATGACGAAAGATACAGATAGTTTAAAGTTATTATTTTCACACACAAAAAAGAAAGAAAGAAACTTTATTGCTAACTGGTGAACGATAGTAAATGGAACATGTATTTACGGTTGCTTCGATCATCTACCGCGCCGCGTATCAATTTAATTTGCTCGGCCGATATAAATATAATGTAGAAGGTGCCATCTATTGGCAATCTGTTTAAATAACATGAACGACAGCTCCTGCAGTTGTTTAGATTCTTTATTCTTTATGCAAACCAAAGAGCTTATTTGATGGAAGCAAAGTTTATCACATGATTTCGGTTATACACATCGATGTAACGACAAAAAATACACAAATAATTGAAATTAATTTTACAAGCACGACAGCTCTTGCAGTTATTTAGATTCTTGCGCAACGCAGTTTATCACGAGATTTCTGTTTCACACGTCGATGCACAGCAGCCGTTGAAATTGTTTGCTTTTGTTCAAGTAAGCGTTGTGTACTCCGGGAATAAACATAATTTTGTAAGATAAACAAGTTTTCAAAAAATAGGATAAACATGAAAAAGTCAATATCTGTTTTTCTACATGTTTCGCAATTAGTAATATTGTATTTAAATATATAAATTTTCTTACAATGAGACTAATATTTGTTACTACTATTCAAAGTTTTACTCTAAGCATTGATAATAACTGTATAAGCAGTTTCCTTACAGCTGGATAAAATGCAGTTTCTGGAAATATATCAAGAACGTTCGTTTTTTCATACACTCGTATTGATACAGGTTTTGCTTCTGCTTCCAAGTTGTCGATTATCTAAAACGTTTGCAAACTTTTTATGTCTCTCATTAAATCTTCTCTCTTCTCCTTTTTCAATAAATCTGGGTGAAGAAATCTGCCTTTGAAAGGTATGTCTTTACCTTACCCAAATATTGCGGTAGTGACGTGATTAAAGAATCCATGTACGGATTGTAAATTGCCGCTCTGAAATAATCTTCGAGCTTTGAGAACTTGACATTCACATCGCATCTGTAGGCCTGCCCTCCAACCAACATCGGGACTTTTACAGCCATGAAAGGTTCCGTACAATGTTTCTTTTGCTGGCTCTAAAATGTTTGTAAATTCGTCATTGCTTTCTCTCTGCTTTTTAAAATTTGATAACATATCGGTATTGTATTTATATACAGTAGCCTAGAGTTCGTTAAGTATTAGTTGTAGATACGAAGA
Organism: Locusta migratoria; assembly: GCA_026315105.1. Classification (NCBI taxonomy): domain Eukaryota; kingdom Metazoa; phylum Arthropoda; class Insecta; order Orthoptera; family Acrididae; genus Locusta; species Locusta migratoria. Next base: position 48,440,839 of record CM048747.1, read on the forward strand.
ATACCTTGATATGAATGTAGCTGACGATGTTGCACTATCTAGTTGCTTCGCACGTGATATAATTGTCTTGATTGTTTTCGCTGTTGTTTGTAAGCCACCTGAATTCAGAAATTATCCTTTATCGCCAGTAAGTTTTCTTTGAATAATGAATACCCCAATAGGTCTATATTTGCGTAGCCATCTAATTTCAAAGAACATTGGAATGTTAGGTACGGTATTGTTTTCCTGCACAAAAGAACCTAATAACTTATTTTATTGTTTCTATAATGTTGCGAATTTTTTGAACACTGTTAAGGTCTGTGCGATACACAATGAAAGTAAACAGCTGAAGAATACTTTTCTTTGATCCCAGCCTGGACTCCAGTTTCATGGCCTGCCATTGTCGAATAGCCATCAAAGCCCAATCCAATCAATTTATTCATGATAAGGCCGAAATTTTCGACAAATTTCAAAATAGCTGATGGAATACCTTCAGCATCCAATATGGTAAGCTCTGCAAACCAAAAAAAAAAAAAAAAAAGAAATCTTCTTTCACTGTAAATTCAATTTCTCTTCGACAAATCGTACTCTCACCAACAGTTGTCCTTTTTCACTAATATCAGCCGTTTCATCACTCAATAATGAAAGTGATTGTGATCTGTTTACCTCTTCAACAATGTCATGTTGTAGCACAAAACCACACGCACTTATTGTTTTGAACTCTGTAAATTGTATATTTGGCTTTCCCAGTGTGGTTTTGCAAATTAACCACCAACACCTAACACTCTATCATCTGCAGTTATTCTAAACAAAAGTAATTCTTTGATATTTCTTTCACTCGAATTCTTTCCTGTAATGGACATGTCACAAGTTTCAATGATTTTAGTTTTTTTTTATTAGTATTTACAAGCTCTGTTACATCACCTAATTCACGTTTCTCTTTCTCGTTTCTACGGACTCACAAAACGTTTTACCTTGCTTGTAGATTGCCAACTGCTCTTTTCAAGGCCTCGAACATTATGAAAGTGTTAATAGGTCTGGCGAGCCTTTATTACGGACGTACCGAATATTTCCCTTTTTGTGAATTTGAAAAGTCCAAGACTCACAAAGCCCTCTCCTCAACGTTGGCGAGTATACAAGCAATGAGTACTGTGTAGTCAATTTATTTGAAAAGATCTTTTCGTCGTTTTTTTAAATCACCTATGTCCTTCTTAAAATCACTTGACAAATTTAGAGAAAGTGGGTTTTGATTTCGTCTATCACTGGGTGGTTTATGCAATCGTCTAAATCAAAGCTCTGTTTAAATGCAAATGACTGTAGTTCCCTCTTCTTTTTGACACTGGAAATTAAGGTTGATGGCTTGATGTCTCACTAGCTTCAAGAGCACTGATATCAGAAGACTCAATCCTTATGATGGTAGAACGTTGAGGCAATGACACTGATGACGGTGGCAATGGTGAAGATTCTTCTAGACAGAAAACATGAAGTCAGAAGCTGCTTTGGGCCGCAGTTTCAAAGAAACTGGACTTGGAACTTCGTATGAGTCGTACAGAATCCTTTTCTGTGTAGTAGAAACACCTTTCGAACAAAAGAAATTCTTTTTATCAATTACTGAAATTAATTGAACCTAATTTCAGAATCAATAAATACTAAGCGTCTTCCTGGGATCTCTATCTTGTCATTGTAAAACAGTGTACCTTAATATCTTGAGCTGATAGAGCAAAACAAGAAAACTACAGGACACTACAATATAGCCATAATGTTTTTATATTCGTACTTTTTGCGATTTGTTTACACTTATTTAAAAGATTTAGGCCTGTGCACTAACTGTCAGTGGCGAATCTAAGGGGAGGGTCATGGGTGTCATGACCCCAACCCGAAAAATTTCTTTCTTTTGCTGAAACATTTTTTCTTACTTACCTGACAGGCCAAGCACGTATCAAAAACGGTTACGTTTACATGGGCACGAAAATCGAATCTGAAATTGGAAAACCGCTTCACTTAGATAATCAACATTCTTCTCCTTAATGCAGTCTTATAGCCACAATTTTCATACCACAATCTAGTCATGTTACTAATTAAAGAACACTTCGATTTCACACTGTGCAAATTATGTCTTATCAAAGATGTTGTTACAGTTCTTACTTTAAATGCGTGACAGATGAAGTTTGCAAAGTTTTGGACGTATTTTTTAAAGTATTTTACAGTAGTGCAATTTATTATTATTCTGTAAAAGTGTAGCGTTTTTGACGACTGGACTTAAACCATCACTTTCAATTTTTGTGGTATTTATTGGTTAAAGAAATTATTAGGTATTACAATTATTGTTATTACATTAAAGTGTCATATATTACGGAAAAATGAATTTAAAATTATCATATTAAAATTATTAAAATCGTACACATACATCGTACGCTGAATTTGAGCTTGTCGCCAAGGTACTTTTTCAGGTAGGTTTGAAGAAGGGACCAAAAACACAAACGGTGACCCTCTCCAGAATCGAACCGTCGATCCGCCCCTGCTAACTGATTATACGAAACAAACTCCACGTTGCAATCTCATAATGAAAAAGCGCGGTTGTCACCACACTGTACGCTGAGCGGAATTACGAAACGGCAGCAAATTTTTGGGCTGCTTGGGAAGGCTCGCTTCCATCTCTAATTACCCAGCTCGCTCATCCGCCTCTAGACAGACCTATATACACCGTTGTGTCGCCGGATGGCCTGGGCTAGGGCAAAGGAAAGACGATGATGATTCGTCAAAAGCATTGCACTTGCACGGTCGTTCTCGCTGAACGCCACACACTCGGGACGTTTGAAATCATATAGAAAAAATGAATTGCACATGTAAAATACCTATACAAAATCTATATCTATAAAGGTGAATGTCTGTTTGGTGTTCGTTTATCACGTCTGAACCACAAGACATAAAGAGCTAAAAATTTGTACAGTTACTAATGTCTACCCGGAGCAGGCTTTAGACACGGTTTTATGGCTATCGGATAGCTATTTATCTATATATATTAATATGAATGTGTACGGTGTACGCTTATCACGTCCAAACGACAAGACGTAGAGACTTAAATATTTGTACAGTTACTAATTTATACCCCAGTAAGGTTTTAGACACTGTTTGATAGCGATCTGATAGATATTTAGTAATTTGAAGAATATAACGCGAAATGCGGAACAATAATGATTCTTTGAAAATTATATTTACTCTTTGAAAATGGTTTTATTGGTTGCATTGTTGCTTGAGGGTTGATAATGATAAAAGGGTGGAGTATATTGAGATGGAAAGTTATCGGTGTATATAAAATTCTACGTGAGTGTGTTAATATTTCGCTCTGCAGCGAAAACTACAGAACGCAAAGTAATGGTCTGTGTGTAATTGTTGTCCGAAGACTCCCGTTGTACACCATAGCAGTTCCATGCCGACAGCTATAAGGGGGTGGAAGATATGGTGGTTGAAAGTCGTCAAATAATAAAAAGGTTCGGACTGAAGGCCAGCGAAGACGTTTGCGACTCTATAGCAAGGAGGTTACGTACAGCGAAACGTGATGCCACAGACCATATCTTTGGTCTATGCGTGCTACAATGTCTTCAGCTCTTTCTCTGTAAGGATAAGCATACGAATAAGGAAATATAAGAATAAATAAATAAATCAGTAAAAAAGAAATCTCTTTTAATACATATCTTTAAAAACATCGATTTGACGTTTCGCGCTTTACATCAAGTGACCCATCTGTGATATTATTACAATCATTATTGTTGAATTTCGTGATTAGATTATTCGAAATAAGTGCATTTTTACCTGTGATTCCTTACATATTCTCTGATAAATGTAAAATGTTTTTAGAAAAAAAAAAGAGAGATGGACAGAGAGAGAGAGAGAGAGAGAGAGAGAGAGAGAGAGAGAGAATAGGAAAAGTACTAATTCAAGTTCGAATAAATAAATAAATACCCGGGCAACGCCGGGTTTTCATCTAGTAATTTAAATATTTCAGTCCTGAACCATTTGAAATTAATTTGAACTCTTAAATGGACGAAAACATCTGACTACAGAACATTTTTTCCTTTCTCTGAAGGCCTAGGGTGCTCTGAATGCCAAGGCCTTATATGGCCGCCCATGCTTAACGCCACTCCCGACTGGCGCTGCCAACATTTACACGTCAAGCAGCGGCCGTGTACACGAACATTTATTTATACCTTTATTTGAGGTAGTATCTGATTTATATTATCAATTTAATTTATATATATATATATATATATATATATATATATATATATATATATATATATATATATATATATATATATATTGAATTGCTGTTCGTTAATCTCGCTAAAACTCGAGAACGGCTGAACCGATTTGGCTAATTTTAGTCTTGAAATATTTGTGTAAGTCCAGGGAAGGTTTAAACGGTGATAAAATATGGAAAAGTGATCCGGAAAAGTGGAAAATCGGGAAAAACTGAAACAGCTTTTTCCAGTCTCCTATCAATACTGTTCGTCTAATGTCGATAAAATTTTGTACATTTCATGTTGAAAGAAAGAGGAAGGTTCGCATCAAATAAAAATTTGGACAAGTCACCCGGAAAGTAGGAAAATTTCGGAAAAACCGAAAGCGATTTTTTTTTCTAAGTATAACAAACAATCGCCACATGGTTGTAAGAGCATCACTTGAGTACAGCTTGACAGGACAAGGTTTGTATGAAATAAATTTTTTGAAAACTTCATACCACTTACCTCTTGACATAAACCATATTAATTTAAATCATATGTGTTTTAGACCCACAAGCTTTATAAAAGCATCAGATAGACTAAGTATCGGCTCGATAGTGGGCGGAAAGAGCAGGCAAATCAGAGACACATGTCCAGGATAATGTTCATGTCACATTCGTGGAAGTTCATGGAAGGTTTAAACGGTGATAAAATAGAGAAAAATTGCGAGGAACATTTAGATTTAAAACATGTAAAATAATGACTTGGTTGTTGTATTGGGTACGTTCAGAAATATACTTTGAAAGAGTAAAGTTCGCTTTACACGATCTGAACCCTTATATGAACTGTCAAAGATAAAAATGAATTGCTGTTCGTTAGTCTCGCTAAAACTCGAGAACCTGGAAATAATGTTTCTGTAGGATACATAGTTCACAAGATATGACGTCATAAACAATGAGATGCGCGAAAAACCGTTGTATGAAGCGAAAATGTTGCTCATTTTTTCCTAAACCACTGCACTGATTTCAACCAAATTTGGTACACATATTCCTTATCGTGAGGAAACAATTGCTGTAAGGGTAAGAAACACATACGACACATGGTTCAAGATGTATGACGTCATAAACGATAGGAATCGCAAGAAACTGCCATATCGTGTGATGAGACTTTATTCATACACTTAGCGACTTACAACACACATTAAACATATTGTATTACATTTTATCTCGCTTAGGACCACAGGAAAACAATGAATGGAAAAAATATTCTCGCTTACAACTTTTCCGCAGTTCATGGTTTAAATTACGGCATTGGATATGACGTCACAATTCATAATTTCTACAGTATACACACATATAGCTGAATGTGCCTTCGAAATGGGACATGTTATTAAAAAAAGGAGATGGACAGAGGGGGAAGGGATATGAGAAGTAGTAACTCAAAGCTTGAATAAATAAATCAAGACACGGGCAACGCCGGGTTTTCAGCTAGTATAATAATAATAATAAATTTTGTTGTGCCAGCAAAAGAACCTAATAGTCATGTCAACATCATTTCGGAAAGACCCTAAGAAACAAAAAACTAAGTTTTAATTGAAAAATTTCCAAGAATCAAAAATTACGGAAGTATGGGGGGAAAAATCTACAGACAGCTGGAGAGATTTCGGAATGAAAATTATACGGGAAGTTAGAGAACTAATCACGTTAAAGAAAAAAACACCCATGGTGTAATTCGAATAATGCAATGGAAGAGATACAACGAACCTACAATTGTGACAAATCAGAAACCGCGCAACAGGTATTTTTCTAAGTGAGAAAAAAAAAAAAAAAAAAAAAAAAAAAAAAAAAAAAAAAAAAAAAAAAACACAAGATGGTTTTCAAATTGTTAGCAATCCAAATCAAAGGTGCACTCCATGTCACCATGGAAAATTGGCACTAATTTCTTCTTCTTTTTCTGCTTCGTTAGGACCCATGAGACTCAGGTATGGCTCGTTTTACACGCCTTCTTTCTTCCTAATACCCCTTCATTCCCTCGCTTCTTCTGTTTATTTCTTCTTCTGTTAAGATGACATTGATTTTGGTGTCCGGCCACCTGTGACCGTCCACCAACCGTTTATACTACTCCCTGTCCTGCACCAGTGCCTGCATATGCCTTTCTGTTATTCCTACAGTCTTCCAGTCATCTCTGAGTTCGTTCACCTCTAGTTGTTTCCCGTATTACGTGTTGCATTCCATATCTTCTTATTCAACCCTCTCATAGTCCATCCTCATGAAGTGCCCTACAAATCGTAACCTCCTTTTCCGTATCTCGCTCGATGTATGTTCCAAATTTTCATACAGTTCTTGTAGTTTTCTGTGTATCCAGAAAACGCCATGTTTTGTGGTGCACCACATGTGTCTCAATTTTTTCCACTCCTTCAACTGTGTATCGAGTGTGATCATTTCTGATGCATACAGTGCAGTATTTCTTTCAGTTGATGTGTACTGTCGCAATTCGGCATTCCGTGACAGATTTTTCTTGCCATGTGTTGTTTTCACTGTGTACCGAAGCTTCTGCAGCTCTGTCTATTACGATATTTTACGATACCGCTGCTCTGTATTCCACAAGTTATCGTCTCTCCCAAATAACGAAAACTATCGACTTTATCAACCACTTGGCCATCTATCTTCCAGTCAGACCGAGTGTTCAATTGTTCAATGTCTTGGTCTTGTTATATGCAATCTTCAGTCCCATCTTATTTGCTATTTCAGCTAGATTTTTAGTGCTGTCTTTGCCTCTTCTTCTGTATCTTTTAACAGTGCTGTGCCATCTGCGAATGCCAGGCAGTCTTCTATTGCATTACGTTTGACCTTGTACACTACTGGCCATTAAAATTGCCACACAAAGAAGAAATGCAGATGATATACAGGTATTCATTGGACAAATATAATATACTAGAACTGACATGGGATTACATTTTCACGCAATTTGGGTGCATAGGTCCTGAGAAATCAGTATCCAGAACAAGCACCTTTGGCCGTAATAACGGCCTTGATACGCCTGGGCATTGAGTCAAACAGAGCTTGGATGGCGTGTACAGGTAGAGATGCCCATGCAGCTTCAACACGATACCACAGTTCACCAAGAATAGTGACTAGCGTATGACAAGCTAGTTGCTCGGCCACACGTTTTCAATTGGTGAGAGGTTTGGAGACTGTGCTGGCCAGGGTCGCAGTCGAACATTTTCCGTATCCAGGAAAGGCCCGTAGAGGACCTGCTACATGCGGTCGTGCATTATATTGCTGAAATGTAGAGTTTCGTAGGGATCGAATGAAGGGTAGAGTCACGGGTCGTAACACATCTGAAATTAACGGCCACTGTTCAAAGTGTCGTCGATGCGAACAAGATGTAACCGAAAAGTGTAACCAATGGCACCCCATACCATCACGCCGGGTGATACGCCAGTACGGCGATGACGAATACACGCTTCCAATGTGCGTTCACCGCTATATCGCCAAACACGGTTGTGACCATCCTGATGCTGTAAACAGAACCTGGGTTCATCAAAAAATGACGTTTTGCCATTCGTGAACCCAGGTTCGTCGTTACGTACACCATCGCAGGCACTCCTGTATGTGATGCTGCGTCAAGGGTAACTGCAGCCATGGTCTCCGAGCTGATAGTCCGTGCTGCTGCAAACGTCGCCGCAGTGGAGTAGCCGAGCGGTCTAAGGCGCCTCGCTGCGGAGCGCGCTGTTGCTCGCCGTTGGAGGTTCGAGTCCTCCCTGGGGTATGGGTGTGTGTTGTCCTTAGGTTAGTTTACCTTAGTTTAAGTAAGCTACGTATTGATGACCTCGCAGTTTGGTCCGATCGATAGATTTACAAAGATTGCAAATGTCGTCGAACTGTTCGTGCAGATGGTTGTTGTCTTGCAAACGTCCCCATCTGTTGACTCAAGGATCGAGACGTGGCTGTACGATCCGTTTCAGCCATGGGGATAAGATGTCTTGTCATCTCGACTGCTAGATATACGAGGCCGTTGGGATCTAGCATCGCGTTGCGTATTTCCCTCTTGAACCCACCGTTCCATATTCTGCCAACAGTCATTGGATCGCGACCAATGCGGGCAGCAATATCGCGATACGATAAACCGCAATCGCGATAGGCTACAATCCGACCTTTATCAAAGTCGAAAACGTGATGGTACGCATTTCTCCTCCTTACACGAGGCATCAACAACAATGTTTCACCAGGCAACGCCGGTCAACTGCTGTTTGTGTATGAGAAATCGGTTGGAAACTTTCCTCATGTCAGCATGTTGTCGGTGTCGCCACCAGCGGCAACCTTATGTGAATGCTCTGAAAAGTTAATCATTTGCATATCACAGAAATTTTCCTGTCGGTTAAATTTCACGTCTGTAGCACGTCATCTTCGTGGTGTAGCAATTTTAATGGCCAGGAGTGTACTTTATTTGTACATCTTTAATCGTCATGTTATTTGTCTCCACTGTCTCATTATTTCGTCCAAAACCAGATTAAATAAAATTGTTGACAGTCCATCGCCTTGTCGGACTCTAGTTTTTATCTCGAAAATGTCTGATTCTGCGATGCCTGATTCTGGCAGTAGTGTCGCTTAACGTTTCCTTTATTAGTGCATGTGTTTTTCTATCTTGTAACACAGGGCCGTTCTACGCAGCGCTCTGTGGAGCTGCGTGTTTCCGCTCTTTGCTTGGGCTCCGCCGCAACGCTGCTTGCGGGAGCGCGGAGCATTTGACTGCTCGTCTGCAGTCACTGCCAAATGGCGCTGTGCGAGGCAAGCTTGTTCTTCTGTAAACACTGTGCTGTCGTAAACAGTAACAAATAAATCATTACTCTGCTGAACGAGTGGGATATTCATTCTAAATGTACAGCAAAAATGAAACAAAATTCTAATATAACATGTATAACTTTTAATGAAAAAGCATATTACAATACATGTACTGAGAAACAAATTTTCAAATTCACAAAATTTTGCCCGCGAAAGGCAAAGGTGCCAGGTTCGAGTCCCGGTTCCGCCATACAATTTTAATCTGCCAGGAAGTTTCATATTAGCGCACACTTCGCTGCAGACTGAAAGTTTCATTCTGGAAACATCCCTTAGGCTGTGGCTAAGCCATGTCTCCTCCATATCCTTTCTTCCAGGAGTCCTAGCCTTTCATGGTTCGCAGGAGAGCTTCTGTGAAGTTTGGGAAGTAGGAGGCGGGGTACTGGCAGAAGTATAGTTGTGAGGCGGCATCGTGAGTCGTGTCGGGATAGCTCAGTCAGTAGAGCGCTTGCTCGCGAAAGGCAAAGGTCCCAGGTTTCGAGTCCCGGTACCGGCATACAATTTTAATCTGCCAGGAAGTTTCACAAAAAGATGTTCACTACATAAATAAGGACAACATGAATGTAAATACCTACTAAATAAGAAAGTTAATGGGAGCTGGCAAACTGAAAGGCTAAGCCAGGAAATGTTACAACAATTAAAATATACGAAATTAATTTCTATTGCTGCTTTCTAAGTTTATTAACTTTTCTTTGGGTCAGTGCTTCGATGTTGGGAATGGCTGATTTAGAACAGCTCAGTCTTAAAACACATTTCAGTGTTTTACACATTTTCATCATGGAAAAGAATTGCTCACAACTGTATGTTGACCCGAACAGACTAAGCATCCGTGCTTCACATCTATGAAGTTTTGGGTAAAGTTTCTACGACAAATGTTTATAAAAGTCACCTAACGTTTTACTTTTCTAGAATGAAACTGTCACTCTGCAGGGGAGTTTGCGCTGATATGGCAGATATAGCAGATTAAAATTGTGTGCCGGAACCGGGACTCGAACCTGGGACCTTTGCCTTTCGCAGGCAAGCGCTCTACCAACTGAGCTATCCTGACACGACTCACGATGCCGCCTCACAACTTTACTTCCGCCAGTACCTCGCCTCCTACTTTCTGTTCTGTAGCTGTCTTTCAGTTCTGAATCGCACTAAAGATCTATGACTTCCATTTGTAGAGGCTGACTTACTGTATCGAAGTCCACAGAGTATGGAGTAGTAAAAATTTCTTAATCTGCTTCCAACAAGATGGATCTTGGACAAAGTGTAGTGGCAATTTTCCTGGACCTGAAGAAAGCCTTTGAGACTAACGACAGACTGCAACTACTTCGGAAACTGGAAAATGGTATACGTGGTGTTGTGTTAAAATGGTTTGAAAGCTACTTGACGGGGAGGAAGCAGTGTGTGAAATGTGATCAGGTTGTATTCAAAATAATAGCAAATGATCTAGGTGTGCCACAGGGCAGTGTTCTTGGCCCATTACTGTTTATACTTTACATTAATGAAATCCCAAAAGTGCTAAAGGATTGTGAGGTACATTTATTTGCAGATGACACACTTCTGTATGCTTCAGGTACAAACATTGATTGCCTTATAGACAATTTGAACAGCAATCTAGCCAGAGTCAATCATTGGCTAAATGGGAATAAATTAAAGCTTAACACAAATAAGACAAAGTGCATGCTTCTTACACTAAAATCAGAGGTAGGTGATCTGAACAGTGACATAGTTATTGATGGTGAAAAAATTGAATGGCTTAGCTATTATAAATACTTGGGAGTGATTGTAGATAGTAAGTTAAATGGTCAAATGTTTGTAAATCTTATGGGACTTAACTACGGGGTCATCAGTCCCTAAACTTACAAACTACTTATGAACTACTTACGAACTAGGACGGCACAAATATCCATGCCCGAGGAGGGTTTCGAACCCCCGACCGTAGTGGCCGCGAAGACCACGACTGAAGCGCCTCAGTCCCCTCGGCCACCGCGGCCGGCTAGATAGTAAGTTAAAACTGGGTGAACATATAAATTATACAAGCAAGAAGATAGGTAAGAAAATAGGATTCCTTAGTAGGATTAGGAAAATTTTAACAGAAAAAAGCAGAATGACAGTGTACAACTCCATCATAATGCCTCACTTTTCATATGCTGGATCAATACTGTACCTGTGTAACATGACATTAGTGAGTAGGCTACAGATATTACAAAACAGATGCATGAGATTAATATTGAATTGTGATATGTACACTAGAATAGAATATATGTTGTTAACATTAAATTGGTTGTCTGTCAAACAGTTCATCACACTACAAGCAATGATTTTTATTCATAAGATTAAATTAGGAATGTGTCCAGACTAGTTAGGCAATAAACTAACTTTAGTGAAAGAGGTCCATAACTATAATACAAAAAGTAGCAACAACTACTACTTGGAGTGTAAAAATAAAAAAAATTGGTCAAAACTACATATTTTTCAAAGGTATTAGCCAGTACAACAGTTTACCAAAAGAACTAAAAGACTGTCACTCATTGGCTTTATTCAAAAAAAAGGCTGAAGAAATATATAGGCCTACAGCAGAGAAACCTGTGATATATAATGTGTAAATTTATAATACTGTATGTGTTTAAATATAATGTATAAACCTGTAATGGTGAAATACACAATAGTAAATCAATGTAGTTGTATTCCAATAAGTTTATGTAAAACATCAGCCTGAGTGCTGAAACAAACCAAACTAAATAAATACATAAAACAAGAAATATCAGAAAATCTTGTTTCAAATTCAGTACGCAGATTTCTTAACAGATCTGTACACTCTCAAAAATCTGCAGGAGTGGCAACGTTGGTTAATGCTAATAGTTTCGGAAAGTAAGAGACGTTTCTCGCCTCCAGCTGCCTTTCCCAGAGCGACAGTTTCATCCTAAATGCCTTTACTTTGTCAAAGAAATGGATGATGAGAATATTCTTCCCTTAAAGCGACACACACACAAGTCGCGAAGATGCACTGTAACATCAGTTAAAAAAGCTAAATCACAAATACATTTTTCATCCGACAGTTCAGGGACAGTTTCGCCCTTCATTTCCATGAAGAACGCCATTTCTTGTCTCAGTTCCATGAAGCGCTCCAAAACTTCAGCGCAACTGAGCGAGCGTACCTCGTCTAGAAACGCTTTGGACAAGCGATGATTAAATCCTTTTGCTCGAATAGTGTTAGTAATTACCGCGCTTTGCTAAAAACCCGTCCGTTCTAACAAGTTTGGGGGGGGGGGGGGGGGAACAGTTAAAAACAGGACTACAATGTGTTAGCAGAACATATAGTTCGCAGGAATTTATTAACTGTTTTGAACAGATTTAAATATAGCATTCAGCTTAATAAATTCGATACATATCGTGTTTCCTTGAGTCTTCCCTACAAATTCAAATGTTTGTATAGCTTATGGGACTTAACTATGAGGTCATCAGTCCCTAAACTTAAGAACTACTTATCAACTAGCTTATCCTAAGGACGGCACAAATATCCATGCCCGAGGGGGGATTCGAACCCCCGACCGTAGTGGCCGTGCAGACCGTGACTGGAGCGCCTCAGTCCCCTCGGCCACCGCGGCCGGCAGTCTTACCTACAAAAAGGTTTATAATAACTAGCAATTTACTACAAGTCGTTGATTCGCCCGGATTACTCACAAGGAACACCTTTGACCCCGAACGCTGGTTTGCTTGCTTGTTATTATAAACAAAGTTTCGTGCGGTTCCGAGCGTTCGAGGTCAAAAGTGTCCTTTGTCGGTAAGCCCTGAGGTGATCCCTCCCCCCTTTGGCCAATGACTAACCCCCCCCCCCCCCACAACCGAGATATTAATTCATGTTTTGTCATTTAATACTGAAATTAAATATCTTATATTTCACCTTTTGTGATTTTTTATAAAGCCCCCCAGGCTGGTCAAAAGTACTAATTTTTCATCTCCCTCCCTCTCCCCCCCCCCCCCCCCCCCAGAAATTTCAATGACGCAGTTTGCGTCATGACCCCCCACCCCTGTGGGCACCTCTGGGTAAGCCCAACGCGTAAGCCCCGACGTCTAATACACTACGTTTACATGGAACACATCTTCCGGAAGACGAAAACCGATTTTCGTAAACCGTTTTTCGCTGTCGTGTTTACATGGCACAGCCTGAATCGGATTTCCAAATCCACTTAAGATGGCGGCTGAAAAACAGCTGATTCAGTCCCTGATTTAGTCAGCATAATCGCTATTTTTCTTTACTTAAATACACAGATTCATGCTCTCTCTAATATTAATACTTTTATTTCATATTAGAAAATATCACTCGGTCCATATGTGCCGAAAATTCTTACCAAAAAAACACAATCTGACAAGCCAAGAACGCTTCAAAAACGGTTGCGTTTACATGGACACGAAAATCGATTGTGGAACTGGAAAACCGCTTTAGAGAAGTGGATTTCCAGAATCGATTTTGGACCAACCAAAAGCGGAATTGGGAAATCGGTTTACGAAATCCGGTTTTGGGAGCCCATGTAAACGGGGTGATAGCTGGTTTGGCCTCGCGAACGTCCGTGTTGGAAAGCGATCGCTGCAAGTTATGTTGGGAATACGGCAACTTATTTTAGTGACAAATGACAAGAGTACGAGTTTTGCAGACCTGAATTTAAACTTAACCGGTGACCTAACAACAACCTCTCGATGATAACGCCGTCTTCGCGTGTACATATTTATTACAGTTTTGTGGTGTCTGTTCTTTCGGACATTCTGCTTCGCAGCCATATTGCATTTGCAAATTATTGATAAAGGGGAGGAAGGAAGAAGGAAAGGATTGACAGTGGCTGCTTTAAGGCATTGAAATGAAATGACGGCGACAAGTGAAAATGTGAGCCGGGCCGGGAATCACATCACTATAATAAAGATGCAGTCTCAGAAAGTGTCTGTGGTGTTTGTTGTGTGCTGTGGTATCGTTTCACTAATCATTGTCCAACAATACCAGAAACAAAACATGTGAGATTTATTTTTACGGACCTTGCATGTGAGTGAACATATATATATTCCAAAGCCTCAGTCGTTTCTTAGGGGGAAAAAGAAAACAAAAGGCGACTGGTTGCAGTAATTTCTGAAACCTATAAAAGATTTATAATTAACTTCTGTCTAACTACCAAGGCACTAATAGTTTCTGCGCACTATGGCGCCTTTTTCAAATGTCTATGATCAAAAAATATTTCAATGATTCAATCACATTAAACAGTAAATTTTCTAAATTTACCACAAAATAAAAATAAATAAAACAATGGGGGATTTAGAGCGTGAATGCCCTGTGTACAGCTGTGGGCATACTTGTTTCATCATTCATCATCGTAAAGGATGAAACACTTGCCAAAAGCTGAACACTGGGCATTCAGGCTCTGGATTTAAACCGAGCGAGGTAGCGCAGTGGTAACAGACTGGACTCATATTCGGAAGGATGGTGGTTCAAATACGTCACCGACCATCCTGATTTAGGTATTCCGTGATTTTACTAAATCATTCCAGGCAAATGCCAGGATGGTTCCTTTCAAAGGGCACAGCCGATTTCCGTCCACATCCTTACCCAAACCTTCCGAGCGTAAGCTCCGTCTCTAATGACTACGCAGTCGACGGAACGTTAAACTCAAAGCTTCCTTCCTCCTTACTATGAATTTAATTCAATATGTAACCGATTCTGAGCTTCGCCATGTGGGTATAAGCGAATCCCTATACAGAGGAAGCATTGCGAAATTGCCATAGGTTTCTCTACATATTTACAAAAAATGTTCAAATGTTTGTTAAGCTTAAGGGACTTAACTACGGGGTCATCAGTCCCTAAACTTACAAACTACTTATGAACTACCTACAACTAAGGACGGCACAAATATCCATGCCCGAGGGGGGATTCGAACCCCCGACCGTAGTGACCGTGTAGACCGTGACTGAAGCGCCTCAGTCCCCTCGGCCACCGCGGCCGGCACATATTTACAAATTTCGTATAATTGGACTATAAGACTGAATAAGACTGGCCATTTGAAAATTCAAACAATTGTACAATATGATCGAAAAATAGTTTGTACAAATTAAATGAGCCAAATGACTTAATGGTGACTGTACAAAAATTGTACTATATTTTTTCAAAAGAAGTTCATATGTTTGTAATCCGAAGTGACCAAACTACTAAGGTGTTCGGTCCCTAATCTTACAATCTACTTTAACTTATTCTAAGGTCAACACACACACCCATGGCCGAGGGAGGACTCGTACCTCTGGTGGCAGTGTTCACATGGATGAACAGTACAGTAACCGGAGTAGCAGTGTTCAAAAAAATGTTCAAATGTTTGTAAATCTATCGGACCAAACTGCGTAAACTGTAAACTAACCTAAGGACAACACACACACCCATGCCCCAGGGAGGACTCGAACCTCCACGGCGTGCAACCGCGCGCTCCACAGCGAGATGCTTTAGACCGCTCGGCTACTCCACCGCGGCGTAGTAGTGTTATTACCTAACAATGCAGAAATTGAAAAAAAAAAAAAAAAAAAAAAGAAAAAAAAAAACAGCGTATCGTAAAAGGTCGCCCAATTACGGTTTAGAAACAAACAGTCAGTAAAAATGAGTATGTCGTGCTAAGTTTGATATTCCCTCAAAACCTAAAATCAGATTTCCTGTGTTTGTGTTGTACTGAATCAATTTCTTCTTCCTTTTGTGTAAAGTTGCTACGCAAAACGAGATAAGTTTTCAATGATGCTTTCGCGATCAACAAAATTACACTTGAAACTTCCTGGCAGATTAAAATTGTAGGCCAGAAACGGGATTAGAACCTGGGACCTTTGTCTTTCGATGGCAAGCGCTGTTTTTTTGCTCTCATGGTAGTTCTTGTCCTTGCGGACGCTCATCGTGTTTGTTCTATTTGGTTCTGTGTGTTCTTTGGCTCAGCTTTTTTATTACAGAGAACGTTCAGCCCTCTGACCGGGCGCGCTGAGCCACGGCGCCCGGCTCCATCTGAGCTATCCCGACACCAGTGGCGCCTCGTGCTCAGTTTTGTTGGTGGGGCTCAGAGAAAAAGTTAGTACCCAGTATAATGGAATCAGCCTGAAATGTTCTTTATATAACCTCCAACATTTAAACACACCCGAAAGATATTAAATATGCTAATTATGCAATAATTAATATAATTCACGAAACACTGTAACTAGTAAAAATTTATAAAATGTGCAATAAACATTTATATTTTATTACTATTATTTCGGAGGGGGGGGGGTTATGTGTGTATAATATTGTAGTTGGTCTGGTCCACCAGCTCCGCTGGTTTTCCGTGTACTTATGTGGGTGTCTGAGATTATGCAGTGGTGACACAATTTATTGAAGAACTTGGTGGGCTTGGAGGTGTTTGGATTCGAACCGAAGTTCACCAGTTTTCCTCCTCCTGAATTTCGTACTTGTTGTAGTTTTGCCTCTGTGTACTGATTCTGATGCCAAAATCAGAATGAACTATGGGAGAACGAATGTGACTTCTTCCCCATTGGGAATGCACCAGAGAGACAACAGGGACTCTTCTGGCTTTTGCCTTACGGCCAAGGTAAAAACTTCGGGAAAAACCTTGGCTAGGAGCAGTTTCATGTGTATTTTACCTAACTAGCACGTTAACTAATGAGGTCTGTGTTCTGACAGGTTATTTATACAGTAAATGTGCACGTCTGTTCTTATGACTGGCAAACTTGTCAATTTCTCTGTTGTTGAAGTTTGGAATATCACTGATTTCCTCCTTGTGAATGGAACAAACAGCCAGTTAATTCAGCCTTTCCTGACTCCTACTGTTCCTGAGGAAGGTTTTGATTCTTTTTAAGGTGCTGAAACTGCGCTCTGCTTCTGCTGTTGAAATTGGTGTAGTTGGCGAAATTTGTAATGTTTTGTGCACTTCAGGGAACGATTCTTCAAAGGAATGTTCCACAAAGATAGTAAACAGCTCACAAACCGATGTAATGCCTGTAAATGTATCAGTGTGATAAATCAATGACAGTTCATTTTTCAATTTATCGTGGCAATCAAACGGACTGTAGGTTAATGAAAAAGTATTGACTACAATGACCAGGAAATGTTCTCTAAAAGAAGCTCAAATTCAAATGTTCAAATGTTTGTATAGCTTATGGGACTTAACTACGGCATCATCAGTCCCTAAACTTACAAACTACTTATGAACTACCTAACACTAAGGACGGCACAAATATCCATGCCCGTGGGGGATTCGAACCCCCGACCGTAGTGGCCATGCAGACCGTGATTGACGCGCCTGTCTCCTCGGCCATCGCGGCCGGCTCTAAAAGAAGCAAACTTACTTTTTTGGATCAATGATTTCGAAGCTGCTAAATGTATGAGAGTTTTGAACTCTTCCTTTCAGTTGGTTGGTCATAATGTTAAACAATTCTTTGGTATATGCTATCAGATAAACGTTTTCTTGGAGGAGCAATACACTCATAATCAGAAATTCGAAATCGTTTAATGTTCTCTCGTGTTTCAGATACAGCACACTCAAAATGATGTAATGCATTGGATATGGTAACGGCATTTTCACTCTGTATCTGAAGTGTTTATAGGAAATATCAACGTGTTTCGGAGGAACAAAAAGTGTGGATTGTGAATTAAATTTCTTAATACGAATGCTTCTCTTATTGTAACATCATCCTAGGAATCCTCTTCCTCAGGCTTTTCAAAATATTCTAGTAAGTGCCATTTGTTTTCTCTGACAGTATGTACAATGCGGGACTGTAAGTTCCATCTAGTTGAAGAGACTGAAGGAATTCTCTTGTTCCAGACTGTCTGTAACAAATCACTTCGTTTGGGAGATTAAGAAAAAAACGTAAAACCAGTAAGGCACTTGACGTAGGTGCTAAGGGCCGGGAATCACCGGCCCACAACTCTTGCGAACCTGTGGACAGGTTAAAAAAATGTAATAAAAAATCCTTAAAATATTGATTGTCAAGTGTAGACAACATTTACTCAAATGTTCAAATGTTTGTAGAGTCTATGGGACTTAACTACGGGGTCATCAGTCCCTAAACTTACAAACTACTTATGTACTAGCTACAACTAAGGACAGCACAAATATCCATGCCCGAGGGGGGATTCGAACCCCCGACCGTAGTGGCCGTGCAGACCGTGACTGAAGCGCCTCAGTCCCCTCGGCCACCGCGGCCGGCCAACATTTACTAGACTGACACGTTCCACATCATTACGAAATGTCGTATATATGATCTATGAACAAATATTAATCTAATCTAATCTAACAGGTATACAGTCCGCTTCACTGGGACTCGCTCTCTCGGACTCCAAGCAGCACAATGGCGAGGGGAAAGAAAGACAGCTCAGTGACGTCACCACGACTGCAGGGGCAGTTTAAGGCCCCTACACACGCTCCGATTTATCGTCCGACCAACAAGTTGTCCAACGACCCAACCAGTTGGTAGCAGCCTACACACGTTCTGACCAACTGCACGCAGCGCCACCCTGTCCTGGTGTCTGTTTGTCAAACTGTTCTTTGTTTTCGCCTGCTCGCTGTGCAGACCTCAGGCATGGAAGTTGGTCTGGAAGCGCTACACACGGTACAATTTGTCGGGTGAAGTGGTGGGGGAATAGGAGATCTGGTGGTCAGGCTTCGCCAACCGACCGACAAGGAAAGTTGGTCGGGTAGCGCCTAAAACCGCCCAATTTATCGGGTGACGAATTGGTCCAATAAATCGCATCGTGTGTAGGGCCCTTAAAGGTCATCCGCCGCTGGCTCTCGGATGTCGGTATGGCCACAGACTATGAGTCCTGTGAAGTTGGCACCCCTTTTTTGGAAAATGAACATTTTTTTCGGAGTTCTAGACAGATATACAATAGTTCTGGAGTTCTCTGTACAAAATTTAAATAGTTCTGCATAATTTCGCCGAAAAATAGGAAAAATTACCACAAAATTTACTTTTTTCAAAATAATTTTCGCCTAATTGTTCAAACATAGTTCTGATCACAGTTCTAAATAGCTCTCAAAGAGTTCTACAGGAAATCCTAATGACATTTTTCTGTGCAGATTATACTTCATGGGATAATTGCAATAATGGGGAATCCATTTACACGTTACTGTGAAGTTGGCACCCCTTTTCTCAAAAATGTGCATTTTTTTCATACGTAAAAACAACAAATTGAATGTGCAGCGGATAGAATATCTGTCAAGACCTAAGAAAAATGTATATTTCTCGAATAACGGGCACAAATAAGACAGCTTATCAGATATTCCAAAAATTTTTTTCGGGCAATTACATAGAAATATTCACATGAACTCTAGAACTATAGTATATGTACACAGAACCCCAAAAACAATGTGTATCTCTCTCAAAAAAAAAAAAAAAAAAAAAAAAAAAAAAAAAAAAAAAAAAAAAAAAAAAAAAAAATGGTGCCAATTTACAGTAACGTGACAATGGATTCCACATTAATGCATTTATCTGATAAAGTATAATCTGCACAGAAAAATATCATTAGGATTTCCTGTAGAACTCTTTGACAGCTATTTAGAACTGTGATCAGAACTATGTTTGTGCTAATAGGCAAATAATTATTTTTAAAAAACTCAAAAAATTTAAGTTTGTGGTAATTTTTACTATTTTTCGGCGAAATTCTGCAGAACTATTCTAATTTTGTACAGAGAACTCCAGAACTATTGCATATCTGTCTAGAACTCTGAAAAAAATTTACATTTTTGAAAAAAGGGGTGCCAACTTCACAGCTCTCCCACTATTCAGAATTGCGATATTTCACGAAATTCTGCAGAACTATTTAAATTTTGTATAGAGAACTCTAGAACTATTGCATATCAGTCTAGAACTCTGAAAAAAATTTACATTTTTGAAAAAAATGGTGCCAACTTCACACGACTCAGGCGCAATTTTGTGTAGTTTTTCTCCCTATTTACGCAATTAGCTCGTGAACTATTATCTGGGCAAAAAAATATCATTAGGATTTTCTGCAGAACTCTTTGAGAGCTATTTAGAACTGTTATCAGAACTATGTTTGAACAATTAGGCAAAAAATTATTTGGAAAAAACTAAAATTTATTACAATTTTTTGTAATTTTTTCTCGAATTAGTGCAGAACTATTTAAATTTTGTACAGAGAACTCCAGAACTATTGCATATCTGCCTAGAACTCTGAAAAAAATGCACATTTTTGAGAAAAGGGGTGCCGACTTCACAGTAGCGTGTAAATGGATTCCCCATTATTGCAATTATCTCATGAATTATAATCTGCACAGAAAAATGTCATTAGGATTTCCTGTAGAACTCTTTGAGAGCTATTTAGAACTGTGGTCAGAACTATGTTTGAACAATTAGGCAGAAAATTATTTTGAAAAAACTAAATTTTGTGGTAATTTTTCCTATTTTTTCGGCGAAATTATGCAGAACTATTTAAATTTTGTACAGAGAACTCCAGAACTATTGTATATCTGTCTAGAACTCCGAAAAAAATGTACATTTTCCAAAAAAGGGGTGCCAACTTCACAGGACTCAAGAGTATGGTACGGCTGCGTAACGAAGAGAGGGGCGTGCACTGGGCGGATCCTCAGCTATGCTGCGGCGAGAGGGAAGCAAAACCATTTGATCGCGTCATTGTAAATTGATTTAGGATGTCGAGGGGATCATGTCACACTTCAACAGTTTGATACAATGCCCCTGTGGCCCTTTAGAACGAGCTGCCTCTGCCTGACCCGCTTCACGGTCCGTCCACAAAACTTCACTTCTGCCAGTACCTCGCTTCCTACTATCCAAACTTCACAGAAGTTCTCCTGTGAACCTTTCAGGACTAGCACTCCTCATTCTGGAAATATTTCTTAGGCTGTGGCTAAGCCATGTCTCCACCAATTCCTTTCTTCCAGTAGTGCTAGTCCTGCAAGGTTCGCAGAAGGACTTCTGTGAAGTTTGAAAATTAGGAGGTGAGGAACAGGCAGAAATAGAGTTGTGACGACGGACTGCGAAGCCTGTCTGGATAGCGCAGACGATAGAGCGCTTGCCCGTCAAAGGTCGCAGGTTCGAATCCCGAGTACAGCACACAACTTTAATCTGCCAGGAAGTTACATATCAGCGCACACTCCGCTACAGTGTGGAAATTTGATTCTGAAAATTACACTTGACTGTGTTTCTAGAAGAATTTCTACTACCATTACAATCCTTTGTATCTGATGTGTGGAAAAATGTCGTTGAAATTGCTAATTTAAAAAAACAAAAGTAGTAGTTCAAATGCTTGTAGAGCTTATGGGACTTACCTACGGGGTCATCAGTCCCTAAACTTACAAACTACTTATGAACTAGCTAATACTAAAGACGGCACAAATATCCATGCCCTAGGGGGGATTCGAATCCCCGACCGTAGTGGCCGTGCAGACCGTGACTGACGCGCCTCAGTCCCCTCGGCCACCGCGCCCGGCAATTGCTAATTTGCTCCAATAACTGGAAAATCGAAACGTGTAGCTTCAAATAAAACTGTTTATTATGGACGTGAGTACCATTTCTTAGTGACTAGGAAACGAATCAGATAAACCGTTTAACGAAAACATCTGAATGCGCCAGCCCTTGGAAATTCAGTTAGTTAAATCCTTTAACTTTATTTACGTATGAGTAAAACATACACAATAGCTCATTTATCTCCTAAGCAATCACTAAACAATAAACGACTTTTGTTTATTTTTGTCGTAAATTACTGGCAAAAAATGCCGTGGTGGAGTAGCCGAGCGGTGTAAGGCACGTAGCTGCGGAGCGCGCGGTTGCTCGCCGTCGGAGGTTCGAGTCCTCGCTGGGGAATGTGTGTGTGTGTGTGTGTGTGTGTGTGTGTGTGTGTGTGTACATGTGTTGTCCTTAGGTTAGTTTACCTTAGTTTAAGTAGTTTGTATGCTACGGCCTGATGACCTCGCAGTCTGGTCCGATAGATTTACAAACATTTGACAAAAAAGAGCAAGAAGAAATTAAATGGAAGCACAACACAAAAATTCAAATTACGTTATGTTAATTACAGGGATTTTGCATTTTTAAACTCACAGTTACATGCTGCCCGTAAGTAGAAGTTAATTATTCTAATCCTAAGAGTCTTTCCCTCCCTTCCTCACCATCTCTCTCTCTCTCTCTCTCTCCCTCATTTTTCGTCGGATTGTCTGGGGGGGGGGGCACGTGCCCCCGTGCCCCCCCCCCATCCCCCAGAATCCGACCTTGCTAGCAGATGTGAATAAAGCGAACTGCGTGGATTGCAATCCGTGCAAACAGGGGGGACAAAACAAACGAAATCGAACATTATATTACATATTTAAGTCTATCTCGGCTTATGCAGAATTTTAACTCGGGTTGGCGTAAAACCCGATTCGCCTATCTCCAAAAACGGAGACGTATTAAAACTAACTGCTTTGCGTCTGTCATGTGACCATTGTTGCTCAGTATTATTGTTTTCTTAATTTGGCTTCACTGTTATTTATTACCTTTATAACCCATAATCTAATACATTAATTGATCTATTTATGCCACTTATTAAGTGAGTTTAGTATGTTGCCTTCACTGTTCACTTACAGCATATGGAGGCGGCTCATATTTTCCCTGGCTGTCCACCCCACACCCCGTAGCTCAACAATACAAGTTTAAATGTAAGCGTAGGCTTCCTCGGGCCATTGTCATTTTCGATAGTTATTCGGGGTATTAGACCGCATCATCGTGTAAAGCCAACCGACGTTTCGGCTACTATTGCAAGTCGCCTTCGTCAGGGTATTTACTTTCCGTGAGTAGTAATGGCCCGGCATTTCCGCAGTACACTGTACTGAATTATGCCATGTGCTGTGACCAGCGATTTAGAGCATTAGTGATCTTTGTATTAGTGTATGATCCACTGTTAAGTTATTTTTACTTTAGGGACCTGTTAAAATTGTCTTCTAGTGTTATGTGGTGTAAATGTATTGTATTATGGACCCAGTGGCTTCTAAAGATAACAGGGAGTACGTACAAAAGTAAGCGAACATCTGGGAAATAGACTCTTTGCTGAACGGTAAATGTATGTTGTAATTATTACTTATTGGGAATTATCTTTCGGCACTGCACCACTACCTCTCCGTATGCAGAGACGTTGTTAATTTTTTACATTATGTTGACTTTTTTGTTGGCAGACTTCTCCCTCCTCCTGAATCAGCAGAAGTCGGTAAAAGTGGTAGTCGCAAAATTTTCTTTCTTTATTCGCTGTAGCAAATTTAGCCAGCTGTGAGGCATTGTTGTTTTCTGTTCTACGAAGTTCCACCCTACCGTTTCCTGTCTTTGCAATAACTGCACGTAAGTTCTGTAGATGGGATCTTGATTAAACATGCCAACGGATATGACGATTTAGGTTAGACTAGTATCGAAATTTAAGTGAATTGAGCTTGATTCCTCTGCTCCCAGATCCACTCTTCTGAAATCTGCCACGTTACCGTTAACACACTGCACAAGGCTCACAGCGAAGCTAGACTTTACGGCTCCTTCTAAACTTGCCTGAATGCGCCATTTCGCATTTAACTTTACATTTCGCATTTAACTTTACATTTCGCATCATCTTAGCTTTTAGAAGACGTAATAAAGAGTGAGAGTTAAGCTGTTTGTTGTGAGCTAGGTGTAAGTTGATCTATTATTCTCCTGACTGCAATAGCAAATTACATAGCTTTTGGAGAGTTTGCCCATGCCTTGCACAATCCAAGTACTTGCTGGCCAATTACTGAACTTTGCTGTGTCTAGGATTCGTACCTCATGATACTGAGAATTCAAACTGGGCACCACCTCACATAGTTTCCATTAGCATCCTTTGCTAAGGCAATGGATGCACACTCATTACTATTATGCGCTATATGCCGCTGATCCTTCATGGACATATCTATAATATAAAATCAGTTTTTGGAGGTCCATCCAGATCCAGCTGTTCAGAAACATTAAATAATGTAGGCGGCCTAGATCTGATTGCTTCGAGGGGGGGAAAAAAAAAAAGAAGAAGAAGAAGAAGAAGTAATTTTTCCAGTATTTATATAATCCATTAATCAAGAGAGAAAATTGAAGTTCAACCCGATAAGACAAGTATTAGAAATATTGTGGTTGTCTTGATGATGTTAAAATCTTCCTACACCATTCATTCATTATAGGAAAACGGTAATATCCAATTACCCATTTCACGCAGTTAGTGCATCATCATATAGGATGGAACGATGGAGCATTTTGTGAATTTGAAGTGGCGGTGGGAGCAGTTAAACTGTTTTTTGTTACTGCCGTTAAGGAGCCCATAGAAGAAGAAGAGTCGATTGCCGCAATACATTCACGTTTACATCTGGCGGTATTGTTGTTAAGCGTGACTCTTCCTCTGCTGTGGGGTCTTTAATGGCAGTAACAAGAAGCAATTAAACTGCTAACACCACCTTTTCAATTGCATAAAATGCCCCATCTCTCCATCCAATCTGATGATGTGCTAACAGTGTGGAATGTATAATTGAATATAATAATAATAATAAAAATTACAACAGATACTGCTGATTGTTGCACCTGTCACCACTATGGAAAGGAATGAAATGTTTTAATTTATTAATTCTTTGGGCCTACTGTTGTTTCTATATGCAGCACATTTACATAATATATTACTGTACAGCAAATAGTTCAGGAGCTATAATGTCATAGATATTGATAGATGAGCTTTTACTTAGAATGGAGAGGGGCTCTTGTACAAAAATAGGCCTATAACGTTTTTAGCAGGGGCTCCCAAACTTTTTCTTCTGTCGGAACTTTTTGATGATCCTGGTACTTTGATGGTGAACCTTTTTTTATTTTGATGTTTAATAATCTTAATAAAATTAAAAGAAATTGTTTTATTCAGTGACTGCTTCAATTTTAAATCATGATTAATAACAACAAGATTATAATAGGCCTAAGTATTTAAAGAATGAATTTTTTGGCAACCCTGCTTTACATGAATAAATAATCAAATTTCATGTTTATGAAATATTCTTGGTACTACCTGTCAAGTAATACCATAGATTTGATACAATCTTCTCACAAGTTAACTTTTAGCATCTTCATGCAACATGCGGGGATATTTTATATTTTGAGCATCTTCTAATACAAGATGATTTCATTTTAATTTTCAAGAAAAGTTCGTGTCAAATGTGTGTTGATTCTTTTCCAGTTGATTGCAGATAGTAACATGGAAGACAGAACAGATATTATTAACAGTGATTCCGATCGACATGAAGCTTCACCGAGATCTCGAGGAAAGGTGAAACACATGAAAGCTTATTTTGAACCTCCCGAGACAAGAGACACTGACCTTCCAAACTACACGTCATTGAATTACCAGAGCTCAGTGCAGAGCTTCACGTCTGATGCTGAAGTTAAGTTTTCTAGGTTTGACATCCATACATCAGTAGAAGAGCACAAAGTTTGTCCCGACTGCGGCGATTTTCAGACTGAGTGTAAATGTAGAAAGAAGGCTTCCCACAAAGAATTTCTTGGTCCACAGAGGACTATAACATCAAACAGTGATACGAGGCCTAGTGAATGCAGTTTCATTTCAAATGCCAGTCTTAGCACTTTGCTGCCCCTTCCAAGCTCTTCTTCCAATGAACTCTTTGGAAGTGATGCATCACTTGTACTTGGATCTTCTCATGGAGATGGGAAGCATCTTCAGGAAATCGATGGAAAGGTAACAATTTCCTAGTACAGTATTGTATGTAATTTTATGGTAAACTAACAAATTTCTCCCCTCTGTGAGGAAATGAATTACGAGTAAATGTACCTTATTTACAAAATGTATGTATGTAGTCAAAGGCGAGGGTGGGGATTGAACATTCCACGCTGCCATGCAAAATGTAAAGGCACTGATAGATAAAATTTTGTGATACTTTGAATGCTATAAAGGGAGGGGACAGTGTGTGTGTGTGTGTGTGTGTGTGTTTGTTTGTTATTTTGTATATATTTTTTCTGACACACAGGTGATAACGCTGTTACATTCCACTAATATTGTTTAACTCTTATTACACAGCACAACAATGTCGTTCAGTTCATGAATGGCATTGTGTCAGTATTTACTAGCCTTTGGCCCGCTACACATGCATTCGACCCAGGATTTTATCTTCATTCTCTCTGGAGTCACACATTCTACCCTACAGTCTACTTTTCTGCACCAACAAATTCACTCCTCCACATCATTGTGCACTACAAAAAACTTCCCCCTCCCCTACTAGACAGTGATGGGAACTGTAATGTTGCTGATCCAAGCACTAGTTGTGGCATGTGCAATTACATTGTTTAAATTGAATATTAAAATACACAGCTGTATTGGAAGTATTTATTAATACTAATACATATTAGGCCATCTTGGGGTCTCCTGTACAGAAGAAGAATAAATACATAATGTGTGAATGTGCACTGTGTTCTTTAAAACTTAGTAGGTTATATACTGAATGCATTCCCATATAAGTTTTTGAGAAAGTATTTACAAAGTAGGTGGGTCAATCCATATGAAGTGGTACAGGGATGGTTGCTTGACCATATTTAAATATTTTAATTTTTTGTACGTGATTGCCCGATATTTGAGAAGTTCAAAACAGTTTTTTAAAGTAATTTATCTCACACCTTTTCTGAATGGCGGCCATTTTTATTTGTCGGCGCGCGACGATTTTTCAGTCTGGAGACATTAGTGAAAATTTGAATACCTCTGCACTGGGTTAAGTTACAACATTGCAATTGAGATGATTGTTTTTAGAAAAGTGTCCTCTACAACTTTGTCCATTACACGAAATACCCTAAATTCAAAAATAACCAGTCAAAATGACCTCCAAAATTTTGTATCCAAATTTTCAACAATCCAGTTTTTAGGCCCAAAAATAACAAACAAGGAGAGACTTATGAAAGTCTATTTTTTTCCTGTAGTTAGATATCACACACTACTAGCCTCTTATAGAGCAAGAACACTTACAAATGTTTCCTTAATATTTTATGAATTTTTGAAATTTGAAAATTTTCATTTTTTGTAAAGTTTGAGGCTAGTTATCTCAGATGTGACTGAATATAAAAATATGATTTTTACACAGTTTGTACACCTATATGATAGCAATGTACTGTAAAAATTTCAACATTGATATTTGAGTCTTAACAAAGATATGAATTTTTGAAAATGAGGAAATAATTCATATGACACTACAACAGTTATTTTGACTGTTGCCTATTTAAATGGTTTATTGTTTCATTGTAATAAAATCTAATTGAGACATAGTATTAACTAAATATATCACAATATTCGTTTAGTTTATTTATTTTTAATAATACAATATTAAACAACAGGAGCTTTCGGTTGTGTTCTATGGTAATAAAAATGCCCATTTACATTTAGGTTTATTGTCAATAAAGAATTACATTATTGCTGGGTGTGGCATTGTAGAAGTACATTATTGCTGGGTGTGGCATTGTTGTAGTCAGTCTGTTCTGAAACCTCTGTTAGGCCGGTAACGCATTACGCAGCCAGGCTGCGGCAGCCAAAATATTGAGCACCAGTTAGTGGCAGCCAGCGTTGGCAACCAATCGGCTGAGCGACATGGACCTGGAAGATGCGATAATCGTTTGGCATTGTGGCAAATAAATGGAGAATTTTTCATCGCCCAATGGATGTTCGGGAAGAATTTGCAATTGCCAAACATGCTGTGTTTTACATAACTATGTGCGAGAAAGAGATTGCTACAAATTTGAAGACATACTGTATGTCCCTCCAGAACTGGAAGTTTCCCCAGGTCCTGCAACAGCAGGGGGCAGTTCATCAGCATCAGATTTATTTGCGGATTACTTTACGAATGAAAATCCGCCAGAATGGCAAAACAGAATTGCATTGGGTAGTAATTACATATTATGTATGTAAGCAATTTTTTCTATGTAATAAATAATAAATAACTTACCGAATTCATTATTTTCATTTTCAGACATGTTCTCCTCACACATTACATTTGCGATTTCCTCCCCCTCCTTCTATTCACATCACATCACAAGACACATCCCAGATTTATCTTCGTCTTTGAATTTCACGAATAAATTTCTCTGTGTTGAACGTCATGACAACTTGGAAACAAGGTGTGGTTGCTTTGTCAAGTGCATAAAGATTGGTGGCAGCCACACGCGTTCACTGCGAGGCTCGCTGTTCACACTGGATGCCGTGCAGTCGGCCGCATTTTGATGGCTGCCGCAGCCACCAATTCCTGACTGCCCTGTGCGCGGCCTGCCATATACCACCATTGTTTCATTGGCTGCCACAGCCTGGCTGCTTAGTGCGTTACCGGCCTTAGAGTGGATGTACATACTTGTGCTTTGTTTTGTGTGTAATTTGTAATTAATTTTGAGAGATTAACTGGAATGCAATAACATGGATGAACAGTGCTCTGTTGGACAGATAACAAGTGAAGTGTGTCACAAAACAGTTTATGGTTCACTTTCAAAAAACTTGAAAAATGTCAATGACTTTGATGAAGTTAGAAAAAATTTGTTTAAATTTCGAGTAAGTTCTTCTGTAATATCAGTGTGTGAGTATCATGAGAAGAAATATATTCTGAAGTACAACCACATTTTTGGAAGAAAGAGCTGTAATTCACTTAAAGTTCATAAAAAGCCTATTACTAAAGGTTTGAGAGAAATAAAACTTGAACATTTGTCCTGGTTATGTGAGACTGAAACAGCTTCCAAAGTGAAACTTAATGTGATTTCTTGAAATTCCTTGTGCCCAAATTGTTAATCAAAAATATTTGTTGTGAATCCAGAACCAGAATCATATAACCTTGTTAATGACATTTATATTCCTAATGAGGAAGCTGTTAGCAAATTGGATTTTGTTTGTTCTAAGTTAGACATATCTCCTGCTTCAAAAATAATAAAATTAAGTAGCTGAAAAAGAAAAGCAGCTATTGAAAATAAGGTACAACAAATTTCAGACAAAATTAGAAAAGACTTGGAATCGTGCTTTACTAATACAGATACCAATATTATTTCTAAAGAAGAAGAAAACCTGCCACCAGCATCATCTGACACTAAATATTGGAGCTTAATAGAGAAATTAAAAATTAAATGCTCAGTGACATCTAAAGAGGAAAAAGTTAAAATTTTAAGTTTTCTCCCTGACTCATGGTCAAGAGAAAAAATAGTTCGTCAATTCAACCTTTCTCATCGTTTGGTTAACCTAACCGACAATTAGTGAAAGAGCAAAGCATTCTTCCAGTTTTAGGAAGAAGAAAGGAACAGGTATAAGTGAAGAAACAATTAAAATGATCCAGCATTATTTTGAAGTTGTGTGTCTGTGATTATCTATTTTCGTGTCTCTCAGCAGCTCAGTGAGCCTCTTTACGGTGATCAGAAGAGTTTCATAGACCACGACCATACTACCCAGAAGGTTTACCAGAAGCAATGTCATCCAGTCATGAAGTCTGTCATTCTATGTTTGAAGTGTCTACCGTGCATCTGGGTGCAATAATGTGCTTGTCGCAGCAATGAATTTCGAATTATTTTGAAAACCCCTGGATCATTTTGGAATTCTTGACAAATGTGTACAACTCTTCTCCAGCTCTTCAACCATGGTTAACGGATGGTGACCCCAGACACAAAAATCCAAATGATTTAGATCATGTGATCTTGGAGGCCAAGGTACAGGTACAACATATCCATCTTTGGCCGTATCTGTGTGTTAGATGCCGTCTCACGGCAGCAGCAAAATGTGTTGCAGCTACATCATGCATGGACCACATACTTTGATGTTCATGAAGGGGAATTTCCTCAAGCAATCGTGGAAGATAAAAAGTTTAAATTTGAAATTAGTGTGTACTAACTAGAGGATGTTTACAATGATGTCAGTGGTGGCTTGGAACCTTACATTTGTAAGTATCTCACAAACAGCTTGATTGGAGACCGATGTTTTCTGGGACATTTTTGCTACTATTATCATGTAGTTTCAACATTTAATTTTGCGCTATCGTTTTGGGTACACCCTGTATATTCCTGACTGATCATATATGGATTCTTTTTCAATTTTATGTCTTACTTCTTTCATTATTTTATTGATTGTTTAAAAAGCAATTCCATTCTCATTACTGTTTTCAAATACCTGCTCTATTTAATCTGAAACTTTCTCCTAATATGGAAGAGTGGCAACCCTTGGAAGATCATCATTTGTAATTTTCTGTAATGTGATCAATGTTGTTGGACTCTTTTCTTTCAGCCAAACCTTTTTCTTGTATAATTTATGTAATAATATGGAGTTATATCCATTGTTACATCTCACACATTGTATGATACTGAGCTCCTTATCTATGTTCTCAGTTGACAATTGTAATCTAATACATCTGTCAAGCATAGAATAGAAATGCGTATTTGGGTACGACTTCCTTAAATCCTGCCCCGAAATGAGATCCATCCTTAATGACATCCTTCCCACTCCATCAAGAGTGTCTTTCTGCCACCCTCCTAACCTTCGTAACCTCCTAGTCCATCCCTATGAAATCCCCAAACCACCTTCCCTAACCTCTGGCTCCTACCCATGCAACTGCCCCCATTGTAAAACCTGCCCTATGCACCCTTCCACCACCACTTACTCCAGTCCAGTAACCCGGAAGGTGTACACGATAAAGGGTAGAGCCACTTGCGATAGCACCCACGTGATTTACCAACTGACATGCCTGCACTGTGAAGCGTTCTATGTGGGAATGACCAGCAACAAACTGTCCATTCCCATGAATGGTCACAGGCAGACAGTGTTTGCTGGCTAAGCACGCCTTGGGGCACGGCCAGCACATCTTGGCACAGTGTTACACCGTCCGGGTTATCTGGATACTTCCCACTGACACCAACCTTTAAGAACTCCAGAGATGGGAACTTGCCCTTCAGCTTATTCTCTCCTCCCGTTGCCCACCTGGTCTCAACCTCCGCTAAATTCAAATTCCCGCCCACCATCTTTAGCATCTTCGCCTCGGTTCTGTGGACAGAGCCTCTGCCTCAAGTGGTATCTCTGTCCAACTTCTTTGCTTTCTACAAATGTCTGTCTAGGTGTGTTTGCGTTTGGATATGTGTGAGTGTGTGTGTATTTGTCTACCTTCCTTTTTGTCCCCTAAGGTAAGTCCTTCCACTCCTGGGATTGGAATGACTCCTTTTCCAATTCCTTAAAACCCATATCCTTCCCTTTCTCCTCCCCTTTTTTCCTCTTTTTCCTGAAGAAGCTGCCAGTGGTGGCGAAAGCTTGTATGTGTGTTTGAGTGTAATTTTTATTTTTATTTGTGTCTATCGACGAGCCAGTCCTATTGGGTAAGTCATCCGCTTACTATTTTTAAAAAAAAAATATATATATACATATATAAAATAGACAAAGATACTCACCAGGCAAAGGAGCACAGGTGTGACAGCATCACAAATAAATAAATAAATACACACAGACACACAAACGCCTTGGGGTACGGCCAGCACATCTTGGCGCAGTGTTACACCGTCTGGATTATCTGGATACTTCCCACTGACACCAACTAGGTTTGTTTGCATCTGTGTGAATGTATGGGTGTGTTTGTATTTGTTCACCTTCCTTTTCTTCCCCCAAGGTAAGTCTTTCCTGTCCCGGGATTGGAATGGCTCCTTACCCCCTTCCTTAAAACCCTCATCATTTCCTTTTCCCTCTCCTTCCCTTCTGCCTGAAGAAGCAACTGGTGTTGCGAAAGCCGACGTTTGTGTGTCTGTGTGTACTTATTTATTTATTTGTGATACTGTCACACCTATGCTCCTTCGCCTGGTGAGTAATCTTCGTCTATTTTTTATATATAATTTTTCCTGCTAGGAATCTTTCGTCTTTATATATATATACAAAACGGATGACTTACCTAAAGGACAGGCTCGTCGACAGACACAAATAAAATCATACACAAACACACATACAAGCTTTTGCAAACGTTGGTCACTTCTTCAGGAAAAGAGGAAGAAAGGAGACGAGAAAGGGAAGGATATGGGTTTTAAGGAAGTGGAAAAGGAGTCATTCCAATCCCAGGAGTGGAAGGACTCACCTTAGGGAAAAAAAGGAAGGTAAACAAATAAACACACACTCACACATATCCAAATGCAAACACACCCTGATAGACATTTGTAAAAAGCAAAGAAGTTGGACAGAGATACCACTTGAGGCAGAGGCTCTGTCCACAGAACCGAGGCAAAGATGCTAAAGATGAAGGGTAGGAATTTGAATTTAGCGGAGGTTGAGACCAGGTGGGCAACGGGAGGAGAGAATAAGCTGAAGGGCAAGTTCCCATCTCTGGAGTTCTGAAAGGTTGGTGTCAGTGGGAAGTATCCAGATAACCTGGACGGTTTAACACTGCGCCAAGATGTGCTGGCCGTGCCCCAAGGCGTGTTTAGCCACAGGGTGATCCTCATTACCAGCAAACACTGTCTGCCTGTGACCATTCATGGGAATGGACAGTTTGTTGCTGGTCATTCCCACATAGAACGCTTCACAGTGCAGGCATGTCAGTTGGTAAATCACGTGGGTGCTATCGCAAGTGGCTCTGCACTTTATCGTGTACACCTTCCGGGTTACTGGACTGGAGTAAGTGGCGGTAGAAGGGTGCATAGGGCAGGTTTTACAACGGGGCGGTTGCATGGGTAGGAGCCAGAGGTTAGGGAAGGTGGTTTGGGGATTTCATAGGGATGGACTAGGAGCATATATAGCTACATGGGCTCTTTGTTTAGTAATATCTACAGCTGAAATTCCATTCATATTGTCGTAATTCTTCCCTATGAAATAGGTATTTACTGCACCATGAGGTCCAGCTAGTCTGTCCCTCTTGCAGTCAGACAATTTCTCACGCAAAGTTTTGGAATTTGTAAGTCTGAAGATTTTCATCAGTGTGAGAAGAAACAAGATAGAAAAACCAAGCATTTACTACTCAATGAATTTCAATTAGATTTCAACTTTAAAACATATAAGCTGTTTATTGCTCTGCTCTTACATCAGCAAAATTACAACTCCTCTCCTCTGTTTCAACAATGTCAATAGAATCAAAACAGAATAGTCTTTCTTACTTATAACTGTTCTTAGATACCGTGACATTACAAAACACTATTCATGAATAGCTATTTGTTAAAAGGGCATAACTCACAATTTTTCCAAAATCCACTTTTTTGATGATTTGCGTTCCTCTACCATAGACACATCGTTTTATGTTAACAGGGCTTTGAAAACTCGATTGCAAATAGTTAAATTCTTATATCAGATTTGAGCGTCTATGTTAAAAGTGCGGAAGTGCTGGACCGATAATTTAAAGTAGTGCGTCTCTTAAATTTACCATGGTCAAAGTTGGTACCACCAACCCTATAATATACAATTTCAAGGATTGGTGGCCGAAATATTACCGAAAAAATCTTGCATCTATTGAAAGTTTTCATGAGAAGGTCCCTTCTAAGAGAGTACACTTTGTAATTAGTAACTAATACCATTTTGTGTACAATAATTAGCATCCAGGGTCTGTTCTTACAAGACACTTCATTAATGGATTAATCATATCATGATTCAGCTCCCAGATATAGAGGCCTACCCTGAAGGAAAACTGCCACTGAAGAAAGAAAAAGTGAAGGACATGAAGAAAATTCTACCATACATTGAAGACACACACAAAAACTTTTATGAAGAATTAGTCAATTAACATTCTCAGCTCGGGAAAATTAAAATTACATCTTGATAGACGCTATATTAAAATCGACCGCATAGTATGTGTTCTATGTACAATTATTTTCTTATGAATAATAAAATTGCAATTAACAAATTATATTTACAATAACTGTTTTCTCACTCTATAATTTGTTACTCATTATTCATTAAATTTTTAGCAATAAAAAGTAGTTTATGTCAGTTTCCAAGAAAACATATTTTCTTAACTCCATTATTTGTTAAAAGGGCGTAAATCCAATAGCTAATGAAGGTTGTATTTCATATGTACATTAATGAAAAATGTTTAAAAACTGTTTCAGTGACAAACTATAGACCAAAACAAAATTTTAAGACCAATAACAGGTCCAGGATCCAAGGTATTTGTGCAAAACAGTTTTTGTCTCTCCTGTAAAATTAGGATTTTTGGAGTTATGCCCTTTTAACAAACACAGATTCATATATCCTGAAACACTGTCTCCCAGGGAAGTAGCAGCAAGTGGATTTCCTGACAGATTACGTGTAGGGTTAAGAAAAATTGAAAAAGAAATATCTGGCTATCAGAATTCCCTAATAAATATATTTGGTGATCTTATGTCGGTTCATAGGAATGTAGTGCAACTCGTTACACTACAAGATATTGTGACAAATTTGCTACAATTGGCATTACATTAAAATCCTGTTTTGGTTCTTGAAGGGTCCCGCCCATTATGCTTCAAATATTCACCATTGGAGACAGATCTGGTGACTGATGACCAAAACAGGGTTTTGTATGCACAAGGAAAAGCAATAGAAACCTTGTTATATGCAGACAGGCATTAACTTGCTGTATATAAGCTCAAAATGACCTGTTGGTAAGAGTCACAAAATGGGGCACAGAATATATTCTAAATACTACTGTTCTGTAAGATTTGCCGTGGATGGGCCCTGCTAAAAAAAGGTCTCTCTGGATTATATGCTGCATAGCAGGGTACAGTAAGGTTATTTTCCCAATGCTGTCCGGGGCATCTCCAGGCATATCTCTGCTGGTCATTTGGGCTCATTTCGAAACTGAACTCATCACTGAAAACAGTTCTGCCCAGTCAATCTGATTCCAGATCAGATATGCCTGCCCCCATTGCAAACAGGCTGTTGCTATAAAGAGATTCATGAAAGTTGACGTAAGGAGCGTCATAAGCTCAGTACCCTTTCTGTGAGACTCCTGTTAATGGTACTTGTGGTCACTGAAGCACCAGTCACATGACAGGTCAACGATGCTGGTGTATTGATAGCTCTGAGTGTCTTTCCGATGCTTGCTCGGGTCTCACATTATGTTGTCATCTAGGCTGCCTACTTCCTTTTTGTTGTTCTGGTCAGCCATGGTTCACCAGTTTCTGCCAACATAATTGAATAGTAGCATCATTTGTATTTAAATATTGAGGAGTGCACTGATTAATCCGAAGCCAACTACACCTCCTGTCTCAATGCTGACATTTGAGTAGATCCTATACATATTATAAATGCAAAAATGTGTATGTTTGTTACCACATCACGCTAAAACTACCAAACAGATTTGGATGAAATTTGTGTGGAGATAGCTTTCTAAAGTATGTCTGCCTAGGTGTGTTTGCGTCTGTAAATGTGTGGGTGTGTGTGTATTTGTTTACCTTCCTTTTCGTCCACCAAGGTAAGTCTTTCCTCTCCCGGGATTGGAATGGCTCCTTACCCCCTCCCTTAAAACCCTCATCATTTCCTTTTCCCTCTCCTTCCCTTCTGCCTGAAGAAGCAACTGGGTTGCAAAAGCTTGTGTTTGTGTGTGTGTGTGTGTTTTATTTATTTGTGCTACTATCACCACCTGTGCTCTTTCACCTGGTGAGTAATCTTCATCTATTTTTTAATATAAATCATATTCATTGCTAGACTAATGCTATTAGTTGCTTGTTGCTATCAAATTTGAACAGCAGTAACAGTAGAGGACATCAGCAAAAATAACAGTGGTCAAAATTTTGCATTGATTAATTTTGTGCACCTTAAATATATTCTAACAGTTACTTAAAAGCAAAAAGTAATTTTTTCCAATCGTTTCCAGGCACTTGCTCATGTGGGAAAGAAGGAAGAACATGGCTTGGAATCAGGTGATTATTTTAAGTCAGAAGATAAATGCAAGCCAGTTGAAGGAGAGGATGCTCAAATTAGTGAAAATAAGGAAAAGTTTGTTTTGCCTGATGATTCAGTTTCCAGTCTGATTCTCTTTCCATCATCTGATGGTGTTTGTAGTGAAGATAACATACTACAAAATGAGGTAGAAGATTTAAATAGGTCATCCACCTCTGATATTCTTTCACTGCTTGAAAAAGAAGAGGACAATACCACTGTAACTGCAAACAGAGACAACAACCAGGAAGGAAACAAAGAGGTTTGTGATAGATAAAATATTTGGACTATCCTACCATAAAGGCAGGAAATCATCTGCTTCTTTTATTGCATATCCTAAATTGTATGTTGCAGTGTTAGATGTCATTTGCAATAAACAACATGGGAAACTCCTAATTTTAGCCAAGGAAAATAATTGTGAATATTTCCAATATAATTTTAATTAGAGAATGGGGTACTCAGTAAATATTATGTCTTTTTCTTTCTATATCTGCTGGAAGTTAAATAAGAGAGACAGTCTGCATGAAAATTACAAGCTGCAGTGTTGAGTGTGTGCATCCACCAGTTGTAGGTTGTTTGTTTTATGCTTTTCTACTGCTGTTTGGAGATGTTAAGCATTTAAAAGAGTAACTGTAACAGCTAATATTGTGCTCTAAGAAACAGATGAAACATAGATTGCAATTTACAACACAGACTCTTGTTTGAAATTGGAGTTTAACAAGACCTGTTTCTCTGAAATTGTACTTTTGTTATGTATCTGCCCAAAAATGAAGCAATATAGATATGTGCACCCAAGATAGTAAACCCTAGATTATCTACCATTTTGCATTGCCAATACTGATATTTGGTGTAGGTAGATAACTACTTTATTACCTACCCTAGCAAAATTTCCTAAAAGAACAGACACCAAATCAATAATTGTAATTTTGCCCCAAACAGGCAACTGAAAATTTCAATGCAGACACATTAATACACTCAATCCCTTGTGGAATCTCATATAGGCTGCAAGCAAGAGAAATTAATGGACAGGGGGCACTACAATCATAGTGTGCTTCAAGTTGAGAATTTGGTTTTGAAGAGAAGCGTGCTGGGATAGCCTAATTGGTTAAGGCAACTGCTAGCCCGAAGCAGGAAATTCAGGTTTGAATCCTGGTCCAGCACAAATTTTCAACTTTGTCATTGAATATATTTCAATACCCTGAAATGTTTAAATATTTCGAATTCACAAAAATTAGTATTCTTTTGCTAAGAGGAATAAATGTCAACACCCACTGAAATTATGTGACAATGCATACAACTCTATTATCAGAAGAATATTTGAAATGAAAGGAGAAAATTCATTAATTATAATGATTTCTTAAGAGACACAAAGAAGTGAAAGGATTTCCCACACATACTCATGTTCAGGCGAAAAACCATCATCATTATTAGAGACTGATTCTGCACTTCAACATTCAGTCTGGAGCATTGTCCCCCTTATAAAATTTCTCCACGATCCCCTATTCAATGCTACACTGATACCTCATCTAATATTAAACTTGTTACTTCAAAATCATTCTTGACTGAATGCAAGTACTTTCTCCTCGGTCTACCTTGACACCACTTTTCCTCTACTGCTGAAAGCAAGAGTTTCTTAGATAACGTTAGTTCTCCCATGCATGTAACATTACCCTACCATCTCAGCCTATTTGCTCTAACTACCTCATGTGTGGTGTTCATTCTAAGTTTTTCCTTGCTTTCCTCATTAGAGTTACCCTCCTGCCTCTGTTTGCATCTGTTTGTACCTGCAATTGTTCTTGCTACTTTCATCTCTGCAAAATAAGGTAACATGTATCCACCCAACTTTCATTCCAATACAACAAAGTAGGTTAAAAGATAGAGCGATGTGTTGCTATCTTAGTCTTGGTACTGACTTTCTTCTTGCAGAAGAGAGTAGATCTTAGCTGAGCACACACTGCATTAGCTTTTTCACTGTTTGATTCCACTTCTTTCACTATGTTGCCATCCTGTGAGAAAACACATCCTAAGTACTTGAAACTCTCAACCTGTTCTAACTCAGTTACTCCTATTTGCCACTCTGACTGTTTAAATTTCTTTCCCACAGATATTACTTTCATTTTTGAGATGTTGATCTTCACACCATAACCCTTACACCTCTGATCTAGCTGTGAAATATTATACTGCAACCGTTCAATCGAATCTTCCATCACAACTAAGTAATCTGCATATGCAAAGCTGCTTATTTTATTTTCAGTTATTTTAATCTCATCCTGGCAGCTTTCAGCATATTATTCCCCCTGCCCCCCCCCTCCACCGCCTAAATAAATAGTTGGATTTTTGGATTCATTGTAAGACTACTTGGGAAATGTAATCCATCAACAAAGGGGTTACAAAACATTTGATTGACCAATACTTGAATATTACTAATCAGTTTGGGAGAAACAGGATTAATAAAAGTGATTGAGAAGCTCCAAAGAAGAGGAGCACACTGCATTATAAGTTCCTTTAGTAAGTACAAAGGTGTCATGGAGTGATCAGCAAATTCCAATGGCAGATTCTGCAAGAGAGGCATTCAGTATCACAGTATGGGCTACTGCCAAAGTGCAGGACATGTACCTTTACTTTCTCCTATGAACCACAAGAGCTTTTGTGTACACAACACTTGTCATTGTTAGGATGTTCATTTAACAATTCAGCCATTCATTTGGGTTTCTACTAAACTCTTTCTGTGATTTTTTTCTCTTTCCGTAAACAAAAACTAAAGAGATTACTACGTAAGAAGTATATTTACTGTACTCAGTTTTAGTGTGACTAAAATAACGCACATGAAATGTTGATTGAAACTAGGAAACAATTAAAATATCGTGCACCTACTTTGCTTCAGAGTTTAAAAGCAAACTTGTGTGCAAGACCAATGCCATCCAGACTGCAATAATATTTAATAAACACCGTCATTGCCATAACTGAAAGTCAGTAGTTGTTGAGGCTAACATGGAAAGGTACTGAAGAGCACAAACTCATTGCACCTCAGTCAGGCAAAATTGAGTGGAAAAATAATTTGGATGACAAGTTTCATCTGTGCGAGTAACGGCAGAGTTTATGCAGGTGGTAAAAATTTTTGTGTGGATGGATTAGATCACTAACATTTTACAGTAGCCATGAAGGAAGAAAGTACGAAGATCATTAAAATATGGCAAATAATATGCTTCTGTTGTATATCTTTAGATCTTAGCCTTATTTTATGAAATTAACAATAACACTGTTGTGTTTTGTTTCAGAGGGAGAATGTTCCTGAAGAAGAGAAAATGATAAGACAGGAAATAAACATTCATCTTAAGCCAAAAGTGAAAGAAACTGAAACAAGCAGCAGGAGAGAGAACCTTCTGACTGAATCATTACAAAAAGAAAACACTGAAATCATAACAACCCATAATGATGCATACAAAAAAGTTGAGAGTGTTCCAACAACACAAATAGAAATAGAAGAAAGTCAACAAAAGGCAACAACTATGCAATATTTTGAACACACTCCAGTGCTAGGGGATTTATCATATGAAAAAATCAGAGAGACAGAACTTCAAAAGTCTGATGAGGATGTAAAAAGTTATGATGACCAAAGTAGCATTATTGATGGCACTGAATATGATAACATAAAAAGTGATGATACTACTCTTGTAAATTATCAACACCCCGAACAAATTTCAGATATATCTGGACTTCAAGAGGAATGGGTATCTGAACTTCATGGTATTACTCAGATAACAGCAAACAAATCTTTATTTGGTGAGAGTTCTGAAATTTTATTGCATGAAGAGGTTAGACCAAAGATTGTTAAATCTGATATAAAAAATGATGAGCCCCATACTACTGACCATAGAGAACATCTCAGTGACAACAGCAATCAAATAGTGGTGACTCAAGGTCACTACCATGAATATCAAAATCTAAATATATCGACTAAACATTTTTTACAGTCCCACCATAATGATTGGGCTCTAGGTCAAGAAAGCATGACTGACATTACAGAAAATGAGTCTTTGTATGAGAACTCTGATAATGTATCACTTGCTGAAACTTCGCCCAAGTTGGTTGTCTGTGGCTCTAGCAAGGATACTTTTAAAAAAGTGGTACATAATCAGATTTTCTTCCCAAAGACTGATAAACTAGGATACTTGAAGACTGGAAAAATTACTGATCATGTAAGTAAATTCTGAATTTTAATTACTTATTACATGTTTACAAGAAGTCAAAAATTGATGTTTTTGTGTTTTCAGCTTTACATTAAAAAATTTCATGTGTCATTTCAGTATTAAGAGTAAATATAACACAATGTGCTATATGGGAAAATCTGTTATTATAGAGCAGACTTGAAGCTAGTCATTATTGGATTGTAATAGTTATTTTGTTCTCTAGGAAACAACCAATCCAGTTACAATTTCTTACATAGTTGTGCAAAACACTATTGTAGTAATATGTAATACAGTTCAGCAGATACATTAAATAATTCTAATATTTTGTTCACTAATTTGGAAACAAAGTTCTTATTCATTAACAATAGAAAGCCTAAGTTAGAATTCGACAATATAATGAGGACAGCCTGAAACTCACTACAAGAACAATCCTCAACCCCCAGACAGGCATTAAAAAAGACACACACACACACACACACACACACACACACACACACACACTAACCTTACAGCTTTTGTCCATATCAATACAGAACACACACTCTTATTCACACCATCAATGTAACAACTCAATAACATACAACAGTCATCTCCAGCTGCTGCATTCTGAGTAACACTCTGCAGTTAGTGCAAGTCAGAGTGGGAAAGGGGGGGGGGGGGCATTAAAAGCAAGGGTTGGGATATGTAGAGTTCTGCCAAATTTATGAGAGATGCAGGATAGAGAGGTTGGAAACTGTTGGATGTGGATTGGGCTGGGCAATGGTTTACAACAGATTGAGGCTTTTCTTTTGGCCGTACTTTGGCAATAGTCATTCATTCTGATGGGCAGCTGGTTAGTAGTCATACCAATGCATAAAGCTGTGCAGTTGACTTGGTTGTAGGCCAAAAATGTTTACAGTTCACCACAATGTTCTGTATGGTGCATTTAAAGCATTACCTTGTTATCTCAGAGTTTAGTGTAATTTCTGGTAACTCAGCATCTGGCATAGCAATAATGCACCAACATCTAGATTACGTCGAATATGAGCAGCTGGACTCAATTAATGTGTATGCTACTAGTTTGAAATAATGCAGAGCAACCCCAGGTAAGTTTGAATCAGTTATTTAATACAACACTTCAAATAAATAGACAGTTTAACACTTGAACAATAATCACTTTCAGCAATAAGCAGTCAACATTCTGATGAGCATAGTGACTTTTGAAATTTGATTAAAAACTGTAGCCTCTGTGAGCTGCCTTTATATACAATTTGCCCTGTATTGTTAGAGTTGTTAAATCTATGAAATTATTAACTTAAAATCAAGTTTTCTTAATCTTACTGACATTTGATATTCTATAAAACAAGCTTAAAATGTCTTTATCTTTCAATAACATTTATATCTTTGTAAATGTGTCTAATTACCAAAAATATATTTAAATATAAGAAGCAACAAGAATATTACATTAATCTTTATGACCTAAAAAAAAAGAATTAATAAGAAACTGTTCGTAACATTTATGTAGTTATTTTTCATGACTATTTTCAATTCAGTGGTTTTCGGCTCATTGAACTATGTCAGGTGCACAGTTTGGTCCTGAAGTCAACTAGCTTTAAGGAATTGCCAAGAAAGCAGAAGACGTGGATGTCACCTAACCCTCTCCTGAGAGAATTCCAGCTAGATCATGTTATGATAAAGAGGAAATTTCATAAGGAAATCCAAAATGTCAAGAGTCCTCACAGGGGCAAACCTCGACTCTAACTGCTACCTATCTAAAGTGAAACTGAAGATCAACCCAAGAGTAACTTTCAGAGGAAAAACCTTACATGACGGAAATATGATCCAGAGAAAATAAAGGAGAAGAAGGAGGAATTGAGCAAGCTAATCAGGGACCTAGGACTGGAAACAGAGCTAAGACTCTCATAACCAAGGCAGAGATACTTGTTCCTGGTGTTACGATGAAAAAGCACTGTTGGTGGAATGAGGAGTTTTATAAATTACTGCAGATGAGGAAGAAGGTGTGGCACATCTGGAAATCAAAAAAAGATTAAGAACCTGGCAGCACTTTATGGAAATTAGAAAGATAGTATCCAAGAAGGTCGAACTTGAAGACAAAAATGGGAACATGGCATACAGTAATAGGGGCAACTATAAGATACTAGCAGAATACTTCTAGGTACTACTAAATGCAAAGAACCACAACGAAAGATGGTGTTCATTGGTAGACCAAATTCATCCTCCAACCCTGACTGTAAACCCTACTCATAAGTGAGATCCACGCAATAGTAACTCACATGGAAAACTTCAATGTATCAGGTGAAAATCAGATAACAGCTGAATTATGGAAGTATGCTAGCAAAACCACAATTGTCTCACTCCAAAAATGTTTTGGGGAAATTTGGAAGAAAGGAGTCATTCCATAGGAATGGAAAATGGCCTTAATACACCCTCTTCACAAAATATATCCTAACGTGACCCCAACAACTACAGAGGGATCTCTGGTCAATATAACCTACAAGATATTGTCCATAGCATTATTAAAAAGAGCAGAACCTCAGTTAGATTTCCAAATTGGGGAATATCAAGCAGGGTTTAGGAAAGGAAGATCTTACCCTGAGTGGATCTTAAATATTAGAAACATTCTAGCATATCAGAAATAGAGGGCAAAACTGTGCATTATGACGTTTGTAGACTCCCAAAAAGCTTAAGATTCCATAGCCAGAGTCTCGTTATTCTATATTTTGGTGGAGTTTGGTTTGAACAGGAAAACTCTAAAGATCACTAAGGAGACACTCACGAATAAGTCCTCTCCCCTCTGTTGCTCAACTGTGCACTTGAAAATGTTGTGGGGGAATGGAATACAAAAACGAAAGGAGCAATAAGACTTGAAAAAAGGAATCAGGATGTTTGCATTTGCTGATGACCTGGCACTGCTCGAAGGAAGCCAAAGAACAAATCGCCGAATTACAAGAACAGGCAGAGAAGATAGGGCTTACGTTTTCTTTTGGGGGAAAAAAGAAAGAGAGATAATTATGAATATTCTACACTCTCCTACAAGAATTAAAGTAGGAACTCAGAAAACAGAGGTGAGGAGAAGTTGTACCTACGAGGATGGATTGCATGGAACAACCTTGAAGGGAAAGCAGTGGAAGCAAGAAGAACCAAGATAGAACTAGCCTTCCAGATAGCCAAAAATACAAACAACAAGAAAACCCTCTCTTGGAACACCAAAATAAAGCATTATAACACAGTAATTAAGCTGGAAGCACACTATGCAGCACAGACACTAGTCATGGAAAGGAATGGGCAAATGGAAAAATGGAAATCAAATTTTTTAGGTAGATGATGGGTCCCAAATTCCAGAATAAAAACAAGTTACGTATTTATATTTTTTTTAAAACACAGTTTCGATCGCTAGAGAATTTTTATTGTTCTTAGGCAACTGGTTTCAGTCTGTTTGTGAGACCATCTTCAGGCCGACTGCAAGACAGTAATGTTATAGTAATGAAACCCTTTACGTTAATTGAGAGAGGCTCTGGGCCAAATGGACCCTGAAAGACTAACTAAACAAATCTTTGACTTCTTCTACAAAAAAGAAAAACAAAAATAACAATTGGTTTAAGTAAGTAGAAAGGGGTCTGAAAGAATTCCAGAGTACAGAAGTCATTTTAAGGAATAGTAAAGCCAAGACCATGTCCAAAGACAAAACTAAGAGGTTACAAGATAAGATCAACAACAGGAAACCGATTGAGGTATCAGAGGAGGAAAGGAAGAAGAGATCATTTAGAATGAAGGACTATTGGGAGAAAAGGAAAGCACTAGCATCTAAGAAGTGATTGATTTGATGTACCCCAAACATAGGTGATTCAAAAAAAGAGAAAAGGGGTGTGTGTGTGTTGGGGGGGGGGGGGGGCAGGTAAAATGTAGTACAGACGACTAAGAAATGAAATTGACAGAAAGTGCAATCTGACTAAGCAGAAGTGACTAGAGGGCAAATGCAAGTCTGTAGAAGAATGTATGACTAGGGGTAAAAAGATACCACCTATAGTAAAATAAAAGAGACATTTAGAGACAAAAAAAAGCAGTGGTATGAGTACTAAGAACTTAGAGGGAAAACCAGATTTGAGCAAATAAGAAAAAGCTGAAAGGTGGAGAGAATATAGGGGTCTCTACAAAGGAAATGAACTTCGAGACAGTATTGTAGGAAGGGAAAAGGAAATAGGTGAAGATAAAAGAGGAGCTATTATTGTCAGAGAAGAATTTCACAGAGCACTGAAAGATATTAGTTGAAACAAGGCTCCTGGAGTAGACAATGTTACCTCGGAGCTACTGAAGTGTCTGTAAGTGCCAGCCATGACAAAACTATTTCATGTGGTGTGCCTCATGTATGAGACAGGTGAAATACCCTCAGACTTGAAGAAAAATGCTATGATCCTAATTCCAAAGAAAGAAGATGCAAACAGGTGTGATATGACAGAACAATCAATTTAGTAACCCATGTTTGTAAAATTTTGACATGTATTACTTATTGATGAGTGGAAAATCTTGTGGAAGCTGACCTCAGGGACAATCAGTTTGGATTGAGGAGAAATGTAGGAACTCAAGAGGTAATACTTTCCTTATGACTTATCTTAGAAGATAGGCCAAGGAAATGCAAATGTATATTTGTAGCTTTTGTAGATCTGG
The DNA here is from genome assembly GCA_026315105.1 of Locusta migratoria. Classification (NCBI taxonomy): domain Eukaryota; kingdom Metazoa; phylum Arthropoda; class Insecta; order Orthoptera; family Acrididae; genus Locusta; species Locusta migratoria. Next base: position 48,485,582 of record CM048747.1, read on the forward strand.
AGACAGCTTTTGAGAATGTTCATTGGAACACACACTTTCAAATTTTGTAGGTAGCAGGAGTGAAATATATGGAATGGAAGTTTATTTACAACTTTTCAGAAAGGTTATTTACTACTTATACAGAAAGAGTCGAAGGGCATGAATGGGATGCAGTGATTGGGAAGTAAGACAATGTTATAGCCTTTCCCCAATGTTATTCAATCTATACATTGAGAAAACTGTGAAGGAAAGTAAGGCAAAATTTGGAGACATTATTAAAGTTCAGGTTGAAAAGATAAATACTTTGCATTTTGCTGGTGGCATAGTAATTCTATCAGATACAGCAAAGGACCTGGTAGAGCAACTGAACGGAACTGACAGTGTCTTAAAAGTAGCATACAAGATAAACATTAATGAGAACAAAACCAGGGTAGTGGAATGTAGTCTATGATGCTGAAGGAATTAGATGAGGTAATCAAACAATAAAGATGGTAGATTTCCATCCTATAGACTACAGGCTCCCATCCTACATCAAAGACACAAACCACTTTGTGGAACACCTCAAATACATTCCTATGCCTCTCCCTCCTGAAAGCTTCCATGTGACCATAGATGTCACATTCCTCTACACAAACATCACCAACACTCATGCACTATCAGCCTTAGAACACTACCTTTCCCAAAGCCCACCTGAAAGCCTCCTAAAAACTTCATTCTTTGTCACACTTGCTAAATTCATCCTCAACCATAATTATGTCACCTTTGAGGACTAGACATACAAACAAATCAGGGGAATAGCTGTGGGGCACAGAATGGCACCTTCCTATGCCAACCTCTTCATGGGCTGCATGGAAGAGACATTCCTCGAGATGCAGCTCATGGTTTGGTATAGATGACATCTTTGTGGTCTGGACTCATGGTGAAGAAACCCTTCTGAACGTCCTCAAGACCTTAACTCCTTCTCTAACCTAAAATTCACCTAGTCCTTCTTTAGAACTCAAGCCACCTTCCTTGATGTTGACCTTCACCTTGTTAAGTCCACATCCACAACTCAGTCCATATTAAACCCACAAACAAGAGTACCTCCACTATGATAGCTGCCATCCCTTCCACATTAAACGATCCCTTTCCTACAGCCTTCGTCATTCATGGGAAACGTTTCTGTTCCAGTGATGAATCCTTCACAACCTACACCAACAACCTGTCCAATGTTTTCCTCTCTCACAACTACCCCACAGACCTTGTCTGCAAGTAGATCTTCCGAGCAGTCCATTCCTCCCCTTACAGCAACAATGTTCCTACCACAGACCACCCAGAAGCATCTCCCAGCACCATCCTGGCCTGGAATGCCTCAACAAATTTCAACCTCAGGGCTATGACTCACTTAAGCAATGACCTGAAATGAGAGCATTGCTTCAAAGGGTCCTTCCCACACCACCCAGAGTAGCCTTCTGCCGTCCTCCCAACTTCTCCAACATCCTCGTCAAAACTTACAACATCCCAAAACCACCCTCCCTATGGTTTCTACCCTTGTAACCAATCCCACTACAAAACCTGCCCCATGCTTCCTCCCTCAACCACATACTCCAGCCCCACAACAGGAAAAACCTACCCTGCATTCAAGGGAGGGCCACATGAAAAACAATGCATGTCATTTACCAACTGAAATGTGTCCACTGTGCATCCATTTGTGTTGGTATGACCACCAACAAATCAGCTGAACGCATGAACGGTAACAGACGGACTGTTTGTTTGGGGAACACCCAATATCCTATGGCAGAGCATGACCTTCAGCATGATTCCGGAGACCTTGGTACATTTTATGCCATACATGTCTTTTGGATACTACCACCAAAACCAGAGCTACAGAGATGGGAACTTCTCCCCCTCCTCCATCCTCAACTCACTTATTCATTACTCATTTTTCATCTCCTTCCCTGCCTTCCTCTCTTGTGTGTGTGTGTGTGTGTGTGTGTGTGTGTGTGTGTCATAGCTGATGAGAAGGTACTGAACAGAATTGGGGAAAAAAGAAAGTTGTGGCATACCTTGGCAAAAAGAAGGGCCTGATTGGCAGGACAAATTCTTAGACATCAATGTATCATGAATTTAGCATTGGAGGGAAGTGTGTGGGGTAAAAATTGCAGAGGGAGACAAAAGGATGAATGAAGTAAGCAGGTTCAGAGTGATTTAGGTTGCTGTTCATATGAGGAGATGGAGAGGCTTGCTTACGGTAGAGTAGAGAAGAGAGGTGCATCAAACCATTCTCTGGACTGAAGACCATAACAACACATTAACAAGTTCAGGAATGAGGGTGACATGACAGCTTCGTCATCCATGGATGATTCACTTCATTCTGCTATCAGGCTACTCATGATCAAATTTGCATCTGAATGTCACCTTAACGTGATGATCTATATCTCTGTCTACACTCTCATTCTGCCTCGTAAATGCCACATCCCTTCTCAAATTCAGATCACTATATTTTGACACATTGGGCACTTCATCATTATGAGCCATAGTACCAATTCTACAGTTAACACATCAGCACTTTCCTACAAACACAGTTAACTAGCTTAAAAAGAATAATACTTATCAGACTCTTCCAGTGATGTACACCACTGATTTGACCACCAAGTACTTGTTTGTTCTTCTTGAGAGTCACTATTGGTTAAGTCTTCTTCATCTCCCCTTAATCTTATTGGAATCAATTGTCCATCAATTTTTTGATCTCCTTGTGCTCATGTTCCCCTTTCAATAATCTGAAACTCAAAACATTTGAGGTACTGTCAAATGAGGTGATTGTGGACAGTTTTGAGATTATTTTCACTATAACTTTCATAGGTTTTGTCAGATTTAATTGTGTTTAGTGTTGAGATATATGTATAACCAATAAAATTTCCTAGAAACAGAATGTCTATGTGCACCTACTTTTGCCAGAGACAAATAAAGTGTCCGAAATCACCCTAGTCCATGGGGTGATTTTGGAAACAAGTGTATTTTTAATTTCTGTTTGGTGTTTTGAAGTGTATGGGGTGATATCAGACACAAATTGACTTTCTTTTTATTCTACTTTCTTTCTGTTTGATTTTAGTGACTTTTAACATATTTTAAGGATGCCCATCATTAAAATAAGGGATAAGGACTGAGATAAGGAATTTTATTTATTAAAGGTAAATTCTTATTTTCTATATGTTAATATGCCGCACAGAATATCTCAAACTGCTTTCTTTAAAATTTCCAGGTCATAATTACACCAATCTTTAATACCTTTCTTACTTTTATACATCCTCGGCATTGTCGGAAATCACCTCAAAAAGTACACAATTTCGAAAAAAACGTCTGTTACTTTGAAACTTTTCACGAAACTCATGACAAACTGGTACAAAACTTCTCACAGTGCCGTAGCCTACTGATCTCATTGGCAACTGACACTACAATACTTTCTACCAGTCGCAACAACAGAAATTTCTGCTCCATAACACAGCAAGAACTTTTGACAATGTGACTATCTGACTGATTATTGTGTTGGTAAACAAGAGATCCAAATGCAGAAGCATGGGACGTAGAAATTACATTCTCATGCATAAAATAACTAGTCGCAACAACAGAAATTTCTGCTCCATAACACAGTGAGAACTTTTGACAATGAGACTGTCCGACTGATTATTGTGTTGGTAAACAAGGGATCCAAATGCAGAAGCGTGGGACGTAGAAATTACATTCTCGTGCATAAAATAAGCAGTTCGTGGAGGTGGAAATTAGTGCTAATATGTTGTTATGCAGCGGAAAGAGAAGATAAACAGTATTGTCCAAAATCACCCCGGTGTCCGAAATCACCCCGTTTGATGATACCTCTTTCTCTACACCAATGATCCAGTTCTACAACAATCTTGACAGTCCTCTCCACCGCCTCACCTCTACTGACATTTAGTGCCTAGTGTCTCCCCCCCTCCTCCCATCCAGCACAGCACATCCAGCATCTTTGTCATTTTCAAATTTCTGGGGGTTATTTTACTTCATTCCAGGCTGATTTGTAGGTGCATATAAGGTATGTGCATCAGATACGAATTCTGATGTTTACTTTAACTGTGGGATTTTAATTCACACAGTAAATACACCAAACAACTTCACATCACAAACAAAATTCTCAAATATTTCAAAGAACTCAACTGTTAGACAACTGAATGTTGCTTGACATAACTCCTTGACTTAAGTTTATGACTAACTCACTGGCTCTAACTTCTTAACCAAAGGTCTCTGCAACAAAGTTATATATGTAGGTTTTGAAATGATAGCAACATTAATACACATTGTTGAGCAATTAAATTTCTGATTTAAAATTAAAAAAAAAATATTGCATTACAATCTGTTTCTCATCTGCTTACATAGATAAAAATCCAGTGAATATTAAACATATGATAAAATCAGGTACATCTTTTTTGATACACTGTAATATTTGCAATATATCAACTACTAACAGTGTTAGTTACAAAAAGTCATTTTGTGAATTAAATGTGCTAAGAAAAATTATGCAATATTTACAGAGCTTATTTGCAAAGTAATATATACAATCTAAAACTACACAGTTGTTTAATTGTTCACACAAGAAACAGTTTATTATTGTAATGAAATATCCGAATGAGTAAACACATAAAATATATGGAACACTTAGGAGGTCGTGCATAAACAAATGTACTGCATAATTATATTCAAATATCCTTATTTTACATAATAATTAATTGTGATTGTTACACAAGAATATTGGCCTAGTTTTTGTTAATTAACAGATCATTTATGCTATTTACATTTATATTAGCATATCTCAGCATAATTAATAAACATAGCAATGAGGCATAACCCATAAATTAACAATTAAAATTAATTAATTAATAGACATAGCAATGAGTTGTAACCCACAAATTAACAAGCAATGAAACTATAACTGTTGTAACTTATAATTAACAAGCAATTTAATTATTTTGCAAAGACATTTTTATCCTCGTCCAAGGTTGATGTTAACATTTACAGATAATTAGGCTTTTCCTCTCCTGGTCAGATGCACAAAACTAGCAAATCAGGCATTTGATACTGGTGTATTCTAGTCAGTGTGAATGACGTATATTTCAGTCCCGTAAGCAACAAGCTCTGGAAGGGCTAGTCCTGACGTTTCCTAATTCGGTTCCGTCACAAGCTTAAACTACACCATTAAAGGCCAGGCCACATGTGAGGGAAGCCATGTGATTTACCAACTCTGCTGTAATCACTGCATAATTTTTTTAATTGGTATGATTACCAGCTAGCTGTCCATCAGAATGAAACTGCAACCCCAAACTGTAGAGAGAGAGAGGGGGGGCTTTTTTATTTGAGCAATGCAATTTAATTATTCATAGTTCTTTAATGATTAGAGTATCAATGTCTGTTAGCAAATTATCTGTGCTCCATGATTAACAGATGTTTGAAATGAATGTGCTATATTTACTTTCAGGATACTGTGAACTCCCTAACAACATTATTATCTGACAAATATTCCACCCAAGAACAACTTGCCAGTTATTTTGATAAACTTGACAGTGCCAGGTATAAAAGTAATAAACCCTTTTAAAGTATTACTAATATGAGGCACAATTTGTATTTTACACTAATTAATGAATTTTGTTTGCATTTGTCAGGTGCAAGCTAATGCAAGATATTCTGAAAAAGGATGATAAGATTGATCAGTTAAAGAAAAAAATTGATGTGCTAGAAAATGAAATAAGGTACATTAATAGAGAGAACACTGTGTTAACGAATATCTTAGCAAACTGCAACAAGCGGGTATGTTTCAATCAATAAATATATAAAGTTACACTTTGAAATAATGTTATTAATTGATTGTATGTGTGTATTGGCTACTTTGTGATAATGTTTACTGATATTATGTATGAATCAATCATTTCTGATATTTCTCTTTATAAATTGTAAACATAGTAATATAATTATAGTAAAAAATGAATAATTTATTTTAGAGAACAGGATAGGGAATTACTTCTATACTATGATAACAAAGCTTCAATACCTTAGCTGAAAACTGGTATTAATCTTTCAGAAAGAACTTTTTTATTTGGGCTCCACAGTAATCATAACAGTGGTTTTAAGTCCATATCCTCTTAAATATGACTGTAGGTCATTTTCAAAGCATAAAGTGCATTTCTTCTCTGAATAGGGCAGTGATAGGCAGTATGCAGTACTGGAGTTCACTAATACTTTGGGAGATCTATACATTGCAGGTGTATCTTATAATAGTTTTTTATACTACATTAAAACTACATTTTGTGTACATCACCTTGTTATCTCGGATGTTCAGTGGTAGATCTCGTAGATTTAGTAGCTCACCTGCCTTTAAATAATTATGAAAACATCAGGACGACGGATTCTTGGACGTCAAGGAAACTACCATGACATGTTTAATTTTATTTATATACTTGATAAAACACACAAATAGAAGCTGTCATGATATTCACTGACTGTGTTCTACGTAATGACAAAACTAAGACTGCTTGTTGACTACAACTCAGTGACTAACTTGTTACTCATAGAGACAAACTTATACTGACTGCATTCGTGCCAATTCGCACGTATTAATACATACTATATTTTTTAGAACATTCTAGAATACGGAAATAGTTAAATACAGTTTTAATAATTTGTTTGTGGAACATGAATGAATATTGCCTCAAGTAAAGATACACAAAATTATGACAAATGTAATAATATGATTTTCATTTCAAAACAAAGCAATAGAAAAGATAGTAAGTAAATAACAATTAGAGCAGTATTAATATATGTTTCATTATTTAAAATAGTTAAATTAAAGTAATAATTATGCAATTTTACAGTCAGCAAAGTATTACATTATGGTCAATACATTACATAAGAAATAAGATAATGTTAGTTATTAATTTCATTAACAAACACATTATTATTCAACATTACAATTTTTAATAATTTATTAATTAGTTTAGTTTATTAGCAGGCCCAAGTAATGCAGTGATTAAATCAATATGACCAGGTAGTGGTGTTATGAAATGCTTATGTAATATAAATATGGAATATTAGGGCACAATACCACTATCAAATGTGGTATCATACACTTCATTATTATAAATGAATGAGACTTTCCATGCCAAATACATTACAATCTGCATCTAACTAGAAAATTTCTTGATGTGGCAAAATTTTTATAAGTGGTCTAATATCTGGAATAATTGCTTTGCTTATATTGAATATGAAATGAAAGCATCAAGGCTCTAGTTTTGGGACCACTGAAATGATGAAACTGGTGTATTGAAATAATGCTGCTTATTATGCTGCAGTGTCACTATCAAAGTATCATCTTTTACTGTGGGCTATGACAATTAAATCATCATTTAACATTGTAATGTCATTACTTACAATTACATTTGTTTGAGGTTACAGTGAACACTTCTTTATTTGTACAGTACATTGAATGAAACACACAATCCAGACAAATTCGATTCATTGTGCAACAAATATACAGAACTCAGCTGAATAAATATGTAGAATACATTTTAATTAATTTCATAAAAGGTAAATTGTTTCTGATCATATTACCACAAATTTTAATAGTTATGTAATTTATGAATGGAAGAAAATTTTTGTAGGTGGTCTAATAGCTGAAATAATTGGCTTGTTTATATTGATGTCTTTTTCTTCAATTGACAATTTAGTTGATTATGAAGTAATTGAACTATTTAGAAGAAAGTAAAAGCATGAAAAGGAAATATGTTAATACGCAGTGTTACTTCATTTACATAATGTACTGGATAAAATACAGAAAATATTTTGATTTTTTGTCAGTTAAAATTGTTAGACTAGAATAAATGATATTCACAGAATATATGACATCAACTGTGCATGGGGAAAGCTGAAAATGTGTACCCTGCTGGGATTCAAACGCAGGTCTCCAGCTTTCTAGGCTGTTGCGCTGACCACTACACCACTGGGGACACGGTGATCACTGCACCTGCAACGACTACCTAAGCACACCTCCCATCAGACACAAATTTCCAGCTCTACTCTGCCCACAGTACTCAAACTATTGAAGTGTGGAAGTATAAAAGAGTTAAAGCTTGTATATTAATTTTTGTGTTTTCATGTGTTGGTAATAATTTCAAATATAGTGATATGATTTGTTTGAAAAAAATTATGTATACAACTAGTAAAATAATTTCTTTCTTTTTAACAGGAAAGTGATTTGGATATCATGGAACAAGAAAACCAGAAAAATAAATTATTTAAAAAGAAAGAGAAAATATCTGAAAAATTTAAACGAGAAGGACAACAGTTGGAGGTAAATTATTGTCTTTTAATGTATATGCATGCACACATTTTTGATTAAGCAAAAAAGATTTCTACCTAAATAATGTTTCAATTGTGCTCTAATTGCAGAAGTGATAATCTTTCAAGAAACTACATGAACACAGCACTCATTCCTCTGACATCTGTAGAATATTATTGTCATTTTAAACGTATATATTTTATTTTATATATAAAAAATAGACGAAGATTACTCACCAGGCGAAGGAGCTTAGGTGGTGATAGTAGCACAAATAAAACTCACCAGGCGAAGGAGCACAGGTGGTGATAGTAGCACAAATAACACACACACACACACACACACACACACACACACACACACACACACACACACACACACAAATGCTAGCTTTCGCAGCCTAGCTGTTTTGTCAGGCAGAAGGAAAGGAGAGGGAAAAGGAAATGATGCGGTTTTAAAGGAGTGGGTAAGGAGTCATTCCAATCCCAGGACAGGAAAGACTTACCTTGGGGGAAAAAAAGGAGGGTAAACAAATACACACACACCCACACATTTAGGAGTACTTCTGTCTGTGTAAATGTGTGGGTGTGTGTGTATTTGTTTACCCTCCTTTCTTTCCCCCAAGGTCTTTCCTGTCCCGGGATTGGAATGACTCCTTACCCACTCCTTTAAACCCTCATCATTTCCTTTTCCCTGTCCTTTCCTTCTCCCTGACAAAGCAGCTAGGCTGCAAAAGCTAGCATTTGTGTGTGTGTGTTTTATTTGTGCTACTATCACCACCTGTGCTCCTTCGCCTGGTGAGTAATCTTCGTCTATTTTTTATATACAACTTTTCCTGCTAGGAATTTTTCGTCAATAATACTCGTATCATATATTGTATTTTATTTTGATAATATAGTAATAAGGACAGTTTACAACTCACCGCAAAGACGTGTCAACGAGCTGCAACCGGCACATACAAAAGACACACACATACAACACTTTCAACTATTGGCCACGGCCTTCTTCAGAAAATAGAACATCCACGCAATCACACAGGCACACAACACAGTCATACAACCATCACCTCCGGCTGCCGCACTTCGAAAGTTAACAATGTAGTGACATTTACAATTACAACCAACTTAAAAGTGAACAGCTCTTTAAATTTTCAAATATTCAAACATAAATTGAGCAAGGATTTCGGTAGAAATACACTGCAGTGCACCACATGTGCTTTGTGGCCTGAGCTTGACCGTGGCTGTGGGAAGGCAGGACTGACCAGACTGGGAAGTCAGTCCGATGTTGCAGTGGGCTGGCTGAGCTGGGGCGGACTGGCGAGCCACACAGCAGACTGACCACCAGGAATGGGCTACCTTACCTGTGGTGGGCTGCGACATGCTGCCATGCATGCCTCTGCTTACCACATGCACCATGCCACCTATTTCTGCATTATTATTTTTTAACCACCTCTACCTCGAAGTGCAGCAGCTGGAGGTGATGGTTGTATGACTGTGTTGTGTGCCTGTGTGATTGTGTGAACGTTCTCTTTTCTGAAGAAGGCCGTGGCTGATAGCTGGCAGTGTTGTATGTGAGTGTCTTTTGTATGTGCCTGTCACAGCTCATTGCCACATCTTTGCGGTGAGTTGTAAACTGTCCTTATTACTATATTATTAATTCCAACTTGGGCTTTCCATTATTATTTTATTTTGAGGAGTAAAACCTTTTATTTATTTATTTATTTATTATTGACTCTCCTTTCTTTCACTTACATAGTTAGTATGGTTTACAACTAAAAGCAAATCTTGAATTGACTGTTCAAACTGAGTTCTATTAGGTGGCATTTTTCTAGCTTTCTTACCTGTCTTCAAACTATGTTGCCACCACTTGTGCTGGGAATGCATTCCTTTCCCAAGCATAGGGCTGCAGATAAGCAAATCAGTAAGTCAATCAACATTCTTCCTGGTGTGGTTGAAGACTTTGGGGCACACATTGGGCACACACTTTGCACAAGTGCAATCGTTCCTTCATGATGGTGTGAACACTTCCAGTGCTCACTTCGACCACAGTGACTATGGCTTCCACTGTCACTCAGTGATTCTGGGTAATTAGTACATCAACCAGCTGGATGGTATTGCAGCGTGGTGTTCCAGACTGTGCATCATCGGCTAACAACACCCGACCTTCCCTGAAGCGCTTGTGTTACACCTTGACCCTTCCACTACAGGATAGGCTAAGGAAGGGCAAACCTACGGTTTTGGCATTTGTAGATTTGGAGAAAGCTTTTGAGTACACTCTTCCAAATTCTAAAGGTATCAGGTGCAAAATATAGGGAGCGTAGAGTTATATTAAACCTATACAAAAACCAGACAGCGGTTATTAGAGTTGAAGGGCAAGAAACGGATGCAGAGGTTGCGAAGGGAGTAAGACAGGGTTGCAGCCTTTCCCCAATGTTGTTCAATCTGTACATTGAGCAAGCAGTGAAGGAATGGAAGGAGAAATTTGGAGAGGGAATTAAAGTTCAGGGAGAAGAAATAAAAAGTTTTCGGATTGCCTATGATATAGTAATGTTGTCAGAGACTACAGAGGATCTGGAAGAGCAGTTGAATGGAATGGACAGTGTCTTGGAAGGAAGATATAAGATGAACTTTAACAAGCGAAGGTAATGGAATGTGATGTCAGAAAATCAGGCGATGCTGAAGGAATTAGATTAGGTAATGAGACAATAAAAGTAGTAGATGAATTTTGTTATTTGGGTACCATATAATTTCTGACGGCCAAAGTAAAGAAGATATAAAATGCAGAATGGCTATGAGGAGAAAAGCATTTCTAAAGAAGCGAAACTTGTTAACATCCTATATTAATTTAAATGTTAGGAAGTCCTTTCTGAAAGTATTTGTCTGAGTGTAGCATTGTATGGAAGTGAAACGTGGACGATAAGGGGTTCAGATAAAAAGATGATAGAAGCTTTTGAAATGTGGTGCTACAGACGAATGATGAAAATTAGATGGGTACATCGCGTGACTAATGAGGAGGTGCTTAACCGAATGGGGGAGAAAAGGAGATTCTGGCATATCCTGACTAAGGGAAGGTATAGATAAGTAGGACACATTCTGAGACATCAAAGAATTGTCAACTTAGCATTAGAAGGAAGCGTGTGGGGTAAAAATCATAGAGGGAGACCAAGGGATGTAGGTTGCTGAACGTATTCTCAGATGAAGAGACTTGCACTGGACAGGGTAGCATGAAGAGCTGCATCAAACCAGTCTGTGGACTGAAGACCACAACAACAACAACACTACACTATGCCAACAAATTCTTTGATTATGCACACTATAGGCCCAAGAAAGATTTCCGAACCTTCGAAATCGTGTGTGACTTTTGCATTAATATGAATTATCCTTCATCTTTCATTTCACTTGTACTGCGGTGAGCGCACCATCTTGAGAAGTCGAAACTGACACTGATGGTGTCAGTTCCATTGATGTGACTTTGTTCAAGCAGCTACTATAACCCACAGGCCTACTTTTTAGTGCTAGCAAAGATTTGTAATTGCACATGTGCAGCTATGATGATGCAGTAGCCCATGTTTGGTGTTTCCTCTTGTAGTATTTATTTGATAAAGTTAATATAATTACATGTAGTTTTTATGCTTAGAAGTACGGTCTGTAAAGGAAGTATAACAGCCGCCCGCAGTGGCCGAGCATTCTGTGGCGCGCCACTCACAGTCTGCACGGCCGCTGCGGTTGGGGGGTTCGAATCCCCCCTCAGGCATGGATGTTTGTCTCATCTTTAGTATAGGGTAGTTCATAAGTAGTTTGTAAGTTTAGGGGCTGATGACCCTGCCGTTAAGTCCCTTAAGCTTAACAAACATTTGAACATTTTTGAAGTATAACATGACATCGATGTGTTATTATTAGAGCTAAGAGAGAAACTTCCATATAATGGCATGAAAAAAATTCAGACCCTTGATTGGGTGAAAGGATTTGAGATGAGAAACACCAGTGTCATGGTAACACTTCCAACTAAGGGCATGAGAAATATCCAGGCCTCTTACTGAATGAAGAGTTTAGCGGTGAGGTCATTGGCAACCACTGCTTGGCAGTAGGAGTGGCTAGGACCATGCAAGGCAGTGGTGCTGGCGGTGGCACTCCGCAGTTTTTAAAGTAATTTAAGTATCTTTAAAGCCTTCAATAAGTGTGGGCTGGCGTTTAGCTACATGTATTTGTAATATTTCTAAAATGATGAAATGTTTGGAAACCTAGGGAACCAAACTACTTGGCTCATCAGTCCCTAGCCTTACAAACAACTTTAATTTATGCCAAGGGCAAGGAAAACATGCACATCCATGCCTGAGGGAGGACTGAAACCTCCGATGGGAGTGGCCGCTTGATCCTTGCCATAGTGCCCTAGACTGCATGGTGTAATATTTATGTACATCATTGCAGATAGTTTTTAAATCTAACAATGTTAGAATGACAGGTGTAAATAATAAGATTATAAAGAAAGACACTATTAAATGGTATCTTTTAAAGTGTTACGAGTGGGCTCTTTATCATCCAGCAAATATACAAGTATAAACACATGCCCCAACTATCAAATTTACACCCTCATCCTCCACTTCTGTACGAGCCAGCAACCTACCACTTCCACAGCAACTGGGACACATTTTGGAAGAAGTAAAGTTAGTGGCTTTCAGAAATATCCATCTGTACAATTCCTCTATCACAATCAGAGACTGGTAAACATCCTGTACTCTGCTTCTACACTTTTGTCTCATTTCTGATAGGAGTTTCATTCCTTTGTCACTAGCTTTCAAACTCCATTTTATTTTTGCAGCAAATTGATTATTTCGTCCCAAAATCAAGTTCCATATTGCTATTTGCCTACTAAAAAATTTAAATTCGTAGACATACTTATGCTCCATATACATATCAAAACGGTGTCATACTGGTGTGAAGTGATGTATTGGAAATGTGATGTTAGTGTATAACCATCTTAACTTCAGTATACCTCTGTTAACAGTTTGTAATCAAGCTAGATTTTAATTTTGTACATCATGAATCCTACACTTATAGTTATGTATCTATAATAACAGCAGAAAGCAATTACAGTTCTGTTCTAGCAGAGGGGAAAAGTACATGCTGTATTTTATTTGTGTTTACAAGTTATATATTTATAATGGAGGATCGATAACACTCACTGTAAAGAGGCTCGCTGAGTTGCTGACAGACAAAAATAGATAATCACATTGACATAACTTACACCACAATCACTCAATCAACTATACACAACTATCAGGTCTGGCCACTCCAGGAACACAAGCTAGACTGTGAGTGAGGGCAGGGTGGGGGGGGGGGGGTGGAGGCGAAGGATGCTGCTCAAAGGTGGGGATGGAAAGTTCCGCATTGCATGATGAATTTTGAAAGCTCTGATTGGCGGGAATTTGAATTGCGGCAATGAATACAGTGAAGGGAAGGGGCGGGAAAGGATGAAAGGGAGGTTTAGAGGAGAGTGGGGGGGGGGGTAGTTGGGGGATTTGACATGATAAGAATAATGGGGGAGGGGGGGGGGAAATGAAGTTAGGAAAAAGGATAAAATAAAGTTAGGAAAAAAGGATAAAATAAAGTTAGGAAAAAAAAAAGGAAAAAGTAAAGTTAGGGAAAAAAAAGGAAAAAGTAAAGTTAGGAAAAAATGGGAAAATAAAAAGTAAGTAAAAATAAAAAGTAATAAATTAAGGGGATATTGCAAGTGGTGGTACACAGTTGTAAAGCCTCGTTTACACTGTGGCAACATTGTGGCATGCGACAGTGCCGCACGCTACATGCCATACATTGTCACATGAGTCACGCGACACAGGCAACACCATTGGTCATGCTGCAAGCTGCCGCAATTAGATCCCGAGCTGAGTGGGTTCGTGTATGACATTTTCTGTGCCGCAGCACGTAGTTCGAAAACATGGAGTGGTCCAGCAAGAAGTATTTGGCGTTGATTGAGGACTACAGACAATCAGAAATGCCGTGGAATGTGTGTGACAGCAATTATAAAAATAACAGACTAAAAAGAGATGTGATACAGAAATGCGGTTCAATATATGAAATTGACGAGGTCACTGTAAAGAAGACGATAAAAAATCTGAGAAGCGAGCGCACATGTATAATGAATAAGAAAAGCAGCTCAGCACCTGATACGGAATGGAAATGGTTTGCATATGAATCATTAAAATTCATTCTGGACGTGATGGAACCATTTGCCGGAATGGACAGCTCAATTGTAAGTGCCTCGATATTTCAGTAACCATACATATTTTATAACTGAGTACTGTAGTATGCTAATCAGTGGCCATCAAATTATGAATAAGTATATTTGTACATTAGGCAATTTTCCTCTGTTCATACAGACTCCGAATTTGATATTGTTGTAATAATAGGCTACGAACAGCATCTTCTAACAAACTGATTTGAATAAATATAAAATTGAGTAACGGTAGTTTCAAAATTCATTCTACTACAGCATACAATAAAATATGTTTGTAGGAACAAAGTAACCAAAAAGTCTGAGTTCATTAATAGAATTCTATTTATTTACATAAAATAATGTACATTGAAGTAGATGGTATGACACTATTACTATCTTTCTTGCCATTCAACCTTTCCTTGTGGTGTCATGAAGTATTCCTTGAATTCATCTCATAGTTACTGTGCATCAGTGGGAGGTCTTTGAGGTATCTTTGTTAAATTCTTTAACCTGTATAACCACGAATAGTTTCTCTCCAGTCTCCAAGAACAACTGTGCCATTATCTAAATCTTCTGTGTTGAAACATGTTGGTGGTGAACACATTATTCTGGAAGTACTCTGCCTTAAGAAATTGTGTAGATATGTACAAGCTTTCATCACTTTTTCAGCATTTTCTACTTTAAGCAACATAGACTTTCTGAAAACTCTAAAAAAATATGTCTTGCTCGAGAAAGTCAGTAATTAAATATTCTTTCCTGTGACTTTGGTAATTGCCCAGCATATGTTATTAGTAGTCAATGGAAATGCATCATCTGCTACTGGAACATATGGACTCAATTTTTCTCTACCTAGAAGAGATTCTGGGGGAGGAATGTTTAATTTATTTTCTGTCAATGGTTTATGAAAAGAAGTGTTCTTGACATGCGAACCTGACATCTGACATGTACATTCTGAAAGCAGTAATTTACGTCTACTATTGCCATAAGCACAATGCTGAATGTGTTTTTGTAGTTAATATATTCACTTCCAGTCTTTGCAGGACATATAATTTGTAGTTTGCCATCTGACACTCCTATACAATGAAGGAAGTTCCACTTCACTTCGAAATTTCTGGCAACATTTTACCATTCCTCAATATCCTTCGGAATCTGAAAAGTAAAACTTATGATAAATGTTACTTTCCCAATTTGTTGCAGACTAAAAACACAGAAGATGTACATGACAATGGTGAAGACAGCAATCATATTATGGAGGAAGAAGATGTACATCTACGTACATCACATGAAAAAAGGCCAAACAAAATCAACAAAAATAAGAAAAGGTCAGCTGACCAAATGAAGAGGGATACTCGGGTGGAAGAAGCATATAATATATTAAAAATGGCTACCGGCAGAGATGAGTGGAGTGTATATGGTGAATTTATTGGCAACGAACTCAGAAAACTTCCCCGAACAACGCAAACTTATGTGAAGCACATTTTCGCAAATGTGCTGTTCAAAGCAGCGTTGGGGGAGTATGAGAATCTCAACGGATCACTGTTAACGTAAATAACAGCAGCTAAAATGCTGAATTACATAACAGTGGACCAGAATTTGAAATAAACCTTCCTTCAAAAGGTCCCAATATTTATGAAATTGTTTATGTGGACCAGACAAATTTCATACCAGCGAACACAGAATACTAAATATTTGAAAGTGAAAGAACAATTTTTTCCGATTTAAAAGGAATGTTTTGTGACAACTATTTATAGTGTAGACTTTTGTATATGTGAAATTAAAAATTATCTAAAAAGCCAGTATTGCATACTTACCTTTATATAATTCTTCAACACTGATGAAATAGCTTCACACTCTTCTGACACTATGAGGGAAATATCTGAATATAATACTTTGAATAAGTACATAAGTGACTTGTATGAATCCCCTGTGGCTAGAAATTGTAATGTGATAGCCAGTCAAATTATTGGAGAAATACGATCTTGGAAAGTGGTATCATTTTTTGAATAAGAGGTGCAATTAACTGCAGTAAATAATTAAAGTCCTCATTCAACATTCTTGTGGAGTTACTAAGTAAGGCATCATCATCCGCTGTTAGATCTCCTAGTATACTATTCCGTGGGCCTTCTTTAAATATTTTCCTCTTCCACCATTGCTTCCTTTTCCATTGATTTTTGTTTCCATTGTTAGCTGCTTGTGCAATGACTATGTAAGTCACTGCTGCAATCACTGGATCACCCATTCTCCTACAAGACCAACTCCATGTGGCATGAATTCTGTTGCTTTAGTATAAATTAAACTGCCACATGCAACATACGCCACAAGATGATGCCTTTTGCAGCAAGCTACAAGGCGACGCACGCCACATTTACGTTGCATGCCACAATGTTGCATGTTGTTACCCCAGTGTAAACGAGGCTTAAGGAAGACATGAGATTCAGGATAATGGGTGGGGAAGGAAAACGGGGGTGGAGATGTTAGGCATAGGGTGGAGGGGGTGGAAATTATCTTAGGTTGAGGTCAGGATGGTTGTGGGACCATAGAATGTGTTGAAGGGACAATTCCCATCTGTGCAGTTCATAAGAGCTGGTGGTGGGGAGGAGGGTCCATATGGCTCAGGTAGTGAAGCAGCCTGAAGTCCTTGATGAAAAGGGCTATTTTTGTAAAGGAAAGGTTCCTGTGGTATGAACATAGTGATTGATCATAGTCTGGCCGTGGTGCGCTGTGACATGAACTGCTGGCAGCCAGACAGCCAACCCGGTGCAATGGAGCTGGCTGGGCCGGTACATATTGTGTGGGACCTGGAAAACTGGGTTGGCCAGAGCTCAGTTGTGCTAATCAAGCCAGCCCATCTGAGTTGGGTGACCACAGGCTAGTAGCACACAATGCACGCCTCTGGTGGTAAATAGTTGCGATTGGAAGACCCTGATACAAGACCTGCCCAATCCAGCCACACAGCAGTTCTCGTTCCATTTCCATCACAGGCTTGTTCTAACCCATCAGAAGGAGCAGCGGAGGTGCAAGTGGTTAAAAAATTATACAATAATAGTTGGCTTACAGTTCGAAGAGAGACATGAATTGAGAGGACATTGGGGGACTGTTAGGCACAGGATGATGGTGTTGTACCTGCTGTGGGAATTGGCATCAGGATGTAATACGACATCTGCAACAGGTCAATACTTATTACATAACAAAATTATAAATAATTTATGTACATTATACTTAACTGCAGATAATTGAACTGTAGACAGGAATAACAGACTGACATAAAATATCTACACTGAATGCAGGATGACTATAATATGTGATTGAATATATATTTCTGCCACACCTCAGACTATCATGACTGCTATACTGTTAAGTACTATGTGCACAGAGTCTGTTTGTCCTAGCTAATGTCTCATTGTAATGCAGGACCGAAATGATAGTGATTCTTGCAAAGTTTTGCCTTATAAAACCTGGCGATGTGGTGACACACAGAATTATGCAGATGTGTGGCCTAGTGTGTTCTAATCATTAGTAGATACATTTCCAATGGATGCATTGATTGTTTTGATCATGTTGTCAACTGCTGTAATGTCACATGCTAGCACTGTACATGTCACTTCTCTCCCCCCGCCCCTTCCCAAAATGACACACCAGCATGGAATGGCATTTTGATTTGCAACGACAACAGGAGGGAGACCTGGACCCAGACAGCAGTGGCCCACCCGTAGCCCAGTATTCACCTTGAAAGCACATGGGAATGTCGGTTGGAAAACCACATACAGACTGCATGTTGAAACCTGGATGGTGACAGGAGATGACAGCAAACACAAAGTGATGACTGGAGGTGCTTCTGGGGTGATGTTGCAGGAGATCGGAAGTGGTGCATCAACGGCCATGGGTTCCACCGAAGAGAAAGGCTGCATTGGCTGCTGCTGTTCTGTGGCAGTGTACGTATCAGATAGGTATGTTAAGTTAGGTCAGGATGGTAGTGGGACTGTCGTATATGGACAACTCTCATCTGTTCATTTCAGAATAACTGGTAGTGCAGCAGAGGATCAAGATGACCCATGTTGGAAAGCAGCCATTGAAATCAAGCATATTATGCTCAGTGGCATGCTGTACCACAGGGTGCTTTTGGTCACCGTTTGACAGTGTACAAATATTCTGATGAGAGGTGGTTGGTAGTCATACCAATATAAAAAGCTGTGCAGTGATTGCAGCACAGTTGGTAAATTGCTTGGGTGCTTCCTTCAGAAGTTTGTATTTTGTTGCCCTGAGTTTCAAACTCTCCTTGCATTTCTTCACACATGTCTCAGTGTACAGACTGAATAACATTGGAAAAATACTAAAATCCTGTCTTACTTTCTTTCCAACCACTGAATCCCTTTCATGCCCTTTCAACTCTTATCAAAACTGGTTTTAGCACAAGTTGCATAGCTCTAACTTTTTGTTCCCTATATTTTATCCCTGTTACCTTAAAAATTTGAGAGAGTGTATTCCACTTTCTCAAAAGCTTTCACCAAATTTATGTAAGCTAAAAATATAGGTTTGCCTTCCCTTAACCTATATTCTAAGATAAGTCGTAATGTGAGTATTGCCTCACATGTTCCTACATTTCTCCTAAATCCAAGCTCAATGTTCATTTTTATGGTGAGTTGTTCCCTATCTTCATATTATTATTAACAGCTTCCTAATGTTGACACTGTCATGATGTGCTGATAGTGTCACAATAGGACATTTAGGCACCATTTTCAAAATCTCCCATATTTTCAGTTTGAAAACTGTCAACTCTACTTGAGGATTATGACATTTTTATTTCATATCTTACTGCCACTAACGTTGGGAGTTGCACAGCCAAAGGTAAGTGTTGACCATGCCTGGGTGTCTGTAATAGTAACAATTATCTCAACTTAATTTCCACCAAAGTGATTATTAAATTAATGAAATAGCTTATTGATTTAAAATGAACCAGATTTTAGTGATTGTACTCATGCTATTTGGAATAGGTTTTTTATTCAGAATTATTAATAGAATATTGATTGATTCAGAGAGCAGATGAATGAGTGGGAAATGGATAATTTCCAAGAATGCTTGCAATCAAAGTAGCACGGCCTGAAATGATACATATCGAATGCGCAACTCTAAATCGATTATGTGGCTATTCACGCGCAACTTATGAATAATGTTTTCTTCATAATCGTGGGAACATATTTTATTGGTTTCTATGGTCTTGAGTGACGGATAAGTTTTTTCTTATTTATTATGATTTAAAAGACTTCATAGTCAAAACTACGCAAACGAAAAGTAAAACTGTCACAGCCATTTAGTGACTCATTCTCTAAGTACTTTTCTAAAGATATTCTGCAGCGGCTTATTATGTGATGAAAGTTGTATCTATAATTAGCATTTGTTAACAGAAATAAAATTGTTGATCTTTTGTCATCTCAGAAAAATATAGTGTATTGACACCTAACGCATATGCTACATTACATTACAATGCATATCATCAGAAAAATTCAACAAATTTCTACGATAATTCTTATGAATGTGTCATGATTCTGCTTAAAAATATTTGGGTCAATGCAGCTTTACATTACCACTTGTCAAAATAATCTGTATGCAAACATTCATATTTTGTTATCTTGCGCATCAATGTCCGCAGAATCGATTTGGAGTTGCACAGTCAATATATATCATTTTAGGTGAGATACTTCAATTGAAAGCATTCATGGAAACTACTGAGAAATGGATAAAAACTTTATTTTAATTTTGACTTAACTTCACATGCAGTCATTTGCCATTTTACTATTTATTTATCTGCTAAGTTTAGATAAATTGCTGGAATATAATACATTACTTTAATTCTGTTCAACTTGATTACAGATGTCTGCTGAAGAACATTTCCTAAAGGAAAAGTGTACTATATTAAGAGATAAAATTCAGAAAGTAGTTAGTGAAATAGCATCACTGCAAAATGTAGCTGACAAACACAGACATGAATATGAATGTGCAGTAAAGGCACAGAAACAAGCTGCAGAGAGAATCAGTTTCCTGAAGGAAAAGATTGCTACAGCAGAACAAGAATGCAAAAAGGCAAGTTTATCTTGAATAATAGTTTTTGGCAGGGATAACATGATTTTATCAATATTAATAGATAAAAGAGTGTAAAGTTTGCCAGTATTTGTCTCTGTGGGTCATAAATACCTCCATTTTTGATTCAGCAATTACCAAGAGGAAAAGGATTTTGTGGGTGTACAGTGTAGTGCGTAATTGATGGATCAGTTGCACAAAAATTGCCTATTATAAATGGTTTTCTTCACAGTCAATCAGTTTCTTCTCATACTTAATAGATGTTCTGACAATATGATGAAGACAGATTGCAATTCACTATAAAAATATCACTGAGCCGTAGATAGGCCTGTAGAAGACAATCCAATATGACTTACCTTTAGCTACAGCCTTTTTTACAAAAAGGAAAAGAGTACTCACACATTTACAAACTCATACAGGAATAATTGATGTGTACATGACTGCTGTCTCCAGATGCTGCACCTCAAGTGTTGTATCATCTGTGTATGGAATGGAGATTGGTGGAGAGGAGAGTAAAATTTGTTATCACAACATCGGACAGAATTACATAATATTCACCAATTCAATACAACAAAGAAGATTAGCTCACATGAGATTATTTTTTGAGTCATGTTTTGACTGTATAGGTCGGTTACATTACATGATTAAATGATAATCTTACAAGATCTGAGTAATTCATTGGAGAAAACATTCTGTTAGTTTACTTGAATTTTATTTGTTGTTTTGAGACTGATAGTTTAATAACACTGCTGCAAATTGAATAAATATTTATCTTGTAGTTTTGTAGAAATTTAACCTATTAACACATTTTTGGACCATTTACAGTGAATGAAAACAGCAAATCTGTCTGATCTACTAAAAGTCTTAATTGAAATGCTCTCTCTCTCCCTCTCTCTCTCTCTCTTCTCTCTCTCTCTCTCTCTCTCTCTCTCTCTCTCTCTGTGTGTGTGTGTGTGTGTCCACTCACAGATATGACAAAAGTTATGGGATATCTACTAATATTGTGCCAGGTGTTCTTTTGCCTTATGAAGTGAAGCAACTTGATGTGGCATGAGCTCAATAAATTACTGGAACACCCATGCAGTAATGTTTGCAGTAATATTGAGCAATTCTGCTGTTATACCCACCCATAATTCTGCACAAACTGACATCTCTGTAAATGTTTGACACGATTCTTGATGCAGTTGTCTGGGTTTGCAAATCATATGCTGGATTTGTCCAGAATGTTTTTCAAACCAGTTGTGAACAGTTGTCACCCAGTGACATATACATTTTGAAGAATAAAAGTTTCTTTGTAGTTTGGAAACGTGGACTCCTTGAATGGTTACAAATGGTCTCGTTGTTATGGTCGTCAGTCCGGAGACTGGTTTGATGCAGCTCTCCACCCTACTCTATCCTGAGCAAGCCTTTTCATCTCCTCAAAAGAACGGCAACCCACATCCATTTGAATCTGCTTACTATACGCATCTCTTGATCTCCCTCAGCGATTTTTACCCCACACACTTCCCTCCAATGCTAAATTTACGATTCCTCTTTGTCCAAGAATGTGTCCTATCAAGCAATCCCTTCTTGTGGTCAGGGTATGCCAAAAATTCCTTTCCTCACCAAGGCTGTTCAGTACCTCTTCATTAGTTATGCGATCTACCCACCTAATCTTCAGCATTCTTCTGTAGCACCACATTTCAAAAGCCTCTATTCTCTTCCTGTCTGCACTGCTTATCGTCCATGTTTCACTCCCATACAAGGCAACACTCCACACAAATGCCTTCAGAAAAGACTTCCTTACACTTAAATTAATATTTGAAATTAGCAAATTTCTCTTTTTCAAAAATGCTGTTCTTCCCATTGCCATTCTGCATTTTATATCCTCTGTACTGCGACCATTGCATGTTATTTTACTACCCAAGTAACAAAACTCATCTACCACCTTCATTGTTTCGTTACCTAATCTAATTCCTTCAGCATCACCTGATTTTCTAAGAACGCATTCCATTATTTTTGTTTTGCTCTTGTTAATGTTAATTTTATACACTCTCTTCAACACACTGTCCATTCCATTCAGCTGCTCTTCCAGGTCCTTTGCTGTCTCTGACAGAATTACAATGTCACCAGCAAAACACAATGTTTTTATTTCTTCCCCCTGAACTTTAATCCCTGTTCCAAATTTTTCCTTGCTTTCCTCCACCGCCTGCTCGGTGAACGGTCTCAAAAAAAAAAAAAATAATTTCCAGTCAATAACTGGGTCATTTGGACCAGAAGACCCAGTACATTCCATGTAAAAGCAGTCCATACTGTCAGAAAGTCACCAGCCTTGTTGACAACTTAGGTCCATGGCTTTCAGGGGTTTGCACCACATTCAGAACATACCATCACCTCTTGCCAAATGAAAACCAGACTAATGTGGACAAACCATAGTTTTCTGGGTGTCTAAGGTCCAACCAGAATGGTCACAAACTCCAGAGAGGTGCTCCAGCTGACATTGACTCAAGCGCTTTTGTTAAAAGCACAGTCATTTTCTGTCATAGTCTATTAACACCACATTGCACCATTCTGTCCTAATGGCTTCACTTGATACACATCCTACATTTATTTCTGCAGTTCTTATATGCAGTACTGCTTGTCAGTTAGCAATGACAACACTATGTAAACATTGCTCCTCTGGGTCATTAAGTGCAGGCTATCAGCCACTGCGTTGTCTCCAGATTTCAGAATATTAATTTCGTGCATAATTCACACAGTCAGACACCCCATGTGTCCAGCACCAACAACAATTCTGCATTCAAAATCTATTGATTCCCATCTAGTGGCCATTATCATATTGGACATCCTAGCACATGAATGACAGATCTGCCAATGCACTGCTCTTGTGTATGGGGTGCTATGACCATCTGTATCTGTGCATCTCACTCTCCTATGATTTTTGCAACCTCATTGTGTGGTGTGTGTATGGGGGCATGTGGGAGTGTGCCTACATCTACATACATACTCCGCAATTCACTGTAAGGTGCGTGGCGGAGGGTACACTGTACCACTACTAGGTATTTCCTTTCCTATTACACTTCCAAATGGAATGAGGAAAAAAAGAATGCCTATATGCCTCCGTACGAGCCCTAATTTCTCTTATCTTGTCTTTGTGATCTTTACGCGAAATGTAAGTAGGCGGCAACAAGATCGTACTACACTCAGCTTCAAATTCCGGCCCTCTAAATTTCCTCAACAGAAATTCACGAAAAGAATGTCGTCTTTCTTCCAGAAATCCCCAATTGAGTTGCCGGAGCATTTCCGTGACACTCGCGCATTGGTTGAACCTTTCAGTAACAAATCTAGCTGCCCGCCTCTGAACCGCCTCTGTCTTCCTTTAAACTGATCTGCTGCGGGTCCCAAACATTTCTCACAACTGTCCTTACATGTTCATTCCATTTCATATCGCTCTGCAATGTTATGCCTAGATATTTGAACGACGCAACATATTTGAACGACGCAACAGCATCGAGAAGCTCACTACTAATGCTGTATTCGAACATTATAGGATTGTTTTTGCTACTCATGCACATCAACTTACAATTTTCTACATTGAGAGCTAGCTGCCATTCTTCGCACCAACTAGAAATTTTGTCTAAGTCATCCTGTATGCTATTACAGTCAGTTACAGACGACACCCTCCCATACACCACAGCATCATCAGCAAACAGCCGCAAATTACAACTTACTCTGTCCATCAAATCATTTATATAGATAGAAAATAATAGCAGTCCTATCACACTCCCCTGGGGCACGCCTGACGATACACTTGTCTCTGTTGAACACTCGCCGTCGAGAACAACGTACTGTGTTCTATTACTTAGGAAGTCTTCCAGCCAGTCACAAATCTGTGAACCTATTCCATAAGCTCATTTCTTCATTAGCAGTCTGCAGTGTGGCACTGCGGTGAACGCCTTTTTGAAGTCGAGAAAAAAAAATCTGCCTGTTGCCCTTCATCTATGGCTTGCAAGATGTCATGTGAGAAAAGGGCAAGCTGAGTTTCACATGAATGATGTTTCCTAAACCCATGCTGATTCATGGAAAGAAGCTTTTCTGTTGCAAGGAAATTTACTATATTCGAACTGAGAATATGCTGTAAAATTCTACATGAAACTGACGTCAATTATATTTGCCTGTAATTGTGTGGGTCAGTTCTCTTTCCTTTCTTATAAACTGGAGTGACCTGTGCTTTTTTCCAATCACTAGGAACTTTGCACTGAATTAAAGATTTGCGATAAATGCAAGCTAAGTAGGGAGCTAATGCTGCAGAATAGTCTTTGTAAAACCGAACTGGTATTCCATCCAGACCTGCAGACATTTTCGTATTTAGCTCTCTCAGCTGCTTCTCTACACCGGAAATACCTATTGCTATGTCCCCCATTTCGGAATTAGCACGTTGATCAAATGATGGTACATTTGTGCAGTCCTCCTGCGTGAAAGATTTCTTAAAGGTTAAATTTAGAACTTTTGCTTTCTTCTATTACTGCCCCAGAATGATCAACGAGTAACTGGACAGTGGGCTTTGACCCACTTATCGATTTTACATAGGACCAGAATTTTTTCGGGTTCATGGAAAGACCTTTTGCTAAGCTATGGCTGTGATAATTATTGTATGCTTCATGCATCAATCTTTTTATTGACGCATGAATCTCTACTAACTTTTGGCTGTCATCATTTGCGTGTTCTTTTTTGAATCGAGAGTGCAACAGCCTTTGCTTTCTCAGCAGCTTTCTAACATTATTATTATACCACGGTGGGTCTTTTCCATCCTTAATCATCTTTACTGGCACATATTTCTCTAACCCTTTATTAACAATGCACTTAAATTTAGTCCACAATTCTTCTACGTCCATAGTCCCGGAATTAAACAATGCCCATTCATTTTCTAAGTGCGATCGTAACATATGCTTATCGGCTCTTCCCAACAAAAACACGCTCCTAGCCTTCTTGATTGGTTTATGAACTTTGGTCACCATCAACGCTTTGATGATATCATGATCACTAATTCCTGTCTCTACACAGACATCGTTAATAAGGTCAGGCCTGTTTGTAGCTATAAGGTCTAGAATATTTCCATTGTGCGTGGGTTGCCGATTTAACTGCTCAAGACATAAAAACTATTGCATACACACACCTTTGCCCCTACATAGTGCCAGTTGGACATCCCAGGTAAAATGCTTTTACTAGATGGATAGTGTGGTGGTCTGAGGTGAGTGAAGAAAAGGAAGGTTGGTGGTAGGAAAAGGTTGGGTGAGAGTGACCAGACCCTCAGAGGAAGTGGATAGGAGTGCAGGCTGTGTGTATGATTCACAGGTGTTTCTGCTAATGCCGAGGGGCATACAAAGAATTTTACTAGTGAAATTTCCAGGTTCTAGGACATAGGAAATGAAAAATTTTAGTTTGAGGGTGTAGAGAGAGAGATTAATGGAGGTCAAGTCCAGGCTAGTTTCTGGACGGAAGGATTTGTTGTAAGAATAGTTGCCATCTGTGTGGTGTACCACTTGGTAGTTCACCTTGCTCTTGGCTACATTTTAGAGGTGGCCATTCCTGTCAATGGACAGCTGGTTGGTAGTCATCTCAATTTACAAATCTTGGAAATGATTATAGCCGAGCTGGTACATGACCTGGCAGCATTCACAGGTAGCCAAGTATCTAATAGAGGAGGATAATCCTGTGACAGAACTGTAGTAGCAAGTTCTAGGTGGGTATATTTATCAGGTCTTAAACCTGGGTCTTCCACAGAGATATGATTCCTGTGGCAAGGGTTTGGATTGGAGGTAACATAGGTGCTTGATGAACACCATTCAGGAGGGGGAGGAGGATCTTAGGTCATAGTCCATTTTGGGTTGTGTTGATCCATTCAGTTGATGTATTTATCTGCAAACAATCGGAAGATGCCTGGAGCATTATCAGTTAAACATACATTAAAGAAGTACGATGAGCCACCAACAAGTACATAAAATAAACAATCACATTCACAAACTTAAATTTTCATCAATGGCCTTCATCAGGGAATGAAACACATCATTCAGATAGGAAAATTTAAGTTGTACCCTGTAATTGATTTACAATGAGTTGTTAACTATTCTCTATTATTCACATTACAATCAGATTTTACAATCTTAAACACAGATACATTAATAAACATATGATGGTTTAAAAAGTGAAATTTCAAAAATAGATTTCTTCAGTCCGGAGATTGGTGTGATGCTCTCCACCCTACTCTATCTTGAGCAAACCTCTTCAACTCTTCATAAGAATGGCAACACACATCCATTTGATTCTAATTATTATATTGTCTCTTGGTCTCCCTCTGCTATTTTTACCCCATACATTTCCCTCCAATGCTAAATTCACAATTCCTTGATGACTATCAATATGTCCAACCAATCAGTTCTTTTAGTCAAAGTATGACAGCAATTCCTCTTCTCCCTGTTCTGTTCAGTACCTCCTCATTAGTTACACAATCTACCCACCTAATTATTAGCATTTGTCTGTAACACCAAATTTCAAAAGCTGGCTGAACTATTCATCATCCAGGTATCACTTCCATATTAGGCGACACAAATGCCTTCAGAAAAGACTTCCTTACACTTGAATTAGTATTCGATGTTAGCAAATTTCTCTTTTTCAAAAACCCTTTTCTTTCCATTGCCATTCTGCTTTTTATATCCTCTGTACTGTTACCATTATATGTAATTCTACTGCCCAAGTGAAAAAAAAAAAAAAAAACATCTACCACCTTTAATGTTTTGTTACCTAATATAATTACTTCAGCGTTGACTGATTTTCGTAGGCTGCATTCCATTACCCTTGTTTTAATGTTCATTTTATACATCCATCTCAACACAATGTCCATTCCATTTACTTCATCTTTCAGGTCTCTCACAGAATTACAATTTCATCAGCAAATCGCAATGTTTCTATTTCTTAACCCTAGACGTGATCTACCCATCTTGTCACAAGGTAGCGTCGGTTAATGTTGTAGCTGAAACCGATCATGACAAAAATATATTTAAAAGTAATAATTTGTGTAAATTGTGTGCTAAAAAGTGTTGAGAGGTATTCAGTGTGTAAAGTGTCAACGTTGGTTCCACGAAAAGTGCTCGAAGGTCCATGTAAAATTTCTAACCGACAATTTTGTGTGGTCATGTCGTTCCTGTATCTTGGAAATACATGAACAAGAAATTGAGAGTGCCGTCAGGGATAAAGACGAAATTATAAAAGTCCTTCAAAGTGACATTGACATCTTATTGGTTGTACGTGAACATAAAAATTAGGAAGACAAATAATAAACTGAAGTACTTTTGTGCCAAATTTGTTAACGCAAAATTACTCGATATTAGTAGCTATGATCGAAACTGTTTCACTCGGCACGATATGCACTTAAGTGAGTGCAGAAAAAGGGAACTTTCATCAATTGTAAACCATGCTGTAGAAGAAATATTCTGCAAAAGAAGCACAAAAAAGGAATCTTCAATTGTGTTGGGTGCTTATTTGCAGGGAAACTAGTAAAACGGGCCAATTCCTATCGGAGTTGGTCTGAAACAAACAAGGATTCAGATCTCACACAAATCATTGTAAACAGTGGAATTCGCGAAATAAGCAGTCAAACACTGGTAAATATATCTGCTAATAAGTTTTCAATTGTTTTAAAACTATTGCACCACAATGTTCAATCTCTAGAAAATAAGCCACTTCAGTTTGAATTAGTAAATCTTGAACTAAAAATTTATATTCTGTGTATAACTGAACACTGGTTAAACAAAGATGAAATTATGTCAACTGTAATTCCTGGTTACAAACTCGCCAGTTATTATTGTAGAAGCAATGCAAAAAGTGGTGGAACAGCTGTTTTTGTAAAACATTACTGAAATAAACAAGTATCAAAGCTTGGCAGAGACCAAGACTTTGAGCTATGTGTAGTTGATTTGGCAGATTTTAATATCTTGATTGTGACATTGTATCTGGGGAGTGGAAAACATTCCGAAAAAATTTTGAAAGGCTACTAAATTACATACAATGTGATAGGAAAAAAAGAGGTTATCTGTGAAGATATAAATGTAGACTTTTTAAAAGAGTTGAATCATAGAAATGAGGTGTGAAATATAGTTAATAGTTTTGGTTTTGTACACACAGTCAATTCTCCAACTAGAATTACTGCCAATAGTGTAACTGCAGTTGACCAAGTTTTTGTAAGATTATATGACCTAAAACATAGCACTAGTGTTGTAAATATGGACTGTTACCGTACTGAAACTGAAGTTCTAGGGATATGGGTTCAAGATAACTTAAAATGGAACTGTCGTGTGAAAGAACTTGAGAAAAAGCTTTCAAAAGCTTGTTATGCTCTCCGTGTGTTAAGAAAAAGTGGGAGCAAGTCAACAATTATTCAAGCATATTATGCATTTTTCATGCACTACTCCGGTATGGGCTAGTCTTCTGGGGAAATTACCCACCAGCATAAAAATCTTTAGAGTGCAGAAAAGAGCAATCAGGACTATCTGCAACCTAAAAAAAACTGGAAATATGTAGACCACATTTCATCCAGCTGAAAAAAAAATAAGTTTACCAAGCCTTTACATATACGACTCCATCCTGTTTGCAAATGATTACCCCATGTCTCAGTGTGTACTCATTCTATCAAAAAAGTGTATCAAACATAACAGTTCAGCTATACAACAGCCTACCCCGTGACTTACAATTTCAGCAACATACAAATATGTTTATTCATAAACTTAAGTCATTTGTGGTGGAAAAGTGTTTCTACTCTGTGAAAGAATTTTTGAACTATAAAAACTAGCCTTGTGAACGAGAGTGAAGAGTCTCTATTTTTTATTTTTTTTTATTATGGAAAATAACATTGTAAATAATGAGTACATAATTTTAGTTAAATCTAAAGTGTGTTGCTTGTTACTTGTATCTTATCATTGTTATCTGTAATTAATGTTTTCTCTCCTCTCTCTCTCTGACCCAATATTTTCCAAATTTTGACTTGTTTTATATTCAGCGTACTCCAAGTATGTAATGAATCAATTGGACCAATAAAAATGAAACTATAATTCCTTCTCCAAATTTCTCTTTGCTTTCCTTCACAGCATGCTCAATGTACAAAATTTGATAACATGGAGAAAAGCTACAACCCTGACTTACTCCCTTCCCAACAAATGATTCCTTTTCATGCCTTTTGGCTCTAATGATTGCTGTCTGGTTTTTGTACAAGTTGAATATAACTCTTAGCTCCCTATATTTTACCCCTGCTACCTTCAGAATTTGAAAGAGTTTATTCCAGTCAACATTGTCAAAATCTTTCTCCATGACCACAAATGCTAAAGAAGTAGGTTTCCCTTTCCTTACTTTATCTACTAAGGTAAGTCGTCAATGTGAATATTGTCTCGCATGTTCCTACATTTGTTCTAAATCCAAACTGATCTTCCTCAAGGTCAGATTCTGCCAGTTTTTCCATTTGTTTGTAAATATTTCACGTTAGTGTTTTGCAACCATGACTTGTTAAACTGATAGTTCTGTAATTTTCACATTTGTCTGCACTTGCTTTCTTTGGAATTGAAATCACTATGTTCTTCTTGATGTCTGAGGGTATTTCCCCTGTTTCATACAACTTACATAGCAGGTGGAAAAACATCTTTATGAGTGGCTCTTGTAACGATAATAGCAGTTCATACGGAACATCATCTACTTCAGGTGCCTTGTTTCTACTCAAATTTTTAGTTCTCTGTGAAATTCAATCTGATCTTCCCCAAGATCAGATTCCACCAGTTTTTCCATTTGTCTGTAAATAATTTCTATTAGTTTTTTACAACCATGACGTATGAAACTGATAGTCCTGAAATTATCACAATTGTTTGCATTTGCTTTCTTAGGAATTGGCATTAATATATTCTTCTTGCAGTCATAGGAACATAAAATTTGCCTAAATGATGGGGGGGGGGGGGGGGGCACAATTCTTTGAGACTAATTTTTTTTTTGGGTGGTGAGAGGATTGGTGATGTTTGAGGATATCACTTGGGAGATCTGTTTGAATATTAGGTTTGGGGCAGCCTGTATACTAAGCAAGAGAGTGCTTATCACAGCAGATACAGATAGGCAGGTTCTTCTTTTTTATTTGTGTGTGTGTGTGGGGGGGGGGGGGGGCGTGCTTGTAGAAGGGATCACAGTTATAAAAATGCAAATATTGTTGGTGACTGGTGAATCTGAGGTGTGGATGGTACCATTGGAGAGGTGAAGGTCAAATTCAAAGAAGATTGAATGGTGGGTTAACCAATTATATTTATGGTAAAATGTGTTCATCCAAGTCACAAGCCCGTCCCTGTGGCATATAGGTGTTTTATTTAAATAGTTGTGTGTTAGGATGTAGTTGATAAGGTGTATGAGTTATAATATAGCGTTCATGAAATTGAAAGGACTCTGGGAGATGTAGTGTTCAATTGCAGGAAGACCATTTACATGGTGGATGTTGGTGTAAAGGGAGGTGGCAGCCATACTGGTGAGTACAGGTGTTTGAGGTGAAGGGGTGGGGATTATTATAATTTTTATTTATTTATCATATGGAAATACACATGCAGTTTACAGTGATAGTTACTAAATACAAAATAAATATTTATATATTACAAAAGGAATGTACAAGAGTTTTGGTAACTATGTATATCACAAACTGATATCTCAGGAGTCTATTCATTCCAATGCTGATGGTGAGGCGTTACTTCCCCCTAAAACTTCTATTGGTACATTTGTCAACAATGTGTACAACAGTCTGTTCTGCTTCTCCACAATTGCACAATGGGGGCTCTGAAAGTCCCCATTTGTATGAGAAGGACTTAGTTCTTCCATGTCCACATCGGATCCTGTCGAGTGTACACCAGGTTCTTCTGGGAAGTTGGAAGCCTGGTATGTGAGTAGGGTCTTTGAGGTCATAGCGAAGTATGCTGGTCTTATTTTTCCATGCCTCCTTCCATACATCTTCAGTCTTGAATGGTTCAGCTTCTCAAACTGCCCAGAATGGTTTTCTTGATTTGAGAGTCATGCAGGGTGGATTGAGCAGTATTTCGTGGGTTAGTAGCCTTTGGGAAAGTTTTATGTTTTTAATCTTTTCCCATTTGCGGGTCGCTGCTTCTTGTCCTTTCAAGTGTGGTGCAGTAATGCTACAGAGAGTAGACAGCCAAGGTAGTGGGGCTGATCTCAGGGTGCCCATTACAATTCTCATGGTCTCATTCAACTGAACATCAACCTTACTGACACTCCCGTACTAGACAGGTGCACAATATTCAGCTGCAGAGTAAACAAGAGATAAGGCTGCTTTATGGAGAGTGTCAGCTTGTGAACCCCAGGAAGTTCAAGCTAGTTTCCTGATAATGTTCTTTCTGGTCTTTAACTTTTGTGCTAGTGATGTGAGGTGAGTCCTGTACGTTATTGATCAGTCCAATGTGACTCCAAGATATTTGGTATGAGGGTTGTTTTTAAACAATTCTTTACAGGTGATATTTAGTGGCTCATCTGCTAATTGGTTGTTGAGGTAGAAAGCTGTCACTTCAGTTTTTGTAGGGTTAGGATACAATATCCACTTTCTTTAATAGTCATCAAGTACTATAAGGTCTTGTGTGAGCACTTTTTCTCCCTCCTCTAGGAGCTTGCTTTGATATGCAATAGCAGTATTGTCAGCATAGCAAAGCGTCCCGGATGTAGTTTCTGGCATGTCACTTATGTACAGGTTGAACAATAGTGGAGACAGGACAGATCCTTGTGGTAGTCCATTCTTAAGTTTATATGACTTGCTCGGTTTGTCATGAAGACAAACTTGAAAATATTAGTTTTTCAGCATATTGGACAACAGTGTTGTTAGTCTTAAGCATTGAATAGTTCACTTTAGCTTTAACATCAGTCCATAAAGCCACACTGTGTAAGTAGCAGTTAGGTCTACAAATGCTAATGGCGTTTTCTGCCATTTCTGGAATCGAGCTCCTATATATGAAGTGAGTGCCAATACCTGCTCACAGCAGTTGCAGTTTTGCCTGAAGCCTGCTTGGTAGGAAAGCACTTTACTGTCAACTTTGTAGTAAATCCTATTGTAGATGAGCCATTCTAGTAGTTTGGTTGGGCACGGTGGTGAGTCGGTGAAGAAAGTGATTGGTATCTTTAATATGGGAAGTTAGGTTTTGGATAGTTGGTTGGAGGTGTTGATCAATGAGGGCTGGAAATACTTTTCAATGGGGTCACAATAACCAGCCTCAATGGTGCATCCAAGATGATTGAGTTTGTAAAGTTTTGGAGCATGTTGAAGCTAGGTGTGCAGACATTTTCGTTGGTTTTGGGGTGAGGAGGAATATGCACTCTGGGAGAGGTCCTTAGAGGGGACAACTTGCACAAACCATACTCTCACCTTGGGAGTACCAGTATTTACCCTCTATCCTACCCATAGTGCTCTTCCCTATTCTCCATCCTGAACCTGCTTGGCTAACCTTTCTAACTTACCACATCCTTCAAAACTCACTGCTCCAAGTCAAAACAAACCCACAATGTTGTTGTTTACATCACTACAAATCCCCACAGAAGTTAGGTGTACCAAAGGGCTCCCATTTAGTATCTGATTAACCATGATGAACTTGTTGAAGACATACTCTTCTCATGATTCCTACAGTGGAGAAATTACTACTAACTCCTCTAACCAAAGCCTACACAAATCAAACATTGAACCCTACCTCACCCAGCTCATTCCACCTTCCAACTATGACCCTTCTGCTATCCCATGTATTCACCTCCTAGTCATCTTCCAAGAATTACTTTCCTCCTACTTCGTCTTACTATTTCCTCCCAGGTCCATCCCTAAGAATGTCAACTTTTAAACAGAACAAAGGACAGTCGATTACGCAACCTAAAAGCAGGTCCTGATCTAACCATCTTATTCCAGAAGTCCAATATGACCTCAAATCCCTCCTGAAATACTATGGTCCTTCTGAGAACCTTTTCCATAAGTCCAGCTTCTTCCTCAGGTCAAAATCATCATGCACACTCATCTTTTACATTCTACCCAAACTCCACAAACTTGACAATCCTTTTCACCCTGTTGAGGCTGGTTATTGTACTTTCATTAAAAGTATTTTGTTAATCAACAGTCCCCCAACCAATCATCCAAAATCTAACCTCTCACATCAAGATGCCATCTACCTCCTTCACCAACTAAACCCCATCCACACTCCTTTGCTTAATATAGGTTGATACTGGGAAAGAGGCCTCTGTTGATGTTATCCAAAATGTGCTCAATAATGGAGAGATCTGGGGAATTTGCTGGCCACATGAGTACCTCAGCATGCTGTATGCAGTGCGTAGACAAACATTCTGTGTATGGAAATGCATTACCCTGGAACACAGTAGGAGGATGCCGTGTCATCAGGACTAGGATGTGGGGGTATGTTTGATACATCACTGTGACATCAGTGTTAGCCTAGCATGACTATGCTGACTAGAATGCATATCACATGGCTCCTATATCATGATGTCAGGGGTTATGCCTGCATGTCTGTCTTAGAGTATCAATTTAAATATAAATTTAAAAACCCTGAGAGAGTTCTTTGTCTGGAATATGTCCAAGACATTGAAGATGAAGGTGAAGCAATGAATTAAAATTTGTGATGCGGCCAGGAATCGAACCCGGACCTCCATGGTTACTTGGCAGACGTCTTACTGTTAGACCACTGTGCCACTAATGATCAAAGCACCTCGGAGTAGTCTAAGTACGACTTCCATCCATGCCACAAACTTTAATTCAGCTTCTGTGTTCCATAGATAATTGATATTTATATCATCTTAGCAGGAATGTTCCACTATGTCCATTGCTGGGGTGCTATTCCACTGCTTGGAGAGCCTTGGCATTTGTGGCAATTATCTATGGAACACAGAAGCTGAATTAAAGTTTGTGACATGGAGGGAAGTCATACTTAGACTATTCCGAGGCACATTAATTGTTAGTGGTGCAGTGGTCTAATGGTAAGACGTTTTCCTAGTAAGCATGGAGGTCTGGGTTCGATTCCCGGCCGCATCACAAATTTTAATTCATTGCTTCACCTTCATCTTCAATGTCATGGTCATTAAAGGTTGTAGAGGAATGGGGCTCATCAGAGAACATTTTGCTTTGCCCTCCATTCTCTGTCCATGCCTGCTGGGCATGGCACTATTTCAGATTGTGATGTTGGTGCTCTAGTATTAGTGGTAACCAATGCGTGCGGTAGTAATACCCCAATCTGGCAGAAGCAAGTTGCAAGGACACTGTGCTGGAACTCACAGGATGTTGCAGGGTCTCTAATACTTCTGCAGCCACTGGGGCTGATGTCATGGAATCCTGCATTACTTAGGTGCACCATACAGTGCACCTCCCATACATGGGAGGAACTGTGCAAAATGCCTCATGTTGTCATTGATTCCAACATCAGACCATTGTGGTACATGAATGGCCCACATTCCTAACACTGTTTTTAGAGCCAAGTGATAATTCACTTGGCACAACTGGTAACTTCATAGGAAGTAGGAACTTTTTTAATAATGGAAAATCCGTTAGGAATATCAATAATGGAGGACAGTGAACAACTCACCATTAAGAGGCTTGCTAAGCTGCTGACAGACACGAAAATAGATAATCACATTCACACAACTTAAATTTTCAGCCATGGCCTTTGTCAGAAAAAGAAAGACATACGATTACTCAGTCAACTATAAACACACCACTATCATGTCCGGCCATTCCAGCAACACTAGCTAGACTGTGAGTGAGGTAGGGAGTGGAGGGGGAAGGATGCTGGGTAAAGGTGGGGATCGAAAGGTCCACATTGCACGATGGAATTTAAAGACTTTGATAGGTGGGAATTTGAATTGCAGCAATGAATACAGAGAAGGGAAGGTGCGGGACAGGATAAAAGGCAGGTGTAGAGGAGAGGGGGGGAGTGGGGGGATTTGAAATGATAAGAATAATAATGGGGGAGGGGGGGAAGGGAAAAATGAAGTTAGGAAAAAGGATAAAATAAAGTTAGAAAAAAGGATAAAATAAAGTTAGCAAAAAAGAAAAAAATAAAGTTGAGGAAAAAAGAAAAAAATAAACTTAGCAAAAAGAAAAAATAAAGTTAGGAAAAAGGAAAAATGAGTAAAAATAAAAGTAATAAATTAAGGTGATATTGTAATTGGTGATACACAGTTGTAAGGAAGACATGGATACATGATAATGGGTGAGGAAGGAAGAAGGGGAAAGGGGGGTGGAGATGTTAGGCATAGGGTGCAGGGATGGGAACTTATCTTAGGTTGAGGCCAGGATGGTTGCGGGACTGTAGAATGCATGAAGGGACAACTCCCATCTGCGCAGTTCAGAAGAGCTGGTGGTGGAGGGAAGGATCCAAAGTGCCGTGCTCAGCTGCATGCTGTGCCACAGGGTGGTCTATCTTGATTTTTGCCACAGTTTGGCGGTGGCTATTAATTCTGACAGACAGCTGGTTTGTCATCATACCGATATAAAACACTGTGCAATGATTGCAGCAGAGTTGGTATATCACATGGCTGCTTTCGCAGGTTGCCCGACCTCTATGGGTTAGGATAAGCCTGTTACGGGACTGGTATAGGAAGTGCTGGGTGGGTGTATTGGGCAGGTTTTGCATCGGGGTCTTCCACAGGCATATGATCCCTGTGGTAAGGGGTTGGGGTTGGGAGTGGCATAGGGATAGACTATGATGTTGTGGAGGTTGGGTGGGCGGCGGAACACCACTTTAGGAAGGGTCGGAAGGATCTTGGGTAGCTTGTCTCTCATTTCAGGGCATGATGACAGATAAACAATGCCCTGATGAAGGATGTGATTAAGTTATTCCATGGGTTGGTATTGGGTGACAAGGAGGACACTCCATTGTGACTGGTTACTGGGGTTTGGGGAAGGATTGGTGGTGTGTGGGGATATGGCACAGTAAATCTGTATGCAGACTAGGTAAGGCCTTTTCATCACAGCAGATTCACAATACACAGGTGAGAAAGCTGTATGGGAGGATTTTTTTGTTTTTTGTGGAGTGGATGGCAGCTATGAAAGTGCAGGTACTGTTGGTAATTAGTAGGACTAATGTGGACAGAGGTGTGGATGGAGCTGTCAGTGAGGTGGAATTTTAACATCCAGGAAGATGACTTGCCAGGTTGAAAAGGACCAAGTGAAATTGATGGAGGAGAAGTAATTGAGGTTGGGAAGGAACGAGGATAGGGTGTCCTGGCCCTGAGTCCAAATCATGAAAATATCATCAATGAACCTGAATCAGACCAAGGATTTGGGATTTTGGGGAGTTAGGAAAGTTCCTCTAGGTGACCCACAAATAGGTTGGCATAGGAGGGTGCCATACTGGTGCCCATGACTGTGCCTCAGATTTAATTGTATACTTTTCCTTCAAAGAAAAAGTAATTGTTTATTAGGATGTAATCGGTAAGGGTTATAAGGAATATGAGGTATTGGGCTTGGATTATAAAGGATGTTGAGAAAGGTAATGTTCGAGAACAGCAAGACCATGGGCGTGTGGGATATTGGTGTACAGCGAAGTGGCATTAACAGTGTCAATTAAGGACCCAGGAGGTAAAGGGATGGGGATAGTGTCGAATCAGTGAACAAAGTGGTGTGGGAGGCTAGATTTCAAACAATTGGTTGGAGGTGCTGTCAGAAAGGGCTGAAATACTTTCTGTGGGAACACAGTAACCAGCCACGATTGGGCATTCAGGATTGTCAGGTTTATGGATTTTTGGGAGCATGTAAAATGTAGGTGTGCGGGTTGTTGTCGGGGTGAGGAGGGAGATACATTTGGGGCAGAGGTTCTGGGAAGAGCCATAAGATTTTAGCAGGGATTGTAGGTCTTATTGGAGTTTTTGGATGAGGTCCAATGCTTGACCCTCACACACATAATACTCCAAAAACACATCTGCATGGAACAGGCATCCATAAATCACCTTAGCTCCCTCCAAAAGATTTGCTAATGTGCAATCCCCAGCACATAAATCCCATGTCCCAAATTGATTCCCTTGTACACCAGCACTTGGAGGAGATTTCCAGACACCACCATAAATTATCCAGCCTGTTGACTTCGTACTGCCGCCTTGGAGCACCACTTGCCAATCCCTACCCCACCCTAGGTGTTCCTCCTGGTGCAGCCCTCATAGCACCTACACCTTGCCTCACAGACCTTTTCCACTTGCCACATCCCCCAAAACTCCCCACCAACAATCCACAATTCCCAAAGCCTAAACAATTGCAGGATACTGTTGTTCGCCTGTCTGCTAATACCCTCAACCCCACAGAATTTTCTGTCCTATCCAAAGGTCTCACATTCAGCCCCACACCCAAATTCAACCATGTTGGATTTGTCAAAGACCTCTTCTCCTTCTGCTGATCCGTACAGTGGAAAAACTACTTTGCCACCAATCCTTCGAATCAAAGCCAATCTAATTCCAACATTGAACCCTGCCTCTCCCAGTTCATACCACTATCCAACTGTGACCCTCCCTCACTCCTCCCTAACCACTCTCTGATTACATTCCAGAAATTCGTCTCATCCAACATGGCATCACCATCCTTTGCCAAATTCATTCCTAAGAACACCAACCTTTCAGCAGAAGAAAGGACAGCCTTTCACAACCTCAAAATAGATCCCAACCTAATCATCCTCCCTGCAGACAAGGGTTCCACCACTGTCGTATTGAATCACAGTGATTACATGACTGAAGGCCTACTTCAATTGTCTGATTCCTCCATCTAAAAGTTGTGCCAGGATGACCCCATCCCAAAAGTCCAATATGACCTACAATCCCTCATAAAATCTCATGGCCCTTCCCAGAACCTCTCCTCTGAATCCATCTCCCTCCTCTCATCAACAACCTCCCTGCACACCTACATTTTACATGGATGCCCAATTGTGGCTGGTTACTGTGCTCCCACAGAAAGAATTTCAGCCCTTGCTGACCAGCACCTCCAACCAATTGTTTGAAATCTAGCCTCCCACATCCAAGATACCAACCACTTCCTTGACAGACTCTCCACCATTCCCTTCCCTTTACCTCCTAGATCCTTACTTGTCACTTTTGATGCCACTTCGCTGTACACCAATATCCCACCTTGCTGCTCTCAACACACCTTTCTCAACGTACTTTTGACTCCAATCCCAAATACCCCATTTCTTATAATCCTTACCAATTACATCCTAACAAAAGATTACTTTTCCTTTGAAGGAAAATTATACAATTGAATTCACGGCACAGCCATGGACACCAGTATGGCACCGTCCTATGCCAATCTATTTATGGGCCTCCTAACTTCCCAAAACCCCACACCCCTGGTCTGATTCAGGTTCATTTATGATATTTTCATGATTTGGACTCAGGGCCAGAACACCATATCCTCATTCCTTCACAACCTCAATTCCTTCTCTCCCATCAATTTCACTTGGTCTTTCTCAACCCAGCAAGTCACCTTCCTGGATGTTAAACTCCACCTCACTGATGGCTCCATCCACAGCTCCAGCCACATTAATCCTAGTAATTATCAATAGTACCTGCACTTTGATAGCTGCCATCCATTCTACATCAAAAAATCCCTCCCATACACCTTTCCTAACCATGGATGGTGAATATGCTGTGATGAGAAGTCCCTTACCCATTATGCCGAAGGCCTCACAAAGGCCTTCACAGACATACATTACCCTCCTGACCTAGTCCACAAACAGATTTCCTGGGCCATATCCCCACCCATCACCAATCCTCCCCAACCCCATTACACAGTCACAACGGAGTGTCCACCTTGTCACCCAATACCACCCTGGACTGGAATAATTTAATCACATCCTTCATCAGGGCTTTGATTATCTGTCATCGTGCCCTGAAATGAGAAGACATCCTACCCAAGATCCTTCCAATCTGTCCTAAAGTGGTGTTCCATCGTCCACCCAACCTCCATAACATCGTAGTCCATCCCTATGACACTCCCAACCCCAACCCCTTACCAAAGAGATCATATGCCTGTGGAAGATCCCGATGCAAAACCTGCCCAATCCACCACCCAGCACTTCCCATTCCAGTCCCATAATAGGCTTATCCTAACCCATCACAGGTCGGGCCACCTGTTATGTACCAACTCTGCTGCAATCGTTGCACAGCGTTTTATATTGGTATGACAACAAACCAGCTGTCTGTCAGAATGAATGGCCATCGCCAAACTGTGGCAAAAATCAAGATAGAGCATCCTGTGGCACACCCTGCAGCTTAGCCCAGCACTTTGCGTTTCAATTGCTGCTTCACTACCCTCCACCACCAGCTCTTCTGAAATGCGTAGATAGGAATTGTCCCTGCAACACATTCAACGGTCCTGCAACTATCCTGGCTTCAACCTGCACCCTATGCCGAACATCTCCTCCCCCTTCTTCCTTCCCCACCCATCGAACAATCCCTTAAGGGATCTCCCGGCCAAGAAAGCCATACGCTCATTTCCATTTTTTTACCCATTATCTTGTATTGATGTCTTCCTTATAACTGTGTATCGCCACTTACAATATCCCCTTAATTTATTACTTTTCATCTCCTCATAAGAATGGCAACCCACATCCACTTGAATCTGTTTACTATACGCGTCTCTTGGTCTCCCCCTGCAATTTTTACCCCACACACTTTCCTCCAATGCTAAATTTACGATTCCTCTATGTCTAAGAATGTGTCCTATCAAGCAATCCCTTCTTTTGGTCAGGGTATGCCAAAAATTCCTTTCCTCACCAAGGCTGTTCAGTACCTCTTCATTAGTTATGCGATCTACCCACCTAATCTTCAGCATTCTTCTGCAGCACCACATTTCAAAAGCCTCTATTCTCTTCCTGTCCGCACTGCTTATCGTCCATGTTTCACTCCCATACAAGGCAACATTCCACACAAATGCCTTCAGAAAGGACTTCCTTACACTTAAATTAATATTTGATATTAGCAAATTTCTCTTTTTCAAAAATGCTTTTCTTCCCACTGCCATTCTGCATTTTATATCCTCTGTACTGCGACCATCGCATGTTATTTTACTACCCAAGTAACAAAACTCATCTATAACCTTCATTGTTTCATTAACTAATCTAATCCCTTCTAAGACCGCATTCCATTTTTTTTTTTTTTTTTTTTTTTTTGCCCTTGTTAATATTCATTTTATACGCTCTCTTCAACACACTGTCCATTCCATTCAATTGCTCATCCAGGTCCTTAGCTGACTCTGACAGAATTAGAATGTTATCAGCAAAACACAATGTTTTTATTTCTTCCCCCTGACCTTTAATCCCTATTCCAAATTTTTCCTTGCTTTCTTTCACCGCCTGCTCGATGTACAAATTGAATAACATCGGAGAAAGGCTACAACCCTGTCTTACTCCCTTCCCAACTGATGCTTCCCTTTCATGCCTTTCGAGTCTAATAACTGCGGTCTGGCTTTTGTACAAGTTGTAAATAACTCTCCTTTCCCTGTATTTTACCCATGCTGACTTCAGAATTTGAAAGAGTGTATTCCAGTCAACATTGTCAAATGCTTTCTCCAAATCAACAAAAGCTAAAAATGTAGGTTTGCCTTTCCTTAATCTATCTTCTAAGATAAGACGTAAAGTGAGTATTGCCTTCCGGATTCCTACATTCCTCCTGAACCCAAACTGATCTTCCCCGAGGTCAGCTTCTACCAGCTTTTCCATTTTCCTGTAGATAATTCGTGTTAAAATTTTACAACCATGACTTATCAAACTGATGGTTCTGTAATTTTTACACCTGTCTGCACCTGCTTTCTTTGGAATGGGGATTATTACATTTTTCTTAAAGTCTGAGGGTATTTCGCCTGTCTCATACTTCCTACACACCAGTTCAAATAGTTTTGTCATGGCTGGTTCTCCCAGAGACTTCAGTAGCTCTGAGGGAATGTCATCTACTCCTGGGGCCTTG
Organism: Locusta migratoria; assembly: GCA_026315105.1. Lineage (NCBI taxonomy): Eukaryota > Metazoa > Arthropoda > Insecta > Orthoptera > Acrididae > Locusta > Locusta migratoria. The sequence goes on from CM048747.1 coordinate 48,527,169, forward strand.
TTCCGACCTTGGTCTTTCAGGGCTCTGTCAAATTCATCTCTCATTATAGTATCTCCTACTTCATCTTGATCTACTTTCTCTTCCCTTCCTACAACATCATCTCCAAGTTCACCTCCTTTGTAGAGCTGCTCTATGTACTCTTTCCACCTTTCAGCTTTCCCTTCTTTGCTGAGAACTGGTTTCCCATCTGAGTTCTTGATATTCGTAGAGTTGCTTTTCTTGTCCCCAAATGTCTCTTTATTTTCCTGTAGGCGGTATCTACTTTTCCCCTTCTTATACATTCTTCTGCAGATTTGCATTTGGCTTCTAGCCGCTCCTGCTTAGCCAGTTTGCACTTCCTGTCAATCTCATTTCTTAGTCGTCTGTACTCCATTTTGCCTGTTTCATTTACTGCATTTTTTTATTTTTTCCTTACATCAATTATATTTAGTATTTCCTGTGATATCCAAGGATTTTTTGTAGGTCTTGCCTTTCTACCTATTTTGTCCTCTGCTGCCTTCACTATTTCATCTCTCAATGCTACCCATTCCTCTTCTACTGTTTTATTTTCCCCTGTTTCTGTCAATTGTTGCCTAAATCTCCCTCTGAAATTCTCCAGAACTTCACGTTCCTTCAATTTATCTAGGTCCCATCTCCTTATTTTCCTACTTTTCTGCAGTTTTTTTCAGTTTCAGCCTACAGTTCATGACTAACAAGTTATGGTCAAAGTCTATATCTGCCTCTGGGTACGTCTTACAGTTTATAACTTGGTTCCGGAATCTATGTTTTACCATTATAAAATTTATCTGATACCTTCCGGTGTCTCCTGGTCTCTTCCAAGTATACAACCTTCTTTTGTGATTCTTAAACCACGTGTTTGTTATGATTAAATCATGTTCCGTGCAAAATTCTACCAGGTGGCTTCCTCTTTCATTCCTTTTGCCCAGTCCATATTCACCTACTATTTCTCCTTCTCTTCCTTTTCCTACTACCAAATTCCAGTCTCCCATCACAATTAAGTTTTCCTCTTCCTTAACTGTCTGAATAATTTCCTGTAGCTCCTCATATATTTCTTCTATCTCCTCATCATCGGCAGAGCTAGTTGGCATATAAACCTGTACTACTGTTGTCGGTGTTGGTTTCGTATCTATCTTGACAATGATAATGCGATCACTGTGCTGCTCATAGTAGTTTACCCGCATTCCTATTTTCTTATTCACTATCAGTCCTACTCCTGTGATACCCCCAATAATAATCCTGTACTCACCTGACCAGAAATCCTGTTCATCCTGCCACCGAACTTCACTAATCCCCACTATATCTAATTTCAACCTATCCATTTCCCTTTTTAAATTTTCTAATTTTCCTACCCGATTAAGGGATCTAACATTCCACGCTCCGATCCGTAGGATGCCAGTATTGTCTTTCCTGATGACAACATCCTCCTGAGTAGTCCCCGCCCGGAGATCCGAATGGGGGACTATTTTACCTCTGGAATATTTTACCCGAGAGGATGCCATCATCATATTTTCATACAGTAGAGCTGCATGTCCTCGGGAGAAGTAACGGCTGTAGTTTCCCCTTGCTTTCAGCTGTTCACAGTAACTGTGTGGCAAAGCCACATTAGCTGATGTTACAAGGCCAGGTCAGTCAATCATCCAGACTCCACAGATACCTCTCCACTGTGGTTGCACCTACGGTATGGCTATCTGCATCGTTGAGGCATGCTACGGTTAATGGGGGTGGTATTTTTTCCTAACTTTACTTTTTTCTTTTTCCTACGTTTATTTATTTATTTATTTTGCTACCTTTATTTTATTTTTTCCTTTTTTTTTCAAATCTTTATGTTCCTTTTTTTTCTCTCTTCTTCTTTTACCTTATTATTCTTATCATTTCAAACCCTCCACTCCTCTACACCTCCCTTTTATCCTTTCCTGCCCCTTCCCTTCACTCTATTCATTACTGGAATTGAAATTCCCGTCTATGAGAGTTTTTAAATTACATCATGCAATGCAGAACTTTCCATCCCCCACCTTTACCCAGCATCCTTTCCCCTTCTTTTTCTGATGAAGGCCATGGCCGAAAATTTAAGTTGTGTGAATGTGCTTATCTATTTTCATGGCTGTCAGCAACTCAGTGAGCCTCTTTACTGTGAGTTGTTACCTATACTCCATTATTGAAGTAGGAACTTTCATTCATCATAATCGATGTTTACAGCAATCCAACTGTGTCGTTAATTATTTGAATAATGAAACACTGTTCAAGTTTCATATTTTTACATGTCTCGCATGACGATATTTGAGAATTTTATTCACATTCTCAAGCATGAATAAGTTTTTTGTGATGTTTGGACAGCTTTCGGATCTTTCACGTTTTTTTTTTTTTTTTTTTTTTTTTTTTTTTTTTTTTTTTTTTTTTTTTAAAGTTTATAACATGCTGTACTCCATCCAGTGCCGTGAGCAATACACACATGCAAACCATCCATTATTCTCAAAATGTGCCATTTTAAACATGGAAAATCCCCTACTAATGTGCAAACTGATACTTGGTGTGGTGGCTGATAGGCCTGATAGTAAGCAGTGCCACCTAGGTAGCCCTGTCATAAGCCTTTATCATGCTCCCACCAACAATTGCGCTGACATTCGGTGTGTATTGTAAAAGACAGAGCGTGAAAGGAAAATATTGGTTTAAATATTGCCAAGAAACTTGACTGCATAATGTTTATGAATCCCACTTGAAGCATTGCCTAGATATTTGATGTACACAATCATATGTGTTACAATTATATTGAAGAAGATTTATTAAGTGTAAATTATCATTTGCCTGAAAAAAATGTGCGTCTCATATGCCGGCAAAATATGTTAATTGCTAAAAATGAAATGAACACTTTTCTCTTTTTCAGTCAAATTTAATAAAAGAAGAATATGCAGAGAAGGAGCAGCAAATAAATTTATATGAACAACGTTTACTTGAAGCAAAAAATGATTTGGAAGAATTGAAGACTATGGTACAGGAACAAGCATCTCAATCTGAAAGTTATAAGAATAAGGTACTGTACAGAGCCATTTTTCTTTATAAAATATATACAGCTCAAACTTTCCCAATCTAACAATGAAAAGTCCAGATAGGATTTCAACAATAATTTTCTCAGCTATGACATTTATAAAGTGTCTCAGATATGTGGTCCTCTTTTGCTCAGTTTGCATATTCTCAATATACCAGTAAATTGCTGTTTGGGTATTGTGAGGGGTTTGAGCCCCGGAGATACCACATATATGAGCTAGAAATGCACTTTATTGTTAATACCTTCAAGTACAAATCCAGACTAATGACATGGCCAACAAAGCTCAGATGAGCTGGCTTCAAAGATATGGTGCCAAAGATACACATTGGTATATATATTGATATGTACACGCCGCCACAGCTGTTTATGTCGTATTCATCTGCAAAGATTCTGATAAGCTACAATTCCGTGCATATACATGCCTTCTTATTTGTCAAAATCACACCATTTAGAAGTGGCTTTTCTTGAATTATCTTAATTATTACCCTTGATGGTGAGTGGCAGTCTTGCATCCTAACCTAATGATTATTATTTACAACTGCAGAATGTTGTGGTGCTGTCACCCCTCTCCCACCACCCAGATATTAAGTGTTAATTCACTCTCATTAGTGGATAACCAAATGCCTGTGTGATCTGCTTGTGTTTTGTTCAATCAACTGTGGACACACATGGTAGTGTTTACAAACAACCTTGGATTCATCTGTGAGCATTGATCTCTACACTACCTGGATGTTGAACTTCAACTATCTGAGCATGCCAGTGATAGATGTTCATATTTTGTTTTTTGCCATATTCAAAGATGTCTGGTATGAAGTATTATAAGAAAATGAGAAGAAAATGTGTTTATATTATGCTCAAATATTAGAATACAACATAGCAAATTGACATAAATTTCAAATCAAGAGCTAAGCAAGCAATTCTTTGTCACATAATTACTGGTGGAAATTTGTATTCCAAATTTAAACATGGCAGACAATGCGAAAAATTGTGGAAAACATTTGAATGCACTGGCATACTGTAGCTATATGCCAGATTTATACATCCAGACTGTATAGAGCCACTCCCATGAACCACAGACATTGCCGAGGTGGGGTGGCTTGCGTGCCTCAACGATACAGATAGCTGTACTGTAGGTGCAACCTCAGTAGAGGGTTATCTGTGGAGAGGCCAAACAAACGTGTGGTTCCTGAAGAGGGGCAGCAGCCTTTTCAGTAGTTACAGGGGCAACAGTCTGGATGATTGACTGAGCTGGCCTTGTAACATCAGCTAATGTGGCTTTGCCATACAGCTACTGCGAACGGCTGAAAGCAAGGGGAAACTACAGCCGTTACCTTTCCCGAAGACATGCAGCTCTACTGTATGAACATATGATGATGGCATCCTCTCGGGTAAAATATTCCGGAGGTAAAATAGTCCCCCATTCGGATCTCCGGGCGGGGACTACTCAGAAGGATGTGATCATCAGGAAAGACAATACTGGCATTCTACGGGTCGGAGCGTGGAATGTTAGATCCCTTAATCGAGTAGGAAAATTAGAAAATTTAAAAAGGGAAATGGATAGGTTGAAGTTAGATATAGTGGGGATTAGTGAAGTTCGGTGGAAAGAGGAACAGGATTTCTGGTCAGGTGAGTACAGGATTATAAATGCAAAATCAATTGGGGGTATCACAGGAGTAGGATTGATAATGAATAAGAAAATAGGAATGCGGGTAAACTACTATGACCAGCACAGTGATCGCATTATCATTGTCAAAAAAGATACCAAGCCAACACCGACAACAGTAGTAGAGGTTTATATGCCAACTAGCTCTGCCGATGATGAGGAAATCGAAGAAATAAGAAATATATGAGGAGCTAAAGGAAATTATTCTGACAATTAAGGGAGAGGAAAACTTAATTGTTATGGGAGACTGGAATTCGGTAGTAGGACAAGGAAGGGAAGGGAAGATAGTAGGTGAATATGGTTTGGGTAAAAGGAATGAAAGAGGAAGCCGCCTGGTAGAATTTTGCACAGAACATAATTTAGTTATAACAAACACCTGGTTCAAGAATCACAAAAGAAGGTTGTATATGTGGAAGAGACCAGGAGACACCGGGGGATACCAGATAGATTTTATAATGGTAAGACATAGATTTCGGAACCAGGTTTTACAGTGTAAGACATACCCAGGGGCAGATATAGACTCTGACCATAACTTGTTGTTTATGAACTGCAGGTTGAAACTGAAGAAACTACAAAAAGGTAGGAAAATAAGGAGATGGGACCTGGATAAATTGAAGGAACCTGAGGTTCTTAAAAATTTCAGAGGGAGCTTTAGGCAACAATTGACAGAAACAGGGGAAAATAAAACAGTAGAGGAGGAATGGGTAAAATTGAGAGATGAAATAGTGAAGGTAGCAGAGGACAAAATAGGTAGGTAGACCTACGAAAAATCCTTGGATATCACAGGAGATACTAAATTTAATCGATGAAAGGAGAAAATATAAAAATGCAGTAAATGAAACAGGCAAAATGGAGTACAGACGACTAAGAAATGAGATTGACAGGAAGTGCAAAATGGCTAAGCAGGAGTGGCTATAAGGCAAATGCAAGGATGTAGAATAATGTATAAATAGGGGAAAATAGATACAGCCTACAGGAAAATAAAAGAAACATTTGGAGATTAGAAAAACAGCTCTATGAATATCAAGAACACTGACGGAAAACCAGTTCTCAGCAAAGAAGGGAAAGCTGAAAGGTGGAAAGAGTATATAGAGGGGCTCTACAAAGGAAATGAACTTTGAGACAATATTGTAGGAATGGAAGAGGATGTAGATGAAGATGAAATAGGAGATACTGTACTGAGAGAAGAATTTGACAGAGCCCTGAAAGACCTAAGTCGAAACAAGACCCCTGGAGTAGATGATATTCCTTCAGAGCTACTGAAGTCTCTGGGAGAACCAGCCATGACAAACCTGTTTCACCTGGTGTGTAAGATGTATGAGACAGGTGAAGTACCCTCAGACTTTAATAAAAATGTTATAATCCCCATTCCAAAGAAAGCAATTGCAGACAGGTGTGAAAACTACAGAACCATCAGTTTAATAAGTCATGGTTGCAAAATATTAACACGAATTATATACAGAAGTATGGATAAGCTGGTAGAAGCTGGCCTCGGGGAAGATCAGTTTGGGTTCAGGAGAAATGTAGGAACACGGGAGGCAATACTCACTTTACGGCTTATCCTAGAAGATAGATTAAGAAAAGGCAAACCTACATTTCTAGCTTTTGTTGATTTGGAGAAGGCTTTTGACAATATTGATTGGAATAAAGCAAGCAGGAGTGAAATATAGGGAGCGTAAGGTTATTTACAACTTGTACAAAAACCAGACAGCGGTTGTCAGAGTTGAAGGGCATGAGAAGGATGCAGTGGTTGGAAAGGGAGTAAGACAGGGTTGTAGTCTTTCTCCATTGTTATTCAATTTGTACATTGAGCAAGCTATAAAGGAAAGCAAGGAGAAATTTGGAAAAGGAATTAAAGTTCAGGGTGAAGAATTAAAAACATTGCGTTTTGCCGATGACATAGTAATTATGTCAGATACAGCAAAGGACCTGGAAGAGCAATTGAACGGAATGGACAGTGTGCTGAAAGGTGCAAATAAGATGAACATTAACAAGAGCAAAACTAGGGTAATGGAGTGCAGTGTAAGAAAATCAGGTGATGCTGAAGAAATTAGATTGGGAAACGAAGCAATAAAGGAGGTAGATGAGTTTTGTTACTTGGGCAGTAAAATCACAAATGATGGTCGCAGTACAGAGGATATAAAATGCAGAATGGCAATGGTTAGAAAAGCATTCTTGAAAAAGAGAAGTTTGTTAACATCGAATATTGATTTAAGCCTAAGAAAGTCCTTTCTGAAGGCATTTGTATGGAGTGTTGCTTTGTATGGGAGTGAGACATGGACAATAAACAGTGCGGACAGGAAGAGGATAGAGGCTTTTGAAATGTGGTGCTACAGAAGAATGCTGAAGATTAGGTGGGTGGATCACGTAACTAATGGGGAGGTACTGAACAGAATTGGGGAGAAAAGAAATTTCTGGCATACCTTGACTAAAAGAAGGGATAGATTGGTAGGACATATTCTTAGACATCAAGGAATTGTGAATTTAGCATTAGAGGGAAGTGTGTGGGGTAAAAATCGCAGAGGAAGACCGAGAGATGGATACAGTAAGCAGATTCAGACAGATGTAGGTTGCTGTTCTTATGTGGATATGGAGAGGCTTGCTCAGGATAGGGTATGGTGGAGTCTGCAGACTGAAGAACACAACAACAACAACTGTATAGAGATCACTGTCTGTGAGCAAACTAAGAGCATCACTTTCATTTCATTTATTGTTTGTTTGGGATGAAGTATCATTCTCATCATGTTTGGTGTTGGTATGCGACAAACTGAGCATGCAATTTGCCGAACATGGATGTATATAAGTACTGTGTGACAGGGACCAAAATATTTTTTCCCTCTGTTATCAAGTACTTGAGCTTTTTTGTGTTGTGGGCTTACATTTTGTTTCCATACCCTTGAAAAATGTAGGATTTTGCTTGTGTTTTTTAGTTATGTGTGATAGGTGTGTTTGTTTTGAAACCTCTCTTAATAAGCTACATTAATTCTCGATAACAAAAATTTTGTTGCTGTGTTGTATGTATTTTTCCTGAGCTTGGTGCGGTTTGTGTGAAGTTTCAATGAGTAATGTTTCTGAAAATAAGTGATATGCCCCCTTGATGAAGGAACATTTTTGGTTTTGAACACAACACATTGTACATGTCTAGGTACCTTTCCTTAATTTTCATTTATTTTCTTTCTTACAGTAAAAACTCTACATTTTATACCTAATGATATTGAGGCGTTAATCTCATATATATGTGCTGCTGTCATTTGTGATGGAAAAAGGAAGTCGGAGATGTTTTTACCGGTACTTGTAATTGATTGTATATATCGGCATGTGCGACATTCTGTTCTTAGTATTCTGCTGTTTTCAAAATGCAACTACCTGTGAGAATTTGTGTTGTCGGTTCATTTGGTTCAGTTAATGACTTAGTGATACTTGTGTTGTTTATTGCTGATTCTGGTGATTGATTTTGTGTGTTGGTGGTTACTATGTTTCATTGTTTATGTTCTGCAGTTTGTAGAACACAGCTGTCTGTGGCAGTGTGTGTTATTTGCCCGCTATCATCCGCCACATTTTGTATATTGAGGTGAATACCAATGGATCAAATTTAACTGACTATGCATTGATTTTTTGTCAGAAGTGTCCGTCAAAATGAGTGTCTAATTTGCGGGAACAGCTGTGGCAGTACATAAGGTATGTTGTGACTGTTGGAGAGCCCTGTGTTTGTAATACACATTCAACTGTCGCAGAGCCTTGGGCATGCATGTAGTTGGGCTTGAAAATTTGACTATCACTTTTCCTATATCCATTGCTTGCTGTGTTTACACACAACAGGGATGGTTTATTGTTTATTACACACAGGTGTTTCACATTGTCAGGTTTTGCTCACTCATTTCATGTTCCTCCGTGTATTTAATGGCCAGTTCTGGGTTGATTGCTTCACTGCTTGGTTTGTATTTGTTGCACCACTGTTCAACAACTCCAACAGAAAGCAATCACCTGCCTTAGCTTCAACCAAACAACACTATACAACACAACACTATATTGGATATACACCACAGTGATTAGACCCAGGATCACCTATGGGGTGATCGTGTGGTGGAAGAAGGTAGAACAGCAGGTTGCTGCTAAGGAGCTTGGTAAGGTGTAGAGACTAGCCTGCTTAGCCATAACAGGCGGAATTAGCAGCACACCAACTGCTGGGATGGAAACCATGCTGGATATGCCCCCATTACACCTTTGGGTCAAGATGGAGGCGGCAGCTGGTGCCTACAGACTCAAATCTTTCAACAACTGGAACTCTTTGGGATATCCAGAATCACACATTAAAATAGTGAGTGAGGTAAATATAGGAAAGGTTGGGGAAATGCCAGCCGACTATATTATAACCCCATACTGCTTCAACAAGCCTTTCAGTATAACAATTGGAAGTAGGGAGCAGTGGGAGAAAATAGTTCGACACCGTATGGGGGATATTGTCTGGTTCACTGATGGGTTGAAATCAGACCAAGGCGTTGGGGCCGGGGTACACGGGGTGCAGCCAAGACTGGAGGGCGTCATCTCTCTAGGGAAACTGGCCTCAGTATTCCTGGCCGAAATCACTGCCATCAGGGCATGTGTGGAGGAGAATTTGCGTAGGTGCTACAAAGATTGTAGCATCTATATCTATTCAGACAGCCAGGCAGCGCTGAGATCACTGGCAGCTCGTACAACAAGGTCTAAAATTGTTGCAGAATGTCACAGGGTTCTAGAGGAGCTAGGGGAAAGCAACAGAGTAAACCTATTGTGGGTCCCTGGCCACTCGGGGATCAGTGGCAACAAACATGCTGACAGATTAGCCAGGATGGGGGCAGAGACTCCATTTATTGGACCGGAACCTGTCCTGACAATCACCAGGGCAATGATCAAATTGGAGCTACGTAACTGGCTCAGAAGAGAGCACGTAGAATATTGGACCAAAGTCCATCAACAAAAACATGGCAAGGTAATGATGCCAAAGCCATGTTTTAAAAGAAGCTCTGCAATCCTGGGCCTGAACAGGAGAGAGATTAGACTAATGGTTGGATTGCTGACAGGCCATGGGAATTTCAAAAAACACCTACATACAATGGGAATAACAGAAGAGGACCCTAAATGTAGGATCTGTGATGACAGTGATGAAACTGCATCACATCTAATCTTCGAATGCATTGCATTGGCGAGTAAAAGGCACAGAACATTTGGGACAACCAGACCCGAAGAAATTGTGTCTAATAAAGAACTGGTAAAGGGACTCCTTGCACTGTTCAAGGGCATTGGTTGGCTTTACTAGATATACAGGGAGCGATACTGCACAATAAACTTAGTTTCGGTGTGGGCAGTGGCGGGCTGGACCAAGACTGTTTTGGCTTCCCTGGAAAAATCAAATCAAATCAAGGCTGACATGCTTGCCAAAGCCTAAGGTGCACAACTTGGCCATTGTCATGCACAAATACGAAAACAGCACTGACTCTGACCAAAGAAGACACATCTAACCAGAGATGTACAATGCCTATTGATACTAACAGAGAATTCCTACATCATACTATGATTGAACCGAGTGCTCTGTATAGACTGCCACAGTGGCCCACACTGACAGTTTTCCTTGGCCGTCAATGCTCTCCTTTGCAGTGATGACTAGACTGATCACCAGGCTGACTTCTGCTGCTGCCCTTTGACTTTCTAGGTTTCTATTTGGATACAGACTGCTTGCTGCTGGATTACTGACATTGCCTACTTTCAGACTTTACCTGGTAAACACACACTCCAATGGAAATGTATTCATGCCTCATAGAAACCTGTCCTTATCAGGAATGTTGAACAGTGTAACCATTTTGAATTTCAAGAGAATTTGTGTTATCATGTGAATCTATGGTTACACTATTGTGTCCTTAACTTTGTGTCAATAAAATCTCATGTCACAAATTCTCTTTCATGATCAGTTACTACACAGTGGGGATAAAGATTGTCTGGACTCTGCATGTGCACAGATAAGATAGCCACTCCATCCACAGATCATCAGGTCAATCCGACTCAGCCAATTTCTGGAATCCCTCAGCAACGAGAGGGCCACTATCAGCATTTTCTCTGGACAATGTTACAGCAGCAAGTGGAGCAACAACTGAATCAGTTCAAACAGCAGAAGGAACTTTTCAGGGCACAAGCAACAAGCTCCACATCAGGAAGGGTTGCTCTACATGCTTGTGACCAGCAAGCCATCCTCACCACCACCATAGCAGCCAATCACAAAGTGGAGTTGCGGGCAGAGGTTGCTGTGGTGGGCACATAAAAATATGTGGCCCTGCTGGACAAGACTTTTGCTTCAGCTTTCATCCTGCCTGCAGTGCTACATGGCCCACTGTCAGGATAACTGTCCTAACCGTTCATTCTCCTGTGATGCCTGCAGAAATATGGCATGGTCTGCTAGCCACAACATAACAACAGCCATCCCAGAAAGGTAATAGATGGTACCAGACACCCATGGACATTAACCAAATCACACCAATGAACACAGTGTTAGGTAAGCTCCTGATCTCAATTACTATCAATAATGAACCAGAGCAGTTGCAAATCAACATACAGTTAGCCTTATCTGTTGTTAACTTGCTGGTATATGTACATGTGGGCAACCCCACTCTCAACCCCACCTCCCAAGATGGGTAATATACAACAAGCAGTCCATAGCTGTCTTTGGATGAATAAGAAATCCTCTAAAATATGTCAGTGCAACATACTGTCACTTTTTACATCACCAACTGCAAATTTATTTGTTTTGCATTCTTTTCCAACCTTTGGCTTTACCATAAAGGATAAAATAAAATTGATATCCAGTCAAGTACCATTCATTCAAATTGATGAGTTGAGGACTGAATTCGCAGACACTTTTTCACCAGGTGTGGGATGTGTGGCTGATTTACAATACACATCACTCCAGCTCACACCACTATCCCGGCCTTGCTACAGTCACACAAGGACAGTCCCAGTCACCACCAGAGATCAGCTCAAGACCAAATTGGATCACCTCACTACCAATGCATCGTTGACCCTACATGGCACAGCCAATGGCCCATGCCACTGGTGATTATCAAAAAACCCCGCTCCCACCAATCCGTAGAATGCCAGTGTTGTCTTTCCTGATGACGACATCCTCCTGAGTAGTCCCTGCCTGGAGATCCAAATGGTGGATTATTTTACCTCCGGAATATTTTACCTGAGATGATGCCATTATCATATATACATACAGTAGAGTTGCATGTCCTCAGGAAAAGTAATGGCTGTAGTTGCCCTTTGATTTCAGCTGTTCACAATAACTGTATGGCAAAGCCACGTTAGCTGATGTTACAAGGCCAGCTCAATCACCCAGACTGTTGCCCCTGCAACTACTGAAAAGGCTGCTGCTCTCCTCAGAAGCCACATGTTTGTCTGGTCTCTCAACAGATACCCCTATGCTGTGGTTGCACCTACAATATGACTATTTATATCCGTTGAGACATGCAAGCCATCCCAACTCAGCAATCTCTGTGGTTCATGGAGGTGTGAGTGTGTGTGCACTTATTTACCTTTCCTGTTTTCCCCTTAAGGTAAGTCCTTCCACTCCCGGGATTGAAATGACTCCTCTTCCACTTCCTTAAAACCATAATCCTTTCCTTTTTTCCCTCCTTCTTTCTTGTGGCTATCTACAAGCCTGTACCTTGGTTTGGAAATTGATTTCTATTTTTATACATATTTATCCCTCCAGGAAAGTTTCCTTCTATATTATCTTTATTTTATATAAACATGATCTTAACCACATTTCATGTTTATTCCTATATGGCAATACATAACAACAGTATTTTAAATCACAAATTTAAATGTCTCTATGCTCAGTATGTATTATATTAGTAAGTAATTCTAAATTATATAAAATTAATTACTGTATATAAAAATATTTTGTATTTTAATTATAAATTGCAAATAATTTTGTCTACATACTTACTGGTTGTACATGTATCTTACTGACAGGTCACCAGATGATGGGCTAAGCCCTAAACATGTTGTGTATTTACAATAAATAATCTACTAACAACAACTTAGTGATTATTCAAGCAACCTAGAAGCACTTTCAGAATCATATAAAATTTTTTTGATCATGACGGTTGCATACCTTAATGAAAACTTTCACTCTAAAATAAAAATTGTGAGCTCTTGGAGCACTATTAGGTATTGTAATCTTATGCCTTTGTTTTCAGGAATGTGAATTCATTATGTCTTGAGCATGTGACATAATTTATATTCTCTATTTATTAGTTATTCGGAGGCTAATTAAACGAAATTCGTATGAAAATCTGAAGTTGTGTATGAGTACATTATTTCATAATAGAAGAGAGAATTTTCAGGCCATGCCCATCATCAGTTGGCAAATTGGCAATGTGAACAGGAAACAGTTAATTTTCCAATTCATAATATCATAATTATATTATAAGAGAATTTAATTACTTTATAAGAATGTAAGGAGATTTATGCTGAAGCAGGTTTGTTATATTTATTGATGCTTTAGTCTTATATATTTATATGTATTGAATATTCATTAGCAAAATAATCAGTTTTCTACATACATTTTACGATGAAAGGAGATAGATCATTGTTAAAGTTCCCCATTTTAAAATAGAGACTTACGTAATTTATATGCATTAATGGTAGTTTAATAATATTCTATGAGGACTGAATATGTTGTATGGGGGCTTTTGTACCTATTTGACGGTACTCCTGCGGAACGGGGGGGGGGGGGGGGGGGGTACAGAGGTACAGAGTATGGGTTCCTCTCTTTTGAAGATGTCATTTTTCTCTTATTGTACTCTAATCACCAATTTCTCCTTTTTTCATTTCTAACTTTTCTATGCAAGTAGCAGGCTATTGTACCTCTACATATGCATACATTGTTATAGCTAAGACCCTTCTTATTTCCACATCAGACACATTGTTTCTTTTTATTTATTTATTTTATTTTTGGTGGGCTTCACTCCATTCTCAGTAATTTACCCTCTGGGTAGGTCAGAGATCATAACACACTAAAACATGAGCACCCCTAACCCCCTCACACACACACACACACACACACACACACACAAACACGCGTACACACACATTTATACATACATAATAAGAATTTAACATGTGGGAAACAACAGTACAAATTTACACTCACGTATTTACTAAGTAAGTAAGTAAGTAAAAGTAAACCTGGAGATAATGGTATGGCCCTTTAACCTAAGGTCTTATTATTAGCAAAGATTGAGTAAACTTCACTCATATGGTAAACTCACTTGAGGTCAGGGAAAAGGCATGGAGAGGAAAATTTAGTGTTTACAGAGCTTGATGAGTGCACCTTTGTAAAGTGTAGTGTGGTTACTTTGAGGTGAGAAGGAGAAGTGTTATTAAAGAATAGGTGATGTAGTAGCAAGAATGGTAGGAACTCAGATAAACAGAATGCAGATGATTTCCTTAGTGAGCTAGGAAGATGAAAATTGTACTTTGTGGGAACTGAGTAAACCAGTAGAATGTTCACCTTGAAGAAATGGAATTTAATGCACATCTGCAATCCTCAAAGATGTATTTGTGTGAATGATGAATGTAACTAGGTAGAGATGTCACTACTTTGTGTGATTTTATTGGGCAAAACTCATGTCATAACATTATGTAATTCTGTCCTGACATGAAGCAATATAAACAAATATGTACTCTGCTTACTCACCTTAAATGCAGAATTTCTGTAATTATATGGGAAATTGAGAGGCTGTTTTATGTATTGTGTGTAGTGTAACCAGTTACACTGACTGTCTTGATATCCCTACAAGATCAAATTTTCTACTTCTGGGGGAGTTAGAGGTTTTGAGGTCAGATACTGTGTGTAATATCCTGTTTGTGCAATTGTATGATGTCTGTATACAAGTAGTAAGAAGAATCTGTCAGGGAAGTTGCTGCAAGCATTGATGTGCTGACCTCATAACAGAGTCTCTTATGGCAGAGATGTGTCACTCATAGAGCCAATAGTCACCACATATTCTTAAGATTTTGTTTTTTCTGACTCATTCCACATCCACAAGGGCAATTACATTTGGAATCTCTGGAAGATTCATTAACACATCTGATCTCATTTTGTATGTATTTGTTGTGTATCTTGTTTTCTGGCATGTCTACATCTAAGAGAATCTCTTCAATTTGGATCAATTGGAGACAAAAGTACATCTAATCTAATCTAATAGAGGAAGGTGGCTTCTTGAATTGGGGAGGACCAAGTGAAGTGGATGGGGGAAAGTTGTTAAGATTTTGGAGGAATGTGGTTAGAGTAGCAATCTATCTTTTTCAAAATTTTATAGTGATTAATCCTACTTTGCTTAAGTTTGTGTAGTGATATTTTATTGATAATAAAGTGTACAGTATAACTTTCTACAGTTTCTTAATCTCTTTTATAATAGTCGTTGGCTCCTTTTATAACCGAAGAAAGAATGAATGAATTCAGTTTAAGTTTCTTTGTATATTTTGAAATATGAACAGTATTTGCATGAATGTATTCAATAACTTTAAAAGAATTTACTAAATAATTATTTTCAGACATGAAATCACAATAATTTCTTTAATATACCCTATGTGATTAAAAGTATCAGGATACTTGTCTGAATATGACTTACAAGTTCCTGGCACACGCCATCAGTAATGCTGGGATACAATATGGCATTGGCTCACCCTTAGCCTTGATGACAGCTTCCACCCTTGCAGATATACATTCAATCAGATGCTGGATGGTTTCTTCAACAATGTAGGCCTCTGCTTTGATAAGTGTCACCCAAAACAAGAAGGGATGCAAGCGCCCTTCATGAAAAACATAACACTACCACCTCCGAATTTTACTGTTGGCACTACAAAAACTGGCAGATGACATTCACCGAGCATTCGCCATACTCACACCCTGGATTGCCACATTGTGTACCATGATTCATCATTCCACACAATATTTTTCCAGTTCAATCTTCCAGTGTTTATGCTTCTTACACCAAGCGAGGTGTTTGACATTGACCTGCCTAACTGTCATAGTTCTTGGAGTGGATCCTGACACAGTTTGAAATTTGTGTTTGATGGACTGGATAGTTGCCTGCTTATTACACTGTATGACCACTCTTCAACTGTCAGTGGTCTCTGTCAGTCAACAGAGAGGTTGGCCTGTAGACTTTCATGCTGTATGTGTGCCTTCATATTTCCACTTCACTATCACATCACAAACCATGGATCTATGGATATTTAGGAGTTTGGAAAGCTTGCGTACAGACTTCTGACACTAGTGACATCCAATCAATTGAACAAGTTTGAAGTTTGTGAGTTTGGCGCAGCACCTCATTCTGCACTTTCACAATGTCTAATGACTACGATGACTACTTAGGTCGCTGATATGGAGTACCTGGCATTAGGTGTCAGCACAATGCACATAATATGAAAAAAAGTATGTTTTTGGGTTTGTCCAGATACTTTTGATTACATTGTGTATAACATCAATATTCAAATCAGTAATAAAACTCTCTTCATTTCCAGTATCACCATGCTGAACAAGAACTTGCAGAACTGAAACATAAACTTGAAACTACAGGTACACAAAATAAAATTATGATAAACAGTGCTGAAGCTGAAGTACAAAGAGTAAAGGTAAACATTTATTATTGCTTTCTAGATTCTCTATTGCATTATTATTTCCATTTCTCTGATATTATTGACACTAATGATGTTGCTAACTATTTTACCAAAATTTATGTACAATGATACTTTCTATTATTCTGACAAATTCTTCCATGAGATGCAAAAGAAACATCATTCAATAGAGATAGAGTGGCTGGGCAGTACTTACCTCATCTGCGTACTGTTGATAGTCACATCGAAAAGATGGTAATAAACATTGGTATAACATTTTGGGAATTAATTTCCTTTGTTAAATAAGAGGGACGGGAAAGGGGACATAGGACAGATCAAGAAGTAAAGGGAAGTGAGCCTAAGAACCCAAAGAACATCCACCAAAGATAAAATAACATGGCTATTGATCACGGGATCTATTCCACATAGCCCCCCCCCCCACCCCGCAGTATAGAGTACATCCCTGAGGGGGGTGGGGACTGAGGATTTCCCAAAAACATCACAACAAGTCCTATGGCGGTGTCAGGCACAGGCCGACATGGTGGTGATCGGGGGGCGAACCCTGGTATGTTGACGATGAAGTCGGTGAGGTATGCTGGCTTATGAAGACACCGACTGCTGGCATACTGCAGGCTGACGTCAGCAGGAACATGCAGGAACTTTGCCATTCGGACACACAAAGGCACAAATGTTACCACTTGCAGCACTTTCTGACAGGCAAACCTTCGCACCACACGCGGAGAAGCATTACCTTCCTGTTCATCGTCACATGCAATGCACACAAAAGCAGTTGAGCCGTCGACTAACACCGAGAGCTTATGGATGTTGTCAGGGTGGACAAAAGTATATAGCCCAATGTTGGGCACTACGGATGAATATGTGCGTTGGTGAGGGGGGTTAGGAAACCCATAACAGGGCTGAGAGCCAGGCGAGGAGGGGGTGGCCGTCGAAGAGAGGGTGCAAGGTGGTGCAAGCAACGGCCCTGGGCGATCAGCTGATGGCCAAGGGGGCGTGGCCCGGTGCTGGGTGGAGCCCCGAGGGCTCGAAGCATGGGAGGGGTTACTGTCGCAGGATGAAGGTTATGCCTACAGTAGACCCTAGAGAGAGATCAGCTCGACTTTGGGGGCTGCAAGGGGGAAAATCTCTAAATGATTGACCCTCAAATTGGAGCTGAGGGGCGAAGAAGCAGTGCTCAAGGGTTGAGCACGGTGAAAGAACTTGGTGCCCAAGTATGTGGCATGAGGGGGTGACTGGCAACTCGAAGCCGGAGTGGCCGGAAAAGCAGTACTCAAATGGTGAGTACGCTGAGAACAGTCTGTGCCCAATTGTGTGGCACCATAAGGGGACTGGCCACTCGACGGAGAAGAGGCATGAGAGGAAACCGTGTAAGAGGAAGTCTCTGAAGGCTGGCTTGACGGTTGAGAGAAATGGTAATAACAGTCATTCACCCGAATGTCCATGGTGTTTTTGGAGCAGCTAATGACGACATAAGGCCTGGTATAAGGAGGCATGACAGGTGCGTTAATGGTGTCGACATGGAGAAAAACATACTCACACTTGTCCAGCTCACGGGGCACGTACATGCGTGGATGAGTGTGCGCTGCTGGAAGGGGTGGCCAAATGTTTTTGCAATGTGTGCGTACCCGATCTACCAGAGAAGGGAGCTCAGAGGGCGTGGTCTGTGGGGATGGAGAAACTAGCTCGCCAGGGAGCACAAGAGGTTGTCCATAAACAAACTCCACCACCGAGCCCTTAAGATCTTCTTTATAAGCTGAGTGTAGGCCGAGAAGAACCAAAGGTAATGCCTCGGTCTACAAGGGGCCATGACATCAAAGAGAAGTTTTTAAGGTGTGACGCCAGTGCTCAGCTAGCTCATTACTTTGGGGGTGATAAGTGGTAGTGTGTATTTTTGTGATACCACAAATGGTGCATAATTCAGAAAACATGGCCGATTCAAATTGCCGAACCTGGTCGGTTGTGAGGAACACAGGGGAGCCAAAGCGGGAGACCCAAGCGTCCATAAGGCATGTGAAACGGTGTCTGAAGTAATGTTCGGTAGCGAGTAGTCCTGTCGATAGCTGTGAGCAGATAGCGGAACCCTTCAGACTGTGGGAGGGAACCAACCAAATTTACATGGATATGTTGGAATCGGCCTGAGGGTTGAGAAAATTTGCTGAGAGGTGGGGAAGTATGGCGTGAGACTTTGTTTTGCTGGCAAGGAACACACGCGTGGGCCTACGATTGGCAATCACGGCGCATCTCTCTCCACACAAAATGTTCAGGCACAAGACGTGTCTTAACACCTGGGTGACCCAAACCAGGAAGTTTCTCAAACACAAGACACTGTAACCCTTTAGGCATGAATGGGGGAAGTGTGCCTGTAGAACTGTCACACCAGACTTCACCAGAAACTCCCGGAAAGGTAGTCTTCATGGGCCGAAGAGAAAAAGATTGGTCCAATAACAGCTGTAAAGTGTCTGGATCAGCTGATTGTAGCCTGGCTAAGTCCGACAAGTCTATCAGGCTAGATACTGCGCTGACGTGAGATAGGAAATTGGCCACAACATTATCTGCCCCTTTTATGAACCGAATGTCATTTGTAAACTGCAGTATGTAATCAATGTGACAAAAACGATGAGGCGGGGGGTCATACGGAGGGTTTTTAATAGACGACACCAAGGGTTTATGGTCCGTCAGAACGTAGAAGTCCCTGCCCTCCAAATCAGTTCTGAAATGCTTGATGGCATCGTAGATAGCAAGCAACTCCCTATCAAAGGCCGAGTATTTTTTCTGGGCCAAGTTAAGTTTCATAGAAAAGAGTTCAAGTGGAGTGGTGATGTCTTTATAGGTCTGACTGAGCACGCCATTGACAGCATTGTCACTTGCATCGGTCATAATAAAGAGTGTGGCATCAGAACACGGGTGAGCGATGGTAACAGCCAAGGCAAGTAGCTGTTTCAACTCGTTGAATGCCTTCTCCATAATAGGCATCCAAGAAATAGCACAATTACCTAATGTATTAGGGCCGACAAGAGTGTCAGTGAGTGGGGCCTGAATGTCCGAAGCAGAAGGCAGATGCTTACGGTAATAATTAATGGTCCCCCAAAAGCAACATAGCTCTTTAAATGTCTGAGGCCTAGGCATATTAAGGACTGGCTTAATTTTGTCTGTAGGTGGACTGCAGCCATCTGCTGACACCACATAACTGAGGAACACAACCAACGGCTGATGAAGTTGAGTCTTTATGTTATTAAGTCCAATGCCGACAGACTGTAAGGTGTTAGTCACCAGTCTAACATGCTCTACACTTGATTCTTTGGTGGGAGCAAACACAAGGATTTCGTCTATGTAGACGAAGCAAAAATCGAACTTCGACAGAGTCTTATTTATCCATCTTTGCCACGTCTGGGGTGCATTTTTCAACCGTAAAGGCATAAACTTATAATGAAAGAGCCCAAAAGGCATAGTTATGGTGGTTTTCTCTATGTCTTCAGGTGCCATCAGGATCTGAAGAGATGCCTGTTTGCAGTCTAACACCGAAAAATATTTTGCGCCTGCTAACGCGTGATTGAAATCAGCAATATGCTGTTCATATTTGTCAATGATGGTACGAGCATTAAGTTTCGTATAGTCCCCAATCATACGGTAAGTACCATCTTTCTTAAGAACAAAATTAATAGGGCTTGCCCAATATCTGGAAGAAGGCTCGATAATTCCCTTATTTTGGAGATTGGCTAATTGTTCTTTCGCAATCAGCATGAACTCTGGTTTCAACCTATGAGGGCGGAGCAAAATTGGCAAGCCATCTGTTAAGCGGAGTTTGTGTTGTGTTCCGTCTGTAACTATGGCAACGTGACACGGAGTACAGCAGTCTAATGTCTGTGACCTGTTGCAGCCAGTGGCCGCCGAGCAAAACATAGGTGCTTCGGTCGCGTGGGTAGAGGTGTGCCAACTGCCGGCTGCCAAAGTGTCAACATGTGGGAGGGCAGAGTCAGGTTGGTATGCTTGCATTTAGTACTAGGCATAACCACAGGTGCCACTGAAGGCAATGGCTGGTGAGAAATAACAGCTGATGTGGAAATGTCAAAAACACCAACGGGCTTAGGCAAAAGTTCCAAAGGTGAACATGAAATATGAGCACTCAGATGTTTACTGTCACTGTTCAGAGGAGTGCGAGAGCAAGAAACACAGTTCAGAACATGAGTGATGTCTGGCACCGGGGCTGGTTCACTGGAAACACACATACTAATCTTGTGAGTGTGGGCGGTTAGGCCATCTCGATTAGCAGGAAGGCATTGATCAGCTTCAGCGAACTCAGCATATACCTTCTTCATGGTGAGCAGATTCTCCAAACGTTCAATATGTAGAAGCGATAGCTTGAGGCACTGGGCAAGAAGAGTACTTTTCCACTTGTCACACTCTGTAGAAAGCACCGATTGTTTGGTCACTAAACGAGTGCGAGTAGTATCCTGAGCAACACCGGCCATAACACACGAAATATACAATTGTTGCTTAGGGTAGTACACGGCATTGTGCACAATGTCAATAGATAATTGAAAATGCCTGAAGAAGTCAATGCCAAGTATAGGTTTGTTGATTGGTGCAACGAGAAATGTCCACTGTAAGGCACAGTCAGACAATAACTGCAAGGTATGTTTATGATAGCTTAAACACTTCAGGTCCATCGAATTAACGTCTTGCACAGTTGTTTCACGTTGATGAATCTTCCCAAAGACAAGCAAAGTCGGCCCCACTGTCAACTAGAAAACGAGTGTGCAAAGCAAAGTCCTGTAGGTAAATACAGCCTGAATGTTCACTGCCCGATGACACAGAATGTAATGTCACGATATCCAGGCTCCTATTTTTATCGCAGTGGGCGTCACCAGAGCCTACCTGCAAGATGCGTTTGGGTGCTGGCAAGGAGATCTACAGCGTCTTGCTTCAGCCCCGAAACAATAGTGAAAGTAGCGCCCCGGATGTTTACACAAGGGTAAACCAGTAGTAGTTTCCTCGGGGGGAGGTATTGGATTGATGCTTGACAGACTAGCGAAGGAGCCTGTTGGTGAAGGCGGTGGGCGAGGAGCAGGCAAGGCAGCAAAGCTGACGTTATTCTTCTTACCCAGAGCAGATGTGGTAGTATCTTGCTTGCGGCCATGACTGCGGCCATGCCCAGCAGGTGTTTCTTTCTTGAAGGAGCCTGGGTCGAATGTTAGGAGACCTCTGATGCCACCATACGACTGATAAGCTGCCTAAACTTTGTCTGCAGACTCCATTGTTTGGTTGAGCTGAGCAGAAAGGGCCTGCGACTAGGTCAAACTGACATGACTGGTAATTTGTCCATCCAGATGGTCAGCAGTGCATCATCAGGGAACAAGGATGGAGGAGCGATTGATCGTAAACGTCTCCACAGCTGCGAAGGGGTCTTCTTGCCCATCATTTCTCCATGTAGGATATTCCTGACAGTGTTGGTGTTTGTGTGGCCCAAGCAGTGTAGAATAGTAGCCTTAGTGAGGTCATACCGGTGTGGGCGAGAAGGCTAGCTGACAAGTTTGCAGATCAAATCATCGAATTCGAACAGATGTGACATAATGCATAGGAACTTGGTTGCATCATCGAACCCACAATGCTAAAAAATGTCTTCAGCCACTTTAAACTACATAACAGCTTGTTGGGGTTTGAATTGTGGTAGCTTGGGCAGGTGGACACACTTGCATAAGTTACTTGCTGCATTGACTGGGTTGATATCTTGCAGATGCTGCTGAAAATCTGCTCGGCAAGCAGGAAGAGAGGAGTTTGCCGATGGAGCAACAGGCTGTGGTGTTGCAAGAGTATGTGAAGTGCATGGCATCACAGGATGTGGGACCTGTTGTTGCGGTAGGAGCCCATGTTGAACACCTGGTATGTCGGCAACAGGCCGACGTGAGCCGTAGGAAATGTCCAAATCAACACTGTCCTGAGGCGCCGAATATTGGCGGTGGGCATAGTTTGTGGAATTATTGAAGGCATTATGCGAAGAAGCACTCGACGAAAGGTATAAGCCGTGCGTATAGCCATCACTGGGCGTGGAGGGATTTATCCGTGGCATATTTGAAATTAAAATGCCGACTGAGGCACGTGAAAAAATGATTATGAAGGTTAATGTTCACATGCTCCTGATTAATGGAATGCAGGGCTGGAGTCGATGCACTTCTGGCAGGCACCAAATTTTATGATTTGAACAAGTTGGAGCTCGCAAATCCAGAATCAGTGTGCTGATGATCAGTAGGGCTGATGCACAGCCGAACTGAGGCTGAATTGAGTACATCTGATGATTCTCAGCCGAGGTAAAGTTGTGCTGGTCCATTGCGGGGACTCCGGGCGGCAGTTGGAGCAATGTTACAGCCAATGGCAGTAGATAGCGTGGATCCATGGCTGCGGTGTAGCCGGCCTCACGGCATGTACGAATCGCGAAATACTGACGCGGAAGGCACTAAACTTTCGAAACAAACTTGATCACTACGAAATTGAAATGAAATCGGGGTCACCAATGAGGGAATAGGTGCAGTTCAGTTATGAATGCAGTATCCACTCTTAATACATTTATTACTCTATATCGGTACAGAAGATGTTAACACTTCAGATACAAGAGACCGACTGCCGGAAGTCACATTCAGTCCCAAAGAACATCCACCAAAGATAACATAACGCGGCTATCGATCACGGGATCGATGCCACATATGCATCCATGAATGGCCATCAGTACTGATGGAATTCTTTTAATTTTTTATTTTATTTTTCAGAAGAAAAACAATAGTAGTATAAACATTATAGAGTAGTTGAAAGTTAACATAAAATATATAAAAAGTATTTAAATTTTCTTAAGTGCAATGTCTGTCACACATGTCTCCTCATGTGTATACTTTTCCAGGACAAGATTCAAGAAGAGCTACAGAAACTGAATTCCTTAACAGCAGAAATGGAGGAAGCACAGACTAAATTACAAGAGGAATCCCAAAAACGTTATGTAACAGAGCAGAAGTGTGAAGAACTAATGCAACAATTACAAGATATTAATGAAAAGGTATACAAAGATTAAGTGAATCTACAGGTAATGTAGGAAGTAAGATACATTTTGCAATAAAGAAAGGAATGAAGTACAGTTAACAAAAGCAATTTATTTCACAAAAATATATAATACTTACACAACTTTTCAACTTAACGCCCATCATAAGTTTATGTAGGCCATCATCATAAAATGTTGGTCTCTGAGTTGTTCATCATTATTGAAGTGCTTTACTAACCAAGGAACAATTTCAGATGCTGAAAGAGATGTAAATTGCTAGGAGGAAGATTGGGACTGAACGAAGGATGGTCACAAATGCCCGACCCAAAAATCTTGTTTTGTCATATTCACTGTGAAACTCCAGTTTGTTCTTTGTCATGCACTTGATCATACTTTTCCTTAACCCTCTGAGGACTATGACCGTACTGGTACGGCGGCGGCCGCATGTGCCTGCTAGCCTACGACAGTACATGTACGGTTTTGCGTTTCTGTCATCTGTATATGTCAGCGTACCAGTACGTTTGATCTCGCCGTGAACTGAATGGTGCTGCCATCTCTTGGGGACATCAGGAACCACTTGCATTTGGAGGATGCCTTCATTATCTTGGATATATCGATCGGAAGGAAATTACATAAAGCACGCTCACCATGTTTTCGTGTTTACAGACTCGAGATCTACACGCACATATAACAATGATGCATTCTAAGGGTTTGAGTGATGACGAAATAAGAGAACTACTAACAAATGAAGAATCTAGTGATCTTGAAGATCTTGAAAGTGACAGTGAAAATTTGCTGAATGAAGTTGATGTCATTCTACAACTGGGTCCTTCACGGCCGAAAAAGAAGCAGAAAGTCACAAACAGCGAGTACAAGTGGGTTTCAGGTGGTGTGTTTGCACCTCACTTGCATTCATTCTCAGATGATAATTCTGGAGTGAACCCTCATTGTGGTTTGAGTGGCGAACTGAGCGAGAGTGAATGCTTTGAGATTATTTTCGACAGACAGTTGATGGACTAAATTGTCAGAGAAACTAACAACTATTATAATGAAGTGATTGAACGATGTGAAGGCTCTTCTAGGGAAATAAAGTGGACAGATACAAGTGTAGTTGAAATGTATCAGTTTTTAGCAATGTACATGCTGATGGCATGAGAAAGAATAGATTGAAAGAGTACTGGTCTAAAAATTCTCTAATTGAAATGCCATTCTTTTCGAAAGTAATGCCTAGGGATAGATTTATTACTGTTCTTAGAATGTTACATTTTAGTGATGCAGGCGTTTTGTGAGATGCCGAGAAAGCTGGTAGGCTTTTTAAAATAAAGTATGTTCTGAATTATTTGACACAGAAATTCAAGTCAGTGCTAACTCCTTTCAAAGATTTGTGTATTGATGAATCCCTGATGCTTTGGAAAGGTAGACTTGTTTTTAAGCAATACATACGAAGCAAAAGACACAGATTTGGAATAAAACTGTTCATGTTGTGTGACGTAGAAACAAAATTTATTTTAGATATTATAGTGTACACAGCGAGAGAGACAGAAATTGAAAATACTTCTCAGCTTGGCATTTCTGGTTCTGTTGTTACTACTTCGTTGGCACCTTACCTAAACAAAGGTCACACTCTTTTTCTGTGATAATTGGTATATCTGACCTGATTTATTTCATTTTCTACACCAGAATAAAACTGGAGCCTGTGGCACAGTTAGGCCGAAAAGGAAAGGTATGCCAACAAATATTCCTTCAAAACTGAAGAAAGGGCAAATTACTTCATACCATACTGATAGTACTTTGGCAGTAAAGTTCATGGACAAGAGAGAAGTACACATGCTTTCTACAGTTCACTCTGACACAATTGTTGAAACAGAAAAGAACAGAGAAACAGGTGAGAATATCAAGAAGCACAGTACTGCTGTGGATTATACCCAGAAGATGGGAGCAGTAGACAAAACTGACATGCAGATCAGCTCTATTGATTTTGCACGAAAGTCACTCAAGTGTACAATCATACACTTAATACTTTGCAAGTCAAGGGTAGGATAATTTTGTGCCAGGATTGAAACATGAAGTACTGGATGGGTGGATTGAGCACATCTGAGATCTTCTGTAGGAATATAATCCTTGTTGCAAGAGGCTGGGATTGGGAGTGGCACAGGGATAGGCTAGAATGTTGTGCAGGTTGGATGAGCAATGGAACACCACTTCAGAAGGTTTAGAAGGAAGGATCTGGATCAAATCACATCAAATCAATTTCATTATCATTTAACATGTCTCATAAAATCAAAGATAGTGATATAGGTGACTTGTCAATTGTAATGCTACACTCAGATTAATAAATTTAATCTAATGGTATAATAATCTGGGAGAGCCAGCCATGATAAAACTATTTCACCTGGTGTGTAAGATGTATGGTATGAGACAGGGAAAATACCTCAGTCTTAATAATCCCCATTCAAGAGAAAGCAGGTACACACTGTGTGAAATTTACAGAGCCATTAGTTTAATAAGTCATGATGCAAAATTTTAACACATTTATTTACAGAAGGATAGGAAAGATGGTAGAAGGTAGAAGCTGAACTGAGGTTGGCTTCTGTCAGATACTCCAATCTTCTGTAAATAATGTGTGTTGAAATTTTGCAACCATGATTTATTGATCTGATAGTTCTGTAATTTTCACATCTGTCTGCACCTGCTTTCTTTGGAATGTGGATTATTACATTTTTCTTAAAGTCTGAGGATATTTAATGTGTCACATACTTCTTACACATCACGTGTAACATTTTTGTCATGGTTTACTCTCCCAGATATATCAGTTCCTCTGAGTGGATGTCATCTACTCCAGGGGACTTGTATCAGCTTAGGTCTTTGAATACTTTGTCAAGTTTTTCTCACAGTATGTCTCTCCCATCTCATCTTCATCTACTTCCTCTTTCTTTTTTTACTATATTGTTTTAAAGTTTGTTTCCTTTGTAGTGCCCCTCTATATATTCTTTCCAACTTTCAGCTTTCCCTTCTTTGATCAACACTGGTTTTATATCTGAGCTCTTGATATTCATACACCTGCTGTTCCTGTCTCCAAACGTCTCTTTTTATTTTCCTGTAGGCAGTATCTATCTACTATGGATTTGCATTGGTCTCTAGCCACTCCTGCTTAGCCATTTTGCACTTCCTGTCAATCTCATTCTTAGTCATCTGTACTCCATTTTACCTGTTTCCATTTACTACCTTTTTATTTTTTCTACTTTCATCAGTTAAATTTAGTATTTCCTGTGATATCCAAGAATTTTTTGTAGGTATTTTCTTTCTACCTATTTTCTCTGCTGCCTTCACTATTTCATCTCTCAATGCTACCCATTCACCTTCGGGTGTGTTATTTCTCCCTGTTCTGTCAATTGTTGCATAATTCTGCTTCTGAACTCTTTAAGTATTTCATGTTCCTTCAGTTTATCCAGGCCCCATTTCCTTATTTTCCTACCTTTCGCAGTTTCTCCAATTCTAGTCTGCAATTCATAACCAATAAGATATGGTCAGAGTCTACATCTGCCCCTGGATATGTCTTATAATTTAAAACCTGGTTCCAAAATCTATGGCTTACCATTATAAAATCTGTCTGGTACCTTCCTTTGTCTCCTGGTTTTTTCCACGTATACAACCATCTTTTGTGATTCTTTGTTACGATTAAATTATGTTGCATGCAGAGTTCCATCAGGCAGCTTCCTCTTTTGTTTCTTTTCCTCAGTCCATATTTACCAACTATTTTTCCTTCCCTTCCTTCTCCTACTATTGAATTCCAGTCCTGCATGATAATCAAGTTTTCATTTCCCTTAACTGTCTGAATTACTTCTTTTATCCCATCATATAACTTTCTCAGTTTCATCATCATTGGCAATGCTAGTCGGCATATAAACCTGTACTACAGTGGTTGTTGTTGGCTTTGTATCTACCTTGACTATGATAATCCAATCACTGTAATTTTCATAGTAGTTTACTTATCTAACTTCAACCTATCCATATTCCTTTTTAAATTTTCTAACCTCCCTACTCAGTTAAGGGATCTAACATTCTGTGCTGCAATCTATAGAATGCCAATGTTGTTTTTCCTGAAGTTGACATACTGCTGAGATTTGAATGGGGGTCTATTTTACCTCCAAAATATTTTACCCAAGAGGATGCCATCATCATATATTCATACAGTAGAGCTGCATGTTTCGGGAAAGTTAATAGCTTTAGTTTCCCCTCGCAGTAACTGTATGACAAAGCGACGTTATCTTATGTTATAAGGCACGCTCAATCAATCATGCAGACTGTTGCCCCTGTAATTGTTGAAAAGGCTGCTGCCCCTCTTCAGAAAACACAAGTTTGTCTCTGAACTAAAATATAATTTGTGATACTTACATTATAAGTGTTGACATTTCTTAAAATAAGATGTATATACAAAATCTTAAACATGGCTGCAGTTCAGCAGTGGTAGAATAAGATCAATCTGTAGACAAATTACAGCTAACCACTTCCATTAAATTGGTTTTTAAAATAATAATAATTATTATTATTAAAACCTTGACCACTTTTTCAGAAGTTAAGATTTAAAAATTGTGGACTAATGCCACACACAGCATGTGTGAGCTCTGCATACTGACAGTTGTGTAAGAACACTAGTAACGTACAACGGTGCTAGATGGCACCAAGAGGCAAACAAGTGTGCACATTGTCGTTTAAGCAAAATGTGCATGTGCAGATAAAAGAAAGCAAAAACATGTAACCAATGGGGGTAAAGAAAGTTGAGAATGCTGATGAAAGAGAACGAATGTGACATGTAGAGGTTGGCCATGTGTGTAGCACACTGTATACATGTGTACCTGAAACGAAGAATAAGATGCTAGTTGAAATAGGTGCATCATGCAAGGATCAACTTGTGGTGTGAAAAAACTCTGTGATGTGCCCATGATCATGCCAACAGATGTAATCTCCAGCCACACTGACAAGCCTTCAATGACCTCACTACATGCTCATCCACATTCACCTCCACCCACAACTGCCAAAGAAAGAGTCTAGTGCCAGCTGCTGCCAGTGTCACATCGTAAACAGCACTAAGTATCTTAATTTGTGTCACATTTAATTTGCCAGTCTAGTTCTTCATTTTCGTTAGTACTTCGGTTTTAGTGGTTTATTCCCACGTACTTGGAAGATTAGCATTCAATCAGTTAGCAGTCAGTCCAGTGCCAGCTGTTGTCGCTGCCTCATCACCCAGAGCGCTAAGTATCATAACTTAATTGCGTGAAATTTCGTTGCCAGTTAATTTCTGAATTTTTGTTAGCGTTTCTATTTATAAGTGGTTTCTTCTCATCTACTTGACAGATTTCATTTGTGCTACTGCTATAAGAGTTTATTCTCGTGTACTTTGATAAATACCGTGTGTATAGTTTTCATCTGCTGCAAGCTGTGTGTCATATTGTCACTTCCTTATTTTGTGTTCTGCTTTGAGAAAGGTTATATTCCCACACGTTTGATAACAGTGTATTCCATAGATATTCTTGTTTATTTTGAAAACTGCCAGACTCAGTTTCGTTGTTTTGACAGTGTACTTACCACTGACCACAGTTGAGTCAGTTGCCAGCCACATTTATTAAAGTACTAGGCTACTTAAAAGTTGATTATTTAGTTTTCTACTTTCTACAGTTAATTATATTGATAGGATGGATAGGATGTGTGCCTGCTGTGTGCGGACGCAGGAGGAGTTGGCCACGGTTTGCGAACAGCTGAGCATGCTGTTGGCTACAGTCAGCCGTCTTCAGGCTGCTGTCTTGGGGTGCAGTGATGGTGGGAAGTCTGGTGCGTTGAGTGGGACACCTCAGGTGTCTCATGCTTTGCTCTCTGTCCCTGCTACCAAGGCACCTTCAGGTGTACCGGACGTGGTCGAGCCGCCCTCTCTGCAAGGAGAGTGGCGGGTTGTACGCTGTTCGCGTCGCTCGAGGTGGAAGGCCAATGTGGAGGCTGGACGTCCGTCCACGCCCATTCGTCCTTCAGCAGGTGCACGTGGAGAGAGGATTATTAGTTATTGGGAGCTCTAATGTTAGGCACGTGATGGAGCCCCTTAGGCACATAGTGTCAAGATCCTGAAAGAAGTCCAACATGCACTCGGTGTGTCTGCCGGGGGGCCTCATCCGAGATGTGGAGGCGGCCTTGCCGACGGCTATCGAGGGTGCGGGGTGTGGTCAACTGCAAGTCGTGGCTCACGTTGGCATCAATGACGCTTGTCACTTGGGTTCTGAGGACATCCTCAGGTCCTACGGGCGGCTGGCAGAATTGGTGAAGGCTGCTGCCCTCGCACGTGGGGTGCAAGCAGAGCTGTAGATTTGTAGCATTGTTCCCAGGGTTGATCGGGGTCCTTTGGTTTGGAGCCGAGTAGATGGTCTGAACCAGAGGTTTTGCTGACTCTGTGACAGTTATGGCTGCAGATTTCTGGATCTGTGTTATCGGGTTGGGAATTGTAGGGTGACCCTAGATAGATCAGGGGTGCGCTACTCTAAGGAAGCGGCTACTCGGGTAGCAGAGTACTTGTGGAGTGCACATGGTTTTTTTAGGCTAGGCACTAACTCTGATGAGAACTCGCCTGTCAACATTCAAACAGCGAATTCAGGCCACATTCGGCTAAAAAATTCTAATATCAAAATATTAGCCACGAACTTACAAAGTATTAGAAACAAAGTTCCCAAATTTGCCGCACTGTATGGAAATTATTGTGCTCAGATAGTTTTAGGTGCCGAAAGCTGGCTAAATCATGAAGTGTCAAGTTCAGAAATAGTTAGCGAGGCGTGGAATGTATATCGGAAAGATAGATCGGATACAACTGGAGGAGGAGTGTTCTTTGCTGTGGACAAAGATATTGTTTCCACTGAGATTGAGGTTGAAAGTAACCGTGAAATTATCGGCATGTATAACAGGTCTAAAAGAAGTAAAGTCAATATTTGGGTATTTTTACCGGCCCCCTAGTGCTGCTGTAGCAGTTTTAGAGTCATTCAAACAAAGTCTACACCAGGTAGTGTGTAGGTATCCGGCCCATGTAATATTAGTCGGGGGAGACTTCAACTTTAAGAGTGTAGACTGGGACCTCTCTAGTTACATTTCAGGCAGTACAGACAAGCGGTCTTGCAAGCTACTTTTGGACACATTCTCCGAAAACTGTCTTGAGCAGTTAAACCGGCAACACACGCGCAATGGAAATATTTTAGACCTTATAGCCACGAACAGGTCTGACCTTATTAACGATGTCTGTGTAGAGACAGGAATTAGTAATCGTAATATCGTCATAGCGTTGATGGTGACCAAAGTTCACAAACCAATCAAGAAGGCTAGGAGTGTGTTTTTGTTGGGAAGAGCCGATAAGCAAATGTTACGATCGCACTTAGAAAATGAATGGGCATTGTTTAATTCCGGGACTATGGATGAAGAGAAATTGTGGACTAAATTTAAGTGCATTGTAAATAAAGGGGTAGAGAAATATGTGCCAGTAAAGACGATTAAGGGTGGAAAAGATCCACTGTGGTATAATAATAATGTTAGAAAGCTGCTGAGAAAGAAAAGGCTATTGCACTCTCGATTCAAAAAAGAACATGCAAATGATGACAGGCAAAAGTTAGTAGAGATTCATGCATCTATAAAAAGATTGATGCGTGAAGCATACAGTAATTACCACAGCCATACCTTAGCAAAAGATCTTTCTGAGAAGCCAAAAAAATTCTGGTCCTATGTAAAATTGATAAGCGGGTCTAAGCTCACTGTCCAGTCACTTGTTGATCATTCTGGGGCAGTAATAGAAGAAAGCAAACGGAAAGCTGAAGTTCTAAAATTAACCTTTAAGAAATCTTTGACGCAGGAGGACCACACAAATGTACCATCATTTGATCAACATACTAATTCCGAAATGGAGGACATAGTAATAGGTATTTCCGGTGTAGAGAAGCAGCTGAGAGAGCTAAATACGAAAAAGTCTGCTGGTCCGGATGGAATACCAGTTCGGTTTTACAAAGAGTATTCTGTGGCATTGGACCCCTACTTAGCTTGTATTTATTGTGAATCATTAATTCAGTGCAAAGTTCCTAGTGGTTGGAAAAAAGCGCAGGTGACTCCCGTTTATAAGAAAGGAAAGAGAACTGACCCACACTATTACAGGCCAATATCGTTGACATCAGTTTCATGTAGAATTTTGGAGCATATTCTCAGTTCAAATATTTCTTTCTGTGAATCAGCATGGGTTTAGGAAACATTGTTCATGTGAAACTCAGCTTGCCCTTTTCTCACATGACATCTTGCAAGCCATGGATGAAGGGCAACAGGTGGATTGCGTTTTTCTCGACTTCAAAAAGGCATTCGACGTGGTGCCACATGCAGAGTGCTAATGAAGAAACGAGCTTATGGAATAGGTTCACAGATTTGTGACTGTCTGGAAGACTTCCTAAGTAAAAGAACATAGTACGTTGTTCTCGACGGCGAGTGTTCATCAGAGACGAGTGTATCATCATGTGTGCCCTAGGGGAGTGTGATAGGATCGCTATTATTTTCTATCTATATAAATGATCTGATGGTTAGAGTAACTTGATGCTGTGGTGTATGGGAGGGTATCATCTTTAACTGACTATAATAGAATACAAGATGACTTAGACAAAATTTCTAGTTAGTGCAAAGAATGTCAGCTAGCTCTCAATGTAGAAAAATGTAAGGTGGTGTGCATGAGTAGGAAAAACAATCCCATAATGTTCGAATACAGCATTAGTAGTTGAGCTTCTTGATGTTGTCGCATCGTTCAAATATCTAGGCGTAACATTGCAGAGTGATACGAAATCGAATGAACATGTAAGGACAGTTGTGAGTAAGGCGGACAGCCGACTTCGGTTTATTGGGAGAATTTTGGGAAAAAGTACTTCATCTGTAAAGGAGACCGCATATAAAATGCTTGTACAACCACATCTTGAGTATTTCTCAAGTGTTTGGGACCCACAGTAGATCAGTTTAAAGGAAGACATAGAAGCAGTTCAGAGATGAGCAGCTAGGTTTATTACTGGTAGGGTCGACCAATGCGCGAGTGTCACGGAAATGCTCCAGCAACTCAATTGGGGATCATTGGAGGAAAGACAACGTTCTTTTCTTGAAATTCTGTTGAGGAAATATAGAAGGCCGGAATTTGATCTGAGTGTAGTACGATTTGCTGCCGCCTACTTACATTTCGCATAGTGATCACAAAGACAAGATAAAGAGATATTAGGGCTTGTACGGAGGCATGTAGGCATTCTTTTTTTCCTCGTTCTATTTGGGAGTGGAATAGGAAAGGAAATGCCTGGTAGTGGTACATTGTACCCTCCACCACGCACCTTACGGTGGATTGCGAAGTATGTAGTTAGATGTAGATGTAGAAACCATATTTCCATGCCTTAATAGCTTGATGCTACAAATGACTCATGGTATGGAGTTACCAGGTTCCTTCCATGATATCTGGAACAATATCACATATATAGCATCTGCTAATGTATTCACCTCGAGAAACAGTCTGAACAAGCCCAACTGCTACAGCAGCCATAACCTGGGAGGTCATGTGCACATGCACCAACAGTATCTTTAAAGTCCACAGTTGTACTCAGCCTGTCAATATCCTTCAGACACCCTCCATGGGTACTACTGCACCAGATATCATTTCTGGCATCTCTGCCATGGAACATTGGTGTAGAGATAATGACAAGGGTCAGTGCATTCTAATGATCATAACTGTAAAGACTGGTATATGCTTGGTAACAATAAATTGTATTATTACATTCAGATCACATTGTAAAAATGTTGATTTACTATAGTGCCCAACTTCCCACAATAGTATGAAAAAGTTAAATTGTTCTTGCATAATGTCTATTAGTAATGTATCTCACATGATTAACATTCAGTAAGCTGACCTATTGCTAACTGCAAAAGCTTAGGCAAATTTTCTATATAAACATTTGAATTCAAAATGTAAATACAAGTTACAAGTAGTTTGATAGAAATTTATTTGAATTGAAATTAAGACTTTTCTGTAGTAGAAGCACTTGCATAGAGATTACTGAATTAACTAAATATTTCAAATACAGATGAATGCAAGCTTTCTAACAAAGTCATTTTATTTACAGATAAACCACTCTGTTAAGGAACTAGATCTACAAAAGAATACTCTGCAACAGAATGAAAGACATAGAGAAAGTCTGAAAGAACTACTTGCAGATGTGACAAGAAGAAATAGTGAGCTTAAAGATGAAATTGCTTTATTCTGGTATGCAGTTTAAAGACAGTAAATTCTTACTGTAAGTCTTTATTGTTTTGTTGCTTGGATGCTATTGATGACATATTAATTTTGTCAAGAATAAGAAATAATATGTCCCTACATTTTGAATTCTTACTATTCATTGTCATCTGCAGTAGAATTTCTTGAGTAGAGCTTGTTGGGTGACTTTCAGATTATCTTTCATTAAGCTCCTCTACAAGAAAAAAAATTAATACCAAAGCTTGAATAAGATAATAATATAGACAGGATAGAAATGAATATGGATATCTTCAATTTTGCAGCTATTTCTGGGTTGCAATCTAAAAACTTGCCATATTTGGTGTGTCACACCACATTCATTGATAATGTTCTGTGATTCAAATTGATTCTTTCTAAATGTAGATAAAACACCATTCATTCATTTCCACATCAACAAAAACCAACAGAGACAGTTTATTATTAAGTGATAATATTCTTCATCCTTAAAATAATTTGAAACTCAGCCTCACTTACTGGAATGCCCAGAAAGAGGATTTTTATTTATTATTATTTCGGGCTCGGGGGTCCTGGGATAAAGCGCTCGACTGGAAACCGAAGGGTCACGTGTTAGAAACTCGGTCAGACCTTATTTTTCCAGTCTGCATTTTAACCCTTCCTTCACCTCTCAACAATGTGAGAAGTCACCTGAAACAACAAGTGGTTTAGATTCCACATTAAGCTTTAGGTTCCCTTTCCTCAGTTGGATAACTAGGGTAGGCTAGCGACATGTAAGTCGCTGAAGTGATGTCCAATTGAAAGACTTGCACCAGGGTGTCTGGAGGAATCCTTCTTAGCAATAGCAACCTCTTGGTTCGTTCAGGTTTATTTATTACATTTTCATGATCTGGACTCGGCCAGGACACACTAGCTCCTTCCTTCGAAACCTCAACTCTTCTTCCCCCATTCATTTAATCTAGTCTTCCTCAACCCATCATGCCATATTCCTGGATGTCAACCTCCACCTCCACCTCACTGATGGCTCCATCCACACTTCTGTCCATATTAAACCTACCAACAGTACCTACACTTCGACAGTTACCATCCCTTCCACATCAAAAAATCCCTTCCTTACAGCCTGACCACACACAGAAACTACCCCACAGACCTAGTCCACAAACAGATCCCAAATCCAGTAACCATCCACATAAGTGCTTCCTAAGTGCTTCCTTTGTCACCCAGTACTACTGTGGACTTGAACAACTAAATTGCATCCTATGCCAAGCTTTTGATTTTCTGTCCTCATGCCCAGAAATTAGAGACATCCTACTCAAGATCCTTCCCATCCCTTCTAAAGTTGTGTTCTGATGCCCTCCCTACCTCCATAACATCCTAGTTGATCTCTATACTACCCCAAAACCCACCCCACTGCCACAGGGATCATATCCCTGTGGAAGACCCTGCTGCAAGACCGGTCCAGTCCACCCATCTAGTACTTCTTATTCCAGTCCTGCCACAGGCTTATCCTACCCTATCAGAGGCCAGGGCATCTGTGAAAACAGCCATGTAATTTACCAACTGTGCTGCAATCACTGTGCAGCTTTCTACATTGGCATGACCACTAACCAGAACCCCTTTAGGATCAATGGCCACCTCCAAAGTATGGCCAAAAAACAAGGTGGACCACCCTGTGGCACAGCATGCAGTGAAGCACATGTTTGATTTCAATGGCTGCTTCACAAACTGGGCCATCTGGATCCTCCCACCCACCACCAACTTTACTGAACTGCACAGATGGGAGTTATCACTACAGTACATTCTCCGATCCTGAAATTATCCAGGCCTCAACCTACAATAACTTCCCATTTTTCCACACCAAACAGTTCCTATGTCTGTATTCTAAACCTCTCCTATTTTAGTGGTGTGTGTGGGGGGGGGGGGGAGGGGGGAGGCACTTCATTCCTAAGCTACATCTCACTCCTCTCATCTAATACGTACATGCTCTGTAAGGCCGTGCTGTGTCCGTCCCCACAACCATGAAGTAACCTTCCTATCCCACCTCCCCTTACCTATTTCCACACTGCAGAGCATGATTTGGAGTGCAGCAGGCAGAGATGACTTTTGTATGCTGTGTGATTGGATGAATGTTCTGTTTTCTGAAGTGTTGTATGTGTGTGTCTTTTGTATGTGCCTGTTGTAGCTCATTGTCACGTCTTGGCAATGAGTTGTAAACTGTCCTTATTTCTGTATAATTTGAGTTCTTTTAGAGAAAAGCTGTTTACAAACATGATACTGACATTAATCATGAATATTTTATATTTTTCAGTTACATCATGTGTACTTTAAACATCTTTCCAATTCATATCATTGAGGAATTTTCTAAAATTCTCAATTTTTGGTGGACTGACTACTCTCCTGTATTCAGATTTAGTATTCTTTATAATCTGCTTAGAATATACGCCTAAAATAAGTATCTGTCTGTCATGATCTGATAGGCCATTGATTATTGGTTTTGTAATATGATTTTGTTCCTTTTATTTGTCTATTAAAATGTTATGAATGGCTGCTCCTACAGGTGTGTCTATCCTCACTACCTAATGGTTCCTACCCCTGTAACTGACCTAGCTGGAAAACCTTTCCCTTGCATGCTCCTATAACCATCTACTCCGGCCTGCCACAGGAAAAATCTACCGCATTCAAGGCAAGGCAACACGAGAAACGACATGTGTAATATACGAACTGATGTGTTGACTGCACAGTCTTTTATGTTGGTATGACAAACAACAAATTGGCTGAGTGGATGAATTGTCACAGACGGACTGTTCACGTGGGGGACAATCAATGTCCTGTGGCAGAGCATGCCCTCCATCATGGTTCCTGGAGCTACGAAGATGGAAACTTGCCCTCCAACACATCCTCTACTCCCACCAGCCTTCTGGTCGAAACGTACATTAACCTCTCTCCCTACACCATTTGCAACTCATTTATTCATTAATATTTTGGAAAGGATAGGTTGCTACTCACCGCAGAGATGCCTGATGAGCCATAGAAAGGCACACATAACAGAATATTTTTGTTTATTCTGTCATGTGTGCCTTTCTGCAGCTCATTAGGTGTTTCTGTGGTGAGTAGCAACATATTCTTTCCAAAATATTGTTGAATCCTTCAAGATATTTCCATTGTTTCACTTCTTTATTAGTAATTTTCTTGGACATTGTTTCCTAGGCAATCCTCTCTTGCTAAACCTTGAAAAAATACACTATGTGCAGTGTAGGACTTGTAAAAGGTATCCTGCTATTATATGTCTAAAGTATGACAAGAAGATGGAAGAAGTTAACAATTACTAATTCTTAGGATTGCAACTTGATAATAAATTCAACTGCTAGGAGCATACGACAGAACTGCTGAAGCACCTAAACAAGTCCCCTTTTACTGTGTGAATGTTGTCATACATAGGAGATATAAAAATAAACAGCTTCTGTATTATGCTTACTTTCACTCCATAATGTGATACATGATTGTTTTCTGGGGTAAACTAAGGCCAGCTACGGTTTTCAGAGCCCAAAAACATACAATGCAAATCATTTGCGGTGTCAACTCAAGAGCACCATACAGAGGGCTATTTAAGGAACTAGGGATACTAGTTACTGCTTCCCCTTCATTTATTCTAATGAAACTTGTCATTAATTTTTTTTCCTTTCAAACCAATAGTTCATTTCATTGGATCAGTGATAGCAACAAGGAAAATTATCACAAAGATTTTAAGTCACTTAATTTGGCTCATAAAGGTGTCCCCTATTAAATAATAAACATTTTCAATAACATGCAAGCAACCATAAAAAATTTAACTAACAATAAATTTCAGTCTAAAAAGAGTAAGAGATTTTTCGTGGCCAACTCCTACTCCATTGATGAATTTCTTGATGCAAGTGAGTGATGTATGTCATTGTATATAATATTCACAAATGTGAATATTATGTTCATTCTGACTTCAGTACTAATCTCGTGCAGTTTTGTGATAACTTTAAATATGTGTTAAAAATAGTCTAATAATTGTCGCATGGACCTACCTATAGTCAGGCTGAAACACGATGACCCCTGGCTCTGCCTATTGGGCTGAAAGACTGCCCAGGCCTCTGAAATGCAATGCAACCATGTTGCCAATTAGTTAGTTCGCTGCCGGACAGTATAGTTAACGGTTGCTGTTGGGTGACAGAACTGGCAAAAGCACACAGTGCTGCTAGACATGCGCATGTGCAGAGCAAAGTTCACGTTTGACTTACTCCAATGGTCTGCTGCAGTGCCGGCACTCATAGCCGATTGGTTCAAGCACCAGGGGTCATTGTATTTCGGCTCAACTATAGTATATGCAACATTTAGTTTGTAGTAATAAGTGTTATGTCCTTTAAAATGTAAATACTCAAAGATTTTATTTCTTTGACTGATTTCACATCCACAAGGGCATTTACATTTGGAATCTGAGTAAGGTACATTAACACATCAGATCTCATTTTGTAATTATTTATTGTGTATCTTGCTTTCTGACATGTTCTACATCTAACAGATTCTCCTCAATTTTGGACTGGAATGAAAATACATCTAATATAATCCAATCCCAGCTCTAAAAGTGATCGCACACATCTGTATTCTTAATGACTGGCATCAGAGTGTATTGCTGCTGTCCCTGCAATTTACAGGAATTAGGTGACTTGTGTATGCAGATTTGATGCTAAGTTCCTCCAGTGACCTACCAAGGCATCACTACTTCCATTCCATGACATCTCATTATGGTTATCCATACCAGCGCAGATATATTGGCTGTTAAGATAGGTGGTCATAATGATCAGACTGATCAGTATATATTGTGCATAAAAAGGTGAAGATAGTTGCTACTATTTTATCATGATGGTAAAAGTATTAATCCCAAAATATCTAGGATAAAACATATAGGGCAAACTAAAGTAACTATCCCATAAAAATAATTGTAGGAAAATTGGATACCAGACTGAGGTTTCCCGGAAGAGTTGTAGGGATGTTTAATTCTTGCATAAAAAAAAACTGCCTACCAAAAATATTTGCAACAGTTTCTTGAGTATTTTTCTGTAGTTTCCCCTTGCTCTTCTATCAGCTCTGTGTCATGTCCTACATGAAGGTAGATCTATATGCTCAAAATGATGTCAATATTGTCAACTTTTGTCATCTGTGATGTGATACTTCCATATTATTATAACCAGGTATATTTAAGTGAATTGTTATATATATTCTGCAGTTTTTTGTGTTTCATTCTGACATAAACTGCAGAGATACAGCTTTGTAGCAAACATTATTATTCTGGTTGCAAAAGACTGCCTAAAGAAGACTAGTTTGAATATCTTGAATGATAAAAGTGTAGCCATTGCATTTCCTATCTGAAAATTGCACCTTAATATTTGTGAACATTATTATGGACAAAAATTAAAATTTTTAGTATTCTGCTGTTAAAATTAAAAATTTGTCACTTTTGAAAATACACTTTTTTAACTTAATTTCTGTGCTTTACAGTTCTGAAAACTTCCGCTTAAAAGAAATGAAACAACAAGTTGAAAAACGTAATTTGGAGAAAGCAGTTGAGCTGGAGAAATTATCTGCACAGATAGCAGATGTGGATGAAGGATTTTCAGTTCGACTAAAAAGAGAAAAGGACAATGGTGAACAGATGAAACAACAAATGGAAAAAGAAATTGCTGAACTGGAGAAAGACATTGCAATGTACCGTGCTACAGCAAACAAAGCACAGGAAGAGAAAGAGGAGGTTAGTCTGTTTAGTATTAAGTAACTATTAATTTTAAACAATTTCCTAAAATGTGTATTATTTTACTCATGTATTAGTTTATGTTTTCTGTTTACAAGAAATTGCAAATAATCTTGCATTAATCTTATGTTTACCAAACATTCTTCAACAAACACTGATCACTGACACAATTAAATGTCATATTAACAAAGAGCCTCCTTTGAAAAATTAAAATACTGTTCCTGAACTCAATAATTGAATATTTGAAGTCAAAAGAAGCACTGCATGACACATAAGTAGAATTTTAAGATAATATTAGCTTAGATTGCATTAAGTGCACTTTTGCTTCCAATTGATGCATTGTGATAAGATCATCTTGGATGTAGAACATGTTGAAAAATAAAGAAATACTTTCAAAATAGACAGATATGCTAATTTACCTTTCACAGATCCCAAAAAAATTGCCATTTTGGATGTAGAATTGGTCAAAAATAAAATAGGAATTGGTAATACTTTTGAAGCAGCAACCTACAAGTGGCTGTAAGAGTGTCAACCTAGTTTTGCAACAGAAACATTGCAGAATTTATTTGCTTTTTCGATCAATCTGGTAGCTCTTTTGAGTTTCATCTATTCAGATGGGTAATTTCTGTGACCATAGAATATTTTCAGTGCTATAAAACTGAGTCATTTCTGGTCCGAATGGGCCCTGTTGGGGTCATCAACGTCCAACTCCCTATCTGCTTTAATAAACTATACAAATCAGCAGCCAAAATAAATAAATGACATGTCATGAAATCAAAATGCACATTCAAGCAGAATCTACCACAGAACATACTTTCTAGATGCCATCCAGGCAATAAACAATGTCACATTTCTTTCCAAGGAGCTTGGCTGCCAGCTGGATCTGATTTTCAAAGTTCCATGATAATTTGGAGAATAACCACTCTGCCATAATCAGGTGTTGCTGATGGAATGATCTGTCTGCTCTCTGTTGGTGGTACTTACAGCCGCTGAGTCGAGGTTCATGTCCCTGCGCTGACAGCTGACAGGCACCAGGTGATGGAGGAAGGCGCAGTGATGGTGGGTGGTGGAGGACACAGTCCATGGCTAGGTTGGCATAAGCAGGTGTGGCATTGGTGTTATTTGAATCGGTCTTTGATAGTGTGATCTGTTGGGCCGAGTATACTTCATGAGTAAAGTTAATTTATTCTTTTCCTGACAAACAAGGAAAACCTTTCAATAAAACACCCCCATTTCCAAGTAAAGGAATCATGTCAATGTGCTTACTTACTAAACCACGTGTATGTGTGTGTAAAAAGGGTACTGTTGTAAAGTATGTGTTAGATTTTGTATAAGTGTCAGTTAAAATGTTTCTGTCTGTCTGTCTGTCTCTCTCTCTCTCTCTCTCTCTCTCTCTCTCTCTCTCTCTCTCTCTCTCTCTCTCTCTCTCTGTGTGTGTGTGTGTGTGTGTGTTTCAGAAAGAGAGAAGAGTCTTAGCGATAAAGGCATATGCATTGTGTAAAGTGGGATGATTGCCAGGTACTCCTAGAGAGAAGTATGAAAGGTAAGGAGAAACAGGAGATTGGAGTCAAAGAAGACACAGATGACAGCCCCATAGAAAGGAAACCCATTCCATCCACCATCCCTAGGACCTTTTGGTACTCATCTGCAACATCGGAGTTCACATGATTTAACACAAGTTGTTCATGGACCCACTACAGAACGGACATTGCAGCGATACCTACAGGCAGGATCCCAAAGAAAACAATCCAATCTCCACTATGGAGTGCCAAGTGCGAGTGAATTACGTCATTTGTCTGTGTAAGTGTTGAATGTGTCTGTATGTAATGAATATGGATATGTAATGTGTAATTGTGTGTGTGTGTGTTTGTGTACCTACCATTAGTTTGCAGCACAGTGAACTACAAACTAAACAAACCACCCATATAAATCTGGTTAGAAAACCTTCCCCAGATTTTATCAGTGAATTCTATATAAAATGTACAAAACAATCCAGTGAATAAAAGTATTACTATTATGTCTGTGACTTCTTATGGAGTCTGTCTTTCTTTTTGGAGACCAACAATATCCATCTGTACTATTTATAAAACTAAATGATTATATATATTATAGAGGAAAAATTCCTAACAGGAAAAATATACATATACGTAAAAAATAGATGAAGTCCACTTACCAGGCAAAGGAGCACAGGCAGTGATAGCAACAAATAAACACACAGACACACACACACACAAATGCAAGCTTTCACAGCCTAGCTGCTTCGTCAGGCAGAAGGGGAGGGAAAAGGAAATGATGAGGGTTTTAAGGGAGTGGGTAAGGAGTCATTCCAATCCCGGGACAGGAAAGACTTACCTTGGGAGGAAAAAAGGAGGTAAACAAATACACACACACACACACACACACACACACACACACACACACACACACACACTAGCCACTCCTGCTTAGCCATTTTGCACTTCCTGTCAAACTCATTTCTTAGTTGTCTGTAGTTCATTTTGCCTGTTTAATTTACTGCATTTTTATATTTTCTCCTTTAATCGATTAAATTTAGTATGTCCTGTGATATACCCAAGGATTTTTTGTAGGTCTTGCCTTCCTACTTAATTTGCCCTTTGCTGCCTTCACTATTTTATCTCTCAATGCTATCCATTTCTCCTCTACTGTTTTATTTTCCCCCGTTTCTGTCAATTGTTGCCTAAAGCCCCCTCTTAAATTCTCAAGAACTTCTGGTTCCTTCAGTTTATCCAGTCCCACCTCCTTATTTTCCTACCTTTCTGCCGTTTTTTCAGTTTCAGCCTACAGTTCATGACCAATAAGCTATGGTCAGAGTTTATATCTGCCCCTGGGTATGTTTTACAGTTTAAAACCTGGTTCCAACATCTATGTCTTACCATTATACGAGGAGCATTCAAGTTCTAAGGCCTCCGATCTCTTTTCTCCGAACTGGAAAGAGATAGAAACATGTGCATTGTTTTGAAATGAGGCCGCGTTCATTGTCAATAAGTC
Organism: Locusta migratoria; assembly: GCA_026315105.1. Classification (NCBI taxonomy): domain Eukaryota; kingdom Metazoa; phylum Arthropoda; class Insecta; order Orthoptera; family Acrididae; genus Locusta; species Locusta migratoria. Next base: position 48,569,630 of record CM048747.1, read on the forward strand.
CCAGAGATGGCAGTACCGTATGGCAGATGGAATTTTACCGCCAGCGGGGAAATGAGAACTGTTTTAGATACTTAAAATGGTGACATTTTCCTTACTTGAACAGCATGCTATCATTCGTTTTCTGAATTTGCGTGGTGTGACACCAATTGAAATTTATCGACAGTTGAAGGAGACATGTGGTGATGGAGTTATGGATGTGTCGAAAGTGTGTTCGTGGGTGCGACAGTTTAATGAAGGCAGAACATCGCGTGACAACAAACCAAAACAACCTCGGGCTCGCACAAGCTGGTCTGACGACATGATCGAGAAAGTGGAGAGAATTGTTTTGGGGGGTCGCCGAATGACTGTTGAACAGATCGCCTCCAGAGTAGGCATTTATGTGGGTTCTGTGCACACAATCCTGCATGACGACCTGAACATGGCAAAAGTGTCATCCACGTGGGGGCCACGAATGTTGACGGACGACCACAAGGCTGCCCGTGTGGCATGTTGCCAAGAAATGTTGACGCGCAACGACAACATGAATGGGACTTTTGTTTCATCAATTGCGACAATGGATGAGACGTGGATGCCATTTTTCAATCCAGAAACAAAGTGTCAGTCAGCTCAGTGGAAGCACACAGATTCACTGCCACCAAAAACATTTCAGGTAACCGCCAGTGCTGAAAAATGATGGTGTCCATGTTTTCTGGGACAGCGAGGGCATAATCCTTACCCATTGCGTTCCATAGGGCACTACGGTAACAGGTGCATCCTACGAAAATGTTTTGAAGAACAAATTCCTTGCTGCACTGCAACAAAAACGTCCAGGAAGGGCTGCGCATGTGCTGTTTCACCAAGACAATGCACCAGCACATCGAGCTAACGTTACGCAACAATTTCTTCGTGATAACAAGTTTGAAATGATTCCTCATGCTCCCTACTCACCTGACCTGGCTCCTAGTGACTTTTGGCTTTTTCCACCAATGAAAGACACTCTCCGTAGCTGCACATTCACCAACCCTGCTGCTATTGTCTCAGTGATTTTCCAGCTCCTAAAGAAGCCTTCGCTGCTGCCATGGAATCATGGCATCAGCGTTGTGAAAAATGTGTACATCTGAAGGGGGATTACGTCGAGACGTTTCATCGATTTCGGGTGAGTAGTTAATTAGAAAAAAAAAATCGGAGGCCTTAGAACTTGAATGCATCTCGGAACATCTATCTGGTATCTCCCAGAGTCTCCTGGTCTCTTCCACATATACAACCTTCTTTCGTGATTCTTAAACCAGGTGTTTCTTATAACTAAATTATGCTCCGTGCAAAATTCTATCAGGCGGCTTCCTCTTTCATTCTTTTTGCCCAGACCATATTCACCTACTATCTACCCTTCCCTTCCTTGTCCTACTACCGAATTCCAGTCCCCCATAGCAATTAAGTTTTCCTCTCCTTAATTCTCTGAATAAATTCCTTTAGCTCCTCAGAAATTTCTTCGATTTCCTCATCTTCGGTGGAGCTAGTTGGCATGTAAACCTGTACTACTATGGTCGGTGTTGGCTTTGTATCTATCTTGACTACGATAATGTGATCACTGTGTGGCTCATAGTAGTTTAACCGCATTCCTATTTTCTTATTCATTATCAGACCTACTCCCGTAATACCCCCAACTGATTTTGTATTTATAATCCTGTACTCACCTGACCAGAAATCCTGTTCCCCTTTCCACCAAAGTTCACTAATCCTCGCTATATCTAACTTCAACCTATCCATTTCCCTTTTTAAATTTTCTAGCTTCCCTACCCGATTAAGGGATCTAATATTCCACCCTCCAATCCGTAGAATGCCAGTGTTGTCTTTCCTGATGATCACATCCTCCTGAGTAGTCCCCGTCCGGAGATCCGAATGGGGGACTATTGTACCTCCGGAATATCCCAAAGAGGATGCCATCATCATGTATTCATACAGTTGAGCTGCAAGTCCTCGGTAAAATTAATGATTGTAGTTTGCTCTTGCTTTCAGCCATTTGCAGTAACTGCATGACAAAGCCATGTTATCTAATGTTACAAGGCCAGCTCAGTCAATCATCCAGACTGTTGCCCCTTTGACTACTGGAAAGGCTGCTGCCCCTCTTCAGGAACCACATGTTTGTCTGGCCTCTCCACAGATACCCCTCCACTGTGGTTGCACCTACAGTACAGCTATCTGAATCTTTGAGGTACTCAAGCCATCCCACCTCGGCAAGTCTGTGGTTCATTGGAGAGGAGGAGGGGGGGGGGGGAGGCAGTGAAAACGAATGAAATCCGTATAAAAACACTGTGGTCACTACTGTTGTGAGGTGAAGGGGTTGTAATCCACAATAATGAACCACATATTTATGAGAGACTAAACTTTGTTCACATTAACTGTACAAAGTTCCAGCACAGATTAAAATAATTGTAGCAACTCTTCAAACTGGCATTTTGGCTCCAAAGATCATCAGTTGCCAATACATGGTACATACTGTGGAGGTCAATACGTAGTGTTCCATTTATGTATGTTGCCACAAGTTGATGTTTGTATCAGTGTTTTTAAATATTTTGTATTGAGTGTGACACTTCTTGCTTCTCTGAGATTTCACTTAGCAGTTATAAGATTTTATTGGTTGATTCATTGACATTTATAAATTGCAAAAAGTGAGAGACAACTGGTGTGTGTGTGTGTGTGTGTGTGTGTGTGTGTGTGTGTGTGTATTTTCTATAATTTTGGAAGTTGATTCTAAACTTCAGTAGTTGCCTCATAATATTTTCTTTTATTTTTACTTTATTGTTCTGATTTGTGACAGATAAAACAGAAGATGCAAGCACAAATTACACGACTTACAAAAAGTCTTGAAGAATCTCAGCAAAAAATTGGTGATCTTCAAACTCGTGTTGCTCTTCTTTACTGAAGGATGAAAACAACCTATAACTAACAGCCTGAAGCATAAGTCAGTCAATTAGTAGGAAACTTTGACACTACATATAATTTAAACACAGTAAATGTGTGGCCACGTCAACTTTGTAAGAGTGCTGTCTTTTGAAAAATATATATTATATTTTTAAAGAAAAGTGTTTTCATTGGTGGCTGTAAGGTATTGTGTAATAAAAATTAATCATCATGCTGATAATAAATTTCATGTTTTAGTAGAATATGATGCCAATAATTTTTGACAAATGTGCAACTTCTTAAAAAAAAATTAATACTTTGACATACTGGGCGTTTCAATCAGAAACAAGTATAAATATGGAACCAATGGTTGGAAATTCATTTATTGTGGTATCGTCCATACACAATGTACACAGAATACTAATACCGTAGCTCATAACAATTGTGCAAAGTGATTCCTACTAGTCTTAATGCATGTTGGTGTGTGAAACACCTGTAGAAACAGATTAAGACCTGCTTGCTAGGGTCCAAGCTGCCAGTCTCTTGGTACAATAGACAACAGGAATCTTTAAGATAGTGTGGCTGAACTTTGTCTGTCATTGTCATGCATGTATTGAGAGTAGCAGGTAACATTTTGAACAATCACTATGAGTTACTTGTCATTATGTGGTCTATTCTGTGTATATCAATAACATAGCAAATATGCATGCCCTGTCTCCATAAAATCACTTGTGGACCCACTATTATCTGCTTCAATTTGACCCAAAAGTGCAATTTTTAATTTTACTTTGATCAAGTAGTTTGCTCATAATATATTTGTAAATGATTCTCCCTCTTTCACATGAATTCATTTATTCATGTATGATGGTATAAAAGTTTCTTATCATGATTTAAAAATACCAGGCTTGCTTTTGAATTATTATATCTAAACTGTTTTTCTTTTTTTCTACTTGGATGACTGTAGTGGCTTTGGATTTGATGAAGTGCATGGAACTCTTCATAGAGTTTCCAAGGTAAATGAAGATGAAAAATATGATGGGAAAATTATTGATATTTTGGCAGTATTAGATAAGTATAGGAAAGAGAAAGAGAGAGAAAGGTAAGAAAAATTGAAAATAGAAGGAAAAGAATTGTTGTTAGTAGTTTTCATGCTATAGGTGTAGGCTAAGTATTATGAGATAAATAGTATAACCCATTTTTACAACTAGTGTTAGCCTGAGTCAGACGATAGAGAATTTAAAATCAACATGTAAACATTCACAGGAATGATCAAATAAGCATGGTTCACATCAGTGTTCATTGAAGAAAGAAAGCATTTTTTTAATCTAAGTAAATTGCATTGTTGCTCCTGAACATTCTGTGTAAATGCATGACATTGTGGTTATAGCAGACAGACTGGGCAATAATATTGACTGAGACCTAGAATGAAATATAATATGTGATGTGGTAAAGATAGCATCAGCAATTAGACTTACTAATGCTACATTTAAATTTGTTCTAATGCCTTGTGATCAATCTTATTACATGTCTTCTGTCAAGAAAATTGATTGATAGTTGGAATAGCAGATTATATTATGTGCGGGGTTGCATGCAGGTGAAGTTCTTGTTGATAGCCTTCAGATGGTAAAATTGTAATGGACATAGATTTCACTTGAACAACTCAAGGGAAGGGAAAACGTGTAAGCTAATAGATGTGGTGTGGTAGTGAACAATCTCATGAGTAGTGAAATACCAGTTCCCATATTTGTCAGGACAGCTCTTTTTTAATGGTAAGGAAGGTAGAAGGAAGGCAAGTTTTAAAGTTGGTAGTTTCTATTCTCATGTTTAGACTCTTGTGGTCTCATACAGCAAGAATTGCAGTATTTTATTTAAATTGCTTTAGTATGGGAATTATTTTTCAAATATTAATGAAAATTTCAATCATTTTTAAAGGCAGACTTTTATTATTTTTATCTTCTTTAACCTCCACTCAACACCCTTCACTCCATCTTTACCTCATCGTCTTGGTTGTGAGTAGAGTAAATCTACTTTTCCTACACCTCCATTTCTCCTCCCTCCTTTCTCCTGTCGGAAGAAGGAATTTTACTCTGTAATTCAGAAAATTTGCACGTGTATTTTTGTTCCTTTATTTGCTACTGTTATCAGTATTGAGCTGAGATAAATACTGACTAACCACTCCATGTATTCTTAACTCTCATGAGGCCATCATACCTGTTAATCAAGAATTTGATTAATCATATGTAATGTTAGATATATGCCTGACCTGAGTAGTGGCTTTCATGCAACGACCCCTAGTTGCTGGGGGGGGGGGGGGGGGGAAGAAATTGTGAAATGTTATGCTTATATACTATGTCTGTAACATTAGCAGCAGTGTGAGCAAGTCACTGTAGTGCAGCAGATATGGTTTGCATTACTGAAACACGTTCAAATATTCCTTTTATTATTAATTTATTTATGGTTGAATATCATTATGCAGTATATTTGTCTACTGATGGAAATTCTCCGCTGAGATGCTAAAATATTCTTGAAGAGAGATAGATTGGCTGGCCAGTACTTACCTTAATTCTGTACTGCTGACTGTGGTGTCACACAAGCCTAAAGTGCATGCCACCTACTTTCGCCGCGTACCGCCATGCACGCAAGGCGCGGCGTTCTTACGTCAGCCACGAGCGCCCCCTGCTCAACTCCGCTCGTGGCCACCACTGAACGACATCGTTCACTTAGGACTGAGATAGGAACTAGTTAGCACTTCGGAATCAGAAAGGCACCAATAAAAACTTGGCTATTGGATAGGCACTAGCAGGCCTCAAGCTCAAATATGTATCAGCATTCTGCAGTACTGAGCTATGTAAAAGTTAAGTATTGTATAAATTCTGTGCAATATATATCTCGTTCTAATTTACTCTAGTGTTTCTAGTTTCTGCTGTCCCACTGGCTGCTCACCTTCATACCTGCACAAGCGTGCTACCTTTACTCCTGTGTCGGTCTTCCTACTCGGCCACCGACACCTATGACGGAAACGAGACACAAAAGCAGCGACGGGGCTGGGACACAAAACTGACAGTGACACAAAAACATGAAAATGGAAACAAAAAATAGACACAAGCTTTTGGAAATATTTTCCTAAATCAGGGATGAGAGGAGGGAAGAGTTTGGGAACAGAAGGTAAAGGTTATTCACAATCTAGGCAATACTGTATCTCTGGTTTCTACAAATTACCCATCATCTCCTCATGACCTAGGTCGTGAATAACCTTTCCCTTCTGTTCCCTTTCTCTTTCCTACTCTCCTGTCTGACTGAGGAAAATATTTCTGAACACTTTTGTCCTATTTTTTGCTTCCATTTTTGTGTGACTGTCTTCTCTCTTCAAGAATATTATTAAATTATTTAAAGTAATCATTTTCACCATATTTATTTCATTACTAAATTAAAGTACAATATTTATAGACCTGTGCTCTATTTGTAGTTAAAATTCCACTATTTTTATTTATTTATTTTTATTTTTATTTTTTATTTTTTTTAACTTAAGCAGACTGCATTGTCCAGTGTTGCTTCTGAACATTTCATGTGGCTGCCAGACAGTACACTTCATTATGTATTAAAGATTGTTTGACTCACCAAAAGCACAGGCTCACCGATAGACACAAAAAACACAAATAAAAACACACAAACATTCGAGCTTCCGCAAAAGTTGGTCGCTTCTTCAGGAAAAGAGGAAGTAGGAGGGGAGAAAGGGAAAGATATGGATTTTAAGGAAGTGGAAAAGGAGTCATTCCAATCACAGGCGTGGAAGGACTTACCGTAAGGAGATAAAAGAAATCCTTCCACTCCTGGGATTGGAATGACTCATTTTCCACTTCCTTAAAACCCATATCCTTCCTTTTCTCCCCACCTTCCTGAAGAAGCGACCAATGACTGCAAAAGCTTGAATGTTTGTGTGTACTTTTATTTGTGTTTTTTGTGTCTATCGGTGAGCCTGTGATTTGGGTAAGTCAAACAATTTTTCACACCAGGAAAGTATAACGATTGTGATTGTTAGATTCAAATTGATGAAAAGAAAATTGTAGAAGGAAACTTTCTTTGTGGGATAAATTTATATAAAAAATAGGAAACGGATGATTTACCCAAAGGACAGGTTCATGGACAGGCACAAATAAAATCACACAGAAACTCACATACAAGCTTTCGCAACCGTTGGTCGCTTCTTCAGTAAAAGAGGAAGGAAGAAGAGGAGAAAGGAAAGGATACGGGTTTTAAGGAAGTGGAAAAGGAGTCATTCCAATCCCAGGAGAGGAACTACTTACCTTAGGGGGGAAAAAAGGTAAACAAATACACACTGCACTGCACGTCTCCTGCAACACCCAAATCTCCATTCGCCACACTGTCTCTTTCCTATTACCAAAGCCTCTTAAGTCTGTAATGCTCACAGCCACAGTACTGTATTTCCGCATCAGGGAGAACAGACCATGAGATATCGAGACACAATTAATTGTCCTCAGGAGCCCAGCCTCATCTTGTATACAGTTATATACTTTTGATGACGTTATAGTGTTCATAAAATAAATCGCAATTTGCGATCACTTATGGCTTCACTGTACTAGGTTTAGATGTAATGCCAATGTGCAGCGAATGAAAATTTGTGCTCGGCCAGAATTCGAACCCAGGATCTTCTGCTTACTAGACAGACGCATTGACCACTCAGCCAGCACGAGCATTGCAGAATTAAGAGGAAATTAGAATTAGGAAAGAGACAGTGTGGCGAATGGAGATTTGGGTGTGGCAGGAGACGTGCAGGGAAGAGTCCTCTGCAGTCAGGTTGGTCACTGTGTCCTCGGTGGTGGAGTGGTCAACGCGTCTGCCTAGTAAGCAGGAGATCCCAGGTTCAAATCCCGGCCGGGCACAAATTTTCATTCACCGCACATTGGTATTACATCTAAACCTAGTACACTGAAGCCATAAGTGATCGTAAATTGCGATTTATTTAATTGAAAATGAACACTGTAACATCATCAAAAATATATAATTGTATACAAGCCGAGGCTGGGCTCCTGACGACAATTAATTGTGTCTTGATACTTCATGGTCTGTTCTTCCTGATATGGGAATACAGTATTGTGGCTGTGAGCATTACAGAATTAAGAGTCTGTGGTAATAGAAAAGAGACAGTGTGGCGAATGGAGATTTGGGTGTGGCGGGAGACGTGCAGGGAAGAGTCCTCTGCAGTCGGGTTGGTCACTGTGTCCTTGGTGGCGGATTGGTCAATGCTGCTGCCTAGTAAGCAGGAGATCCCGGGTTCAAATCCCGGCCGGGCACAAATTTTCATACGCCGCACATTGGTATTACATCTAAACCTAGTCAGTGAAGCCATAAGTGATCGCAAATTGCGATTTATTTCATTAAAAATGAATGCTGTAACGTTGTCAAAAATATGTAAAGTGGGTGGTGTCTTAGATTAAGGATGGGAGACTGCACATAATGGGTTGAAGGTGTTGTGTCTATGTAGGAAGAGCTTTGTTCTGTGGGGGCTTGGTAACCAGCCACAATGGGCCAGCCTGGATGATTAGGTTTGTGAATCTTAGGAAGTAGATAGAAGGTGGGGGTGCTAGGTGTTAGAGGGGTCATGAGTTTGATGGAGTCAGGTGAAAGGTTTTGTAGGAGGCCTAAGGATCTGAGGATTCCTTGACGCTCTGCATGGACATCAGGAATGGGATTGTCTTGACAAAATTTGTAGGTAGTGTTGTCTGAAAGGTGACACAGTCCCTCAGTCACATACTCCCGCCAATCAATTACCACAGTCGTGGATCCCTTGTCAGCTGGGAGAATGATGATGGAATGGTCAGCCTTCAGATCATGGATAACTCGGGATTCAGCTGTGGTAAGGTAGGAAGTGAGATTAAGGGTTCTCAGGAAAGACTGAGAGGCAAGGTTGGAAGTAAGGAATTCCTGGAAGGTTTGAAGAGGGTGATTTTGCGGAAGAGGGGGTGGGTCTCACTGTGACGGAGTACGGAACTGTTCCAGGCAGGGTTGAATTTGAATCGTGTCTTGGGGAGCTGGATCATACATACCAACAACTAAAGGGAACAGCCATGGTAACCAGGATGGCCCTCTCGTACGCAAACTTATTTATGGAATGCTTAGAGGAAGCCTTCCTGGATAGCCAAGCCTGTCAACCCAAAGTTTGGAACAGATTCATTGATGACATTTTCATGATCTGGACTCACAGTGAAGAAGAACTCCAGAATTTCCTCTCCAACCTCAACTCCTTTGTTCCCATCAAATACACCTGGTCCTATTCCAAATCCTATGCCACTTACCTCGATGCCAACCTCCATCTGTCCAACAGCCAACTTCACACATCTGTCCACATCAAACCAACCAATAAACAACAGTACCTCCATTATGACAGCTGCCATCCATTCCACATCAAACGTTCCCTTTCCTACAGCTTAGGTCTTTGTGGCAAACGAGTCTGCTCCAGTCCCGAATCCCTGAGCCAGTACACCAAAAACCTAATAACAGCTTTCACATCTCACATCTATCCTCCTGATCTGGTACAGAAGCAAATTGCCAGAGACACTACCTCATCCCCCCAAATTCAGAATCTTCCACAAAAGAACCCCAGAAGTGCCCCTCTTGTCATCTAAGCTTACCGGGACTGGAGCGGACTCTGAATGTGGCTCTCCAGCAAGGATACAACTTCCTTAAATCCTGCCTCGAAATGAGATCCATCCTTCATGACATCCTTCCCACTCCACCTAGAGTGTCTTTCCTCCACCCACCTAACCTCCGTAATCTCCTAGTCCATCCCTATGAAATTCCCAAACTACCTTCCCAACCCTCTGGCTCCTACCTATGTAACCACCCCCATTGTAAAACATGTCCTATGCACCCTTCCTCCACCAATTACTCAAGTCGAGTAACCCGGAAGGTGTACTTGATCAAGGGCAGAGCCACTTGCGATAGCACCCACATGATTTACCAACTGACATGCCTGCACTGTGAAGTGTTCTAATTGGGAATGACCAGCAACAAACTGTCCATTTGCATGAATGGTCACAAGCAGACAGTGTTTGTTGGTAATGAAGATCACCCTGTGGCTAAATATGCCTTGGTGCACGGCCAGCACATCTTGGCGCAGTGTTACAGCGTCCGGTTTATCTGGTACTTCCCACCGACACCAATCTTTCAGAACTCTGGAGATGGGAACTTGCCCTTCAGCATATTCTCTCTTTCTGTTGCCCACCTGGTCTCAACCTCTGCTAAATTCAAATTCCTGCCCACCATCTTTAGCATCTTTGCTTTGGTTCTCTGGACAGAGCCTCTGCCTCAACTGTTATCTCTGTCCAACGTCTTTGGTTTCTACAAATGTCTACCTTGTTGTGTTTGCATGTGCATGTGTGTGGGTGTTGGTGTGCTTGTTTACCTTTCCCTTTTTCCCCTTAAGGAAATGACTCCTTCCCCTTGGAATGACTCCTTTTCCACTTCATTAAAACCCGTATCCTTCCCTTCTCCCCTCCTTCCTCCCTATTTTCCTGAAGAAGCTACCAGTGGTGGCAAAATTTGAATGTTTGTGTGTGTGTGTGTTTTGTTTTTTATTTTTTATTTTATTTTTTTCCCATTATCGGCAAGCCTGTGCTTTGAGTAAGTCAAACAATCTTTATTTTTATACATATTTTTCCCACCAGGAAAGCCTACTTCTATAATATTTATATAGATATGATTGCATGTTGACCATTTACAAGTTTATTTTATTTATTTATTTAGTTACTGTAGTTAGTAAATACAGACATGAGTTAGTAAACGAGAATTGGTATGAGATAACTCTACAAGGAAATTATGATATACCGGTATCTAATGTTCTGCTTTTCAAACATGTCATGTTACTGTAGTCATTAGATTTGAAAAGGGGTTATTGTCACTTGGATTGGCCAACATAAATGCACTGTATGAACTCTCACTCAAAAGAATTGTGATTCTCTTTCAGACTTATGTTTTTCTGGTTTCTCCACGTTAATTAAAGCCAATCCCTGGAATCAAGACATAAAGACTAATCATAATGATAAGTATAAATTGTTTTGAACTTAGCACTCATTAAGTTGAACTGAAGACATTAGTGTTGACTTACTCTGCATTTTTCTCCTCTTCTCATATGAAATCGTCTTCTGGGGCGGTGCATTTAAAATTAATAAAAAATGGAGTGTGACTCATTAACACAGAGGTAGAGTGCCAGATTATGAATCTACACCTCTGAGATTATTGCTGATGTGGAAAATACCCAGTTAACACCAACATAACTGCCTGGGTAAGTTAGTTCAAAGGTTGGAGGAAGGCAATGGCATACCACCTCCAAACAGGATCATGCCTAGTGAAGAACTGTGGTGTTCAAACCAATCTTCAGATTGTTGACTGGCTTAAAAGAATGGAAATTCCAGGCTGGAATTTAACAATAAAATAAGGATATGTTACAACTTATCATAAAGATAATCATCCACAGGCAGACACTTTCCTGTGCTAAGGTGAAAGATATCCTGATTTTATTGTTAAAATAAATAAAACAATATAATTACGACAGTTTACAAATCACTGCAAAGATGTATTGATGAGCTGTGACAGGCACATAAGAAAAGATATATACATACAGCATTTAAACTATTGTCCATTGGCCTTCTTCAGGATAAAGAGCTTTCACATATGCACATTTCATAGTCACACAACCATAATCTCTTGTTGCTGCACTTTGAATCATGCTCTGCAGTGAGGGAATAGGAGAGGGAGGGGAGGAAGAACTGGAGGGTTGCATCATGGTAGTGGGGGTGGATACAACACATCTGTACAGAGCATGTGCATTTTAGATTGGTGGAAAGAAGTGCAGCTTGCAGCTGAGGAATGAAGTAGGGTAGGGGACGAGCAAAAAAAAAAAAAAAAAAAAAAAAAAAAAAAAAAAAAAAAAAAAAAAAAAAAAAAAAAATATTACAGAGGAGAAATTCCTAGCAGGAAAAATAAAACACTTACCAGGTGAAGGGGCACAGGTAGTGATAGTAGCACAAATAAATTAATAAATTCACACACACACACGAACGCTAGCTTTTAGATGCTTCTTCAGGCAGAAGGGAAGGAAAGGGAAAAGGAAATGATGAGGGTTTTAGGGGAGTTGGTAAGGAGCCATTCCAATCCTGGAACAGGAAAGACTTACCGTGGGGGGGAAAAGGAGGGTAAACAAACACACCCACACTCACATATACACAAGCACAAGCACACCTAGGCAACGCACCAAGCCTAGGTGTGCTTGCATTTGGGTATATGTGTGTGTATGTGTGTATTTGTTTACCCTCCTTTTTCCCCCCAAGGTAAGTCTTTCCTGTCCCAGGATTGGAATGGCCCCTTACCCACTCCCCTAAAACCCTCATCATTTCCTTTTCCCTTTCCTTCCCTTCTGCCTGAAGAAGCAGCTAGGCTGCGAAAGCTAGCGTTGTGTGTGTGTGTGTGTGTGTGTGTGTGTGTGTGTGTGTGTGTGAATTTATTAATTTATTTGTGCTACTATCACTACCTGTGCTCCTTCGCCTGGTAAGTAATCTTCATCTATTTTTATATATATATATATATATATATATATATATATATATGTGTGGGGATCGATACCTAACAACTTTGGACAAGTGTAGTATCTTTGGGTGTTACGAAAGGTCTTTGCTGTAAGGAAGCGGAAACACCAGTTCCCGCCTGACATTTGTACAGTGTAAACGTGTAATAATAAAGTTAGTGTATGAAAGTTGGAGTGTCTCGTGTCTTATCCGACCCGATCCTATAAACCTCCACATTGGTGACCCCGATCAAGTGTCGCTTTCGAGTTACCGCCCGAAGTGCTTTCCATCCGCGTCTACCGCGATATTCGCGCTCCCGCGTTCGCATGCGCCTATTGTCCGTACTGTGCACAATGGCTTCACCTAACGGATCTCCGCCGCCAGGATTCTGCCGTCCCGTGAGTGTGCCTCCACCTGCCAAATACCATCGAGGACAGCAAATTTCTTACAGCTCCGGGAATGCTACTCCGTGTGCAAGCTTCGTCAATATACCCGTGCCTACTATGGACTCCGGCTTTGTTAGCCCGCCAAAATGTGATCTTACAAGGGACAGCAGTGCTGGAGAGGTTCTCTCCTCTACGCCGAGGTTTCCTTCCACTCCCGCTAATGCAGCGGAATTTTTAAGGCTGAACTCTACTCAACAGAACGCTACGGCATTTGAAAGGCCGCCCGTTACATATCATTCCGCACCTGTTGAACCTCATGTGCAGGACACCTTTTTCGCCACACCGGGTGTAAACAATGTGTGTAATAGAGTTCATGAGAGTGCCTCGAACGTTTACGACCATAACTTCAGTGTTCCTGCGTCGGTCGGAAATGTTTTGAACACGAACAATGCCCTTCGTACTTTTGGGGTTACGCACCACTTTTAAAGAAGATTTAAAAGGTTCAGTAGCTGAATTTGTCTATGGTCAACCCCTTGTTTTACCAGGTGAACTAGTTGCCCCCACGCCTGTGGCTTCGCCTTCAGAGCTTCCATCCCTGGTAGAACGCGTCAAACTACATTGTAGCAAACTTCACCCACAACCTCCGGCACACCACACACCACCTCGTACTTATGTACCCGAAGCATTTAGTTCGTGCACATATGTTTTCCTGCGTGACGACACCATTACGGCCCCCCTTCAGCCTGCTTATACTGGTCCTCACAAGGTGCTCCGTCGTGCAGCAAACATCATGGACATTCTCCTGCATGGTTCCAAAACTACCGTTTCACTGAACCGAGTGAAACCGGCTCTAGTTGAGCCCGCTTCCGATGACTCCCCCACACCCTCTTCGAACGACTCAGGCAATCGGAGTCATTCTTCTTCACAACCCCTCACCCATTCTTCGAACAACTACCCTTCTGGTGGTCCACAACATTCGAGTCAGCCCTCTGATCCCCATCCTTTCCGAGGATTTTCACCTCGCGTGACTGCCTCCTCACGAAACTTCACCCTTTCAACCCCTTCTTCCTGCACAAGTTCGTTGCGCCCATCAAGCGGCAAGAATTTGTGCCCACATCAGTCCTCCACACCTGTTTCCCCTGGCCATTTGCCTGCCACAACTACCCCTACCACACCCGCCTCGGATGCATCACCCTCCTTATGTCGGGGTTTTGCCACCCCCACTTGCAGCCGTACGCCTCCCTTCCACTGCTACCGAGGTAGAATTCAAAACTAGGGTTGATCCAGATCATATCTGTAACCTCAGCATGTTAGTGCAGGGTGTTTCAGTGTTCATCATGCTCGCGTGTGACGAAAAAAGTGATCAGGCAGGTGGTGTAGTGCAACGTGTGGTTCGACGCATCACAGCTTCCCACCTCGCCTCCGCTGGCAATCTACGTGCGTTCGTCCGCCCGAACGGAACCGTCATTGTGCGGTTCCCAGCTGACCATCGAGGCCCCCCACAACAATCGACAAGATTCGGACGTCGGCTTCGCCCGCCATCCACCCTCGAGGACTTCGAGACTACCGTGTCGGGTTTTGCCCCACGGTCACCCACCAACCGCCCCCTACCTGAGGATGCACAAGAGCTGCCAGTCACCTTTCTGCATCTCCTACCAGCTGTGTAATTTTAATCTTTTAAGTTGTTTTTTTTCTGTACTCCATACTGCCGGGGGGGGGGGGGGGCTATGTGGGGATCGATACCTAACAACTTTGGACAAGTGTAGTATCTTTGGGTGTTACGAAAGGTCTTTGCTGTAAGGAAGCGGAAACACCAGTTCTCGCCTGATATATATATATATATATATATATATATATATATATATATATATATATATATATATAACAAATACGCACATACACACACAAGGCTAATGGCGTATTTGTTTTATATATATATATATATATATATAAAACAAATACGCAGATACACACACAAGGCTAATGGCCAATACTGTAATTGTTGCATGTGTATATCTTTTTTAAGTGCAGTTCATCATTATGTCATTGCGGTGAGTTGTAAATTGTCCTCCTTATATTGTTGAATTCCAAACTGGAGTTTCAATTATTAAAATAAATAACTTATTTATTCAAAAAAGGAAGGAAGGAACATTGGGGTTTAACATCCCATCAACACCATAGTATTAAGAGACAGTATTTATTCAGCAACCCCCATCAACCACAGACATTGCTAAGGTTGGGTGGCTTCCATGCCTCAACGATGCAGATAGCCGTACCTTAGGTGCAACCACAGCGGAGGGGTATCTGTGGAGAGGCCAGACAAACATGTGGTTCCTGAAGAGGGGCAGCAACCTTTTCAGTAGTTACAGGGGCAAAAGTCTGGATGATTGACTGAGCTGGCCTTGTAACATCAGATAACATGGATTTGCCATGCAGTTACTGCGAACGGCTGAAAGCAAGGGGAAACTACAGTCATTAATTTTCCCGAGGACATGCAGCTCTACTGCATGAATACATGGTGATGGTGTCTTCTTGGGTAAAATATTCTGGAGGTAAAAACAGTCCCCCATTCGGATCTCTGAGTGGCAGGGATTAGTGAAGTACCGTGCAGGATGAACAGGATTTCTGGTCAGTTGAGTACAGGGCTATAAATACAAAATCAGTTGGTGGTAACACAGGAGTAGGTCTGATAATGAATAAGAAAATAGGAATGTGAGTAAGTTATTATGAACAGCATGCGAACACATTATCATAGCAAAGATAGACACAAAACCAACACCGACCACAGTTGTGCAAGTTTATATGTCAACTAGCATGGCTGATTATGAGGACATTGAAGAGATGTACGAGGAGATAAAAGAAATCGTTTAAAAAAAGTTAAGGTAGATGAAAACTAGATTGTGATGGGGGACTGGAACTTGGTAGGAAAGGCAAGAGAAGGAAATGTGGTAGGTGAATATGGACTGGAAAAAAGGAATGAAAGAGGAGATTGCTTGGTAGAATTATGCACAGAGCAGAATTTAATGATCACCAACACTTGGTTTAAGCATCATGGAAGAAGGCTGTACACGTGGAAGAGATCAGGAAACACTGGAAGGTACCAGATTTGATATAATGGTAAGGAATATATTTAGAATCCAGGTTTTAAACTGTAAGACATATCCAGGGGCAGATATAGACTCCGACCATAACTTGTTGGCTATGAACTGCAGATTAAAACTTAAGAGACTGCAGAAAGGTAGAAAAGTTGGGAGATGGAACCTGGACAAATTGAAGGAACCAGAGGTGGTTGAGAGTTTCAGCGGGAGCATTAGGTAAGGACTGGCTGAAACGGGGGAAAGTAATACAGTAGAAGAAGAATGGGTGGCTCTGAGGGATAGGGTAGTTAAAGCCACAGAGGATCATATAGGCAGGACAAGGACTAATAGAATTCCCTGGATAACATCATATACTGAATTTAATTGATGAGAGGAGAAAATATAAAAATTCAGCAAGTGAAGCAGGCAAAAGGGAGTACAAAAGTCTGAAAAATGAGGTTGACAAGAAGTGCAGAGTGGCAAAGCTGGAGTGGCTAGAGAAGAAATGCAGAACCATACAAGAATGTATAACTAGGGGAAAGATAGATACTGCCTACAGGAAAATAAAAGAGATATTTGGAGACAGAAAAAGCAGCTGTATAAATATCAAGAACTCAGATGGAAAACCAGTACTAAGCAAAGAGGTGAAAGCTGAACTGTTGAAGGAAAATATGGAGGGGCCTATACAAAGGAAATAAACTTGAAGGCAATCTATATCTATAAATGTGAATGTCTGTTCCGTGTATGTTTATCACGTATGAACCACAAGACATAAAGAGCTAAAAATTTGTACAGTTACTAATGTCTACCCAGGAAGGCTTCAGGCATGTTTGTATGGCAATCGGATACCTATTTATCTATATATATTAATGTGAATGTCTGTTCTGTGTACGCTTATCATGTCCAAACGACAAGACGCAGAGACTTAAATATTTGTACAGTTACTAATTTATACCTGAGGAAGGTTTTATTGGTTGCATTGTTGCTTGAGGGTTGATAATGATAAAGGGGTGGAGTATATTGGGATGGAAAGTTATCGGTTTATATGAAATTCTGTGTGTGTGTGTGTGTGTGTGTGTGTGTGTGTGTGTGTGTGTGTGTGTGTTAATATTTGCAGTGAAAATTACAGAATGCAAATGAATGGTCTTTGTGTAATTGTTGCCCAAAGTCTCCCGTTGTACACCATAGCAGTTCCATGCCGATAGCTATAAGGGGGTGGAAGATATGGTGGTTGAAAGTCGTCAAATTATAAAAAAAATTGGACTGAAGGCCAGTGATAACACTTGCGACTATATAGCAAGGAGGTTAAATACAGCGAAACATGATGCCACGGACCATACCTTTGGTCTATGCGTGCAACGATGTCTTCAGCTCTTTCTCTGTAAGGATCAGCATACAAATAAGGAAATATAAGAATAAATAAATCAAGCAGTAAAAAAGAAATTTCTTTTAATACATCTCTTTAAAAAAATCGATTTGACGTTACATCAAGTGATATTATTACAATCATTATTGTTGAATTTCGTGATTGGATTCTTTGAAACAAGTGCTTTTTTTACATGTGATTTGATCTCATAGCACACTACTGAAAGATAGCTCATCTATCATAATCAACCAACACGCGAGTGGAGCCGAAGTGGAGGAAGATGAGATAGGTGATATGATGCTGCGAGAATAATTTGACAGTGATGAAGGATTTGAGTCGAAACAAGGCCCCTGGAGTAGATGATATTCTGTCTGAACTGCTGATATTGTTAGGGGAGCCAGTCATGAATAAATTGTTCCACCTGGTATGCAAGATGTATGAAACAGGGGAAATACCATCAGACTTCAAAAAGAATATTGTAATTCCAATTACAAAGAAAGCAAGTGCAGACAAGTGTGAAAATTACAGTACTATCAGTTTAATAAGTCATGGTTGCAAAAACTACATGGATTATTTACAGGCAAATGAAAAAACTTGTGGAATCCAACATTGGGGAAGATCAGTTTGGATTTAGGAGAAATGCAGGAACATGGGAGGCAATACTCAAATTATGACTCACTTTAGAAGATAGATTAAGGAAAGTCAATCCTATGTTTTTAGCGTTTGTAGATTTGGAGAATGCTTTTGACAATGTTGACTGGAATACACTCTTTCAAATCCTGAAGGTAGCAGGGGGAAAATGAAGGGAGTAAGGAGTTACATTCAACCTATATGAAAACTAGACTGCAGTTATTAGAGTCAAAGGGCAAGAAAGGGACGCAGAGGTTGGGAACGGAGTAAGACAGGGTTGTAGCCTTTCCCCAATATTGTTCAATCTGTACATTGAGCAGGCAGTGAAGGAATGCAAGGAGGAATTTGGCGAGGAAATTAAAGTTCAAGGAGAAGAAATAAAAACTTTATGGATTTGCTGATGACATAGTAATTTTGTCAGATTGCAGAGGATCTGGAAGAGCAATTAATGGAATGGACAGGGTCTTGAAAAGAAGATTTAAGATGAACATTAACAAGAGTAAGATGATGGTAATGGAAAGGTATGTCAGAAAGTCAGGTGATGCTGAAGGAATTAGATAGGTAATGAGACACTAAAAGTAGTAGATGAGATTTGTTATTTGGGTAGCAAGATAACTTCTGATGGCCAAGGAAAGAAGATATAAAATGCAGAATGGCTATTGGAAGAAAAGCTTTTCTCAAGAAGCAAAACTTGTTAACATCCAATATTAATTTAAATGTTAGAAGGTCCTTTCTGAAAACATTTGTCTGGACTGTAGCATCGTACGGGAGTGAAATGTGGATGATAAGGAGTTCATACACCTGTATTTACATGACAGTGCTACAGGCACCTGTTTTCTCGTGGACACCAGTGCTGCCAATTGTCTCTCTGCTACCCACATCCATAGCTACTGGCTCCCTTTGCCCACATAATACACTACTTCAGGCTGTCAATGCCATGTACTGTTTTCAATGACCTGTTCACCTGCCACCAAGCTACACACTCAAGAGGAACTTTATGGTGGCCAACATTCCGGATCCTATCAAGGGCACTGATTTTTTATCTCACCACAAAGTTTCCCCTGATCTTGTGTGCCACTCAGTGTTTCATCACCCATCGAACACGCATTTTTAATGTGATCTGTCGAGCTCTGGCTTTTCTAATGTGATTGCAGATATTGTTGGCGAGTGCATTAAAACCATTCACAAGTTCAAAAGTTTCCTGTCAAAGTGACTAGTGAACATGAACAAGTGTTTCACCCGCAGTGCGAAAGAGAGAGGACATTGCCCACTGATTCAGAGACTCAACTGGCCATCATTAAGCAAGATGTTGCAATTCTTTGAGTACTTGAAAAGGATAACCACTCCAAGGTCAGTACTTGTGTTCTCTCCACGAGTGTTATCAGTGACGTCACACCCACGTGCAAGGTTACCAGAGTTCTGTGTCTATGCGTTGCTCCTATGCGGACATTTGTAAATGAAATTTGATTGCCATGCCAACGCCTTCGATACTGCTTCTCCCCCACCTGAGTGGCATTCTTCTTCTCTTTTGCCCTCACCTTCTCCATTGGTCTTCCTAGGAACTGCGAAAAAAGATTTAATGTGCTACCATATTGTGCTAACGCTACAGTGCCTCTCTCATGCACACCTGCAGCCAGTGCAGCTACTACTTCAGCATCCCTAGGCTGCCACAAACTCTTCTGAGACACCTCCCACCACCGTGCCTCTTTTGGCCACAGCCCCACCTCGGGACTCACACAGTGCCATGCCCCCCAATGACGTGTGTGACCTTGTGCTGCCTCATGCCACCACAACAAAGTCACGTGTGCTTGTAAACAAACACTTGCCTCCATGCCCATTGACATTTCTGTCATAATGAATGGAACTGTGCATAGACTTTGTTTAATTGATGATCCCCCCTCCTCCCCACATCTCTAGCAAACCACGCCACCTTTGCTGTGAGAAATTTGAAACCGTCACACGACAGATCGCTGAACTTTTGCATGCTGGCGTCATTGTACCTTCATCTAGTTACTGGTTGTTGCCTATTCATTTAGTGGAAAAGAAGGACAGTACTTGACACATGAGTGACGACTGTTGCAGACTCAATGCCAGGATTATAATGGGCAGCTACCCAATTCCCAACATGGCTGATTTCCCACAAACTTTGGCAAGTGTGAAAGTGTTCTGCAAGCATACATATCATATCATCAAATTCTGATGGCCCCTTAGGATGTTGATAAAACTGCAATCATGGCCCCATAGGCCTGTTTCATTATCATTTTATGCTGTTTGGCTTGAAAAATGCAACACAGACATGGCAACGTCTATCAATGAGACCCTTTTCTCATTGAAATTTTGTTTTGCTTACCTTGATGACATTATAGTGTTCAGCGATTTAGTTGAGGAGACCAAGAAACCATATGTAGATTTTTCTTGACACTGTCACTTCAGCAATAAGAAATGGTTACACCCAAGTTCTGTAATGTTCCTCGATTTCACTGTTTCTGTAGATGGGATTGCTCCTTCCCCAGAGAAGGTTGACCACATCAGGAACTTACCAATTCCCTGGACCTTCAAAGAATAATGGCGTTTTCTTGGGACAATAACTATTACCGACACCACTTACCCAGTGCTGCAGAGCTCCAAGGCCCCCTCACCAAGGCCCCAGCAAGTAAACAGACCTCCGGCTCTTGCCCCATTTTCTGGGATGAGTCCATGACTTCTACTTTCTCTGCTCTCAAGGATCTCTTAGGAAAGGCTATCACCATACTCCCCCTCATCCCGATGCTGAACTTTTCATCTTGACTGTCGCAAGGGACATTGCCATTGGTACAGTTCTCAACCAGACCATTAAAGCAAAGCTTATACCCTGCAGTTCTTCTCAGAAAAGCTCAGTAATGCTCAAACAAAGTATTCTGCTATTGACAAAGAGTTCCTGGCAGGAAACAAGGCTATCAAACACTTTCACACTGCTATTGACAGTTGCCCCTTCCATGTACTAACAGACCAAATGCCTCTGGCAGCTACCTTCTGGAATCCTCATGCTGATCCCCCGATGCGCAGGTACCGCCACTTGGACTTCATTTCCCAGTTAACCACTGACATCAGATATATTAAAGGAGCTGATTTCTTGTCTCGAGTGGATGCCATGGTAGCTGATTTCTTGTCTCGAGTGGGTGAAGTCTCCTCATTTTTCAACATCTCGAATTTCGCTGCTTTGCAGTCCACCATGTCCAAATGATGCGACTCATTTCATATCATAATTCATCCCACAAGCCAATTTGCACCACATTTCTGGGTGTGGCAGATGAAATTTGGTGTGATGAGCCCACAGTAACTCTTCATACTTTCATTCTGCAGCCACTCCCGTGGCAAGTCTTCAACAAGCTGCATTGTTTAGTGCATCCTGGTGTCATAGTGTCCACGCATTTAGTCACTGAACCCTTTGTATGGTGAAGCGTCACCCGGGACTGCCAAGCATGGGCTCCTTCAAGGGTCCACTGTCAAAAAGAAAAAAAATTTCCATGCACACACCCTCACCCCCTCTTGGCAGCTATCCTATTCCAGCTGGCCAATTCTAGCACGTCCAAATATATTTGGTAGGACTCCTCCCACCCCCCACTTCCCACTGATGGTTACCAAAACATTCTCTCAGCCACTGATTGGACAACTTGGTGGGCAGAGGTCACATCTTCACATAACGCCACGGCCATAACTGTAGTGCTTGTGTTCATGCAATCTTCAATTGCCCGATTTGGCTGCCTACTGGTCATAACCACTGATCAGGACCAGCAATTTGAGTCAGCCCCATCCAATGGCATCTGCACACTTTGTGGAATTCAACATATCCCCACCATTGCCTATCACCTGCAAATCAATGGCCTCAATCAGGATTGGCATCGGACTCTTAAAGTCAGCCCTTTACTCTCATGACTCATTGTTGACTGAAGCACTACCCTTTGTACTGCTTGGACTGCATACAACCTGTAGGGAGGACCTTCGTGGAATGGTCAAGTGCTGCTCAACAGCCGTACACACCTAACTTCACCTTTGTGATGCTTGCTCAGCCCACAGTCGAGCGATAGACATACTGCTCTTGTGCCGAGGAGCAATAGCTCTGCCAAGTGTTCTTCCCGACCCCTCCTCTCCTTTATTGGGATTGACATCTCTCACACTCGCCTTATCTTTCCTAGGCTTTGCCTGGCGCCCCCGCCCCCTTTCCTTTCCATCTTCCCAGGCCCTGGAATATGCTGCTTCCAATTCCCCCTAATCTCAATCACATTGCACGTTCCCTTACTTTTCGTTTTGTGTCTAGTCGTGAGTGCTTCGCTACCTACCTGATCAGGTCGATCTTGCAGGTGTGTATGTGTTTGTGCTCCCCTCCATGAAGTGCTTGTCTACACCCACCCACAAATACCCATAGCCCTCGACCTGACCAGCTGGTGTATTGCCCACACCACCTCCAGGATTATGTTGTTGGTGGCCCCCCTGCTCATTGATGCCTCCTACCAACTCATATTCCAGAAAACATTGTCGAGCTGTCAGTGGCTCACATGCTGCAACTCACACCTGTGGATGCCAAGATCCCCCTACCCCATTACCCACTGGCTCAACAGGAGTATGGCGGAGTACTCCATACTGTGAGGGAGGGGACCGACCTGTGTGGCACTGTAAATAAACTTGTGTGATCGATACTAACACATGTATACTCACCTTTGTGACCATGTCTTTGGATCAGATTTACAGCACCAGGATCCACTGCCATAGTTTTAGTTTGGACTTGTAACTCGCTGAGTGAACAATAAAAGTTATCAGTTCTCTGTATATGGTGTTTACCTGGGGCCACAACCCCCACTTATTCCCACACAGGTATGCACATTTGCTGTCAATAACATTGATTTTTGTGACAACTGCCAATGAGTGAGTAAAAGTCCTGCAACTTTGATATGGATAGTTCAGGGGTTGAGGCCCCATTGATCAGTTCTGATGGAGCACAAGTTTGACACAAGAAGCCTACAGACTTTTCTGTCTGGGTGGTACTTGCTTGTAGAAGTTTGTTTAAAGCTGCTTTGGGCAATTGTATTAGTATTATTTACTTATTTTTTGATTTTGATTTTTTTAGAGCTGCTTTGGGCAATTGTAAGTTTGTGGAACCTAAACTGGCTGTTGTGGTGTATTTATAGTCTACCAGGCATAATGATACATTGCATGGTTCTGTCATGGACAGTAAATGCATGGACCTTTGAGCAAGCAGTGTGTGTGTGTAGTGGATGGGGAGGATGGAGTCCTTATACAAATTCTGCACACACTTTTCACTGAACATAGTTTGCAGAGCAACAGAGGTGGATAGGTACAATGTCCTCCTCCGGTCACATAGCAGCGTATATGTGAGGGTTTAGTGTGTCATTGTTGACACAAAGTGAGAGAGACAGCTGAGTGGTGTGCTCAACTTATAGCTAAGCCTGTATCAATGAGAAAGTAGAGAGTCCAGAGCAGCAGTTGCAGGTTATGCATTCTACTAATGAGGGAGGCATTCCACCCTGTTGCAGGTGAGGTTTTGTGCTGTGATCATCAGGTGGTTCCACTGCTGTGTTGGTATTTTTGTTTTGCCAAGTTTGGAACTGATAGTTTAGTGTGGTAAGAAGTAGTCAGCCCAGAGGCAGTGAGTCTTCAGTGGTGAATGACCAACTACATTCTGTTAGTCAGTGCAAGGCACCCATCCACTGATTCAGATTCATAGACAGTCATTGCTAGTTTCAGTTGACTTGGCAGTTTAATGATCTAGAGCAGTGTGGGCAACTGACAGCTTGTGGACCACAGCTGGCCCACAATTGGTTTCAATCCGGTCCACAGAAAAAATTCGAGGTAGAGAAAGACTGCTATTGTAAAATATTGTATGTAAAGAAATAATATTCAGGGCACACAAAAAATGGAAATAAATGAAACAGATGAAAATAAAATGAACGTACTCTCAAAAATGCTTGTGTTGAGGAATATTTGTTGGTTTGATGTATCACAAAATGAGTGTGATTCATATTGGTGCATTACTCCACAAGATGAGACATCTTGTGATATTGAGTTCCGGTATGTGAATCTGACCCACAGACCATGAAAGGTTGCCTACACCTGATCTAGAGTGTGTACTCTGCTACAGGTGTTGGATCGATAGCTACACAGAGGTAGCATCAGAAGTAAGTGCATGGATTGTCATAGAACTGGTGGCCACACACACACACACACACACATACACACACACACTTACTTTGCATATTCCTTTCATTTGTAAACTGAAAAGTGGTTTGCTCTATTCATTGTTATGTATTTTAATTTCTGTTAGGAACTCATTTACATGGTAGGGGAGACTGAGGCACAGTGGGCAATTAATTGTGTATAATCTATGATTGGTCAGATTCCATCACACTTTTCTAATTGGAACTACACTATTTGAGCATTTATGGGGTAGTGAAAACAGAATGATGAAATGATGTTGCAGCTTTGAAATGGTGACTCTTTGGTTTCACCATCTTTAGCTGTAAATTTGTTCTTCACATTCTGTAAGAAAACAAAATATTTAGATTGTAACTAGTTTTTATACATAATGTGTATACATATTATATAAAATACAGAATTATAAAGTTTGTTTGTGACAAAAACATGTGTTTAATTAAGTGGATAGGGTATGAGACAGTGTGAGCAAATTTTCTTGGGGCCCAGTAAGCATAGGAGTTCACTATGCCCAATGTGTTGTTTCATTTCTAAACAGTAGCTTGTTCCATAAAGCAGGAGCTTTTAGGAACAGAGAATAATAAGAAAATAAACCAAATTTTATAAACCAAACAGCCCAGAAGCCCATTTGTAAATTGTCATGATAATCTAAGCCTTCATAGCCAGGAAGAATTTAACATGGAAGGAAAGCCTGCAGAAAATGACTTTGTTATTGTTTAAGTGGCAATGAAAGGAAACGAAATAAAATTTTGCAACTTTGTAATGCATATTAATAAAAAATGAAAACACTGCAATTGAGACTTATTTGCAAAAGTCACATAAGTTTGACAGAGATTTTTCACTTCTTGCAGAAGCAGAAAATTCGCTGTAAGAAGTCATTTGTAAACTACCAAAGCCTCACACAGTTGGTGTTTCAAAACGAACTCTAGCAACGTTTGTCCAGTGTTTGTACCATAGTATGTACAAATTCAGTGTATGTCAAAATGTATACCAAAAAAATTGTTTTCAGGATTTTTTTACTATTGCTCAATGTACCCCATACCAATGCTCAGAGTGCCCCTCGAAGTGGGCATTTTTACATAATTTATTTGTAAAGTTTTCATTAGAATGAAACATGTGAATCATTACAGATATTAGATGATTTAGGCTTTCTGTCTGACAAGAAATAATCCAAAACTATATTCAAATTATGACAGAATTTTTTTTTGAAGTGCCCATCGTGTCGCAGTCTCCCTTACCAACTTCCGGACATTAGATATTATTTCAATTTTCTTTTGAAGGTACTAGGTTCCTTTATGGAAGGAGGCAATCTGTTATATAACATGCATCCAGCATTTACAGATCCCTATCTGTCAGTCCCATCCTTTTGCTAATTATTTGGTAATTTTCCCGATTTCTAGTATTGTAATTATGAATGTCTCAGTGTCTTGTTACTTTATAGTTTTTCATTTGAAAAAGTAGACCTATTGAATCATATATGTACAAACGTGGTACATTTAATATTTTTAATTTTTTAAATTTGTTTTTGCTTGGCATTCAATTCACTATGCATCTGATAGCTTTCTTTTGTAGTTTTAGAATTCTCTTAATGTGTACATCAGCTGCTCCTCCTCATACTGAGTATGTGTGGAAGATAAGTCTATAGCACTTTTTTCAGTAAACATTGTGTCCACCGTATAAGACATTTTCTTCATTTAAAAATATATTTGAGCTAATTTTGGAACATATTTTATTGGTGTGACTTTCCCAAGTCAGATGTTTGTTCACCAGTATTCCCAGAAACCTATTACCGACTACTTCTTCTAGGGCTGTACCACTGATTTCAGAATAAAAATCTCTGTTTGTTTTAAATTTAGTACATGTTGTTTTCTATGTATTGACCAGTAGATTATTTTCTCTAAAAAACTTTTCTGCCATTTTCACTGGCTTCCTTTTCTAAATCATTCGCTGAGTCACTACATACTAAGGTTCATATTGAAGATGGGTATACCACCCGTCGGCTTTGACCCATGGTATTGGCGTGTGCCTACATGTTTCTAGGTAGCATGAGTAGAGGTGGCTGAGTTAAATATGATAGTTTGTTTACAAGCAGAACATAGATTATAGATGTAAGATATTGTGCTCAAAAAGTGACCTGTATCTTCACTCTGACAGTGAGATGTGAGTAAACAGAAAGGACTTTTCCGCAAGTGAGCATCAAACGCGCAAATTTTTGGGCTGAGACCTGTGATCAGTGTTACATTCTGTTGCTATAATCTGTAATTTACAAGGATAACCATAGATTATTTATTACCTTCAATTCATAAGCCTAAGTATTAAGATATTATCCAATGCGGGTTTTCTGACATGTTTATGACGTCATGGTTAAAGCTGACGTGTGGTATCCTGGTCATCTGTTATCATACATAATCACTTTTTCATTTACTGCACTGAACATGAAATGTATATACAAGGGAAAAAATTATAAAATAAAAGACGAAGAAAAAAACTGTAGAGGTTCTTATAAATGTAAATAAATAGGCTAAATGACATTTTATGTGTATCATACAATGCCATTTGTTATTGATAATGGAAATAAACATGAACTAAATTGACTTCATATTCAAGAAAAGCCAGATAAAAAGAGTCATGTAAGAACAATTCGGGAGAAACGTGCTTACTGTAACGATTTAAATTCATGAAGTTGTTGGCGAATCAATATTGGTCAAATTAAATACTATTATTTCTGATTAGTTACCTAAGAGACAAACGAATATAAGTTGTTTAATAATTAACAACAGTTTTGTCCGATACATCGCGGATCGTCGATTGTTGCGCAGGTGAGGTAAGACTTCGTTTTAAGATCTCTGCAAAGTGGTATAGCCTCGCTTTAAGCTCTCTGCCTGACAGCTATCGCACAGCGCTTGCGCAGACGCCGCACGGCGTATTCCGGCTAGTTCAACTTCCATAGTTTGTGTTATGTTGCGGCGATGTATTGATGTTAGTTATGTTTAACGCTTAAAAAGAGTGACATGTTGTGTGAATTGTTTACGTCGGACGAAAATGTGTTTTCCTCGTACTTTATGGTTGTGACAGTGGCGAATGTTAAATAATATGTGTGAAAAGGCACTCCGCAAACTGAACGAAAAGCATCTTTCGAATTTTGTGTAAAATGGGAGACGGTCATAAGATAGAATTTGATTTATCTGGTAACACTGGTCCTAATAATGCTTTCAGAAGCTCATTTGCTAGGTCGTTTGCGTCTGAGTATAGACGTCAAAGTAAATCGCTGGACTATGCGTATTTTGACGCGATACCGGTAACAGAAGAAGATGAAGACAACTCACCTTACAGTGGACCCCATAGTTTGACAACAGATTTAAACACGAAACAGTGCAACACAAACATAGAACAAAAGAAAACTGACCTTTCATTACCCGTGATAGGTTTTCATGACTCTCCTTTTGTTAGGCAAGCATTCCCAACGAGAAGACATCAACATCGTGAAGCCTTCAAAATGTGGAAGGAAAAACAGGTGATTAATTGTTCTTGACAACTGTTTAATGTTAAATTTCATCCCTTTGATAATAAATAAGCTGAATTATTCTTTAGTCATTCTGTGAATTGCGAAGTGTTTCTAATGTTATGAGACAATTGCAGGTTTGTAAACATTATCGGAAGATCATTTGCACTTGGATTCACTAGCAGTTTTTTTAATTGATTTATACGGTAACCGTAGTTGTGCGTAAAGTAACAGAAAAATGCTTCTGAGATTCGTGGAGCTATCCGTTGCTTCTGTTGGTTTTATATAACGCATGTTGTTATTCATTATAAGTAGTTTTCACAAAATTTTCGTTTTCCTTGCTCCATATAGGACGCACTGAAAGTGGACAAGCCAGAGGGTTCGAAAGATAAGACAGCGCAGGCAATTAAGAGAGAGGCTGCAAATGCTGAACAGGTCAGTATCATTGTTTCTCCCGTACTGTCGTCTGTTGACGGGTACGCTGCAGCTTGTTTACAGCGCTTCAATCGCAGTACTACCTACACCGTAAATAATGTTTTTCATAGCACTGAAGATGGTTTACTCTTCTTATATGAAATGGTAAATATTGGAATTTGTGTGTATCCTTGTTAGGCTCTAAAAGAAAATGTCAGAACATACTATGTTTCACTAAATTGATATATTTGAATTGTACTTTCTGTAATATGATTGTCAGTATTCATATTTATGGTGCGTGGTTTTCTGCCCTAAAATCTGCCTCGCTATTTATTCATACGGCATGCTATGACTTTGTGATGTAGTAATCAAATAGCGGATAAATTATTTCAATATTAGTTCAAAGTAATACCTCTCAACTATTAGCTTAATCTGTCAATGAACGGAACGTTTGTCGAATATAGCCCTCATACTGCTTAACCGTCGTATTCTGCGATTTTATTTAGTTGTTCCAATAACCTTAGATCTGCAAGAACGGAACGAGTTACTTGTTAACGTTTATTTTGTTCGAAAATAATTTCTGGGCTAGGAGGGAGATATTATTCTTTTCGGAAAAGTTTATTATGTTCCTTGTCGAAAGATAGGCATAAACCATTGCCTTATCAGTGATTATAACAACAAATTTTCAGCTTGGTGATATATTTATTTAAAAATATTGCATATCGATGTTCAGTGCTTGAACATCATCAGTGCAGTTTCAAATTCTGAGGATTCGTGTATACCACAAAACCGCTTCAAAATCCATTAAAGATATAAACACAAAAGCCCTACCAAATGCTTGTTCAAAGTTTCAACTTAACGGATTACGTCTGAGTTAAAACTTCTAACACGCACTTGACAGGACTTTTCTATTTATATTTTTTATGGATTTTGGCAGTATGTGGTGTAGATGAGTTCTCAGGACGCGTAACCGCTGATCTACTGTCATTTAACGAATTCGACATGCGTTTTTTAAAATAAATATTTTACATAACGCCACTAATATAAAAAAAATATTCAAATGTTTTTAAATCTAAGGGACTTAACTGCTGCGGTTATTTGTCCCTATGCTTACAGACTACTGAAACTCACTTATGCTAAGGACAACACACACCCATGCCGAGGTAGGGCTCGAACCTCCGACGGCGAGCAACCGCGCGCTCCGCAGCAAGGCACCTTAGACCGCTCGGCCACTCCATCGCGGCTCAAGATAAAGAATATTATATAGTGGTGATTGGACACATATTCTACTACGGAATCATCGGCGATTATTGCTGTGACAGGCGTATACAACCTTGTCTGCGTAAACTGTCAAGTGTACAGTGGAGGTTACATGCTCCCCATTGTAGTTTATATTTGTGTTTCTTCATTTTCATTCATGTATGAAGTATGGACAGTCGTAAGCGCCAAGCCCTTTCTTTTTCGTAGTGAATGGTTCACTATTCAGTAAGTGTTTGCTGTTTTGAGACTTCCCAGAACGCCCTTCCATTTCACGGGCTGTTTTCATACCAACCGAGTTACTTAGGCACAAGTAAACCGCCCTTCTGTTATCCCGTTCCAAGGTGCTCTAGTGTCACCAGCAGGGCCCAATAGGCGGATGCGGTGCGAAGGTCAAAGAGGCGGCACAGAAGACCGTAGCGAGATAAGCTGCGTCCAAGAAATCTACTTAGGAGACAAATCGTGACACTTAAGAGACAGTGTTCTCTGACACGCCCTAGGGACTAGCAGGCTTGGAAGAAGGGATCGTACGAAGTATTTGCTTGTTTTTCACCCACACAGTTTTCGCTAAGGTAGGGTTTCATGCTCGAATCTCGGGCTCAGCAAGAGTTTTAATTTGTTAGGAAGTAGCCTAATCTTATGTTCAGCGATACATTGTATGTAAAGAGTTTCATCTGTTCATTTTGGTTTCTCGACTGCCATTCTACTTTGCAGGTAAGTGTTTGCAAATTTTAGTATTTTACATTCAGCCTTAAACGAAGGCTGATTGTTGCAGAAGTATCATAACACGGCACCGTATAATGGTTTTGATAATATAAACAATATACATAATCGTCCGTATTGTAGGGGTCTATTTCTGGACTCTGAATTGACAGCAGTGTACGCTTTGGTGTACAGGGTCAGGGAATAAACATCGTTTAATTTGTAGGTGACCAATCGCTTCTTACGTTGAACAGTCCGTTTTCGTAAACGCTGGTGCTGTGCAATGTGTGGAAAGGCCGAGTGCAAAGTGAATGGAGCGGGGAGTGTGGGGTGTACTGGTACATTTACAGGCCGGCGACTTGCTATAAAACAGCAGCTTCGTTGTATATTTTCTTTCGCTCTGTATTATTTTATAGAAGTCGTTCATACTAGATCCGAAGATTATTAAATGCAGATTCGTCTTTTTAAAAGCCTGTATAAAGAGGGCAGTCAATTAATATAGAGCCAGTAAATTTTAGTTGTAGCAACTTCATATATTAGTTATGTTGTTTATACTGTTGCTATCACAACGAACTATGACAAACATATCACTTTATTTGTACTGCGCGAGCGTTAGTGGTTTTTGCTGTCAATTTTTATGGCAATTAAGTTTTCTGAATAATCTTTAGATTTTACTAACAAGTCTCTTGGTTCTAACATTAGATTTCGGCTGATAA
Source organism: Locusta migratoria (assembly GCA_026315105.1). Lineage (NCBI taxonomy): Eukaryota > Metazoa > Arthropoda > Insecta > Orthoptera > Acrididae > Locusta > Locusta migratoria. Next base: position 48,600,348 of record CM048747.1, read on the forward strand.
CTGTTTACTTCGAAATACATTTTCGTGAAATGTCCAGTCATTCTTTTACCTTGCCTTTGCGCAGTCACGTTGTCTCTGGTTTCTTTACACATTGAATTTTCGAAATATCTTCAATTAATTTTAACCAGTTATTTCGTAAAATTAAAACTTTTCGACACACTTCTGTGTTAAAAACTAGCAATCCTGTAGGTTTGAATCTTAGAATGCAGTCACAAATTAATAAGAAAAAAATTAACATTTCGTCAATTCCACTTTAGCGATCTTATTATCCAGTTTTCACCAAAACTTGGTTTTTAAAATCAAATCACTTTTCAAATAATCCAAATATGTTAAAGATGTTCACAATCACAGTAGAAATTATTAAAATCTTCTATCTTCAAATTCACAAGCTTTGGTAGTTCGTGGAAACAGTTTTAACCAAACGATTTTTTTTTTCTTGAACACAATACTGCTTCTTGCAATTACACAACCCGTTACATGTGTTGTACATACAATGAACTCTTTCGATCCGTGTCTTAACACGAACTAACTTTTTACAGTCCAAATTTACAAAGATTTTTTCCATTGTTGAAAAAATAACCGCAGTCGGGAATCGAAGCGCGAGCCATCTTCTTTGGTGCAGCCATCGATTGGATGTTGATGTCGAACATATTTTCAACCTGTTGCTTGTGGTTGAAGACTGCCGTCGTCGTAGGAGTCCCTCGTGTGATATAGATGTAACAAAGAAAATTACATTTTACAGCCACAAAACTTTTAACGTAAACATACAATATTTTAAAACACAAATGTAACACGTGCCTACTTATTACGGTCAGTGTGCCTTTTCGCGGCTTCTGGAAACCATGCAATGGGATCATTTCTTTTTGTCCGATTACAGGGGTAAAAGGTATCTGGTTTACTTCGGACCAGCGCTCATTTGTATGGACATTAGGTCTACAGTATATGAGCAAGGTGTTTTTTTTTTTTTTAACGATGAACCGCAGCGCGCCTATGGCCACACGGTGTGAGGCAAAGTGGCGTGGGCGCTCCCCATGGACCGATAGCTTCCGACCTCCCCCGGGCATGGGTGTGTCTTGCCTTAGCATAAATACAGTAGCGTGTAAGTCCAGGGACAGATGGCCTCAGCAGTTTGGTCTCTTGGTTGTATAAACTTTGAACGACGAAGCGAAAATGGCGGTCAGGCAAATTGTGTGCGACTCAGTTTATTTTGCAAAAGGTTAATTTGACTGACATTCTCATATAATGGCGCTATTTTTAGTTGCGCTGCTTTTATTTTCCTTACAAAGAAAATATTTTAGGACGTTTTATGAATAACAGTACTTCGACCCTTTGAACTTAGATGAATTGGTTCAAACCTTGCACGGAGGTAGGAAAATGCAGAAAGTCAAACATTATTCGTCAATAATTTTACCTATTCTTGAGATATCTTCTAGTTCAGAAAAAATTAGCATGTTCTGAGACTCGTTGAGCGTTCAGGCAATATCAAACTTAAGAGTTAATAGTATTTTGTCTGTTATTCATCGTTTCGTCATTTATAGGCTAAAAAAGTGTTTTCAACCTTTTCGCATATGCGACCCTTCCAAGTAAAAATATTCTGGCAACCCACTTACAAATAAAAATATTCTCGACACCCCATCACCCCCAATCCGTCCACCAATCGTCACGAACCGTAACAGAACTATGTTTTAGGGACTGATGACACCGTAGTTAAGTCCCATAAGCTATAAAAAAATTGTTTTCTCAAAGGAAACAAATTTAATATTCTTACCTTTCTTTTGCTTCAGCTTTTTTTAAATTGTTGGACCAAACGTTTTGTATATTTTCGGAACGGAACAAATTTTCCTACTTTTATATGATTTACGACAATTTCCTTAATGAATGATTAGCATTTCACACAAGACTCAGAAACGAATTATGCTCGTTAAGGAAGGTTCCATTGTATAGACAATTTGTAAAGAAGTAGATTTTTTTCGAAATCTTCAGAATTACTTATTGTATCATGTTGTTTTACCTGTCCATTTATTTGAATTTTAAATAAAATTCATCCAGGGATACGTTTTTGTATTACTGAAGCCCAGGTTATTTTATGGTGCGAGTCCTGCCTCCTGTGACAAGGCCCCCTTGGGGGTCAAGAGCACAGACTGAAAAACACTGCGCTAAATAAAATTAGATTTCGAGTGAGTGAAGTAATGGTAAATATGGTGTAGGTTTAATTTTTTGTAAATAAAGTTTGAAGAACTACTGGATGACATCTTAACTACATCAGCATAAATTCTTCGCTAATCACATTTAAGTGCATGACGGAGGGTTCATCGAATCGCTTTAATATTTCCCTCCATTCTATTCTCTAATAGCGTCTGGGGAAAAAGGAAGCGTTAAGTCTTCGATTTTGTCTCTTATTAAGATCATCATGTCTTCATACGTAGGTGGGTGCTAACAAATTATGTACGCATTAGGAAATTGGTGAAAGAAATTTCGCAAACAATCTCGCTGCAACGAATAACGCCTTTCTTTTGATGATTTCCACCTCAAATCGTGCATAATTTCTGTGGCACTTCCCTACATGGTGATAATAAACAACGAACTCGCCATCTCTGAATGTTCTGTATATCAGCCGTCAGTCCCATGCAGTGGGGATCTCATAATTGGCATAAATACTCCATACTCCAAAACAGGACGCACAAGAGTAGACAGTTTGTTTAGTAGAATTGTTGCATCTTGTGAGTGTTCTTCCAATGAAAGATAGCCTTTGGTTCGTGTTCCCTACAATATTTTCTGTTTGTTCTTTCCATTTAAGGGCGTTCGTAGTCGTAATTCCTATTTAGTTGAATTTACGGCCATTAGATTTGATTGATTTATCGTGTAAATGAAGTTTAATGGATTTCATTTAGTGCTCCTATGAGCGACTTAACACTTTTCATTGTTGAGTCAGTTGCCAATTTTTTGCAGCAAGCAGATATCTAAATGATTTTGCAACTGATTATGATCGTCTGATGACTTAACTAACCGATAAACGATAGCATAATCCGCTCACACGTCACCTACACCGTTAAAAAGATTAGGAACAGTAGGGGCCCTATAACACTTCCTAGGGGAATGCCAGATATCACTTATGTTTAACTCGACGAATTTCCATCAATTTCTAATGAAATGGTAAAATAAAAGTTGGGAAGCGGAATGAAGAAGAAAAAAATCGTATCACAGCATGACAAAAGGTAGATGTTGGGGCATAGTCAAAGAAGTGAAAAAGGAGAACTAGCTTTAATTTCGCAACTTACAGCTTCAACAGAAAAACAGGTTATGGGACTTTACTGCGGGGTTATCAGTCCCTAAACTTACAAACTACTTACGAACTAGCTAACACTGGCACAAATATCCATGCCCGAGAGGCGATTCGAACCCCCGACCGTAGTGGCCGTGTAGACTGTGACTGACGCGCCTCAGTCCCCTCGGCCACCGCAGCCGGCTTGTCGTGTAACCACTCCGCCAAAGGCTGCACTTCATGAACAGGTGCTCGATCGTGTTGAAAGATGTAATCGCCTTACCCGACAGTGGGAAGCAAGAACGTGTTTAAAACATCAATGAAGGCCTGTGCTGTAATAGTGCCACGCAAAACGAGGTTTGCAAGCACCCTCCATGAAAAACACAGCACCATAACGCCACCGCCTCTGAATTATACTGTTGGTAGTTCACACGCTAGCAGATGACGTTCACCGGGCATTGGCCATACCCACATCCTGCCGTCTGATCGCCATATTGTGTACCGCGATGTCATTACTCACAACGTTTTTTCACTGTTCAATTGTCCAATGTTTGCGCTCCTTAAACCAAGCAAGGCGTCGTTTGGTATCGACCTGTGTGATATGTGGCTTATGGGCAGCAGTCGGACCATGAAACTCAAGTTTTTTCACCTCCCGCCTAACTTTCATAGTTCTTGGGGTGGATCCTGATGCTCTGGTTATAAACCTGGCTGTTACATTGTTCGACCGTCTTCAACTGTTGACGGTCTCTGTCAGTCAACAGACGAGATCGGCCTGTACGCTTTCGTGCTGTGTGTGTCCCTTCATGTTTCCACTTCACTGTCACATAAGAAGCAGTGGGCCTAAGTATGTTTAGGACTGTGGAAATCTCGCGTGCAGACTTCTCACACAAGTGACACCCCATCACCTGACCACGTTCGAAATCCAGCAGTTCCGCGGAGTCCCACATTTTACCCTCACAATGTCTAATAGACTGCTGAGGTCGCTGATATGGAGTACCTGGCAGTAGGTGGCAGCACAATGCACCAAATATGAAACACGTATTTTTGGGCTGTCCGGATACTTTTGATCACGTAATTTAACTCAGATTTCCTATTTGTAGATGCCGATGTGAATGCATTTTGCATGATGCCAGATTATTTTCTGATCTTCTGAGTTGCATTTCGCCTGAAATTATGCGTCGGTACGGTACTGAATCGGTCATTAGAGAAGACACTTATGTTGCTTCATCTATCGCCCATACGACATTGCGGTTGCTGAGACACACACACACACACACACACACACACACACACACACACACACACACATTTAAGTTGTGATAACAGAAAGTATATCAAGTATTAATTGCTATGTTCTTGTTGGAAATGAGAAAATGTGACATACATATGACTTAACAGACAAGGCAATAAAGCCTAAATCATTTAGCCTAACTACACGTTGTCAGAAATTTTCATGCTTTCGTTATTTGTGAAATAGTAATGACGGAGAGTTGAAATGTTTGCGCGTTCTTTGTTAATTTACCCTCCTATTTTCAGCAATGCTTTTCTCTCTTTCAGAACAATGTAATTGCCTCCCTCTTAATCTTCTGCCATCAGCACCGTTTACTGAGATGTGTAGTGTGCGATTCTCATTATTCACTGAGCGCGGTGGGATGGTGTGGTTCCCATTCCACCTGGGAGAGGCGGTGTTCAAATCACTGTCCGGCTACTTCCATTTAGGTTCTGTCTGTATCGGTATAGAGATTAGAGAGACTGCCAAGATGTTTTTTGTTCGGAAAAAAAAAGATTGCTTACTAATCACTCCTAACTCTCACCAGGGACGGGACATTAAAACTTGCACTTTCCAGCCGGGTAGATTTAATGACATTTCGATTCACGAGTAGAGATAAAGGATTGTTGCTAGTACAAAGATTTGTGCTGATCACTGCAAGACAGTAGTTCGGTTGCTTAGCTAAGTTGCTACGCGACGTTAATGCAAAAGTCTGAACAAAGTGAAACAAATTTCGAATCTGTTTGGTATCAACCCTGTCTCTAGACTCGAGAATTGTTTCGATAAATTACAGTCCGCCAAAAGTAGTGACAATAGCGCTATATTTCAGGCTATTGTTTTGAAAATAGAATTTTTGTTTCACTGTTGCGCCTCTTCGAAAGTCGAGGCTGCGTTTTCTCCTGCTCTTCCGCCATTCTTGTCTCCAAAGCACATTTAATTGCATTGGCGAAGGGAGCGTTATCACTAGTTCTCAGTAGTCTACATATATCGGGTTGAGGGAGTGTAATTTCCTTAGAATCATGAACTAAATTCGAATCGGACAAGGCAGGTACGATTCTGACTCTACAGGGCTAATTCTGCCAAGTTTTGACTGTGGTGCATCCGTAAAATTACCATATCGTTCCTGATTGCCTGTTCAAGGAACAATAATGAATACCCAACAGTTGGCGACTGGTTCTGAGAACTAGAGGCGTCGTTGTTGTCTCCAGTCCGCAGACTGGTTTGATGCAGCTCTCCACACTACCCTGTCCTGTGCAAGCCTGCCAATCTATATCCTTTGTAACCTGCTTACTATATTCGTTTCACCATCTCCGTGTAACAGTTTATACCCAACACACTTCCTTCTAACGCTAAGTAAACGAATCCTTGGTGTCTCAGAATGTGTCCCTCCAACCTCTCCTTTCTCTTACTCAGGATTTGCCAGAAACTCCTGTTGAGCACCTCCTCATTAGTTAAGTGACCTACGTATCCAATCTTCATCATTCGTCTGTAGCACAACATTTCAAAATCTATCATCTTTTTATCTGAACTTCTTGTCGCTCACGTTTGACTCTTACACAATGCTACACTTCAAATGCTTTCAGAAAGGACATTAAATTACCCTTGTTTTACTCTTGTTAACGTTCATCTTATATCTGAAGGTCAAGATTATTTTTTGTTAAAGACTGTTTCACTTCTGAACGCGCAAGTCGCCCATGTGGAGTCACATAAAGACTTGCACAAGCAGGCCGAACGCCATCCCAGCTCAGATCTGACGGCCTAAAATGTCACACGAAATCATCATCATCAACTTCTGGATTTTATTTGTAATTGTAAATCTCCACGGTCTGTCTGCTGCTCAGTCGCAGCTCGTGTGTGTGTGTGTGTGTGTGTGTGTGTGTGTGTGTGTGTGTGTGTGTGCGCACGTAATTTGCCCATTATACGTCTTCACCATACCTACAGTTCCTTGCCGGAATGTAAGATGTGACTTGTCCAATTATACCGGGTGATCAAAGAGTCAGTATAAATTTGAAAACTTAATAAATCACGGAATAATGTAGATAGAGAGGTAAAAATTGACACAAATGTATGGAATGACATGGGATTTTATTAGAACAAACGGCACTTCATCTGATCAGAAAAGCAGTAATTAGCATAACTTATTAAGACAAAGCAAAGATGATCTTTAAAGGAAATGCTCAATATGTTCACCATCATTCCTCAACAACAGCTGTAGTCGAGGAATAATGTTGTGAACAGCACTGTAAAGCATGTCCGGAGTTATGGTGAGGCATTGGCGTCGGATGTTGTCTTTCAGCATCCCTAGAGATGTCGGTCGATGACGATACACTTGCGACTTCAGGTAACCCCAAAGCCATTAATCGCACGGACTGATGTCTGGGGACCTGGGAGGCCAAGTATGACGAAAGTGGCGGCTGAGTACACGATCATCGCCAAACGACGCGCGCAAGAGATCTTTCACGCGTCTGGCAATACTAATTATATTTTTGTTCTAATAAAACTCCATGTCATTCCAAGCATGTGTCAATTTTTACCTCTCTGTCTACATTATTCCGTGATTAAGTTTTCAAATTTATACTGACTTTTTGATCATTCGGTATGCTAGTTTCCTGCACGGCCACTACGGTCGGGGTTTCGAATCCCCTCTCGGGCATGGATATTGGTGCCGTCCTTAGTTGTAGGTAGTTCATAAATAGTTTGTAAGTTTAGGGACTGATGACCCCGTAGTTAAGTCCCTTAAGCTTAACAAACATTTGAACAACATTTTTGAAAATCGACTTTGTAGTCTTGCAACTAAGCGTAAGTACCAATCATTTAATAAATCGCAGTCATTGTAACTCAGGTGGTAGCGTTCTGGCCCTACAACACGAGGGTCTGTGGCTCGAGTCCTGTCGTCAGATTTTTTATTTTTTTCGTTGTGTTCGAATACTTGCACTATTTTAATATCTAATGGTAATTTTTTACGAGAAGTGCACTTATTTTGTTTATTCGTGATTTTCTATATCTTATAGAAGGTTGTTAATAATGATGGTTTCAATGAAATGCAAGCATTGCCTTCTCTATTAGTTGATGACGGTAGTTTTTGATTGTTTAGTTTGTGAAGCGCTACGGCATTGTTTTTGGAAATTTGTCTCTATAGCTGTTAATGGTTTTCCAAGCAGCTAACCCACAAAACCATCGTTTAACTTGACAAGGTTTTTAGCTCGTCTACATACACATAAGCAAAAAATGACACAAAACGTAGAATTTGAGAACCCAAAATGTTTACCATAACTGAATTCGAAGACGAAAAAAATACTTGTCACAGGGGGATTCCAACCACCAGCGGTATGGCTGTGAGGCCAGAAACGCTCCGACCTGAGCTACGCCGCCAGATGCTGCAACTGTTTTAAATATTGGTACTTAGTATACTTTGCAAGACTTCAAAGTAGATTTTCTCAAGAATTTTTGATAGTTGCGTCGAATGGCTTTGACTGATTGTTATTTAAATCTACATGGGATACTCTGCGAATCGCATTTTAAGTGCCTGACAGTGGGTTCATCGAACCACCGTTATACTATTTTATCTCCCATTCCATTCTCGAATAACGTGCGGGAGGAAATAACACCTGAATCTCTCCGTTCGAGCTGTGATTTCTCGTATTTTATTCTGATCATTTCTACCTATGTAAGAGGGAGTCAACAATATATTTTTGCAATCGGAGGAGAATGTTGGCGATTGTAGTTTCGTAAGTAGCCCACGCCGCAGCGATAAGCGCCGTTGTTGTAATGGTTCCCATCCCAGATCCTGTATCATTTCCGTAACGCTGTCTCTCCTGTATCGTGACAATGGAAAACAAGCTGCTCTTCTTTGTACTCTTTCAATGTCCTCCGTCAAACCCACCTGATAACGATCCCACGATCCCACACTGGGCAGCAATACTCCAAAAAAGGACGGACAAGCGTAGTGTATGCAGCCTTTAAGTTCTGAACTTCACGTACCACAAATATATTTAAAAAATTAAAACACGATACCCAAGTGCTCTCCTTGTTATATGTAAATTGGCTTGGGTGTGAGACATCGCCGCGGTGGAGTAGCCGAGCGGTCTAAAGCGCCTCGCTGTGGAGCGCACGGTTGCTCGCCGTCGGAGGTTCGAGTCCTCCCTGGGGCATGGGTGTGTGTATGTTGTCCTGTTGGTTAGTTTAACTTAGTTTAAGCAGTATGTAAGCTACGGACTGATGACCACGCAGTTTGGTCCGATAGATTTACAAACATTTGAACTTTTTTTTTTGCGAGACATCGCCAACGCTTGACTCCAATTCCTATTCTCTCCGTTACTATTCCACTAACTCTGCATCTGTTGTTTGACTGGTAAAAAGTCTGATATCATCTGGTTTTAATCTGATAAATCTTCTCAGCCCGAAACACTAAAATTAATAACAAAAAGTATTTTACTGTGTACGGTTCCCATGCGTAATTATGATGTACCGTAATTTGGGTTTACATTGGGTGCATTTAGCGACTGTTTCTTTTAGTATTCGTGCTTCTTATCCTTCCTTCCGGTGCCCCTGTCTCGGCGGATATGTGCGGTGCGCTCTGTTGCCCCTGGCGTTGGCTTCTTTGTGGAGGCGCGGTGCCGTTAGGCCTGCAGGCGACCCCTGGCTATTTAATGAAGCGGCACAGCGCCACTCCCGCATTCATGAGCTCCCCTGCGATGTCATTGTCGGCTGCGCGCTCCCTGAAATCGTGATGATCTCTGCTGCAGCGGAACAATCCGCGCTTTGTTCGCCGCGGACGTCTCCACCGTTTACAAAAGGGTTCGTGCCTCACGTCGCTGTCCCCGAGATGTCTACTTTGCAGGCAGAACCTGTGCTAACTTTGCTTTTGTCAGAGGTTTCACAGGAAGGCAATTGCGCTCCATTCAGTTGGATGACCTCTTCAGACGTTCATTATTGTTGATCTTTTGGTTTCTTTTCTACCTATACGACTATGTGACAGTGATCATGACGGCCAACATCTTTGTCAGCGGACAGTAAGATTAACATGCCGATTAAGACTATACTGAAAGTCTGAAATGCGACTATCTTAAGAACGTTGGATCGCTTTAACGTAATACTGAGGGAAACACTAGTTCGGCTTAGCTACCTTGAAGATCCTTACCATTCATTGTAGTTATTGCATTTAAACGCTGTTTTGGAAGTCCTATCAAACTACAGCAACGGTTAAATAAACAGAAAAGTTAACCAACAGTATGATGGAAACTACTGTCAATAGCGCCGTCATGTTTTGGCAAGAATGGACAGGTAAACTTAATGAAACAAAATTGTCTCCCACTTGCCATTTTAGCAATGTGGTACGCTTAACTGGTGTGCATTTTTCTTTCGTTGGCTTTTCTTTTCGACCGTTTAGGGACGACACAAAGTAACTCAATAAATTACTATTCGGTCGTATTGTTTTCACATTTGCTTTCCAATAGCATTTAGTGCTCTGTTTTTTATCCATCTGCTGTGGTTTTTTTTCTCTCCTTGTGCTATATCGCAAGATCCAAGAGTCAAACCATAGTCATTCCTTGAAGTATATAAATACTGATCTGGCAAGTCCGAGCACCTTGGGTTGAAGTCCATATTGAAATTCCGAATTAGATTAGCCTGAAACTTCCTGAGCAGTTCAATAATAGTCGGAGGAAGGCAAGAGAAAACCCCTCATATCAGGACCGTAAAATGGAAAACACTATGCTGTTCAAACGAACTCGTAGCTGTGATGCTATCATTACCTTTTATGGAAACAAATTTAGTACAGAATTTCTAAACGTGGGTTGTTTTGTAATATGTCTTCTGTCATGTCTTTCTTTATTCTTTAAATTCGTGAAGTTAACTTTTCAACGCTACGTAAGTCTTCCGTTGTCCATCGTCATTGCCTTTATCTGGTTTAGTTGTGAGAAGTTGCCTCGTCAGTGATTGAAAGTGAAACATTAATTTCAGTTTTTACGTCCCATCAAATTAAGATTTCTAGCTACTTCAGCTTCAGCAAAAACATTTTTCATTGTTAAACTTCCAGGTTTTCCATCGGGCTTGGGTGAAAAAGGCGTCGCTTTACTGGTTGTACTTTTCCAATTTCGACCGTTTACTGTTTGTTTTGTCAGGTCTGGTTAATATAGCGTGAAGTTAGGAGAACATACTGAATCCATAAAGAAGTTTTTACAGAATAAACCGGAAGTATTGCTTGAATGTCTTGTTAGATAACAACAAAACTTGATTATTTGGGTAGAGAGAAGAGAGAGGAGATATTGGTTAGATACCGAGAAGCCGGCCACGGTGGCCGAGGGGACTGAGGCGCACCAGTCACGGTCTGCACGGCCACTACGGTCGGGGGATCGATTCCCCCTCGGGCATGGATATTTGTGACGTCCCTAGTATTAGCTAGTTCGTAAGTAGTTTGTAAGTTTAGGGACTGATGACCCCATAGTAGAGTCCCATAAGCTTTACAGACATAAAAAGATACCGATAAGGGACCTCAGTTTGTTGGCTAGGATAGAGAACTGACGATAAGCTTCCCCTGTGAGGTGTCAGTGTTTGGTGTCCTAGTGATAAGACATCTTCCTAGAGATGCTCACTGTCAGACGTCTGCTGTCGCAGCTGCCAACTTGGTTGCGAAGCGAAGTATCTTATGTTCTTTTAAAATCCATCTACCAGAACTTACTTCATAGCACGTAATAGCCCTGAGTTAATGGCTACTTGACTCGGCGAAAAAGATATTGATGAAAATCAATAGTTATATAACTCATCCCTGCTTAGCCTTTTCTGTGGCCTCCCTAATTTAAGTCCTAAGAAAGCTGTTGTTATAAGCTTTGCCTATGAAGGAGACAATGAAATATCTAGGGGTAACCTTAGATGAGAAACTTTCATGGACCCCTCACATTAGGAGTATTTGTTCCTTGGTGAAAGGTACTCTGGCGAATACCAAGAGAGCTTGTGGCAAAAACTATGGCTAAGTTCCACAGGTATGCACTGGAATGTACATCACGTAGTTAGACCCAGGATCACGTATGGGTGCGGTTGTGTGGTGGAAGAAGATAGAACAGCAGGTTGCAGCTAAAGAGCTTGCTAAGGTGCGGAATTAGCAGCGCATCAACTTCTGGGATGGAAACCATGCTGGATATGTTCTCATTACAACATGGATCAAGATGGAGGCAGCGACTGGTGCATGCATGCTCAAATCTGGAAAAAACTGAATCACATTGGTATATTCATAAACACACACTAAAATAGTGGGTGGTACGAATACGAATCACATAAGACACATGGTTCAGGAGATATAACGTCGTAAACAATAGGAATCGCAGAAAAATGCCACATAATGCGGCGAGACTTTATAAATACGCTATATGAGAATAAGGGGTACTTAACGACTTGCAACTAACTTTAAACGTAATTTCAAACCTTTATTAAACGTTTTCTCACTGACACCCATAGCAAAATGAAAGGAAAAAAGTTTCTCGCTTACTACTTTTCCGCTGTTTACGGAGTAATCTACGGCATTCGGTATGACGTTACAATTTATAATTTGTACACTACAAATTGTAGCCGCAGGAAATTTTACAGACAGTATAGACACATATAGTTGAATGTACGATCTAGATTGCATCACAGTACGACACATAATTCATGAGATATGAGCACATAAATAGTAACGTTCCACTGTTCATGGACTAAAACTACGGCATTCGGATGACGTTACAATTTATGATTTGTACACTACAAACTGTAGCCGCAGGAAATTTTATAGACAGTATACACGCATATACTTGAGTGTACCTTCTAAATTGTTTGACAGTACGAGACGTTGTTCACGAGATATGAGCACATAAACAATAACGTTCATGGAAAACCGCCCCATCACGCACAAAGTTTTAATGTATTACTTCTTTACTACTAATTGTATTCCCAAGAGATTTGACATACAGCCCTTATACAAATGAATATACACCCGCAAATGGCCGGAATAAATAATAAATACCCGGGCAACGCCGGGTTTTCAGCTAGTACTATATATACAGGGAGCGATACCACACAATAAACTTTCTATCGGTGCTGGCAGTGGCGGGTTAAGCCAAAACTGTTTCGGCTTCCCTGTTCAAATCAAATCGGCCTCCGTGACTTTTTCGAAGACGATATCTGGAATTCCTCAGCAAACTTATTCAACCTGTATTGTTTTCTGCACACTTCAACTCACAGCTGATGAGTGGCGTTAAAGACCAATAACCATCGTATCTGAAAGCATTTCAGGAGGAATTTCGCAGGATTGTCATTTAACAGTAAAATGTGTTTTAGTATTAGCGCCAACGTGTCCATTTTCCTGTTCTGTAGGTAGTAAGAAAGATCCTACCTACTATCGACCATAAACTGCCAAAACCAGCTGTGAGGCATACTGGCGTTTCGTTTTTTTCGTTTCCGCCGGCGGCGTCGCCGAGGCGTGTCGTCGGATAAGGCTGTATCTAGCCGGGAGCAGTGCACACCACTTCCCGTAGCCGCGTGGAGAATCGTTAACAAGACTCCACGTGTACTCCCAGCGCGCGGCGCCATTCAGCACAAAAGCCATTGTTCTTACCTGTTTTCTGCGGTTATTCCCCTCGTGGTGTTACTCGAACAGTACGGTGCTGTGGGCAGGACGGATTTCTTGTTAGTCGAAAAGATAACAATATACCGTAATAAGATAAAAGAACCGAAAAAATCTTTTGTGCGAATCATAACAGTTCATTGGCCCGGGTGATAAAACTTGGTGTGTCTACGTCTACATTGTACATGCCACAAACCATTCTGTGCATGACACACCCATACTATGGATTTTGCTTGTGTTGAACGTCTAAGATAATGGTTGTCTATACAGTGAACTTCTGTACATTCCCTGATCTCTCCTGCCTTATTTCATTAACCCTAACCATGATTTACCATGACAGTAACAAAAGGTACACGGTCTTATGCGAAAACAGGTTATCTAAAGGTACCCAACAAGAGTAGCGAGAAATTCATCGTTCTTACAAGTTTTCGCTTTACAGAGAACTTTTGCTAGATTTTCGTATTGGCTATACTTACCTGTTTATCATCCAAGAAGGGAGTTTCTGAAGTCGACGTCTGTTGTAATGCCTACTTGAAAGCGAAACGCTGGTGACACTAGCGTCTCGTCTACGATTTCTTTTATGGCTACACTAACGTTTCCCCGGAAGTTTCCATCGGAGTTTAGGCTTTATAATGGAACTGCCATAAGGATTGGAATTAGTGCAAGGTTCATCTTTTTAGTCTGATTTAATTTCGTAAATGTTTTCTAAGTCTGGATTGGGGACAAAGATAGTTATAATTTCGTAAAAATATATTTCATAGATAGGAATTACTAAATAAATGGTGGAATTAGTAGGTATATTTTAAAGATTTTTGAAAACTATTTTAGTTCAGTGTCCAGTCGTAACTTCGGTGAAAATCTCAAGACTGAGAATTATCGCACTTCGGATATTTAACATGACAAAGAGAGAAACGCAGTTGCAGGTTATAAAATGCTGATTAATTTTGAATGGGGATGATTTTGTTTGGAAGTTAATAAATTTGGCAACAATCACTGCACGAATGTTCGTCAGCCGTAATGGTGTTCAAACCCATTGCACAACTTAATTACTTCGCTAGTTATTAACTGCGCAAATCGAAATGAAAAATACCCATCATATTAAATGTTGTCAACATTTCTCAAGGTTTATTTTACAAATGATTACACTATACTCACATAGATAAAACGTGGATAACAGGAGCCGATACAAATACGTCTAAACAGTACAGAAGAAAGGAACAGACTGATGAAGTGGAACGCTGTTCTTTCTCTCGTGTCCAGAAAAACAAGGGAATACTGATCAGGGTCAGATATACACGAGAAAGAGAAAAATGCTCTGGGATAAAATATATCTTCTGTTAATTGTACCGTTTCAGCATCCACCCGCATTCCTTGTTAAAGATTTTACGTGATTGTTACGTTTCATATAGCTTATTATATTGTCCATAATACTCTACATTTACTCCATGTTGAGATTAACCATTCATTACAGCAAGTCGATAACTTCTCCGAGTATTCCTGGATTGCTTACAGTCCTCTTACCCTCTTCAGTCTTGAATTATTTTAAAGATGGAATAAAACATATTCTTGTATTTTTCATGCCTATAAGACCCTATATTTTGCATATTTGAGCAAAATTAAAAGTTTTCGTATTTGGTTTCCAAAATAAAAAATGTCATAAGTTGGACACCGCGCCCTTAAGGCAGCCAAGGATATGAAATAAGAAGGCAAGAGTTATATATGTCACACCATTTGTGTTGTGGAACTGATATCGCAAAGTGGAATTTGTGCAAAATTCATAAATTAATACATAAAATAATTTCAACTACTGATATCATGTCTGACGCACTCTGCAAGGGGTCCACCATGTTCACTGTTTTTCAAGATTCAACTAACTGCGAATCTTACAGCTGTTTCTGACATTAATTTAGGAAGCTATATAATTTCCTCGCGGATTTTTTTCTTTTTTAAATGTCTCGTACATCTGTGTTACATCTAGCAAAGGCTTTCATTATGTTAATATGAATTACCCACAAAATTATTTTATTAACTACGGGTAATTCGAAGATTTGCGTCATTAAGAGTGGTATATATTATTTACTTATCTGTTGACAACGACGGATCTGGAATCATTTCGCGGCTCTCTTGGATGCATCAGAGTTAATATTTACGATCGAGGGAAGACTTCTAAGAAGTTCGGGAAACACCTGACGTAAGCAACAACAAACATAGCGGTACAAGAGAAACGTGTATATGAAATACGAGACCACTGTTTGCATCAAACGTGCATTGTCTTATTTTGTCATTGCATAGCTCTGTCATTCATTTTGATGTCTATACGTATTGCTCTTAGTTTTATTAACAGCAACTCCTAAAAGCATAAAAAATCCAATGTATGTAAATCTATGGGACTTAACTACTCTGGTCATCAGTCCCTACTTAATCTAACATACGCTAAGGACAACAAATACATCCATGCTCGGGGGAGGACTCGAACCTACGACGGCGAGCAACGACGCACTCCACAAATGTTCAAATGTTTGTAAATCTTATGGGACTTAACTACAGGGTCATCAGTCCCTAAACTTACAAACTACTTATGAACTACTTACGAACTAGGACGGCACAAATATCCATGCCCGAGGGGGGATTCGAACCCCCGACCGTAGTGGCCGTGCTGACCGTGACTGGAGCGCCTCAGTCACCTCGGCCACCGCGGCCGGCGCGCACTCCACAGCTAGGTTCCTTAGAACGCTCGGCCACTCCTTCGCGGCCCTAAAAGCATCATTCTAGAAAATAATTGCGGCTCTCAGAAATAGTAATCACTGTACTATCTGGATTTTGGCTCTGACGAAGGAGCTGGCCGATCTTGACTAATTTAGACATTCGTAGTGTATTAAATCAATTTAAAACACTTTACAAAAGGAAGTCTCCCGATCCAGATTGTCAGATTGTATACTAATTAGGCTCCCATCATAATATGTGGATTGAATGCATACATACGTAGCAATCGTATACAAGTGCTCGCTCAGGGAAAGATCCGTACCTAACAAGGGAGTGGTCAGACTTGTCATGTCGAAACCTGTGTTGCTATTTTTACCACTGTGAGTTAACATTGAAGGAAGTCTGTAAGCAGACTGTTAGCTGCTGACATCACCTGGAAGTATGTAAAAACTTTTTATGAAGTATGGCATTATTGTCGCATGGTTTCCGCGCTTATAACTGCCTGTTGTACAACCCCGACCTCTCTCGCTTTTTTTTTTTTTTTTTTTTTTTTTTTTTTTTTTTTTTTTGGGTCTCTTGTCCACCCCTACAATCCACCTGTCACACTCCAAGACATTCAACAAAACTGAACATTCCTGAGAAAAACTCAATACCATTCAAGGCAGAATGATGAGAAAAAGAAACACCCTCCGGGTAAAATGTAGAAAATGAATGGAAGCTTCCTGAGATTGGACTGACGACAGTCACTTCCGTCATGTCCAAGGAGAAGAGGATATGGTACAAAAAGTCGTGTGAACGCAAAGGTGAAAAAAAAACTTGAAAACAGTGGGCACAGAATTTACTGTGGCTCAAGATTACAAAATGAAATGTCAAACACAGCTACAAGAAGAAAATACAAACCATCTCACAAAGAAAACGGTAGAATGAAACGGAAAGGGAAAATGTGGGGGAAAACCATCCTCACCAATCACAACCTATGCGTGAAGAAATATGATAAATTGAAAGAGCCAATCGGTTCCCCGCTCCGAGAACTGAGATTTCAAGTTCAAAATCAAGTGCAATCAGCCACCAAGCCACGGTGGCAAAGGAAAGAACAAAGAAAAAACAAAAACAAAAGGGAACGTTAAAAACGAACAGCACTACCCACAAGGGGACAATCAGTGGTCAGAAAAAACTGTCTGCGACTACCGGCAACACAACAAATGTACCACACGGCACCATTACCGGCCAAGAGCTGACTGGTAACCGTGGACAAGCGCTGCCGATAAAGAATTTGCAAAATTCTCCCTGTACATTGTAGTCAAGGTCAACTTTTGGTGGGCTGTCCAGAGGTACGCCATGAACTCAACAGCAGTGGAAAGCCGGAGCTCGAGAATGACATACATCGTATGGCCCAGGATCCAAATAGTGGAGTTGTGTTTCGTCCGGGGGTATAGTCGAAATTGGGGAATGGTAAACCATTCAATAGTCACATTTGGGGGCGTGGTGCAGTTGACGAGCGCCAACATACTCCGGGCAAGTGCCCACACAGCAGAAACCCGCTGGCATTCAAACCTGTGGCGTCGGGTGTCAGGGATCTGACACAGGGGACAATCAGCACTGGCGACCAAGTGGATGTCATACATTCGCTGGTTGGTGGGTAAGACATTATTCACCAACTTGTACCAAAGTCCACGGACCGCAGTTGGCAGGAGCGGACAGAAGAGATTTTTCCAGACCTGCCGCCAGTTGATGTCAGGGTAACGGGACACCAATTTGTGAACTGGTGGTCGCCCTAAAAGTGCGATATATGTCATCCGAGCCGTATGATGTCGTGGAGTCGCCACCCGAAGGACGTAGCTACGATTAAAGTAGAAGTCTCGAATGTGGGACATCTTGTATGGAATCAAAAGAGGCATGATAGGCGCTCTCTCAGACGGTGGACGGTAGGCGTCCAACAAAGCCGCCGTTGGTCCTTGCGGGTCCGTGTCCCGCAATGTGTCGGTTCTGTTAATGAGCAGGGCCATGCACTTCTTATAGAAGTGGACGAGGCCTAGGCCACCCACAGAGGGGTCAAGGACACAAGTGTCAGCCTTCACTTTGAAAATATGATGGCGCCACAATAACCAGAAGGTCACCTGAGAGATGGTACGTGCCATCATTTTGGGGATGGTGAGAAGTTGTGCCACGTACCAAGCACGAGCTAGAATGTGGCCATTAATAAGTGAGGCCTTCTGGAGGAGGTCTAATCGTCGTGCTGCATTGACCCGACATTTGCCACGGATTAGAGTAAGAACTCTCCGCCAACTGCGGACCTGCATTTGCTTAGGCTCACGAGTTATAATAACGCCCAATATCTGCTGCTCCTCGACGATACGGTACCACGGCCGGGGAGTGGTGATACCGCCCCGCCCAATAGGGATCATAACGGTCTTCCGAGGATTGATAGCGGCACCAGATGCGCGCTCATATAAGCGGAGAGAGGCCCGAATCAAGTCAATGTCCATCGCCCTGGTGACGAAGACGCCGACATCATCAGCATAAGCGACGCACCGCACTGTGGCGGTGTGTACCGGTACACCAGCAACGGCGTTGCCCAAAGCTCGCAATAGGGGGTCAATCGCCAAGACGAACAGAAACATCGACAACGGGCATCCTTGGCGCACCGACCTGCCGATAGGTATAGGCGGAGTAGAGTAGCCATTGACGGACACGACAGAGGTTGCCCCAGTCAGTATATTAGAAAGAACAGTGAGAAAACGGTGACGCTTCGTTCTACCAACGCCATCTAGGGACAAGGTGGCGTTAGCTACGCGCCGCTCTCCTGCCACAGCAGTGAGAGAGCTGATTCGCCCAGTGAAAGCGATCGTACGACAATAAAAAATTCGTTGAGAAATGTAGCTGATACGTTATCTACAACATTCTTTACAAATAGCTATGAAATACACAAATATACGGTTTAGAACAATTCATACTTTTATTTCTTGTAATTACTGTAAAATTGCGAAATATTGATAAAATTTTCAAAACATAGGTTTTTTGTGCACCAAGAACATACAAGTAAAGACGACACATGACAGCCCTGTGACTCACAGACGTTGTTAGATGTCCTTAGACAAAACTCGGCCGGTGTTCGGAAGGAATCAGGCCTAATATCAGTGTATTTCGAGGCGTGCCACGCATATTTAATCACATTTTGAAACCGTGGGGAGGAAAACTGGTAATCTACGACTTATTGCAATTTGAGAATATTGTCACGGTGATAGACAGGAAACTGCAGTGATCTGCACACATTAATTTTGTTAGTTTTCTGTAAAATGTTTTCCACTGGCGGAAAAATTCTCTGTCTAACGGTTGAATTACGTTCGCCGTGCTGGGTGGAATCTGAAGTATCTCTACTTCTTTGTCAGGGGGAGTTCGAAATACAGCTTTTAATGAATCAGAACTTGTATGACCTGACCATGCTTCTAGAAGAAGAGATTTGTTCCCGCAGAACGGAAGAAAAGCACGACGCTTGAAAAGTGTAGCGTTATCATATCTCATTTTTCCAGATTTCGATGCGTCTACCACAAGATTGTCTGCGTAGAAGATTGTTTGACACGTGATCCAAAACTTCCAGTTGGTTCTTCAAGACACACATATAGTTTAGGCAGCAATGAACCATCCAGACTAATTATGGGCATTATAGTGTATGAATGGATGAGTGCAGTTGTGGACTGCGTAATTGCCTCAATACGTACAAATTTTAATTCAGTGCATATCCTTCAATTATATATCTTTAAAAACTGAAATATTTTTGTTCCTTTTCCTCAAAGGCTATTAGAAAAAGAAAATGAAAGCATTTAGACGACCCGTCTGCCACGCACATAAATGTATTTTGCAGAATAATGATGTACATGCAGATCATTGACCTATGTTAAGGACGCCACGCTAGTCGGCATGGATAATGCGTTTCTGCTCGAGATACTCCAGTAGTTTGGCACAATCTTAACGCCTTAATGCGTCTTTTTTTTCCTTTTGAAGCTATAAAAATACCACAATTAATGTATAGTGCGTACAGACCGAGGAAAATATTGAGAAAAAATAAAACGCTCATTAAATTATCACTAATAGTAACAAAAAGTTCATAGCTGGTCAGCTACATAGTGCTTCCTCGATGTATCCAATGTAGTAAATGTCACTGTTGTGCCTTTATCTTTCCAGGAAGTAACTCATAATGCAACAGTAGTATGTGATTGACTACTTTTACATGGCAAAGGAGGAATACTGGTGTAAACAAACACACATGTTTGCAGTAACTCCCCTCAGGGGGCTGACGGTTCTTCCGTATGTGCGTGGCGAGCACGGGTCCCGAGCTAATGCAGTCGTTCTTCCTTCCTTCTTTCCTCAAAATGTTCAAACGTTTGTATAGCTTATGGGTCTTAACTATGGGGTCATCAGTCCCTAAACTTAAAAACCACTTATGAACTAGCTTATAGTAAGACGGCATAAACATCCATGTCCGAGGGGGGATTCGAACCCCCGACCGCACCGGCCGTGCAGACCGTGACTGGCACGCCGCAGACTAGAATAGAATATTTATTAGCCTTTCAGTATTTTTCATACAATTGGCTTCGTCAGGGTCCATAGTGGAATTTACCTTTATAGCCTACATTAATCATATACATACAGAATCACATATTACAAAAAAAAAAAAAAAAAACAATAACATAATTTAGGAGAAACATATATTTTTACTATCAGTTTCTAGGAATTCTTCAATTGAGTAGAATTCACCGGTCGGCCACTGCGGCCGGCCTTCTTTCCTCCCTGGACTGCATTCTTTCCCCCTCCTCACCTTTCTTATCCTCACTCCTTCCCCTCCCAACCGGGGTACTGATGACCTACGCAGTTTGGTCACCCTGTGCCAAATGACCAACCAACCTAGGAGTAACTCAATGCAGCTAACTGACGAAATGATTCAGTAGCACTCAGCAATTTATAGTTTCTAAGACGAGCTACTAGCATTTGTAACAGTATGTATACAAACAACTACGAATGAATTTATTGTAAAATGGTCAGTTTGAGAGATCATGGGAATAATAAGGCATGTAGCTGATCAGCTACACGGTTACTACACGGTTAATTCGAGTTGTGTTTGTATTGCCGACGAGGCGAGAGCTAGGTCCCTGGCGAATGCCCGCGGCCGGAAATGCCGCAAGGGCGAGGCGCTGCCCGCCACGCAGTATTCACGTCGCGGGGCCGGTTCTATCTAGCCTTCTTCGTGCAGTGGCAAGAAACAACTCCGCCGCCACATTCAAACCATCAACACACAGGGAATGGTCAGCGTGCACTATACCACCTCTTGTTCCAAGATGGCATCACTGCGTACATGTCAACAGTAGTCTAAAGTCTCGAAACTCCCAGAGATTGTCTGCAACTTCGCTTCTTTAGCCTCTGCTAAGCGGCTGGATTGTACAAACATACCGCACGATTGTGTATTGGAGTGGAGCAGTACATTCAGAATGCGAATTCGAAATATTTAAACATTTCGACCGTTTCAGGGCATTGAAATAAATTCAGTGGCGCAGATGAAAATTTATGCTAGACTGGGATTCGAACCGATTTCTCGCTTCGGGCCAGCGATCGCTTACCCAATTAGGCTATTGAGGCACGCTTCCCTTCCAACCAAAATTCGCATCTTACAGCACACTAAGACTTTTGTGCCCCCTACCCAATACTTTCTCTAGTTCGCAGCCTCTACTGCCTTCCCCGCAAGGACTCGATCGTGTTAATGAATCCACATTGAAATTGTCATTTGCCCGTTGGGGCAGATATACAGTTATTGATATGGTGTCTGTTCTTTCGGACATGTCCGAAATTGTAAAATATGCCCTCATGAGGCTATTGACAGTTTGAATGCGGACGCAATAATACGCTTGATCCCTTGCGGGAATGCCTTATGAGCTGCGAGCAAGAGGAACTAATGGACGGGCGGACTACCATCGTAGTGTGCTACAAGATGTCAATTTGAGGTGGAAGGGAAGCGTGCATGAATAGCTTAATTTGTTAAGGCTACCGTTGGCACGGAGTGGGAAATCCCGGTCCAGCACAAATTTTCATCCTCGCCATTGAATTTATTTCAGGGCCCTGAAACAGTCTAAATGTTTAAATATTTGGAAATAGTAAAATTACGGCCGTTAATATCAACCAATGTTGTCAGTTCTTTCGGACATGTCAGTGTCAACATTCAAAATGTGCATCTATTTCGGAGCTTATTATGGCGCTGTAAATTATAGCAGCTACCTTTTGACAGGTAGCACACTTCCACTTTAACGTTTCTTTGGTGTTTTAGACTGATAACAATGAGACGCGACCGCTGGTCACACGTGACATAAGAAGTTTTGGAAGTTTTGTTCTGCTTGGGTCGACTCGTATGATCGTTGAAATCCATGACCTTTGACTTCCAAAGCGACCAACTCGATGGTGCGCAATTAGTTCGTGCAACTGTCACGAATACGAATGCACTGTTTGTTTCACAGGCGTCACTATCTCCGGTAATGACGGTGTACACATCTACATCTGTACTCGGCAATGCACCGTAAAGTGCGTGGCGGAGGGTACACTGTACCACTACTAGGCAGTTCCTTTCCTAATCCACACCCAAATAGAACGAGGAAAAAAAGAATGCCTAGATGCCTCCGTACGAGCCCTAATTTTTCTTGTCTTTGTGATCACTACGCGAAATGTAAGTAGGCGGCAGGAGGATCGTACTACACTCAGCTTCAAATTCCGGTCCTCTAAATTTCCTCAACAGAAATTCGCGAAAAGAACGTCGTCTTTCCTGCAATTGAGTTGCCGGAGCATTTCTGTGACACTCGTGCATTGGTCGAACCTACCAGTAACAAACCTAGCTGCTCGCATCTGAACTGCTTCTATGTCTTCCTTTAAAGTAGTCTGCTGCGGGTCCCAAACACTTGAGCAATGCTCAAGACGTGGTCGTACAAGCGTTTTATACGCGGTCTTCTTTACAGACGAACTACACCCTCCCAAAATTGTCCCAATAAACCGAAGTCGGCTGTCTGCCTTACTCACAACTGTCCTTACATGCTCGTTCCATTTCATATCGCTCTGCAATGTTACGCCTAGATATTTGAACGACGCGACTGCATCAAGAAGCTCACTACTAATGCTGTATTCGAACATTATGGCACTGTTTTTCCTACTCATGTGCATCACCTTACATTTTTCTACATTTAGACCTATCTGCCATTCTTCATACCAACTAGAATTTTTATTTAACTCATCCTTTATGCCATTACAGTAAATTACAGACGAAAAAAAGAGTGAAACATCATTGTTAATTGGAGAAGAGGAATAGTGGTGGAAACCCGAAGTTAACTGAGAACGACCGACGAGAATTAAGAACGAATGTGACCAGACAACGTAAAATTACCGCGGCAATAATGGCTGCAAAACAGTATTCATTATAGTAATACTTTTTGGATAAACACAATACGGATGATGGAGCTTATCTGTGGAAGAGCTGCAGTTACTAACCGGTAACGACGGAAGCAAACGCCAAGCAGCGAAGGAATAGATGCCACAGTAATAGCTACAACCCATCCCGGACACTGAGGACAGGAAGTTCGTGGTCTGATATGTTGAATCATTGGTTGCTCTGCTTCGTGAAAGAACCGGGTTTATGTATCAAAAACCCCAAAAGCAGCTTACGATGCGGTATGTCTGTTTCGTACAGTCAAGCACGGGAGAGGTTCCGTCATAATTTGGGCATCTACATCGTGGTCATAAACTGTCTTTACCCCCACTGTTTGGATTACTGTCAGTATCCCCACATCGTCGACAACAAACTGTTTACTGTGACTAACATGGTGCTAACAAACCCTACCATATTCCAAAATGGTAATGTCCAAAAATGTTCAAATGTTTGTAAAGCTTAACTACGGGGTCATCAGTCCCTCAACTTACAAACTACTTATGAACTATCGTAAACCAAAGACGTCACAAACATCCATACCCAAGGGGGTAGTCGAAACCCCCGACGCGGACGACCGCGCTCACCGCAACACGGCGCTTCAGCAAGTGCGGCTAATCCGACACACACACACACACACACACACACACACACACACACACACACACACACACGTACGTTCAGGCGTGTTTTGTACACCACCAAAAAATTATCAAACACATCCCCTTCGGGCAACACAATCTGAGCTTCAGCATAACTGAACCATTATTGAAATTTTTACTGCGGAAAGTGAGGGCCAGATTTACAGCTGCACGGTCCCTTTAAGTAATTTGCGGCTATTTTGGTGATATCCATGTGTTGGAATATGCTGTAAACTATAGACACTGCACGAATCTATTCCTCGAAGAGTTGAATTTGCCGATAGTGGACCAACTCCTTGCTAATAAGAAGTGTGATCCTATCATTTTGTCCACCCCTATATGTACGAACCTTCATAGTGATCGCTGAAACGTTGTGAAAAATCTATTAATCACAGATCAACCGGTGGAGGGGGGGAGGGAGGCGTTGAAAGGTAACTGAAAGAAATGCGCTCCAGAGCATAACATGTTAATAGTAAGTAATGAAGTAATGAAGTTGTTGTTGTTGTTGTTGTCTTCAGTCCGGAGACTGGTTTGATGCAGCTCTCCACAATACCCTATCCTGAGCAAGCCTCTTCATCGCCACATAAGAACGGCAACCTACATCTATCTGAATCTGATTACTGTATCCATCTCTTGGTCTTCCTCTGCGGTTTTTACCCCACACTCTTCCCTCCAACGCTAAATTCACAATTCCTTGATGTCTAAGAATGTGTCATACAAATCTATCCCTTCTTTTAGTCAAGGTATGCCAGAAATTTCTTTTCTCCCCAATTCTGTTCAGTACCTCCTCATTAGTTACGCGATCCACCCACCTAATCTTCAGCATTTTTCTGTAGCACCACTTTTGTAAAGCCTCAATCCTCCTCCTGTCCACACTGTTTATCGTCCATGTTTCACTCCCATGCAAGGCAACACTCCATACAAATGCCTTCAGAAAGGACTTCCTTACGCTTAAATCAATATTCGCTGTTAACAAATTTATCTTTTTCAAGAACGCCTTTCTACCCATTGCCATTCTGTATTTTATATCCTCTGTACTGCGACCATCATTTGTTATTTTACTGCCTAAGTAACAAAACTCCTCTACCTCCTTTATTGTTTCGTTACCTAATCTAATTTCTTCAGCATCACCTGATTTTCTTACACTGCACTCCATTACCCTAGTTTTACTCTTGTTAATGTTCATCTTATATGCACCTTTCAGCACACTT
This sequence comes from Locusta migratoria, assembly GCA_026315105.1. Lineage (NCBI taxonomy): Eukaryota > Metazoa > Arthropoda > Insecta > Orthoptera > Acrididae > Locusta > Locusta migratoria. The sequence goes on from CM048747.1 coordinate 48,625,484, forward strand.
TCCATTCCGTTCAATTGCTCTTCCAGGTCCTTTGCTGTATCTGACAGAATTACTATGTCGTCGGCAAAACGCAATGCTTCTAATTCTTCACCCTGAACTTTAATTCCTTCTCCAAATTTCTCCTTGCTTTCCTTTATAGCTTGCTCAATGTACAAATTGAATAACATTGGAGAAAGGCTACAACCCTGTCTTACTCCCTTTCATGCCCTTCAACTCTGACAACCGCTGTCTGGTTTTTGTACAAGTTGTAAATAACCTTACGCTCCCTATATTTTACTCCTGCTTGCTTCATAACTTGAAAGAGTTTATTCCAATCAACATTGTCAAAAGCCTTCTCCAAATCTACAAAAGCTAGAAATGTAGGTTTGCCTTTTCTTAATCTATCTTCTAGGATAAGCCGTAAAGTGAGTATTGCCTCCCGTGTTCCTACATTTCTCCTGATCCCAAACTGATCTTCACCGAGGTCGGCTTCTACCAGCTTTTCCATACTTCTGTACACAATTCGTGTTAATATTTTGCAAGCATGACTTATTAAACTGATGGTTCCTTAATTTTCACATCTGTCAGCACCTGCTTTCTTTGGAATGGGGATTATAACATTTTTCTTAAAGTCTGAGGGTACATCATCTGTCTCATACATCTTACACACCAGGTGACACAATTTTGTTATGGCTGGCTCTCCCAGAGACTTCAGTAGCTCTGAGGGAATATCATCTACTCCAGGGGCCTTGTTTCGCCTTAGGTCTTTCAGGGCTCTGTCAAATTCTTCTCTCAGTACAGTATCTCCTATTTCATCTTCATCTACATTCTCTTCCCTTCCTACAATAGTGTCTCGAAGTTCATTTCCTTTGTAGAGCCTCTCTATCTATTTCCACCTTTCAGCTTTCCCTCTTTTGCTGAGAACTGGTTTTCCATCAGAATCATTGATATTCATGCAGCTGTTTTTCTTATCTCCAAATGTTTCTTTTATTTTCAGGTAGGCTGTATCTATTTTTCCCCAATTTATACATTCTTCTACATCCTTGCATCTGCCTTCTAGCCACTCCTGCTTAGCCATTTTGCACTTCCTGTCAATCTCATTTCTTAGTCGTCTGTACTCCATTTTTCCTGTTTCATTTACTGCATTTTTATATTTTCTCCTTTCATCGATTAAATTTAGTATCTCCTGTGATATCCAAGGATTCTTTGTAGGTCTTGCCTTCCTACCTATTTTGTCCTCTGCTGCCTTCACTATTTCATCTCTCAATTTTACCCATTCCTCCTCAACTGTTTTATTTTCCCCTGTTTCTGTCAATTGTTGTCTGAAGTTCCCTCTGAAATTTTTAAGAACTTCAGGTTCCTTCAATTTATCCAGGTCCCATCTCCTTATTTTCCTACTAAGATGGCTTGATACTTAGGCTCGGGAACCCCCTGTCAGAAATGTCATTTTGAGCAGCTTGTCTAAAGAAACCACCTCCTTTGTAGACACTGACTTAACAAATGTCATGGGATAGGCACCTAATATCGTCATTTTGTTATAACTATCGCTCAAAGTTGCACAAAAGTTAGGATTTTTAAAAATATTGATGGCCGGTTTCGACTTGATCAAATCAGCCAATAAACAGTTGTTGTTATGGTCTTCAGTCCGGAGACTGGTTTGATGCAGCTCTCCACCCTACTCTATCCTGAGCAAGCCTTTTCATCTCCTCATAAGAACGGCAACCCACGTCCCCTTGAATCTGCTTACTATATGCGTCTCTTGGCCTCGCTCTGCGATTTTTACCCCACACACTTTCCTCCAATGCTAATTTACGATTCCTCGATGTCTAAGAATGTGTCCTACCAAGCGATCTCTTCTTTTAGTTAGGGTATGCCAAAAATTCCTTTTCTCGCCAATTCTGTTCAGTACTTCTTCATGTGATCTACCCACCTAATATTCAGCATTCTTCTGTAACAACACATTTCAAAAGCCTATATTCTCTTCCTGTCCGCACTGCTTATCGTCCATGTTTCACTCCCGTACAAGGCAACACTCCACACAAATGCCTTCAGAAAAGACTTCCTTAAATCGTACAATATCGGAATGCACGCCGTTGTCCACGCGACTAATGTTTGACTTACCAGGCCTCTGTACAGGAAGGTATACAACAAACCTCCAAATATCTGGTGGGGCCTCCTCCGGCGCTGCCGACTGCGTTGAGATGCCGTGGTAGTGAGTGTGCCGGTTCTCTTCATTCAGTTGACACCGAAGCCAATTCTGTTGGGAGACGGATTCATGATTCGGAGCTATTGTTCTTTGACATCCCAGATATGCTCCGTGGGGTTAAAATCTGGGCTGCGGGATGGTAATCGTAGTCTTTGTACATCCGCTACATGTTCCTGGGACCGTCACTGGGTGGCGTTGGAAGCGATATGGCGGCCAGTTACCTTGAAACACCGCAGAACTGTGTGGGCGGTGGAAGGTCATAATCGATCCCCGAACAGTTCACCATAACGTGGACTATTCAGTCTCTCTTCCGTAGGAAGTAGAGGCCCATTTCATAGCAGAAAAAAGCGCCCACATGTAGCAGTCATCGCCGCCTCGGACCACACCTTATATTGGGAGGCGGAACTGTCAAATACTAAAGCTCTGTGTAGGTGAAGTATTGCCAACCTGCCAGCGTCGGACATGCTTGGGCTTATTCCGCTGCTGATTACACACTCACCGCCACAACGTCCAGAGCGCTTACAATATGTATCAACCGATTTTAAGAAAAACTATTCGATAAAGATTTTTTTTTTCACATCTTATAGTGTGAATTGTCGATCGATAATGATCTGGCTTTCTATTCGTTATCCCTTATAGTTACCGTGCTATATCGAATTAAGTAAACGAAGGAGCGAACTTTTGAAGAGTATGCAGACGAAAAATCGCTATGTGTATGGCTGATATTACCACATATAAAGCAGCGGACGAAATGTGGGTAAGATATGGAAATTTTAGGTTGAGAGCAGAACGATAACTCATCTCGTAATCGAGATAAAGGGCGTAATATCCGAACTGCACGCAGATCTCTCCATGAGGACTTGCCGGCTCTACGAGGTACTCTCCGGAACACAACCAATAACTTCAAACGGTACCTGGCAAAGAGGGGCTGCTGCATAGTTATAGGAGGTGACTATTTCGAAGAAGAGTAAGGTAACTGTACAGTTCATAGTTCATATACTTTAATGTTACAGGAAACAGTTTATCATTATACTCCCAAAAAATGAACCTATGGAGGATACTAACTCATGTGGAATATCGAACAATGATTCAGAATTCCGCAATTGAAGGATGGGTATTTGCTTTGTTCATTGTGTGAAGGGTCATTTGTATTTGATGATAAGAAAATGGTTTTGAGCGCACCATTTAAATGTGACGACCTGTTTCGATCATCTTCAGATATAGTCCCGTGATGACGTGTACAGAGGAGCTGGGTCTGCGGGAACCTCCAGCTGTTCAAGATGATCCACACTATGATCGTAACCAGTAGTCAATAAATTTAAATGGTGCGCTGTCATTGACAAACAGAGCGCCGTTGGTGCCACAGTTGAAAAATGCCATTTGTATTTGAATAAGGGAAAAACTATTTCAAAAAGTTCTATATTGCTTGAGGACTGTTGTAGATCGCCTGCAATTGGACAACATGAAACTGAAGTCGTTACGTTACGTAGCAAAGAAGCAGTTAGTCGTTTTTAAAAACTTAATTGCTAGGTATATTCTATCTCAGATGCTTTGCAAGCCAGAAATTAGCTAAACCATTTTCCCCTATATTTCAGAAAATAAAACGTTTATTTCAAGCTTCTTCGTCAATATGGTCTAGTAACCTCAAAATCCAATGCGAATATCATTGCCACTAAGTAAAAAAATGTAATATATCAAATACAGTGTTGTTCCCGTTTGGCTTATACACAGACCGCTGTGCAGTAATGCCTTAACACAAAGTCCGCATCACAGACAATTACGGTAGTATCATATGCGAGTACTGTTATTGTTATACAGTCTTATCAGTAATTGGATTACAGAACGAATTATTCTTTAACGACTCACAAGAGTAAGGTTTTTTAATCAAAAATCGGCAGGTGACTCTAACAGACCATTGAAAATTTTCCGTCATTTCTCAGATGTGCTTCCAAAATTAATTCCTCCTGTTGTGGACGTTAATCATCTTCTAGGGGAGTCGATGACTAAGTTTTGCTTTTCTAAGCGTGACTAATAATAACTGATGACCCAGAACAGCGTGAGTCATAGTTGTAAGGCGGTTTGGATGCATGTGGGTCACAGATAAGAAAACCTGTACAACCCCTCCAGCCATACGTAATTATCAGTGAGAGATATCACCAAGCCAGAAAAAAAGCCACTACATCAGCTACAAATATACAATGTAAGTTGGCTGCTTTTCCTTAAAATTGTTCCCATTCAGACGCTTGTCTAACGACTTACTACAAAATGAATAAGCAGCGTGTTCACGGAGCTGTTAGTGGGATGTGTTAATGTAGGCTGTGTGCTTTGATGCCTGAATTTTATTTGTGGCGGATCTGTTGTGCCAGTATTACTGGACTATTGATGGTTTGTTTAGTCTATGGGACTTAACTACGGGGTCATCAGTCCCTAAACTTACAAACTACTTATGAACTACTTACAACTAAGGACGGCACAAATATCCATGCCCGAGGGGGAGATTCGAACCCCCAACCGTAGTGGCCGTACAGACCGTGACTGGAGCGCCTCAGTCCCCTCGGCCACCGCGGCCGGCACTATTGATGGTGAAACGTGCGTATTACGCGTGCAGTAAGATAGGAAGTTTCAGCCAGTCTGCAAGCGTTTCAATCATTACTCATTTGCTTCTGAAAAAGGTAAACCAGTCAGTACGAAAATCGGTTTGAACACCACAGTATTTTACTAGACAGGGTCCTATCGGAGGTGGTATGCCGTTGCCTTCCTTGGAACTGTTTTTCCGAGCCAGATAAGGGGCAGGGGACCTACCAACACTTTAGCATGGATTCCGGACTACCGTGCAACTCGGTATTTTTCACAACATTCTCAGCGATTTAATCGACTATAACATTATATGGAACAGGGTAGTTCCGTCCGCCTTCGCTAGTCAACCAACAGTGGATATCTGGAGGTATCTGGGAGTATTGAGAATTCTGTTCCTCATGATGAGGTTCAAACAATTGGTACCCTTCGATGAGCTTGAGTGGTTCTTCGCTTACACCATTCGACTCCGTTTCTGGACCAGGGTTCCTTACATCAGATTAGTATCATTAACTTTTTTCGTCAACACGGAATGACTCTGTGGCTAAAGGAAAAAGAAGCCAAGTAAGATCCACCTCCAGGCTAGTTAGCTCAAGTAGCTAAAAACGAACATCCAGGATTGTAGCTTTGCATTATCCACTTTTTGGCATAGGGTATAATTTGGCACTACTAGGCACCAGGACAGACAAAAATTGACGTCGGAGATGAGAATTTGAGAATTTGGTCGTCACACATGCATGGCTTTAAAATGATGCAACATTCTATATATGGAGTTGTCACGATATAACAAACTACAAGTCGATGCCAGTTACTTTGTGAACCCAAAACCATTAGCAGACTACTTTATGCGATCCCTTGTTCACAATTTCTGCCAAGTGGGTGCAACATCTGTATTAATTACTAAACATTACATTTGTTTGTCAGGAAGTCAGTGTGTAACGTTTTTATGGTGGATTGCATATTAGGGCAGTTTTACAGTTGGCCTCGTTAATGCGACTGTTTTATACATTTCGCGTAACCAAGGAGAGAAAAGAATGGATACGAAAAGGAGTTAGAACATGGTTCGTCCTTCGGAGCTCGTATTGTCCGATGAAGCACGACAGCTTGTATCTTAGGTAGTTGTTCTAATAGTGCTCTAAATTGTTTTCGCGGGTAAATTTGATATTCACAAAATATTGTAGCAGGTCTCGTTTCTTTCCTCAGTGGACATAAGTATGCGCTAGAAAACTGAAAGCATGTAACAAATAAGATCCAATTCCAGTAAGAGAACAAGCATTCCATTCTTAGCTCAAGCTTTATCGACAATCGACGCAAATACAACAAAATAGAAACTAAATGAATCACGATAAAATACTTTTCACATCACATACTTCTCGTCGAGGTGGTTGAAAATGTATAAAACAATAGTCCAACTAATGAAGCCAAATGTGTTCTAGTTATAGATGAAAACGCATTCAAATCCAGAAAAAAACATATGAAATTGTTTTTCTGTCACTGTGGTATTCACGTAAACACAGTGATAATTAACATTTGAAACAGCTGTTGTGTCTATAGGACATAAATGAAGAACAAGAAGCGGTCGTAAATAGTACTCACCTAAAAATTTATCATGAATGGAATATTTTAGAACTCACAAAGCGAATCAATGACAACGACAATGTAGGGTAATGGCTCGTTGTTATCCTCCCTGGTGCGGGAATACACTACAGGCTGCGAGTGCTAAGGGATGAATGTAATTGACTCTCATATACGTAGACAGTGTGGCATATGGAAGGTTGGGTCGGTCGTGGAGTCGTGTTCGGGTAGCCTAGTGGTTAAGGCAACCGTTCGAAAAAGCGGGAAACCGGGTTAGAGTCCCGGCCCGGCACTAATTTTCATGTCACCATTTAGTAAAACATCTACGCCTAATACAGTGTAGCTGTTAAAAAATCGCAATTGCGAATAATTTCGTAAAAATAATTTAAAAAAAGGGTGGCCTGTGTTCAGAAAATCACTTCTTTCTCTTCTCGTTACAGTGGCAGTGAGAGATAGGGAACGCTATTTCCTTCACTACAAAATAATGAAGACACTGTCAAACTTGCAGATGACAACTGAAAATAAAACCTACAACTCCAGCCCAAAAAACTGTAATAAAAAAATTCTTAAGGAAGTGAATAACAGCCTACTAAAGATATTGCAGCTGCATAGAAAGATAGTGTTCTGCTGAATGCAGACTAACCACATTTTAAACAATAGATTATCTTTTTAGTTAAGCAAACACAGACCACAAGACGTACCTCAAGTCGCTGCTGATGTTTCAGGGTGTTAAAGATGACCTCAAGCACCGCCGGCCGACTTCAGAACAACGTACAGCGAAAGCTGTAGGACCATCTCCCCATTTTTTGTACTCCATGATTCTCTCCGTCCGGTGAACTATAAGAAACAGGCAATACGACAGCCAGAGCCCTTTGTCTTCGGGGCGCAGAAGTATGACGACGACAGAAATGAGGAGGAGCGAAAGAAAAGAAGGGAAAGCGCCAACGATGAGGGGGAGGAGGAACGCGGAACTGTAAGGAGGTCCAGAATGGACTATGTCAAGCACGACGTCACAACATAGCGGCGGTGAGAGGCTTCGTCCTCTGAAAGATTGTAAACATTAGCAGTGCACGCTGTTCATAGTACATTCTTTCGTTCAGGAGTGTATTTATTACGTAAATTGGTGTTGTGTACGGTGTGATCGCTACGCTGGACAAGTGTGTGAGAACAATGTGTGATCTCTTTTATGGCTGACAAAATGCCGTTTCGCTGTTCTGTGCCAAAATGTAAAGGAAATTACGACTGTGGTCCAAAAGTTACCGTTTTTAACGTCCGGAGAAGAAATGTATATCAAGAATTCCCAGGATAACTTGGCTCCTTCATCAAGTTAATGAGTAAGTTTTCGTTTTTGTTTAACCTTATAAAAGAGTTTTAAGTCATGATTGTTTACCGTTGGATATTGCGATCCATTTTATTTACACGTAACCACCCCCATTAGCTTGTTCTTCTTCGGACGTTTAAAGACAGTAACGTTTGGGCCACAGTCGTAATTTTGTTTAGATTTCGGCACAGAACAGCGAAACGGCATTTTGTCAGTAAAAAGAGATCACACCTTTTTCTCACATACACACATCGTCCAGCGTAGCGATCACACCGTACACAACACCAATTTATGTAATAAATACGCTCCTGAACGAAAGGATGCACTATAAACAACGTGAATTGCTAATGTTTACAATCTTTCAGAGGACTCTTAAGCCTCTCACCGCCGCCATGTTGTGACGTCGTGCGCAGGCTTTCTCCTACAGGGGGTGCTGACTGTGTTGAGCAGCTGTTTCCCAATGTGTACATCTTCATGTGTACGAAGACATTCGACTGTTTACTAGATGGTGCGCATCTTGTTAAGCCGATAGAACCAACGGAGTAAAAGTGTAGAGTATATGCGTCCGCTGTTTTGCCATAGCTTTGCAGTCTTCGGAAATGGAACAGTAAGAAAGGCAAGGCATTATTGTTGAAAAAGTTAAGACATTCGACTCCTCCTTTTCCTTGCTTGGAATGATCTTAGAAAAAAATAAATTTTATTATAAATGTAGTCCTTTCGGAAATGTAATCACACACACACACACACACACACACACACACACACACACACACACACACACACACACACACAGAGAGAGAGAGAGAGAGAGAGAGAGAGAGAGAGAGAGAGAGAGAGAGAGAGAGAGAGAGAGAGAGAGAGAGAACCCTTAAGAGAATCGACTAAATGTCTTGAGTAATTTGCAAAATCAAAATGTGGGTCTCGGGGGAGATGCGGTAGGGAACTCATCGTAGGCGCGGAAACCAGGTCTGGGTGACGTAATGGATAGCGCTACGGCAGCTGTATGCAGACGGGCGTGAGCATGAACTTGTGCTGTAGCAGCAGCTTCCGCCGCCGTTTTTGTTCCAAGCGGCGACAGCGTGAGATTGTCAAAGGCAGACTTCGTTGCTGTTAATGCTTTGAAATATCGCTTGCTTCACTTCTAATACATAATTATATCAACAAGTAAATATTTTGATTAAAAATTAATCTGGTCGTACTAAATGATTCTAATACATGATGGGTAGTCGGGTATTCTACCGGATGTCAGTGTCTACTCCGCACAATATTTCGGCTACGTAACTCTTAACCTTCATCAGGTGCGACCTGTGACTGTCGCAGGTCGCACCTGATGAAGGTTAAGAGTTACGTAGCCGAAATATTGTGCGGAGTAGACACTGACATCCGGTAGAATACCCGACTACCCATCATGTCACTAGATCGCTGGGAAAGCCTGAAAAGGATTTTAATACAGCTCGGAAAAATCGTTAGTATATTTTTTGGAATTTACCCACCTGAGTGTGCATCCGGAGCAATTTTTTCCCATTGAACAATCGGTAACTAATGTGGAGGTACTGAACAGAATTTGGAAGAAAAGGAATTTCTGGCATACCTTGACTAAAAGAAGGGATCGATTGGTAGGACACATTCTTAGACATCAAGGAATTGTGAATTTATCGTTGGAGGGAAGTGTGTGGGGTAAAAACCGCAGACGAAGACCAAGAGATGGATACAGTAAGCAGATTGACAGATGTAGGTTGTCGTTCTTATGTGGAATTGAAGAGGCTTTCTCAGGATAGGGTATTGTGGAGAGCTGCATCAAACCAGTCTCCGGACTGAAGACCACAACAACAATGGACAACTCCGATCACAATATTAAACTCAAATTTCTTCTTTTCCGGTACCGCACATATTCGTAAAGATTGTCTGGGAGTAGCAATAACTGAGGACAGTACACAATCCTCGCCAATTTCTTCTTTACAGACAGGTGTAGTTCAGTCTATACAGTCGAAGTCTTTTATTAATAAGAAAAGCCGCATTTTAGCACTAATTTCGAAGCATAAAAATGTCTGTGGAATCCATTGCATCCCAGGGAATTGAAATCTAATATACTTCAAAGAATACAGTCAAATCTACATCTACATACATACTTCGCAATTCACCGTAAGGTGCGTGGCGGAGGGTACACTGTATCACTACTAGGCATTTCCTTTCCTATTCCACTCCCAAATTGAACGACGAAAGAAAGAATGCCTATATGCATCCGTACGAGCCCTAATTTCTCTTATCTTGTCTTTGTGATCTTTACGCGAAATGTAAGTAGCCGGCAGCAAGATCGTACTACACTCAGCTTCAAATTCCGGCCCTCTAAATTTACTTAACAGAAATTAACGAAAAGAACGTCGTCTTTCTTCCAGCGATCCCCAATTGAGTTGCCGGAGCATTTCCGTGACACTCGCGCATTGGTCGAAACTACCGGTAACAAATCTAGCTGCTCGCCTCTGAACCGCTTCTATGTCTTCCTTCAAACCGATCTGCTGCGGGTTCCAAATACTTGAGCAATACTCAAGATGTGGTCGTACAAGCGTTTTATACGCGGTCTCCTTTACAGGTGAAGTGCATCTTCCCAAAATTCTCCCAATAAACCGAAGTCGGCTGTCTGCCTTACACTCAACTGTCCTTACATGCTCGTTCCATTTCATATCGCTGTGCAATGTTACGCCTAGATATTTGAACGACGCGACAGCATCAAGAAGCTCACTACTGATGCTGTATTCGAACATTATAGGATTGTTTTTTCTACTCATGCGCATCACCTTACATTTTTCTACATTGAGAGCTAGCTGCCATTCTTCGCACCAACTAGAAGTTTTGTCTAAGTCATCCTGTATGCTATTACAGTCAGTTAAAGACGACACCCTCCATACACCACAGCATCATCAGCAATCAGCCGCAAATTACAACTTACTCTGTCCATCAGATCATTTATATAGATAGAAAATAATAGCGGTCCTATCACACTCCCCTGGGGCACGCCTGACGATACACTCGTCTCTGATGAACACTCGCCGTCGAGAACAACGTACTGTGTTCTATTACTTAGGAAGTCTTCCAGCTAGTCACAAATCTGTGAACCTATTCCATAAGCTCGTATCTTCGTTAGCAGTCTGCAGTGTGGCACCGCGTCGAACGCCTTTTTGAAGTCGAGAAAAACACAATCCGCCTGTTGCCCTTCGTCCATGGCTTTCAAGATGTCATGTTTCCTAAACCCGTGCTGATTCATGGACAGAAGCTTTTCCGTTTCAAGGAAATTTACTATATTCGAACTGAAAATATGCTCCAAAATTCTACATGAAACCGATGTCAACGATATTGGCCTGTAATTGTATGGGTCAGTTCTCTTTCCTTTCTTATACACGGGAGTCACCTGCGCTTTTTTCCAATCACTAGGAACTTTGCGCTGAATTAAAGATTCGCTATAAATGCAAGCTAAGTAGGGGGCCAATGCCGCAGAATAGTCTTTGTAAAACCGAACTGGTATTCCATCCGGACCAGCAGACATTTTCGTATTTAGCTCTCTCAGCTGCTTCTCTACACCGGAAATACCTATTGCTATGTCCCCCATTTCGGAATTAGTACGTTGATCAAATGATGGTATATTTGTGCGATCCTCCTGCGTGAAAGATTTCTTAAAGGTTAAATTTAGAACTTCAGCTTTCCGTTTGCTTTCTTCTATTACTGTCCCGGAATGATAAACTAGTGACTGGACAGTGGGCTTTGACCCGCTTTTCGATTTTACATAGGACCAGAATTTTTTCGGGTTCTCGGAAAGATCTTTTGCTAAGGTATGGCTGTGATAATTATTGTATGCTTCACGCATCGATCTTTTTATAGACACACGAATCTCTACTAACTTTTGCCTGTCATCATTTGCGTGTTCTTTTTTGACCCGACCAAGTGACAATCTATTTCGGATGCAGTGTGACCATGCCGTAGGTCGATATTTTCAGTCGAAGTTGGTCGACGGCGTCTGACGACGGTCTGTCGGTGCCACTGCAAACACAGCCTTAACTGGTTACAGTGTGTGACCAACACTGAGCCTTGACCCACCTCCTACATCCCTGGAAGCAGTTTGGCAGCCGGTGAGTGATGGCACGCTAATTGTGTGTGCGGACGTGCAGAACGTGCAGCGGTATAATTTCCAGGCTTTAAAGCCCGCGTAAGTGGCGAGCCGGCGCATGTAAATGGCGGCCGGCGATGGCCCACCTGGCGGCACTTCCGGCAACTAATTGTCCCGCAAGGTCACTGCCCGACGCTTTGTTCCCCGCGCGCTCCAGTGCCGAGCTGGAGGAACCGCCGGAAGCCGCGCTGGCGATACTTCCAGCACCTTCCAACTGCCTACAGTCAACAACCCGAACACCACAGTGCTTTACTAGGCATGGTCCTGTTTGGAGGTATGCCGTTGTCTTCCTCCGGCCTTCGAACTGACTTACCAGCCAGTTACAGTTTAATGTGGGTTACGAACCACGTCGCTACTCGGTATTTTCACATTAACAACACTGCCAGAGATGAAAGAAGTGGAAATTGACAGATAAAAATCCTAGGACCTGGCAGGGATCGAACCCGCGACCTTTGGATTTGCAGTCTTGCACTCTTCCACTGTGCTACGGAGCCGCACGACACACAGTGGCGGCGCGTCCTATGTGATCATTGATTCGGTGAAGCTCCAGAAAAAAGTTGGTCGTGAAAAAAAGTAAAATTGTTTTTAAACTATCATTCTTCGTTTCGTTCTTCTAGCGATTGTTTATATATAAAACTTCCTGGCAAATCAAAATTGTGTGCCGGAACCGGGACTCTAACCTGGGACCTTTGTCTTTCGCGGGCAAGCGCACTACCGAGTCATGTCGGGATAGCACAGTCGGTAGTGCGCTTGCCCGCGAAAGGCAAAGGTCCCAGGTTCGAGTCCCGGTTCCGGCACACAATTTTAATCTGCCAGGAAGTTTCATATCAGCGCACACTCCGCTGCAGAGTGAAAGTTTCATTCTTGATTTTATATATACATTCAAAGTATTTTTATCGAATAAGAAACATTTTACCCCACCGAGACAGCACGTATAAGAGTCGTAGCGTAGCGCGGCCGCTTAATATAGGTGACAGTGGTTGCAGCGTTGCAATGCGCATGCGCGGCTTATGTTCAAATTTTCTTCCGAACCCCGCCGGAGGCTACATATGGGCTCCCGCGGCAGGTAGGGGCGAGGGTAAACGCCACTTATAACATTGGCGTTCGAGCTGGTAGAGGGGCCAGCTCCTGGCTACCCGAGTTCTGGCGGTTAAGCACGAATGGTCCCGAAGCAAAGGCTATGGAGCTACTTCGTACCTCGCTGTGCGCATGTGCAAATCCTCCATCAAGGCAACATCTGCCCTTCATATTTGTTTTTGGTGCATTGAAGATTCATCAGGAACACGAGATATTTGGTAAAATATCTCAAACTATAAATTAAAGACGCATCAACTGTAAAAGCCTTCAGAAGGTACGATCATGAATAATATTGAAGTCACTACTCTCCACCTAGCAAGAATAGCCATGTGATTACAGGCATTGCTGTGCGCTATCAATGGTAGTGTGTTAGAGACCGACTGCAAGCAATTTTTTAAAACCCATTCTTCTTTTAACAGATACAGAACAATGAGTTTTGTATTGTTACGTTGGACGTTTTTGCAAATGTGTCGCGATTTTGAGGGTAAATGACATTTATACTCTTCATTCTAACAAATGTTTGTGGGAAAAGTTGTAGGAAAGAGCATCCTTTGTGCGTGCACAAGGTTAGGAGGGGGTGCTGCTTAGTGTCACATCCCCAGAAGGTAGCTAGTCTCTTCGTCGTACCACATTTTGTTACAGTCACGTAACAGTGTAATAAATTCCTTAATGTGTTTGTGTTCATGTGCATTTGCATATGTTCTTGATGTTTATTATCAAAGAAACATGAACAACGTTCAGTATCATTCAGAAACAAATTACTCAGCGTTAAGCTTGGAAGAGAAGTGTGAAGTAACGAAGCTTGGTAGGCCGATGCCTCAGAGCGAGTTGGAGGGAGGGGAGGGGACGGCGCCACTATAAAGATCCGGCACTGAAACAAGTGAACTCCCGGTCACATTATGCACCAACCGTCTCTGCTAATACAATGACGAGACTTGGCCTCGACTAAAGTCTGAAGTAGTGCTGGAGGGAATTGACACCATGCTTCCTTCAGGACAAGCGATAAAGAACGGGTGGAGATCTCTTCTGAAGAGCATGTTGCAAGGCATCCCAGATATGCTCAATAATGTTTGATTCTGGGGGCTTTGGTATGCTGAAGAGGATCTGGTAATGATGTTTAGAGAACAGATAAGGATTTGAACTACCGCTGAAAGATGGATGTGGGTTTGATGTCTCACAGACTACTCTCGTAGTCTAGGGATGTTGCATCTACAAAGTGAGCTTCGGCGGCTGCTATAGTAGTGCGGAGTCTTACATGTTTCTCTGTATATTCCCACGCATTGCTCATTCCTGTTTCCATCATACTCGAACTGAAGAGCGAAAGAAACTGGTACACCTGCCTATTATCGTGTAGGGCCTCTACGATCATGCAGAAATGCCATAACACGAAGTGGCATAGACTTGAGTGATGTGTGATATAGTGCTGGAGAGTAATCACACCATCCATCTTGCAGGGGCTGTCTATATTAGAGTACGAGGAAGTGGAGATCGCTTCTGAACAAAACATTGCAACGCATCCCAGGCATGCTCAAAAATGTTCATATCTGACGACCTTGATGGCCAACTGAGGTGTTTAAAGTGATAAGTGTGTTAGGAGAGCTAATCTGTAGTAATTATGAATGTGAGGGGTGTCGCATTGTCCTGCTGGAACTACCCAAGTCCTTCAAAATGAACAATGGACATGAATGGATGCAAGTGATCAGCCAGGATGGTATGTGTGATCTGTCAGTCCTACCTAGACTTATCAGGGGTCCCATGTCACTCCAACTGCACAGTCCCCATACCATTACTGAACCTTCACCTGCTAAAATATGGGATCCATGGATTCATGATATTGTCTCGATACCCGTACATGTCCATCCGCTCGATACAATTGGAAACAATCCGTCAGACCAGGCAACACGTTTCCGCTCCTCAACTGTCCATTGTCAGTGTTGAGGGGGCCAAGTAAGTCGTCAAGCTTATTGTCGTGCAGTCGGTTAAGATACACAAGCTGGCCTTTGGCTCCGAAAGCCCTTATCAACAATGTTCTGTTGAATGGTTCGCACACACTTGATGGCCCAACATTGATATCTGCAATTAATTTTGAAAGGATTGCACTTCTCTCATGTTGAACGATTCTCTTCATTCATCTTTGGTCCCATTCTTGCAGAATCTTTTTCCAATGCAGCGATGTCTAAAATTTGATGTTTTACCGGAGTCCAGATATTCACGGTCTACTCGTGAAATTGTCGCACAGGAAAATCCGCATCGGATCACTATCTTGGAGAAGCTATGTCCCATCTCTGGTGCACAGAATATAACACCACGTTCAACCTCTCTTGACCATTTCCAGCCCAAATTTTATGAATTTGTGAACAAAAGTATTACTTTGCATATTTTTATTCATAATGATTGGAATAATGTATATTTTTTGTATTTATTAATTTTTGGAGGGAAATTTGGGATGAATTCATATGGCATCATTGGGCAGGATATGTTTCCTTTACCGTACCCGACACCTTTTTCAAACTGCTTACTACTAAATTAGACATTATGCAATAATTTATTAATTTACCTTGATATAATACTTTCGAAGTCTTGCTGTTTGTACTCTTACACATTAAGCAACAATACATAATTTGTCAATGCGTTGTAGCCTAATGCCACCCTGTTTTCTCGAAGTAATGGTAGCCAAGCTGTCCGCAGTGAATATTGGAAAGTCCTGCAGTGTTCTTTATAATCTTTAGTCAAATGGTTGGGCCTACAGTAACAGATAACGATGGCAATGGCATATGCCATCTTTGGGCTGGAAAGGGTTAAATCGTGATGCCATTGCAGCAGCAGTAACCGATCTAACGCCCTCGTCAGACACCTGTTGTCTTACATAAACATTGCCGACCACAGCGCCGTCCTTAGTGTTTACATCTCTCTACTTGCAGATGCATCCCTGTACGGGTTTATTTGGCTTTTCTGTGTATTACGGCAAGTTTATACACTGCGACTCAGCAAGTAGTTACTTCGGTGCCCCTCAGATGCCGCTAGGCACATTTCATTATACACAGTCAAATTACACTGATCGTAGATTTGGAGTATGTTCTTTTGGATATGTTTGGAGTTGTATCCATGAAATAAAATATGATTTAGAAAATATAAAATCAAAACTAAAGAAACTGGAAATTTGTTTCAGGGGAAAAGTATTGAATATGGAAGGATCCCAAGGTAGGAGACTGAAAGACACTGGTATAGTCAGGTGGCACGAAGAACAACAGTGAACAGATGAATAAATGTTGGAAGATAATGACAAGAATTAAGGCACGTGCTCGAGAAGAGGATCGGAAATTGCAGGCTCTGTGAAAAGTCGTCAGAGTGAGAGGGACGTTGCTTAAATTGATGGCAGGCAGTAGCTATCACCTTATAAACATATATATCTGTGCATTAGTCTTGGTGGATTTGAATAACTTTTTTGTTATATAAAAAGTAAATATCATGGAAAACGATAAGGAACAGCTGTAAAATAGAAGTCTAAAATCAGACGCCTACCGTCCCTTCCAAAGGCAACGCTCCATACATGACTTTATTGTAGTTGAGGCTGTAGGAAGGAAAAGAGGCACACTGCTACACCTATGATGCAGCATAGCATTAGTACGTTAACACGAAAACTGCATTGCCGATTTTCAATCTAATCTTTGTTATTTACGTGTAAAGAAGAGTTCCCATTTATGTGTTTGTTAGCAGTACATACAGATGTACAGCTTTATTCCGATTTTGATGAAATTTTGCCCATCTGACCTTCAAAACAAAAGGGAAGTTAGTGTCTACATACGATTTCGTATGGTGGGTGGCGAGCGAATTTCAGTTACAGACTTTGAGATGTACCTGCAGTTTTATTTCTATCTGGAAGACGTTTTGCACACTTCACCATCAAAACAAGAGGGTCCTTACAGCAAACTTTGACGCAATTTTACTAATTATTAGAAAGTTCGCTCACGAATGTTTCTGTGGTCAGGATGTTGTAAACCGCAAGTCAGTGTATGGTACATGACAGAGGGTACTTTGCAATAAAATTTGACTGTTTCACTGATAACCACGAAAGTTGACATATACGAGTATGTGTGTTTTCATAGATTTGGGGGGGGGAGGAGTTGAAGAGGCGGAATGAACAGAGGGGGGACGGGGGGATGGAGGGGGAGGAGGAGAGAGAGAGAGAGAGAGAGAGAGAGAGAGAGAGAGAGAGAGAGAGAGGGGGGGGGCTGATTGGAGCGGAGATGGACTGCGAGAGTATGGAGTATATAAATAGCCAGGCAGCACCGGCTTCTCAGCTGGTACTGTATAAATCCGATATTCGGCGCCCTGGACTGATGGCCTGAGTGACGGGTTACAAGGCGACAAGAAATTCATTTCCAATATTTCGCTTGGTTATTGCCCCGCGGTGGCCGAGCGCTCTGCGTCGCGTCTGTCACAGTCTGCGCGGCCACTACGGTCAGGGCTTCGAATCCCCCCTCGGTCATGGATATTTGTGTCGTACTTAGTTGTAAGTAGTTCATAAGTAGTTTGTAAGTTTAGGGACTGATGACCCCGTAGTTAAGTCCCATAAGCTCTACAAACATTTGAACATTTTGGTTATTGCCCGAATTTAAAAATTTGAAATATTCTCATAATGTGTTTAAGAGAGAAAATTTGAAGTTATTTTCAATACGATAAAGTATGACAATTAAAAAGTGTATTTGACGTTACTTTCACGACACTGAAATATTCCAGTTTTGCTTATATACATGCATACTCGGCAGTCCACCGTTAGCTGTGTGGCGGAGGGTACCTCGCACCACTACTTGCCACTTTCTTTCCTTTTCCGCACGACTCGCAAACGGCACGAAGCAAAACCAAATTTACCATGTCTCTGCAGGAGCCCCAATTTCTCTTCATGAGTAATGTTCGTTGACGGCAGTACAATCAATCTTACTGCAGTCACATTCAAATTCCGGCCGTCTAAATTTCTTCAACTGTTTTTGGAGACGAAATTAGTCTTTCCTCTAGCGATTCCCATTTGAATTCCTGAAGAGTTGAACGAACGTGTCAGTAAAAAATGAAGAAAACAGCCCTCTCTGTTTGTCTTGTTAAACAGATCTGGTCGGGATCCGAACCATATGAGCAGCACTCATCTACATGTGTACTCTGCAAGTAACACTGAAGTGTATGGTAGAAGATTTATCGAACCACTTGTATGATATTTCTTTATAGTTCCATTCTCAAATAGCTCGCGGGAAAAAAGAGTACCTAAATCTTTCCGTTTTCGATCTGATGTATCTTATTGTATGATCATGTCTCCCTATGTAGGTGGCTGCTAACAATATATGTTCGCATTCTGAAGAGAGAGGCGATAAAAGAAAGAATTCGGGGTTGTGTAAGCGTTTCAAGCGTTGTCTCCTTTACAGATCAACCACATCTTTCCAAAATTCTCCCAATAAACCGAAGTCCACCATTCGACTCACCCCCCCCCTCAAACTGACCTTTATATCTTTAAAGTTAAAAATATTTATTTAATCGACATGGCCGTGCGAAGCAGGACACTACTGCTACTGTATTGGAACGTTACGGGATTTTTTTTTTCTATTCATCTGCATTGCGTTACATGTTTCTGAATTTAGAGCTAGAAATTTTTTCCAGGTCATTTTGCACCCTTATACAGTCATTAAATGACATATTTCTGTACGACATCGCACCATCAGCAGACAACCGCAGATTGCTACTCTTCCGGTCAGTCAGATAATTTCTGTGCACACAAATCATAACGCTCCTGTCACTCTTCCCTGGCACACTGCTGACGACAGCCTTGTCTCTGAACACTCGCCGGCGAGGACAACATACTGGCTTCCACAAGGTGTGTCTGAAAAGTTCGATGAATGGTCCCATATTTTACAAAGCTCGCTGCCTAGGATGAGGTGCCCGCACACACACACATTGAGGGACAAGTCAACAAGCGCCCCCTATCGTGCAAAGCAATGCAGTGAAGCGGTGGTACACGCTGCGACCCAGCTAACACAATCAGTGTGAGAACTGGTGTCATTGCAACACGAAGCGCAAAATGCAGCAACGCGTTAACATCTAGTTTTATTTCAAATTAGGCAGAACGGCGACGGAGACACATGGGATGTTAATGCAAGTATATGTGTTTAAGCAGCGAGTAAAAAGTGTGTGTTGAGTGTTAACACTTTCGCTGCGGCTGGCGCTTATAAGCGTCCGCGCTCAATGTAGGATAGCGTTAGCCGCAGCGAAAGTGTACGCCTTCAAGACGGAAAGGAAGGTATCGAGGATGCGCCACGTTCGGGTCGACCGTCTTCGATCACAGTCCCAGACAACGTTGGAAGAGTGCGACTGATTGTTACGGTTAGTCAGCGGCTGTCTTTCAGAATCATAGCAGACGAGTTGAACATCAGTAACCCTTGCGGAGATCAACAACATATATCAGTTCTGCGACCGATTCCACAGAAGCTGTTCGCTGACAGTTTCCAACTGCTGTACAACCGATGTCAGAAGTGTATTGTAGCCAATGGCAATTACTTTGAAAGCCAGTAGATACACTTTGTTTGGAACTCTAGTTTCCTATATTTCCTGAAAACATTCACGGAACTTCCCAGACGCAACTTCTTTACTTAAATGGTCTTCGATCCATTCATATCAGGAACGTATTCCATATGCTCCTACCTTCTTTAGCGGTTTGCAGTGCGCACTCTGTCAAAGACACTTCGGAAATCAATGAATCCGTTATCTGTCTGCTGGCATTCATCCATGTCTCTCGCAAGATAATGGGCGAGAAAAAGGCAAGCTGAGTTTCACACCAGCGATGCTTTCTGAAGTCATGGTGGTGGACGGACAGGCGCTTTTCTGTCTTGTGGAAATATACTGCAAAGTAATACGTAGAGACTTATAACACAAAAAAATTCAATCAGTTCTAAAACATTTGTTAGTTACGCGGTAATCTTTGACATCAAGGGAAATAAGAGCAATGTAACGAATGTTGCATTGAATTGGGAAGAGCATGTGAACAACCCGCGTTACCCTTAGTTTCTCCCCTCCCCCCTCCTTTTTTTTCTTTGTCGAGTGGAAATACCACGTGACGAGCCTCGGTCGTGGCTTTGTGCTGCTGTTGCTTGGAGTGTGGAGCATCAGCCCGACGCCCGACGCCCGTCAGCTGATGGTATCGGAGGGCGTGGCCGCCCCTTGACCCTGATCCGGCGCCCAACTTATCGACAGGTACCTGGCAGCAGCACGTGTAGCGACGCCAGCCGTCCTCCCAATAAACGGGAGCTGCATGTTTCCACTCTTCCAGATCGCTAACCGCCACTTTTTATCTCACGCCCTCAGAACTTCCCTCACAGATCTGAGACTGGCTGGAAGAGTTCCTAAGTAACAGAACGCAGAACGTTCTCGACGGTGAGTGTTCATTAGAGAAAAGTGTATCGTCAGGCGTGCCCCAGGGGAGTGTGATAGGACCGCTATTGTTTTCTATCTATATAAATGATCTGAAAATAATAGCGGTCCTATGACAGTGCTTGAGTGCCAGACTATGAATCCAAAGATTGCGGGTTCGATCCTCGCCAGGACCTAGTATTTTTATCTGTCACTTTCCAGTTCTTTCACATCTGGAAATATTGCTGATGTGAAAAATATCGAGTAGCACCCACGTTAAACTGTAGATCCCCCTATAACTGACTGGGTAAGTCAGTTCAAAGGTAGGAGGAATGCAACGGCATACAGGACCATGCCTAGTAAAGCACTGTGGTGTCCAAACCACTGCTATACCTTTTTTTTACCTTTATAAATGATCTTATGAGCATAGTGACTTGAAATTTGCGGCTGTTTGCTGCTGATGTGGTGTATGAGAGGGTGTCGTCATTATTTATCTGTAATAGCATACAGAATAACTTAGAGCAATTTCTAATTGGTGTGAAGAATGGCAGCTAGCTCTACATTTAGAAAAAAATGTAAGGAGATGGACATGAGTAGGAAAAACAGTCCCATAATGTTCGAATACAGCATTAGTAGTGAACTTCTTGATTGTCGTGTCGTTCAATTATCTTGGCGTAACATTGCAGAACGATATGAAATGTAAGGCCAGTTGAGGCGGACAGTCAATTTAGGTTTATTGGGAGAATTTTGGGAAGATGTACTTCGAATGTAAATGAGACAGCTTATAAACGCTTGTACTGCCTCGTCTTGAGTATTGCTCAAGTGTTTGGGATCCGCAACAGATCAGTTTAAAAGAAGACATAGCTGTTAAGAGACGAGCAGCTAGGTTTGTTACTGGTAGGTTCGACCAATGTGAGAGTGTCACGGAAATGCTCCGGGAACTCGAATGGGGATCGGTGGATGAAAGACGACGTTCTTTTCGAGAAATTCTGTTGAGGAAATTTAGAGGGCCGTAATTTGAAGCTAACTGCTGAAAGATCTTGCTGCCGCCTACTTAAAATTCACAAAGAGAAATTAGGTCTCGTACAGGGGGACTTTTTTCCCTCGTTCTATTTGGGAATGGAATAGGAAGGGAAATGCCTAGTAGTGGTACAGTGTACCCTCCGCCACGCACCTTAGGGTGGATTGCGGAGTATGTAGATTTGATTACACGGGTGACTACAATTCACACCTACGGACTTGGCATTGTGTTCTTCTGAGGAGAAAGTTACAGGCAAATGTTTCGTGATAAGATCTCACAGCAGTAAAAATACATTTCTTTTAATGCTTGTCACGCCAACTGGCCCCTCATCTCTGTGGATCTCTCCCCACATTTAGTAATAATGCATCTACATCTGTTCACCGCAAGCCACCACATGGCATGGCGGAGGCTACGTATTCTTCCATTCTAACTTCCTCCTTGTCCTTGTGTAATCTCGTATGATTCGCGGTACAAATGATTGTACGTATGCTTCCGTGTCGGCTTTAAAATCTCTACTTTTATCTTCGTGAGAAACTCTCTCCAAGAAACGTATGCTCTCTAAACTTTCATAGAAGCCCACACCGTGACGCAGAACGTCATTTACAGCGTCTGCCCCTAGAATTTACTGATCATCCCCATGACGCATTCACCGTACTAAATCAACCTGTAACGGAGCATGCTGCTCTCTAATGGACTTTCTCTATATCTTATATTAACTCTACGCGGTACGGATCCTACAATGTGACAAGTAATATTAAGGTATTGACTGGACGAGTGTTCTGTAAGCTACTTCTTCTCTTGATGTACACTTCCTGTGACTTGCTTTGAATCTGTCTCGCATCTACTTACCCACGATTAATTTTATGCGGTCCTTCCACTTCATATCGCTCCCTACTCAAATATATTTTACGGGATTAGCTGATTCCAGTGACTGTTCTGCAATTATATAGTCATACGGTAATAGATCTTTCTATGTATTTTCAATTCTACATCTTTTTATGAGTGTCAGTTACCACTCCTTCCGCCAAACGTCGGTTACGCTTGGTATCCTTCGAACTTTGCTGCATTTCAGTGGTTGGTAGAACACATTCGTAACCGCCATTGTCGAGTACTTTAAATAATAGGACAATCAATACATCTTATGAACTACAGATTAGAATACACTAGGAAAAAGTTACATATTGGGAGAAATTAGACCTTATTCGTGGTTTATTATGTTCCGCAGCTCTTAGACCTAAAATGCAAAATACTCGGCAGTGGCGATTACCAGTGTGTTCCTCGGAGCCGCAGAACGCAGCGTTTAGAGTTCACGATATAATTATATGCTACTAACCTGCAGCTTCGATCGCGTTGATGTCCTTTCATATGTGTCAAAGACAAACGAAAGTACAATAATTTCGCATCTTTGATCTTAAGTTATAACCAGAATCATCGGGATAAAAGTTCCCTATTTTACAGTTGTGATCTTTATTTTCTATTAAAAGCAGCATTCATGATAACAATGCATCCAGTCACGAAGCAGCGTCTTGGAGGTAATAGTATGCAGATAGTAACATTCGTGAAATGGATTAGCCTGATGATCATTATCCAAAACTGAAGTCGGCGGAACACATTAGGAATGAATTAGAATACCGACCTCAGCGTGCACTGTCACCACCTACTCAGGTTTAGGCTCTTTCCAGTATGTCATGCCTCCAAACGGCGGGAGGGGGGACTTGATGAATTAGTGAAATAATAGGAACTAAGGACTAAGGTGCCATCCATAAATTGCGTACATTGAGGGGGGGGGGAAAGGAGGCTCAACAAAGTCTGACATGCTGTTTAAAAGGTTTTATATTCCATAGCGCCATCAGCATGGTAAAGGTCAACAAGTGACATAATAATAAAAAAAATTAACCAAAACGTTGCTATTTAGTAATATTTATTTCAACACGACGGTTTTGTGTCAGCTTACACTGTCATTTTCAAGTGACCTGCGGTACATATTGGTTTGTATTTGGGTTGAATAAATAATTACGCTATAGTACAGTATAACAATATAGAGCATTTACATTCACTTACGCTTATGTCTAGATGGCCTGACATACATATGACATCTAGGCGTCTGTATATAGACTGTCAAATTTGGGTGGTAGTTCATTTTAGATTTTGTATTTTGACAGTTAACAGCCACGATGTCGTATGAAACTTCCTGGCAGATTAAAATTGCGTGACGGAACCGGGACTCGAACCTGGGACCTTTGCCTTTCGCGGGCAAGCGCTGTACCACTGAGCTACCCCGACACGACTCACGATGCCGCCTCACAGCTTCACTTCCGCCAGTACCTCGCCTCCTCCTTTCCAAACTTCACAGAAGCTCTCCTGCGAAACTTGCAAGACTAGCACTCCTGTAAGAAAGGATATGGTGTGCGCTGATATGAAACTTCCTGGCAGATTAAAATTGCGTGACGGAAGCGGGACTCGAACCTGGGACCTTTGCCTTTCGCGGGCAAGCGCTCTACCACTGAGCTACCCCGACGCGACTCACGATGCCGCCTCACAACTTCACTTCCGCCAGTACCGCGCCTCCTACTTTCCAAACTCCATATCTCCACCATATCCTTTCTTCCAGGAGTGCTAGTCTTGCAAGTTTCGCAGGTCCCGGTTCCGTCACGCAATTTTAATCTGCCAGGAAGTTTCATATCAGCGCACACTCCGCTGCAGAGTGAAAGTTTCATTCACGATGTCGTATGTTTACAAAGCATGTAAACGTCATAATAAAATAGTATAATAAAACATCCATAGATAACGCAAGCTAACAGTATAGTGAAAATCTATGCATATGCATTCTCTGGAAACGTTAATGCAACTTAGGAAATTCGAATATGTATATATAAATAAATGACGAAAAAATACAAAATAATATATCCGTATAAAATAAAGCAACAAAAACGCGTCTATGTTAAAAGCACCTGTGAATTCTTAGCAAACAACACTTCCACAGATTATATAAATTCTAATATCGCAATTATGACGTTTACATGCTTTGTAAAGATAAGACATCGTGGCTGTTAACTGAAGTACCAACCAAATTTGAGTCTATATACAGACGCCTAGATGTCATATGTATGTCAGACCATCCAGAAATAACCGTAATGAATGTAAATGTTTTATATTGTTATACTATACTATACCGTAATAATTTATTCAACCTAAATACCACAAAATTTATACTGCAGGTCACTTGAAAATGGCAGTGATAACCGAAAGGGGACCGTCGTGTTGAAATAAATATTAGTAAGTAGCAGCGATTTTGCTTAAATTTATCTTTCTATTATTATGTTTAAAAGGTTTTAATTTCTTACTGTACTAATCTTCCGTAAATTCATAAAAGGGACAGCATGATTAAAGAAGCTATCGAATTCCGCTGCTCGGCAAACCTCGTCAACAGAAGCTTTCAGCTTAGCGGAGCCTGGGATCCAGCGTTGACAATGTTAAGGCCGAAGAGAGAGAGAGTACTCTGGCAATAATTGAGTATATCTCGGTAGCGGGTTAATCATACGAACATCGTTTGCTGGCCATTGAGAACGCGTATTACTGCGCTTGTTTCCAACAGGCCGCTATGTAGCGGCATTGCCTCAGAGGAACGCGCCGGAAACTTTTTTTTTAAATTAATTCTTCTTTATTGTGGCTTTTGGTTACAGTGGCAACATTACAATAGAATTGAAATTCTTACAATGTATATCACAATATTAATAGGTATCTCACATCATGCAGCGTTAGAATAAAAGTAGAAAACCCATGTGTATAAAACATAAAACAATACAGATTTAACAGTACGCGTGACAGATGTAATACAACGAAAGTGTAAACAGCATAAGACCAAATGAGAGGTGCAAAGACATAGAAAAGTCAAAATATAGCAGTTAAATATATATTTTACAGCGTTCAAATGAATGAAATAAATCGCAATTTGCGATGTTATGGCTTCACTGTATAGGAAAGACAGCGTGGCGAATGAAGATTTGTGTGTGGCGGGAGACGTGCAGGGAAGAGTCCTCTGCAGTCGGGCTGGTCACTGTGTCCTCGGTGGCGGAGTGGTCAACGCGTCTGCCTAGTAAGCAGGAGATCCCGGATTCGAATCCCGGCCGGGCACAAATTTTCATTCGCCACAGTTAGGTATTCCATTTAAACCAAATACAGTGAAGCCATAACATCGCAAATTACGATTTATTTCAACCAAAAATATAACATAAAATTACGTATGCAGTTTTAATCTGTGCATGTTCAAGTTACACACACCAGCTCTTAAATTAGAGACTTTGAGGTAGTCCTTCAGTAAACTGTTCTTAAACTTGTCGAATCCATGAAGGAGGGCAGTGACACTTGTGGGGAGGGGGTAACCCCTTGCAACCAGCGTTCTGTAGAATACACTTTGTGCGACCGTGTACTTGGTGCATGCCAGTATAATGTGGTTGAGATCCGCCACTGCCATTGGATCCGGAAACTTTGGCTGCTGTCCGATGGACGGCGTGTGGACTTTCGCGCTTTGCTCACGCGCGGTTGCCATTGACCAGTATATACAGATCAGCACAGTGTTTACCACCTGAGGATGTCGCCCAGTTGCGCTGACGAAATATCGTGGAGTTTCCACAACGATACCCGACGCTAATCCTGAGAACCATTTCTACAGTTCGTCCGTCGGGAAAGCCTCAAGCAACACATTGTATTTGTCAATTATCAGTAACTTCTCATTCTCCAGTCTACTAATGGCTATCCGTGACATTGGTTCATCAGGTCTCATTAGTCATGTCTACTGTAGGCTACAAGCTACTCTCCCATGGTTTTTATCCATCATTATTAAAACTCTTCTAATTAAGGCTTCTTGAAAGTAATACAATCGTATGAGATACTCTCACGAAAATGCAAATGAAATATCTAGAGACTACTCAAAGCGGCGTTATTGCTGCAAACGTTTTCATAAGAGTAGTAGTGGAGGCTCACACGTGAAAGTTAATTTGGCGAATTCACAAAGCCGTGCGGAGAATGGGCGCGAGCGCTTTCCTAGGCGTCTCAGCACAGTGCGGCGGTGCCTTCCAGGTGTGTGCAATGGCAGCACACAGCGACGCACTGCTCACCTGGATTCCCAGGGACGAGAGTAATCTCTGGTAACAGCCGCCTGCAAGCCAAGTGGAACTGCCATTTATCGTTTCGGAAAATTTGACAGCACAAATCTTCAGTCTCTTCAGGTTTCATTATCTGATGGAATAACGAAGGTAGTTTTAGTTATTCCGTCCGAATAAGTAACAGATAACTTTTATCAAAGCATTGACTAAGTAGAAACGTACGTCGCACTGATTTTAGTGAAACATGTTGTTACGTATCATACTAACTACGTATTATGAAGGTATTTATAGAGTATTGCATCGGTTCCTGGAGGAATACAGACATATTAAAACATTGAATACTTTTATTTATCTTCCGCAATATTTTTGTGTGTTCCTTATGACCCGGCTTTCGGCTTTTAGGCCATCATCAGTTGATGATGATGATGATGATGATGATGATGATGATGATGGAGTGATGATGGCGTAAAAAGCCGAAAGCCGGTTCATAACGAACAAATAAATCAAAATATTGCGAATCATAAATAAAAGTACTCGAGGTTTTGATATTATCTTCGTCTTTGGTCTCCTTAACCCTTAAGCTGTCAAAATGACCCAATCAGAATAACAATGAAAATATATATCCTTATCTACTCTTTCGGAATAGTAATCGGTAAACCTGCTCATTTTATTATGTATCTCAAAGTCGACCGTGAGTTGAATGGGATGTATTTATACACTTGAATCAGGATCCAAATCACACTGGAAAGGTATATGGTAATTTTGAAAAATGTTGTAGGAACTTACCAATGTCAATTTCATAATTGACCATATGCCCTCGGGGAAAAGACTTATAAAGAAGAGCTCACAACCAATTTTAGACCATTCGTATGAATCTAAATGTGCTAACGCTTGCGTACCAGAAACTTGAATTTCATAAAATGCATTTAAAGCACAGTAAAACAGTCTGTCTATTCTACAGGGCGTCCACGAAGTTTGGGCGCTTGGAGAATTCTAATAAATGAGTAAATAAGGGCCCCTGCCTATTTTTCGACAGGTGTTAGAGATCGATTGATTGATAATTTTCCTCACTGGATTGGGAGTTACGGATAGTCATTTCATTCGCCAGATGTTATTGCCCTTGATTTCTTTTTCTGGGGTATGCTGAAAGAGAAAGTTTACTCCATGAGGATTAGAAATTTAAACCATCTGATAGTATTACCAGCCAGTGTGCAAAAATCTAAAGCAATTCAGACCTATGCCATCGATTCCTTCTTAATCCTGCAAAGCGCATCAAATTGTTCATTCAGCATCAAGGAAATAATTTTAATAAATTATTCTTTATTAACATTAAATTGTCTAAAATGCGCTTTTTCCTATTCACATGTATTTCATAACTTTAAATTGACGGAAACGATTCTGTCCATGCATCAGCAGGGCTTTAGGAAGCATCGTTCGTGCGAAACTCGGCTTGCCCTTTTCTCTCATGACATGGATGAAGCGCAACCGGCAGACTGCATATTTATAGATTTTTGATAGGCGATTGACACGGTATCGCACTACAGACTGCTAACGAATGTAAGAGCTTATGGAGTAGGTAGTCAAATATGAGAGTGGCTCCAAGATTACTTAAGTAATAGAACTCAGTACGTCGTCCTCGATGTGGCGAGTGTTCATCAGAGACTAGAGTATCATCTGGAATGCCCCAGGAAAGTGTGATAGGGCCGCTATTATTTTCTAACTATATAAATCACATGATGAATGAGTTGTAATCTGCGGCTGTTTGTTGATGATGCAGTGGGGTACAGAGAGGTGTAGTCACTGAATGTAGTAGGATGCAGGATGATTTGGAAGAAATTTCTAAGTGGTGTGAGGAATGGCAACTAGCGCTAAATGTGGAAAAATATAAGGTGATGCAGGTGATTAGGAGAAACAATTCAGTAATGTTCGAATACATCATTATTAGTGTGCTGCTTGACAGTCGCGTCAATGCGACGATATGTAATGCAGCAAAGCAATATGAAATGGAACGAGCACATGACAGTCGTGGGGAAGGTGAATGGTCGATTTCGCTTTATTGGGAGAATTTTGGGAAGGAGTGATTCGTCTGTAAAAGAGATGTCATATAAAACGCTTGTGGGACTCCGTCGTAAGTATTGCTCAAGCGTTTGGGAACCCCAAGCAGATCGGTTTAAAGGAAGACATAGAAGCAATTCCAAGGCAGGCGGTTAGGTTTGTTAGTGGTAAATTCGATCAATGCACGAGTGTTATTGAAATGCTTCGGGAACTGAAATGGGAGTCGACGTTCTTCTCGAGAAACTCTGTTCGCCGGTCGCGGTGGCCGAGGGGACTAAGGCGCTTCAGTCACGGTCTGCACGGCCACTACGGTCGGGGGTTCGAATCCCCCCTCGGACATGGATATTTGTGCCGTCCTAGTTCGGAAGTAGTTCATAAGTAGTTTGTAAGTTTAGGGACTGATGACCCCGAAGTTAAGTCCCATGGACTATACAAACATTTGAACATTTGAAACTCTGTTCAAGAAATTTAGATGAGCGCCATATATTTAGATACTGCTGAACGCTGTTGCGGGATACAGCCGAATATTATTTTTTCGTCAACAAAATTAATATTAAATAAACAGAGGAACTTAATGTTAGATATACTTTTGTCGAGCTCCTGTCATGACTTTCACAGCTATTATATTGGAAGACACGTTGTAGTTAGGAGGTGGATTCCGGGAACTACTACACTTCGAACTGTTAATCATTCAGGGAAGATAGTGAATCGAGCTACTACCGTATTCACAATGCTGATTGTGGTTGCTGCTTTAGGCCAGCTCAGACTTCATGGGTTGGTCCCTTAAAGGCCAACGATCGTGTTGACGCGCTAGCACTCTGGAGGAAGCCCTGCTATCCGGTAGTAAGAGTTCATCTGTCACCACGGAATCGGGCTCCAGTAGTTCAAAGTATGGACCCACTAGCAGCTGCATAGGCCTAGGTGTGATCCAGCACACCTACTGGCGGTGTCCTACACGCAATGGTACGGGTACCGCCTGTCCGAAAGGCACATAGAAGATGCAGCGAGACGGCGAGGTGACGCGACCAAAGGCGACGTCACCTGCTGATCTAGATCCTGCCGAGCTAGCACCTACACCACTAAATCTTGTAACAACTGAATAAACCTGTAAACACTAATACTGTTTTACTACCATCCTCTGGCGCTCCACTAAGTATCTTCGCCACATCCTGACATAAAGCTGGGAAACTACCGAACGGTTCCAAGCAGTATGTTTGATGTGGTTGGACGCTTCTTGCATACTGTTGAATTTTAATAACAAGCGGTGTAGATACGACAGAGAACACTGTAATGTTTACATGATTTTTAAATAATTACAGTTCATTTCTTCTACCACTTTCAAAAGATAGTAATCTTTCAACATTACGATGTATGGGTATTCTGCTCGCTGCAACATTATTCTCCTGGGGCGTCGTAGTAGAAATAAATACTCGGTATGTACAATTTTTCTCTTCTTTAATTTGAAATCAAACTGCTTCTCCACCAAACATTACAACTTTATAACATGCGTAAACTATTTACCACAACGACACAGTGACATAGATTTCAAAGCACATAACGATCTCCAAAACTCGAACTCCCCCACGCAAGGCGGTGAGCGAAATATATAACATCGACAATAATGACATTACATTACGCATTGTTCATAACAATTGAATATACTAATTTACAATTACCAAACACAAAAAGAAAACATTTCATGTACACAAAAATAATCACAATATAAAATGGAAACTATACATACAATAATTTTAGATGGCACATAACTTTTTAAGTCGTAATTTCGGTTCTTTGTGTATGACAACAAAGTGCGATGTTAAATGTCAATTAGTTAGTGAGTACATCATACATGTTCCTAACATACATTGAACTATCAAATATATTGGAAATTCTCAAACTAGATTCTAAATCTCACGTCAGTCCATGTATACAACGAATCATAATATTTAAATCTCGATTATTACATTAATTAACACATTTAACTGGTCAACACAACTTGTTTATGAGCCTAACATATATACAATGCAATTAATTTTAATGTCTTTATGTAGATACAAAAGTTTTTACCATTAGTCTATTTATTGAAATAACATACAATGACAAAACTATTGTTTATAGAACTGTCTGGAAACGTCTTATACAAATCTCTTAATTAATGAAATCTATCACTTGTTCTAATCACAGTATTACCGAGACACTGTCCTACACTGATTCCTAGGCTGGTTATTTCGTCTGTAACTAAGTTCACACGCAACATATATCACTATTGAACCACACGATTCCGGGTCCGACGCAGACGGTATCGTACTATAACATTGAGATGAGGGGGCCAGCAGTATCATTACAACAGACAAATGGAACATAAGAAATAATTTTAATTCCTTGTCATCCATTTTCTTGCCATAGACTCACGCGTTTTTCCAGTATCTGACAGTAGATTAAGGCAGTATCAGGCTGCTTGCCACATTCATTTACGTTGTTGCCTGAATAGCTAAAAATCCGGCGTTGCCTGGGTATTTATTCCATACTCTCTCGCAATTCCTCTCTCCAGTGCCCCCCCCCCCCCCGCTCTCTCTCTCTCTCTCTCTCTCTCTCTCTCTCTCTCTCTCTCTCTCTCTCTCTCTCTCCCACTGTACAACGCGTGGATTGATGTTTGTTGTTCACGTCTGTGTAAGCGGGCGTTTGCGCCTTGGAGACAGCGTCGACAGAGACTGTCGCGTGTTGTCAGAGTAGCGCGGAGTGCATTAGCTCAGAGCGGAGGAAGCCGTCCGGCACACCTGCCCGGCGCATCCTGCCAGGCCGGCGACCCAGGATGTCCAGCCCAGCGAGCACCACCTGCGGGCCTCTACACTCACAGCTTCTGCCGGCCACGCGCACAGTCACCAACCAAAGTTAGTTACTGCGACGTCACACTGCAGAACGCCGAATCACATGTCAGCTACAGTGGGTAAAAAAAGCAGCCCTCGGTCGCAAATAGAAAACCATAGCAGTTAATAATGAATACGATCCTGCCATAGTTGACAACATCCGTAAAAAGAATACTGCTAAAAGAGTTACAACACTTGGCACTCCTATTGAATCTGACCAAAAGAAAAAATATTCCTCCATTCCACTTCTGGGGCCCATTTCCAATCAGATTCAACGACTTCTTGCCGCGGTGGAGTAGCCGAGCGGTCTAAAGCGTCTCGCTGCAGAGCGCGCGGTTGTTCGCCATGGAGGTTCGAGTCCTCCCTGGTGTGTGTGTGTGTGTGTGTGTGTGTGTGTGTGTGTGTGTGTGTGTGTGTGTGTGTGTGTGTGTGAGAGGTTACCTAGGTTTAGGTAGTTTGTAAGCTACGGATTGATGACCACGTAGTTTGGTCCGATAGATTTACAAACATTTGAATATTTGATCATACAATGTAAGCTTTCATGGCCGGCGTCAAATTAATTTAAAACTTCCGGACTCATAAGCCGTGGTCGATTTATAAAACGTTCCCATAACGTTTCATCTTCGGCTGCGGAAGACATCTTCAGAGGTAGAGTGACGAACTGCGATGACAACTTGAGGGAGCGCCGTATATATAGGCAATGTAGAGGGCACCACAAGACATCACGTGACGTCGGCTACGACACTATCTCTGGTATTGCCAACATTCTTTGGCAGAGAAGAATGGATTGTCATACCGCTGGTGAAAAG
This sequence comes from Locusta migratoria, assembly GCA_026315105.1. Lineage (NCBI taxonomy): Eukaryota > Metazoa > Arthropoda > Insecta > Orthoptera > Acrididae > Locusta > Locusta migratoria. The sequence goes on from CM048747.1 coordinate 48,657,621, forward strand.
CAGAAGTCCAAATTCTGTGTAATTTAACAGCTTCCTCTTTCCTGTTAAAATTATTGCGATGTATATAGATCTCGAGTGCTTCTCTATATGGACGTGCATGATAGTGCGAAGTTTTTGAGATGACACTAGACTCATTAAATTTAATTTCATGGTTGCCTTCTTGGTATACATGTTCCGCTACGGCCGATTTCTCAGTGTGCCCCAGGCGGCAATTGCTTTTATGTTCGACCAGACGAGTATTGACGCTTCTTTTCGTAGTTCCAATGTAGACTGAACCACAGTTGCAAGAAATTTTATATACACCTGGTGTATTCAACGGATGTCTTACATCTTTAGCAGATCTTAAATATTCTTTTATCTTCCTCGTGGGTCTGAAAATGGTTTCTACCCCCATACTTGTCCAGCACTTTTCCAATACGGTCTGTAGCCTTATTTATGAACGGAAGAAAAACTTTCCCCTTGGGCGGTTGTTTCTTGTTGACATTTACTTTCTCCCTGGGACGAAGGGCTCTGTCTATTTCTTTGGTAGAATAGCCGTTCTTCTGGAAGGTGGATCGTAAATGCTCAATCTCATCTTTTAAATAAGTAGGTTCACAAATTTTATGCGCCCTGTCAACCAATGTTTTAACCACACCTCTTTTCTGTCTGGGATGGTGGTTGGAGCCTTTATGCAGGTAACGATCCGTATGAGTAGCCTTCCTGTAGACCTTGTGGCCCAACGTCCCGTCCACGTGCTTTATTACAGACACATCGAGAAAATTCAGCTGCCCGTTGCTCTCTGTTTCCATCGTAAATTGTATTCTGGAGCTGATACCATTGATATGCGTTAAGAAGGCATTTAAATCATCTGCACCGTGTGTCCATAGAACAAAAGTGTCATCGACATATCGATACCACCTAGCTGGCTTTTTATTACCTGTCTGCAACGCCTGCTGTTCGAAAGACTCCATAAATAGATTGGCCACCGCTGGACTCAGTGGGCTGCCCATAGCCACTCCGTCAATTTGTTCATTGAACTCGTTATTGTACTAAAAGTAGGTAGTGGCGGGGCAGTGACATAGTATCATTGTTTAGACACTGCAATACCAGAGATAGTGTCGTAGCCGACGTCACGTGATGTATTGTGGTGCCCTCTACATTGCCTATATATACGGCGCTCCCTCAAGTTCTCATCGCATTTCGCCACTCTACCTCTGAAGACGTCTTCCGCAGCCGAAGATGTAACGTTAGGGGAAAGTTTTATAAATCGACCACGGCATATGAGCCCGGAAGTTTTAAATGAATTTGAATATTTTTCAACGACTTCTTCGTAATAAGTATAACTGCAACGTTGCCTTCTCGACCAACATTAATTTGAAGAAAAATTCCATTCATAATTTAAAATCAACCTGTTCTCCCTTAGATAATTACGGCGTTTACGAAATCGTTTGTGATACTTGTTCTTCCTACTACATAGTTCCAACGGGACGTGCTTTTAAAATCAGGTTTAAAGAACATCTTTCTCAAAAGAATGGCAGTAACCCCCAGAATTCGTCTTTTGCTGACCATCTTCTCATCACAGGTCACGCACCTAAAAACATTCATGACCTAAATATTTTGCATACCGTAAAGAAAGGCCACAGATTAGACGTGCTCGTGGAATTGCAAATATTTAAACATTTTTCCGTAAGGACGGGCTTATTTTAAATGAACTGTTAACAACTCTGTAATAGAAGTTTTTTAATGGTATTAAGCCGCTACTCGGTCTTTGATGTAGTACTTTATGCAGTGTCCGAAATATTTCTTCTGACTCGATTCAAAGCATTTGTATTTCAAAAGCTAATTTTTAACTATTGTGCTTATTAAAACTTTGTTACTCGTTTATTCTCTCTACTACTATTGTATTGCCAAACTTACGCCTCAGCCATCATGTTAAAGCATTTTATAGCAATTGGTTTTTCAATACTGTTTTTCTCTGTACAGAGCCTAGTTGTAATTTCGGCTACTAGATGGCACTACTGAGGTGACGTTTTCCTGTTCAAAACACGCCAGTCTGATGCGTCCGTGCAGGCGTGTAGCCCGTAGTGGCTAGCATTTTCTCAAAATTTCTTTTTAAACATTGTGACGTAAGCTTTACAGCTGAGTAGTATATTTTATTATGTGACTTGTTTTATTTTATGATTTTTGATGAAGGCAATCTTAGTCATTGCCGAAATCAGGTTAAACAATTTTTAATTTGCGATCGAGGGCTGCTTTTTTATCCATTGACGTTGTTAACGGTCGCTGACAATAGCAGTTATGTTCAAAATTGTACATTTCAGCTACATGTTGACTAGGAAGACGGTGCTCAGTCCTAGCACCACAATACTACTAGGTCCATTGTAATTCTTAAAAACGTATTGCAGGAGGAAGACACTTGCTTCGTTTTCCAGATCGAGGTCAGAATTTTCGGTCGCCTAAACACAATATTTGCTTCCCTGGTCATTTAGAGCAGTGTTTTAAACCTGTGTTTACAGGGGGGGGGGGGGGTCGTGAAGTCTTGCTCGGGGATCGTCGAACTGGAGGAAGTACTTGCACTGTAAACAGAGGATCAGTAATACAAAAACGTATGCCTAAGTGAACATAATTTAACATTAAATTTACGGATTTCTTTGTGTAATATTCATTATGAATTCAATAGATCATAGCTTCTTTTACAATACAATGTGTTAATGATGAATATGCACAAAGTCTGAAAAATGTTTTCAGGAAAAGAATTTGATAAAATGTTTAAATGTTTGTTAAGCTTATAGGACTTTACTGTGGGGTCATCAGTCCCTAAACTTACAATCTACTTATAAACTAACTTACACTACAGACAGCACAAACAGCCATGCCCGAGGGAGGAACCGAACCCCAGAGGGGGAACCGCCTCGCGTATCTGAGCATACCACCTCAATTCGCTCGGCCACTCCGTCGCGGCAAATTTGATACCGTAAGTATTAAAGAGGATGTGGGTTGTCGTTCTTATGAGGAGATGAAAAGGCTTGCTCAGGATAGAGTAGGGTGGAGAGCTGCATCAAATCAGTCTCCGGTCTGAAGACCATAACAACAAGTAATTCTGAAAAATTCGAAAAAGATGTATTTCTTAACAAATTGTCTATACATAGACTTTTGTTAATGAATATAAGACGGATCCCAGTCTTAACTGAACCGCGAAATACTCATAAACAAAATATGTTTCTGTCGAAAGTCACGTAAAAATAATTCCGAGAATTCCATATAAAACTTCTTCCAATAATTTAAAAGAAAGCTGAAGCAAAAGAAAGAAGGTAAAATTTGTTTCTTTTGAGATAACTTCGTTTTGTTTGAAAGGGCGTCGCCAGAGTACTTGTAAGGGGGGTCGCATGTTCCAAAGGTTAAAAAACACTGATTTAGAGCATATCCACAGTCTCCACCGATCACGTTATAGACGGGGCATTGAGCTCTGGCCACTTAGAATCATATTTATACTATCTGAAATTATGAGAATTTTAACAAATTTAACACTAGCAGCCGATACAACATTAATTTCATACTTCTAAAAATACGAATACTACTTACATTCTCACAACAATCCTCCTAACAGAGTGTAATATACTTACTTTTCTGTTCCACTCTCACGTAGAACGAATTCTTCTATTCCTCTGTACGAGCCCTAATCTCTCTGATCGTATCTTTGTGGTCTTTACGTGAAATGTATGTTGGCTGACAAAGTGTGGGGCTAGGCAAGCCCAGAAGTAAAAGTGCTATGCACTCAAACGAAAAACAAAGCTGCTCAACAGGAATGTGAGTGTGTAAAACAGACACCTCTATAAACAGTCTGCGTCTCAGCTCACCTTACATAGCCTGATGGTGGTGGTGGTGGTGGTGGTGGTGGTGGTGATGCAGAGCATCGAAACATGTTGCTATTAAATATTTTTTAACATTTAAATCATAGTTGTGACTGGTAGCGGATATTTCAAGCAACCTTTTATTTAGATACTGTCACGGTCGACTCAAAGCATGGCTTTAAAATGGTTGCAATTGTTCTGTTGTTCCTTGAGTAGGCGTTCGCAGCCACGAAGCATGTTTCTCGCCCACGTTGGACGCTGTTACTAACACACCACAATGGCAGTTTGAGGGTCACGGAAACTATTCAGTCGTAATATTTTTCCAATACCATGAACTCTGTTTTACAACAGGTAAATTATAGCCTTCCTAAGCAAGTGAGAAATAGTACCAGTACCACCACCACCACCACCACCACCACCACCACCAACTACTACTACCACTACTACTACTACTGAAGTAGTGCTTCCCATCCTCAGGAAATATGGATTAGTCGGGTCTGTCACTAGTTAAACACCCCCCCCCCCTTCCAGGCCGATGTGGTTCCTCTCAGATGGTACGACTATGTATAGTGTTGAGCCTCGAAGGCAACACTACAACGGTTCATGGGGGGGAGAGTGGTTTCTGTCAGAACCACCCGTAAAAAGACATTACAAAGTACAGGAAGTACCTTTGCCTACTACACAACTGGCTTGCAGCATCTTGTTATCTTGTTTCCCAGTTGATCCGAGATTAGTCCTGTGGCAACGCAATAATTTCCTTTCCGCCGTCTCCCCTACTCAGTGCGCTCACATAAGACAATTTCGAACATTTTCGGTTCGTAGTGTGAGATTAGCGTAGTTTTGCGAGACCCTGTCCAGAACGACGAGTCAGGGAAAGTTGTACGTGTTCCGTCCCAGCTACTGCCTAATGCTAGTGTAAGTAGTCTTCAAGGCATCCGCTTTTTTACGCTTGGCACACTCAGAGAAAGTCAGGAGTTCTTTGTAAAAGCAGTCAAAGCATACAGTTTGTAAAGATAGCGTGGGGATCAAGTCCAGAGATTTCACGGTTCCACGCGTTCTCATGGTAGCAGGCGTTTGGCGCGTATGTATATTGCATTGTTACTTGTTAGTTAAAGGTGCTGCTTGCTACCAGTGTTTTCGCAGAGTATATTTTCAGAAGGTATTGGGAGAACAAATTCCTTAATGAGACAAAGTCTTAAAAGTTCTAAGCCGTCGTGGTAAGCTGCGATAACTAATTTAGAATTACAAAAAGGCCAATCTATATTCAGACTACTCAAAACCTATCTGGCTTTTGACACTGTACCCCACAAGCGGCTTCTTATGAAATTGCGTGCTTATGGAATATCTCCCCAATTGTGCGGTTGGATTCACGATTTCCTATTAGAAAGAACACAGTTCGTTGTAATTGACGGTAAGTCATCGAGTAAAACAAAAGTGATATCTGGCGTTCCACAGGGAAGCGTTATAGGTCCCCTACTCTTCCTCGTGTTTATAAACGATTTAGGAGACAATCTGAATAGCTCCCTTAGACTGTTCGCGGATGATGCTCTCGTTTATCGGTTAGTGAAGTCAACAGAGGTTCAAAAGCAACTGCAAAGCTATTTAGACAAAATTTCTACTTGGTGCGAAAATTGGCAATTGACACTAAATAAAGAAAAGTGTGAAGTAATACACATGACCACTAAAAGAAATCCGCTGAACTTCAATTACGCGATAAATCAGTCAAACCTTAAGGTCGTAGATTCTACCAAATACCTAGGAGTTACAATTACGAACAACTTTGACTGGAGGGAACACACAGAAAATATTGTGGGGAAGGCGAACCAAAGGTTACGTTTCATCGGCAGGACGCTTCGAAGACGCACCAGCTCCACCAAAGAGACTGGCTACATCACACTTGTGCGTCCTCTCTTGGAGTACTGTTGCCCCTTGTGGGACCCTCACCAGGTGGGACTGACGGAAGACATTGAGAAGGTTCAGAGAAGGGCGGCTCGTTTTGTTCTATCACGTTACAGGGGGGGGGGGGGGGGGAAGCGTCACGGAAATGTTGCACGAATTGGTGTGGAAATCATTAAAAGAAAGACGTTATTCATTGCGGCGTGATCTGTTTGCGAAGTTTCAATCATCGACTTTTAGTTCTGAATGTGAAAATATTTTGCTAGCACCCACCTACTTAGGGAGACATGACCATCCCAATAAAATAGGAGAAATAAGATCGAAAACGGAACGATATTCTTTCTTCCCGCGCGCTATTAGAGAATGGAACGGTAGAGAAAAGTTATGAAAGTGGTTAATAAACCCTGTGCCAGGCACTTGAATGTGATTTGCAGAGTATCGATGTAGATGCTCCAGATGTAGATTATCGACAAGCTGATTAGCGTGCAGAAGAATTCCAACTCTGCGTTTACAGAAGTACGTTACAGTCAGCTGCTATGTTCTGTTTAAGTGTGTGTGTTACACCGGCTGTTAGTCACCTGTCCTTTTAAGACTGGGAACATTTCGGATGTTTCAGGGCACTGAAATAAATTCCACGGCAAATATCTTATATCTAGGCACGCTTCCCTTTATGGCCAAATTATGAACTCATAGCACACTACGATGGTAATTCACCCTGCCCATTAGTTCCTCTTGATCAGAGCCTATACTGGTTTCCCGCAGGGGATCGAGCATATGAATGCGTCCATATTGAAACTGTCAATTTTCTGTTGGGGGGGGGGATATGTTCTTTTCGGACATGTCCGATATGTACAATATGCCAACAGGCCATAGGCAATTTCAATGCGGACGCATTAATACGCTCGATCCCTTGTGGGAATCCAGTATAGGCTCTGATCAAGAGGAACTAATGGGCAGGTTGCATTACCATCGTAGTGTGCTTTGAGTTGAGGCTTAAAGTTGGAAGGGAAGCGTGCCTGGATAGACTAATCGCTTAACGACCCCTTGGCCCGAAGTGAGAATCCGCGTTCGAATCCCGGTCGAACACAAATTTTCAACTGCCGCTGAATTTATTTCAATACCTGAAACAGTCGAAATGTTTCAGTATTTCGAAATTGTAAAATTACGGCCGTTAATGTCAACCAATAGTGTCTTTCTTTCCCAGGATATATCCGTAAAGAACAGACACTAAATCAATAATTGAAAGCATTCATCATCTGTTTTGACGCCATCACACAACTCTTTCACAATGATTACTGTACTTCACACACCAATTTGTGCACAACTTGCTGCCATCTGAGAAACAAGGGATACTGCGCAAACTTTTATTTTTGACAATGTACATACACAGCTATTGTGTTTAACGATGCTTCCTAGCAGCAGATAAGTTTTCTGAACTTGATAATGGGATAATGTCGTCCCGAAACATGTCGTGTTGACATATATATTTTATGATTGACGACTGGTGCGTGAAGTTATTCCACTAAATCTGTTAACAATACAGGGAACAGAAAAATGACCAAACTCACGCAAGAGACGCACATGGACAAAATCTGCGGAAATAGCCGCACATTACACTGCACTGCTAGGCGGTGAACTGATTCTTACTTGCCCCGTCCGGCAGTGACGGTGTGCCTTCGCGAAGAGCCATCTGCTGCCAACACGAGCGCCGCTTGCTTGTCAGTTTCCAGACGGACTACTGGAAACACGCAGCCACGGCGATTCACATCCTGAAATTGCCAACAGTTCCGTGTTGAAGAATAATTACAGAACGGCAGCGCCGTAATAATTGTAGACGATGGACAACAGTCGGTCGCAAAAATAGTGTTCGCTTACTGTGACCATTTTCAATGCTTGAAACGCAGTTACAAACATACAAATCTGTTCAATCTTCATGTTGTAAGAGTACACGAATAATCTTCAAACATGAAGACCGGAATTTTTTTATGACTTAAACTACATTTCCATTACAAAAATTGCTTTTAAAAGGCTTATGTGCTCCAGTTATGGTGAAGATCCAGATGCTGGTGAAATTTTTATTCCTCCTACATGTTTCGGGCGATGCCTATCAGAGTATCTACATAAAATACAAATTTTAAAAAAAGTGTTGATCATGTTTTTTAATATAAAAGTAAAACAGGATTATCCAAGCTTATGACATCTGGTCACAAATGAAATACAAAAACGGGGCGTTATAGTAAATGTGTAGCAGTTTACGACTGAACATAAAGTATAGCGTGGGTCGTTAAACGTGACAGACTGTCTACGTATGCAACAACTGCGTCAAAGATGAGCAGGAAAGAAACTGCGCCAGAGGGCAGCACCATACGCTCTAGTTACCATTAGTCCAGTAAATAAGATTATAAAAGAAAAACATAGAAATATATTGTACAATGACAAGTTAATACAATATTGTAAAAAAAAAAAAAAATTGTATGACATGCAAAATGAAAATGTATCCAGGCGAATAAACGATAGAAACACAATGTATTCACTAGAATGTCATTAAAAATTCTGAAAACCATTTACGGCTTACTGTGACCTGTTCATTTATTACCAGATCCGGTTCCTTTGGAAAAGGAACATGTACTTCAACGTCTTCTAATATGTGCAAAACAGTAACCTTGTTAGCGAAACGTAGAACAGACATACTGTCGTCAATAGTTGTTAAATAGTGTTGGTATTCCCGGAAATGTTCATCCAATTACTAGTGTATCCATGTTCAAGGTACCTAATACGAAATTCCATCCTGGACTTTCCAATGTGGAATTATTAGCAAGAACCACAGAGAATCTTGTATACTCCAGTTCTACAAAAAAAAATCAGGGATTGACTCCATTTTCTGTCGTAGTACCTGTCTCATCTTATTATTAGTACGGAAGCCTTACGAAATGCATTCGCCATGTTATCTGATACTGCACCAAAATAGTTAGTAGAATGTATCTTATTGTTTCTCCGTGTATTACTGGCTCTTTTCTAACCTCTCCTAAAATATTTTCCCCAATTTTCCTTATTAACTTTTCTGTGAATCCGTTAGCTAACCCTATTTTCATGATAATCTTAGTTTCTTTTTCGATAACGCCCTCGAGTTAGTCAATTTTGACAGTCTGTGAAACATAGAACTGTAGAAAGCAAGTTTTTGTGTTTATGGGTGACAAGTCATTCGAGATTATTATGTCTGTGGCGATTGGTTTACGAAAGACCGAGATAGGTGGCGCATTAGTAACACACTGGACTCGCATTCGAGTGGATGGTGGCCATCCAGATTTAGGTTTTCCGTGATTTGCCTAAATCACTCCAGGCAAAGGCCGGGACGGTTCCTTTTAAAGGGCACGGCCGATTTCCTTCCCCATCCTTACCCAAACATCTGAGCGTAAGCTCCGCCTCTAATGACCACGCTGTAGACGGGGCGTTAAACAATCTTCCTGCTGATTTCCAAGTTCTGTCTTGTTCTTGCAATCTGGAAGTCGAAAAAATTAAGGACGCCCCCACTTCTACTTCAGTTGTAAATTTCATTAAAATTTTTTTGCAGACAATTAAGTCGTGTGGCATGAAAAGGCTGGGAGACCCCCGATGCGCAGGTTCAGTCGCCTAATTGGAAAGGTTTTCCCTATCCTTCCCGCACGCACCTTTCCTACGTGAAGTGTGAGTACTGTTTACTGAAGTGTCTATCGTATGTTAAGTGTAGGTGACTAAAATGGGTGCATGTGTAGTATAGTATAGTGTCGTGTTCGTGTTGGGTATGATGGGAGAAGGGAGAGGATGAAACGCGGTGCCGGCACACAGCCTACACCTCTCGAAAAGCACCAAGCCGCGGTGGAGTAGCCGAGCGGTCTAAAGCGTCTCGCCGCGGAGCGCGCGGTTCCTCGTCGTGGAGGTTCGAGTCCTCCCTAGGGCATGTGTGTGTGTGTGTGTGTGTGTGTGTGTGTGTGTGTGTGTGTGTGTGTGTGTGTGTGTTGTCCGCAGGTTAGCTTACCTAAGTTTAAGTAGTTTGTAAGCTACGGACTGATGACCACGCAGTTTGGTCCGATAGATTTACAAACATTTGAACATTTTGAAAAGCACCAAGGGGGCTGCCGAGCTTGACGTTCCAATCCGACGGTCGGATCAACAGTGCCCCACGAGACACTGCAAAGTTTGGCGATCAGGACTTCGCCCTACCACCTCTCATGCCCTCTCTGCCGAAAGGCAAAGGGAACATCTTCAACAGCAGGTGACGTACCCGGACGGATACCCATCCAAGCACTGGCCACGGCCGACTGTACTTAACTTGGGTGATCTGGCAAGAACCGGTGTATCCACCACGGCACGACCGTTGACATGCAGTTATTGAATGCGTTAAGCAGCTCTAGTACGTCACTCTTATCTACTGCTACAGCCATAAAAATGCAGTCGACATACTTACGATATAAAATTTCCCCCGTTATAGCGGCGTTAGAACTAAAGAATTGACATTCCAGTTGATTGATAAAAATTTAAAAATTTCTGAAAGTATACCCGATAGTCTTGAACCCATGGCAAGGCCTTCTTTTTGATAATACAGACTCTGATTAAACAGAAAATAATGGAAGGAAAGAGATAATTTAACCAGCTCTAAAAGTTCACAAGCATACTCCGGTGCAGTAATTTTATGAACTTTGGTAATGTTTCTTATATTGGTGTATGTAGTTGTGTAAATAAAAGGAGTTATGCATTTGCAGGCAGATTCACGCCTCGCAGAACTTGTAACATCTCATAACTGTTTTTAATACTATGTGAATAACTCACTTATTTTAGCCTGACAAAAGCTGTTCAGCTAGAAGTTTGGACTTCTGCAGCGTTTCACTCTGTTTAAATTTTGCCAATTATAACGCCATCTATCATGAAATGAAAAATGTATCATACGTATTTTCTTCACGGAAAAAATATAGGGGTTCCTATTCAAGATTTCAAAGTCACCCCCCTCACGACCTTTGTGTTGATGGATGTCTTGAAGATCTAAAACTGAAGGGAAAAAGAAAAATGAAATGATCGTATGGCATTTTTGACCGGGAGATCCCGTGTGGGGTTGTTCTGCCGCATAGCGCAAGTCTTTTTAATTGGTGCCACTTCAGCGACTTGCATGATGATGATGATGATGATGATGATGATGATGATGATGATGATGATGATGAAAAGGATAACACAGAACACTCAGTCCCTTGCCGCGAATCGAACCCGGGCCCCCTGTGTGGTCAGCGACACTGCCGTCTAAGCTGCGGGAGCGGACGTCTTGGACGTGAAAAACGTTTGTCAACTGTTTTTAATCCAATGTGTATTTTTCCTAATATTCCGAGAAATAATTGTAAATGACTCACCGTATATATTCTTCCTTATTTAATTTTAGAAACTTGCCTTCACCGAAGTAATCATTTAATATGCCAAAGTATGTCTGTTTCTTAGTTTGCCGTAAACATATTGTCCCTGTCATAGTGATAGAGACCATAATTTGTCGTCGTCATTCTACATCAGTACTCTGCAACTCAACATTGAAGTGCATGGTAGTGTGTTCATCGAACCACTTTCATGATCCAGAATGAAACTTTCACTCTGCAGCAGGGTGTGCTCTGATATGAAACTTCCTGGCAGATTAAAATTGTGTGGCGGTACCGGGACTCGAACCTGGGACCTTTGCCTTTCGCGGGCAAGCGCTCTACCACTGAGCTATCGCGACACGACTCACGATGCTGCCTCAACTTTACTTCCGCTAGTACCTCGCCTCCTACTTTCCAAACTTCACAGAAGCTCTCCTGCAGAAGTAAAATTGTGAGGCGGCATCGTGAGTCGTGTCGAGATAGCTCAGTCAGTAGAGCGCTTGCCCGCAAAAGAAAAATCTCCCAGGATCGAGTCTCGGTTCGGGCACACAATTTTAATCTGCAGGAAGTTTCACTTTCATGATATTTTTCTGTAGTTCCACTAATAGCTCGCGGAAAAAAGAAACACCTAAATCTTTGTTTTCGATCTGATGTCTCTTATTAAGATGGTGGGTGCTAACAATATGTTCGCATTACAAAGCGAAATTTGGTGAAAGAAATTTCGCAAATAGATGTCGTCGCATGGAATAACGTCTTTCTTGTAATGATTTACACCCAAATGTTGCGCCGATCCGTGACACCCCCTGCACCGCGATAGTACAAAACGAGCTACCCTTCTCTAAAAGCCTCCGTCAGCTTACTTGGTGGGGATCCCACAATGTGCAACAATATTCCAAAATAGGACGCACATGTGTGGTGTAGGCAGTTTCTTTAGTAGAACTGTTGCACCTTCGAAGTGTTCTGCCAGCGAAACGTAGTCTTTGGTTCGCTTTCTCTACAATATTTTCTTTGTATTCTTTGCAGTTTAAGTTGTTCTTAATTCTTACTTCTAGGGATTTTGTTGATTTTGCGGCCTGTAATTTTGACTGATTTATCGTGTAAATGAAGTTTAACTCGCATCTTTTAGTGGTCATATGGATGACTTCATACTTCTCAGTATTAAAAGTCAATTCCCAATTTTTGTACCCTGCAGATATCTAATTTATATTGTACTAGCTTAAACCCGCAGCTCCGCTCGCGAGTTGGTTGATTATGATAGATAACTTAAGCTATCTTTCAGTAGTGTGCTACAGAATGAGATTGGTTTTGAAGGATGAAATGGAAATACAATACCTTCTTTAGAAACAAACATTTTTAATCAACATTCAAATAAAAAATGAAATTATGTGAAGTGTTTAATGATTTACAATAGCACTCATTTCGAAGAATCCAATCACGAAATTCAACAATAATGATTGTAATAATATCACAGATCGGTCACTTGATGTAACGCGCGAAAAGTCGATTTTTTTAAAGAAATGTATTAAAAGAAATTTCTTTTTTACTGCTTTATTTATTCTTAAATTTCCTTATTCGTATGCTTATCCTTACAGAAAAAGACCAAAGACCATAGACCAAAGATATGGTCTGTGGCATCACGTTTCGCTGTATGTAACCTTCTTGCTATATAGTCGCAAACGTCATCGCTGGGCTTCAGTCCGAATTTTTTTTAATAATTTGACGACTTCCACCCCCTTACAGCTATCGGCATGGAACTGCTATGGTGTCATCTGGAAAATTCGGACAACAATTACACACAGAGCATTCGTTTGCGTTCTGTAGTTTTCGCTGCAGAGCGAAATATTCTCTCTCTCTCTCTCTCTCTCTCTCTCTCTCTCTCTCTCTCTCTCTCTCTCTCTCTCTCTCTCTATCTACATCCTTAACTTTCCATCCTAATATACTCCAACCCTTTATCATTATCAACCCTGAAGCAACAATGCAAGCAATAAAACCATTTTCAAAGAGTAAATGTAATTTTCAGAGAGTAATTATTGTTCCGCATTTCGCGTTATATTCCTCAAATTACTAAATATCTATCAGATCGCTATAAAACCGTGCCTAAAACCTTCCTCAGGTATAAATTAGTAACTGTACAAATATTTAAGTCTCTGCATCTTGTCGTTCGGACGTGATAAGTGTACACCGAATAGACATTCACATTAATATATATAGATAAATAGCTATCCGATCGCCATAAAACCGTGCCTAAAGCATTCCCCGGGTAGACATTGGTAACTGTACAAATTTTTAGCTCTTTATGTCTTGCGGTTCAGACGTGATAAACGTACACCGAACAGACATTCACATTTATAGATACAGTTTTACTTCTGATCTTCTAGTAAGTTTACTAACCGATAAGTGACAGCATCATCCGCGAACAGTCTAACGCAGCTACTCAGGTTGTTGTTGTTGTTGTTGTTGTTGTGGCTGGACTCCCGCGCCTTTGTTCCGGCGGCAGCGCCGTGTGGCAAGGCTGGGGTTCTCTTCTCGCTCCGCTGCCCCGCGCCAGACTTTCACACGCTGGAGGCGAGGCGAGGGAGAGCGCGTGGCCGACGAGCCGTTTAGTCTCACCCCCGACGACGCGACGGACGAAATCATTAGGCGCCCTGCCGTTGCCACATACAGCGTAGACCGCAGGCCGAGGCACCAAGCTTCACTAGAAAAGCCCTAGCGGTAACGTCCGATACTCACGAGAGACCGGAAACTTTGCGGACTCACTCTGATCTCTGGCCGCTTAAAGGAGAGTAGCAGAATAATAGACACTAATCACATTTATTCCATTATTAAACATGTGAATAATTTCAACTTTTCTGTTTTAGATGGTGTAAAATTAGTTAAGAAATTCTCATCACAAATATTTTTATTTCCATTTTCAAGATTGTACGTGCACCCAGGAAAGTTACAGAAGTTGTGATGTGCTCGCATTCAAATCTTAGACTCCGGATGTAAAAGGCTGTAGATTTCATTCTCCTGTTGTGGAATCTTTTGGTTGGTATCACGCTTATAGCAAGCAGATATGTTTACAGTGACGTTGTTGATCTGAACCCTTTCGATCCCAATGATCCCATATGGTATTGACATCTATATCTGTTACTCTAGGCGCAACCATTTGACCAAAGATTATAAAGAATATAGCAGGACTTGGCTACCATTAGTCCGAGGAAACAGAAGCATTAGGCTACAACGAATTGACAAAACACGTCTTGTTTCTTAATATGTAAGTTAGTGTAAGAACAGCAAGACTTTCAAAATATTATATCAATGTAAATGAGACAACATAATTTGAAAATTTTATTAATAAATTATTGTAAAATGTCTAAATTAGTAGTAAGCAGTTTCAAAATGGTGTCAGGTACGGTAAAGGAAACATATCCTGACTACTGATGCCATATGAAGTCATCCCAAACTTCCCTAAAAAAATTATATATCGAAAATTCAAAAAATACACATTATTCCAATCATTAAGAATAGAAATATGCAAAGAAATACTTGCCTTCACATATTAATAAAATTTGGGCTTGAAAGGGGGAAATGTCGTGAGCCCAGAGTTTCATTTGTCTCTCGTTCGGAGTTGTTCTTCGTGTCACTTCTCGTGCTGGATGTAATTGTAACTTTTTGGACATCGTCTGGACACTTATTTTGTGCAACTGTTTCTGCTTAATCACCTATTGACACTTCGAAGTCCTATTGTTCGTCCAATGGCCCTCAGGCATGTTGCAAATGTAAAAAAGTCTGATACTGTAATTTCAGATCGCCATGAAATTCTATTCCAGTCGCTCTTATCGATAAATTTAAAACAATATACAGAGACCTGGGGCAAAAAAATGTTCAAATGTTTGTATTGTTCATGGGACTTAACTACGGGGTCATCAGTCCCTAAACTTACAAACTACTTATGAACTACTTACGAACTAGGACGGCACAAATATCCATGCTCGAGGGGGGATTCGAACCCCCGACCAGACCTGGGACATCCCGGCCATATATTTAATTGTAACCAGAAACAAAATGAGTCATTAAACTACTTCGTATGGACTCATGATGTGCCAATAAGGCCGGCCGCGGTGGCCGAGGAGACTGAGGCGCTCCAGTCACGGTCTGCACGGCCAATACGGTCGAGGGTTCGAATCCCCCCTCGGGCATGGATATTTGTGCCGTCCTTAGTTGTAAGTAGTTCATAAGTAGTTTGTAAGTTTAGGGACTGATGGCCTCGTAGTTAAGTCCTATAGACTATACAAACATTTTGTGCCAATAAGGTGTTTGTTGGAATAAAAACTTTGTAAGAGGGTTCAGTGATGACTTTATTTCATTCAGTTTTATCAGGTTACATGAAAGATTATGGTGTAGTTTTCTTGGAGTTAACACCATCGCACCTTGTAGACAAAGTGTGAGTAAGTGAAATTCAGCATGCAGCTGACGTAACACAAATAAAGCAAGGGCAGCGAGGAGAAAATAAGGCTTGTATGTTAAGAAGAGCCGGCCGCGGAGGCCGAGGGGACGGCGGCGCTCCATTCACGGTCTGCACGGCCACTACGGTCGGGGGTTCGAATCCCCCCTCGGGCATGGATATTTGTGCCGTCCTTAGTGTTAGCTAGTTCATAAGTAGTTTGTAAGTTTAGGGACCGATGACCCCGTAGTTAAGTTCCATAAGCTATACAAACATTAAACATGTTAAGAAGACGAAGAACACGAACCAGCCATTCATTGCAAGTTGGGCACTTTCGATAATAAAATGAGAAAATTTATGAATTTACGTAATATTCCACATCAATATCATTTTCTAACATTTGACTTTTTTGTTATATCGATCGTTATCTTGGAGCTGATTGAACCAATTACATTCAAATTTTCAGAAATGGTATAAGGCTAGAGTTCTGAGCGGATGCGGATATCCGCAGTATTTCTTACTTTGCGGATAAAATCGTGAGCGACGCGGATATCCGCGTGTTATATACGAACAAAGAGCGAGGTATCTGTCCAATGTCTGTCGAAATGTTATATGAAAACTTCAAAGTTTGTGCTCATAAAATAGTTAAAAGGGGCTACTGAACTAAATTCATGAAAAGAACTTTCTCCGAAACAGCTATATTTATATGATAATTTTGTTAAATTAAACGAACGTAAGGGTGAAAATGTATAAATAGTACACCAACGAAGAAAATGATGATAGATTATACATCTATGAGCTAACATTGCTTGCCGAAAACTGCTGTCAAGATTACAAAGTTCTCGGCGTAACATCTGCAAAGAAAAAGACAAATTTAACAAATTTGAAAAGGAGGAGATAGGGCGTTTTGACTGCTTCAGCAGTTGCGTATTCAGATACTGGCTGGAACTCTAAAATACTCCGGTATTCCCGTGGAGTGTTGTGCTCTGTAATTGGTAATAGAAGTCGCGGTTAGTCTTCTAGGTGTAATTAATTTTGTGAAGAACTGTTGGGTGCTGCGGAGCCACAAATGGATGCACGTGATCATACAGCAAGTTAGTCCTTGATACAATCAAGGCTTGATTACGGGAGCCAGGTATATAACTCGGCAGCACCATCCGCCTTGAGGAGCCTTGATCCCATCCACTATAGTGGTATCCGGCTAGCGACTGGGGCTTTCCGCACCAGCCTTGTGCCAAGTCGTCTTGCCGAAGCAGGGATTCCTCCGTTACACTTTCGCCGGCAGCAGCTTCTCACTAGCTATGTTGCTAGAGTCCATGCTACCCCACACCATCCGAATCGCAGGCTTTTGTTTCCGACTGTTACTCCTCCTTGTCCACCATGTCGACCTAGATCAAGTCTTCCAATCGCGATCCGGGTTCGTACACTCTTTTCCTCACTTCATTCCCTACCTCTCCCTGACGCTTTTTCCTGCCCATTCCGTATCCTTCCTTGGTCCGTCCCCGTTTGAAGCTCCACCTGCTATTGTCCTGCGATCCAAAGGCGTTAGTTTCACCAATGACACTACGTTGCAAGTTTCTGGCACTCCTTGCTACTCACCGTGATGCAGAAGTCCTCTACACTGATGGCTCCCTCGTGAGTGGCAGAGCCAGTTACGCTTTTGTTCATAGCGACCACACAGAACAATGGTCACTGCCACCTGGCTGTGGTATTTTTATAGCTGAACTGATCGCCATATCTTGTGCTCTTGATCACCTAAAAACAAGCCGCCGGAAGTCGTATATCGTGTGCATCGACTCCTTTAGTGGCCTACAAGCCATTGAGAAGTATATCTTTTCCCATCGGTTGGTGCAATCCATTCAAAACACTATCGCTTCGCTCGAAAGTCTGGCTGTTCGGTGGACTTTATTTGGACCCCCGGCCACATTGGCATCCCGGGGAACGAGCGTGTCAATCAGCTGGCTAAGCTGGCCACCACCGCTCCTCCCCTGGATATTGGTATCCCAGAACGGGATATATGATTGATTTTGCGCCACAAGGTTTTTGAGGCTTGGAACACACAATGGGCAACACTGAGCACTCCCAACAAGATGCGTGCGATCAAGTCCTCTACGGCGGTCTGGAAGTCGTCTTTCAGGCCTTCCCGTAGGGACTCTGTTCTCCTGCGTCGCTTATGTATTGGCTGTACGTGGTTGATGCATGGCTACCTTTTAAGTCAAGAGGACCCGCCGAATTGCCGTTGTGGAAATTTGACAGTGGTCCACATCCTGCCGGACTGTCCGCTTTTAGCCGCTTTGCGGCAGTGTTTTAATCTACCTACTGCGCCTGCCTTGATTTTAGCTGACAATGCCTCAATGGCTGACAGAGTTTTAGGTTTTATACGCGCAGCTGGATTTTATCGTTCTATTTAGTGGTGGGCTTGTGCCTGGTGTTTCAGGTCCCCACCCCTCACCTATTAATCTGATGTTCCTCTTACTTCTACCCTGTTTTTCACCTCCAGTTTTTAGTATGTGCAGAGTGACTGGCTCATCTTGTATTTGTTTGTGATCAGCCAGCCCCTGTTCCCTGCTCTATTTTAGCTTAGTTCAACACTTGATACTCTCAACGCCACTGAAGAAAACAGGAATAGGAGAGACCAAGTTCATTGGCACTGTGTGCACCTTACGCCTCTCTTCTGGGTGTTGAGCTATATTTTCTTTCTCCTACTTGGATGTCTTGTCTTCGGTAGCAACAGGGGACTGATAAACATGTAGTTTAGTCCCCTCTAAACCCCAAAACAACGACGACGTTTATCTTTCGATCGGCGTATGTCAACATCGGTCACAACATAATCTTCCCGTTATATCTGAAAGCTTCCATGCTGGGAAGCTGCCATCCTGCACGACCTGGTAATGCCCTGCCATTGGGGTCTACCAACACTTTACGCAAATCACCTGTGGAAGCGACTTGTTTTGCCGTTTGGGGCGGTGCTTCTGCGCCTATGATAACCTACGCCTGGGTGAGCCCCGCCGCCTATACTAATACTAAACTCCGTCCGACAGGCCGAGAGAGGCACCAGGGTACCGACCGGCCGCCGTGTCATCCTCTGCCCGAAGCCGTCAACGGATGTGGTATATAGAGGGGGACGTGGTCAGCACTCCCGGCCGTTATGTCAGTTTTCGTGATCGGAGCCGGTACTTCTCAATCAAGCAGCCCCTCACTTGCCCTCACAAGGACTGAGTGCACCCCATTTGCCTACAGCACTTGGAAAACCCGGACGGTAACCCATCCAACTGCAAGCAAAGCCCGACAGTGCTTAACTAACGGGAACCGGTGCATCCACTGTGGCACGGCCGTTGGCGCGACTTTTCTGTACTTTTTAAAATCTGTATGGTCAATAGACACCTCTGACATCAATACAAATAGCTACATTTACATACACTACCCTTCACTGACAGAAACATACACAGCAGAGTAAGGGGCGCCCTTTAATTATTTAAAGCGATTTTGGCATTATTTTCGATTCTCCTCCCCCTTCCTCATGGGGAGATGTCGTGAGGTTTACCTCGACCCCCTCCCCTCACCCAATCTGTCGCGAAATTTTTCTAATTGCTTTTTTAATGAAAATACATTAATCTATACTCGACTACGTTGGACTTTTTAAATTTTTTAAATGCTTAATTCATCTACAACTACATACATACTCCACAATCCACCGTAAGGTGCGTGGCGGAGGGTACACTGAACCACTACTAAGCATTTCCTTTCCTATTCCACTTCCAAATAGAACGAGGAAAAAAGAATGCCTATATGCCTCCCTACGAGTCCTAATTTCTTTTATCTTGTCTTTGTAATCACTACGCGAAATGTAAGTAGGCGGCACTCAGCTTCAAATTCCGCCTCTCTAAATTTTCTCAACAGAAATTCACGAAACGAACGTCGTCTTTCCTCCAGCAATCACCAATTGAGTTGCCGGAGCATTTCCGTGACACTCGCGCATTGGTCGAACCTACCAGTAACAAACCTAGCTGCTCGCCTCTGAACTGCTTCTATGTCTTCCTTCAAACTGATCTGCTGCGGGCCCAAACACTTGAACAATACTCAAGACGTGGTCGTACAAGCGTTTTATACGCGGTCTCCTTTACAGGTGAAGTACATCTTCCCAAAATTCTCCCAATAAACCGAAGTCGGCTGTCCGCCTTACTCACAACTGTCCTAACATGTTCGTTCCATTTCATATCGCCCTGCAATGTTATGCCTAGTTATTTGAACGACGCGATTGCATCAAGAAGCTCACTGCTAATACTGTGTTAGGCTATTGTGCACGAGTTCGCATAATTCCATAATATTGCTGAAGTAATCAATCTTTTTGTCCGCGAGTCTACCGTAACATGCATGTACAAAGCGCCATTTGTTATTACCAAGAAGGTTGGAATACAGGGAGACGACCTTCCGCTAGATAAGTGAAGCCTGCCGCAGCCATATTGCAAAGACTTAGACAAGTGTTCGTATTGTAGAGCTGATGTTTTATGTCACTTAAAACGGGAATAATACGTCCGACGGTTTTTACCGATGTGTACAACGTGTTAAGAGAATGAAAATCACAGTTAACATTAATTTTTCAAATTTCATATCATGAGTACCGGTATTTATTAGTTTTTATTCAAGAAAATATATTGTTTGAAAGTACTTACTTCGCACCGACTGTCAATTCTAAGAGTGTCGACTGAACGCATAGTTTTCGCGGAGAAATATCATTCCACAACTCACCAAGACTGGGAACAGGCTACAACTGAAGTATGTGCTCAGCAAGTCAGCATAGATACCACCTACCTTTATTTTAACGTCCTTGGTCTTTAGACAATGTATCCTATCTCTTTAACACGAACATTAACCTGAATTCAAGGAATAAATATCTGTAAACCACAGCCTTCTAGCTAGAATAGTTCCAGAGACAGAGATACTATTACTGGATTTTTTTAAAATACTTGCACTCTTAACTTGGAAGTAATAAAAATTACACTTCCACTGGAATTAACCTCATATAATGCATCAGTCCAGGAGAATCAAATGTTTTGAAGATATATTAATCGAAAAAATAACTTTTTGTCCAATTTCACCTTAACGAAGTAACGCACCCCTGGGTATAATCATGGTGTCATGTGTAACATTTTACCATGAAGGTATTGATCATCCATTATAAGAATAGGATAAATTTATTAGCAGTTATGATGATTAGTTTTTAAACGATAAAACGTTTCCGTATTTTATTCCGTCTCTCTTTTGACTGCCGCTAATAAAATACGAGTTGCAGTATTGTAAACAAAACACGGCCTACAACTCATCGTAGTGAATACCTTCCCAGTTTCACAGTAGGCACAGCAGACAGTTATTGATCTAGTCTTGCCTAACTTGGGATCTAACGCCACTGTTACGTTGGTAATTAGTAAAATATATGTAATTAGTCATATGACATACTGATAATAGTTATTCTTATAGAGAAGTGCTTGGTATCATAGATTCTATCTCTATTTCAGTAATTCGGGAGTGCTTCCTCAGAGCAGGTCTTTATGATATTTAATGAGCAACGTAAGGGCTGTATAGCCATGTGATGCTAGAGTACGCTGCTCTTAACGTGATACTTACTTTTCTTCTAACGAACCTTTTTTCTTTGCATGGTGGACTGATTTTTGTGTCTTAACTATACACGTAGTTGAATTACATGGAGAGATGTATGGAAAGGCGAGAATGGCACTGTTTCTGAAAGAGGAATAATCTGATTGACAGAATGATCTGACTCACCGGCGGTAACCAACGTGGCGTTAATGTTAGTACTACTTTATGGCTGAGAGAGAGAGAGAGAGAGAGAGAGAGAGAGAGAGAGAGAGAGAGAGACTACAGCTGTTAAATTTCCCCACGATATGATTTAATAATGATGGCATCGCCGGCCGCGGTGGCAGAGGGGACTGAGGCGCTTGTCACGGTCTGCGCGGCCACTACGGTCGGGGGTTCGAATCCCCCATCGGGCATGGATATTTGTGGCGTCCTTAGTTGTAGCTAGTTCATAAGTAGTTTGTCAGTTTAGGGACTGATGACCCCGTACTTAAGTCCCATAAGCTGAACATTTGAAATGTGGACAATCAGCAGAGACAAGAAGAGAACAAAATGTTTTAAAAGTACTGACGGTTATTTGGTTTGGCAGAGTACTATCGCAGAGCCAGTAGTCCCAATCTGGAAGTAATTGGCCACGTGGCACAACTTGATTAACATAAGGAATAGTTTGATAAGATACGTGTTAATAGTTAATTTGGTAACGGAGGAAATACGGAAAAATATGAGGGTTTGCAGAATTGTACCAATGCTTGACTACGGTAAAAGGTGCCTGTGGATGACGCATGTTGCAACAGCTATGCCAGCATGTAGAGCGGTATGCAGCGCTGACTTATATAGGGAGCTGCACCTTCGGACTGATCATTACTCACCTTCAGTTACTCCATCAGCATTGGAACAGCGCCGTTAAATACGCTGCATTTGGGGTAATTGCTCCTTTGCGGGACGGTATGACGCATATTACAGTTTATTGTAGATGTACGTCCACGACAAAACAGCGACAGCAAATTAACTTTTATTGGATACAGGATGATAGATTGCTGTATGTATATGATTCACAGAAGGAATTCTCTGAAAACAGCGTAAAGGTACACTAAGGTAAACTAACCTAAGGACAACACACACACACACCCATGCTCTAGGGAGGACTCTAACCACCACGGCGAGCAACCGCGCGCTCCGCAGCGAGACGCTTTAGACCGCTCGGCTACTCCACCGCGGCTTGCACGTTGAAAATGCACACGATGAACTTCACAACGAAACAAAATGAATCTTCTTCTGCATGCTAGTTTGTTCTACAAACAAACTTGAAAGATGGTATATATGTTCTTATATTCTCAGTGCATCCTTGCTGACTTTAAAACAGTTTTGAAAATTTCCTGCCCAACACTTATTTCGCTGGGCACTGTTTCTACATCCTGAGTAGTGGTGCAGAGTTTTAGAAGCAAAGCAGTATCACACTTTTAACGATGTGCTGTATGCCTTCTTAATGTTTTGTATTTAATAGAGAGAGAGAGAGAGAGATAGAGAGAGAGAGAGAGAGAGAGAGAGAGAGAGAGAGAGAGAGAGATCAGATCTGATGCTATTCATCAAATCTGATATCCAGTTATAGCCTCTTCAAAAAATATAAAAGCTAAAATATCCTCTGTATATTTTAATCTCATGCATAGAATTCACTCAGTCTCCTATGTTGGTAATACAATAACAAACACTTCTAATTTTTCAGGTAAATTGGACTTCTTTTCTTTGCGCTCCTTCATTGCTTCAAATTGAAACTCCATGCTACGTAGGTAAGTATCAGCGATTCTTATCGTTATGCTCCTAGAGCTTTGCCGGATACCATTTTATACGTATTGTACTCCATTTTATGACGCATACACAAGGTGTGTGTATATAAATGTACAAGGTATGCGCAAAGTCTCGTTATAAACTTCAAAGACTTCCACAGAGGAGTGGGTACATAATATTTTGATCAGGAATCCACGTATAGAAATGCCATCCAATGACGCTGTGTTTATCTTTGTGAGTGTGAAACGGTCTCCTGTGGTGCATGCTCTTTGTTTTGTATAATTTGAAAGGAGGTAGTGTAGACCACAAGTTCCAGTAAACATGCGCTCTGAAATACATACTCTTACAACTATGAGCACGTTTCATCTTAGTTTGAACATATCGCTATGCCCATACGGCGAGTCCATTATTACTAGACATTAGTTTCTTGTTTTGGACCATGCCACCTCTTCTCAGAATATGGAAACCGAAGAGCTTACAGTAGAGGAGTTTTTTTTTTTCACAGTTTGAAAGATATTCGTGACGTCACTGGATATTTCCGGACATGAGCTCCTTATCAAACTATTAGGTACTAATTCGCCTCTAAAAATCCTAGGAATTTGCGATGGGAATCCAACATCCTGTATATACAAGATAAAGTTGATGTATGGTGTCAGAAGATAAGCGAAATAAGAATTACAAAAAATATCTGATCTTCATATTAGTCACTATCAACAAAAAATACGTCTGACACCTATTGTAAAAGTGTTCGAAACTAAGCAACCGCTTAATGTGGAATCACTCGAAACACATAGGTCACGAGTGCTGAATAGCCCCAACGGCTCCTAATGCTCATTGGTAGTCTTCCACTCGTCGGCTCTCTTAGACAGCCACAATCACTTCCTCACACACTTGTTAGATGTTGCCTAGTGCTTGAGATTTTGTATGTTGAACGACTCGAAACCGTCCTTTCCGTCTCTAAAGAAAACACATAATACTCTTCATTGAGTGTTAATCACACTTCCCGGTTTTCTACTTTTAAAAAAGGTAAGAAAAGTATTACAAATATGAGAATATTATCAAATATATCTAAAAAAAATGTAACAAAAAATTGCCATAGAGGAGGTTCGAACTTGGATCCACGCGCTGGACCGCTCGACCGTTGACGGCGCTCGGAAAGTCGCTCATGTTCACGAATTCCCAAGCTAGAGCATGTAAACACAAACACGTTAACTTTTGACTGCATATATATTGGTATTCAGACGATCTTCCGATGTATAGCATTGTAATACGATTTTCCATCATCAAATTTGACCGTGTGTTTCTTTTTTTTTCTTTTTTTTTTTTTCTTCAAAAACTACAGTGCATCTCGCAAAAAGCCGAAAGCCTTGCCTCTTTATGTTCAGTGTAGAACGCTCACGCAAAATTTGATCGCAACCGGTGACACATGTCTCACCCTCTCTTTGTGAGTCACCTAATGCATGTGCCCCAAGTCTTTCGTTTTACGTATTATGAATATTGTGCTAGCTATTAAAAATACACAAACACAAATTTTAAGGTCTATCTGCATGCACTGGCAGTAATATTAAAAGCATTATATCATAGTCACCGCTAGAATCACTAGCTATGGTACTACAGGCGGCAGGAAACATACAAAGCGCGCTTGCGTCAAACTCAGCCAGTGAAATTGATTTAATTTTATTGCGCACTTCGGTTGCTTGCGATCAGAGATTAGAATCTTCCCCCCCCCCCTCTCCCGCTCCCCTGGGGGCGCGCGCGCGCCCGTGTGTGTGTGTGTGTGTGTGTGTGTGTGTGTGTGTGTGTGTGTGTGTGTGTGTGTTTTCAGGTTAGTTTAACTTGGTTTAAGTAGTTTGTAATCCTAGGGACTAATAACAAAATAAGTCCCTTAGATTTACAAAATTTGAATTTTGAAGTTTCGAGTCGTGCCTGTGTGAGTGTGACCGGCTACTCGAGTTGTACAGATTCCCGTGTCTTGGTTGACAGCTAGAGACGCAATTTGCGTGTAAAAAGGACCTAAACCAACCAAGCACCCACTTAACGCACTTCTTCACCACCTTACACTTGCAGTAACCTTCCGTAAATCCCCGTCGCCGTTTTCAGTAGTTCGGAAAAAAATAATAATAAAAATTCTTGTTAACTGCAGAGACACAAATACAACAGCTGCTCGCGGATGATCGACAGCTGACTTACAGGTTGAGAACGAGAGAGAGAGAGAGAGAGAGAGAGAGAGAGAGAGAGAGAGAGAACGTTCACGAATAACAAAGAACTCATAGCCACAGTGTTTCGAGCGATTTCCAAAGTGTTTGCTGGCAATTACAACTGCAGTACAACCTGCCTGCAGGGTGTTGAAGTTGACTGCTTTGAACGGCAGTAAAGGTACTTCGTAAGTGTCGCTATTCACCGAACATGTGGTGCAAGTTTTCCTGAAAACAGCGACTACCAGTCGACTCTTTGATAAATTAATGGAGAACGGATCTCGTGTTCGTTTTAATGTAAAACTCTTGTCCCATCTCAATAAATGTTAGTGTAAAAACTGTTGATAATTGAGTGGCTGTCTTTGATACTTAGCATGCGATCGTGTTAAACTTCGCCTGCGAAATTGAATCTGTTCCTCTAATTAACACTGACTGATTTACTAACTGGAGCAACATTTCAATGTCTACTTAGAATGCTAATAAATTTCAATGGCAGGAGGAACCCGCTAATGGGCACATCTGCGGTGTTTGGAGGTATGCCATAGCATCTGAAACAGGTTGTAAATTTAAATGCAATTGCAGATGAGTAATTTTCATCTACTGCGGTGCGTTATTTATCTCTTACATAAAACATTTAATTAACACAGGGAAATGTTGTACTACCCTAAAATAGGACAGTTTAGACATTCATGTTTGCAAGTTCTTAATTAGTAGCTCCTCCTGGCGTTTAGTTTGTTACTATCCATCCAACGAAAATCTAGACACTGTCACAATTTAAATAAAACTGTTCATCCTTAATTCTTACATCTCAATCAAGAAGTGGTAAAACACGTGATGTCAGGTATAAGGAGAAAGCTTGTAAAGCTAATTATTACTATTATTTTTGATGGTGGATCTTATTAGAACCATACGATGTGGGTCTAGAAGATTCATTATATGCGGTTTTTCTGCTGTAGGAATTAGACTATTTCGTTACGAGTAAATGCTTTTTACACTTAGCTGTCATGTAAGATTTATTTATCATGCAACTAGTTTCGGGAATATCCCATCATCACGGCATTTAAAATTACATAAATAGTTCCGTTTCATACATTTCCTTAATCAATTAAAGATTAAGGAAATGTATGAAACGGAACTGTTTATGCAATTTTAAATGCCGTGTGATGGGATATTCCCGAAATTAGTTGCATGATAAATAAATCTTACATGCCAGCTAAGTGTAAAATGCATTTCCTCAAGTTTATTGTTGTCGACAATTGCCACAAACAAATGTCTATTCGTTACACACCTCAGAAAGGCGAAATGTTTAATCACTGTTTACGGACCATCGGTCTGTCGCACTTTTAATTCCGTCATTGATATCTTGCAATCATATGGCAGTTCCTTTCTCGTTGAATGCAACGTAACCTAGGGATGGAACAATAAACTTGAGCGGTATATTTTTACTGGTTTTTTTTTTTTTTTTTTTTTTTTGGAATTCTTAAGCTTAAATTGACTTCAAGGAATAGCAGCTTATTTAAAATTTTAGATTTCCGTCGCTACTGCGTAAAGGTAAATCAATCTGTAGATCGGTTTGAGCACCACATTGCTTTACTAGGCATGGCCCTATTTGGAGGTGGTATGCCGTTGCCTTCCTCAGACATTCGAACTGACTTACCCAGCCAGTTATATGGGGATCTACAGTTTAACGTGGGTTCCGAACCACGATGCTACTCGGTATTTTTCACATCAACGCTACTGAGTATATTTTTAAAATTGCTGACTCTTTTCGAAGGATTGTATTCATTCTCAAAGCATTACCCACATCAGAAGGCACAACATTAATAAAAATATAAAAGACATAAACTGATTTTCAACATTCTGTATGCATAGATTACACTGTGCAATATACACGTAAGCTTTAATGTTCGACTGTACGTTAATCCCCTTAACGAGTCTAAAGATTTTTCGAAGTGTGGTTCAATCATTAGATGAACATAAGAGACGTGATTTGAGCGCAATATAATTTGAGTGCTGCAGTTAAAACTCGATAGTCTGCAGACTTCCCCAATTTTTCCATTTCACGATAATTATGTATAAACAAATCTTGTGAAAATGTTTTGAATGTCTACATGGTATTAGGTATAATCAAAATTACCGTAGACACTCAGATGAGCCATAAGTGATTTATTGCATTAATGTAATCCTTACATTTAGAATATTGAAGTTCCTGGCAGATTAATATTGTGTGCCGCAACCGGGGCTCGAACCTGGGACCTTTGCCTTTCGCGGGCAAGCGCTCTACCGACTGAGCTATCCCGACACGACTCACGATGCCGCCTCAACTTTACTGAAGTTTGGAAAGTAGGAGGCGAGGTACTGGCGGAAGTAAAGTTGTGAGGGCCACTTCGTGAGTCGTGTCGGGATACCACAGTCGGTAGAGCGCTTGCCCGCGAAAGGCAAAAGTCCCAGGTTCGAGTCCCGGTTGCGGCACACAATTTTAATCTGCCAGGAAGTTTCATATCAGCGCACACTTCGCTGCAGAGTGAAAGTTTCATTCTGGATTCAGGATATTGTTTGGAGTGAGCAGTAGAGCAATAGTAAACACAAATATTTAGTTTGTATCTGTTATAGCTTATTTCCTAAAGTCCCCGCATGTTTTTGTGCCTTGCATTACATGATTATAAGAATTATTCTGTATTTTAGTATTTGAGTGGAATACTTTCGTTCGTAAGAAACTTGAACTTACGAAGTCAGGTAGTCGATAGTGTTCGGCTCGTTGTATTGTTTTGAACATTGAGATATACTATCACTTTGTCAGTGTGAGTTGAAAGCCGCCGATACTGAACAGTATTGTAGTAGCAAGTTCAGCGTTTCTACTTGTTTTCTGCAGTTTAGGTTAGTCGTAGTTGGATGGATAGTTGTGCGTGCGGTGTACGAACAGAACCCACGTCGGTTCGTGAGGAGCTGAATGTGTAGTTGGTTACGGTCAGCAGTCGCCAGATGGCGTATTGCTGTGGCGATGAATCCGGCGCGACGAGTGGAAGCGTCCTGTGTATCTTGTTTCGGCCAAGGGCTGTGCCGCCCAATGCAAATGTCAGTGCGCCTTACGCGGTGGAGTCGCCGTTGCCGCGGGGTGAGTAGCGGGTTGAAGCGCATTCATTCGTGTTACTCGAGGCGGAGAACCAACGTGGAGGCGTTCACCCTGCGAATGGACACACGTCCGCTGTGTCACCAGGCACACGAGGGAATGGGATTTTACTTGTTGGGAGCTCCGAGGTAAGGCCCTTAGTTCTTTGTCTATTGAAACAAACATCTATATTTACATACATACTCCGCAATCCACCGTAAGGTGCGTGGCGGAGGGTACACTGTACCACTACTAGGCATTTCCTTTCCTATTCCACTCCCAAATAGAACGAGGAAAGAAAGAATGCCTATATACCTCCGTACGAGCCCTAATGTCTCTTATCTTGTCTTTGTGATCTTTACGCGAAATGTAAGTAGGCGGCAGCAAGATCGTACTACACTCAGCTTCACATTCCAGTCCTCTAAATTTCCTCAACAGAAATTCACGAAAAGAACGTCGTCTTTCTTCCAGCGATCCCCAATTGAGTTGCCGGAGCATTTCCGTGACACTCGCACATTGGTCGAACCTACCACTAACAAACCTCGCTGCTCTCCTCTGAACTACTTCTATGTCTTTCTTTAAACTGATCTGCTGCGGGTCCCACACACTTGAGCAATACTCAAGACGTGGTCTTACAAGCTTTTTTTTTTACGCGGTCTCCTTTACAGATTAAGTACATCTCCCCAAAATTCTCCCAATAAACCGAAGTCGGCTGTCCGCCTTACTCACAACTGTCCTTACATGTTCGTTCCATTCCATACCGCTCTGCAATATTACGCCTCGATATTTGAACGACGCGACTGCATCAAGAAGCTCACTACTAATGCTGTATTTGAACATTATGGGATTGTTTTTCCTACTCTTGCGCATCACCTTACATTTTTCTACATTGAGAGCTAGCTGCCATTCTTCGCACCGACAAGAAATTTTGTCTAAGTCGTCCTGTATGCTATTACAACAAACAACAGTTAGCTTTAAGTGTGAGTGTATTTTACTTTAAACGCTGTTGCCGCATTTCTTATTTCCGACACGTAAAAATCATGGTTGCTTTTGAAAAAAGAAAAAAAAGTATCAACTTTTGATAGATTTCCACAATCAATTTTCACAAAATTATTTTCCATTCTCCGACACAAAGAACTATACACAAAGAAAGTAAGGAAGTACACTATGTGATCAAGAGTATCCGGACACTACCAAAATCATACGTTTTTCATATTATTTGCATTGTGCTGCCACCTGCTGCAAGGTACTCCATATCAGCGACGTCAGTAGTCATTAGACATCGTGAGAGAGCAGAATGGGGCGCTCCGCGGAACTCACGGAATTCGAACGTGTCACTTATGTCAACAGTCTGTACGGAAGATTTCCACACTCCTAAACATCTGTAGGTCTACGGTTTCTGATGCGATAGTAAAGTGGACACGTGAAAGGGATACGTTCAGCACGAAAGATTACACGTCGACCTCGACTGTTGACTGACAGAACAGAGACCGCAGACATTTGAAGCGGATTGTACAGTGTAATAAGCAGGCTATCTATGCAGACCATCACACAGGAATTCCAAACTGCATCAGGGTCCAGTCAAAGAACTATGAAAGTTAGGCGGGATGTGACAAAACTTGGATTTCATGATAGAACAGCTGCTCATAAGCTACACATCACGCAGTTCAATGCCAAACGACGCCTCGATTTTTGTAAAGAGCGTAAACATTGGGTGATTGTACAGTGGAAAAACGTTGTGTGGAGTAAAGAATCACGGTACACAATGTGGCGATCCGATGGCAGGGTGTGGGTATGGCAAATGCCCGGTGAACGTCATCTGCCAGAGTGTGTAGCGCCAACAGTAAAATTGAGAGGTGGTGTTATGGTATGGTCGTGTTTTTCATGGAGGGCTCTTGCACCCCTTATTTTGCGAGTCACTATCACAGCACAGCCCTACATTGGTGTTTTAAGCACCTTCCTGTTTCTCATTATTGAAGAGCAATTCGGGGATGGCGATTACATCTTTCAACACGATCGAGCACTTGTTCATAAATGGACGGCTTCTGCATTCGCTGTAATCGAATAGCCTGCACAGAGTCCTGACTGGAATCTTATCGAACACGTTTGGGGTATTTTGGAACACCTACTTCGTGCTAGGCCTCACTGACCTACCTCGATACTTCTCCTCAGGGCTGCGATTCTCAAAGAACTCAGCACCTGATTGAACGTATGTCTACGAGAATGGAAGGTGTCATCAAGGCTAACACCATATGGAATTTCAGCATTACTGATGTAGGGCGCTACGAACTGTTAAGTCATTTTCAGACTGGTGTCTGAATACTTTTATTCACATCGTGTATCTCGCAACTGTCGCCAACACTGCTGGAACACAGTTTCGTTGTCCTCGTGCAGTGTCACGTCATTAGAGCTTCAGTCAATAGAAGAAAGTTTTCGAGCATCTAGCTTAATCTTAAAATTTAAATATTTTTAAACTTTAATAACACAAAACGAGAGCCGCGAAGAACCACCGGATTGTGACAGATGTAGGACGCAACTGTCGATACATATTTTAACAGAATGAGTTTTATATGCTGGTATGAGGGCAAATATCGGTCTCTTGAAGGACTTAAATTCTAATTTAGGTGACCATGAGACGTCTGGACTTCTTCCCAAAATACTGGTTGTGCGATTTTAATGTCTGCCGGAGTGACTCGGTCACATTTTTTTTAAGTAGCACCGGGCCCCATACATCTGCAAATATTTTATCCTCAGTTTTAGTCCTTTTATAAGTTGTTTTAAGATATCCCTACAACTGTAGGTGTACTTTTGAATTTCGCAAGTCCGAACGAAATGCGCCATTTTTCTTCCATCTGTTTGAGCACGGGCGCTGATGACCTCGATGATGAGCGCCCTGTGCCACCAAGCATTATCACAAAACGAGTGAAAATGCTATTTGAATGTTGTAATCATTCAGAAGAACAATAAGTTGAATTATATTTTTAAAATTAGGAAAATAGCCTATTATAAAATTTACAATAGGGTAAGGAAAAAATGTAATATTAATGCGAGAGTTGTCGATTTTGCAGTCTCTTCCTAAACTTTCCCCCTTTCCATTAACTCTGTTACCATAGACGACCACTAACTGAATTCCATTGTAACGAAAGTGCAGTACTCGCGAGGTGCCTGCTTGCTTTGATTGTCCTCGGTGACATGAATTGTCTCTAAACAGAATGGTCATCAACCTCTTGTCTTCTCATGTTGTGTTCCCAGCGTAGAAGACGGAGAAACAGCAGTGAGATGTAGTAAAGAAGAGAACAACACCGTGAGTAGACCAAATATCAAGTTATAAACACATAGGCCTAACGTGCACAAAGTTTTTTTAATAACTGTTTTTAATCCATGTATCAAAAACAAACTGTACAAACATTTTGTATCATTTACAGACCACGGAAGATGCTTTTAAAATAAAAAGCGAAACGCGTCTGGTGTAAAATCTCTTTATTGCAGTCAGCATAAGACGGATTACCTCTTATCAATTTTAGCCGGCCGCGGTGGCCGAGGGGACTGAGGCGCTCCAGTCACGGTCTGCACGGCCACTACGATCGGGGGTTCGAATCCCCCCTCGGGCATGGATATTTGTGCCGTCCTTAGTATTAGCTAGTTCATAAATAGTTTGTAAGTTTAGGGACTGATGACCCCGTAGTTAAGTCCCATAAGCTATACAAACATTTGAACATTTGAATCAATTTTAACAGCTGCTGCGGAAGATGGCCACACAACCAAACATAGTATTAATGTTCTTATAACTGCTTTCGCACGACACTTTGCAGTTTAGACGGCAGCGCCAGCGGTGGTACTGCTGCTGCAATTGGTCGTGCTGCTGTAGGCTACCAGTGTTGGTGGCGTAGCTTACTTGAGAGCGCTTGCGTACTGTCTTGGCTGTTGGGATTTCGGCAAGTGGCGGTGTAGGTCTGGGAGGCGTGCTTTTGTTGGCGGCAGAGGGAAAGCGTGGCTAAGCGCGTCCTCAGCGGCAGCGGTCCGTTCTTATCGCCGGCGCCTCCTGCGTGACCAGCCGCCGTTTATCTGCGCGGCTCCGCCAAGGACCGTGCCTGCCGTGTCAGAGCTGCCGACAACACCCGCAGGGAAAGTGGACGCTTCTCACCTTGCGCCCGCTCCCACTTCTCTCATCCGTCCACCACGTGTTCGTTCTTTGTCGTCAGGTGGACTTGTAAGCAAAGATCACAGCAGGTTTGACAAGTGCCGGATACTTAACTCCACATCGAGATGTAAATTGGAAAGTGTACTTGCACATGGCCGATAGGTAGAGATCTGCGCGGATAAGAAAAGTGTTATCCGCATCCGCACCACATCCGCAAGGCACATATCCGCAACCGCATCGACATCCGCGGCACTTTATCCTCATCCGCAAATTCGATATCCGCGTCCGGATAGTAATAGCAGTATTAAAAACATGGTATGTAATGGTATAATTATTGTTAGTGTAATTTCTACGACAACTTAACTACTTTTGACTTTTCGAGTCATGGTAACTGTTCTATACCTACTCCAAAAAAAGGCTATTTCAAACAGGAAAACATCAGCAGTCCGGACGCACACACACAGTAGCGCTTCGGAGCCCGTGTGGTTGGAGCACTACGTCAGCTGTTTAATACAGGCATCTGCTTGAATTTCAATGGTTAAAACTGATCGGCATAGAGGAGATTTTACAATGTTTACATTTTTATAAAAGAAAGAAAAAAGAAGCGGTTCTTTCGGAGTTTTAGAAAAGGGACACTTTATTTTCCCCATATTAACACACTAGAGTCTATGTGACACAAAGCAAAGATTGTCAGTTAGTGTTAAAACCTGTCTACTTACAATTGTTAACTTTCAACAAAAAGAGACAATGTCGGCTGCAGCTATGGCCGCCTATAGAATCTAACATTGTGTACCTCCCTAAATACGTTGCTTTCACCGTACGTCGTATCTGATTATGAAAGTTGCTGTAAAATGCTATTGTTAATATTTATTACTTCCTTCACCATTTATCTAATACATAAATATGAATGTTTGTTTGTTCGTATTTTATGCGCGGCTGTACCGTTCATTCAGTTGCGCTGAAACTTTGCCAACATATCTTGCACTTTCGCGACAGTTACAGACATAATTAAATGACTGTAAGACATATTTCAGGGGATATTCCCCCACATAAATAAGAAACTGTGCCGCCTCGAGAAAATCAGATACACATGCTACTTCGAGCGGTAAAATGTCGTTGCTGGCAAGTCTGAAAAGTTTTTCGGTCGCGGTTGTCTTCAAATTTGGCGGAACTTCAGGAACTTTTGCATCTGTGTTGGTATTTAAATAAGTAATGATGCTACTTTTGTCCTGTCTCAAAAGATTGTTTCAGCAAATTTGAAGTCCCACTTTTGTGTCCAGTGTAAGAATCTACTTCTTTACACGCAAAACAGGCCACTATATCGTTGATCTATTCATTGGCATCAAATACGTATCCATTTTTTTCCCCAAACTGACGATTTCTATTTATTTTCCTTCACTAATGTCAAATCACCTCTTTTCACTTTACACGATATTGTATCCATTGATGTGTTCATTTTAAGAAAGAATATAAGCAGGTGTACGTCATTATAACAATGCATCAATAGCAATTCCAGAGGTATAACAGAAGGCGATTTTCCCTATTTACAGACGTTGTGTACAGTGCGAGTAAAAAGAAAAAAAAAAAGATGCACACAAATTGAATGAGCTGATAGATGATTCGAAATAACTTGGGAAAAAGAACTTATAAAATTGAGGACAAAATCCTGAGCTACAGAAATCTTTAGAATGTCAACTACAAGAACAAAGCGCACACACATCTTACGTTTAGGAAAAGAAAAGTAATATACAGTTTACTAGATCTACATCTACATATTTACTCTTCAAATCCCAATTAAGTGCCTGGCAGAGGGTTCATCGTACCGCTTTCATTATATTTGTCTGATAACGCGCGCGAAAAAGGAAAAACTAAATCTTTCCATTTTTCGATGTTACTTATTTTTTATCATCATGTCTCTTCATACAAGTGGATGCTGAATCGTACTCAATCTGAGGAGAAGTTTGGTGAAAGAATTTTCGCAAACAGATCTCGTTGCAACAAATAACGCCTTCCTTTTAATGATTTCCATTCTAATTCGTGTATAATTCCCGTAACACCCCCGCCCCCCCCCCCACCCCTGTATCTCGGTAATACGAAACGAGCTGCCATTCTCTGAACTTTCTCCACATAGTCCGTCAGTGACACCTAGTGAGGATCCTGCAATGCGCACCAGTACTCCAAAATATGACGGACGAATCTGGTGCAGGCAGTTCCTTTAGCAGAACTGGTGTATCATCTTCTAAGTGATCTGTCATTGAAACGCAGCCGTGGTTCGCCTTCCACACTGTTTTTCTGTGTGTTTCTTCCAGTTTAAGTTTTTCGTAATTGTAAATAATATTTAATCGAATTTACGGCCTTTAGATTCGACCGATTTATCCTGTATAAATTAAGTTTGATTTAATTTAGGGATCATATAGATGAGTTCGCTCATCATTTAGGTTAAATTGCCAATTTTTGCACTATGCAAATAAATAATCTGAATCGTTTTGCTTTTGATCTTCTGGTGACTTTAGTACTAACCGATAAACGACTGCATCATCTGCGAACAGTCTGAGACATGCTCCGATTTTCTCGTATATCGTTTATACAGACAAGATCGGACACGGTGGACTTGGGGTAAGGCGCTCGACTGGAAACCGAAGGGTCGCGGGTGCGAAGCCCGGTCGGACCTAGGATTTTTTCAGTCTGCGCTTTAACCCATCCTCAACTATGTGAGGAATCGCCAGAAACGACACGTGGTTCGGATTCCGTGTTAAGCTGTAGGTCCCCTTTTCCCTATTGGATAACTGGGGTAGGCTAGGGACATGCAAGTCGCCAAAGTAGCGTCCAATTGAGAGACTTGCACCAGGCCAATGATCCACACGAAAATGTTATTAAAACAAGGAATAGTAGAGGCCCAATAACACTTCTCTGGAAACGCCACATATCAAGTGTCTTTTACGGCCGCTGCGGTCGGGGGTTCGAATCACTCCCTCGGGCATGGATGTTTGTGCCGTCTTTAGTATAAGCTAGTTCATAAATAGTTTGTAAGTTTAGGGACTGATGACCCCGTAGTTAAGTCCCATAAGCTCTACAAACATTTGAACATCAATTGTCTTTTACAATGACGACATTCCATCAATTACTATGTACCGTGTCCTTTCTGACAGGAAATCACGCATGCAAGCTCACAACTCAGATGATATTTCATAGGCACGCAATTTCATGAAAAGCATCTTGTGAGACAGTGTCAAAGCCTTCCGGAAATCTAAATATGTGGAATCAAATTGAGATAGCTAGTCGACAGCAATCATCAATCTATGTAAGTACAGAGATATTTTTGAGTCCTTGTTGACTATGGTTCAAAGAGTCCTTTTGTTCGTGGTAGTTCAGAGTATATGAACAAAGTATGTGTTACAAAATCCTGCTACAAGTAGATGTCAATGATACGATTCTGTTGTACATTACGGAGGCCGTTCAAAAGGCGAACATCGCTGTTAGTTTAGCCATAACGTTTTCGTAGAAAATTTTGACGCATTCCACCACGTGTTCGGGTTATCAGGTGACAAATTATCCCGGATAGAAGTGCTGCTTCGTCGGAAGTTTCTGTGACGTACGTTATGCTTTTGGTATGTCCAACCAAAGGAAAAGAAGAACGAGGCTTCAGACAAGGGGAGAGATATTGAACGTGCAGCGGGAGCTCGTGATCTGACGCCTGAAATAATATGAGAGTTTAGCATTGACACTTGTATTTGTTGAACATACAACGCGTGTTCGTTGATATACCTAGTTGATCCTGACATATCCAGGAATTGTGTCTCAGGGTTACTTCCAGACAATGTTCCACAGTTCCTCCTCAACTATTGCACCGATTTCAACAAAATATGGTACAAATATTTTTTACCGTCTGGAAACAATCGCTATGGGGTCCAAAGCACGCACAATACATAACTGGGAAGATATGACGTCAAACACAATGAAATGCATGAAAATCGGCTCCCATCTCGAATTAAGTCGTAATTCAAATGTTCAAATTTTTCTAAAGCTTATGGGACGTAACTGCGTGGTCATCAGTCCCTAAACTTACAAACTACTGATGAAGTAACTTATACTAAAGACGAGGGAGGATTCGAACCTCCGACGCGGGAGGCCGCGCGATCCGCAACGTGGCGCTCCAGACCGCTCGGCTACTCCCGCGCGGCGAAGTCGTAATTAATTACATTGCCCCACTTTAGGTTACGGTAGCAACACTAAAAGTGGGCCTTAGCGATCGTCTTTTGACAGCTCGAACTTTAAATGAAAATAATGGATTAACTATTCATCTGAGACAAAAATTGAATAACCGAATTTGTAGAGGAGAAAATTCTCTACAACTTAGCTCCCTTATGTTTTTTTAATGTCTCGTATCGTTTGAGACATATTTGCAAAAATAACGGAGATTTGACACCCTCCATTGAATTAACGAAAACCAACCGTTCGGAGATGTCACGTGACATTGCTCGCCCAGAACTCTCTCTGGCATATGCCACCTTGCGTTGCATATTTGATGATTTTCTTATTGTAACTTACATGTTGTCATTTCAAAGCAAAGGCGCACTGAAGAATTAACAAAAACAGTTCTTCGTACGATAAATAATAATCTAGTGTCTACAAATGCCATATTAGCATCAGTTAACAACTGCCATCAATACTA
Source organism: Locusta migratoria (assembly GCA_026315105.1). NCBI lineage: Eukaryota > Metazoa > Arthropoda > Insecta > Orthoptera > Acrididae > Locusta > Locusta migratoria. The sequence continues at coordinate 48,694,639 of CM048747.1, forward strand.
TGAAATTAAAGGGCTAAACTTGATACTCGTAGCGTAGTGGACAAGGAGTTGGACTATGACACTAAAGGTCGGTGGTTCGGAACCCACCGCTACCTAAATTTTATTTTTCCTAAAAGGGTTTCAGACACTCTTATTAATTAATTTTTTATTATTTAGATTATTATTTTGGTCCAAAATATTTAGAAAAACTTATAAAGCTGCAAATCTAAAGTGGGCCGTAAAACAAGTCAGTGCGATTTTTTTTACTACAAACTGCATTTGCTACTAATTTCTATCAGTTTCCTCTCTCGTAGTTGGGAAATTATATTATTGTAGAACACTTAGTTCAGAACGTAAACGAAAGTGAAATGGATGCAGTTCAGGATATAAGACGATGGGCGGAGATGGAAGAAGCAGTTGGACTGACGTAAGGAGTAACTACAGAGTCAGGCATCGCCGGGACCTGACACTAGCAATGAATGCAGCTGAACGCACAAGAATTCTCTTTAGTAAAACATCGCATAAAAGTATCCTAGCGGTTTAAATACAGGACACACTATGAAGACTTTGTTCTTAAGAGTTCAACGAAGTTGTCTTGCAGCCGTTGGAGTATTTCAGAACGAGACCCCCAAACACTGCCTGGGCAGTTTGCGATCTGCGGTTGATTCGGTTGCTGGTTTTGAAGATGAGACGGCGTCGCACCTAAATGTAGCAGCCCACGGGACGTTAAACACAAAAGAATAAAATGTGAGGTCGTGGAACTGCTCGAGACATTAGTGTGAGTGAAGCAGACCCTCACGTACCCTCCCAGCGAGACTACGACGCTTTCGCCGCACCATAAAGGCGACCAATCGCCCGGCAAATAACATCCAGTGTCTCGACCGCAACAGGTCTGCGCGCCGAAATTGAGAGATTAACGACACCCGTGACGGAATTTCGTCGGTCTGGCCAGAGACAATACACTACAGAGGACCGACTCTTCCGCCAGCGCGCTGTCCGTCTGAAAACGTAATTACTGTGAAAGGTTCAGTCCACCGACTCGGTAGTTGTGGCGATTACGTTTTAAGCAGATCTCCACAGCATCGAAGTTCATAACAGTGTCACCTTAATATCTCGTCGATGTAGAAACTTCTTATAAAACTGCATCTGCAATATCAGCTTACAGGAGTCTCTAGAATTTATTCAGAATACGTGCAGCTGGAGTAATGTTCTCCATTTTATGTATCCGTCAAAATTAAAGCAAGAACTCAGCTTATCGCTGCGGCGTGGGCTACTTGCGAAACTCCAATCGCCAACATTCTCCTCCGAATGCGAAAATATATTGTCGACTCCCACTTACATAGGTAGAAATGATCATCAGAATAAAATACGAGAAATCAGAGCTCGAACAGAGAGTTTCAGGTGTTTTACCTTCCAGCGCTATTCGAGAAAGGAATGGGAGGTAAATAGTATAATGGTGGTTCGATGAACCCTCTGCCAGGCACTTGAATGTGATTTGCAGAGTATCCCATGTAGATGTAGAGCAAACAGCAGGTATATGAATAAAACTGTTTAATTCAACGTAACTTTTATCCTACAATGCATCACAACATAAATACATCGGTGCCCAAACTGGCATAGTGACGGCTTCGGAAGCTACAGTAAAATTAAAAGACGCGATCTGGAGCTTTTGTGGGGCATCCTTATATACTTTTATGAACAATGCCACGCATTGTTACAACTATTAAAGATAAAAAAACATTTTTCAATGTTATGACAAGATAACAGTTCTACATCCCCAAATTAAGGTACTAACTGATTTTCATCAATTCATGTTAATACCGATTTCGTAAATATAATTTAAGATCTGAAATATGCTTAACTATAAATTACATCAATCCATTGTTCATTTATACTAATACATTGAAAAATAGTGAAGGGTAAATGTTCCTACCATTTACAGAACAATGAAATAAGGTATTCGTTGTTTTACTGGATACAAGGTTTAGTTTATCTACAATGGTGTCCATGCTGGCAAGTTTATATTTGCAATATTAACCAGTTTTGTGTTTTCCTGGCCAGTTCCTACTCAAACATATATATCTAAACAGACTACTTCTGTTTATGTTCCATAAATTGCATTATTAGCAGGTTTTAGTTTCGTGGCCATGTGCTCTTGCTGAAATACTGTTTGTTTTGTATTTGGAGGGGAAATTAAAGTTCAAGGAGAAGAAATAAAAACTTTGCAGTTTGCCGATGTCACAGTAATTTTGTCAGAGACCGCAAAGGATCTGGAAGAGCAATTGAATGAAATGAACAGTATCCTGAAAGGAAGATATAACATGAACATGAACAAGAGTAAAACTAGGGTAGTGGAATGTAGTGTCAGAAAATCAGGCGATGCTGAATGAATTAGATTAGGTAATGAGACAATAAAAGTAGTAGATGAGTTTTGTTATTTGAATAGCAAGATAACTTCTGATTGCCGAAGAAGAGAAGATATAAAATGCAGAATGGCTACGGAAAGAAACAAGTTTCTACAGAAGCGAAACTTGTTAACATCCAATATTAATTTAAATGTTAGGAAGTCCTTTCTGAAAGCATTTATGTGGAGTGTAGCATTGTATGGGAGTGAAACGGGACGATAAGGAGTTCAGCAAAAAGATGATAGAAGCTTTTGAAATGTTGTGCTACAGACGAATGATGAAAATTAAATGGGTAAAACACGTAACTAATGAGGAGATGCTTAACAGAATTGGGGAGAAAAGGAGTTTCTGGCATATCCTGACTAAGAGAAGGGATAGTTTGGTGGAACACATTCTGCGACATTAAGGAATTGTCAACTTAGCATTAGAAGGAAGTGTGTGGGGTAAAAATCGTAGAGGGAGCCCGAGGGACGGATACAATAAGCAGATACAAAAGGATGTAGGTTGCCGAACGTATTCTCAGATGAAGAGACTTGCACAGGACAGGGTAGCGTGGAGAGCTGCATCAAAGCAGTCTGCGGACTGAAAACAACACCACTTGTTTTGTATTCCTCGCAATTTATAGCTCTTCAGTATAAATTACTTTACTTAGAAATCGTGTATCTCATTCTTCCCCTACTCAGAAGTCGCAAACTGACATTTAACAGTTGAGGTTCTATTGAAACAAGTTTAGCTTGCTCTTTGGGTGATAAAACGGCAAACATTTAGCGCTGTAGCTTGCCTGTTACACTCAATCTGAAACACACGGTATAGATTGCTAACTGTCACAATCTCGTTGAGTATGGTTCATATTCGATGTTAGTTTTACGAGTAGTAGGGGAACACTCCTGCTTATCTTTAGTGACTAGCTGTGAATTTCTCTAGAGTGCTTTGTGTGGCCTGAAAAGCAATGAAAAGTTGGAATGACTACAGGATCCTAAACTGAGGCTTTTGTCGTACGACACAAGTTGTTTGAAATGAATGTTCTTGATAGGATGTGGTTTAGAACGAGCTGTGTAGTGACGCACATGTTTGTATATAGCTTATGTCTCTTCTTACGAAATAGCTGCCGGCCGTTTCGACTTTTATGATGGTACCTTGAACAACAGTAGACAATCGTGTGAGATACGCCCGCAGTGTAGTTTACCGGCCATAACTTTCTGTCGAGGATGCAACATTAGTTGTTACCGGAGCTTACCGAGGTGTGTTTTAACGTGAAGTACTCCCGGATGTTTTACCCACGACGCCTCAAGGCTGCACAGAGAACAGGTCGGCAACAAGATGTTAAGAGCTGCCGAAGTTTCTTTACACGGGATTAATTTGAATTTGACGAGAACGATGGTGGATCCTGGTGGAGGAGATTTACCAATAAGTCACAGCCAACGTGCTTATAAATTGAAATGCACACGTCCACGGAAATCCTGCGAAGACTTCTGGCGACACGATTATATCTGCACTTTATCAAAGATATGGGCTCAAGAACCCAGTATTGAGTCTGACATAGTGCCGGATTCATACAGTTAGTATTTTTAAACGACGAAGCTTCCTTAAACAGTGAAGGCGATTTCAAGTCTGGCGTGAGTAATTTCACACGTCACGCTTATTTCAATCACAGCGAAGATTTGATCTCAGCTTTCCGGATAGAACAGTAAAAGATTCATTAATAATGGCTTATCTTCCATCAGTCGATTTGAATTGTGCACTTTATTTGATGTTCATTATAGATATGTTTGCGCCAAACACTTAAATAAATGGACTGGCAAACTTGTAGGTATTATTGAAGCCTGACACTGCCATCTAATCGACACATATGTTGTCTGTGATAAAAATTACACTACGCATTATTGAACCATTTTGTCAAAACTATTAAAGGTGGTGTAATTAAGTTTATTTCCATTTTATGGCGGATTTATATGAACGCAAGTAGGTGGTTTTAAGCATTATATAATAGAAACGTGGCGACGAATGCAAAGTGCTGACTTCACTGACGCCAACGATATTGTCACACACAGATATAAATTACTAGACTGGCAAATGTAACTTTGTAATTGTAGTTTGACGCGGCCATCTTGCATTACCCCATGTCAAAACTTTTCATCTGGTGCTACTGTGATCTTCTGACAGGAAATTAAGTCGTAAGGTTAAGCAAGCTTTGCATTTGAGCTATTCTTACTAGTTGAATTTAACACATTTTAAAATCGTGTTATGAGATGATCACATTTAAAGCATCACTGTTAAAGCAGATTGTAATTATCGGAGAAACACTCGAAAGAATAAAGATACTTGTTATCCACGAGAAACAGCACATTTATAACGGTCATACTATTGAAAGAAAGCCTAAGTTGATCGAAACTGTTAACAGATTCATAAAAACAACAAATTAACACGAGTCATTACTGCATGTGTCAACGCAGACTGAAGATTTCGTAAGAAAACTCAAAACAATAAAGTTACGTGTTTTCCACAACAAATAGCTTCTATAACGACCATACTACTGAAGCAAAAGCCGAAGTTCAAACAAATTGGTAACAGATTAACAGAAATAGCAAATCAATAGAAATAGTTACTGTAGGCAGTTTGTTGTTCTGTTTGCTGTACAAAAATGAGTCATATACAACACACGAATTGACCATTAAGTCAAAACTCTAAAAACAGTGTAGTTACTCCAATTTATCCGTTTTTTACGATTTTTTCTGTAATTACACACAAGACTGCTCACACGTTTATAGGACATATATATGGTGACGAGACTTCAGTGACAACAATGATCATCTCGTCACCATATTTCTATCCTATAATCGTGTGAGTAGTGTGTCTGTGTTGCCAGACTAATGGATGTTTATTGTGTGCACAGATAATGAAGACTTAAATAAGTTTAGCTTGCTGTTTGGGTGATAAAACGGCAAAAATTTAGCGCTGTACCTTGCCTGTTACACTGTCTGAAACACAGGGAGACGATCCATTTTCCATACCAAAATTGCACCATCCTACTTCAAAGTCAAGCTCCGCGAGCACTTAACAAATAATATCCTTTCTTTTTATTCCATCTACATAAAATTTATAATCCCTAAAATTTCTTAGCATCTTTAGCTGGCGAAAGTAGATCAGAAACATTTTTGCTGAACTAATGGAGGGAGACAACGATATAGAATGGAGTTTCAGAATTATACGATCTATGGTATAATGATACATCACTGAAAAAAAAAGAGCAACAGATAGAACTCATAAAATTGTAACACAAATAACACACTAGTTAGCTAGGTAATTGGTTGATTTACGGTAGTGGTAGAACTACTACTACTACACTTTCTGCATATTTCCAAATTAGCCACGTTGTTACTGTATTAAATACTGTAAGTTCGCAGCAAATTCAGATTTGCTTTCCTTGTGTCTTATTTAAACAACCAGTATTAAGTGCAGGCCGAACCGGAACGTGCAGTGTTGCTAATCAACGAAAAAATTGAGCTACTGGACAAGTGAGGGGACCTTATGGTCATCAATTCCTAGAAGTGATAAAAAATAAAAATAGACAAAAATAAAGAAAAATACTTACTGTATTTCAAAGTGTCAAATTACCTCTGGTGATATGTGATAATTAGCGCCTCACGTTCTATTTCATGTTTCATTAAACGTCGACATATCCTCACAGCAGACTAAACGTTAGTTTTTAACTCGTGCCAAATGAGTACAGTAACCGAGTGGGAAGTGTTACTAGACGTTTTTAGTGCCCTGTTAATGTTTCAATGTTCTTTGCAATATGTCTCGAAGCGGGTACCGAGGCCTTTTTGCAGAGGCGTTGCGTGAGCGAGGCTGTAAACTTGGTTGTATGTTAACTGTTCATTGTTCTCCGGCTACGTCTCTGCTATTAGTGACGTAATTCACCAAGATGAAGCATTAAGTATGTGGGATTTGCAACACATTACTTTCTATGGTTCTCTAACAACGTTTCCGGTGTTCCTATTTTTGTGCCCCCATTCACGCCTTACAATTACGAACAAATGAGTTTTCTTTTCTGTGGCCTATGTCACGATAACGTGACTTATCTACTACCCATGATTTTCCTGTCAGACCGAAGGTTATAGCACGCACCATAGAATACTCTCCCTCATACGTTGCCTTTACGGCCTGATGAACTGTCCCACTACTTTTGGTTTCTGAGACACTTCAATAGCCGATAATTTCTGGCAATAAAATGTATTTCAACAAAAGATAATAGATTACGTAATTGTGCAGATTTGGTGTGTTGTGTGTGCAACACTCAAATGCAATGATTCTTCTTTTATTTTCTGAAGTAACTGGTGCATAATCCCACCTTAAGAAAGCAAGACTAAGACTGAGACGAAGACCAAACAAGACTGATACTGATTCGATTCGCGGGACGCGCTTATATTCCTATCCTTTCGACAATATATCTCATTATTGACACACAGTCATTAACCATTTATGGCCTAAGGAATCAAATTGAGTTTTGAAACAATTTAATTTTGTTTAATTACATTACAAATGATACATAAAACTGATATTTGAAGCGAGAAAAGTTCTGGAGTGTTTACAATTTTTTTTAGAACAAATGGTTACGTAGTGAAACCACTGTTCCAGTACATAAAGTTCTGCAGGACATTAAATCAAACTAAAGTATTAGTCTACTCTACAATGCATAACCTTTCTTAACTTACCAGAACTGTGCCAACTCAGAAGATAATACAGCGGAAAACACGATGTATGTAACGTCACGATCCTCACCAACAGCTAAAACCGGCACTAACTGCGCAGCTCAATGTTTTTGTGGCTTACCCGGGCAAACGCATTACCCGAGGCGGCAGCGAGTTGATTTTCTAGACGACAGAGGGTACAACACTCCGGTGTCCTAGTGGTTTTTACATAGCAGCCATTGAGCCGCTTTTGAGACCTTATATTAAAAGGTCTCAATGTGATACCAGTTGTACGCAAAGGATTAATTTGATACAATTAGAACTTCATGAACAGTTTGAATAAATTTCGTACAGTATAATTATTGAGCAATTTAGTAAGTTTCCACATTACAGATGTTAATATCATCAGAAATTTAATTACATATATCGGAAGTTACTGAATTATGGCCTCATTGATTGCTAATGATATACTTCGTAATTATGGTATTTTTATAGAGTTATCACAGAACGCATAAAATACTGTTCCAGCCAATTGGAAATTGTTTTATTACCTTTAAAACTGAAAATTAATTGGATTGAAATATATACTTATTTACAGATAATTATGCAAATTACAACAATGTCTAACAAACTTTCCAACATGATAAATCCTATTTATTACTAATTAACGCGGTTTTTCTGCAGTACAAAGGTTCCGACAGATATGTTAAAGTGTTTATTATCACCTGGTGTATGAAGGCTAATTAAAACAACCATAATAACCCAGATAGTTGCTATATGCTAGGTCATGGTATAAATGTATTGCTGTAAGGAAACTGGCAGTAAAAGAGAGAAATGGTATCGGATGAATGAATAAAGATGTGGTATAGGCTTATTGAAGATAGAATCCGATAGTACAGTAGTCGCCTCCTCTAACCGTATTTATGCCATACTTTCGCAGTCTCTCTCTCTCTCTCTCTCTCTCTCTCTCTCTCTCTCTCTCTCTCTCTCTCTCTCTCTCTCCAAATACCTCCTCTTCCATTTCTCGCCCCAACTGTTCCTTCTCCTCTTTAACTCATCTCTTCCGCCGCTGCCTCCATCTCCTCCACCTATATTTGTTCACTGCGTCTCTCCATCGCCTCCTCCCCCCTATCTATGATGTCAGCTTCCGCCGTGAGAGTGAAACTCGGTCAAAGTTTCTTGCAAGGTCCTGGTACCCTTTGACATGCATCATTCGCTGATTTGGGGTTTATAAAATCCCTCTCTGTGATAACGTTCACACATGACCGAACTTCCTAACAATTACTAAAACGGTGTCAAAGTCTGTTGTAATGTACCCTCTTGTTTTTGATGTAACGTCTGCAAAATTCTTCAAGGTAGGAATAAAACTGTAGGTGTATGTCAAAGTGTTTAAGTAAAGCACCCTCCGCCATGCACCATACGACATTCTATGTAGACTTTAACCTTCCTCTTGGTTTCAAGGGCAAGTGTGTAAAATTTTATTAAGATCGCAATAAACCTGTAGATTTGTAGTAATTGCAAACAGAAGTCACATTCTTCTTTATACATGCATAAGCAAGATAATCTTAAAAATACACTCCTGGAAAATAAAAAAATAGTACCATGAATTCGTCAACGCAGCAGATCGAAATTTTATTTTCACATTCTTGAGGATGTTTACAACACACGATCACACAGTCAGAACCATACGTACGTCAGTACAATCACCAGAGCGTGCACAATGTCGACTCTAGTTTCGTGTATACCCTCCTTTCGCAGCAATGCATGGTGCAACTTTCTCATGAAGACGATCGTAGAGATGCTGAATGAAGTCTTACGGAATGGCCTGCCAAGCAAATTCCATCTGATACCTCAGTTGGACCGGATCTCGTGCCGATCGTATAGACCACGCCAATATGACGTTTCATATGGTCCCAGACATGGTCAATTGGGGACAGATCTGGGGATAATAATATGCAGATAGTTGACGTACACCTAGAAGAGCACGTTGGGTGGTAAGGGATACGTGTGGACGTACATTGTTCTGTGGAAAAGCACATCGCCTTTTGGTGCATGAACGGTGGCAAGACGGGTTGAATGATGGTTTCAATGTACCATGTATGGTCCAATTTTCCCACAACGAACACCAGAGGAGAACGGCCAGTGTAGGATATGGCTCCCCACACCATGATTCCAGGTGTCTGCACGTTTTGCCTCCGTCGCGTACACTCCAGATTTTCGCACTCCCCTGTACGACACCACATACGCGTACGACCATCATTGGCGCCGAGGCAGCGACGACTCTCATCACTGAAGACGACACGTCTCCATTCGTACCTTCATAAGCGCCTACCATGACACCATTGGAGGCGGGCTGAACGATGTTGGAGCGTGAGCGGACGACACTCTAACGGCACACATGATCGTGCATCATTGTGAGGGGAGCGATATTCTGCGCTCGCCATTCTCCTCTAGTGATCGTCTAGAGAATATTAAACAGTGTACGGTACACTGAAACCATCGTTTAACCCGTCTTGCTACATCTCATGCACCCAAAAAAAGTGATAGGCTTTTCCAACAGGACAATGCAGATCCACATGTATCCCGCGCCACCCAACTTTCTCTTCAAGGTCTACGCCAAGTGCCCTGGCCAGCACGATCCCCAGATCTCTCCCCCATTGAACATGTCTGGGACCGCATGAAACGTCATGTTGGCGGTCTGCATGAGCGGCACCAGATGGAAATTGTATGGCAGGCCATTCCACATAACCACATTCGGAACCTCTACGATCGTTTCCATGAAAGAATTACAGATTGCATTGCTGCAAAAAGAGGGTGTACACGGTACTAACGCCAACATTGCGGACGCTCTGGTGACTGTACTCGCGTGCGTACGTTTCTGCCTGTGTGATCGTGTGTTGCATACAATCTCAAGAACGTGTCAATAAAATTTCCCTCTGCTGGGTGCCTACATGCATCAAGCAGTGGTGACCCTTTTTCTTCCTACTACATCGAATCGCTTTTGTATGGCGGGTTGCCTTTCGAGGGGACGGTAGGCGTTGGATTTTATATTGTTTCCAGTGTTCAGCTGTTGCTTTGCGTTTCCTTATTATTTTCTCCCCTCACTAACTCCTGTATCAGAAAGAACATATATATATTATTCAAATCAAACCATTTCTTAGTCTAAGGAAGACTAACGCACGGCTTGTCTTTTTCATATAGGTATAAATATATGAGTGGAATAGAGAAAGATATTAATGAAATGGAAGAGCAAATTTGTTTTAGAACAGGAAAATCTTGCACAGATAATATATTCGCTTTGAAAATCATAGCAGACAAATGTTGCTTAGAGGAAAGGGAACTGGAACACACACAACTTTTGCAGATCGGCGAAAGGCATTTGCTCGGTCCCACTCCATAAACTATGTAGAGAAACCTGGAATAATAAAAGATACATTAATGCAATCATAAGGCCATAATAACCCCTTGTGAAGTACAGTGTCAAAATCTTCCCGGAAATGTAAAAATTTGAAATGGATTTCAAATGCCATGGTCGATATCTCTTGTCACATTGTGTTTCACGAGAATGATACTTTCTGAATCTGAGTTTGAGTCAGTAGGAAGTTCTCTTCGAGGTAGTTCATAATGTTAAAAGTGTATGTTCTAAAATTCTTCTGCAAAAAAAGACGCCAATAATATATGCCTTTCTTGATTATTGCAATGATCTGCGCAACTTTCCAGTCTTCAGGAACTGATCTTTCGCTGACCTAACGGTTGTATGAAACTACTGCATCAACATACTCAAAAAGCAACGTAATTTGTAATCTGGACCGGGTGGTGACTTGCTTTTGTTAAGTTATTTAAATTGCTGTACTAGTCCCTGGGTTGTTGTTGTTGTCTTTAGTCCGCAGACTGGTTTGATGCATCTCTCCACGGTACCCTGTCCTTTGCAACCCTCTTCATCTGACAATATGTACAGCAACCTACATCCTGTTGAATCTGCTTACTGTATGCGTCTCTCGGTCTCCCTCTACGATTTTTACCCCACACACATCCTTCTAATGTTAAGTTGACAATTCCTTGATGTCTCAGAATGTGTCCAACCAACCTATCCCTTCTCTTAGTCAGGATATGCCAGAAACTCCTTTTCTCCCCAACTCTAGTGAACATCTCATTAGTTACGCGATCCACTCATCTACTGTTCATTATTCGGCTGTCTGTAGCACCACATTCGAAAGCTTCTATCATCTTTTTGTCTGATCTTGTTATCGTCCACGTTTCACTCCCATACAATGCTACACTCCAGACAACTACTTTCAGTAAGGACTTCCTTACATTTAAACTAATTTTGTAAGTCAAACAAATTTCGCTTCTTCAGAAACACTTTTCTTCCCATGGCCATTATGCATCTGCTACCCAAATAACAAAACTCATCTACTACTATTATTGTATCATTACCTAATCTAACTCCTTCAGCATCGCCCGATTTTCTGACATTCCACGACCCCCGTTTTACTCTCGTTTATGTTCATCTTATATCTTCCTTTCAAGACACTGTCCATTCCATTTAATTGATCTTCCAGATCCTTTACTGTTTCTGACAGAATTACTATGTCATCAGCACAACGCAAAGTTTTTATTTCTTCTCCAAATTTCTCCTTGCATCCCTTCACAGCTTGCTCAATGAGAGATTGAAGAATATTGGAGAAATGCTACAACCCTGTCTTACTCCTTTCCAACACTGACAACTTTTGATCCCCTTGGACTCTAATAATTGCTGTCTGGTTTTTGTACCTTGAGAATCAGAAAAAATGTATTCCAGTCAATAATATCAAAAGCTTTCTCCACATCCACAAATGCTAAAAGGTAGGTTTCCCTTTCCTTAATCTGTCTTCTAAGAGGAGTCGTAATATATTGCCTCGCATTTTCTACATTTCTCCTAAATCTAAACTGATCTTCCCCAACATCAGATTCCACCAGTTTTTCCATTCGTCTGTAAATAATTCGTGTTAGTATTTTGCAACCATGACTTATTAAAATGATAGTTCTGTAATTATCACATTTGTATGCACTTGCTTCCGTAGGAATTGGAATCACTATATTCTTCTTGAGGTCTGAGGGTATTTCCCTTATCTCATACATCTTACACACCAGGTGGAACAGTTTCTTCATGACCGGCTCTCTTAAAGTTAATAGCAGTTCAGACGGAACATCATCTACTCCAAGGGTCTTGTTTCTACTCATATCTTTTAGTGCTCTATCAAATTCTTCTCCCAGACGCTTGTATTCCCTTTTGTCTGCTTCACTTGATGCATTTTTATGTTTTCTCCTTTGATCAGTTAAGTTCAGTATCTCCTGTGAAATCCAAGGATTTATTCTATTAGGCCTTGTCCTTCTGCCGATGTGATCCTCTGCGGCCTTCACTAATCTCTCTCTGAGCTACCTATTCTTCTACTGTATTGTTTTCCCCTGTTTAAGACAATCCTTGCCCAATGCTCCCCCTAAAACTCTCAACCTCTGTTCCTTCAATTTCTCCAGGTCCCATCTCCTTATATTCCTACCTTTTTGCTGTTACTTGAGTTTTAATCTGCAGATCATAACCAATAAGTTGTGGGCAGAGTCTATCTGTCCCTGGATATGTCTTACAGTGTAAAACCTGGTTTCTAATCCTTTGTCTTACCATTATAAAGCGAATTTGGTCCCTCCCATCGTCTCCTGGCCTCTTCCACCTAAATAACCTTTAATGATCATTAAACCAAGTGTTGGTGATGATTGGATTGCGCCCTGCACAAACTTCTACCAGGTGATCTCGTCCTTCATTTCTTTTCCCCAGTCCATATTCACCTACTACATTTCCTTCTCTTCCCTTTTCTACTTCAGAGTTCCAGTCCCCCAACACGATTTTCTTCTCCTTTAACGGTCTGAATAATTCTATTTTCTGACATTTCATCGATCTCATCATAGGCAGAGCTCGTTGGCATATAAACTTGTACTCCTGTGGTCGGTGTTTGCTTTGTGTCTATCTTTGCTACGATAATGCTTTCACTATGCTTTTCATAGTAATTTAACCTAATTCCTATTTTCTTAGTCATTATCAGACCACCTCCTGCATTACCGCCAACTTATTTTGTATTTATAATCCTGTACTCACGTGATCATAAATACTGATGATGCTGCCACCGAACTTCGCTAATACCCACCATAACTAACTTTAACCTATCCATTTTTCTTTTCAAATTTTCTAACGTATCTACCCGATTGAGGGCTGGAAATACGCTGTAAGTTACTCAGTGATGTTGAAAGCAAGACGTCTATATTTAAAACAGGAGAACATTTCAGTGCTTCTCAAGAAGGAGAATGCTAAAATGTGCCCAGTAGTGGCTTTTAGATAGTCCTGTCTTCTCATTGAGCACGTTAGATGTCTGGACAATAATATATTTCGTCACCAGTGACAGCTGTTATGCATATGGATAATCTTTGAAATTGATAACTGCTGTCCGTTAGTACGCACTTTGTGGCATGTGATGAACGTATGTTTCACCCAACACCACCTAGAGGGAAGGCTGCGGCGCTCGTCTGACGTCACGGTCCGATCTGTAGAAAGCCTGTTTTTTCTTTGACGACATCCTCCTGAGTAGTCCCCGTCCGGAGATCCCAATGGGGAACTGTTTTACTTCTGGAATGTTGTACCCGAGAGGATGCCACCATATATTTATACACCAGAGCTGCATGTCGTCTGGAAGATGGACGGCAGTATTCTATGGGTATTACGCATGCTGACCGCTGTTCTGGAGTACTTGCTCCGTCTTGTTTGGTGAAGCTGCGTTTAGCATTCTGGTGTAGCAGTCCTGTCGTCGGCGGCATCAGCATTGGCGCCGCGCGGTGCAGGTACTGGCCGTGTTTTGCCAGCAGAGGGACCGCCGCTGGCTGGCGTGCCTTCTGCCCGACAAAAACGCGACACCGGCTCTAAGACTGCCATCGCCGCCGCCACAGCGGAACGCCGCTGCCCCCACCCCTTCCGGTCGGGCTTCTCACGCTCGCCGCTTCCTCCTTAATTGGCTGCCCCATCTTCCCGACTGCTCCACTCCGGGGCACACCAAGTTCACACGAGTTCGCGCCGCAAGTTAGGTGTATATTGTCTAAAAGAAAATGGCACGAGCCGTCCCTAAAGGGCCCTACACACGATGTGATTTATTGGACCAATTCGTTGATCACCCGGTAAATTGGGCGGTTTTAGGCGCTACTCGACCAACATTCCATGTCGGTTGGTTGGTTGTGCCTGACCACCTGATCTCAGAGTCCTCCACCATTTCACCCGACAAATTGTACCGCGTGTAGCGCTTCGCGACCAACTTCCATGCCTGAGGTCGTCTGCACAGCGAACTCGCAGAAAAAAAAGCAGTTCGACAGACAGACACCAGGACATGGTGGCGCCTCGTGCAGTTGGTTTGAACGTGTGTAGGCTGCTACCAGCTACCAGTTGGTTGGTTCGTTGGACATCTTGTTGGTCGTACGATAAATCGGAGCGTGTGTAGGGGCCTTAAGTCGGATTGCTGCGGAACGCGTGAGTGCTGGCCGTCGAAGGTTTGAGACCTTCCTCGGGAATGTGTGTGTGTGTGTGTGTGTGTTGTCTTTAGGTTAGTTTTAGTAGCTAGTAAGCCTAGGGCCTTAACAGCCAGAGATGTTACCTTTCCTGGCTATGGACTCACGGGCTGTATCGAGCTGTGATACTGCACAAGGAAACATAAAATAAAATAGGGCGCTATATATCGACGACTCAAATATTCCAGTGAAACTAACATAGTAACCTACCATAAATCTTATCTCTCGCCAGGCGACATCATCAAACACAATAATATTAGCAGATGTACTTCGTCAAAAGCAAATCGTCGAGCTGAACCAACACTACCTAGATAGAAGGCTGCGGCGGTCTCGTGTGACGTCATGCAGTGTAGGCATCGGGCGCGTATCTGACTGGCTGCACGCTACGGCATGGTGGGCCGTGCCCCAGCGGCCACCCAGTGAGCTACGCGAACGATACCTACACTGCATGACGTCACACGAGCGCCGCGGCCTTCTCTCTAGGTGGTGTTGGCTGAAACATATGTTCATCAGATGCCACAAAGCAGGTCTCAATTTCAAAGATTACCCAATGCATAACAGCTGTGAGTGGTGACCAAAGATATTATTGTCCGGACATCTAACGCGCTCAATGAGAACTATCTAAAAGCCATTAGTGGGCATATTTTAGCATTCTCCTTCTTGAGAAGCACTGATATGTTCTCCTGTTTTAAATATCGTCTTGCTTTTAACATAACTGAGTATCTTACAGCGTATTTCCAGTACAACGCCTTCAATATTAGTGGATGACTTTATTAATAGTGTTAGATGTCTGCACTATAATTTGTTTAGACGCCAATGACAACTATTATGGATATCGATAATCTTTGAAGTTTAGAAATGCTGTCCGTTAGTGCACAACTTTCTGCCATTCGATGAACATGTGTTTCATCTCGACGATTTGTCTTTTGACGAAGTACGTATGCTGATATTATTATGGTTAATGATGCTCCCTAGCGGCAAATAAGTTTTACGATAGATTAGTATGTTAGTTTCACTTGAGTATTTGTGCTCGAGTCGTCGGTATATAACGCCCTATTTTATTTTATGTTTCCTTGGTTTACAGAACATGAAAATGGGATAACGCTTCTCGAAACATGTCGTGCTGACACATAAATTTTATTATTGCAACTGGTGCGTGATTTGCATCAATAATAAGTAAAGCAGAAAATTCCGTTAGCTCGCGGAAGACTTATTAGGTAAAAGAACTCGTTACTGTAAGTGGTGGTGTTTATATTATCGCATTGTGGCAGATTGTACAAGGTGCGTCTGAAAAGTTCGGTGTATGGTCCCATACTTCACAGACCGCCCTAGCGAGGATGAGGTGCCCGCGCATACACACTGAGAGACACGTCAACAAGCGCCCCTATCGTGCACAGCACTGCAGTGAGGCGGCGGTACACGCTGCGACTCAACTAGCAGGGTCAGTGTGAGAACGTCATTGCAACATGGAGCTTGAACCATGATAAATTTGTAACCGAAAGTTTACGAGGTAGTTTTGAAACGGCTGCTGCAATGCATCCCGTGGGTTCGGCCGGAACTGTACCGGAGTGGACAGTGGAATTTTCTGTATGACAATGCCTGTCCGCACACCACGATCCGAGTGCTAAACTTTCTCGTTAGACGCAAGATCACTGTGCTTGCACAGCTTCCTTATTCTCCATATTTGGCGGCGGAAATCTTCTGTTTCCTTCCTTAAATCAGCTCTGAAAGGCCTACATTTCGCAACGGTCGCGGAGATGCAATAAAGCGTGAACTCAGTGCTTCGAGCGTTTTTCTGACAGTTTCCAACACTACAACCGAGGTCTGAAGTGTGTTGTAGCCAATGACGATTACTTTAAAGGCCAATGCAGTTACTTCCTTTGTAACTCATCTTTCCTATATTTCCTGAGACCATTCAGGGAACTTTCCAGACGCATCGTGTAGTCAACTCTACCAGATATGTACAAACATACCTTTCCGTTACGTTGGGGAGACTCGCTGATGCCAGAAACAAGATTATCTCCAACATTGACATGTGTACAGTGTTGATGACACATCCAAGCTTCGCCTTGAAACATCTGCTACTTTGATTCAATTGACGTATTAAGACTACCTACTTGCTGTTTCAAAATAAATCTATCGATGCCATTCCAAGTTTACAAACTAACTTTTCAATTGTTGAAATTCTATATTATATTGCAGAAAGATACAGGAAAATATATGCTGCGGATTAAATCCATGTCAGAGCCCGTAGCTACGAGTTGCTCCTGCAACTAAATAACCATCCAGTAAAGTATTAAACCTTTAAAGTATCTCTTCTCATACAGAAAAAAAATATTCACATTTTATCGCCAGCGACCTCAAGATTTCTTCCAATGCTTTATTGTTGTCAGATACAGATTCGAGAAGTAGTGACTAACACTTAGATGAGCCCTGCATTCCTGGGCAGCTAAGAGGAATGTTTCTATGGTACTGCCATTGGCAAACAAAACTATTCCCTTACTCGTACACGTAAATCGCAGTATCGTTGTGTCGACACAAATGTTCTTGTACCACAACTTAATAGCTCTTCCATGATAAGTAAAAATGCTGAATTGTTGACAGTCACGTAGTAGCTTACTAATAACTGGAATCTTATCGTAACTATCGATGTAGTACCCTTCCACGTGTACTTCGTTTGATATGACATGAATAACGGCTCTATTTTGCGCATTTTTATGGCCCTCGCAGTAATATTTTAGTATTCGACAACAACAAAGGTTTAAAAATGAAGGACCTAGGGATTTCGTGATGTTTTGAAATTAACATCATTCTTTGTGCTTTTTGTTAATTGACGCAGTGATTTTATTCCCTGGTATGGCTGTGATTTCATTACACATTTAAATCACTAAATGATATAGTAAGAGTGAAGGTTTGTAATGATTTCATACGGGGGTGTTCAAATGGAAATGTACGAAACGACACTGTGGGTATCATTGAAGTCTTTATTCATAACTAATCACCAGAGGCCCGAGTACAACTATCCCATTGTTTGAGCCGAAGGATTGCCTGTTCTCAGAATGATTGTAGCTATTTCAAGAGCCAGTCCAATACTGTCTCCTTGAGTTCCTTCATGTTCCTTACATCACACCGGTCTTTTAATTCATACTGTTCTACCTTTTTAAGGGCATAATTTTGTATTTCACTTCATTCAGCATGAGCAACCCTGCTCGTGATATATAATTCTGACGTTACATTTTTCATGTAAACTTTATCTTCTGATGAAGTTGCCGGCCGCGGTGGCCGAGGGGACTTAGGGGCTCCAGTCACGGTCTGCACGGCCACTACGGTCGGGGATTCGAATCCCCCTTCGGGCATGGATATTTGTGCTGTCCTTAGTATAAGGTAGTAAATAAGTAGTTTGTAAGTTTAGGGACTGATGACCCCGTAGTTAAGTCCCATAAGCTTAACATACATTTGAACATTTATGATGAAGTTATTCTTAGTGGTAACAAAACCTGGTCAAGAACGATAAAATTTTCGCAATCGGTTGGCTGTATTACACGTTTTAAAAACGAGAATTAACGTAAAGCTTACTCTACTGTAAGAACAGATTTTTGTCATCAAAGACACTCCGTGTGACTTGCAGTATGTGAACGTGACGATGTTGTGCCGTGAGAACGACGGCGGTTGCGTGCAGAAACTGGCGCAGCTTGCTACCGTTAAACGCGACGCCGCGACTTCTTTAAGCGACGCTACAGTCCACTCACTCATTCACTCGCTGCTGGACTACTCGCTTTCCTTCCTGTTCTCATGTAGCTGACTTTGCGCCACTATCCCGAATATCACATTGCACTAATTTCGATTCACACACACGTCATGTGCATGCGAAATCCAACGTTGAAATAGGTTCAAAATCAAATGTTTGTATAGCTTATGGGACTTAACTACGGGGTCATCTGTCCCTAACTTACAAACTACTTACGAACTAGCTAACACTAAGGACGGCACAAATATCCATGCCCGAGGGGGGATTCGAACCCCCGACCGTAGTGGCCGTGCAGACCGTGACTGGCGCGCCGCAGTCCCTTCGGCCACCGCGGCCGGCTTTGAAATGGGACAACTACAGCTTAAATAATACTTTTCCAGAAATGTTCAAAAATTGTTAAAAATGTTGACAACTTTTTGTAAAATAAATGGAAATTCATCGGCGTCGTATCAGCTGTATACAGAATGTCTGTTAAGTCCAAAACCGGTTTCGTAGCGTTAAAAGTGCATCTTCAGCTGGGTAGTTACTTCGTAGGTCCATAAATTTCGGCAGCCCCAACGTTCTAGCTGTAATCCCTTTATACGAGAGTTCATAAATTTGGGAAGCCGTTAGTGCTAGAGGAAAATCTAAAAAAAAAAGGTCCTTAAGGACCCTAATGGTTTTATCCATGGACGACTTTTTTGGTGGAAGTTTTTTGATCCGCAACAACGGGTTATAAAAATGTGTTCACATAGAAAAGGATTACAGTTAAAACGTTCCGGCTGCGTAAATTTATGGCCTTACTAGCTGAAATCCCGGCGTTGCCCGGGTATTTATTTATTCCTGCCATTTTCCGGTATAATATATTCATTTGTCTAAGGACTGTATGTCTGTAAAATCTTTTGGAAGTACAATTAGTAGTAAAGAAGAAATAGACGAAAACTTGGTGTGTGATGGTGCGGTTTTCCATGAAAGCTACTGTTTATGTGCTCATGTAAGCATGGACTACGTGTCGTAGTGTGACACAATTTAGAAGGTACACTCAACTATATGTGTGTATACTATCTGTAAAATTTCTTGAGGCTACAATTTGTAGTGTAGGAATTATAAATTTTAACGTCATACCGAACTGCTGAGTTTTAGTCCATGAACAGCGGAACGTTACTGTTTACGTGCTCATATCTCATGAACTACGTATCGGAATGTGATCAATTTAGAAGCTACATTCAACTATATGTGTATACTGTTTGTAAAATTTCCTGTCGCTACAATTTGTAGTGTTCAAATTATAAATCGTAACGTCATACCGAGAGCCGTAGTTTTACTCCATAAACAGCGGAAAAGTAGTAAGCGAGAAACCTTTTTCCTTTCATCATTTTACTATGGTTGCCAGCGAGAAAAAGTTTAATAAAGGTTTGAAATTATATGCAAACGTAGGCTTCCGCGGCAGTTGTCACTATCAATAAAATTCTTCTGGGTATGATACCGCGTCGTCATTTTGTAAACTTTGCCGACGTTTCGGCCACTGTTGCAGGCGGCCTTCATCAGGGTCTGTGTCTGACTGCTGACTGTACGATCGCTTGGTGTTTATATACCAGCGGATGAAGGAGAGGAAGGGGGCGTAGGTTATCCTTTATTGGTGGTTATATTATTGCACGCCATTGGTGGAAAGGTGCGTTGCTGATTGGTGTTTTAATGGCTGGTTTCTTTCATATGATTGGATGTTGTATTCTTCTCCCTTATTGGGCAAAAAGGACGTTTCCTATTGGCTTTTGCAGTAGAACTTGCTATTGGCGGAATGGACCTGGGAGAACGGATAGCGGCTGTGACGTGCCGCTGTTGACTTGTCGCCTGGCGCTGACGGCGGCGGGCCGGTGCTCTGCGTGTTCGCGGCCGCTGTGGTCTCCGGGGAGCCTGCGCGAGTCATTCCGCGCGCGGTGCCGTCACGTAGCGTTGCAACTGCTGGCAGCAAAGACGCCGGCAGCCTGTAGCCATCCTCCCTGTTCATATTGGCGGGACGCTTGGCTATTTCTATAGCCTCTCTAATCTTCCTCCTCGTTGAGAATGGTTGCTTTGCCAGCACGCGGGCCTCGCCGAAAGATAACTGTTTTCCGCACTGATTGTGATGCTCAGAAACCGCTGACTTTGTGTGCTGTCCAAGCCGTATGTACCTTTCATGTTCCGAAAGCCTCGTGCAGATTGCTCGTCCGGTCTCTCCTATGTAGACCAGCCCACACTCGCAGCTTATTTCATAAACGCCGGCATTACTCAGTTTGTCAACCGCGTCCTTAGTTGAACCTAGGAAATCCTTAGATTTATTGGTGCTGCGGAAGACTGGCTTGATGCCTGCCTGACGAAGAACCTTTCCCACACGTTCAGTGACGCCCTGCACGTAAGGTAATAGAGCGATGCTTTGTGCTTCCTGCTGTTCCCCTCTATTGTTTTCATTCCTCCTGGACCTTGTTTTATTTATTTCGCCCAGTCCATAGCCATTAGCCACAAAGGTGGATCTGAGGTGCCGTAGGATGGCTACAGGCTACCGGCGTCTTGGCTGCCAGCAGTTGCAACACTACGTGACGGCACCGCCCGCGGAATGACTCGCGCAGACTGCCCCGGAGACCACAGCGGCCGCGAACACGCAGAGCACCGGCCCGCCGCCGTCAGCGCCAGGCGACAAGTCAACAGCGGCACGC
This sequence comes from Locusta migratoria, assembly GCA_026315105.1. Taxonomy (NCBI): domain Eukaryota; kingdom Metazoa; phylum Arthropoda; class Insecta; order Orthoptera; family Acrididae; genus Locusta; species Locusta migratoria. The sequence continues at coordinate 48,715,715 of CM048747.1, forward strand.
CGCAACCGCTGTCCGTTCTCCCAGGTCCATTCCGCCAATAGCAAGTTCTACTGCAAAAGCCAATAGGAAACGTCCTTTTTGCCCAATAAGGGAGAAGAATACAACATCCAATCATATGAAAAACCAGCCATTAAAACACCAATCAGCAACGCCCCTTTCCACCAATGGCGTGCAATAATATAACCACCAATAAAGGATAACCTACGCCCCCTTCCTCTACTTCATCCGCTGGTATATAAACACCAAGCGATCGTACAGTCAGCAGTCAGACACAGACCCTGATGAAGGCCGCCTGCAACAGTGGCCGAAACGTCGGCAAAGTTTACAAAATGACGACGCGGTATCATACCCAGAAGAATTTTGATAGTTTGAAATTATGTTTAAAGTTTGTTGCAAGTCGCTAAGTACTGTCATCATACAGTGTATTTCGAAAGCCTCGCCGCATTATATGGCTTTTTTGCGATTTCTATTGGTTATGACGTAATATCTTTTGAACCATGTGCCGTATGTGATTCTTAACCATGTAGCAATAGTTACCTCACGGTAAGGAATGTGTGTACCAAATTTGGGTGAAATCGGTCCAATGGTTTAAGAGAAAATGAGCAGCATTGTCACAAAATGCAGCAGTTTTTCGAGCATCTCATTGTTTATGACGTCATATCTCGTGAACTATATATAGTATGTGATTCTTACACTTAAGGCGACCGTCCTCATGGACTGAAGCTTACGTGTGAAAAATTTCATAAAGATTGGAACACAACTGTAGATTTGTATGCAACACGTACAAACATACGGGCACTCTGCTTTATATATTAGATGAAACAATTACATATCTGAAGATGCGCTTATTGTTTTTAATGAACACAAACCGACGTTTTCAGTCAACGGCAGTCACATAACAGACGCTTTAGGCAGTGTTTGTTTGGACTGACTCAATCTACAGATTGCACAACGGAAACTGTAAATGGCTGTCAAAACACAATAGACAATGCGGCCCGCGAACTTCAGGCGCAGCAGTGGCGTAACTGCTATGCAGCGGGCAGAGGCCGTGCTTTGGACGCCTATAGCAAGAAGGCGCCGCGAGAAAGGACAGGGGGTGTGGGGAAAGGCGGCGAACATCACTGTCAAGGGCACTGCGAGGGGACAGTTTAAAGCAGCTCAAGTCCGTCTGGTCATTGTTCACTTTGTTATGGTTTGCAGATATACAGTGATAAACAAGTTACACTATGAAACTTCCTGGCAGATTAAAATTGTGTGCCGAAACCGCGACTCGAACCTGGGACCTTTCCCTTTCGCGGGCAAGCCACTACCGACTGTGCTATCCCGATTCGACTCACGATGCCGCCTCACAAAGGTCCCAGGTTCAATTCCCGGTTCCGGCACACAATTTTAATCTGCCAGGAAATTTCATATCAGCACACACTCCGCTGCAGAGTGAAAGTTTCATTCTGGAACTTACACTATGGTTTCATGGCTGGACAGTACGTTGATATGTTCAAAAAAAATCTGTTACATTCTGCTAATTTGGCATATGATTATGCGTAGCTGATATTACTATGACTGGTGCATTGAGGATGATCATTATGTGATCGAAATCGGTCTGCAAAAACATTAATAAAAAACGACCAATGCTACATACTATAGTGATGGCTTTCACGACCGGCTGAAATAATTGCTGTTGAATCTTCCGGGTTATATGGTCGTGGTCGAAGAAACATATCAATCAGAAGTCTGAAACATTTACGTAAGGAGCAAATATTATATGGTCGTGGTCGAAGAAACACATTTGCTCCTTACGTAAATGTTTCAGACTTCTGATTGATATGTTTCTTCGACCACGACCATATAACCCGGAACATTCAACAGCAATTATTGCTGCATACTATAATTGTTATATTAAAGTGACACTATTGTTTGGAATAATGCTTCATTGGATTCATATAAAAAGGAGTACTAAAATGCGTACCTTTTACTTAATTGTAAAGCTCTGTTTGGCATAACGGGCTCAAATCATTCCTTTCATTCGCAGCCCGGAGCTTCTGGCGCTCACGCGAAATTATACTCGCGATTGCGGCCTACATATGTGCAACGCGAAACACAAATTACACGACTCAGTGGACAGCGGATTTAAAATGATACGTTTAGTGGTAAAGCCGGCTTAATTCCCTCTAATGTGTGTGTGTGTGTGGGGGGGGGGGGGGGGAGGAGGAAGATTCTCGCTTTAACGAGTGTGACCTGATTCAGATGAAATTTGAAATGGATACAGCTTGTACTCTGAATTCTACATCTACATGCATACTCCGCAATCCATCGTAAGCTGCGTGGCGGACGGTACACTGTACCACAACTAGGCATTTCCTTTCCTATTCCACTCCCACATAGAACGAGGAAAAAAAGGATACCTACATGTCTCTGTACGAGCCCTAATTTCTCTTATCTTGTCTTTGTGATCACTACGCGAAAAGTAAGTCGGCGGCAGCAAGATCGTACTACACTCAGCTTCAAATTCCGGCCCTCTAAATTTCCTCAACAGAAAAGAACGTAGTCTTTCCTCCAACGATCCCCAATTGAGTTGACGGAGCATCTCAGTGACACTCGCGCATTGGTCGAACCTACCAGCAACAAATCTAGCTGCTCGCCTCTGAACTACTTCTATATCTTCCTTTAAACTGATCTGCTGCGGGTCCCAAACACTTGAGCAATACTCTAGATGTGTTCGTACAAGCGTTTTATACGCGGTCTCCTTTACTGATGAAGTACATCTTCCGAAACTTCTTCCAATAAACCGAAGTCGGCTGTCCACCTTACTCACAACTGTCCTTACATGTTCGTTCCGTTTCATATCGCTTTGCAATGTTACGCCTAGATATTTGAACGATGCTACAGCATCAAGAAGCTCACTACTAATGCTGTATTCGTACATTATGGGATTGATTTTGCTACTCATGCGCATCACATTACATTTTTCTACATTGAGAGCTTATTGCCATTCTCCGCACCAACTAGAAATTTTGTCTAAGTCATCCTGTATGCTATTACAGTCAGTTAAAGACGATACCCTCCCATACACCACAGCATCATCAGCAAACAGCCGCAAATTACAACTTACTCTGTCCATCAGATCACTTATATAGATAGAAAACAATAACGGTCCTATCACACTCCCCTGGGGCACGCCTAACGATACACTCGTCTCTGAACACTCGCCGTCGAGAACAACGTATTGCGTTCTATTACTTAGGTAGTCTTCCAGCCAGTCACAAATCCGTGAATCTATTCCATAAGCTAGTATCTTCGTTAGCAGTATACAGTGTGGCACCGCGTCGAACGCCTTTTTGAAGTCGAGAAAAACACAATCCGCCTGTTGCCCTTATATACATCTACCGGGCTTGCTTCGGCCTTGGTAAATAAGTTCTGCACCCTCGGCAACTGCTTTCCAGCCACTGAATTCCGTGGCAAGGGGTGGAGAAGGCAGCTTTGGGCAGGGGTCTCCTATCCCGAGCGTTGGAGCAGAGCTCCGTCGTGTATCCGCCAAAGTGCAGAAATTTCTCAAACTTAACTGCATAACTGCTTGTCCGTCCTTCTTTGTAGTATTGCTGCCCAGTGTGAGATCTTTATCAGGTGGGTTTGACAGAGGACACCGAAAGACTCCAAAGAAGGGCAGTTCGTTTCATATTGTCACGATACAGGGGAGACAGCGTTACGGAAGTGATACACGATCTGGGATGGGAATCATTATAACAACGGCGCTTATCGCTGCGGCGTGGGCTACTTACGAAACTCCAATCGCCAACATTCTCCTCCGAATGCGGAAATATATTGTTGACTCTCACTTACATAGGTAGAAATGATTATCGGAATAGAATTGGAGAAATCAGATCTCGAACAGAGAGATTCGGGTATTATTTCTTCGCGCGCGATATTCGAGAATGGAATGGGAGATAAATAGTATAAAAGTGGTTCGTTGAATCCTCTGCCAAGCACTTGAATGTAATTTGCAGAGTATCCGATGTAGAGGGGGGGGGTATAGGGACCCACGGGAAGGGATAGGAGGGGTGGAGAATGGGGAGAGGCAGGGGGAAGGAAGAATGGGACTATTGGAAGACTGAAACGTCTAAATATGTAGCAAAAGTTACTGGATTATAAATACTATAGCATATATCAGGAGGAGACCAGATGGAGATGGGCAAAGGTGGATGATAGCGGAACAACTGGCCCGGAATATGTAACTCGCTGCTGCACCAGGTCAACTTTAGTAATATGTCCAAGCATCGTGGACTGCTATGAAACACCAGAGCGTTTTGAATCAGTGCGGAAATGCGTAGCAGTGGTTATAACCAGCAATTTCAAAAACGCCCAGTACTGATTTCATCATCCTCACTTCATATCGGATTCTACGAGGGTTGTTTTTTAAGTAAGAGCTGTTTTTCTTTTTCTTTTAAAGATACAAACACTTTTGTAAAAAACTTTTATTTTCTGATTCTACACACTTACCTATTTTTCTACATAGTTGCCTTGTTTATTTAAGCACTTGTCATACCGTACAACTAAGTTTTTAATTCCCTCTTCAAAGAATTCGGCCGCCTGCTTCGACAGCCAAGAGTTCACGGCCGCTTTCACTTCATTGGCGTCATTAAAGCGCTGCCCGCCAAGATGGTGTTTCAGGTACCGGAAAAGGTGAAAATATCTAGGAGCAAGGTCGGGGCTGTATGGTGCATGGTCCAAAACTTCCCAGCCAAAAGAATGAATCAAATCCCAAGTCTTTTGAGAGGTGTGAGGCCTCCTTTTGTCAGCACGCCGCGCCTTTTGTTTTGAATTGCTCTGTGGAGCTTCTTTAGAGTTGCACAGTAGGCATCTGAGTTGATTGTCGTTTCTCGTGGCATAAAGTCCACTAGCAAAACACTGCGCCGGTCCCAGAACACAGTTGCCATAATCTTCCGCTTTGGCAGCGTCTGTTTGGCTTTGACCTTGACGGATGAGGTTTTGTGTGTCGCTATTCCATCGATTGTCGCTTGCTTTCGGGAGTGATATGGGATACCCATGTTTCATCTCCAGTGACAATTTGACTCAACATGTCATCCCCTTCTTCCTCGTAACGAATGAAAAAGTCCAATGAAGTGGAAAATCTCTTCCCTTTGTGGTCCTCTGTGAGGAGTCTGGGTACCCACCGAGAACACAGTTTCTTAAAGTTTAGGTTTTCAGACACAATTTTGTACAAAACCGATCTTGAATCTTGTGGAAATTCCAAAGAAATAGTGGAAATTGTGAATCTTCTGTTCTGACGAATCTTTGTTTCGACTGCAGCCACCAAATCATCAGTGATCAGAGGGCCGGCCTGAACGTTCTTCTCCATGGACGTTTTGACGGCCATTTTTAAACTCTCTAACCCATTGACGCACTTTACCTTCACTCATTGCATTCAAGCCATAAACTTCTGTTAACTGACGACAAATTTTTGCAGCTGATAGGCTTCTCGCGGTCAAAAAACGTACCACTCACCGTCTCTCTCACGCGGCGGGCGATTCAATAATCGTAAACATTATAAAGTAGCACAGCGATGCGTACACGTCAGCTACAGAGCTGCAATTGGCATCGTAAATTTGGCTGTGATTACTCCGGTCCTACTTGGGCGGGGCAACATTTCTGACGGGACGTGGATACGAAGATTTTTTGGGATGACAGTCGTAGAAATGAGACACTCAAGCTATGAGAGTCTTGTTTTGAGTGGTGACCAGGTAGCGCTGACTGCCGGAGAGGCGAGTCGTGCACGAGGGAGGGATGTGCTGCGCCGTGGAGCGTGTCGCGTGTGGATACGGGCGTGACGGTCGCGCCGGCGGCTCGCCGAGGCCGCGGCTGTCGCGTGGAACCAGTGCGGCCGCTTCTTGCAGCCGCTGCTCGCTGCTCTCTGCTGGCCGCTTTTGGTCGCTCTGTGCGCTACGCCGCCGACCAGCCGACCTGCAAAAACCGCCGCGGCGCGGCCTTGGCTGGCGTCGCCGTCGCCGTGGTTTACCCGCGTGCCTCCCACTTAAAACTCACTGCCGACGCCGGCCGGTACGTGCCGTTTGCATCCAATGACCGTCCTCGCTTCTCGGTAATCGCTCCAGCTATATAAATCATTGTAATTGGGATGTCGCCTCGGCCGGTTCCTCAACCTGGCCCTGTCTGATCTTGGCGAAAACTACAGTTCTCGTGTACGAGGGTCGATCAGTAACTGCCACACAATTTTTTCTGGGCCACTTTCGGTTGGACATATCTCAATGTTCTCGCTTCATGTTGTACAGTTGTCGATCGGCGATATCAGATGATAGTAATAGCATATCAGAGAAACATGGATATTGATTCAGCTCGTGTGTTAATTGACATAATTTCGAAAGATTTGGTCCTGTACAGCGATATAGTGAACAATGTAGGGCCAAAACTCGGTTAACCCAGAGACCCTTCGCCCGCAAATTCCTATCTCTTCTTGACATGTTACGGAGCTCAGGAGTGATTTACACCGACGGTTCGATGGTAGATGGTCGTGTTGGTTTCTCTTACATGCATGCAGGTCATAATACCTGCAGCGTCTTCTCTGCAGAGTTAGTACCCATCTTTCGTGCACTTGACCATATTCGTACCTGCACTTATGGGGAGTCCTACGTCATCTACAGCGACTCCCCAGCTGTCCTTCGATAATGGCCACCCTTATGCCGTCGAACAACGCGGACGGTCAATAGTCTTTAACTGGACTCCGAGGCCCGTTGGTATTGTAGGGAATGAACTGGCTGACACGTTAGCCAAGGAAGCCACCAACAAACCTCTTCTAGAGGTCGGCATACCAGCTACTGACCTACATTCAATGAGACGCAGTCGAGTCTGCGGTTTGTGGAATGCAGAATGGCATACCCTTCAAACGCCCAACAAGTTACGCATTATAAAGGAGGCAACAAACGTCTCGAGCTCCTCTACGCGGGCCCCTCGCAGGGATTCTATCGTCCCCTGCCGCGGTGGAGTGGCCGAGCGGTCTAAGGTTCTTCGCTTGCTCGCCGTCGGAGGTTCGTGTCCTCCCTGGGGCATGGGTGTGTGTGTGTTGCCCTTAGGTTAGTTTACCTAAGTTTAAGTAGTTTGTTAGCTACAGCCGGCCGCGGTGGCCGAGGTGACTGAGGCGCTCCAGTCACGCTCAGCACGGTCACTACGGTCGGGGGTTCGAATCCCCCCTCGGGCATGGATATTTGTGCCGTCCTAGTTCGTAAGTAGCTCATAAGTAGTTTGTAAGTTTAGGGACTGATGACCCCGTAGTTAAGTCCCATAAGCTTAACAAACATTTGAACATTTTTTTTGTTAGCTACAGACTGATGACCACGCAGTTTGGTCCGATAGATTTAAAAACATTTTTTGTCGTCCCCTGCCGGCTCCGTGTTGTCCAAACGTGGCTAACACACGATCATCTTCGTCGTGAGGACCCACCTCAGTGTCGCAGTGGCACCCATTTATCATTCGCCTATATTTTAATGGATTGCCCTAACTAGCCGCCCAGAGGGGGACTTTTAACACCCTGACATTCTGGATCAGGTTTTAGCTGCCATTGTCTCTACGGTTCATACAGTTTTAAATTTTATCCATGAGAGTGGATTGTATAATTCCATATGAAGTTTATTGAGTGTCCGTTAGCTGTCCTCCGCTTGCCTAACACTTTTAGGTAGGTGGTTTAACGTGTAACAGAGCGGTCAGATGCTCTGCTTTTATTTCTGTGATCACCCGGCCAAGACACTGCAACGTTGTAGCTAGCTTTATTGCATTCTCTACGATTGGAACAAGGGATAACCTTTGTCGTTTAGTCCCTTTCAAATTCAAGCCTTCCATGTCGTACAATTTCATTTATTTCCGATGCGTGGCGTCTGTAATTGAGGTGCGCTCCAAACAGAGAACAGTTATTGTTTCTTTTGGCGGGATTCTTCGAAATTACCGAAATTTGAGACTATCGGTGTTAACGGCTGCCCTTTTCTAATGTGCTACTACTGACAGTTGCACAACGTGGGCCTGAAGATGGTGTGATTGTAACACCGAAGCCGGTCGCGTAATTGAATAAATAATTATTATACAGCAGCTGGTACTTTCTTCTACCTTGACATCCAGATTTAGGTCTTCCGTAATTTCGCCAAATCACTCCACGACAATCCCAAGGTGGTTCCCTTGAAAGGGCATGGACGATTTCGTTCCGCATCCTTGCCGAAACAATCCGCCTATAATGACGACGCTATATATGGGGGCTAATCTGCAATCTGCGTCCGTTCTCAGGTGTATTATGTTTGTATAGTCTATGGGACTTAACTACGGGGTTATCAGTCCCTAAACTTACAAACTACTTATGAACTAACTAAGACTAAGGACGGTACAAATATCAATGCCCGAGGGGGGATTCGAACCGCCGACCGTAGTGGCCGTGCAGACCGTGACTGGAGTGCCTCAGTCCCCTCGGCCACCCAGCTGTATTAAAGAGAGTGCAATATAGCCTAATATTCGTAAGAAAGCTATGTCCCACTACATCTTCTGGTGCTTCCTATTTCCCCAATTCGCTCTCAAAATCCGACTCTTCAGTTTTGGGAACTAGCAAAGAGAAATTATTTGCTGCTCATACTTGAGAGACAGCTTCGTCGCCAAAAGACACCGTTCTCGATGAACGCTCTCCCGTTCTCTGGCGGCCTCTGCCTTCGCGAACTCGTGCGTGAGGAAGTACTTGTGTGGTAACTAGAACAAGTGGTCGCATGCAGTGCAGCGCAGTCTCTGGCCTATGGATGCGTCACTCACTGTCCGGCCAACCGGCGTGTGTTGTTCCACCGCCGAGGCGTATCTCCAGCGCGGGCCGATCTGACAATGGGATGAGGGAGTGCGCGCGGAAGCTGGCGCAACGCTGCGTGTGTGTGTGGGCGTGTTTCCAGCCGCCATTGGGCAACGACGCGGAAGCCGGCGGCGGAGCGCGGCGCAATTTCCTGGCCCAGATGGGCGGCGGATTGGCGGCACCTCTCGGCCTATCGATCTCTCTGGAGGGCGCTCCCGACGCCTCGAGGCTGCCGCCGATGCAGCTGTCGCGGCCTCACACGGCGCGTGATTCTCGACGAGAAACACGCCGGAGCGCGGCACTGCCGGGCTGATACAGCACGCGGAACGTGCGCAGCACTGCAGCGCGAATTCACCTACTGGACGTAACTCTCGACCTCGTCCTAAGGTCGACATTCTGTAGGCACAGCTCTCGAACTTCAAACATTAGTAAGACGGTGACGATAGCAGGTAAACAGAAAAGTCGACAAATACGGAGGAAAGACTGTGATTAGTTTATTCGCTCTGTGACTCTTCAGTAAAACTATCGCTTGTTGTTGTTTGGGACTAAACAGCAACGGTTATCAGTCCCTTGTTCCGGTCTTAGAGATAAAATAAAATATTATTCACAGAATTTATGACAACTGCGATTGGGCAAAGCTGAAAATGTGTACCCATCCGGGATTCGAACCCGGATCTCCTGCTTTCTAGGCAGTTGCGCTGACCCCTACACCACTGAGGACAAAGTGAACACCGCACCTGCAAGGACTACCTTAGCACGCCTCCCGGCATATACAAATTCCCAGCTTCTGACGGGAGGCGTGCTAAGGTAGTCCTTGCAGGTGCGGTGTTCACTGTGTCTCAGTGGTGTAGGGGTCAGCGCAACTGCCTAGAAATCAGGAGACCCGGGTTCGAATCCCGGCTGGGTACACATTTTCAGCTTTGCCCAATCGCAGTTGATACCATAAATTCTGTGAATATTAAAGAATAACAACTACAGGATCAGAAGTGACTTCAGTTCTTGCGGAACAGACGCCACATGTATATAAAATAAAATATTGTTTAACCGTTCCTAAGGAAATGCGTTAACAAGTAAAAGATTAAAAATCACTGGGAAATATGAGGAAAGGATACAAGTAATAATAAAGAAGGAAACACACCACCATAAAATCACACGATAAAAACCAGCTGCTCGAATAAAATCTAAAACACGTTCAACCATAGCAGCATCGTCTCTTAGCATAAAGGAAAGCGCATCTGGCAAATTAAAAGGTTGTCGTAAGGCAACTAAAAGTGGACAGTCCACCAGACTGTGGACCACTGTCAAGGGGGCGCCACAGTCACACTGTGGTTTGTCCTCCCGCCGAAGAAGGTGGCCATGCGTCAGCCATGTGTGGCCGATTCGAAGGCGGCAGAGAACAATAGATTCCCTACGAGACGACCGCAGTGAGGACTTCCATGCGACCGTAGATAGCTTCACTGCACGAAGCTTGTTGGGTTCAGCAGAGTTAGCCTACTCGGAATCCCACAGGCCAAGGATCTCCCGATGGCCGCGGTAGAGTAGCCGAGCGGCCTAAAGCGTCTGGCTGAGGAGCGCGCGGTTGCTCGCCGTGGAGGTTAGAGTCCTTCCTGAGGCATGGGTGTGTGTGTGTTGTCCTTAGGTTATTTTACCTAGGTTTAAGTAGTTTGTAAGCTAAGGACTGATGACCACGCAGTTTGGTCCGATAGATTTACAAACATATGGAACTCTAGTCGCAGCTCGCTCTCCGGAAGACCAATCGCCAATGGACTGAAGGTAGTAGCCTGCTTAGCCAGCTGATCCACACGTTCGTTTCAAGAAACGCCGATGTGGCCTGGGGTCCAAACAAAGACCACAGAGCGACCAGACCGAACAAGCCTGAAAACAGACTCCTGTATGGAGTGCACCAAAGGGTGTTTTGGGAAACATTTGGCGAGGGTTTTCAAGCCACTCAGGGAGTCAGAACAGATAACTAGAGACTCCCCAAGGCACGCTCTGAGCTGTTAAAGTGACCGATAGATGGCAACCAATTCTGAACACGTTCGCTGCGGCCGACGCTTACAAGCGTTTCCGCGATCAACACGCCAGAGCTGCAGACGCTTATAAGCGGCGCGCTAGCTGACTACTCCGTTTAGTTAGTTTGGCTGTGCACTCATGTTAGTACAGGCAACCAAAAAACATCACGTAACATTTTCCTGTCTGCGGTTGTGTGTTTTCGTCTTTAGTGGTTTGCTATAAAAACATCGCCTATACACCTTGCAAATTTGTTATATGGGATTAGGTTTCCATAGCACCACATTGCAGATGAGATGTTTCTTTTTGTCCGTTTGATAAACCTTCTGGTGTTTTCAGTATAATTCTTTCTCAACGAAGCGGATTTATCGCTTGTTTGAATTTAATTTTCTTCCCAGTTTGCAATAAAATCAATAAACCAGAGGCGTTGTTAGAATTGTTAGCAATAAATGCATATGACGCTTGTAAGTCAGAGAGCTTGCAGCATTTATCACATAATCGTCATGCAGCTTAGCACCACCTCTTTTGCAGACGTTATATTCGCTGTCAATATTGCAGGTTTCGCAGGGGTCTGATTTCAGCTCTCAGCAATAGCGGGCCGCACTGGTGACCGCAGCGTACGTGTTAAAGTAATTAATCCCGGCTACGCTTCACGGTGGCTCTGTCTCATATGAACTAAATTTCCATTATTCTTTAAATGAAGAATTCTGAAAAACACAGACGCTCCGATAAAATGCATAAACTCGTACCCTGCTTTTGTGCTGCAGTGAAAGGAAAGTTACAAAAAATATATATTTCCTCACAATATAGTCTACTAGCTGATAAACCCGGTTTTTCCCGGGTATACATGCATTTTTCCAATCTAATATGCCGGCCGCGGTGGCCGAGGGGACTGAGGCGCGTCAGTCACGGTCTGCACGGCCACTACGGTCGGAGGTTCGAATCCCCCCTCGGGCATAGATATTTGTGCCGTCCTTAGTTGTAGCTAGTTCGTAAGTAGTTTGTAAGTTTAGGGACTGATGACCCCGTAGTTAAGTCCCATTAGCTATACAAACATTTGAACATTTTGAACAGTCTAATATAAGAAACAAAAATAAAAATTCGGAAATATTTAATCTTCATGTATCCATGAAAACAGCTTAGAAATTTTGAGACAGTAAAACAAAAAATATGCATAATAACAAAATTTTAAGTGCTGTTTCCAAAGAAAGAAAAATATTAATAAAATAATAATAATAAACAAATGATTAATTTCATTCAAAACTTGGCTATAAACAATATTATTGATCCAGAAAGAAACTTTCACTCTGCAGTGGAGTGTCCGCTGATATGAAACTTACTGGCAGATGAAAATTGTGTGCCGGAACCGGGACTCGAACCTGGGACCTTTGCCTTTCCCGGGCAAGCGCTTTACCTGCTGAGCTATCCCGACAAATATTGATACTTTTGATGAGAGTTTTTGCGACTCAATGTTTACGACGCCATGTCTTCTGAAATATGAGTCACAGGTAGTTTTTAACCCAACAGCGATTGTTGTCTGATAGTAAGCAAAATGTTCCCCAAGTTTATTTGAAATCGGTCCATTATTTTAGGAGGATATGTGGAAAAATAGCGTATGATGTAGCAGTTATGCGGAAATTTCATTGTTTGACGTCGTATCTCCTGAAACATGTGTCGCACTATGATGTAAATTCGATAGTACATTCTGTGTTATGTGCCTAATGTCTGCAAAATATGTCGTGAATGTTGTTAGTAGTAAAGACGCAATAAATCGAAACCTCATGCGTGATCATGCGGTTTTTCATGAACCTGTAGCCCTTTAGGTTGTTTGGTGGGAACGTTCGAACCTTGGAATTGCTACTTCCTCCCCCTGGAGAAGTGGCGCTCATGCACCTCGCCTATACTTGTGCTGCTGCCTGACCGTGGCTGGCATCGAACTCCGTCTCTTCTAGCAGGGCTTCAGTGCTATTGAACCTTACTAATAGGACAGCAGTGGAGGAGTTACAGACGAAGTAATCAAACAGGTTTATTCGGTATAACTGTCTGTATTGTTCTTTTGAGCAAGAAGAATGTGAGGTAGCCTGTTAAGTCTCGCTGCAGGATCAAGACACTATGAAAGACAATTCAGTAAACTCATTCAAACTCGAATAGTCCAACCCCTAGCAGAGAGTGAGCGTGCGCTGAGAAACATTACGTATCTTTGAGAGTTAACGGAAACAACCCAGGCAGGGGCAACGGCTACAGTCCTAACGGTAACCTCGCGTACACTTTCGCCCGTTACTTGGCGAACACGTTTCCTCGTCCCGGCGGAAACATAACCGATAAAAACAGCAGACGACTGCTGGCTCAATTAGCACTGGCGTAGAACTGCGCAAGACTGGCGTCGGGAGCGTCTCCCGTCAGTTTTATGTCCGTCACTCCAGGACACTGTACTCCTCCGCCGAGGAGAAGGGGGGCTCCGCAGCCAACCTGACAACGCGCCTTCTGCGCCCTTCCCCCGGCCCGCGCGGCAAGGGTCGGCGCCCTGGGTGGTTGGGACACCTGGACTAGCGGTTCTTCCGCCAAACGGCGCGAAGGCGTGTGTCCCTCCGCCGTTGGTGAGGAAGAACCGAATTTAAACTAACGGCCAAACGGGGCTTTCAAGAGTACGCCATATGGCTTCATTTCCGTATTACTTAAACGGGACATGACAAAATTATAAATCCTCCGCCAGTCAAGGTGTCAGCCAAGTCTGTGGAGGTTCTTACTTGTCGGGGAAAATTCGCTTTATGTAATTGACAATAAAATTATGCTACTTGTAAAGTACTGGACTGATCAACCAGCGACCGATATCATTCTAATCGTAATTTAACGTAAGGGCCGAATCTGTCAAAATCACGGAATTAATTTTATTAGGGCACTCTCCCTTTGACACAGGGCTGGACTAACTGTCATGTGCATCTACCTTCCTTCAGCACTTAGGTAGCCCAAGATATTGGTGCTACAAACCAATTAGTTTATGACTTCATATACATAAATTATATGTCGAAATGTGATATAATATCGAAGGAACATTCAGTGATATGTATGTGTACTGTCTGTGAATTGTCTCGCGAATAAAATTTACAGTGTAAAAGCAATAACTTGTAACGTCATACCAAATGTCGTCTTAGCCGCGGTTGAGTAACCGAGCGGTCTAAAGAGTCTCGCTGCGGAGCGCGCGGTTGCTCGCCGTGGAGGTTAGAGTCCTCCCTGGGGCATGGGAGTGTGTGTTTGTCCTTAGATTAGTTTACCTAGGTTTAAGTAGTTTGTAAGCTACGGACTGATGACTACGCAGTTTGGTCCGATAGATTTACAAACTACCAAATGTCGTACATCGTGAACATCGGAAAAGTAGTAAGCGATATACTTTTTTCCTTCTATCATATTGTCGGGTTTGTCAGCGAGAAAACGGTTCGTAAAGATTTGAAATTATGTTCAAAGATCAATGCAAGTCGCAATGTGCTCTCATTCTCAAATAGTTTGCGAATAAATTCACGCTATCATGCGCCGCAATGTTTTCATTGTTTATGACGTGTTATCGAATGAACTATGTATTGTAGATAGTTTTTTTAACCATAGCAAATGATTCCTGAGCGTAAAGAATGTACCAAATTTGTTTGAAGTCGGTCCATTAGTTTAGGAGCAAATGTAGAATATTATCGCATGATGCGACAGTTTTTGACGAGTTTCATTGTTTATGACGTCATATCTCGCTACGTATGTGTCGCAGGTGTCTCCTAGCCAGATAGTGATTGTCGCCTGATAGTAAGGAACATGTGTAAAAGTTTGGTTGAAACCGGTCCAGTAGTTTAGGAGGAGACGTGGAACGCACACGCACGCACACACACACACACTGGATTACCAACTTTGTTTGTCATTTCCCTGCGTAGACATAAAATTCAGTTGCTTTAGTTACACTGAAGAATGGACGTAAAATTGCACTCGTCAGAAGCAATAACTTTTTTTCCTCCATCTACTTCCCAATCCGTCAGTCTCGTTCTTCCTCTATCTGCCATTTCCTCTTTCCCTCGCCAAAACTATTGAAAGTTGAAAAATTAAAATTCAGGAACTTACTTTAAATGTCATGGTAACCGTTGGCAAGTGACCTGGTGGTTTCCCCTTCAGAAAAAAAAGCGAAATAATGAATTCGATAAACAACGCTGTTTACAAACTTCTTTAATACAAAGTTTTGATTTACACTGCTGACAAAATTATCGACCAAGCACTTGTCGAACTGAAGTTGCCCGGCTTGCGTGTATTGCTAGAAATGAACGATTTAAACATGAACGTGCCTCGAATGCTATTTCAGGAAACCATTCTTTCGTGAGTCATTGTACCACAAATCGGTAGACAGAAGTTCGTTCGTACATTTCAACTTTCATGTATCAATACTAGAGATTTCAATACTTGATATCTATTGCAACTTCAATGTTACAGATATGAAGCATGCACTTCCTTTTACTACTATTACCGACTACGTATACTGATTTTATTTTTATTTATTTTTGACCTTGTGTGACTAAGCAACATTCGAAATGTGCGTCGTCAACCTCCTTATATAGTTAAAATTGTAAATAGATACTTCAGTTTTCGTTTTTTGATATTCATAATTTGATATCTGAATTTACGTCTTTGATGACACACACTACCAGTCAGCCATGCCAAGTTCACAATACAGTTGAAAGGCTCTGTAAACTGGAGTATCGTGTTGATGCTGAGATCATCACTCACCGAAACCGGTACAGTACGGACCGAATTTTGTGTTTGTGAGCGTTATCTACAGACAGTTTCCACACTGATTACTGACAAACAGTGAAAGAAGTCAGCAACCATGACCTTAGATTGAACTAGAGTCTTTACCTGGCGCGCTGTAGGAGCACGGTGGTATGCTACGGCGTTCCTCTTGACTTAGCAATGACTTACACAGCCAATTATCCCTTTGTGTCTCAATCATTTGCCCCAGTGGAGTTGTCGAGCGCTTTAAGGCGTCTTGCGGCGAAGCGCTCAGCTGTTCACCGTCGGAGATTCGACTTTTCCTTCGGGCATGGGTGTGTGTACTGTCCTTAGATTAGTTTAACTCAGTTTAAGTATTTTGTAAATCTGGGGACTAATAACCAAAGAATTCCCGTGTATATATAAACATTTCTCAATTATATCTTCGTTAAATCTAAAAAGCAGTGTGTCCGTATGTTTGTGTGTACGTATTGCATACAAATGTACAGTTTTGTTCCAGGCTTTCTGAAAATTTGCACTTGTAAGCTTCAATTCATGAGGACGGACGCCGTGAGTGTAAGGATCACGTAAAACACACAATTCACAAGATACGACGTCATAAAGAATGAGATGCGAGAAAAACTGTGCATTACGCGACAATATTGCACATTCCCTCCTAAACCACTGGACCGATTTCAACCAAATGTGGTACACACCTTCCTTACTGTGAGGTACCAATTCTGTAACGGTAAGAACCACATGCAACACATTTTTCAGGAGACATAACGTCATAAACAATAGGAGTTGCAAGAAACTGCCACATAATGTGAAGAGATTTTATGAATACAGTATATGAGAACGAGATTAGTGACTTGCAACAAAGTTTAAACATAGTTTAAAACTTTATTGAACTTTTTCTCGCTGACAGCCATAGCAAAATTATGAAAGGTTTCTCGCTTACTAAGTTTTCGGTGTTCATGGACTGAAACTAAGGAATTCGGTATGACGTTCCCCCCAGGGGGCCCACAGTTCTTTTGTGGGTACGTGTGTGGCGCGCACGGGGCCCCGAGCCGGAGCAGCCTTTCTTCTGCCCCAGGCTGCTTCACTTTCCCTCCCGGTTTATGCCTTCGCCCAGAGACGGGCATATTTCGTGAGATACGGTGGTTCTTGTTGTGGTTTTTCTTCCTTCGTTCCTTCGTTCCTTCCTTTCTTACCCTTCGTTTTCTGTCTTTCTCTCCTTGAACTCTCCTAGCCTTCTTCTCCTCATTAGTCTCCGCCTCGGCGTTTGAGACACTTCTTTCCTTCTTTCTCTTCCTTTCCTATCCTCTTCTTCTTTCCTCCCTGTGCGTGTCTGAAGGCCGACCCACGCATTATCGTGCGTAGCAGGTGACGGGGTAACGCGTAATTCCCCGCCCCGGGTAGACATGTAAGGCACGTACGTACCCCCTGGTAAAGGCCAGGCCCAGGGAGGGGTGATTACCCGAGCTGGTACCTTCCGAACGTGCCGATTGGTCCCTCCGTCAGTTCTCGGGAGGTGTGACCTGAGGTGTGAACAATCACCTAAGGCGGGTAAGCCCTCGGAGAGGGCCCCCACTAGGAAGGAGCGCGCCATCGGAGACGCCGGTAATCACGGGGGACACTTCCGCGATGACTTCCTCCTTATCTTCTTTCATGACGTTGACCCACAAACGTAAGTTAGACTCGCCTCAGCCTAAAAAGACTCTGCCTAATGTTCCTAAATATCTGGTTGTCTCTCGCACCGACGGAAAGGATTTCAATTCTGTCAATCCTTTCGTTATACAGAAAGGTGTAGATGCAATTGCTGGCCCTGTTAAAACCTGTTCACGTCAGCGCAATGGCACATTGTTGCTGGAAGTGGAAAGTGCCTTCCAAGCTCAAAAACTGATACGTACTACGTTGTTGCACACTTTTCCAGTTAAGGTCGAAGCGCACCGCACACTCAACTCGTCACGGGGGGTAGTCTTCACGAGATCCCTTGATGGGTTGTCTGATGAAGACATCCAATCGTATATGTCCGATCAGGGTGTGACAGCCGTCCACAGGGTGATGAAAAAGGTCGATAACCAATTGACACCGACTCGTACTGTGTTTTTGACGTTCGACAGAGTTGACCTCCCGTCGAAGGTCAAAGCAGGGTATGAAGTCATCTCCGTCCGACCTTATGTGCCTAACCCAACGCGCTGTTTTCAATGCCACAGGTACAACCATACCCGTGAACATTGCCCAAATGCAGCAAAGTGTGTCACTTGTGGTAGGGACGCCCATGAGGGGGATTGCCCACCTCCGTCCCCTCACTGCCTAAACTGCAACGGTGACCATGCGGCTTCCTCTCGCGACTGCCCTGTATACAAGGATGAGAAGGTAATCCAGCAAATTCGGGTTACGGAGAAGGTATCAACATCTGCCGCTCGAAAGTTGTTGGCGAGTCGAAAGCCCACTGTCCTCCCAGCGGGTACATACAGTAAGGTACTCACCTCAACTCGACCTACCAAGGATTCCAGTACCCAGACATGTGACTTGACTTTCGCTGACACAGTTGTGCGATCTGCCAGCCCGAAGATTGCCCGTTCCACGTCCCCGCTTCCTCCTGCTGCTTCTAGGGTACAGTCTTCGTCCAACTCTAGTAAACCGCGGGCACCTAAACAAGATGCCCGGACCTTGAAAAAGGAACCCGTCCGTGAGGATTTTCTGCGTTCTCAGGCTTCCCAACCGTCAACTGCCTCTTCACGCCGTCACTCTTCCAGAAGAGCTGACAAGAAAAAGAGTTCCTCTCCTTCCCCGCCGAGGCGTGACCCATCTGTCGCGCCGTCCAACAGTTGCCGGCCTCGGCCGTCTTCTGTTTCACCGGGACGCTCCGTTTGCCGGGCGCCCGGCCCTTTACCGGCGGTGGAAACTGCCCCTCCTGATCAACTCAGGGAGGTGGCAGGCGCGTCGGGCGAACCAATGGAACATGACACTTTGCCCCCAGACAGCGATAGCAGTGCTCCCTCGACATCCGGTCCTCAGCGGCCGTCGAGGTGACCCCGCTCGCTACTTGGTTTTTATCCTTATTTCTTCTCTCATTTTTATCATGGCGCTCCTTCAATGGAACATTCGCGGCTTTCGTTCTAATCGGGAGGAGTTAAAACTACTCCTTCGATTGCACTGCCCGCTTCTAGTCTGCCTCCAGGAAACTAAGTTGCGTCCACGTGATCGTGCAGACTTTCCACACTACACCTCTGTGCGGTTCGACCTGCCACCCGTGGAAGGTGTCCCAGCCCATGGAGGGGTTTTGATGCTCCTTCGAGACGACGTCTATTTCCATCCCATTTCCTTGCACACTCACCTACAGGCAGTTGCCGTCCGCATCACCTTATCCACCTTTACCTTCTCCCTCTGTAATATATATTCGCCATCGTCATCTGCCCTTACTAGGGCAGATGTGCTAAACCTTGTTGACCAGCTCCCTTCACCTTTCGTGTTGGTAGGCGACTTCAATGGCCACCACCCCCTATGGGGCTCTCCGGCACCTTGTCCGAGAGGCTCCCTTTTGGTGGACATTCTCCACCACCTCGATCTTGTCTGCCTCAACACCGGTGCACCGACCTTCCTTTCTGACACAACACACACTTATTCCCATATAGACCTCGCAATATGCACTCCTCAGCTTGCCGGTCGGTTTGAGTGGTATGCACTTTCTGACACGTACTCGAGTGACCATTTCCCTTGTATCATCCACTTCCTACATCATTCCCCATCTCCACGTCCCACCAGTTGGAACATTTCTAAAGCCAACTGGGGGCTTTATTCTTCCATGGCTGTTTTTCACAATCAGAATTTTCCCAACTGTGACAGTCAGGTCGAATACCTCACAGAGGTTATCCTCACTGCTGCTGAACGTTCCATACCTCGTACATCCTCTTCTCCACGTCGTGTCCAGGTCCCTTGGTGGACTGCAGCCTGCCGCGACGCGCTTCGAGCCCGGCGCCGTGCTTTACGCACCTTCCGCCGCCACCCAACTTTGGAGAATTGCATCAATTACAAACGTATGAGAGCGCAGTGCCGTCGTATCATAAACGACAGCAAGAAAGCTTGCTGGACAGATTTTACTAGTTCTTTTAACCGTTTTACTCCCTCCACGGTTGTCTGGGGTGGCCTACGCCGTTTGTCCGGCATCAAGGTCCACTCCCCGATTCCTGGCCTGACCGTGGAGAACGCGGTCCTCGTGGACCCAGCTGATGTTTCAAACGCATTGGGTCGTTTCTTTGCGGAGGTTTCGAGCTCTGCCCATTACCACCCTGCCTTTCTCCCTCGCAAACAGGTAGAGGAGGCACGGCCGCCTTCTTTCCGCTCTTTTAATCGGGACAATTATAACGTCGCCTTCACCATGCAGGAGCTAGATCGTGCTCTCGCCCTGTCCCGGTCTTCTGCTCCCGGGCCCGATTCCATTCACATTGAAATGCTGAAGAACCTCTCTCCAGCGGGCAAGTGCTTTCTTCTTAGTACCTACAATCGCATATGGACTGAAGGTCATGTTCCCACAAGTTGGCGTGAAGCCATTGTTGTCCCCATCCCCAAACCAGGGAAGGACAAACACCTTCCTTCCAGTTATCGTCCTATTTCTCTGACGAGCTGCGTCTGTAAGGTGATGGAACGCATGGTTAACGCTCGGTTGGTCTGGCTCCTCGAATCTCGCCGCCTCCTGACTAATATCCAATGCGGTTTTCGTCGACACCGCTCTGCTGCTGACCACCTCGTTACGTTGTCGACCTTCATTATGAACAACTTTCTGAAGAAGCGTCAAACAGTAGCCGTGTTCTTCGACTTGGAGAAGGCATACGATACCTGTTGGAGAGCGGGCATTCTCCGCACATTGCACACATGGGGCCTTCGGGGCCGCCTTCCTCTTTTCATTCAAGCGTTTTTGGCGGATCGCAAGTTCCGGGTGCGGGTGGGCTCTGTTTTGTCAGATACCTTTTGCCAGGAGAATGGGGTACCACAGGGCTCCGTCTTGAGTGTGGCGCTCTTTGCCATTGCAATCAATCCGATCGTGGACTGCCTTTCAGCCGACGTCTCCGGATCTCTTTTTGTTGACGATTTCGCAATTTATTGTAGCGCCCAGCGGACGTGTCTCTTGGAGCGTTCTCTCCAACGCTGTCTTGACCGTCTGTATTCCTGGAGCATCGCAAACGGCTTCCGATTCTCCACTGAGAAAACTGTGTGTATCAATTTCTGGAGATACAAGGAATTTCTTCCACCTTCTCTACGTCTCGGCCCGGTTGCTCTCCCTTTCGTGGAGACTACAAAATTCTTGGGACTCATGTTGGATCGGAAACTTTGCTGGTCCACGCACGTGTCCTACCTGGCTGCCCGTTGTGCCCGATCCCTTAACGTTCTTCGTGTCCTCAGTGGCACGTCATGGGGAGCGGATCGTACCGTCCTGCTTCACCTTTACCAGGCCATTGTTCAGTCGAAGCTCGACTATGGAAGCCTTGTATACTCTTCAGCACGGCCGTCGATTCTCCGCCGTCTCAACTCTATCCACCATCGTGGATTACGTCTGACGACCGGTGCATTTTATACCAGCCCTGTTGAAAGTCTGTATGCCGAGGCTGCTGTATTACCCTTGACCAATCGACGTGACATACTCTTGTGTCGATACGCATGCCGCCTACGGTCGATGCCCAACCATCCATCTTACAGATTATTTTTTGACGACTCACTCGATCGCCAATATCAGTTGTCTGCGATTGCCTTGCTTCCACCGGGAGTTCGGTTTCGCCGTCTGCTACAACGGCTCGATTTTACCCTTCCTTCCACCCTTCGGTTGAGCGAAAGCCCATTGCCACCGTGGCATCAGGCCCAGGTTCACACACACCTCGAACTTAGTTCGCTCCCCAAGGAGAGCACTCCGGATTTGGTATTCCGCTCGAGGCTTGTCGAACTCCGTTCGCGGTTCGATAATGCCGTATTTATTTACACTGATGGTTCCAAGAGCACTGCCGGTGTCGGATCTGCCTTCGTCGTCGGGGACAACCGTTTCCAATACAAGCTCCCTGACCGGTGCTCAAACTTCACGGCTGAGCTTTTCGCCCTCCACCAGGCCGTTTTGTATACCTGCCGCCACCGCCACCCTTTCTATGCCATATGTTCTGACTCCCTTAGTGCCCTGCAGAGTCTTAAGGACCCTTTCTCGAACCATCCTCTCGTGTATCGGATCCAACGCTCCCTCCAGTTGCTGGCGGATGACAGCTGTCACGTTTCTTTCCTGTGGGTCCCTGGCCATGTGGGTGTGCCCGGGAATGAGGCCGCCGACACAGCAGCCAAGGCAGCAGCTCTTTTGCCTCGCATGGCTACCTTTTGCGTCCCATCGGACGATGTTCAACGGGCTCTTCGCCGGAGTATCGTGTCGCAATGGCACAGTGTGTGGCTTTCACTGCACAACAATAAATTGCGAACTGTCAAACCGATCCCGACCGTTTGGAGGACATCCTCACGCCCCTCTCGGCGGGAGGAGGTCATCCTGGCTCGGTTGCGGATCGGTCATTGCCGTTTCAGCCACCGTCACTTGCTATCCGCCGAACCTGCACCGCTATGCTCCTGCGGTGAACTGCTGACAGTGCGACATGTTTTACTGACTTGTGTTAATTTTAATCATCTCCGTGTAGCCCTTCACTTTCCGTCTACTCTGGAGGAAATCTTAGCTGATGACACACGAGCAGCTGCTCGAGTTTTGCGTTTTATCAATTTGGCCAACTTATCCAAGGATATTTAACTCTTTTAATTGTCTTTTATCTTTCGTTTTTAGCCTATTGTTGATGTTCTGACAGTCTACATTTTTTTAGATCATAGCGAATCTATGTTCTTGGCTGGGCGCTAATGACCATAGAAGTTGTGCGCCCTAAAACCACAAAAAAAAAAAAAAAAAAAAAAAGGTATGACGTTACAATTTATAATTTCTACACTACAATTTTTAGCTGCTGGAAATTTTACAGTTAGTGTAAACACATGTAGTTGAATGTACCTTTTAAATTGTCACAGTACGATACGTAGTTCATGAGATATGAGCACATAAACAGTAACGTTCATAGAAAACCGCCCTATCACGCGGCAAGTTTTAATCGATTACTTCTTTACTACTAATTGTATTCGCAACAGATTTTACAGACATACATCACTTATATAAACGAATATATACCTGAAAAATTATACATTTGTACAACATATAACTCAATAAATATGAGATCGAGCGAATTTTATATGTCATTTGTATTTTGACCACTGTCTTTCTTTGTTTGGATACTGCCGTTATAATTTTGTACATTATGCAAGAGAGCGTTATTTCTTATGTATCATCCGATAAATATAACATGGTTTTAGAGAAAAAAAGGAGATGGACAAAGAGAAGGGATAGGAGAAGTACTAACTCAAGGCAGGAATAAATAAATAAATACTCGGGCAACTCCGGGTTTTCAGCCATTTTTAATGAATTTATCCCGAAATTAACCATTACTACGGAGGTAAGTATCCGACCCAAGAATGAATAGGCAAAAAGTAGGGAATCTATTTTTCGACGTTGTGGTTTGAAGTTGTGGACTATGACACATCATGTATTCAGCAACCCATCATTTCAATTGATATGCTTGATAGCAACTTCGGTGTTTCCTTCTGCTTCGTCTCTTAATTACCATTCTGTCGACGGGATGTAAAACCCTAGTCTTCCTTCCTTGTAGAAATTTCCTAAGTCAGCGTATTTTCGTCGCCCTTCGGTGTGTAGTTAGGTTAAAATTCGCTGACGTACATACAGTCGTGCTGCATGGGCATTGGAGAGAGTTGTGCGACCGCCTTGGAGCGCGTCGGCGCGTCGCTTTGATGCTCTGGCTCCTGAGCTGTTTGCTTCCGCCGCTGAACTCCGGTAATCTGGATATGGCGAGCCGCGCTGCGGAAGCCGAGTGAAAGCAGAGCCCGCCATTCAGCCCGCCCGGCTCCGGATCACTCGCTCCCTGGCCGGTTTCCGCCCGCGAGCATTGGTGCGGCACCTCCCACAGCATCTCAAAAACGTCAGCTGACGTCAAAAACATCTGCCGTGCACAGCCTTTCTTCCGGTTACAAATCGCACTCAGGTTCCAGAGACATCCAGGCGTTTCTCGTAAAATACAGTGGAAACATCGGTCCAATATTTTAAACGAAAATATTTTGACATTATTGATAATATGAAGCATTGAATTAAAATGTGTGGTGCGGCCGGGAATCGAACCCGGACCTCCATGCTTAAACGGCTAAGGTCTTAACCGCTAGACTACCACACCAGTAACGATTAAGGCGCCTTGGAATAATGTAAGTACTATTTCCCTCCACACCACAAACTTTAATTCAGCTTCTGTATTCCAAAGATAATTGCCACTACTGCCAAGGCTCTCCATGCAGCGGAATAGCACCTCGGTGGTAGTCTGTTACGTCGTCTGCCTAGTAAGCACGGAGGTCCGGGTTCGATTCCCGGCCGCACCACAAATTTTAATTCAATGCTTCATATTTATCAATAATGACTTTGACATATTTGAGACGAAAATCCGTCTCAGGGATTGTTTATTTGTATTAAATTGAAAATATTTTGGGTTTAGGCTTTACCGTGATTGTTTTTTTGAAATTGATTAAAACACAAGGTATTTCTTTTACCGGTCATTTTATTGTAACCGCAACGCGTTTCAAGGATTTAAACCACCATCATTAGGTGCAATAATATTTGGCTGTGTACTGAATACGAGAGAAAATAAGAAACATTACATCAGAATGTGACTTTGTACAATTTTCACTGAAGTTAAATGTAAACAATGAAAATATCGCACTACCAGTGGTCACAAGTCTCTTGCATTGTCAAAGTCACATTCTGATGTTTTGTATTTTCTCTCGTAGACAATACACAGCATAATATTATTCTGTCTGACGATAGGGGTTTAAAAGCTTGGGTACAATTACCAAAGTGACTGGTAACAGAAATGTCTTGTTTTAATCAACATCGGTCCTAAGTAACAAGAGCGGTTTCTATGTGGGGGAAAAATATGCTCGTTCGCTTGGTGAAACATGTGTAGACGCTACGAAATGCCAACCTCTACATTTCCTGTCATTGTGGTTTGATTTATGTCGAACGTAGTATACTTTCCTGTTGGAGAATTTAATGAGAGACGACGTTGTACTCGCTCGCTTCAGCCCTCTGAATCTGATGTAGTTGAACACTACGAACAGGCAATCCACACTACAGAATACGAGAAATTTTCAGATTTTAACGTGTTTCATACTTCAGAGATTTAGTTTTTAGGGAAGCTATTGAAATACATTCGAACAAGTACTTAATTACACCTGATGACAGCTTTTGCCGTATCAAGTTGAGGAGTCCAGCAATGTGAACTGTCGTAGACTACGTTCGGCCAGAATTTATGAAACGTAACCCATCAAAACGGTCACGTGAGGTATTTCGTTCGCTACAATTTACTGTAAACACAAGTGAACAAAAGATTAATTGGAGCGCTTTACTGTTAATCTTTGTAGTTTGCTCCTAAGATGGTGGAACTGTTTACATTCGAAATAGCAACAGACAAAATTTTGTTTGACTGAATTCCTGTAAGTTTAAAAATACTCATTTCTGTTAATGAACGATTGGAATGATAGTGGCACAGAAATTTCACTTTTCACATTCTGTGATTGTTACACGCTTCATTCATGGCCAATAATCAAAGTCTGAAAGTTGCTCCCTGCTGGCCGCTGAAAATGTAACACCCTGAAGGAAACATTCAAGTAAGGTGAGATTTGGTGCACGTCGCTGCTGTGACGAGAGATAAACGTGATGAGCATTTCAGCGCAGGGGCACATCACGGGTGCCACCAGCGAGGCGGCCGCGTGGAATAGTTTTCCTGCGGCCGTTTTCAGTTAACAGCTTAAGGACGCCTAGTAGAAGATGGCGAGCGACGTAGCGGAAGAAGAACTTTTGCCTACGGGGATTGAGGATTAATCCTCGAGATAAATCTGTGATCGTGGCGGACGTAACGAAGCAATAGTGATTTGGATCTCCAATTGCTGGAACGACTTACCCATCTCGGTGAAGCACTACAAGTGATGGCACGCGTATTGTGCGAACGGCAGTGGTGGGTGATCGGTCTGCAGAATCACGAACCACACCACGGCAAATTCTGTTTGTTACGCCACAAGCAGTGTCCGCGCGTACCATTCGACGCCGTTCTCAGCAGAGTGGACTGTCAACTAGGCGTCAGTTGCAGTATTTACCACTGAGTCAAAAATCAAATGTCTGTAAATATATGGGACCAAACTGGAGTGGTTATAAGTCCCTAGACTTTGAAAGTAATTTTTGTTACGGTAAGGACAACACATATACCCATGTCCGAGGGAGGATTCGAACCTCCGACGGAGAGCACGAGCGCACTCCGCAGCAAGGCGTCTTAAGAGCGCACAGCCACTTTCGCGCGGCCATTGAGTCAAGATCGCAGCTGTTTGCACCGCCAATGATGCGATAAACGAGGGATACGGACAACGGAATGGAACGACATTGTTTCCACCGAGTAACCACAACTTTGGCTGCATCACGAGGATGGTGGAGATCCCGTTTTGAGAACTTCTGCCTTGGGCATGGCCACTCTGGTCCTGAATACGGTGGTTTGGTTTAGGGGTGGAGTTGCATTCCAACTCTTACCACCAGTACCGGAGTGCTGGTACACTAACCAGTTAGCGTTATGTCTCTGAAGTGTTGAGTCTGTTGTCCCACCATACTTTTTTTTTTTTTTTTTTTTTTTTTTTTTTTGGGCGGAGGGGGGGGGAGCCGAAAATGAAAATTAAAAAACGTCTCGGCTTAGTGAGGATATAATGGGCGTGTTGCTAGGTTGTGCGTCAATACGAGACATCAAAGTAAGAAGTAAAATCAATAAAATGATCACAGGAATTCAGGGTATGCCACTAAATTGAGTGAAAGTGAAAATTAGTCGTAAATGAGACAAGCCACCCCAATCTACAAGAAAGAAAGAAAGAAAGAAGGAAGGAAGCTAGCTAGCTAGCTTAGGGTTTAAAGTCCCGTCGACAGCGCGGTCATTAGAGACGGGGCTCATGCTCGGACTTTTGGAGGAAGAACTTCGGCCGTGCCGTTTTGAAAGCTACAATCCCGGCATTTGTCTGGAGTGATTTAGGAAAATCACGGAAAACCTAAATCTGGATGGCCGGAGGTGGATTTGAACCACCATCCTTCCGAATAAGAGTCCAGTATGTTAGTACTGTGCCACCTCGCTCGGTACAAGAAAGAAATGCAAGAAGAAGAGGAAACACAGAAACGAATGAAAACATGGTGCAAAGTCTGGTCCACATTGCCGACACTACCAGCATTAGCACATAAGAGAGAAATCCATTTCCTTCAATAGGAAGACTGTTGAAGGGCCAAGGCAGATCCGCCCCCTTAACTGTAACAGAAACTGATAAAACTAAATATACCCTTAACATGAATATAAGAAAGGAGCAAGGGTACCGAAAGAAACTAGGGTATCCTATGCGGGATGGTTACAATGTCAAGCTCAGTGTCCTTTGGTGGCCGTGTATTATCGTTGCTGTAAGAACAGTGGCGGCAAACATCTCTTGGTAGCGACGGTCTCTCTGTATCTATTGTTCCCATAGATAGGCCAAGTATGGAACAGCGGTTTTCGTCTTTAACTGAATGACGGCGTGCACGGTGTGTCCCACGAGCCGCAAGGTGCCATTGTGGGCGGTTCGCGGTGAGCGTTGGATATCAGGCGCCGGGACCCAGCTCACCGGAACTGACATCGGGGTCGTCCCATTGAGAAAAGCGACCGTGCTGCGGCAGATGTCCCACACCTGTGACGCAGGAAGCGGAGTTGCCGCGTCTCGGGGCCGTCACGGTCCCCACAAGCTGCGCATGCACGGAGGCGGATGGCTGCCAGGCTCTGGTCGGTGGCCAGCGTGTCGTTCACCAGATGTACTAGTGGCTGTCGGTAAGGCTGGGTGGTTCACATTGGCCCACACCTGGCGCCAGCTGACTGTGGGCTGCCGTGCTACCACTCTGTGCATGGGTGGACATCTGATCATCGTGTCACACAGCTGTCGGAATGTGTGGTTCCTGTCTCGGGCCACATGCAGTACGTTGCTCCTGGCAAGAAAGTATTCACGTACAAAGAGCAGCTTGTTGGGGATTTCTCTTATGTCAATGGGGGCACGTTCCAATCAGGAGCGGTACTGTGTGATCGACGCCGCCCTCGTTTCTCCGGGACTGGTGACACGTAAGGAGGCAATACGATGGATTAAGAGTGCCGCGCACTTGTGTTCGGAGCTTGCCAACAGCCGCATTGCAACAGGAGAATGCACGACTAAGCGTGACATCTATATCTATTCAGACAGCCAGGCAGCCCTGAGATCACTGGTAGCTCCTGCTACAAGGTCTAAAATTGTTGCAGAATGTCACAGGGTTCTGGTGGAGCTAGGGGAAAGCAACAGAGTAAAACTATTGTGGGTCCCTGGCCACTCGGGGATCAGTGGCAACGAACATGCCGACAGACTAGCCAGGATAGGGGCAGAGACTCCATTTATTGGACCGGAACCTGTCCTGACAATCACCAAGGCAATGATCATATTGGAGCTACGTAATTGGCTCAGAAGACAGCACGCAGAATATTGGACCAAAGTCTGTTGACAGAAACATGGCAAAGTAATGATGCCAAAGTCATGTTTTAAAAGAAGCTCTGCAATCCTGGGTCTGAACAGGAGAGAGATTAGACTCATGGTTGGATTGCTGACAGGCCATGGGAATTTCAAAAAAACATACATACAATGAGAATAGCAGAAGAGCACCCTAAATGTAGGATCTGTGATGACGGTGATGAAACTGCATCACATCTAATCTTCGAATGCATTGCATTGGAGAGTAAAAGGTACAGAACATTTGGGAGAACCAGACCCGAAGAAATTGTGTCTAATAAAGAACTGGTTCAAAGGTATTGGTTGGCTTTACTAGATATACAGGGAGCGATACCACACAATAAACTTAGTTTCGGTGCGGGTAGTGAGGGGTTGAATCAAGACTGTTTTGGCTTCCCTGAGAAAATCAAATCAAGCGTGGCGCGCCGTCTTCGCGGCCCAGCAGATTGCATTGCTTACCCTCCGTGTCCTGTCAATGTCTCGGCTTCCGAAAACGTCTGGTCGATGCTTGGGGAACAACTGGCCCAGGGATACACCACCCACTGCTACACCAGTGCTACTTCGGCAGTATGTGGAAGCAGCATGCACTGCTCTACCCCAACCACGCATCGACTGTGTCTGTTCTTCAGTGTCGAGGCGTCTACCCGTGACTATAGCTACCATTGGCGGCAACACTCGATACTGATTTCAACATTTTCCTCACGTCACAGGGGGGCTTCATTTGCAATCATTTGATTTTTGTAAAACGTCTTAACTCGGAAATAAATATCGCTTTGATGTCTCTTGTCGTTCTTAGTGTTGGATTTCTATGTGGATCAGTGTATAAGGAAATAAAATAGGGGCAAAGTAGTAGATTACCCTATACATCATCTACATCCATACTTCGCAAGCCTCCATGTAGACTGTAATATTTCTCACTTCATTTTTGTCATCATTTCGCGTGATATGCATAGGAGGAAGCAATTATTGGTTAACTCTTCATGAAACGTTTGCTGTCGCAACTTTAACAGAAGCCTGTACCTCAAAACAGAATGTCTTAGTTGCAGACAGTCACGAGATTTCCTAATCATCTCAGCGATGCTTTCACTCTTACTAAATAACTTCATAATGAAGGGTGCTGCTCTCCGTTGGATCCTCTCTCTGTCCTCCATCAACCCCACCTGGCACGAATTCCCCACTCAATAAGCAGTATTCGAACACTGGCCGAGAAAGTGTCTATAGCCTATTTCCTTTGTTGCCGGACTAAACTTCCTGAGGTTTCTTTCTATGAATCTCTGTCTGGAATTTGCACTACCCACGATTAATTGTATATGCTCGTTTCGTTTGAGATCATTCCGTGTGTCTACTCACCTATATTTCATGGAAGTAACAGCCTCCAGTGTTTGTCTCACTATAAAAATAAAACAGTCAACAATCCGAAGATTGGTTTGTGAACACCACATTGCTTTACTAGACACGCTCCTGTTTGGAGGCGGTGTGCCGTTGCCTTCCTTCAACCTTCTGATTTACCCAGCCAATAATAGGGGGACCTACAGTTTAATCTGGGTACGAAACCACGGTGCTCGATATTTTTCACATCAGCAGCATTAACAGAGGTTAAAGAAGTGGAAAGTGGCAGATAAGAATCCTAGGATCTTGTAGGGATCGAACCCACCACCTTTGGATTCATAGTCTGTCTCTTTACCACTGTGCTATCAAGCCACACTGTCTTAATACAATGTAATCTATATCTATTATACAAATTGCTGCATGTGTGTGTATATATGTCCTGCATCTCCTCCGAAACTACTGGATCAATTCCATGATTTCCCTAAATCACTCCAGGTAAATGCCGGGATGGTTCCTTTCAAAGGGCACCGCAGATTTCCTTCCCCATCCTTACCCAAACAACCCGAGCGTCGACGGAGCGTTAAACAGTAATCTTCCTTCCTACTGGATCAATTTGAAACCAAATTCGGACACATACTGCTTACAACATTAGCTTCAGCGCAGTGGAGATATAGGCGAAAACATGCTTTCTTTCCCCTGCTATATAGGCTGCTGTGCTTAATTGGTGTGTTGTGTGGAATAATGTCAGTCTGCATGTCAGGGGCAAAAATCAGTGAGAGAAGTGTAGAACGAGATGGACAGAAAGAATGAGGAGTATGAGGTGGATGGGAGAGTATTTTGACAAACGAGGGGGGGGGGTGTTTAGCAGGAAATTAACGGAGAGAGGGAGACAAGGTAAGAAGAAATGATCAGAGATAGGCGAGGGGGGATGTATACAGAGGAAGGGCTGAGGTCAAGTAGTCTGAGAGGGGGTGTGTGTGTGTGTGTGTGTGAGAGAGAGAGAGAGAGGGGGGGGGGGGGGAATAAGATGGTCATGGATTAAGAGAGGATGAAATGGCTGTAGATGTTCAAATGTTTGTTAAGCTTATGGGACTTAACTACGGGGTCATCAGTCCCTATGGCTGTAGAGATGTGGGAAATGCGTACAGAAAGTAAATAGAATACATCGATTTAGTTTCTAAGATTGGAAAAACATATACCCAGCATTGCTGGGTTTTTCAGCTAGTTGTATAATAACGGATATTTCTTCCTGTGTAAACGCTGCAGTTTGCACTTGTTTGTGTTGAGGCTTAATTGATGTTCCCTGCACCAGGCATCGATACGCTGTTGATCATCCTACACTATCAAATACTTAACACGAGGCAAATTTGCATTAAAAAGTTGCCTCTCCCCAACTGCTTCCAGGGTAAAAATATTTTCAATGTTCAATGTAGTAATTACTGAGTTTAAGATGCTTTCAGTCTACTCATTTAGAAGTATGGTCTTAAGTAAAAGGTGTAATAAAGATGATTGTCTTTTGGAAATGCAACTCAATGCTGGAAAATTAACTAGGGAGAATGGGAGCATTTTGCGATTTGATACAAACTTTACGCATTATTTCGGGCCATTTCTAAACGCTTGTATCTCTGAGAACATCTCAACAGATGGAAAAAAGTTTGACGCTTATACATTCTTACTGTGGGGCAGCAACTTTAGTAATGACGCATTAATTGCTCATTTCTGTGCTATAAACTCCACTTGCAAGATAATTTGCAGACCTTATCCACAAATACTTCTAATGTACATCCAAAAATATTTACGTCGCACAATTAGGGAAATACATCTTTGTGTAAATGGGAGTTAGATTATTTAGTGTGCCCGGTATCTGAGGTATAACGGTACTTTCACGGAACAGTAATTGTTTGTTATAGCTGTTCATGTTAACTACATGACAAAAAATGAGCCAGTGGAGGTGCGTTACCTTTCGCAGTGATTTGTTCGGTAGCGACATTTATGTATAGGTCCCCTTGAAGACGACCAGGAAAATCAGCTCGAAGCTCAGTGGAAAGCACAGACGTCTAGTCTGAAGAGTCTACTAAAGCAATGTGATTTGCAACCAACTCTCGGTCAGTGACTAGTTTGTCTATGTGTGATGAAGTATGTCAAAAAGAGGCTCATGGTATACAGGTGTGCATTCAACAGTAGACGACTACTTGGTTGTCCCCTGCAGGCTGAACCGCTCTCCCGCGGGAAGTGGGTCCAGTAGTGAGGGTGCCCCAGAAGCGCGCCGAGATGTCCGATAGCGATGGGCGCCAAGTGTACACCAATTAGAGGCCGGCTTCCGCTTCCGGCGCAGCCGACAACCCCCGCCGGTGGGGGAGCGCCGGGTGGCTGCCTCTGACGTTATAACGTAGCTGTGCGGCTTCACTCTCCTCCGTCCTCAACGATGTAAAATGCTTCAGTTGGATGCTGTCTGCAAATGTTACATTTATTTTCGAGCTTGCTTATTTAGCTTGTGACTGCTACGTATACAACCTTCTTTTATGATCATTAAACCATAGGTTCCGACTTTTAAAAATGTTGGGGTAAAAGAGAAACCTCATAAAAAGCATTTTTATTTTAACGTCAATATTTTACCTAATCATTTTCAAACTTTTCGCCTTTTGAGGCATGCATATCAGATATGATGTGCCTGTATTGTAAATACTGTGTTCACTATCACAATCACTTATATCGGATCGTCTTCCTGGCTTCATTCTTCTGCATATCTATTTTCTATATGATATTTTCAAAATAGTCAGTAAGCCACTTCTGCTGCCATGCCATATCTGTCGATACCAACAGACTTACACCCCCTGTTACATCACACACCAATTCAGTAAACAGAATGAAAATGTCACGATTTCCATTAACACGATTCCTTGAAGACAATAGACTTCTAACAGAATACATAAAAGTTTAGAACAGGAGCGGCGACACAGCCGAGATAAATTAGATACTGTTCATGATGGGGTCAGAAAAGACCCCAAGATAGTAACTGAGAGTAAGCATATCGTATAGTAAGAGGCAAAGGTATACCCTCATATGCTATGCCGGCACATATACTTGGGTGTTTGTATGCGAATGTGACACTATTTTAGTGTGATTAGGAAGGGACCTGAGAGTACAGTTTAAATTACTACCAGTGAAATGTGCAGGAATCATATTTACCGTCTTCATGGTCAAAAGTAGATTTGTTTTTTACTAATATGTCATCATTTTAAAGGATGCACTTTACGAGGATTATTAATTTATTGAACGGACAAGATTAGGCCTACGTACAATAATCTGTCAACCATAGAGCAGGAATGCAGGAATAGCATTAAATAATTTTCCTTATTATGTTGCAAATTCCGAGGTCATTGTTAGGTTGGAGCAGAAGAGTGTTGAAATTGCCGAACCGATCATTCGTGCCGAGTGTGTTTTTAAATGTCACTGCTGCTGTGTTCTGATCAGCTAACTTCAGCTAATATGCTGCAAATCTGCCTTCTGATTTGCTAACCATAACACGTGCACATCACACAGCGTAACTTGGATTTCATACTTCGCAAAGCTCTCGCGCCGTATTTGTCAAATTTTGTATTTATACTTCAGCATCAGATTCTATACGGCATCGAAGGTCTCCACAAAATGAGTCAAGAAATATAGCGTAAAGAAAAAATACCAAAATTTTCAGTGGGGTACGCCGAGCATACCCACTCAAATTTGACGGTTTGCTTGAGCGACCGAGCATACCTGTTGTCGGCGCCAATGGATTAAACAAAGGAAAGATTTGAGTAGAAACAAGGCCCCAGGAGTAGATATGTCCCGTTTGTACTGCTAATATCGTTAGGAGCGCCAGTCATGTAGAAATTGTTCCACCTGGTATGCAAGATTTATGAGACAGGGGAAATAGCCTCCGACTTCATGAAGAATATACCGATTACTATTCCGAAGAAAGCAAGTGCAGACAAATGTGAAAATTACAGAACTATCAGTTTAACAAGTCATGATCGCAAAATAACAATACGAATTATTTACAGGCGAATGGAAAAATTGGTGGAATCCGACCTTGGCGAAAATCACTTTAGCTTTAGGAGAAATGCATGAACAGGGGAGGCGATACAGTACGACTTACCTTAGCCGGCCGCGGTGGCCGAGGAGACTGAGGCGCATCAGTCACGGTCTGCACGGCCACTACGGTCGGGGGTTCGAATCCCCCCTCGGGCATGGATATTTGTGCCGTCCTTAGTTGTAGCTAGTTCATAAGTAGTCTGTAAGTTTAGGGACTGATGACCCTGTAGTTAAGTCCCATAGACTCTACAAACATTTGAACATACCTTAAGAGGTCAACGAAAAACAAACCTCCGTTTTTAGCATTTGACAATGTTGACTGGAATACACAGTTTCAAATTCTGAAGGTAGTAGGGGTAAAATATAGGGATATAAGAGTTATATTCAACTAGTAAAAACATCAGACTGCAGTTATTAGAGTCGTCGGGCATGAAAGTGACACAATGTTGTTAAATCTGTACAATGAGCAAGCAGTGAAGGAATGCGAGGAGAGATTTGAGAGGGAATTAAAGTTCACGGGAAGAAAATAAAAACTTTACGCTTCGGAGGTACAAGATAAACATTAACAAGCGTAAAACAATGGTAATGGAATGTAGTGTCTGAAAATCAGGCGATGCTGAAGGAATTAGACTATGTAATGTGACGATAAAAGTAATAGATGAGTTTTATTATTTGGATAGCAAAATAATTTCTGAAGGCCGAAGTAAAGAAGATATAAAATGCAGAATGGCTATGGGAAGAAAAGCGTTTTTCAAGAAGCGTGCCTAAGGGAAGGGATCGATTGATAGGACACATTGTGAGACATCAAGGAATCGTTAGTTTTGCTTTCGAGGGAAATGTGTGGGGTAAAAATCGCAGAGGGAGACGGTAAGCAGGTGTAAAGGGGTTGCCTTTCTTATTCAGTGATAAAAGAGGCTTGCACAGGACAGAGCAGTGTGGAGAGCTGCATCAAACCAGTCTTTGGAATCGGTATCACAACAACCTGTATTTGCAGGCGAATTGCCTGCAGTTTGTAGTGCAAATGGGTCTGCGCAGTACTAGACAGCAACAATGTCAGAGACCGGTTTGGTTCTGTTGCGATTAGGGAGTGTATAGCATCATGAAGAAAGAGTTCGTGCAGCTTTGCATTGTCGCCAGGGTTTGGGACAGTTGTATAGACGTCCAGAGTTGCGGGCTTGAGGAACTGAGCCGAGTTTTCACATAATACTTAGTCTTCTCAACAGATTATTTCCGTCTGCATGCATCTGAGAAAAGCCGGCCGCGGTGGCCGAGGGAACTGCGGCGCGCCATTCACGGTCTGCACGGCCACTACGGTCAGGGGTTCGAATCCCCCTCGAGCATGGATATTTGTGCCGTCCTTAGTGTTAGCTAGTTCATAAGTAGTTTGTAAGTTTAGGGACTGATGACTCCGTAGTTTAGTCCCATAAGCTATATAAACATTTTATTTTATTTTATTATTATTTGAGAAAAGAAATACCACCTGTTAGCCTCCAAAAGCCGCTCTTCCAAATGTTTTGTTCTGAGTAGCGGGTTCAATAGTGTATAGCGAATAATGAAAAGCTTGTAAAAGACATCGTGCCTTCTCTGTGCCGAGGATGGAAATGCGTGGAAGTTAAGGATGAACTTACTGACTGATAAATGTTGGCTATTGTGTCATATTAGCAGGATTCTACTATAATTTTACTGTTTTGTATGGCTGCATTTATATGTTTCTGTAATTATATGCCAGGTCACAGTTTTATGACAAATGAACCCTGCCATTCCGTTTTACTTAGACATTAGATTAATATAAAATAAAGAAAACTTGGCATGGGTTAAATGCTTCAGGCTTTCTGCGCAGTCTCCCCTCTTGTGAGCAAAATGGCCAGAACGTTCGCGTATTTATGTGAAACTGACAGGAAAATCTTCCTCCAAGTTCATGTTCCTCTTTCTCGTCACATTGATTTGAATTAGAGAAGTTGCCCCATTGCGATTTGTCAAGCAACAAAGTTGTCAGAATGCGGCCACACGTCCAATCTATATTATGGTCTTCAGTCCGGAGACTGGTTTGATGCAGCTCTCCACCCTACTCTATCCTGAGCAAGCCTTTTCATATCCTCATAAGAACGGCAACCCACATCCACTTGAATCTGCTTACTATACGCGTCTCTTGGTCTCCCTCTGCGATTTTTACCCCACACACTTCCCTCCAATGCTAAATTTACGATTCCTCGATGTCTAAGAATGTGTCCTACCAAGCGATCCCTCCTTTTAGCCAGGGTATGCCAAAAATTCCTTTTCTCACCAATTCTGTTCAGTACCTCTTCATTAGTTCTGCGATCTACCCACCTAACCTTCAGCATTCTTCTGTAGCACCACATTTGAAAAGCCTCTATTCTCTTCCTGTCCGCCCTGTTTATCGTCCATGTTTCACTCCCGTACAAGGCAACGCTCCACACAAATGCCTTCAGAAAAGACTTACTTACACTTAAATTAATATTCGATGTTAGCAAATTTCTCTTTTCAAAAATGCTTTTCTTCCCATTGCCATTCTGCATTTTAGACTCTTCAGACTAGACGTCTGTGCTTTCCACTGAGCCAGGGGCGTAAATAACGGTGGAAAGGGTGCAAACCCCCTCCCCCTTCCCACCAGAGCCATATCCATGGAGCGTTTTTCAGTCCAGCTGGAGATATTGAGAACTGACCCCATCCCCCTCTCTGAACGATATCTGAACCGTCACCGGAAAAGAACTGAACCCCACTCACCCATGCGGCCAATTCTTCAAAAGGCGGTTACGGACTACGTGATGTGTTGGCTCGACAGCGGACCACAGGAAATCAGGTGCTGCATGCCTTCTGGTTTGTGCAAGCAAAATCAAGGTGCCACTGCTGTGCGAGCATCGTTAAGTTAGTTAAGGAAACGAAAGACGTGGATCCCGTAATGGTTACCGAAAAGAAATGAATGTGATATTATCGAGGTAACGTACAAATAGTTTACACAACTGTTGTTTACAGTTGTCAGCATAGACACTGCCCCGACGTCACTCACACACCATAAATAAAATCAATCTATGGACTTCCGAATGGACGGCGTATCGCAATCAAGCTTTGCCGTATTAACTGACCGGTAACAATCCTTTTACGAAAGATGCTCTCTTTTGTACGTATGTTTGACTTCTGGATTCCGGTCAGTACTATACTGACATATTAATACGTTAATCACAGTGATGTACACACAATAAATTTCTATTAAAGAATACAGTTGACAGAGAGGGGGCAGTAAGAAAGGAACAGAAAGGAGGAAACAGGAGAGAGGGTATGAAGAAATGGCCAGAGATATGCGAGGGTAGGAAATACACAGGAGGAGGACCGAGGGGAATTGGTCTAAGAGATACCGGACTGGAGCGAACGAGGAGGAATGAAATTGCCGTTAAATAAAGCTCTGTAGCGCCTCATAGAAAGAGCACCTGAGGCGATTCTTTTGTAAATAAATAAATAAATAAATAAATAAAATAAAAAATAAAAATTCTCACACAATGTTATTTGCCTCAGTAGGTGTCCAGCAAAATTACATCTGCGTCAAAATAGGATCATTTCATCTATAGTGATTGACTTAGTCACAAAAATCAAGCATTTTGTTTTCCTTATTTTCTGAAGGGTTTTTAGGAACAGAAACCCTCATGTTTCTGTTTATGTGATGTTGACAGGTTCAAATTCAAATGTTTGTAAATCTATCGGACCAAACTCCGTGGTCATCAGTCCGTAGCTTACAAACTACTTAAACCTAGGTAAACTAACCTACGGACAAACACACACCCATGCCCCAGGGAGGACTCGAAGCTCCACGGCGAGCAACCGCGCGCTCCGCAGCGAGACGCCTTAGACCGCTCGGCTACTCCACCGCGACTGTTGACAGGTCCTTAGCGTCATCGAGAGCCGGATAGATTTTACCACTAACATGTAATTTCCTAAGGCGTGTATGCGCTGATGTGGAAGCTCAGACAGTTCCATCTGTCACTTACAACGTGTTTATTGGGTACCTCCATAAGATTTCTGTAAGCCTCATTGAAAGAACGCGAATTTGCGGCAGAAGTACAAATTCTGTGTTAATTTGGGCAATTTGGTGCTCGTTCACCCGTCTACGTTTCATTTAACGAGGCATTTATATAAATCGCCATATGCTTCTCTATTTACAGATATTGTTTGCTACGTTACTGTGATAATGGTCATCTGTAAAAAATATAATAAAGTAACGGGACCTCGTTAAAAGGCGGTATGCTCACATCACTGTAGTTCCTTCGCAGATAAGAATCTGTTTAAGGACGCATAAACTGCACAATGTGTGCACGAAGGTACCTGATTAAACCTTGAAGTAAAACGCACATCCCCTTGAATGTATTAGTTTTCCTTATCTACCGGGTGATCAAAAAATCAGTATAAATTTGAAAACTTAATCACGGAATAATGTAGATTGAGAGGTAAAAATTGACACACATGCTTGGAATGACATAAGGTTTTATTAGAACCAATAAAAAAGTTAAAAAAAAAAAGATCTCTTGCGCGGGTCGTTTGGTGGTGATCGTGTGCTCAGCCGCCACTTGCGTCATGCTTGGCCTCCCAGGTCCCCAGACCTCAGTCCGTGCGATTATTGGCTTTGGGGTTACCTGAAGTCTTGATCGACCGACATCTCTAGGTATGCTGAAAGAAAACATCCGACGCCAATGCCTCACCACAACTACGGACATGCTTTACAGTGCTGTTCACAACATTATTCCTCGACTACAGCTATTGTTGAGGAATGATGGTGAACATATTGAGCATTTTCTGTAAAGAACATCATCTTTGCTTTGTCTTAACTTGTTATGCTAATTATTGCTTTTCTGAGCAGATGAAGCACACTCT
Organism: Locusta migratoria; assembly: GCA_026315105.1. Taxonomy (NCBI): domain Eukaryota; kingdom Metazoa; phylum Arthropoda; class Insecta; order Orthoptera; family Acrididae; genus Locusta; species Locusta migratoria. Next base: position 48,754,260 of record CM048747.1, read on the forward strand.
GTAGGACTTTTTTAAACTTTTTTGTTTGCTGTAATAAGACCCCATGTTATTTCAAGCATGTGTGTAAATTTTTACCTCTCTATCTAAATTATTCCGTGATTTATTAAGTTCCCTAATTTATACTGACTTTTTGGATACGAGGTACATTCGTTTTAAATCAGAATTTCGCACTGAGAACTTAACGTCGAATGTGAGGAGGTTCAGTTGTGCCCTGAAAACAGTCATTTTGAATTCAGAAAGTCGTCAAACGAATGACACATAAATAGGGAGAACTTTTTTAGAAAGTCAATAAACTGGCAATAATCTCCCACCGCTGATGACTCGCGGCCCACAGCTTGAGAACTGAAGACAGGGGTGTGAGTCTGGCTTTCGAGGCGGTGACTTGAAGCAAACTGAAAGAATCTGCTGAAGGTTGTACATCTTTTTATTCCTCCGCCGCCGCCGCCGCCGCCGCCGCCGCTGCTTCGTAAATTAAACTACCAGCCACATCCGTTTAATTCATTAGACCATTTATCTCAGCTGTCGGCCTTGATCAGAACTCACTAATAGATGCTACTGCACGATTCCGGAGATGTTCATTAGTCACTTAGCAGCTACTTCGAGTAATGAGATAAAGATCGCTACAGCAATATTAAAAAAGGCTGCATACATCCAATGGAATTATTTATCGGAGCTGTAAATGCAATATCTTGATTCTCCTCAACATTTTCGTAGAGTATGTAGGAACGGAAGTTACATCGAACCAGAATTAAAAGTATGAATTAAAATTAGTACTGGGGTGACACATCGTAAAAAAAAAAAATTATTCATTCGACAGAAGCTGTCCATAAGAATAATATGTGGTGCTCACACCAGAACATCCTGTACACAACCTTTTCGAGCTCATTAATTTTGTTGTAACTCATCTATTAGAGTTCAGAATAAATGATACCCATAATGACGATACTAGAAGGGAAAAAGTCTGTAATGTTACGTCAGAAACGTATGAGGAATACTGATGCTGGAACCGTTGATCATACATCTAATAATATTCATTTTCATAGAGATTTCGACGCTAAATTGGAAAAGAAGTTAGAAGAGTTACTTCTATGCCACAGAAACATAGTTATGAAATTGCAGTGTGTTCGGTGTAAAAGTGTTAAATATTTACTTTGGTTGGAAAGATAAATACTGTTTTCTACTACGTGAATTCAATCTGTAAAATACTCAACAATATTCATACGTAAATTGCGACATATGATGGACAGTGACCCATGGAATACACGACTAAATAAATAGGCTTGGACGTATGAACTGAAACTGTTGGGCCGCGGCGGAGCAGCCGAGCGCATTGAGGCGCTATGCAGCGATTCGCGAGGCCGTTTCCCATCGGGGGTTCGTATCCTCCCTCGTGCATGGATGTTTGTGCCGTCTGTAGTATTAGCTAGTTCATAAGTAGTTCGTAAGTTTAGGGACTGATGACCCCGCAGTTAAGTCCCTTAGGCTTAACAATTGATTGAAACTGTTAGACATCATGTGACTCATGTTGTGCTCGCCGCGGTGGAGTGGCCGAGCGGTCTAAGGCGCCTTCCTAGATTTACAGACATTTGAACTTTTTTGAGTATTCTGCTCCATGCTATGATAGAGTTTTTGAAGGTGTAACTTTCTCTTCCAGCATTTCCATTACATCATGACTCCGAAAAACTAAAAATCAAAATATGGTACAGCTTTCTCTTATTTATGATATAACTATGACACTTTGTCTCTTCAGTCATAACTATTTTGCTTTTGACTGTATATTTTGGCAACCCACGAACAGTTGAAATTATGCTGTGTTATTACATACAGGTGCAACTCATTCTCTGAAGATGTAGTAAATACTTCACTTTTCATATATATGTTTGATGAACATTACATGCACGTAAGGTAAAGTAAAGCAGTCAATAATCCGAAGATTGGTTTGAACACCACAGTGCTTTACTAGGCATGGTCCTGTTTGGAGGTGGTATGCCGTTGCCTTCCTCCGACCTTCGAACTGACTTACCCAGCCAGTTATAGGGGAACATACAGTTTAACGTGGGTTCCGAACCACGGTGATACTCGGTATTTGTCACATGAGCAATACTGCCAGAGGTGAAAGAAGTGGAAAGTGACAAAAATTCTAGGACATGGCGGAGATCGAACCCGCGACCTTTGGATTCATAGCTGGTACTCTACCACTGTGCAACCGAGGCGCACTACATACACGTATGTGTACGAAAACATTTGCACCCTTTATGTAAGGTTGTAAATATTCATTCTGTAATGCAGTTTGTGTCAAGGTAAAAATCGCAATTTGGCAAAGTGTGATACCTATCGTATTAACATTCCTTGCACGTAGTTGCTGTCAATGTGCGTGAAACGAAAGTGCAGCTGACTTTCCCGTTTTTCCCAACAGCATCACGACCTCGGCCTCTAGTTGCATAAGATTCAGGTAATGTTACTGTAACACCTATTTCTGCAATGGATTGTGACGATTGTGGTACAGAAAATAGTTCAAAAATTAAAAAAAGAATTTACCTATTTCACATTATCACTTTGATCGGTGCTTCTTTGAATAGTCTGATACAGTAAGAGTACCAAGATTTTTTTAGTGAATGTTGAATTCTGTTAATTTCTTTGATCCCTAATTAAATCACGTAAGCCCCTGATGTAACATTTGTCCCTGTTTTGTGTGTAGGAAGCGCCACTAGTGGATAGGGCGTGGAACGAAAACCAATAACTAATAAGGCGATTGTGTTGGTGAGGAGCCCTCAGCCTCACGGTGGTGGCCACTGCCAGAAGGCTTGCATAACCGGCTGGTTGCGCTCAACTGTGCATTCCGCTGACGGCGCGTGTCGTGTCGTGTTGCGGTCTGCATGGGCCAAAAGCGCTGACATCGCACTGCACAGCGCTGCCTCCTTTGTGCTGGCGTCAGCAGGAACCGACCTCACTCCCAAACACTGATCTGTTGGATACCTGGCTACCTGAATATCTCGTCGCTGCTTTGTACGCCATTATTTATTGTACACTCAGGCTCAAATAGTCTAACAATCTCCTTGTAAATTCACAGCTGCGTCCACCTAATCCTCGATGGGCGAAGTTGCCGTTATATTCTATTTGCTGCTTAATCATTTAATAATCGTTCCAATGGCGGTATGGGATGTGGACAATTACTAGGTTGATCCATAACAATAAACTTTGTTCACTTCCTTTATTACGGAACGACAAATGTCGTGCCACTACGATGAATGTCTAAAAGTCCACACTAAAACAAGTCAATATGCAACTGAAACTCATATGCTATACAACAGAAGGGCAAAAACTTTAGCCACCGCTAAACTAGGGTTGCCAGATTGAACTCCAGGCAGGCCCGGAGACCAGACGTGCCCCCCCCCTCCCCCTTGGCCAATGACTCACCCCCCCCCCCCCCAACCAGGATTACACGTGAATACTAAACATAAAAATAAAAAACCCAAAAAAAAGAAGCACTAATCATTTCCTCCCGCCCAGTAAAAGTGGCAGCAGAAGTGGCGGCAGCATCAAAGCTGCTCACATCAACAGCTGCTCCTTCCAAGAGTTGCCGCTTGTGGCTCCGCGCACTGTGAAGGTTTGCGCGCCACCAAGAAGAGCTTCTCACTGGCTCCATGTGAAGGGGCACAATTACCGCCTGCTCCGTGTTACGGCCATTTGCTGCCGCGTAAGGAAGTAAACTTGAGAGCATATAATGATTAAACGTAATGGTGCTGTCCTTTCTATGAAAGATAAGATTATTCGAATAAACCAGTTTTCCGAACATCCACGTTCCCCAATTAGTTCGGATAATCGACGTTCTAATGTAATATCAATTAAACATTATACACCGAAGTACAAGATATCAACAACGATCGCGAATTGTAAAGTGAATTGATCGACAGTGCTATGCTACGTACGGCGAGAGTTGAGCTCTGACAGCTAGCAGCGCAGTTGCCACGGTGCGCGAGGCTGCTCCCATCAGAGGTTCGAATCCCCCCTAGGGCATGGATGTTGTGTCCTTAGCTTAAGTTGAGTTCGATGTAGATCGTCGCTACATAAGCATAGTACTTAAAAAGCGTCGTAAAAAAAAAAAAAAAAAAATTAAGATGGTTACATTCACGCCCGGAGACGAGTCATTGGCCCGTAGACCCGGAGAATTCATTCCAAACCCGGGCACTCCGGGCGGCGCCCGGAGATCTGGCAACCCTACGCTAAACGTGGGTTACGAATGTACTATCAACATGCTACTGCCTCGCTCTGCGGTGGGCGGGAGACTGCCGCACACCGGCCAACGAACAAAAAAAAAAAAAAAAAAAAAAAACATTCCAACCTAAGCATTGTTGCCAGCAGCTATCGCTGCACGCCAACGATAACTGTCGTTCGACCAAAACGTACCAAAGAGGTTACTAACCTAAAACCCTGTATCCTCACATTCTTATTAGACATAAATTTAGAATAAAGGAACAGAATGAATGCTCTCTAAAATGATACTAAGTGGATTTCGTTTCACAATTTCGATACGGACAGACGCTTTTAAAAGCTCATAAGTAAACGCAAGAAAAAAATTATGTGTAGTTTCAACATATGAATCTGTCGAGGAGGAAACTTCTGCCCTTCTTACAAGGAGACGGCACAACTGTGGGTCGGGGATTTGTCGGAAATTTTGTAAGGTGAAAGACGACCCCTAACACCTCACGTGGTTAAAGTATTTGGACGCACTACTCGGAAAATCCCGAGAAAAATCAATCCGCAGTTTCTTAGGTGCCTTACGAGTATAAAATGTTAGTCCCCTTCCGTGCCGCCGTCTGGCCTAGATGGTTGCGCGTCCGGTCAGGGGGCTGAACCAACACCACCTAGAGACAAGGCCTTACAACAGGCCGTGCCTACGTCACACTTAGAGGCCGCGGCCGCCATCTGACTGGCCGGCCGCTGCACGGCGGTGGGCGTGCCCCAGCTAACAGCCAGTGAGGTGGCGGCCGGGGCCTCTAAGTGTGACGTAGGCACAGTCTGTTGTAAGGCCTTGTCTCTAGGTGGTGTTGGCTGAACGCCCTCTGAAATAAAGCTGAGCCAACCATTCAACGAACAAACTGAACGGACGACCGCGAACCATAAAAAAAAGGGGTTACGGCTCGAACTCTTACGCTAGAGGTCTCGGATTCGATTCCTACTCCGGCCATTTTTTTTCTGCTTCATTTTCTTTTGTTAGTCCACCAAATATTGATTCCGGAAAGATTATATAAAAATTCATTTTATAATTCACCGTCAATTATCGTCATCAATATTCCGAGACATGATTTAATATGCCTAGTTTGCCTCAAAATTATCAGAAATTCGAAACATTTTGGTATATGTTAACGGGGCATGTTTTTGTACAGATTTATTGCAAACGCCCCTGAGAGTGTAAAAAAATCCGCTTTTATATGTTGCACAAGATGTCGCAAAAATTATTTCTTTGTTTATTTTTACGATAATTACGACTGCGGTTCTTGTTTATAATTATATGTATAAAATTGAATTAAAAAAATGTTCAAATGTTTGTAAAGCTTATGGGACTTAACTACGGGGTCATCAGTCCCTAAACTTACAAACTACTTATGAACTACTTACGAACTAGGACGGCACAAATATCCATGCCCGAGGAGGGATTCGAACCCCCGACCGTAGTGGCCGTGCTGACCGTGACTGGAGCGCCTCAGTCTCCTCGGCCACCGCGGCCGGCTTGAATTTTTCCCAATCGACTTTATTTTGATTAAAAACTCAATGTTCTTCTCATATACGTTACAATCAAAAATGGAAAACCCACAGCCATTAATTGTGTTGTTGGACAAAAAGAAAATAATTTTTATTCAATAATTTAACTAATTTGTTAAAGATCATGTGGGTTTGGGAAACTTTCTGAATACTTGATGGAATAACAAAAGAAAATGAAACAGAAGAAAAAAGTGCCTGAGGAGGAATAGAACCCGAGACCTGGCGTAAGAGTCGGAGCCCTAATCATCTCGGGCAGACGACGGCTTGGCAACGGACTAATATTTTATACTCAGAAGACACCTATGAATCTTCGGATCAGTTTTTCTCGGGATTTTCCGAGTAGTGCGTCCTAATATTTTAACCACGTGAGGTGTTAGGGGTCCTCTTTTACCACACAAAATTTCGGACAAATCCCCGACCTCACGGTCGTGCCGTCTCCTTATTAGACATGAAGAAACACAATAAGTGCTCACTACGTGGATTTAGTTTCACAATTACGATACGGACAGACGCTTTTAAGAGCTCGTAAGTAAAAACAAGAAACTAAAACAATTTTCCACTGTCAGCTTATAGTAACAGATTAGCACTGACGATGGAGCAGTGAATCGTGCCTTAAATACTGAATCCGTTACGCAATAATTTTTAATACGAGGCGTGTTTTTTAAGTAAGTACCGTTATGGAATTAAAAAAAAGACATGCATAGGTATCTCAATTTTATTTTTACATGAAAGTCGGTACCTTAAGCTACTTTTCTACATAATTTCTGTTAATATTGAAGCACTTGTCATAACGTTGTACCAGTTTTTGAATACCCTCCTCCTAGAAGTCTGCCGCCTGACTTGTTAACCACTGCATCACAACTGTTTTGACTTAGTCATCGTCTTGAAGAACGCCCAGGTGTTTCTTCAAATGCAGGAACAGATGGTAGTCACAGGGAGCCAGATTAGGGCTGTACGGAGGATGATCTAAGTGTTTCCCATCGAAAAGGTGTGATGAAATCTCTGTGTTATGATTAGCCGCAAAACGATGCCCTTGCTCAACGTGCCCTGTCTTTTGTTCTGAGTGGTGCAATGTCTTACAGTAAGCTGACTAACATCAGTTCCTGCATTTGAAGAAACACCTGGGCGTTCTTAAAGACGATGACGGATTCAAAACAGTTGTGATGCAGTGGTTAACAAGTCAGGCGGCAGACTTCTATGAGGAGGGTATTAAAAAACTGATATAACGTTATGACAATTGCCTCAATATTACGGGAATTATGTAGAAAGGTAGACTAAGATAAAGGCTTTCATGTAAAAACAAAATTATTGAGATACCTTAGCACGTCTTTTTTTTTTTCAATTTCAAATCGGTACACGTCTCGTATATTTAATTCACTCGGTATTTTCTTCTTTTGGTACATAAGTGTTTTTTCAACCTGTGGGTCGCGATCCCCAAAAGTGTCGCAAAGACTTGCTCTGGGGTTCGCCGTCACACGAGGAAGTACTTGCACCATTGAACAACCAGCCGAGTGCACCTCTGACTACAAGGGGTTCCATAATACAAAAATATAGGCCTAATTAAGGGGAAGTTTACTGTTACGTAAAATTATGTAATTCTTTGTTTAACATTATTTATTAATTGAATAGAACACAGATTTTTTATTTTATTATTTATTTCTTTTTTTATTACAAACTTGCATCGATAAATAAAGTCTAAAAACTATTTTCAGGAACCATTCGTTAGATAAATGTACAAGATGCAATAAGTAATGCTAAGAAATTTTTAAAAATAAAAAAATCTGCTTCTTTAAAAATTGTCTATACAATGGGAGCTTTCTTAATTATCATAACTCTCGTTATGCAAAATATACATTTCTATCGGAAATAATGAAAAACAAATAATCTTCCGAACCGAAAAGTACGCATTAAAAACAGCGTCCAGTTATTTAAGAGAAAGCTGTATCAACAGAAAGAACATTACATTCGTTGCGTTTGAGATATCGAACATAGTTTCGTTAGAATTTATGTTGAGGGGGTTCAGGGGGTTGCTACAATATTTTTAATTGGATGGGGGTCGCATGCAGTTCATAACTGACGCGGGAAATAATTTTCAAAGTCGTGGTTATCTGTCATTCAAACGGAAACGTAACCGTCAATCTGTGATCCCCATAAAGAGTTAATATGTGGCACATAAACAATCAGTAGAGAACACTGCGCTTTCCTTTCTATGCTCTGACTACAATATGTGTCAAGTAATTGAATTTGCCAGCTTGTGTTACACAGTCTACGGATGAAATCAGCTTAAAAGCTGTCGTTACTGTGTGTGTGTGTGTGGGGGGGGGGGGGGAATCTGATGATGGTTTCGTTTTAGCTGATATTGAAGACATCTTCTAAAAATGACTTTAACGATGCCCCTGTTCTGAACCTAACTTTCGTTTTCTTCTGTTTCAGGTGAGTATCCGTTGTTGAATGCCTCTCTAACATGTGTGTGTTACTGGTGAGTTTTATTCAGTTTATCTTCTCGTTCCACGACTGTTTATAAAGCCCAGCATCTCGAAACAGTGCAGAAAACTGTACCAGGGTTTTGAATATACAAGAGCTTTTCAGTTAAATGTGAAACTTAAAAGCGATTTTCTTACGATATTCGGAACTTTGTTTGTATACACATTTACATTCTGCTCTGAGGATATCCCTCTTTGTGAATAATGGGACAGTTGGTAAGTGTGTAGTATACCCGCAGTAAGTAGTCTGTAGATGGAGGTGGAGCCTCTCAGATGCCAGGGCGAGAGGTAAATAGTTCCGTGTTCCGTATAATTCAGAATCGCTCTACCCGGATTCTACGGATTGCTCAAGAGGCTGACCTGTCAACCTTCACGGTTTATCCGTAAAATTCACAAGAATTGCAGCAAATTACGGTTTTACGGGAGGACTGTGTTGTTTTACGACTTCGAGGGCAAACATTTGAAACGTTAACATTTGGTAATCAGCCCACTTCCGTACAATCGATTGTTTGCGTGGGTCAAAGGCAAGTCTATGATAGTAAATAACAAGTTCTATGATACAATTGACACTTTTAAGAATGTGATGTTTGTGTCGTCATTTGAGTTGAATTTAAAGTCGGGAGAACCGTTTTTCCATGTGAATCTCATGTTTCGACAGATTCTGCACCGAAAACTCAAAGAAGTGATCATTAGTTGGTTGTTGGCATTCAAACCTGTAACACAGTGATAGATCTTCAGGATGCAGAAAAATTCCTTTTCATTTCATCAGTAAGAAAGTACTTTTGTACGTACTGCCTGTGACTACATCAACAAGTTTGCACTCAAAGATTGACAGAATTGAAGATAGTCACTTTTCATCCATTAGTTTTCCCTTGAAACGTTTTCTATCTTGTTATGCAAAGAAGAGATGGTGAATGAGTTTTAGAGGCACTTCGCAGCTCTTCACTTAGATGACAGTTTGGTTGCAAATTAAGGTGCTGCAGAGATTTCCAGTCGGACACCAATAAGAAGAATTCTAAGGACTTTTCTAGAAATTCTGCTATACTTAAATACCACAAAAACAAAGACCTCTTGCAGGAAGCTAAGGACGTCACAAGTATGACCTCAAAGTCGAACTAGCATGTGATTTGCAGTGCGTGCTATATCTTTCCTGTGTTGAGTTAAACTAGTTTCATTGCTTAATTTATCGATGAAGTCTTTTATGTATGCTCCAAATAGATATTCACCACGCCTGCTGCATTTTAACGTGGGTTTCTTCTCTATTGTTACGTTGGCTTATGATATAAGGGGATATGATTTCACTTAGGAATCCTGTTTAAAGTATGTAGTATTGTATTTTGTTACCCAAAAGTATTATTTTATTGAAACTGTTGTGGTACGTTGGCATTCTTCAGACTTTTTGTCGTGCGTCATTTTTACTGATAGCCGTTATCAAAATCTGGCAGGTATGATTGTGATAATGAACTCATGTTCGAAAATTAATCTTCGACAGCTATTATTTTTCCCGGAGATGACATTGTCAGAGATGCTTACCGTTATACACTTTCAGTATAATCGCTCCCGTTATTTATGACATTTTGCAGAATGTCTGGAAGGAAGGAAGGGGAAGGAAGGAAGGAAACTTAGGATTTAACGTCCCATCGACAGCGTGGTCATTAGAGGCGGAGCTTACGCTCGGATTTTCGGGGAAGTATGGGGTAGGAAATCGGCCGTGCCCTTTGAAAGGAACCATTCCGGCATTTGCCTGGAGCGATTTAGGGAAATCACGGAAAACCTAAATCTGGATGGCCGGAGGTGGATTTGAACCACCATCCTCCCGAATGCTTGTCCATTGATACCACTGCGCCACCTCGCTCGGTCGTGTCTAGAAGGCGTCGAATACCATCTGCGTTCTACTTTTGAAGACGTCACGTGTTGCTCGCCCTATGGCGTAGATGATTGTTGTTCAACCCGGGACGGTCGCAAAGTCTTGCTCGGGGGTGGGGGGGGGGAGGGGGGGCGGCACACGGAAGTGACAGGATTTCGTAAGAGTCGCTTAATTAACAAGTCATCCGTAGGTGGAAAACTACCTTTGTTGTGACTTGTTTCGGGTGGCCTTTTAATGAGGCATCGAAAGAGTGTAAATTAATGAAATGCAGCAACCAGTTGCTTGTGGTTATTTATTTTTAACTTTAACGACCGGTTTTGGGCACTTGAGTGCCCTTCTTATGGTCTCTATACAGACAAAAAAGTGCATTGGTATACAATAAGGCTATAGAACGTATAAAAGTCGATTACAGAAATTTGAAGCAGTTTCGAACCAAATAGATTGTAATAAAGATAAGTTCATATAATGGGATAAAATTAACACTTACATTTTTGTACTGTTGATTAATAAATATACATGCTAGTATTGCAATCAACGCTAAGTGCAAAGATTATGGAATGAATAACAATCAGCTGCTATAAGTATCTATGGGTATACTTATAGCAGCTCATCGATCTATGGATAGATACTTATAGCAGCTGATTGTTATTCATTCCATAATATTTGCACTTAGCGTTGATTACAATACTAGCATGTATATTTATTAATCAACAGTACAAAAATGTAAGTGTTAATTTTATCCCATTATATGAACTTATCTTTATTACAATCTATTTGGTTCGAAACTGCTTCAAATTTCTGTAATCGACTTTTATACGTTCTATAGCCTTATTGTATACCAATTCACTTGTTTGTCTGTATAGAGACCATAAGAAGGGCACTCAAGTGCCCGAAACCGGTCGTTAAAGTTAAAAATAAATAACCACAAGCAACTGGTTGCTGCATTTCATTAATTTATAATCTGAACAGTTGCTGAAATGGATAAAATACTTCATCGAAAGAGTGACAAATACAAGATGTACCTATGCTACTTTTAAATTCTGATGAGTCGAAACGCTTATCAATGAAGATTGAAAAATACTGCACTGTGGAATGAAATCGTGTCTCAATAACACTCATTACCAGCCGCGGTGGTATGGCCGAGCGCTCTAAGGCGCCTTGCCGCGAAGCGCGCGGTTGCTCCCTGTCGGAGGTTGTGTGTGTGTGTGTGTGTGTGTGTGTGTGTGTGTGTGTGTGTGTGTGTGTGTGTAGTTAAGTCCCATAGATTTACAAACATTAGAAATTATTACGACATAATTACATGAGATGGTCTTCCACCACCATTTACATAGTGTACTTAACTCACGTGAATGATATGCTTAATGGGATAACGGACTGCTTCACCATTGTACGTCCAGCAACATCGCTGAGCAGTTGTAAAAGTGAGGCAAAGGCTCAAGCAAGAAGAAAACGGCAGTTCTTGTATCTCACTCTGATATCATCTAGCAGTCAGATGTTAAAGGGCAGCGCGCAAAGAGCTGCTCAACCGTTGCGAAGAATTTCCAATTCTACAACGAGATCTCTGCTTCGCATAAAGTACTGAAAAGTTTATTTCGAAGCGAGAGAAACTGGAACGAGTTTCGTTGAAGTGGATGAAATTATTCTCGGACATTATTAGCGGTAATAGCAAAGTATAGCGAGTGCTTGTTGCTCTTAGGAACTGACGGAGGCGAGCAGGTCTGGGGGCTATTAAGCGGAACACGCCGCTGCCGTCTGTTAGTTACCTGTCGTCAGTGGAGCGCAGCGCCTCAGGAGGCGAACGCCACAGCCGTCCCTGTTCTGACCTCTGCTGCCCTCCCTGCCACAGATTTATACTCCAGATCTTACAAAATTGCTCCATCCTTCCTCACGCTCTGACTTTTCCTTTCAGCGAGTGCAGTAACCTGCTGCTTGCAGAATACGCTAGCAGTTAAATCAGTCGTCGTCGAAGTGCTCCCACAACAAGTTTTCGTGTGGCCCTATGATCTCAGCCGTGGTTTATCATAATACTAGCTCCACCCGGCGACACGTTATCTTCGCATCGCTTACTGCATATTAAATCATGTGAAAAAGAGAACTCGTATTTCTAACACGTGTAATTTCAAAATGCTGTACGAATAGGAGTTGGGTTTACATGCTACACCCTTTCACCCCGTTATCTCTCTCCGCTTCTCTTTGTCCATATCTCCGTCCGTTCTCTCTCTGTACATCTCCTCCTCCTCCCCCCCTCCTACTGTTTATCCCCCTGTTCCTCCCCCTTTCCCCCTCCCCCGGTTGCTCTGCGTTCGCCGGCCTCAGTGGCAGAGTGGTCTGCGGCATGCCAGTCACAGTCACCCCGTTTACATGGGCTCCGAAAACCGGATTTCGTAAACCGATTTCCCAATACCGCTTTTGGTTGATCATGTAAACACTCCAAAATCGATTCTGGAAATCCGTTTCTCTAAAGCGGTTTTCCAGTTCCACAATCGATTTTCGTGCCCATGTAAACGCAACCGTTTTTGAAGCGTTCTTGGCTTGTAAGATTGTTTTCTTGATAAGAATTTTCGACAAATACGGACAGAGTGACATTTTCTAATGTGAAAATTATAAATATTAGAGTGAATATAAATCTGTGTATTTAAATAAAGAAAAATAGCGATTGTGCGGACTAAATCAGGAACTGAAACATCTGTTTTTTCAGCCGCCATATAAAGTGGACTAGGAATTCCAATTCACGCTATGCCATGTAAAGACGACAGCGAAAAACGGTTTACGAAAATCGGTTTTCGTGTTCCGGAAGATGTGTTGCATGTAAATTTAGTGAGTGTGCACGGCTGCTACAGTCGGGGGTTCGAATCCCCCCTCGGGCATGGATGGATGTGTCGTCTTTAGCGTAAGGTAGTTGATAAGTAGTTTGTAAGTTTAGGGACTGATGACCCCGCAGTTAAGTCCCTTAAGCTTAACAAACATTGAACATTGCTCTGCGTCACAGTATCACGCTCCCGCTGTTAAATTCCTCCTCTCCGTCTCTGCGTCAATTTCCCGCCCCCCTCCTCCGTCTCCTCTTAAAACTTCAACATAAACCCATGTTCCTTGTTTTCCTTGTCATGTTTAAAATCTTCTGTATACAAAAGTTCTCAAGAAATCCTTTGAAATTTTGACAAAACGGGGCATTGTTATACGATATAAAAATCCTCTTGTATTGGAATATGCCGTCGTAAAAAATTCAAAGTAATCGGTCAAGAATTTTTGGCAAATAACTGTTTTGCACAAACCTAACATTTTATATTCATTTATGTAGAAGATGCAGCCAGCAACTAACAGCCGGATCAAAAACCGTGAAACTGTATTAAAGAATTTAGTTCTGTTGCTCAGTAACGAAGAAAATATCTTAAAACGTGGGTTGTGTATTTTTTTTTTTTTTTTTTTTTTTTTTTTTTTTTTTTTTTAATTCGTCTGTGTGCTACGTATCTCTGGCAGGTTACTTACGTTCAGAGGGATAATTAAGTAACACGGCCACTGCTGCAGCAATGAGGATCTTTCACCGTCTGTCTCCAGCAGTGAAAGTTGGCGGGAGTGCAGGACCCTGCTATGTTGTAAATTTCAAATGGAAGCAACAGACGGGCATCTTCAAATGCGTCTAGCAAGGAATATGAAATTAAGGCTGTTGTAATGATTAGAAGAAAAAATACATTCAGAACAATTACGGCCGCGGTGGAGTAGCCGAGCGGTCTAAAGCGTCTCGCTGCGGAGCGCGCGGTTGCTCGCCGTGGAGGTTCGAGTCCTTCCTGGGGCATGGGTGTGTGCGTTTGTCCTTAGGTTAGTTTACCTAGGTTTAAGTAGTTTGTAAGCTACGGACTGATGACCACGCAGTTTGATCCGATAGATTTACAAATATTTGATTTGAACAAAACAATTACGAAATATTCGTGATCGTATCTTATATGGCAATAATGTAAGTGCAGTTACTGTTATGAAACAATCATAAATTTCGTCGAGGGATAACAGAATAACGTCTATGTGGTGACAGGTATCTGCAACAGTCGACGCCAGTCAATAACAACTCCTCGGTTCTGAAACCGCGTCATTTAAGTAGTTCGTAACTTTAGGGACTGCTGACCATAGTAGTTTGGTGCAATAGGTTTCCAGACATTTGAACATTTGAAGAAATATACTCGTAAATTGGAGTAAATATTGATTCGGAAATGATAGTGTTACTGAAATAATATGCTTACTTTATCTAGTGTAACATTGGTAAAAATGGGTATTATCCTGTTTTATTACATTTAAAGCTAGATACATCATATTAGAAATGCAAATTTACTTTTAATAAGTAGTAAAGTCGCAGGGAGATTAAAATTGTGTGCCGGAACCGGGCTCGAACCTGGGACCTTTGCCTTTCGCGGGCAAGCGTTCTACCACTGAGCTACTCTAACACGACTCACGGCGCCGCCCCACAACTTCAATTCTGCCAGTACCTCGCCTCCTACTTTCTAAACTTCACAGAAGTTCTCCTGCGAAACTTGCAAGACTAGCACTCCTGGAAGAAAGGATATGGTGGAGACATGGCTTAGCCACAGCCTAAGGGATATTTAGAGAATGAAACTTTCACTCTGCAGCTGAGTGTGCGCTGATATGAAATCTGCCAGGAAGTTTCATATCAGCACACATTCCACTGCAGAGTGAAAATTTCATTCTGGACACACAAAGGTGTCTGAAACCTCATCTTCATACGTTTATTGACGTGTCTTGGACAAACGCTGAAACTTAGAAACAAATAACCCCCAAAACAAAAAACAAAAATAAAAACAAAAACAAAATAATTATCTACTCCCGTGGCCCATGCTGAGGTCGGCGAGTGTTCATCAGAGGCGAGTGTATCGTCAGGCGTGCCCCAGGGGAGTGTGATAGGACCGCTATTTTCTATCTATATAAATGATCTGATGGACAGAGTAAGTTGTAATTTGCGGCTGTTTGCTGATGATGCTGTGGTGTATGGGAGGGTGTCGTCTGTAACTGACTGTAATAGGATACAGGATGACTTAGACAAAATTTCTAGCTGGTGCGAAGAATGGCAGCTAGCTCTAAATGTAGACATGTAATGTGATGCGCATGAGTAAAAAAACAATCCTATAATGTTCGAATACAGCATTAGTAGTGAGCTTCTTGATGCTGTCGCGTCGTTCAAATATCTAGGCGTAACATTGCAGAGCGATATGAAATGGAACGAACATGTAAGGACAGTTGTGAGTAACGCGGACAGCCGACTTCGGTTTATTGGGAGAATTTTGGGAAGATGTACTTCACCTGTAAAGGCGACCGCGTATAAAACGCTTGTACGACTACGTCTTGAGTATTGCTCGAGTGTTTGGGACCCGCAGCAGATCAGTTTGAAGGAAGACATAGAGGCAGTTCAGAGGCGAGCAGCTAGGTTTGTTACTGGTAGGTTCGACCAATGCGCGAGTGTCACGGAAATGCTCCGGCAACTCAATTGGGGATCGCTGGAAGAAAGACGACGTTCTTTTCGTGAATTTCTGTTAAGTAAATTTAGAGGGCCGGAATTTGAAGCTGAGGGTAGTACGATCTTGCTGCCGCCTACTTACATTTTGCGTAGTGATTACAAAGACAAGATAAGAGAAATTAGGACTCGTACGGATACATATAGGCATTCTTTTTTTCCTCGTTCCATTTGGGAGTGGAAATGCAAGGGATCTCAAATTGATTCCATATTTCTGGATTTCAGGAAGGCTTTTGACACTGTACCCCAGAAGCGGCTTCTTATGAAATTGCGTGCTTATAGAATATCACCCCAATTGTACAGTTGGATTCACGATTTCCTATCAGAAAGAACACAGTTCGTTGTAGTCATCGAGTAAAACAGAAGTGATATCTGGCGTTCCACAGGGAAGCGTTGTAGGTCTCCTACTCTTCCTCGTGTTTATAAACGATTTAGGACACAATCTGAATAGCTCCCTTAGATTGTTCGCGGATGGTGCTGTCGTTTATCAGTTAGTGAAGTGAACAAAGGATCAAAAGCAGCTGCGAAGCGATTTAGACAAAATTTCTGCATGGTGCGAAAATTGGCAATTGACTCTAAATAAAGAAAGTGTGAAGTAATACACATGACCACTAAAAAAATTCGCTGAACTTCAATTACGCGATAAATCAGTCAAACCTTAAGGTCGTAGCTTCTACCAAATACCTAGGAGTTACAATTACGAACAACTTTGACTGGAGAGAACACACAGAAAATATTGTGGGGAAGGCGAATCAAAAGTTTAGTTTCATCAGCAGAACGCTTCGAAGATGCACCAGCTCCACAAAAGAGACTGCCTACATTACACTTGTGCGTCCTCTCCTGGAGTACTGTTGCCCCTTGTGGGACCCTCACTAGGTGGGATTGACGGAGGACATTGAGATGGTTCAGAGAAGGGCAGCTCGTTTTGTTTTAACACGTAAGGGGGGGGGGGGGGAAGCGACACGGAAATGTTGCACGAATTGGAGTGGAAATCATTAAAAGAAAGACGTTATTCATTGCGGCGTGATCTGTTTGCGAAGTTTCAATCACGGACTTTTACTTCTGAGTGTGAAAATATTTTGCTAGCACCCACCTTCTTAGGGAGACATGACCATCCCAATAAAATAAGATAAATCAGATCGAAAACGGAACGATTTAGATGTTCTTTCTTTGCGCGCGCTATTAGAGAATGGAACGGTAGAGAAAAGTTATGAAAGTGGTTAATAAACCCTCTGCCAGGCACTTGAATGTGGTTTGCAGAGTATCTATGTAGATGTAGAATAGGAAAGGAAATGCCTAGTAGTGGTACTGTGTACCCTCCGCCACGCACCTTACGGTGAATTGCGGAGTATGTATGTAGATGTAGAACGTTAAAGCAGTTGCCGTGCTGTCGTGCAGGGATAGCTGGGACCGCTAGTTGGGCGGTCAAAGCTCCCGCCTGCCGACTGCCGCCTCAGGGCCAGCTGGAGTGTGGCAATGCGACCGCCACAGCTTTCTCCTGACTCAGCCTCCGCCGCCGCCGCCTACGCCTGACAGTGATCTCTGCTGGCGCCAGACACACCTGCGGTCTGCCACAAGGCGGCTCCCCACACCACACCACACGCCTCTGGCCACCGTGGGAGTCACGCCAGCCTGCAGCTGATTCACACAATAAGGTCCGCGGCCGCTCCTCCCGTGTAACGACAAAACTACGGCGTAAGCGACGTTGTTACTCGATAAACACAACACAACTTTTTGATTATGAAACAATTTACCCATGTTGCTGGGCGTGATCTCTTTTTCTATTGGACATTGAGAAGGTTTTTGTGTTGGGCAGACAGGTAGGTCGTTTTTTACTAGATTCCGAGAGCATGTAAGTAACCACAATAAAACTACATTTGGTGAGCACTTACGAGAAAAAACATAAAATCCAAGGCATTCGACAAAATATGAAGATCCTACATAAAGCGCTAAAAGGAAAGAAATTAAACATCCAAGAGAGTATGCAAATTTATAAACATTTAAAATACAATAAGAAAAATGTTATCAACAATCAGCTGGAGACAGTGGATAATAACTTTTTTAGTATTTTTGATAAGGTATTGTGAGGTTAGGAGTACCTCCACCACGGTTAGACACTGTTGCCATACATCACGAACCATGAACTTAACTTAGCGGTCTTCGTGGTAACTGCTTTCCATTAAGTTTAACGTGAACCCGCGCAGTCGGGTTCAGTGTGGTGAAAAAGACGCATGTCGACGGCTGTGTATGTTATGGGGGCCGTGATTGGTTTTAATTATATGACTATGCAATTTTGTTAATTTGACAGCCTCTCAGAACGCCATATATATTTAGAGCTATACGTTACTGGCAGGATTTGATTCGACACAGTTCCACAGGTATGTAGATACCTAAAATCTATAAGCAAAGGTGCTTAGCGTTCAGGGTCGTAAGTGGCAGGTACGTTGCTTGATCTTCTCCTTTTATAGATCTGATGATGACTGAAAAATCAGTCGAAATCGGTAATTCCGGTAGATGAAAAACGCGATCTTGGCGAAACAGTAACGTAGTTTATGATAATGCATTCATTTCATATGCATTCTGCATCCATTTCTTTGCATTTGTTTATGTCGTATAAACTTTTCCCTCCCAGTTTCGTTGCAAAATTCTATAACACAATAAAGAAACGATGTCCACGACGCGGTAATAAAGTATTGAGATGGCAGACATCTTGATAAGTTATCGTGGTAGAAGATGCGTGTAAAACAAATTCATTATAAATTTCCACGATTAATTTTAACAGCTGCGTGAACCAGGAAACAGTTATCCCGGGCGCCCGGTCAATGCTGTAGCTGTGTTCCGCACACCCAGGCAGCAACATTAACCCTGCGTTACTAACATCTGCTTTTAACGCTCGCTACTAACACAAGTCTTTCAGGTGGTTTTGAACTTTTGTTGGTAACACCCGTGTATTCGGCGAGTGTGATACCAAACCAACATTCTACCCGTGTACAGTGGTTCATAAATTGTTCCGCAAAACGTCACAGCTCACTGACAATTTGAACGCAGCCGTCATTTTGACGGATGTTACTAAGCTAGGGATGAGACCGACCAGCAGCTACGTCGTCAGCTGCCAGTGCCCAGATGCCATTTGTGTGCTATGCAGGATGTGGGTCCAGCGCAAAACACTCCACGACGCTCACATGAGAGTCCAACCATCAAATATACTATACTTGACTGTATACAATTTTTCTGATAATATTTCAGTATTAAGCTCTGGAACATGCCACATTTGTGTATCGAAATTACACAATGTAGAATCACAAAGATCATCTAAAGTGATTGATAACTATTTGTAAACCACGTGTAACAAGGGAACCAGTTTCTGAATAAAATACTAAATTCTTATTGTATTGGTGTGGTGTCTGTTCTTTCGGACGTATTTACATGCGACGACGGCTTTAGCTGCAGTTATTTCACCGCAGATGCGGTCATATGTCCGACCTCGCACGGGAATCCGTAATGGCGAGTGTAAGAGGGCATAGACAATAGGAGCGCTACAAACATAGCGTGCTACTTGTGAGAATTTGAGACGGACGGGGGGCAAGCACGGGTGGCCAAGTGGTTAAGGCGACCGCTGGCCCGAAGCGGGAGACTTGGGTTCGATTCCCGGTCCGGCTCACATTTTCACTTGTCGCCATTGCTTAATATCAATGCCCGGATGCGGCCACTGTCAATCCTTTCTTTCCTATCCTTCTTCCTTTCCTTCCTTTAACTATCATTTGCAAATACTAGATTATCGCTGCACGGGGATGACCACGCGATCTAAGGCGCCGTATCACGGATTTGCGGGCCCGCTCCTGCCGCAGATTAGAATCCTTTCTCGGGTATGGGAGTGTATGTTATCCTTAATATAAGTTAAAATAATGTGTAATGTGAACTCAGCAGTTCGGTCCCTTAGAGAAGAAAAAAGCAATCACGGAAGCATGGTTAATTAGCATTGTACATGTTTAGATTACTCGTTATGCAATTCTTTGGTACATTGCTTCTCCAGAAAGTTTTGAGACTGATTCCATATCGCATATAAACGACATCAGCAGAGTGTCTTTGGAGGCAGTTTTAAGTAAATTGTTACGTGCATCTGACAAGTGACTTGTTAGCTGCCATTATTAAGTAGTGTCTCAATGTCGTTGACACAAATGTATAGGCGCTTATAAATTGTCAAAGGCTTTCTCTAGAATGTTTTTAAGGAGAGAAAATTGTGTGCGTAGTTTGCCCTCCACACCATGACTTCCAACAAAAAGGGCAACACGTGGAGGCGGGCTCCTGCTTCATTCAGCTGCGGAAAAAACAATGTGTGACGAGACTACGTGTTGTCAATACCAACCATAAAAGAACTACAAAGTGCAGAAAAGCTTTGCCGAACTAATAGACGAGACATTGTGACGTGTAAGCTGAACATACGGCTTTTCTGACTATTTGAAATGGTTACAAAACTCTCTGTACAATGTACTCAGTTGGGGTTTACGAAGAACACACGAAATATTAAAACAGCCATCTTAGCTTTAATATACGCTATTCAAAACAATTACGGGATAATTTGAGATATCTAGGTTCTTGAGTATCGTCAGAATGAAATTAAATGGTTCGTAGTCTCCCTGTCGGTCCTACGAAGTGGAGATAACGTTACGGCAACCAAGACAGTGGTGATACAAAATTGGCGGTTGGTGATGGTTTGTGTTTACTCTACCAAATAAATTACACAAGCATTTGGGTTCAGATAGTATAGTAAGAACATAGAACATTGTAACAAGTACGTGACTTACTAGAAGCAATGACATGGAAAGCCACAGGAAAGTTGGAAGCGGGACAGACACAGAACAAGATGGCTGCAACTATTAGATTGTCCCAAAGTGTAATTTCCAGGACCTGGACGCGTTTTCAGGCATCAGGAGCCGTTGAAAGAAGACACGGCTAAGGTCGTCCGCAGGTAACATCAGAAAGAGATGACGGATAACTCCCGTCGACAGTCCGTCGAGACGGTAGGCTGAATGCAACTCATCTGCAACGCAACCTCTAGGCAGTAACAGGACGCGCAATATCAACACACAGTCCGAAATCACCTTTGAGAATGTAGCCTCTACGCACGCAGGCCTATTGTGTGCCCCATCTGTGTGTGCCTCCATTAAAACCACAAAACACCCGCAGGAACTGGGCGCGTGATCATCAGGATTGTATTCCTAACGAATTGTACCGGTTTCTGTTCATGAGTATAGATTGTTTTCCACCGGACAATCGTCGTTCCCAGAGGCGCCGACTTTTGAAAATCAGTGTGGGTGCTCTATATCACGGTTCACAAATGTTCGAAACCAACCCTCCTGAAAATCATGTTCATGCATTTTTCAATGAGAAATACTTGATAAAAGTAAATAGGCAGTTGTCTGGCCTTTTAAAGATAGAAGGAAGAAAGAGGAGGAAGAAAAGGAAAGCATGGCTGCATTACGACACTACAATAAAGCGATATAATTGGCCGAAGTGGATCTTTCGATATAAGTAACACCCCAAAACTTTTACACGACCAATGTACACTGTACCACTGACTAGTGTACAGTGGTACAATGTACCACTGTACACTAATCTAATACATTTTGTGCGAGGCTATTCTTTCTGATAAAAGCGTTTGGTAGAACACCGTCATCAAGGTTTAAAGAAATCTTTGAAATATTTTGAGATTTTGAAGTCGGACATAAAATTTTTTTGGTCAGTTCGAAACAAGAGCTGTATACTTCATCGAAACTTTAATCACTTAGAGATAACTTCATAACATCTGACAGTATTGATATCATCCAAGGTTTTTTTAAGCCTGAGAGAAAAGCATTACAAATTCCAACTGAATCTATAATTTTAATAACAAGGGAAGTGACCAAGATAAAAGAAAAACGATTAACTTTAGCATCAGCATCATATTATTAAAGCTAAATTCCTGAAAGAACACAATTGAATGTTGATAAATACGTACACCTGAAAGGTCAAAAGGACAGACATGCTTCAAGATGAATACAGCTAGCATACTGGCTAAAACATGGACACTCATTACTACTCGCTTGGGAACCCGCGTACAAAACTGATCATTTCTTTCACGTATGAAATATCGTCTCTCGCTATGGTCAGGTTTTGCATTGCCTCTTTAGTCATAAGGTAAGTTTTGATATTCCAGATTTTTTTTTAATTTATACAATTTTAGTTTCCACCTCAATTTTACGTGGGTGCTCAGCACCCCCAAAAATTTCTTGGGGGGTGCTCGAGCCCCGAAGCACCCACGGAGTCGGCGCCCCTGACTCGTTCCCTCATGCGGAGACAACGTGGGACACTCCTGCTTACATTCAAGAAACATCACGCTATGATGGTGGTGAAGGAATGGCGTGAGCAGGGGGTCAGATTGGCCGACGTAGGGAGCTCTGTGTCGTTCAAAATGGCGCGTTTACTGCTCAGAGGTATAGAGACGATATCCTTCCACCTTTTGTTTAGCCTTGTGCTGGTGCCATAGGGGATGGGTTACTTCTGGTGGACGATAAAAGCTCGTCCCTACAGAGCTGCACTGGTGGAAACATGCTTGATGCCGAGGGAATTGAACGAATGGAGTGGCCTGCTTGTTCACCGATTGAGCATGTCTGGAATGCACTTGGCAGACGCATTGCAGTCTAATGAGCACCTCCTACAACGGTTGCAAAGTTGGATATTGTTCTCTTACAACAATGGCCAAATATCCCTCAACAGCTGGTTGGTAACCTCATACTGTCCATGCCACACAGTGTGCAACTGTACTGGCTGTCCGAGGTGATCACACACCATATTAGACGGCAACGAGAATGACTTTTACAATATTATGGCAGCCCGATGGTGACTCGCTCTAAGTAAACGCCATGTAAAACCTCAAGTAAAGAGTTGAGACAGCAAAATATCGTACTGAATGACATACAAATTAGAATTGTAATCAATATCTGAATAAAATACGTTACCATGGGTATTTGATGTCACCTGATCCCCTAATTGTTTTGAGCAGTCTAGTTCCGAAATTTTTGCACTGACTGGGAGGAGGACGAGGGTGGTATATGTTCAAATGTTTGTAATTCTATAGGAATTGACTATTTACATTATCAGTCCCTAGGGTTGCAAACTACCTATACTAACCGAAGGATAGCGCGCGCACACACCCCCATCCATGGCCGAGGGAGGACCTGAACCTCATACGGGGAGCAACCGCGCGCTCCACAGCAGCGTGCCTTAGAGGGCTCGGGCATTCCACCGTGGCGCTTGTACATGCAGTAGTAATAGTGGAAGAGAACTATGTTGGTACAAATAAAGAAGTTAAAAAACGCGAACCAAAATTTGACTACAGATTACACATACTTTTGATTTCTATATTGAAACACTGTGAATAAATATAGAATGATAGTAACAAAATCAGATGCACGCTTTCAATTAGGGGACTCGGCGAAATGTCACGATGAGTAATGAGGATAAAGACCATGAGAACTGCACCGGTATTAAGGGCACAAGCTGAAAATCTGTCTCATGGAAGGTAGTCATCTTTTGATGTTATTGCTCTTCTTTCTTCAGTGCTTGCTTAAAAAAATGGTGAGGATATTCCGCTGTATGCAAGACGCCAATTATTTTACTTTCTTTTCCCTAAACATGTTTCAGCAAATTTTGTGGTATTATTAGTGGGGTGGTTTATTTTTGTTCTGAAAAATTATAGTGTACTGTACAATTGTATTTTAAGATACACCTAAAATGTTTTTACAGGTTCATTCACTATGGATTTCACTTAGGTTGTCAGACAAATAAAACTAAAATAGTTTTATGAAGTTAGGCGTAGATGAGTATTACATCTTTTTACATACTTGTACATTAGGCTACGTATAAAATCACTGAATAAGTAGTCTACTTATTACTTGTGTAAGTAATAGTTTGTAAAAAACTAAGAAAAAAATTAATCGTAAGTACTAACAGAAATGACGCCGTTCTCGAACGCAAGCAAGATTCGTAAACAAGGAATTTTAACTTTTTTATGCTTTGCAGATGCAAAAGTAAATTTCGTTATTTGTCTGATAACGTAAGCGAAATTTGCTAAATACATAGTGAAGGAACCTGTAAAATCATTTTAGGTGTATCTTAGAAGATAACCGTACAGTACACGATATCCAGAAAAAAACTAAACCACCCCACTGATGATAGCACAAAATTTTCTGAAATATGTTTGGGAAAAACAAAAAATTTGTTTGGCATACGGCGGAATATCGTCACCATTTGTCTTGGGAGGCGTTCAAAGATGGCCACTGGTGCCGAACATCGCAGATCCTTAGTGAGGAGATCCGGGTTCGAATCCCGGCACGGCACAAATTTTTAACTTTACCCATTGATGTAATTCAGTGCCAACTAGCAGCTAATGTCTTCAATTCCTGTGTGTCTTCAAGTGTACAAAATTCTCTTCGGAGAGGGACTGTTTTAGGATAGCCAATAAACAATTGTCACCATTAAGAGATATTGAGAGTCGTGTTTGAAAAACATGGTCTCTCTCTCTCTCTCTCTCTCTCTCTCTCTCTCTCTCTCTCTCTCTCTCTCTCTCTCTCTCTCTCTCTCTCTCTCATTGGAATCGTCGTGGATTGAGCGATGGTCGTGTTCGTCTTGCAGAGGGCTCGCGTCTTGTATGCAGCAGGCACGTTGCGTAATGGATGTGTGGCTTGCTGTGGCTGCGGATTCCATTGGGGAGTCGCCGGCACCGCCCGTCTCTCTAACAACGCCCCACACTGCGACATTAAACGCAGAAGTAGTACGTTCACATGCGGCACATATTTCGGAAGAAGGAAACCGAATTTCGTAAAGTATTTTTCGCTGCTGTGTTTACATGGTAAGCCAGGAAGCGGATTTGTTATCCCTCTGTTATGGCGTCTTGAAAATATACAGGGTGTTACAAAAAGGTACGGCCAAACTTTCAGAAAACATTCCTCACACACAAAGAAAGAAAATATATTATTTGGACATGTGTCCGGAAACGCTTAATTTCCATGTTAGAGCTCATTTTATTACTTCTCTTCAAATCACATTAATCATGGAATGGAAACACACAGCAACAGAACGTACCAGCGTGACTTCAAACACTTTGTTACAGGAAATGTTCAAAATGTCCTCCGTCAGCGAGGATACGTGCATCCACCCTACGTCGCATGGAATTCCTGATGCAGCCCTGGAGAATGGCGTTTTGTATCACAGCCGTCCACAATACGAGCACGAAGAGTCTCTACATTTGGTACCGGGGTTGCGTAAACAAGAGCTTTCAAATGCCCCCATAAATGAAAGTCAAGAGGGGTGAAGTCATGAGAGCGTGGAAGCCATGGAATTGGTCCGCCTCTACCATTCCATCGGTCACCGAATCTGTTGTTGAGAAGCGTACGAACACGTCGACTGAAATGAGCAGGAGCTCCATCGTGCATGTACCACATGTTGTGTCGTACTTGAAAAGGCACATGTTTTAGCAGCACAGGTAGAGTATCCCGTATGAAATCATGATAACATGCTTCAGTGAGCGTAGGTGGAAGAACACGAGGCCCAATCAATACATCACCAACACTTCCTGCCCAAACGTTCACAGAAAATCTGTGTTGATGACGTGATTGCACAATTGCGTGCGGATTCTCGTCAGCCCACACACGTTGATTGTGAAAATTTTACAATTTTATTCCAATTTACATTTAAAGATAAATACTAAAATGAGCTCTAACATGGAAATTAAGCGTTTCTGGACACATGTCCACATAACATATTTTCTTTCTTTTTTTTGTGAGGAATGTTTCCTGAAAGTTTGGCGGTACCTTTTTGTAACACCCTGTATTTTATTCAAAACAATTGCTGTTTCTTTTTTACATAAATATACAGATTCACCACAGCAAAGGGGTATCTGTGGAGAGGCCAGACAAACGTTTGGTTCCTGAAGAGGGGCAGCAGTCTTTTCAGTAGTTGCAGGGGCAACTGTCTGGCTGATTGACTGAGCTGGCCTTGTAACATCGGCTAACGTGGCTTTGCCATGTAGTCACTGCGAACGGCTGAAAGCTTGGTGGAAACGACAGCCGTTACTTTTCCCGAGGACATGCAACTTCACTATATCAATAGGATTAGAGCAGGGTCACAGTTTAACATATGCAATCATGACACTCACTACTGTGAAAGTTGGAAAGTTGTTACCAACTGACAGTTCCAACGACACTAGCGCTTCTAGCGGTGGGCAAGCCGTCGAACGAGTAAGGTTTTTTTATAATTCTTTCTGTACGTAGTTTTTTGCATTACGAGCATTTGTAAAATATCAAGAGGCATATATAGTCGAGAAATTAATGTAAAACAGCCGAATTTAACTAATCCAGTGGTACAAAGAACAACTTCGTAATGAAGAAATACTTACGAATATGTATATTTGAGGCTTATTTCTCTGAAAGTAAATAGAATATAAACAGAGAAACATAAATTTCTTTGTGGGCTGTTCTTACTATGACAGTTTTTTATGCGTATCAATTCGGTATGGAGTCTGATTCTCACATTTTTACACTTCGCTCGTCTTTCTTAAGCGCGCATATGGTTTTAAGTGTTATTAATTTAGCCTTAAAAATTTTATGTTTTGATGATTTTTGTCGTTTGTGGTTCACCTGTAGCAAAAATTGTGGAATTCATTTCTTCTTAGTTAGAAGCCACATGCTTTTGGCCGCGGTGGAGTAGCCGAGCGGTCTAAAGCGTCTCGCTGCGGAGCGTGCGGTTGCTCGCCGTGGAGGCTCGAGTCCTCCCTGGGACATGTGTGTGTGTGTGTGTTTTGTCCTTAGGTTAGTTTACCTAGGTTTAAGTAGTTTGTAAGCTACGGACTGATGACCACGCAGTTTGGTCCGATAGATTTACAAACAAACATGCTTTTGCCGTTTCATTGCCACCTGTCACGTTTGTCCTTCAGCTAAAACTTTGTGGCTGATTTGGTACGTAAAATACTGTGGTTATTGCAGTCTGTATAAGTTTCCTACGTTCCACCATCACCAATTTCACTGACATTAAAGTGAAGTAACCTTAACGTTCCTGAGTAGAAAAGTCACATCTTACTGCCAAAGGTCTGGTCTTGTTTTTCTTAGCCATTTTTATTTGTAATAGTTAATATTTTTAGCAAAAACCTGTAGGTTACATGATAATTGCAAATAAACTGTCCTGTAATCTACCGTTACATACCTTGTCAGGATTCTTAGGCATCCTAAGAACGACAAATGTGCAGCTATTTTTAAGTTTTTGCCTATTTTATGGCACTTCATACTTTCTCTAATGTAAAAAGTATGCTAAATCCGATATAAACAATACTAATCGCATTCATCCAATACCGTATTCAGGAATGTAGCTTACCGGCCGCTTGGAGCGCTGCTGTCGCACTGTATGACATAAATCTGTAGGAGTGTTGTGACTGTATATGTCAGACTGTGGTAGGGTGGAGAACTGCATCAGACCAGTTTCTATTCTGAAGACAACACAGATTCATGCTCAGTCTAATATTTGTGCTTCTTTCATTGCAGAAAATGTCATTCCGTCTATATGAGCTGCAAATTTTTAATAAGAAGACGCAGGACGTCAATCCAACAAAGTTTCAAAAACGGCTGCATTTATATGGGCACGCACATCGATCGTGGAAGTGAAAAACAGCTCTACAAAAGCGGATTTTCAGAATCGATTTTGGAGTGTTCACATCATTAACCAAAAGCGGGATTGGGAAATCTGTTTACGAAATCCGGTTTCGGAAGGAAGTGTAGACGGGGTGAATTAGTATGCAAGTAGAATTGTCTGTACAACTATAACAATCTTACAACATAGTTGGCCTAAGAATGTTGGTTGTAGTGGCGATTGTTCTTGTTTAGTAACGGTGGTAGTGGTGGTAGTAGTAGTAGTAGTAGTAGTAGTAGTATACTGGTCATTAGAGTTCAGTAAAAACTGTGTTCGAATTACCAATCGCTGTACTTGTAACAATCTACTCCTTTACTGACAGAATAACAATGGAGGAGATCACCCACGAGATGTGGGCGTAAATTACAGCTAAAATTAATAAAATTCTGATTCGAGAGAATGTTTGTATCGATGGGAACGCCTCACAAGTGAACGCAACACGGAAGTGAGCTATCGCCCATTTGTTTGTCTAGGTCTAAGTTAGTTCAACCAGAATATCTCCTGATGTAGTGTCAGGTGTTCGAAGAACACTCTCCAGATACGAGGGGACTGTGTTGTTCCTGTCATTGTGTTGTCCTTAGTATCATCTACAGGAAACTGGGCGTCTTGAAATTCCGTCCCCGACCAAGATGAAAACTATTTGAAACAGCTGCTCATGCAGGTACAAAATAGACGGAATTATTTGCAAAGAATAATTAAAGTGTCATTTTATTTTCCTGAAAAGTTACTACGAATTGACAACAGCTGTAAAAGATGTTCGTTTTAGCGAGAATTTGTTTTTCTTCATTGTAAGTTGTATTACAGTTGAGATTACTGTGAAAGTGTGTATCTAGGGACCACTGCACTGTCCTCGGCAGAGTTTCGCGTGTTACTTGGTTAATGATCTACGGCAAGATAAAGATTATGAAAACAGAGATTTGACCTTCCCCTTGGTTATTCATAACTGACGTTGTGACTAATCCACATCCACTTTTCCCTTTGTACCAGTCTTCCTCCTTTCCTCCCTTGTAAAGGAACAACTTCCTGAAAGCTAGGTTCTGTAACTATTTTCGTTATTTTTATATTGTGACTAGCAGTGGCATCCTTTTTTATTTTTTTATTTTATTTTTTTATTTTTATTTTTTATTTTTGTATATGCAAAGATGCAATAACGGCATTCAGTAATTTTTTTTTAAAAAGATTCGTAACTAAAGTCTGTCCGATCATAAACAGAATGTCAGCGTTTGAAGAAGATTGCACTTTCATGCGCACTGCCACGACACTACCTGGGATGGAAGTTTCGTGTGATTAGCGGTATAGGGAATGTGGGATGATGTCGCACCTCTGCAAGAAGAGACAAGTCAAAAAGACAAATCTTGAGAAAAGCGACATTGTCCTTGCCGTTGACGAATTGTAAGCTAACCTACAACAAGAATGACACTAATGATCTCAGATGGACAACATGCGAGAAAAGATTACATTTTTGTGTGTATCGAGGCTCTTCGTATACATTTTTCAGAGATGAGCTAAAAATTGCTGTTTCTCTACTTGTTCTCTTCTTGCCGAGGTGCGTTGCATCGTTCACTTTGTAGATACTGAAAATACTAACTCACTGGAAGAGAAAAGAGAAGAAATTACGAGAAATTTAACTGAAGGATCCCATCCTAATATGCTACTGATGTGCTTTCTCCTACTACTCTACATGTGACGTATGTGAGTATTTATTTGTTTTTGTTCATTTACTAGTTTTTACCCACGGCTTCGCTGGCGTTCAGGTCCTTGCATACATCTCAAAGACCATCAAAAGTACAATAATTCTGCAACTTCGTTTCTGAATTTATGACAAGGATCATCACGATAAAAGTTTCCAATTTTCCGATTTAAATATAAATCCGTACATAGAGTAGCGGTGAATACTGTCTTCCTTTATCGAGATGAATATAAAGATATAATTAAATACGAAAAGAAATCCCGTTTGTTACATTGAGCTTAAACGACTGGCTGAGGAAGCTATATGTTATATAACGTGTACGTGTAAAAGACACTGAACTCAAATGTCGAAATCGGTTCGGCGGTTAGAAGACGTTGACGTCTTGTGCAAACATTGTATTCATTATGTTTAATCAACTTACGTACAATATCTAAACCATTAAAAGTAATTTAATAAATGTAATAAACTTCAAAGAATAAATAACTTTTGCAATCGTTTCAGAAGCTACAAGCGAAAAGCTGATGCTCAGCTGTTCCATATTGGGAGTTACTTAATTAACAAATATCTTGAATTACATACTTTGTAAAGTAGCCTACGTTCTTCAGCGTTCAAACTATCCCAATTTCATCAAAATTGTTAAATCCGTTTAGTCCTGAAAGCATAACAGACAGAACTTCTTTCGAATTTATATTGGTATGGATTCCATTTCTTCGTTTGCATCGTTTCGAGGTTGTTAATAAGCTTCATTCGACCTATTAACCAATAGTCAACACGGATTCAGAAAGTATCGCTCTTGCAAAACACAGCTTGCCCTTTATTCGCATGAAGTGTTAAGTGCCATCGACAAGGGATCTCAAATCGATTCCATATTTCTGGATTTCCGGAAGGCTTTTGACACTGTACCCCACAAGCGGCTTCTTATGAAATTGCGTGCTTATGGAATATCTACCCAATTGTGCGATTGGATTCACGATTTCCTATCAGAAAGGACACAGTACGTTGTAATTGACGGTAAGTCATCGAATAAAACAGAAGTGATATCTGGCGTTCCACAGGGAAGCGTTATAGGTCCCCTACTCTTCCTTGTGTTTATAAACGATTGAGGAGACAATCTGAATAGCTCTCTTAGATTGGTCGCGGATGATGCTGTCGTTTATCGGTTAGTGAAGTCAACAGAGGATCAAAAGCAGCTGCAAAGCGATTTAGACAAAATTTCTACATGCTGTGAAAATTGGCAATTGACACTAAATAAAGAAAAGTGTGAACCTTAAGGTCGTAGATTCTACCAAATACCTAGGATCACAATTACGAACATCTTTGACTGGAGAGAACACACAGAAAATACTGTGGGCAAGGCGAACCAAAGGTTACGTTTCATCGGCAGAACGCTTCGAAGATGCACCAGCTCCACCAAAGAGACTGCCTACATCACACTTGTGCGTCCTCTCCTGGAGTACTGTTGCCCCTTGTGGGACCCTCACCAGGTGGGACTGACGGAGGACATTGAGAAGGTTCAGACAAGGGCAGCTCGTTTTGTTCTATCACGTTACAGGGGAAAAGCGTCACGGAAATGTTGCACGAATTGGGGTGGAAATCATTAAAAGAAAGACGTTATTCATTGCGGCGTGATCTGTTTGCGAAGTTTCAATCACCGACTTTTACTTATGAATGTGAAAATATTTTCCTAGCACCCACCTTCTTAGGGAGACATGACCATCCCAATAAAATAAATCAGATCGAAAGCGGAACGATTTAGGTGTTCTTTCTTCCCGCGCGCTAGATAGAGAAAAGTTACGAAAGTGGATAATGAACCCTCTGCCAGGCACTTAAATGTGATTTGCAGAGTATATATGTAGATATATGTAGATAGCATATATACTTTCATTCTGGCCCAGGGTAATAGCTAACTGTAAATGATCATTCCATTGGACTGGACAGCCGTTCTCACCGGAGGTTCGAGTTTTCCGTCGAACGCGCGCGTGCGCGTGTGTGATATAATATATAGTGTGTGTGTGTGTGTTATCCTTAGTGTAAGTTAAAGTAGTTTGTAAGTCAATAGGTTTACAAACCATTGACTCTAATCATACAAAAATGGAACAGCAACTGTCAGACTACTGCCCCATCTAATAAGCTGCGCTCAGTGCAACTTTGAGTTCTTCCTTACGCCCTTCTCGGGGGGAATCCATTGTCCTCTGTCGTCTTCGTATAGGCAATTCCACGCTGACCCATAGTTTTATTTTTGTGCAATGAGCCTCCCCCACATTGTGGTTGTGGAGCCCTAAAATCGGTAACTCGTATTTTAATGGAATGTCCGCTCCTCTTGTCCTTCCATGCAAAATATTGACTATGTACTCACTGCCTTTAGATTTGGCGGATAATCCACGGATGGTTAATCCAAGCAGCAGAAATGAGGTTTATCAGGGCTATGAATCAAAGTAGCCGGCCGCGGTGGCCGAGGTGACTGAGGCGCTCCAGTCACGGTCAGCACGGCTACTACGGTCGGGGGTTCGAATCCCCCCTCGGGCATGGATATTTGTGCCGTCCTAGTTCATAAGTAGTTCATAAGTATTTTGTAAGTTTAGGGACTGATGACCCCGTAGTTAAGTCCCATAGACTTTACAAACATTTGAATTTGATGAATCAAAGTACCAGGAGAGATAAGATCAGAAATGAGATACACAGAGAAACAGTTTATCAGGGTTCCTATTGCCAACATCATGGGGAAACGAAGACTGCAGTGGTGGTATGGCCATGTAATGAGAATGGATAGCACAAGAACACCTAGAAAGTACTTCAGAATGGAAGTGGGAGGAAGAAGACCAAGAGGAAGGCCA
The DNA here is from genome assembly GCA_026315105.1 of Locusta migratoria. NCBI lineage: Eukaryota > Metazoa > Arthropoda > Insecta > Orthoptera > Acrididae > Locusta > Locusta migratoria. The sequence goes on from CM048747.1 coordinate 48,786,130, forward strand.
AGGAGACAATGGACGTAGAGAAGAACGGTTTAACTGGAATAATGTCCAAGACCAAATGCTATATCAATATCGGATGAGATGGAGAGCGATTGTTAGCCACACCCGGGAAACTGGAGATGGAAAATGATGATGATGATGATGATCCACGGATGATTGACAGTCCTTGGGTTTCTCTGTGAAGGCGGTTTTTATTCTGAGTTATAAGAGTTTATGTTTGACGCTTGAACAGGACGGTGGGTTTTTACCTCTTCCCCCCCCCCACCCCCTCCCCCACAGGTCACCCATCTACACTTTTTTTTACGTTGTTTTAATAGCTACTGAATTTGGATTGGACGTATATGTTGCTGCACAGATGTGGGGGCTGTGTACTGTAGGATTGCCTGTTGACTTCTTGCGAGTCATGGATGAAGGGCAACAGGCGGATTGTGTGTTTCTCGACATCAAAAAGGCGTTCGACGCGGTGCCACACTGCAGACTGCTAACGAAGATACAAGCTTATGGAATAGTTTCACAGATTTATGACTGGCTAGAAGACTTCCTAAGTAATAGAACGCAGTACGTTGTTCTCGACGGCGAGTGTATCGTCAGGCGTGCCCCAGGGGAGTGTGATAGGACCGTTATTATTTTCTATCCATATAAATGATCTGTTGGACAGAATAAGTTGTAATTTGCGGCTGTTTGCTGATGATGCTGTGGTGTACGGGAGGGTGTCGTCTTTAACTGACTGTAATAGCACACAGGATGACTTAAACAAAATTTCTAGTTGGTGCGAAGAATGGCAGCTACCTCTCAATGGACAAAAATGTAAAGTGATGGGTATGAGTAGAAAAAACAATCCCATAATGATCGAATACAGCATTAGTAGCGAGCTTGATGCTGTCGCGTCGTTCAAATATCTAGGCATAACATTGCAGAGCGATATGAAATGGAACGAACATGTAAGGACAGTTGTGAGTAAGGCGGATAGCCGACATAGGTTTATTGGGAGAATTTTGGGAGGGTGTACATCGTCTGTAAAGGAGACCGCGTATAAAACGCATGTACGCGCACGTCTTGAGTATTGCTCAAGTGTTTGGGATCCGGATCACATCATTTTAAAGGAAGACATGGAAGCAGTTCAGAGGCGAGCAGCTAGGTTTGTTACTGGTAGGTTCGACCAATGCGCGAGTGTCCCGGAAATGCTCCGGCAACTCAATTGTGGATCGCTGGAGGAAAGACGACGTTCTTTTCGTGAATTTCTGTTGAGGACATTTAGAGGGCCCGAATTTGAACCTGAGTGTAGTACGATCTTGCTGCCGCATACTTACATTTCGCGTAGTGATCACAAAGACAAGATTAGGGCTCGTACGGAGGTATATAGGTATTAGTTGTTTTTTTTGGGGGGAGTGGAATAGGAGGGGAAGTGCCTAGTGGTGGTGCAGTGTACCCTCCGCCACGCACCTTACGCTGGATTGCGGAGTATGTATGTAGATGTACTGCTGCATTTAGTCTTGTAGTATTACTGATTTTAATTGATTTTTAGTCTCCGTCATCTTTTACTAGTAGAATATTCTTCACTGGACCATATTTTTAATTGCACTGTCACTTTCTGAACCCACCTTTTTCAGTTAGAGGAATTGATGACTTAACTGTTCGGTCTCTTACTCCCATTGACCAACCACTGACATGTTCCGCGAACGTGAACTGCTTCAGTTACACGACTTTCGTTAGTTATTACAGACGTCCGCAGTACGTTGTGCAAGTATATTACAGCGAGTTACAAGCGGCAGCTGAAAACGCACGCGTTCCGCTGAGGTCGTGAAGTAGAGTTGGGGCCCTGAGGCCGGCGGTTTGGCCACGCACCAATTTGGCAGTAATGCCAGGGGGTAGTGGCGGCTCGATAAGACATCCGGGAGTGCAGGGGTCGCGGCGCGGCATTCCTCGCGGGAGGCGCTCGCAATCGGACCGGTTGTTGCTCGTTACTGGGCCGGCGTTTCCAGCCGGGCGCGCATTGTTCGGCGCGGGCATGCGCCACAGACACACGCCGTAACTCTCGAGCTGTCATCTCCGCCCCGTCGTTAGTGGACGCCCGCCCGCCGGCTGGACACTCCAGCAACAGCGCAGGGCAGAGTGGAGCGGATGAGCTCTGCTGGCTGATAGGCTGACCGAAGGGTCGAAGGCTGGAGACAGTGGGGCGCTGCTGTTAATATTTCGCTCTATTGATGAGCCACACTCGAGCAATACGGAAATGGATTTGCCGTTGTTTGACTGTATAAATTATCTTTATTCCTTGGACACACTATCCAGCGTTTCAAGTGCAAATTCCTGACAATCAGTTTGTACATACAGGTTCACAATTCGGCAATAGCGAAAATGATAGAAACTAGTATTGACTGCGCGCGAGATTCGACTAGTTCTGTTAACAAAGTAGTTTCTGCTTCCTTACGGCTGCATACACAGATTTTTTCTAATATTAAAATACACTACTGGCCATTAAAAATGCAGATGATAAATGGTTATCTGAAGGTCATGTTCCCACAAGTTGGCGTGAAGCCATTGTTGTCCCCATCCCCAAACCAGGGAAGGACAAACATCTTCCTTCCAGTTATCGCCCCATTTCTCTCACGAGCTGCGTCTGTAAGGTGATGGAACGCATGGTTAACGCTCGGTTGGTCTGGCTCCTCGAATCTCGCCGCCTCCTAACAAATGTCCAATGCGGTTTTCGTCAACACCGCTCTGCTGCTGATCACCTCGTTACCTTGTCGACCTTCATTATGAATAACTTTCTAGAGAAGCGTCAAACAGTAGCAGTGTTCTTAGACTTGGAGAAGGCATACGATACCTGTTGGAGAGCGGGCATTCTCCGCACACTGCACACATGGGGCCTTCGGGGCCGCCTCCCTCTTTTTATTCAAGCGTTTTTGGCGGATCGCAAGTTCCGGGTACGGGTGGGCTCTGTTTTGTCAGATACCTTTAGCCAGGAGAATGGGGTGCCACAGGTCTCCGTCTTGAGTGTGGCTCTTTTTGCCATTGCAATCAATCCGATCGTAGATTGCCTTTCAGCTGACGTTTCCGGATCCCTTTTTGTAGACGATTTCGCAATTTATTGCAGCGCCCAGCGGACGTGTCTCTTGGAGCGTTGTCTTCAACGCTGTCTTGACCGTCTATATTCCTGGAGCATCGCGAACGGCTTCAGATTCTCCACCGAGAAAACTGTGTGTATAAACTTCAGGAGATACAAGGAATTTCTTCCACCATCCTTACGTCTCGGCCCCGTTGCGCTCCCTTTCGTGGAGACAACAATATTCTTGGGGCTAATGTTCGATCGGAAACTTTGCTGGTCCACACACGTGTCCTACCTGGCTGCCAGTTGTGCCCGATCCCTTAATGTTCTTCGTGTCCTCAGTGGCACGTCATGGGGAGCGAATCGTACCGTCCTGCTTCACCTTTACCAGGCCATTGTTCAGTCGAAGCTCGACTACGGAAGCCTTGTATACTCTTCTGCACGGCCGTCGATTCTCCGCCGTCTCAACTCTATCCACCATCGAGGATTACGTCTTGCGACCGGTGCATTTTATACCAGCCCTGTTGAAAGTCTGTATGCCGAGGCTGCTGTATTACCCTTGACCACTCGGCGTGACACTCTTGTGTCGGTACGCATGCCGCCTGCGGTCGATGCCCAACCATCCACCTTACAGATTATTTTTTGACGACTCACTCGATCGCCAATATCAATTGTCGGCGATAGCCTTGCTTCCACCTGGAGTTCGATTTCGCCGCCTGCTTGAGCGGCTCGATTTTACCCTTCCTTCCACCTTTCGGTTGATCGACAGCCCATTGCCACCGTGGCACCAGGCCCAGGTTCACACTCACCTTGAACTTAGTTCGCTCCCCAAGGAGAGCACTCCGGATTTGGTATACCGCTTGAGGCTTGTCGAACTCCGTTCGCGGTTCGATAATGCCATACTTATTTACACTGATGGTTCCAAGAGCACTGACGGTGTCGGATCTGCCTTCGTCGTCGGGGACAACCGTTTCCAATACAAGCTCCCTGACCGGTGCTAGAATTTCACGGCTGAGCTTTTTGCCCTCCACTAGGCCGTTTTGTATACCTGCCGCCACCGCCAACCCTTCTATGCCATCTGTTCGGACTCCCTTAGTGCCCTGCAGAGTCTTAAGGACCCTTTCTCGACCCATCCTCTCGTGTATCGGAAGCAACGCTCCCTCCAGTTGCCAGCAGATGACAGCTGTCACGTTTCTTTTCTGTGGGTCCCTGGCCACATGGGTGTGCCCGGGAATAAGACCACCGACATAGCAGCCAAAGCAGCAGCTCTTTTGCCTCGCATGGCTACCTTTTGCGTCCCATCAGACGATGTTCAACAGGCTCTTCGCCGGAGTATCGTGTCGCCCTGGCGCAGTGCGTGGTTCTCACTGTACGACAATAAATTGAGAACTGTAAAACCGATCCCGACCGCTTGGAGGACCTCGTCACGCCCCTCTCGGCGAGAGGTGGTCATCCTGGCCCGGTTGCGGATCGGTCACTGCCGTTTCAGCCACCGTCATTTGCTAACCGCCGACCCTGCACCGCTGTGCTCCTGCGGTGAATTGCTGACTGTGCGACATGTTTTAATGTCTTGTGTTAATTTTAATCGTCTCCGTGTAGCCCTTCACTTTCCGTCTACTCTGGAGGAAATTTTAGCTGATGACACACATGGGCAGCTGCCAGAGTTTTGCGTTTTAACCACTTGGCCTATTTATCAAAGGATATTTAACCCTTTTAATTGTTTTTATCTTTCGTTTTTAGCCTTCTCTTGATATTCTAGCTCGCACTTACCAATTTTTTTAGATCTAGCGAATCTCTGTTCATGTCTGGGCACTAATGACCTTAGCAGTTGTGCGCCCTAAAACCACAAAAAAAAAAAAAAATGCTTATTCATTGGACAAATATACTAGAACTGATATGTGATTACATTTTCACGCAATTTGGGTGCATATATCCTGAGAAATCAGTACCCATAACAAACACCTCTGGCCGTAACAACGGCCTTGATACGCTTGGGCATTCTATCAAACATACCTTCGATCCATTACAGCCATGTGGATGTCTGTCATCTCGACTGCTAGTTATACGAGGCCGTTGGGATCAAGCACGGCGTTCTATATTGCCCTCCTGAACCCACCGATTCCATATTCTGGCAACAGTGTTTGCATCGCGACCAACGCGAGCAGCAATGTCGCGATACGATAAACCGCAATCGTGATAGGCTAGAATCCGACCTTTATCAAAGTCGGAAACGTGATGGTACGCATTTCTCCTCCTTACACGAGGCATCACAACAATGTTTCACCAGGCAACGCCGGTCAACTGCTGTTTGTGTATGAGAAATAGGTTGTAAACTTTCCTCATGTCAGCACGTTGTAGGTGTCGCCATCTTCTTCGTGTCGGTTAAATTTCGCGTCTGTAGCACGTCATCTTCTTGATGTAGCAATTTTAATGGCCAGGAGTGTAAGTACTTCAATTTTCATTTTCATATATTTAGGTAGTGACGCACGTGTTGTAACGCACTGAATTCCAGTAACGCTAAAGGACACGTGGCAAAGCCACAGAATCAGTCAGGCCAGTCCTCAGTCAAAGGAAGAGTCATTTAAAAAATAATAATACGTCAAATTTCATTATAAATTCTGAATCTCTATGAAATCCCGAGTTTATTGATTACACGCTCAGACCGTTTAAATTGTTAATTAATAATCATTAAAATTTCATCGCACGATTATAGGCATAAAACTAATATTCCCAGGCCCACAGACACTATTGATCTATTGTCTGCATAGAGGAGCATCGGTTGGAGGGAGCAGCATAATTTTGGCACTGCACATCTATCACAGAGAAATGGCCAAATTGGCGAAATCTTGTTTAGTTTCCCTTCGGTCGTTATTTCAAACGTCGCTGTAGCACGTGGTGTCGGAGGAAGACGAGTTTCGCGTTCTGCGAATCCGCACCGGTTCAGGCCACCCAACGTGATGGTTGGAACTCCGCCACTGCCGACGGCAACAAGATGGGTAACGGTGAGTCCTCCCTCCTCTGTTAGGTTGGCTACAGGCAGCTTTTCGCCAACCGCGGAGGTGCGCACGAATGCATTGGTCACTTCTTTAAATAGCCTGGAGAGCAGCTCCCGAGCCCCATTCTGTTGCAGTTCCTGGAGGTATCGACATCGCGAGATCAGCGTCCGGCAGTTACCGTCGTTTAGTGACACGTGCTTCCCACTACCTTTGGAGCAAGCAGCCTGTCCTAGACTTCTGCTCCGGACTCGACATGATCACCGATATGACATACTTCGCATCTTCCGCGGACGCGATAGCCTTACTTCTGCATTTGCGCCGTTTTTTTCTGGAACTGCTATTCCGGTTACCTAGGTCCGACCCCAGTTCTTGTAATCGTGCGCGAACTCGTGGCTGGTTTCTTATCTTTCGTCTTAAACTCTGAGGACTGGTTCTTATTCAAATTCTTACTCTTGTATTTTGCGACTTGGCCCACAGCGTGTCAATTACACGCCCAGTGGTTGCGTTCGGTGTGCTTTGTTGTTAATATATGTTCCGAATGGCTATGAAGACTTTAATTTTTCTGAAGCTTCCCTTACTGTTCCTTTTTATAATCCTTTTACCAGTCGCAGAAATCCATGCTGTAGGAGAAGAGTCCGACCGCCTGGTACAGAAGATCTGCAGGTGAGTTCCCTGCCAGGGAACAGTGATAGTCGGAGACTCTTTGAAGGGTAATTTTCCCATCTTTTCTTTATTCAGCCACAGCTACAGCTTCACCCGACATTCCCGACGCTGCAGTGTGTACCCATATGAGCAATATTTGAATAACAAATCAATGTCTCAGTATAATTTGTATATGTTCATATTAAGGTCATTATGCAGTGATTCATTCTTCCTTGAGAACAAAATGGGACACTTTGTTTTTACTGTGGTCGCAATAAATCCAAAGTGTGCACGTTTGTTGTCAAGAAAGCATGAATGGCTGTTAACGATCTTACAATTTGTTCACCTTTAGGCAAATTATTGTTAACGTTGGAGGAAATCGTTGAGCATGGGCTTAGTCACGGGGGTGGGATTCAAACCCCTTCTGAAATGTTGACAGAGCTAACAAAAAGTGGAATACAATTTGCCATGGCTAGGAATCGCTCCACACAGTCCCAATGTCTCCCCAAGCGATTCCCATGTTTTTTGGAACCTTGCAGAAAGAGTCAAGGCCATCGGTATGTTTCGAAATAAGACGTGCACACCTGAGCCTGTGGCTAACTGCAAACATAGAGGAATTGGCCGTCTTGCCTCGCAGTGGGTTAAATGTATTGACCGTTATGGTGCTTACTACTGAAATAACGAGCAGGTGTCACCTTTTAATTTGCCTGCACCTTATAGATGAGTGCGACCTGCCTCTTTTCCAATGACTAGGAACGATTCCTTGCTCAAGATACCCACGGTAAATTATGGTTAAGAGAGACAGTAAATTCGGCGTTGATTCTGTGTAGAAACAGCTTCACTGTGCTGTAGGAGATTTGAGATTTTTCTCAACGCCACCTATTAGTAATTACAATGTCAGTCTTAAACATTTATTGACGTTCCTGTGTTAACGAATCAAGATTCCCGTCTGGTCAAAGAGTATCTCATGTACACTTATTATTTGCCACTAACAGCTTTCACTGAAGGCCAAAATATACGTTAGGAATTGATTCTTTGACAGTGCTTCAGAAGTTATTGAAAGCTTTACGCTTTGCCCGTTTCGATCCGCAGTTACCTATCCTCATGGTATGATTTGTCTTGTATCTACTTTCGAAATATATAGTTTCTTAAGATGTTTTCTAATTCTGTTTCTATACCATGACTTTCTTGTTCCCAGTCCTTTGCTGTGAACAATAATATAGTACATACAGTAATAGAGCCGCTTGCAGTTTACGAACAGTAGATGGTATTACAGTATCCATTAATTGAAAACCCCTCCCGGAATCATATTCTGGCCACGCCTATGTCGTCGAGCTTTACTAAAAAGCAATAAAAGATATTAAAACTGAAGCAGAGGCATTGAATTAAAATTTACGTCGCGGCCGGGATTCAAACCCGGAATCTCGTACTTGCTAAGCAGACACCATAACCATTAGGCCACCAGAGACTTAATGGATACGACGACTGGACGGACGGTCTTAAAGCACGTTCCCCTCCACCACATGAACTTCAACTCTGCCCCATGTTCCCTTATAAATACGTATCAAATTGCCGAATTGCAGAAGCGGGATTTCCCGTTAACGTTCCTTGCTGGGATGCTATTTCGCTGTTGGAGGGCCATGGAAATTTGATACGTATTTAGAAGGGAACACGAGGCAGAATTGAAGTTTATGTAGTGGAGGGGCACGTGCTTATAGACCGTCCGTGCAGTCGTTGTATCCATTACGTTTCGGTGGCTTAGTGGTTATGGTGTCTGCGTAGTAGGAAGGGGGTTCCGGGTTCGAATCCCGCCCAAGATTTAAATTTTAATTCAGAGCCTCTGCTTCAGTTTAATATCTTTAATAGATATCAAAACACAATATGTCTCTGTACATTGTTTATTTGATACTTAATAGCTATAAATATTTATTGAATAGTGGCCAGCTTCGACCTTAAGATCATATTCGGCTACATGGCTGGAGCAGTAAACGAATGACACTGACAGCACACTGGCATTCACTGACTTAAGTCCGTTTTACATGATCGGCTTTATGGTGAAACTTGACTACTCGAAGTGCGTGCTCCTTTAGTGCCTGCGTGTTAATCAGCTACCAACCGCATGGTGAGTGGGTGCATGACGTCAATGGTCTAAGGATTGTGCCGAGTGTGTTGCACACTGCGCATGCGTAAAACTGTGGTGGCGTCTGCTGTCATCGAAAGTTAACGTAATCTCACAGTGCACTTTCCAACTATTAAAGTCCTTTCGCATAGTTATAAATTTTATTCTGTCGTTAGTTTTCTTGTCACATTCAAAAGGTTACACCACGACCTACAATTATTTCAATATCGTTCTACTTCAAAATAGAGGAAATCTCTTAAAGGAAATTATTTACGTTTTACAGTATGCATAAATAATAACGAAAATACATTAATCTGTATTAATGAAAATTATTTCAACAGTGAAAAAGTCCGAATTATTAGACGATAAAATTAATTTTCAGTACTATTCGAAGTTTAGCAAGAGAACAAGATGTGAAAAATAAAGTAAAAAGGCGCCATTTACTACTTTATGGACATTGATGTATTTGTATGGAAGGTATATATTTTCTAGAGCAGCTAAAAGTACTTGCTTTGAAATGTTTGGACGACACTTTCCCTATTTTTCAGTTCTGAAGAGTAGAGATTCTTACCTCATAGCCTTTGACAATAATATCGATTACGTATTTATTTTCCTTTCATCATCAATAAACTATTTTCATTGCTTGTTTCTGCGTAACCTCACTTCACCATTCAGGTGCGAACTTGCACTACACTCACCTCTACAAATGTTGTGCTGACGTCGATACGAAAACGACCACTTGACACAGACGACATCAGTACGGGAAAAATACGACGGGGGCGCTGCAGTACACCCACTCGTCTCGAGTAGACAACTGAGAAAAGTAAGTCTATCGAGTAAAAGGGGCTTTTGGTGGTGGTACAGAAAAAAGTCGCTCTTGTCACAGTAACGTACATTTTAATGAACAAGAAGGAAAATACCACAAATACAGTTGAGAGTTCGCATGGAATCGAACGTTGGTTGTGTGAGAGGAAGTGCAACACCTTGAGCCTCATTTCCAGAAACGATGCCTGGCGTGCTGCCAAACCAGCTGCGGTACAGGGGAATTGCTTTGCGGAAACTGGATTTGGGATCCCCTCGTAAACGTAGTAAATGGGCCCGACGGCAAGCGAGACGTTACACGCCATCGACCGCTCCCCCCCTCCCTCCCCTTCCCATCCTCTTCACCCCTGACACCACTTCACAGACTCTCATTTATTGCCGGAAGGCCCGAGCTCAAATCTTTGGCGTGAAATGGAATAAAGTAACGATGAAGTCCGGAAGGAAATATTCCAACTTTGACACCTTGTACCATTCAAAGACTGTTAGTGTCACAGTATTTAATCATTAGAGAGAACGTAGACGTCATGGTCGGTCATCTTCCTCAGCCACTGCAGAGCTGCGCTTGGATTATTTCGGAACTGTCTTGTGGTTGTGCTCAGTCCAAGTTCCCTTTACTGCCGTGTTACATTGATTCCGCGCCTTAAGAAGACAGCTTTATTAGGGTTAGAGATGGTAAAATAGATCCTTGATACCAGTAGTTTTCTTCAGAAACCAATTCAGAGAGTTTATTGAATACAGTGTTTATGAGTGAAGGAAGCAAGTAACTTTCCCACCAGGAAAGATGTTTCTTCGCCGATCTTGTTATAGGAATGCCTTTTTTTTTCAAATATTGTCTTGGTTTGTAAAAATAACGAAATGTACGGTATATTACTGTCGTTGAAACAGTAGAATCAAGACCTAAGATCATTATCTGTTCAGGTTGAATTCAAAATTCATCCAGCCGCAATGTATTAAGGTATTTCCGGCGATATATTTAATATAGTGACAGATTAATACCTGTAATGTCTATACGGCAAGATCTATGAGTAATGTAATAGTGAAAAATATATATTATATATGGAAAATTAACATTTTGTTGCATGCACATGATTCAGAATTCAACTCTGCCACATTCAATAAAAAATAAGAGAAAAAAGTGTTACATCACCCAGAACAAAAATCTCGGGGCAGTTGCGGTTTTTAATGCACATAGATTGCCTTTACTGTAGTTCCTTGATGCCTTGAGATGAATCATACTTACAAATTTTTTGTTTGAATTTTCGATGGCGTCTGCCATAGAACCTTTCCTTGATTCGGTTCAATATTTCTCCGCCACAGGCATTTTTTGTAGCATCACATTTCTTTGCTGCAGTGAATTTCAGTAATAAATTATTTATGGTCGCGTGGCGTTACCTTATATTGCAATTTTCGTTTCAGATAGGCAACGAAGAATTGGACGGTGTTATGTATCACTAGTCCAAGCGCCATATCTCATAAGTGACATAATGGAACCTAAATTTTACATGTTCTTAACATATAATTATTTATGAATGTTTCTCAACTTTTTGTATCAAAGAAGGGTTAGTGTACTTTCTCTTAGTAGTGAAATCTCACTGTACATTACTACTAAAAAGCACTAATTCCGCTCACATCAGAATTATAAAGTAACGGCGCTTGGCCTTGTGATACATAACACGGTCCAATTAACAAAATATACAGATGAAACTTTCTGGCAGATTAAAATTGTTTGCGGGAACCGAGATTCGAACCTGGGACCTTTGTCTTTCGGGGCAAGCGCTCCACCGCGCTTAGCCGCGATACGCAAAGTTTCCATATTCGAATCCCGGTTCCAGAACACTATTGTAATCTGCTAGAAAGTTTCATACCAGCGCACACTCAGCTGGAGAGTGAAAATTTCATTCAGAAATATATAGTTGAAAATTGGAAATGGAAGCTTAGGATTAGGATTCCTCTTTTGGGAAGGTTTTCAGTGGTTAAAGCAACATTAGTTGTGTCTCGCAAGTCCCATTTTACATAGAATACGTGGGATGCGATCAAGATACGTGCGTTTTAGAGTGGAGTCTTCGTATGTAGTGGCTCATTAGTCCGTTTGCGTGCCATTCCACTAGGCGCTGCTTCCGGAGTAAATTCTTTTCTCACGAAAAGAACTAGAGCCTTAATTAACACTTGATGCTGAATACTGTTACGCTTCGCCAACGAATCTTTCTACATGGAATGTTTTGACGACTGTTTTCTTTTCATGAGAACGGACACGCGCTTCCGGATTCTGTATTGTAACATTTTCGTCTTGGGTTTGCCGTGCGACCGGGGGTGTGTGGGAATCCTTCCCAGCATTATTATCGCTTTAAGAAACTTTAATTCAGGCAACATTCATTAGCACATATTTCTCTTGAGTAACGAATATTATACTCACATAAAGGGCGTTGGGGGCAGTTGTGTGAATTTCGGATAGCCGAAGTGATTTGCCGTTACCTCCCTCTCACAAGACAGGTCCGTATATGTTTTGCAGTGTAATGTTTTATTGTTTGCACTTAGTGGCTTAGCGGTAAAGTGTGAGTCTGGAAATCGTATATCTACATATATATTCCGCAATCCACCGTAAGGTTTGTGGCGGAGGGTACACTGTACCACTGCTAGGCATTTACTTTCCTATTCCATTCCCAAATAGAACGAGGGAAAAAAGTTTGTCTATGTGTCTCCATACGAGACCTAATTTCTCTTATGTCTGAGATCATTACGTGAAATGTAAGTAGGCGGCAGAAAGATTGTTCTACACTCAACTTCAAATTCCGGCCCTCTAGATTTCCTCAACAGAATTTGTCGAAATGAACTTCGTCTTTCCTCCCGCGATCCCTATTCGAGTTGCCGGAGCATTTCCGTGACACACACGCATTTTTCGAAACTACCAGTAACAAACCTAGCTGCTCGCCTCTGAACTGCTTCTATGTCTTCCTTTAAACTGATCTACTGCGGGTCCCAAACACTTGAATAATACTCAAGACGTGGTCGTACAAGCGTTTTATACGCGGTCTCCTTCACAGATGAAGTACATCTTCCCAATATACTCCCAATAAACCGAATCGGCTGTCCGCTGTACTGATAACTGTCCTTACATGTTCGTTGCATTTCATATCGCTCTGCAGTGTTACGCCTAGATATTTGAACGACGCGACAGCATCAAGAAGCTCGCTACTAATGCTGTATTCGAACATCATATGATTGTTTTTGCTACTCGTGTGCGTCGCCTTAAATTCTCCTACATTTAGCGCTAGCTGCGATTCCTCACCAACTTGAAATGTTGTCTAAAGTCATCCTGTACGCTATTACAGTCAGTTAATGACATCCTCCAATATACTACAGCATCGTCAGCAAACAGCCGCAAATAATATGTTACTCTGGCCGCCATATGGTCGTGGGATCGAATCCCTGTCAGTCGCTGGAATTTTCTTCCAGTCGTTACGCTACCATCGGGCTGTCAGTGAAGTGCTAGCAGCAACATGTGCACTTTACACTTTCCTTTTCCCGGTAGGCTTCCTGGAGTGAGCATTAGGGCAAATTACGCAGCTCTTGTCAGTTATATAAAAGACGTCATGCCAGTGATACACAAAGTATCCACACTCCATGAAGTGGCTTGTAAAGTACAGATGTTAAAAAACTCAACTGTAAACAAAAAAGAATCACTTTCAAAACATCAATTACGCCCATAAATCCTAAAGGATAACAATACTCATACTTGTTCACATGTAACAAATTACGTCATGTGCCAAATGAGGCGGACGTACCAAGACTTTATGCGAAGAACTCGTGGAAATACGGTTTTTGTTAACTATAAGAGGTTTTCTGTCTTATGCTGAGTGCATTTATGACAATTAGTTTACAGCAGACGCGTTTCGCTTTTTATTTCAAAACCATCTCCTGTGGTTCTGTAAATTATACGTAGGTTTGTATACTTCATTTTATATATCTATATAGTAAGGTGGTACAAATTCGATATAGGTACAATTCCGATCAATATAAGGTTTAGCGCCGTTTGTCAGTCTCTTAGTGTTAGTAGTACTTGCCGTCGTGTGGCGTTGTAGTGTAGCAGGTTTCTACAGCTCCTCCTGTCTTTTCTAAGAATACACCACTTTGTGCTACGGAGATATAAATGTTTTCCTGTTAAGGGGTAAGTGTAGCTACATAGTCTAACGAGCTCTTACAAATTTTCTAGCTAAGGGTGACTGGATTTTCTGCCAAAAATGCAGTGTTTGGTACCTGCTTTTTATGTGGAAGGTGTCAGTGATCAAAATTGTACCTAGTGTGTTACATTTTCGGTAAATGTTTCTCAATTCTGTAACCTGTTTTGGTTATTACAACATTTGTAATTGTGTAATGTTAGTGTTATACATTCATTGCCGGCCGCGGTGGCCGAGGGGACTGAGGCGCTCCAGTCACGGTCTGCACGGCCACTACGGTCGGGGGTTCGAATCCCCCTCTGGCATGGATATTTGTGCCGTCCTTAGGATTAGCTAGTTCGTCAGTAGTTTGTAAGTTTAGGGACTGATGACCCCGTAGTTAAGTCCCATAGACTCTACAAACATTTGATTTGATATTTGATACATTAAATATCCAATAACAAGTGACATAGTTGAAATTATTTCTTTTCTCAATATATTTCCAGTTAAAATGACAATTGTCCGAAATGATCGCAATTGTACCACCTTACCCTATAGATTAAAACAGTTTTTCAACTTCTTGTGCACGTCAGACCTGTGTATTTTTACATTAATGTGCCGTCTACTCACCGTGCTATTTTCTCTTCCTTACATTCCAGTGATGTTTCTCCGTCTTTTTTGGTTGAAGTTGGTCGGTTTGAGTTGTGCGTTTTTTTTTTTTTTTTTAATTGTATACGGCAATTTTCGTTTCTTTTTGTGCCGTTTTTCTGTTGAATTTGTTGCCAAACCACTCATTTTAAACTGTGTCGTTGTGTTGTTTTTGCATGTTTAACAGTTTTTCGCGTGGTGATCTGTGAGTGTTACCAACGTAGATTTTTTAAAATCTGTGTGTGTGTGTGTGTGTGTGTCTTTTAAATTTAGAGAACACGATGTGTGGCATGTTTTTATATGTAAATGGAGGTTTGGTTGCTCACGTGTTTAATGTGACTGTAGTATTTGAAGTATGACACTAAGTAATGCACATGAATGAAAAAAAAAAAACTGCTGTATAAATCATCTGGCGACCGCTATTTCCGGTATCCGTTAAACGCCACAAAGACTCTGCTCTACAAATACACGGAAGTGTCCTGGAGCAAGTAGCGGGAGCAATTTCCGTTCCCCCGTGGCGAACAAAAAGGCATCGCTGGAATGTGGCGAGGGCGTGGCGCTGGGAGCAGGAAGCGTAAACCGCCGACAATGGCGCTCCTGCTGCCTTTGTGTGGCTGCGGCGCCAGGCGCCAGGTATATATATAGAGCAGCGCGGAACTGACCAGCGCGCACCCACAGCAGCCACTCCATCAAACTGCTGCAGGAGAGCGCCGCGGTCACGTCTAGGGCGACAGGGTCACAGCGCAGATTCAGGTGGCAAGAGTCCTCACCCACGGCATAAAGCAGGGGCGGGCGCTTCAGGTGCCGTTCCTTAATAGCGAGGGAGACGTCCTGTCAGTTAACTCTCTGCAGCCCAGGAAGACGTTTGTGCGCAGAGGGCACGATGTCCGTGATGATGATTGCTCTTCATCTAGTTTTGTTTAGACATTGACGTCATTTCCTTATATAAAGTTTTCTTTCATTTTTTAATAATTGTGCGCAGAGAGGGAAAAAAATCTTTGTGTACCGTAGCTCGGAAAAAAATACAGGATCGACAGCTGACGCACTAGTTAGTATTCACGTCAGTAGTACTTTTTCGATAGTCATAATTACTACAATATGAGAATTCACTGAATACTTCAGACGAAATACATTTGCATAGTGTTTGACGAAGTATTGCCTTAAAGACCAAACTTGTGTTACACTAAGGTGGCACGAAATGAATCCAGGTGCAACAAGTCAAAGGAAAAAATAAAGTAAAGTTGACCCGTGCGAATAATTCGCACTCTGTCGTGATCAGTAATAGAGAAGAGTCAGATTCAAGCACACATATATAAAAGATAATAAACTTTGAATAGTAGTAACAAATATTACTCTTAGTATAAGAAAATTTATATAATTAAATACAATATGATTATCTTTTGCAAATGATAGGTAGAGGAAGGGAAGGAAGAAGGATAGGAAAGAAAGGATTGACAGTGGCCGCATTTGGGCATTGAAATTAAGCAATGGCGACATGCGAAAATGTGAGCCGGACCGGGAATTGAACCCGGGTCACCCGCTTCGGGCCAGCGGTCGCCTTAACCACTTGGTCACCAGAGCTCGCCACCCGTCCATCTCATATTCCCACACGTCGCACGCTATGTTTGTAGCGCCCCTATCGTCCATGCGCTCTTACACTCGCCATTACGGATTCCCGTGCGAGGTCGGACGTATGACCGCATCTGTGGTGAAATAACTGAATCTAACGCCGTCGTCGCGTATGTATACTTCTTGTATTGGTGTGGTGTCTGTTCTTTCGGACACCACACCAATACAATAAACAATATGATTAATTGCAAAACATGTAGAAAAACAGATATTAACTTTTCATGTTTATTCTATTGTTTTTGAAAACTTCTTTATTTTACAAAAATCAGTTCATTCGCGCAGCATACAATTCCTTAAACGAACTGAACAAAAGTAAACAATTCCAACAGCTGTTGTGCATCGACGAGTGAAACAGAAGTCTCGTAATAAACTGCGTTGCGTAAAAATCTAAATAACTGCAAGATCTTTTGTGCCTGTTAGTTAAATTATTCGTGTATTTTTCGTCGCTACAGCGACATGTATAACCGAAATCATGTGACAAACTATGCTTGCATAAAAGGTCTATGGCTTGCATACAGAATAAAGATCTAAACAACTGCAAGAGCTGTCGTTCATGTTAGTTAAACAGATTGTCAATAGATGGCACCGTCATCATTACTTCCAGCCGAGCAAATTAATTTGATCTTGGCGCGGTAGCTGATGGGAGCAACCGTAAATACATGTCCCATTTACGATCGTTCGACGGATATCAGTTTTTTGTGAAAATGGTAACTTTAAACTGTGTTTTTCGTCATGAGTGGAGAACGAAACCTTGAAAATGATGCCTCAATCATTAACTTCGTTTAAGTAATACGGGAGATACATTGCGTACCCACAAAAACACCGATGCGAAAATAATATATATGTTACATTTTCATTGCATCATGCCGAACAGTAGCGTCGGAAAGTAGGCCTAATACGTTGCCTAAATTGACAGCAGCTACGTTCAAACTTCAGATCATTGATTCTCCTTCTTCCGTGTCAGTTACACAAATTATGTCCTACCTTTCCAGTAATCAGCAACCCTTATTGCTTCGTTTACTTTAATAATATCGTCCATAGTACATGTTATTGACATGTTTGGACAAGTTAGTAGATGGTTAAAATCCTTTATTGCCCCGCATTCACAACTTTTATAATTACTATAGCCCCCATTTAAATAGATCTGATTTGCTTCTAGTTACTTCTGTGTGCAGCCGGTTTAATGTTTTCCAAGTTGTAAATGGATCTTCAAATCCTGCAGATCCCTCCTCACGGAGGTCCATCGTAGTGTGGCAAGGTTTCTTTCCACAAAGATATACGCCTTATGCTGGGTTTGGTAACAAGCTCTTAAACTGTGAGGATGAACCTCTTTTTTTAAATAATAACTCTTTATTTTAATATTCAACTCTACAACCCAATACCTTATGCTTATAAAGGGTCTTAACAATCTACTAGCCAAATACAGCATTATAAATTCAAAATACTGAAGGAAACCACTAGTCACTACTTAGTTTATTAACAATAAAAAGTAAGCTAAAACTACTCTGCAGCGTTATAGGTGTGCCAGTGGTTACAATCCTAATATATTCACGGCCAGCTCACAGATATATTCCCGACGAGCGTGCCTCTAGCATTGGGCGGCCTAGACTTATTGTCACTGCAGCACCCCAAGAACAGATGCAACCTTTCAGCATCTTCATATGTAATTCAAACATCATAAGCGAGAAAAAACATTTGTTGTTTGATCACAATATCGGCGGTTAGTTTACAAAATTACTAGGGTCAGGTAATGCGTTAATTGCTCAAACACCTTTAGTATGTAATTAGACAGACGTCGACCTTAGAGGAATAAAACCTATTTTTCAGGACGTATCCTGAACTTATAGTGGCTCGAACTATACATTCAAATAACAAAAGTCGTGATATACCTCCACACATGGGCTAAGAAGGTAGTAACAAACTGCCGAAAGGTCAGTGATGCTACATATATTAGGTTACAGCCCGAGAATGAATAAAGCTAAGTTAAAAATAACGTAGTTATTTTCTGGTGGAGGTTTCTGTCTGTCTGTCACATGACCACCTTCCCACTGGAAATGTTCGGATTGACTCTAGTGTGGTGATGGCACCGTTATGGTGTGGGCTGTCATTACGTGGAATGGATTGGATCCTCTGGTTCAGCTGAACTGACCATTGACCGGAAATTGTTAGTTTCGGCTCCTTGGAGACCATGTGCAGCCATTCATGGACTTCATGTTGACAAATGTCAATGGCATTTCTATGGGTGCCGATGTGTTATATGGCCGGCGCAAGGTTGTTCTGGACAGCTTTGAAGAACATTCTGGATAGCCGGCCGCGGTGGCCGCGGGGACTGAGGCGCTTCAGTCACGGTCTGCACGGCCACTACGGTCGGGGGTTCGAATCCCCCCTCGGGCATGGATATTTGTGCCGTCCTAGTTCGTAAGTAGTTGATAAGTTGTTTGTAAGTTTAGGGACTGATGACCCCGTAGTTAAGTCCCATAGACTATACAAACATTTGAACATTCTGGATAGGTGCAGCGAGTGATCGCCCGACAATACATCCCATAGAACATTTGAGACATAATGTAGGAAAAAGTGCAGCCATTTATTTATTAAGTTATTAATTTTTACAAAATTAGTGATGGAAATGCTGTCACTTGTTGAATATCACAAGACGCGAATTTATCACAAAAGAGCATAGATTCTAACTTGTTACTACATAATTATTTACTACAGCGTTCGGGAAAAAAATTGGAATACACTAGGAAAAGTGCTTCATTTTAGATGCCAGATTTCTTGAATTGATTTCTTACTTGGATATTCATTGCTGAAGTTACTGGCCTATAAGGTTAATAAAAGTTTATTTACCGGTGTAGAATATATTAGATTTCTAATTAAACAAAAGACGATCATATCTCGGTATCTTTTAAGTAACATTTTAAAGAAATCCTATTCATATTATAAATGCGAAAGTTTGTATGTTTGTTACCGCATCACGCTAAAACTGCAGCACTGATTTAGATGAAATTTCATATAGAGATTTCTTATGTCTTGGATTAGGACATAGGCTACTTTTCAAAATGTTTATTACAAGTTATTTATTTTAAATATATGCATAGACATACGTAACAGTTGTAAGAAACTTCTAATACAACAGCAGAGGTGCTATGTAGTGTATGTCATGTTTAGCTGCGAGGTTTAACGCGTCATGTCATAAACTTCCATTATTTTGGGCAATGGTTCGTGTCCTGCTATAGTGAATTTTTTTCTTTGTTATTGTTATCTTTTTTACTTTCGAATATACAAAAAGATTCTGGGATACTGCCAAAACGGCAAGAAAAAACATTGACGTTTTGTGTAGAATGGGATCTAGATACCAAGCCCTATTTTGTGTACAAAGCGCAAACTGCCACGTATAAATAATGTACGTAAACTGCAACGAAAGTAGTAGCAAATGCACTCAACAGATGGCAGGCAGTATAACACTCATGAAAATATTTCTGAGGACGTAAAATGTATATTGAATTGTGATATTATCCAAGTTCTTAAATATTGTTTTCTCCTTGGTTTTCGATGACGTGTATTGGACTGTCACCTTCAACTATAGATGTCCGAACATTGTGATGTTATTGTAATTCTTTAAAATTGTATTCTCTTTGGATTTCAATGAATAATAGTTTCTTTGGTGATTTCGATTATTTATAGGATTAGAACATTTGGTTTTAGTGCATTGACGTGACTTTGCTGGTTAGATTTCACTGATTCAATCTTTCTCTGGTGATTTCATTGGTTTGTAAGACTTCGTTGGTTTGTTTCCCTATTATATTTATTGTTTCTTTCATTCGTTTAGTTCGTATTTATAGGATCAGGATAGTTTCTTTATTAGTTATATTTGTTGTTTCTTTTGTTGGTTCGCTTTGCATTTGTAGGATCTCAACAGTTCATTTCTCCATTAGATTTCTTTTTTATTTCGTTATTTTTCTCCATTAGGTTTGTTTTTTATTTCGTTACTTTTCTCCGTTAGGTTTGCTGTTTATTTTGTTCCTTTACTTTGTTTTCGATTACTGTATTGTTATTGTAGTTACTTACTAGATTTTGTTGTTTGGCCGGATATTTTACGACGCCAGTTCCTCACTTTAGGTATTACTGTTTAAGTTTCTAATGCCTAGCAAACGCAAGTAAAATCTATCTCGGAGCTCTAAACGCGCTCGAGCTATGAAGATAGCTAGACAGAAACAATCGCCTACAGATGCTGATGAGCGTCTAAGGTTCATAGCGCTAAACCAAAGAAAGCTGCGTGCAGATAATTACGTCCATCTCCAAGACCCAGTTGCGAACGATGCCAATGTAAATCCGAACGACTTAGGTCAGATGGTCATTCTCCGGGGTTGGAACACTTGCGCGGAGTGACACTTGCGCGGAGTGACACTTGCGCGGAACCCGGGACCCTTGGGGAGGCTAATGGCTTTTCCTGGGTACAGGCACACCAAGAAGTCTAGCACTGCTGTTGTCAAGTTTCCACACTGTCAACATAACACGAAACTCAGTGAAATTGCACAAACCTTTCAAAGCTGAAGAGCAATATAGTAACTTGTTCTAACTACATATGAATTCGTTGAGTGTTCCTCCTGAAAACAAAAAGGTATTTGATAATGTTTGGAGAGTTATTAAGACATTGTTTGCTACTACAAGACGATGACTCCACAGTCATACCTCCTAAAAGCATATTATTCAGAACACTAAGCATATCAAGACACCTGCGCAAGCAATAAATATATTAGGCATCCTGCACAGATACGTTGATGTAATTGACCGCTATGTAGTTAACCCCACTATCACGCAACTTCCATCTCTTTAAAAATAGCTACTATGCTTTTTAAAAAACGTTAATAATAAGTCAATTAGTATTTTACATACTTGAAGCGTTTATTCGTAGACCCCAAAACGATTTGGCTGTATTCGAATTACAAATACATCTAAGAAATGTATGAAATAGGGAATGTGTAAGGGAATGTCACACACCGAAAAATGCTGAAGATAAATTCTATTTTCTATCACCGTCATATAGAACCATTTTTACTCCGAACTCGGCATAAACCAACAGGGAGAAACAAGTTGCAAGACTTCCAGGAAAAATGAAGCGAAATTGGCAGCCAATAGTTGGTTATAAATTACATTGCCTGTTAACTGTATAAATATAAATTAAGGAGTACACGGAATTACTGTTCATTGCAGTCAAAAAGGTCTAAGGTAATAGGCAGTGGTTTACAATCAGATATCCGTATCACTCTCCTCCTCAAGAAGTCTGTGTGAAGATTTATATTCAGAACATTCAAGAAAAAGGTGTTGAAACTACAAGAACCAGCTCATTTATTCAGGAAGGGAATACGTTATGGTGCCCGTAAATTTGAATGGCTGTATCTCTTGTAGTAACATTCATTTTTTGATAAAATGTTAAAATCCAATACACCAGAATTTTGTTTTTCTAAACTCAGTGCCAACTTTTTTTGTCGAAATTTTTGCAGGAAGTAGTCTTGACGTGATTTCATACTTCTATGCATTAATATTATCAAACATGTAATTTGTGTCACAAATTGCGCGGCCGGTCCGGTCGGATGTTCGAGTCCTTCCTCGGACATGGCTATGTTTGTTTGTACTTTGCCTACGTTATTTTAAGTAGTGTAAGTCTAGCGACCGATGACCTAAGTAGTTTGGCCGCATAAGACTACACATATACACGTAATTTATTTCATCACCACATTTAAGTACTAATAATTAAAGAAACTTAAATGTAGAAATTTGAAATAAACACTGAAAACAAATGATTGATATTTCTCATAAAATGAATGCACAGAACCGTTGAATTATGTCTTGTGAATGTACCTACAAAATCTGCCATATGAAAATTGTAGTGTGAGTCCCAAATTTGTTTTTTATGTAGTAACATTAAAAACATATTAAAAATTGAGAACTCGAAAACCAGTGAAGTTATGGACTTTAAGCGTTTTGTGTTGCTAAATCTTTACATAGTAGACACGATTTTAAAATTTGGTTGCTATCGCCAAAGTAGACGAAACGTTAAATTTTTTGGTGTAATCTTCGCCGTGTAGACTGTATGTTGTAGAAGTCTACGTCGAACCTAATTAGAATCATACCTCTGAGGAGAGAACGTTGTTTGCACTTCTCCTGCGTTTCCAGTCACCGTGCTGTGCTACGTAACGACATCGTACCGTTCCACTTTACCGAGAGCTATATATGTATTGGTGTGATGTTTGTTCTTTCGAAATAAGACATCACACCAGTATATGTATCATTTAAACGCAAAGAATCTGGGTTCT
Source organism: Locusta migratoria (assembly GCA_026315105.1). Classification (NCBI taxonomy): domain Eukaryota; kingdom Metazoa; phylum Arthropoda; class Insecta; order Orthoptera; family Acrididae; genus Locusta; species Locusta migratoria. The sequence continues at coordinate 48,808,500 of CM048747.1, forward strand.
GTTTTCATCGCTAACGCGGCTAACAACGTTAGACCTCGAGTGTAAACAGTTAAAGGTTATGAGTGCCACTGGAAAAATGCATAAGTAACACCTGTTGTTTGAGACTTGAAGATGACCTGAAATTAGCCGAAATCGATATCTCATAATAAACATAAGGTGTAGCTGTCTATATTTCATAATGCTATTCCTAACATATTTAAAAGCTGCTCAAAACCACCTACAAAAAACCTTTATAATGAGATTGTGTATAATTCCACGATCAAATTGTGTTTTAGTTATTTGTAGTAATACACCCAAAGATCTGCCCTTGCTTTTAGTGCCTTGATCAGCTGTTTATTTTTAGAGGTATTACTAGGGACAGGAAAAATTCGCATTTGCGATAAATGCCAATACAGATGCGAATTCTGATTCAAAATGCAGTAAATCCGAAATTGTAGTTAGCAACAGTTGCGCTCAATTCCGATTTCATCACATTCCTCTTCACATGGTGCTGTATTGTAAATCGAGTGATATTTGTATGACGTGTTATCTCCCTGTTGAATGAGGCTGTGGTATCTCCAGGCCGTTACTACAGCTCCACCTCGCTCGGTGGGCCTTTCCCTGAATACGGTACAGGTAGCGGCTGGAGGGCGTGGAGTAGGGGTGGTGTATCCTTACTTCTGGAACACCCTGTCCACTACCTGCAGCGTCCGGGTCTCCGCGCAAGTGTCTACAAATTCCCTTTCCGCGCAAGTGTCACTCCTCGCAAGTGTCACAAACTCCATTCTCCCGTCATCATTTATCAATAGACCGAGGTATCTCCACAAATATACTCAGGACGCGTTCTCCTATGTCCGGAACAATGGTCTGCCGGACTTATTTATCACCTTTACGTGCAACCCCGCCTGGGCCGAGATCAGGGAAGAACTGATGGTCGGGCAGAAACCGACAGATCGCCATGACATTGAAGCGCGCCTGTTTAAGACTAAAGTACAAAAGTTAGTGGCCCTACTTACGAAAGGGCAAGTTTTTGGTGAAGTACAGTGCTTCATGTATTCCACTGAGTGGCAAAAGCGCAGCTTGCCGCATGTACACTTGCTGCTATGGTTAAAACAGAAATTGCGGCCGAACCAAATGGATGCACTGATATCAGCAAAGCTACCTGACCCCATTGTGGACAAGCAGTTATATTACACGGCCACTAAGAGCCTACTCCACGGTCCTTGCGGAATGCTGAACCCTATGTCTCTGTGCATGAAGGACAGAAAATGCAGCAAAAAGTATCCTCGACCACTGTCAAGAGACTCAAACGAGCGAAAATGGATATCCAATGTACAGACGTAGAGCGGCCGAGGATGGGGGACATACAGTGAAACTGAGAGGTATGGCACTATAAGTCGTACTGGACAACAGCTGGATCGTTCCATACTCACCACTCCTTTGGAAAATATTTAATGCCCACATTAATGTGGAGTACTGTAACTCAGTTAAGGCAGTTAAATACATTTGCAAATACATAAACAAAGGCAGTGACCAGGCGATACTTATTGTGCAACAGCAGGGCTATGCTAATATTGATCCACGAGACGAAGTGCAGATGTTTAGAGCCGGTCGATATGTCAGCAGCAACGAAGCTGCATGGCGGATATTGGGCTTGCCGCTTCACGAGAGGCATCCGACAGTGACACACCTGGCGGTGCACCTTCCAAATGGCGAGCGCGTCTACTTTACGGAGTCCAATTTGCGCGATCGAATAGTGACACCGCCCACTACCACCCTCACCGCATTTTTCCGTCTGTGCCAGACCGAAGAATTTGCCAGAACATTGCTGTACACCGATGTGCCAAAATATTACACATGGAACACGTCACAGAAAAAAATGGAAACGATGTGTGCAGGGCACCCCGGTCGAAGGATGGCCAAGTGTGAAGGCGTCAGATGCTCCGGGCAGAATTTACACAGTGCATGCAACACATTTTGAGTGTTATTGCGTACGTTTGCTTCTGACCCGTGTTGGTGGCCCCATCAGTTTTCAGGCCCTGAGAACAGTCGACGGACAAGTAAAAGCCACGTTCCAGGAAGCATGTGAGGCGATGGGACTTTTGGAAGATGATGGCCATTGGGACGCTGTATTGTGCCAGTCATCAGCCATGTTGAGAGAGCTCTATTCTATAATGCTGAGCACCTGTGGACTCTCTAACCCTATGGCACTTTGGAATAAATATAAGAGTTTTTCTGAAGACATCGCGCATCAGTACCAAGGGACAGCACAGGCCAGCGATGAAATATATTTTAACGAATCTCTTAAGCTTATTGAGGATAAAGTTTTCTCGATGGTGAGGAAAAGGCTGTCTGATTTCGACATGCCCACCCCACAACGATCAGGAGAGTTGTCCACTGATTTGCTCAGGGAACTCAGTTACGACATAACAGACTTGGAGGCCCAAGTTGCCCAAACTGAGCCCCTGCTATTACCAGAGTAAAGGCATGATTTCAATACAATTTTGAGCCGTGTAGAGAACGGAAAAGGGGTCTCCTTTTCTTGGACGCACCTGGGGGCACTGGCAAGACATTTCTATTAAATTTGCTGCTGCCCAGTTGCACAAGGACAGGATTGTCGCGCTAGCTGTTGCGTCTTCTGATATTGCCACGATCTTGCTCAGCGGAGGAAGAACTGCCCACTCGGTATTCAAGTTTCCTTTGAACCTTGCGAGTGAGGAAACACCCACTTGCAATATAAGCAAAACCAGTGGTCGCGCCGCTCTGTTGCAGCAGTGCAAATTAATTGTGTGGGATGAATGCTCGATGTCACACAAGCGTGCGATGGAGGCTCTCAGTCGAAGCTTGCAAGACATCCGTGGTAACGGAATGTTGATGGATGGAGTCGTCGTCTTGCTCCCAGGCGGCTTCCGACAGACGCTGCCGGTCACAGAGCGAGGCACTGCGAAATCAATGCGTGCCTCAAATCCTCGCCTCTGTGGGCACACGTAGAAAGTTTACAGCTGAAAACTAATATGAGGGTCCAACTCTACAACGATCAATAATCTGGGCTCTTTGCTCAATACCTCCTCAACATCGGTGAAGGCCGCATCGCAACGGACGCGGAAGGCCTAATAAAATTTGAAAACCACTTCTGCACTGTTGTAAGCTCGGAAGATAACCTAATTAATGAGGTTTTTCCAAGTTTACATGACAACTTGAGCAATGAGGAATGGTTATGGGAAAGAATTATCTTGGCACCTAAGAATGAATCGGTGGGAAATATCAATAACAAAATTATTGCTCAAGTACCTGGTGAGGTGACTACTTACAAGTCAATCGATACAGTGATGACAACAGATGACGCAACTTCATACCCAGTAGAGTTCCTAAACTCATTAGAGCTGTCAGGGGTGCCATCTCACCAGTTGGAGCTGAAGGTGGGTGGGCCTGTTTTATTGATGCGTAACTTGGATGCACCACGATTATGCAATGGCACCAGGTTACGCATCACGGACCTGAGAAGGCATATCGTGCAGGCCACCATCATCACCGGTGGAGCCAAGGGAGAGACTGTATTAATATCATGAATTCCCATCATCCCAACAAACTTGCCATTCCAGTTTAAACGGTTACAGTTCCCATTGAAAGTGACCTTCTCGATTACTATAAACAAGAGTCAAGGACAAACATTAAAAGTGGCAGGTATTCATCCGGCCACCCCATGTTTCTCGCACGGACAGCTCTACGTAGGCTGCTCCCATGTATCAAGATCTAGAAATCTCTACGTATACTCTGAGAACAAGAAGTCTCGAAACGTCGTTTACAGGGACGTATTGCAATATATTTTGGCTCTCCATCCGTTCCAAGACAATTATATATTCCATGCTAACAATGTCGCAAACAGTCATGTAGTTCTTTATGCCCTTTCTTGGCACTTTAATGTCTAACTATTGAACCGCAGGTAAGACCGCGGGGAGCAGCTAGTGAAATATAAATGCAACTAGGACCATGGTGAAATGGCCGAGCGCTCTAAGACGTCTTACTGTGAAGCGGGCGGTTGCTCCCGTCCTAGGTTAGAGTATTCCCTCGGGCGGGCGCGCGCGTCTGTGTGTGTGTGTGTGTGTGTGTGTGTGTGTGTGTGTGTGTGTGTGTGTAGATTAAGTAGTTTGTAAGCCCAGGGATTGACGATCTCAATAATACGATCTGTAGACTAGAATGCTACTGAGCTACATGCCACATTACAAATAGGTGTTGTATACATCATTGTGCTGCGAAGTGATCTGTTCGAGATAGAAATGTTTTGACGTGCCCTTCTGTTGACTGTTAAAATTTGCCATCACGATTTCTGCTACAAATGTACTTATTTTTACAAATACAAGTCAGACAACAACTACTTAGGCGGTACTCACGATTAGCTCTGTAGATCATTCAAATTCGTGAAAATTCCTGTCCCAACACTTCCTTTCAACTAGAAATTTCAGAATGCAGGAATATCTTGAGAATGAATTACAGATGGCTAAATACACACGGAACATCTTGTATCGCGCTTGCTTGAAACACGCATTGATGTCATAAGAAAATGAGGTTAAAATCGTATTTAAGCTTGCGTGCGTGAATTGTATGCAAAAGGCAGCTCGGCTAAAGTTCATGCATATACAGGGTGCATAACAAGGTTGTAAAAGGTTCAAACCAATAATGCATTTCTGAGAACTGCCGAACACTCAAGTGGAAGCCGCAGCGCAATCCTATAACTCTGGAAAATTGTTGCCGGTAGACATTCCACCAAGTACATTACGAACTGCGAGATACTATCCATTGATTGTAGCGCATAAACGGGAGCCGTACCACGTATTCATACACTGTGGTTGCAAAGTCTTGAATGACCCGACCGCTTACATTAGTTGTCCGCTGGAGTTCTGTATCGTGGGAAATGCTTTCTAAATCGGTGCTTATGCAGCAGCCATTGTCGCAGCCACACAGATGTAAATTACGAAGGCGAGGCGTAAATTCCGGGTGGCAGAATTTATTAACGGCAGTGCGCAGGCGAGGCGTCGGCGCTGCCCCCACACGGGATCGCACCAGTTTATAGCCCGGCGTAAAAGTAACAGGCTGCCCGTGCCCGCACTTCATGTCTACATTGTACAAGGTGGGCCCAGGCAGAGCTAAAAACAACACACTCACATCGGAAACGTTGCGCAAGCAATTTAGTAACAGTGTCACACATGTCGCTTCCAACGCTGTAAGAATACAGCGAACAGAAGACATACTGAACAAACGCATGTCGTAGAGTTACATGAAAGGGACATTACATTTCGGAAACCCTTAGCTTCCCATGTCACTTTTGTCACACTCTGCCCCAGGTGCGGTCTGACAGACCGCAATTTTTAAATAATCATAAATAGTTTTGATTGTTATCTAAGTGAACTAATTCAATTTATTACACAAAATGCTTCTTATGTCTACATAAATTCTGTAAAAGCAATACATTTAAAAAATGTTTTTTATGAAATATATATATTTAAACGTAAAACTGAAGAAAAAGGATTTAACATTACATTATTTTATTAACACTGTAAAAAGTCAAATACTCCGGCCTTTAAATTATACTTTGTGCCATATGTTTATTGTTTATTATGCATTTAATGGTAAAAACTTAAACTTTCCAAAAAAAGCCACGAAAATAAAAATTTCACTATTGCTTTGTTTGTAACTTTTTGTCTTCTTTGTTTTTTTTTTGTGCTCGATGCAAATTTTGGTAGAACACTCAAGACAGATGGAGTTCTTGCAACAATGGCAAACATAACACGTCTTTCTCTTCTTCTTTTGGTCAACGTCTCCATACGTCTGTCATCATCATTTCGATTACTTGTTTCAGTAAATGAATCCACAGGTGCAATTTCTTCTTCACTTTCACACTGTTCTGAGACTCAGTTATATTTACTTTGGATCTCATAGTCACCGTCTGATCCCACATAACTTCATAAAGGGTCTTGAATCCATTTAAAACACTATCCTCAATATGAGGGTCTGTAACACGCAGAATAGAGGAAGATATCGGTGCCGAATCCATAACGCAAAGGCCCAGGTGCGGTCTCTGAGACTGCTTGCACAAAAAAGATCTAATAATATTGCTCCGACTTGCGTTAACGTGGCTACTGACAATGGAAAACAGTGCACGTGTTGTAAGCAACGATTACACAACGCTGTATTATCCTTCCCCACCCCTATCCATTAACAAATGACCAACAATTAGCGCTTGCGGTCTGAGAGACAGCACCTGGGACGTTAAGGGTTAATGCAGTACTCTGAGATGCGCAGCGTCAGGAATGTATCGGAAAATACAAAATATCAGACCATTACTTTTCTCCACGTACAATGCGATAGCCGACACCTGTAAATAATATCCGAAAGTTGCGGCGTTTTGCCAACAGACAAGTAACAGTGTGCGAAATAATAGCGGAAATCAATGAGGAATGGACGAGTCCATAAGGGCAGTGCAGCGCAATTTGGCATTAATAGGGTATGACAGAAAACGCCCGACTCCCTAGCTTGACATGGCATGGACCGTCTAACCTGGGATCTTGACCACGACGTAGCATCTACATAAATACCTTGCAAGTCGCACTAAAGTACATGGCAGACTATTCAGCGAAACGCTTTTATTATTCCAGAACGATAATTTTCACTCTATAGCGGAATGTGCTCTGATAGGACACTTCCTGGTGGATTAAAAATGTGTGCCGATGCGACCTTCCTATCGGTATTTACCAATAATAATTGGGCAATACATAACCCAGGGTAGTAAAAGTTTGTGGCTAGTTGTCTCTGTTCATAGGGGTGAGTTATGTATGTCAGCTTCTATGCCCTAAACAGCTACCCAATCTCTTTAAACAAGATAAATAACTAATCTGTAGTTTACTCAGTCTATTAATCTGCATAATTCTTTATATATGAAGTCTATTACTATTTTGGACATGAAATTGCGGAGGTGGTCCTACTTTATACATAGGTAAATAACTGAATATTTCCCCAACTATTGTTCATGAGAGGCACAATAAGTACCATACGCATTCGAGAGTAAAAGTTCCAAATTAATCCGCGATTAAAATATTTGTTATAAAACACAGTTTGTAATCACACGAGTACACGATTGCTGAATTATTACAGTTCTGCAGTCACAGTCCCGTAAATTTTCTTTGTCCGCACATGCCTACCTCTTCAAATCACAAGTTCGTAACGCGGCTTCAGACCGCCCAGCGTCACCACCTTTTACCACCACGTCCAAGTTAAGAGTCCCTTCCCAAACATTCGAAAACATGCTCTCTTTGCTCCCAAAATTATACCCTTCCGCGCATCCTAACGCCTAACTTTAAAATACAATTTCCCTTCCAAAATTTTATACGTTTGAGTATCACAGAATGAAATGCTTTGACCAGCTCCCTACAAATATTGTTTACATTAAACAAACAAATATTCACAATACTAAAAAACGGTTGAGACTAAGCTCTTTGCTCAGATAGCAATTAAGCGTGGCGTCTCACTGTTCAAATATATTGCCGCCGTCGAAATATAGTTACAAATTAATATTTAATTTATCATGGCTTTTTATACAAATATATTCAGTTCTTGCCCACAAATACTTATAATTGTTCATATATAAATTATCTGCTGCGTACCTACTATTTTTAGTCTGCCATGAAATATTTAAGTCGGAGTCTACAACATAAACATTGAAAGTTACTAAGAATAATATTAAATATAATAAATGTAAAACGCTTTGCTGGGTTCATGTATTGTGTTTCTGTGGTGGAATCTAAGTTCTGACACAAGAATATTATTACTTCAACGAAAAGAAGTCAAGAGAGTAAAACAAAGTTTATCAAAAGAATACGGAAATAACGTGGTACATCTTTCAAGATAGGTAGTGTGGTGCAATGCTGTCCATTTGCCTCTTAAAGTGTTACTGATAAACAGTACGTATCAATAATTGTAAATATAAGTCTTATTATTATTATAGTACTGAAATTTATCGGCTTTTTATCTGTAAGGGGTATTTAAATTGTAATTACGGCGTTTGATTCTCCCAAGTCTCCAGAATCCATTGTGTCTCAGTTGCAATCCGGGTTAGCCACCCTCACTCAGCCAAGAGCGTTTCTGGTTTCCAAGCATATTAAGGAAACACTGACTACGTAGGTCCAAACTGTTAGCCGGCCGGCTGGGGAACCCAACTGCCTGACAAACCCGCTTTCTACATTGAAACAATCAGCTTCCCCCTGTATCTGTAATATCAGACTGGGATTCGAACCTGGGACCTTTGCCTTTCCTGTACTAGCGGAAGTGAAGTGTACCAGGAGAGCTCAGTCGGTAGAGCGCATGGCCGCAAGTGGCAAAGGTCATCTCTGCACAAAATTCAAATAGTTCTGAAAAAATTCCCAACAAATTTAGACAATACTTCAGATTTTAGTTTTTGCAAAGTAATTATTTGCTCATTAGCGCAAACATAATTCTGATCACAGGTCGAATTAGCTCCCAAAGAGTTCTACAGCAAATCCTGATGATATATTTTTTCCCAAGTAGTAGTTCACGAGACAATTGCATTAATAAGGGACATAAACTATACAAAATTGAACTACATTCGTCTGAAGTTGGCACCCCTTTTACGTGGAATATACATTTTTTCGGTGTTTATGGTAGTTATTCTATAATTCTAGAATTCACTGCACAAAATTTGAATAGTTCTGCAGAATTTCGTGCAATAAGAAATATTGTCGCAATACTGAATAGTTGGAGAGCTGTGAAGTTGGCACCCTCTTTTCCAGAAATATACATTTATTTCCGAGTTCTGGGTAGACATTCTACAGTTCTAGAATTTTTTCTAATTTTTTCCCTAATATTATGCAGAAATATTTAAATTTTGTACAGAGAACTCCAGAACTATTGCCTACCTGCCCAGAACTCTGAATAAGAGAGAAAAAAATGTATATTTTGAGAAAAGGGGTGGCAACTTCACAGGACTTAAAAATTCCCACCAGGCCACGCGGCAACCTGTGCAGTGTGAACATCCCGTTCAGAAGTAATGATGATGTTATTTCATCCTTCGTGCTGGCGTCTCCCGGTGTATCATCTCACGTTGGTTTTTACATTCGTCATCCCTGTCAGGGAACAAATTGCGAGCCATTAAACCTGTGCCTGATCTTTGGTCAACGTCATCTCGACCCTCTTCGCCGTGAAGAGATTGTTCTGGCCCGGCTTCGTATTGGCCACTGCCGTTATAGCCACCAGTATTTACTTCGTGGTGATTATAACGGGAATGTCTATAGGGAGTATGTTAACCAGTCCTATATCATTTCCTTTCCTCCTCCATGTTGCCATGGATGACGCACAACAGTTTGCATTTGTATCGCAATGACAGTGTAGGCGAGGGTTGTAGTTACTCTCCACTCCACTGTGTGAAGAGTAGAAACTCTAAAAGTTCACCAACCTGACGTCTTCTATAGATGTCCCCACGCAGATGATTGCACGCAGGTCGGAATTCTTGAATGAGGCTGAAATTGCTAAACTATTGGTAGAAACTGATCTAGTTACTGAATAAAACTGAAATCCTCGGGAATCGGGATGCCAACTGATTTATTTAAAGTCATCAGGAAACCAGTAAACTGCATAACAACATCCACTTGACACAGATTGTTTTAAATGAAATTAAATATAAAGTCATTTCCCTAGCTCGAAGATAATTAAACAAAGTATTATGACTGCCTACGTATGCATGTTACTTCAGAGTGCGCGTACTGAAGTCACTTGTTACTCTTCAGAGTGCCTTTTCTGAACTGAAGAGTGGCGGCTCGATGCAAGGCTGCCTTCGTTCCGCAATTTGGCGCGTAAACATGGCCGCCGTGCATCGTCCGTCTTATATTAACTGTTTTGTTTATTTAATTGTTAATGTTTTACCTACTCAGGGCATAGCTTAGCTTTGAGGGGTTTTTATGAACCGAGTTTGACACTGAATATAATATTAGTTTATTAAATATTAATAAAAATATGATCACGTTTTGGCGCGTGACCGCCAGTGCTACAACCAATCGGCGTCCAGTGCCTGCCGCTCGGGGACTTCCCTAGAATTCGGGGAGATTTGCCAATGCTTTTTCCCATGAGAACCCGACCTATTGTACCACCTGTCGCGGTTCTCACCAGCTTTCACCATCTGTCGCCTACTGGTCCTAACAGGCTGCACTGGAGCAATACGTCGATCTTAATATGATGGCTTTAAGCCAGAAGTATTACATGATCCTGCTCCCTTATGTGAGCACAGTGATGAACCTTTTACTGTGTACCACCTTTTAGTGCAATGTCCGTTTTTAATCGTCTACGTCATGATCTATGTTTACCATTTGAAATGTCTGATATTTTAGCTGATGATCCGCATTCTGCTGACTGAGTTTTACTTTTTATACATCGTGCAAATATGGCGGAAGCCATTTAAGTTCTAACCCCTGTTATATTTTACTATGGGCAGTGTTGGCCGCTAATGACCTAAGTAGTTTTGCGCCCTAAAACAAAACAAAAAGTTTTTTAATGTAGTTTGTCGCCCTGTACGCAGCGATTGGCTGGCAGACAGAGAGCAGCCGGCGCCAAATGCGTGTCGCCCGCCGTCTGTCAGATAGCGGCTATCGCCCTCAACTGACTGGTTTGCCTGTGCGGGGTTGACGATTCGGGTGAGTCGGCGATAGCGCCTATCGCGGAGCTAACGTGTCATCTTCCCACGCTGCCCGCCTCCCTGCCTATTGTCAAAGGCAGCCTGGTTCCCAGGGCGCGCAGCCTGTCTGTCTGTCCGTCCCCCCATTCACACGGAATCGCATCCTCCCCCGCGCTTTAGAGACTGACGGCCTGTACTTAGTGGCACTATTCACCCTAGCGTCTCTACCAGTTGGCTTGCGGACACCGCCTCCCCAGCCTCTCCCCACCCCGAAAAAAAAAAAAAAAAAAAAAAACGCTCTATGAAACTGCAGGACATACGAATAGTAATTAATATCATCCATCCTAATGGTCCCGCTTCGAATCCGGCCGGTGGATTAACGAAAGGGGTCGGAGTGCCGGCCAGCCTCGATGTGCTTTTTAGCACATCCCCCAAGGTGAATACGGGGCTGGTCCCCAAATCCCACCTCACTACCACGATTCACAAGCATTTCGTAACACTTTACACTTTCACACATATACAGGGTGTTACAAAAAGGTACGGCCAAACTTTGACGAAACATTCCTCACACACAAAAAAGAAAATATGTTATGTGGACATGTGACCGGAAACGCTTAATTTCCATGTTAGTGCTTATTTGCGCTGAAATGAGGAGTGAGACATTGTTGGATGAACAATTCGCAGAAGTGTACCTGTGGAGGCCAATCAGCTGCTGATAGTGCCTGCACACGCTGTACATGGTACGAAAACAACTGGTTCTCCCGTAGCACTCTCCATACAGTGACGTGGTCAACGTTACCTTGTACAGCAGCAACTTGTCTGACGCTGACATTAACGTTATCGTCAACTGCACGAAGAACTGCCTCGTCTATTGAATGTGTCCTCGTCGTTCTAGGTCTTCCCCAGTCGCGAGTCATAGGCTGGAATGTTCCGTGCTCCCTAAGACGCCAATCAATTGCTTCGGACGTCTTCCTGTCGAGACATCTTGGTTCTGGAAATCTGTCTCGATACAGACGTACCGCGCCACGGCTTTTGCCCCGTGCTGATCCATACATCAAATGGGCATCTGCCAACTTCGCATTTGTAAACATTGCACTGACTGCAAAACCACGTTCGTGATGAACACTAACCAGTTGATGCTACGTACCGATGTGCTTGATTCTAGTACTGTAGAGCAATGAGTCACATGTCAACACAAGCACTGAAGTCAACATTACCTTCCTTCTATTGGGCCAACTGGCGGTGAATCGAGGAAGTACAGTACATACTAACGAAACAGTTGCGTATTTTGACAATTGTCTGCACGAATTATTTCAATTTACATTTAGAGAGAAATACTAAAATGAGCTCTAACATGGAAATTAAGCGTTTCCGGACACATGTCTACATAACATATTTTCTTTCTTTGTGTGTGACGAATGTTTCCTGAAAGTTTGGCCGTATGTTTTTGTAACACAGACAGTTGGGGTACACATTTCCTCCAGAGAGACATGGGGTGGCTACAGGAAGGGCATCCGGCCAGCCCGTAAATATTAACACATGCTAAATCCAGATTAACAGAGATCCGACCCTGCATGTGCGGGGATATGGCCAAGAGAAACAATATCATCCATCTGACAACACACTGGCACACGCCTTTAATTTTCTACCAAGAACGATGAAGATAGATATTGTACTCGATTTATTAATAACTGCTGTAATAAATAACTTACGAATAAATGTACAAGACATTCACTTAGTGTGAGAACAGGAAGCATAAATAAAAATGGCGTGGGAGGCGAATAATACAGATTTTATTGTGGACAAGTGATAAATACATCTAAAAGTTGTAAAAGAAATAGTTCCATAACATGCTTGGACATCTCTCAGAAAATAACACTGTGTAATTCACGTAGCTGTAGATGTTTCTTAGAACATGATTATAGTACTTCATCATGTTGCAGATCAGGAAGTGTTCTTTTCAATATAAAAAATTACTTAGCTTAGCAAATGAATTTTAAAGATGTGGTGAAGTTAGTCTTATTTCTTTTCTTGCTCTTATTCTTCCATCAAATTACAAAATAATAAGTATTACAAAATTTCATCTTTTTTTCCTATGTCAAGCCATTGCTGCTGTTATATTAATGCCTGATATCTGAACATACAATATTTCTGTAGAGAAAATTTTTAGTATCTTTAATACATCCAAATACCTACCTTTCTCATACATACGAGGTCTGTCGATATATTTTTTCTTTTTTTTAATATCGGGAGTTTAATACATCCATATGTACAAATATCATCTGCCCTCGATGTAACAGAAAATTATCGACATTACGGTTAAAATATGGACAAAACGGCCTGAAGAATATTGGTTTTACTATGTAAGTATATTGCTGGTTTTAGAGGTGTATATTTAAATATTGTGAAAGCGTGCATATTGGTGAGCCTAGCAGGTCTGTACTATGAACATGAGAGAAGCTGGAGGTTAAAAAACAAAGATTCAACCCTTGCTGAATATCTCCTCACAGAAAACCGTACTTATGATGTAGACTGTAACATCTTACATTCCGTCAACAAAAGCAGAAATATAACACTATTGGAAAAAAACTGGATATCAGTAAACAATGGGAGAGGGTGACAGTGTAGTTTTAAATCAGCAAACCCGGTTTCCCTTTTCCCCTCTACGAAAATAAGTTTGTTATCAGTTTGTTAAATGTATCCAGTATTACCATTTCAGTACTCTTTCACTATATAATTATGTAACAACCCCACACCCTCCTCTCCCCTCTGTTTTAACGATAATACTAAAAATTCGAACCTCTACATATAAAGTCAGCGTCTTATATATTTTTATATTTTAGTAATTGCAATTCATTGCCATGAAAATGTAACACTTTCCTTTGAACATGTGAATTTGTATATTCTGTACTTTAATAACATACTTGTAAGTCACAGATATGTGAAGAAATGTTAGCGACTTTCACTTGTTAACCGATGGTGAAAATAATTTTGCAGAACATCAGGAATTTTCCTTATTAATAATTTCAGTATTGCTTTATTATAAGATATTCTGTACATTAACAATCCAGCAGCCTGCCGATCTCCATTACAACAAAAATTGTTTGTAAATCTATCGGACCAAAATGTGTGGTCATCAGTCCGTAGCTTACAAACTACTTAAACTAACGTAATTTAACCTGAGGTCAACACATACATCCATGCCCAAGGGAGGACTCGAACCTCCGACGGTGAGAAACCCCGCACTCCGCAGCGTACGCCATATACCGTTCGGCTACTCCACCGCGGCAAAGAAAAGTATTAATTTAGAATTTGTAGAATGAAAGTTTCCACTCTGTAGCGGAGTGTGCGCCGATATGAAACTTCCTGGCAGATTAAAATTGTGTGCTGGAACCGGGACTCGAACCTGAGACCTTCGCCTTTCGCGGGCAAGCGCTCTACTGACTTAGCTATCCCGACACGACTCACGATGCCACCTCACAACTTTACTTCCGCAGGAGAGCTTCTGTGAAGTTTGGAAAGTAGGAGGCGAGGTACTAGCGGAAGTTAAGTTGTGAGGCGGCATCGTGAGTCGTGTCGGGATAGCTCAGTCGGTAGAGCGCTTGCCCGCGAAAGGAAAGGGCCCAGGTTCGAGTCCCGGTTCCGGCACACAATTTTAATCTACCAGGAAGTAAAAATCTGTAAATTAATAATGGAAGTTGAAAAGCTTATATTACGTATTTTTCATCAACTGATGTGGTATTGAGTTGAAAATGTGTACATGCTACAGTATCAGGAAATATTTCATTACTGCAAACCCCTTATACCTTTATTTGTCATTGGTTACATGTCCAAATAAACCTTTTTTAAGTTGCTGTAGGAAAATTCACATAATTTTAACATAGTGCAGTTGTTGCAAGAAGAAACTTTAGAGTGCTCCAGTGCGTATCCTCATGTCTGTAATCTGGCAGGTAAATGTGCCTTTTCGTAATAGGCCACCAGGTTACAGTAACACATCATTTGGCAACAGTTACTCCAGACTGATTTTTGTTTCTTCTTTTTTTCTCTGAATTCTTACTGTCGGAATTGAAAATGATTTTCTGGTGCTAACGTAGCCGTCATTTATAGACAAATGCTGAACAAACTGTTACAGATCATCCGCAGGACAAATGCAGCCTTCCATATCAGTTTGATATTTGCAGCGTTTCTCGACCCTCTGCGACGATCTCCTCCTTCACCCTTTTTGCCCATCTCCTCCTCCCCTGTCTCTCTGTTCACACATTTCTCTTGCTTCTACCTTACTTCCTCTCCTCCCTCCACCGCCCACTTCGTCAGTCTCCTCCTCTCCCACCTCTCTGTTGATGTCCTCCTCCTCTGCCGGACTTAGGGCGTTTGTTGTGAAACGTGCCCCTCGGCTTGCCAGTGCTGCCCGCCCCGCCACAGAAGCGCAACTGGCCCCTATCTGCCGCGGCCATCTGTGACACCAATACATCACTCCGGGAGGACGTGCCATTGTGAGCGCTGCTTCCTCTTGCTGCAGGAATACGCCAAGGCTTTTTCGCCAAATGCTATTGTTTCTAGTGGCGGATGATGTATTCTGGCGAAACACTGAATGCGAAGAACCGAGATAGACAGAAATTACTGTTGTTTTGCCGATTAAAAACTGAATCTCTCTCTCTCTCTCTCTCTCTCTCTCTCTCTCTCTCTCTCTCTCTCTCCCTCCCGTCATTTGTAAGTTCTTTTGTGTTTATTTTCGTCATCTATATCTATAAATGTGAATGTCTGTTCGGTGAACGTTGATCATGTCTGAACCACAAGACATAAAGAGCTAAAATTTGTACAGTTACTATTACTAATGTCTACCCGGGGAAGGCTTTAGGCACTGTATTATGGGGGATCGGATAGCTATTTATTTATTTATATTAATGTGAATGTCTGTTCGGTGTACGCTTATCACGTCCGAACGACAAGACGCAGAAACTTAAATATTTGTACAGTTACTAATTTATACCTGAGGAAGGTTTTAGGCACGGTTTTATGGCGATCTGATAGATATAACGCAAAATGCGGAACAATAATTACTCTTTGAAAATTATATTTACCCTTTGAAAATAGTTTTATTGGTTGCATTGTTACTTGAGTGTTGATAATTATAAAAGGATGGAGTATATTGTGATGGAAAGTTATTGGTGTATATACAATTCTACGTGTGGGTGTTTGTGTGTGTGTTTAATATTTGGCTTTGCAGCGAAAACTACAGAACGCAAAGGAATGATCTGTGTGTAATTGTTGTCCGGGGTCTCCCGCCGTGCATCATAGCAGTTCCCTGCCGAAAGCTATAAGGGGGTGGAACATATGGTGGTTGAAAGTCGTCAAATCATAAAAAAATTGGGACTGAAGTCCAGCGATGACGTTTGCGACTCTCTCGCAAGGAGGTTACGTACTGCGAAATGTGATGCCACATACAATATCTTTGGTCTATGCGTGGTACAATGTCTTCAACTCTTTCTCTGTAAGGACAAGCATAAAAATGAGGAAATATAAGAATAAATAAATAAATAAATAAATAAATAAAGCAGTAAAAAAGAAATTACTTTTAATACAACTGTTTAAAATATTGATTTGACATTTCGCGCATTATCTATCATCGACCAACACGCGAGCGGTGCCGCGGGTTGAAGTTAGTAACCTAAAATTAATACGATATTATGATAGGTGCAACCGTGTTCTGCACTAGCTGTACACCCATCCTTCTTAATGGAGGTATAAGAAGAGCATTCCCATGCCATCGCATAAAAAGGGATCCTGTTACGATCACTTAATCCATAAATAATTTTTTTGTCCTAGCCAAGAAGTTAAAATGCACATAGAAATTTGCAGAAAAAAAATTAGTTAAATTTAAGACAGAGAGAAATCAGTAAATCCATAGATCGTAGTCAGATAAATTCAATATTATTTAGACAATTCTTGTCACCGAGCGAGGTGGCGCAGTGGTAACACACTGGACTCGCATTCGGAAGGATGGTAGTTCAAATCCACCTCCTGCCATCCTGATTATCTCAAAATCTGAGTTATTTTACTAAGTGTGATTCCATTGTCGGGAAAAACCAAATGGAGATCAACCCCTACGAGATTAACGACGCCAAATATTTCTTTAGACTAATTTATGGTGATGACCTCCATCAGTTTTAATTTTGTTCAGCTCAACCGTCAGTCACTACTGCAGATTGAGCCATGAACAACTTGGTGCGATCGGCATTGTGATTTTGTATCTACCAGAACAAGAGGCGGTTATCACATCTCCGAGCGTTAGCTCCGCCTCTAATGACAAAAATGTTCAAATGTTTGTAATTCTATCGGACCAAACTGCGTGGTCATCAGTCCGTAGCTAACAAACTACTTAAACCTAGGTAAACTAACCTACGGACAAACACACACACCCATGCCCCAGGGAGGACTCGAACCTCCACGGCGAGCAACCGCGCGCTCCACAGCGAGACGCTTTAGACCGCTCGGCTACTCCACCGCGGCACTCTAATGACCAAACTGTCGACGGGACGTTAAACGCTGAACTTCCTTCCTTCCTTCCAACTCTGTCATATGAATTTTGGGCAAACAACTTACATGTGTAAATATTATGTAAATTGAACATGTCCCAAAAAACAGATACCACGTCAATCTATAGTAAGTATTTACACGTGAAGACGGCGTTTCGTTAATTTGCTTCGCCACATACGCGGTCATACGTTCGACCTCGAACGGGAATCCGTAATGGCGAGTGTAAGAGGGCGTGAACGATGGGGGCGCTACAGCCGTCGCGTGCGACTTGTGGAAGTTCGAGATGGACGGGAGGCTAGCGCGGGTACCTAAGTGATTGACCGAGCGCGGTAGCTCAGCGCACTCGGTGAGAGAGCTCAACATCTTCTGTAATGAAAAAGCTGAGCCAAATACTCAACGAACGACCAAGAACGAACATGAACAAACGACCGCAAGCATCGATCCCATCTGAGGGAAGAAGAGAGAGAAAAAGTGGTTAAGGCGACCGCTGCCCCGAAGCGGGAGACCTGGATTAGATTCCCGGTCCGGCTCACATTGTCACTTGTGGCCATTGTATAATTTCAATGCCCCAATGCAGATAATGCCAATCCTTTCCTTCCTAATCCTCCTGACGACAAAAGTCCTTCACTCGTTTATTCAATGATAGACAACGCGTAATAACAACTATTTTTACAGTTCTTAATTGTAATGATAGTACATTTTTATGTAAAATTCTGTATAAAACTGCCATCTGTATTCGTAAACTCTGCTACTCGCAATGTTAATGATTGCCGCGGCGGAATAGCCGAGCGCAGAGAGGCGCCGTGCTGCGATGCGTACGCCCGTTCGCCGTCGGGGGTTCGAGTCCTCCCTCGGCCGTGTGTGTGTGTGTGTGTGTGTGTGTGTGTGTGTGTGTGTGTGTGTGTGTGTGTGTGTGTTGTCGTTAAGTTAGTTTTACTTAAAATAGTTTGTAAGCTAGGGGATAATAACCAAGTAGTTAGATTTACAAACATTTGAACATTTTTTGTTAATGATTTCAATGTATTGCACAAACATTTCCTGATGGGAATCTGTAATGTTGATTTTTGTCGTGTGCTCTGTCGTCTTTGATATCGATAGCACAATTTGATGGATGACCGATTTGTATGAAATCGTTTTCCATTCGTAAATAAATGTCGGCAGTAAGGCGACATGGCTTAACAGGAACTGCTGCTAATTGTTGAGCTAGTGACAAATTGAAACCGACACAGTGCGGTGGCTGACAAAGCACGATTAACTCCGTCTGGAAACTCATTACTGACAATTATGCGGCACATTACGCTGATATGATTCAAATAAATTAGATAAACGCCGGCAAGGTCGGCGTGGATTTTATAGGCAGCAGAGACAGCATCTGCTGGTACAGCGGTAGCTGACTGAAATGTCACTGGTGGGTGAAACTTCTATCACAGAATTTGATCGAGTTCGTAGAGGAGGAAGGAGTGCAGCGTGTCTTTCCTGATCGCTAAACTACGCATCAGCTCTGGATGAAATCTTAAACCTTTCTGTCATATTGTGGAGTGAGGTCGTTCAGCTCGGCGACCCACAAGGACAAATGTGGTTTGTGTCGGCGGTAGATTTCACCCTTTCGTCTGTTATGTTTTGCTATTTTCAATGTCAACATTGGAGACAGTGATCTGTCGTAATTCTCTTCGTCAGGATCGCAATAAACATAATTATAATATCTAAGTATATCGCAGATAGTGTATAGAAGGCGAGACATTGAATTTCATTGTCTGCCATGGTAACTGAGTGGATAAAGCGATTGCTTAGTAAGGAGGTCCTGGGTTCGAATCCCGACCATAGCACAATTTTAATTCAATGCCTCGCCTTCTCTTCAGTAACCATAATAAACTTGTAAAGTCAAGCCAGAGGAGGCTTCAAAAAAACTGCATGGCTCGAAGGAGCTTAATGTAAAGAAAAGAATTTTTTTTCTTTTTTTTTGCGATCTTGATCTACAGGAAATTTATCCTTAAAAGAAAGTTGTACAGTTTCATCTACAGACGCAAACTGGAGCTTTGTACTGAAGTAGGCCTACATGACATAAGTACATCGAAAATCATTAGAGCTGTTTAAATTTACTATATACCAATTCTTTTGTCCCTCTAATATAAAGGTCAGAACATATACTAATCAAAGTTTCACACCTGCCCTGCGCTGTTTCATGATTAGAGTGAATTGGATTGCTAAAATTAAGACTGAAGATGAAATTATATGATTTGGAAATAAATCACTTGCAGGAAGTACCACGAATAAAAACATTTCAGAGGCTTATGCAATTACAGCAACCTTTCTTCTTCTTCTTTCGTTTCGGCCATCTTAGGACCACGTTAATTCATATCAGCTTCCTTTCTTCCTCTTCTTCCATATATTCTTTCATTCTCAAACTTTTTCTTCGCTCTTCTGTCCACGATAATTTCGTTCTCCGTCTAGTTCTATCCTCAAATCCTACAAATGCCTGAATTTTTTATTTAAAAATCATCCTGTTGTGTATTTCTTGATCCCGTATTCCCATTTCTTCCAGATCCCTTTGTACTTCTTGGATCCACCGTATTTTGCTTTTCTTGTACAACAAGAATTGTGAAATTTGCTGTGTTAACCTCCCCTGGTCCATCTGCAAATGTGTCCAAAGAACTCGCACCTTCTTTTCTTAATGATATTGGATATTTTTTCTATTTTGGAATAGAGTTCCTGGTTAGATCGATTTCTAAACTGACAGTCTTCTGTTCTTCGAGGTCCTAATATTCTCCTGAGAATCTTCCGTTCCCCCATTAGCCTCTTGATAACTTCAGTTCTTATTAGGTTGAGTGTTTCTGCTGCATATAAAGCTTCAGGGCGGATCACTGTCTGGTAATGTTTCAGTTTTGCATTGATAGAAATAGTCTTATTATAGATGTTCATTGTCAGATTATATGCTAAATTAATTTTGTTTATTCGTGCTTCCATTGCATCCTTTTCTGTCAGTCCGGTGTCTATCCATTCTCCTAGGTATTTGAATTTTTCCACTTTCTAAATTTTCCCCCCGTCTATTGCCATCCATCCAGGAGCTTCCGTGATGTTTGTCATATATTTTGTCTTCTCGATAGAGATATGTAGGCCTGTTTTAGCTGCTTGTCTTTGTAGTTCTTTGGTTTGGTTCATTGCGTCTTCTGATGATTCTGACAGTAAAATTATTAAATGGAATATTTATTTTAGTATAGCACAGGAGTAATAGACATTTTTCTCATAGACCCAGACAGGCTGCAAACTCCATAGCGATAGCCCTGAAATCTGTGATAGAAATTTTTTGACAGCTGTGGAATTACGTAAGATATTTCAAATGATTAACATGGGACCACATTAAATACATAATTAATACCTTATTGCTGTTATGTCTTATTTCGTTCTAAATCATTGATATTTTAATATCTATCATATTGGCCCAC
Organism: Locusta migratoria; assembly: GCA_026315105.1. Taxonomy (NCBI): domain Eukaryota; kingdom Metazoa; phylum Arthropoda; class Insecta; order Orthoptera; family Acrididae; genus Locusta; species Locusta migratoria. The sequence goes on from CM048747.1 coordinate 48,829,134, forward strand.
TTTAGGTTACGGTAGTCTTTTGACAGCTCGAAATTTAAATGAAAATAACGGCTTAACTATTCATCTGACACGAAAATTGAATAACCTAATTTGTAGAGGAGAAAATTTTCTACAACTTAGCTCCCTTATGTTTTTTTCATATCTCGTATCCTTTGAGACATATTTGCAAAATAACGGAGATTTGACACCCTCCATTGAATTAACAAAAACCAGCCGTTAGATGTCACGTGACATTCGTCGCGCAGAACTCTGTGGAATACGCCATCTTGCGCGTATCTGATGATTTTCTTATTGTGACTTACACATTGTCATTTAAAAGCAACGGCGCACTGAAGAATTAACAAAAACATGTCGTTCTTCGTACGATAAATGATAATCTAGTGTCTACAAATGCCATATTAGCATCAGTTAACAACAGCCATCAATAGTGTGAGATTATAGGACTCATCTTTTGATTGATAGCCGTAGCGTAGTGGGCAAGGCGTTAAGAGTATGATGCCAAAGGTCGGTGGTTCGGAGCCCGTCACTACCTAATTTTTTTTTTCCTAAAAGGGTTTCAGACACTCTTATAATTAATTTTTTATTATTTAGATTATTATTTTGGTCCAAAATGTTTGCAAAAACTTATAAAACTACAAATCTAAAGTGGGCCGTAAAACGTCAGTGCGATTTTTTTGTGTAAACATCTGAATGAATTAAGAACCTACATAGGACCATGTGAAATTAGTAAATAATTTCTAATCCGAGTTAATCATGGTGGCTGTATTAAAATTGATTTTTTAAACAAATAGATTAGAAACATTTCCAAGTTATTTATTTATAGATGTTCGTGAGAATTCAAACTTGTGTAATGACGTATAAGCTTGTCTAGTACGTGTGAAGCGGTATGATTGAAGGGACATGCACAAAGAGCCTGTTTGCTTGGCAAACACGGGACGGAGTAACGTAGACAGCGGGTGCGATAGGCAGGACGGCTGGCTGCCCGGGTCTGCTGCAGACGGAGGCTGCCCTTCTGCTGCATATGTGGTCCAGGCACAACAGAACCTCACCGACAATGTCTCTATTTATTACCAAGTGGGACATTCTTAGGAATAAACGCGAATTAGGATACAAAAACGGAATGAATACACAATAAATACGCGAAGACATCACATAGGAAAAATTATAAATTCGTAGCAAAGAAGTCAAATATGACCGATCAGAAGAAGCAAAACAATTCCATCAGATTTCTAATACGCAAAATAAAATCTATGCGTTGGCATAATCGTCTGCGTATACTCAGGAGGACGCCCATGAAACTGTGACAGAAACGTCAGTTATTACTGAACACAGCCTACTTTACAACATGTACACCCAGGAAACTTGCGTCTCAATAGACTCTGGTCTCCGAAATCTACGAATTTATTAAATGAATCCAAGCCCACTAAACTAAATGTCTGAATATGTAAAGGTAAGCTTAGGGATCCTATTTTTGTTACCGACGTAAATTTTAGTATATTCTCCTGTCCCTTATATATAAAGTAACGCCGGCCGCGGTGGCCGAGGGGACTGAGGCGCTCCATTCACGGTCTGCACGGCCACTACGGTCGGGGGTTCGAATCCTCCCTCGGGCATGGATATTTGTGCCGTCCTTAGTATCAGCTAGTTAATAAGTAGTTTGTAAGTTTAGGGACTGATGACCCCGTAGTTAAGTCCCATAAGCTGTACAAACATTTGAACATTTTTATAAAGTAACCACTAACAACGCAAATCTTTAGGACGTTTGATGCATTAGACAATGACGATTGTTCCGCTGAGGTAAACATCCGAGCCAAGAGCTGAGCACTCTTAACATTTTAAATTATGCGTTTTTTGTTTGGTTGGGTTCTAATGGAAAACACCCTTTTTACTGCTCAGAGCTTTGCCCAAATTACCTGTGAAATTAGTAGTTTTGAAGACAAGCATTTTTGCCAAATGCAGAGTCAGTAGTTACATTTAAAACTTTAAAGTGCGATACGTTCATAAGGATGTAGGTTGCCGAACGTATTCTCAGATGAAGAGACTTGCACAGGACAGGGTAGCGTGGAGAGCTGTATCAAACCAGTTTGCGGGCTGAAAACAACAACAACAACAACAACAACAACAAATCTATCCATTGCAGTTTCAAAACCTCCTTTGTGGATTGCGAATGGAGAATGTTGTGTTCTTCAGTCCGGAGACTACTTTAATGCAGCTCTCCAACCTACTCTGTCCTGTGCAAGTCTCTTCATTTCAGTATAAGAACAACAACCTACATCCTTTGGAACCTGCCTACTGTATTAATCTCTTGGTCTCACTCTGCGATTTTTACCCCCACACACTTCCCTTCAACGCTAAATTCACAATTCCTTGACGTTTAAGAAAGTGCCCTACCAATCGATCCCTATTTTTAGACAAGGTATGCCAGAAAATCCTCTTCTCCTCAATTTTGTACAGTAACCCGTCATTAGTTACGCGAGCTACCCACCTAATCTTCAGTATTTTTCTATAGCAGCACATATCAAAAGTTTCTATCATCTTTTTGTCTGAATTATTTATCGGCCATGTTACACTTCCTTACAACGCAATAACTCTACACAAATGCCTTCAGAAAAGACTATCTTACACTTAAATTAATATTCGATGTTAACAAATTTCTCCTTCAGAAACTCTTCCCATTGCTATTCTGTATTTTATATCCTCTGTACTACCACAGTCATATGTTATTTTACTGCCCAAGTATCAAAACTCAGCCGTACGGGAGTGGACATGCGCTGTAAGGCGCTTTGTTGCGAAGTGTACGTCTGCTCCCCATCGGAGGTTAAAGTCCTCACTCGTGTGTGTGTGTGTGTGTGTGTGTGTGTGTGTGTGTGTGTGTGTGTGTGTGTGTGTGAGAGAGAGAGAGAGAGAGAGAGAGAGAGAGAGAGAGAGAGAGAGAGAGAGAGAGAGAGAGAGAGAGAGAGAGAGAGAGAGGGGGGTGGGTGGGGAGGGGGGTATTTTAGTAATACCCTCCGCTACTTACCAGACAGTAATATTGCACTGCCATCCATTTCTGAGTTGTGTTAAGTTTAAAGTCTCTACCCCACGCAGAAGTTCGTTTTATATTAGTGGGAAATTTGCAGAGAACGAAGACTTGAGGAAGCGAGCTAATAAAACGTTTTGAAAATCATTTATAAAGGTCCGAACGTTGCAGATGCCCACGAATATATTTATTTTCACTAACTCAGCCATAATTTCTTATTGTGATGTCGAAAGGGTGAAACCATGGATTCCACACCTGTAAACGACTCAAACGCTACACTTAAGTGTTGCTTCATTTCTTTTTAGTACGATAAACAGATTGCAGCAGTGCACCGTGATTTTGAAAACTTGAATGTGCTAAGCTTCATAATAAAAATTGCGGTTGTTGTGAGGGCAAGGAGGCTGTTAGGACACAGATAGCGGCCTTGCGGTGGTGTAGCCTTGTGGTCTACATTGTCGACGTGATATCCGAGCCTGCTGCTAGATGTGTCGGGGCTTAATACAACAGTTCGCTGCCTCAGTTACGTTATGCGTGCGTCGACAAAGCTGAACTATAGCAAACTCGTCGTCCTAACGTTTAGGGCTGACGCTGATATTTCTCATCGTTGTAAAGGTGAATGGCTTGTCACGTCATTGCAACAGTTTACTGTCCTGATCTTATTTTCAACCGTTTAGGTTGCCTTGTTTTATGTACCTTTTGAATTTACATATCCTTTAATGATAGGTCTTGAGCAATTGTAAAATTCGCTAAGTTTAGTGTAGTTTCTTATTTCCTTCTCATTTTACTATTATACTTGTTAGTGAAAGAGTATAGCCGTAATCACACATGCATCTAGGAAATAAGTTCATGAAAGTATAAGATTTGGTGAAATACAATAGGGCTGTACTACTCAATATAAGGAACTGCAATAGAGAGAATTTTACAGCATCATTGGCAATGTATTGGTGCTGGTTTAATATCCCGTCAATGGTGGAACCTTTAACTACGTAGAATTAGCCATGTGAAATTGACCTTGTCAACTCTCAGAAGTAATCTCTGCATTCGATTCAAGTAATACGTAACAGGATCATTCAAGTAGTTTCTACAATTGCATATCTTGGTAACTAGCAATTTTCAAAACGTCCACGTAGGTGGAAAGAAAATAAATACTATGTATTTCACTGTGCTGCTTTTAAAGGAAACGCCTTTTGCTACTGCAAATGAAGGGTTTTTATTTTTATAATTCACCCATATGCGTTTCGCCTTTGTCACGAGGCATCATTAGTGGGTGTCAGCACTTTATACTCCATATCAGTATCTTTCTGACAACCAGGTCGAAAGGTTCCAGTGTTTTCTGAAAAACTTCGCATTTTTTTGATTCCACTGTCATCTGCTGCCACACTGTGTCCACTGTAGTTTGTCACAAAAGAAACTATAGTCGACAGAGTTTGTCACAAAACAAACTATGTGGACACAGTATGGTAGCAGATGACAGTGGAACTATAAAAATGCAAAGTTTTTCAGAAAACAGTGGAAACTTTCGACCTGGTTGCCGGAAAGAGACTGATATGGAGTAGCAAGTGCTGACACTCACTGTGGCAAAGGCGAAACGCGTATGGGTGAATTATAAAAATAAAAACCCTTCATTTGCAGTAGCAAAAGGCGTTTTTCTTTAAAAACAGTACAGTGAAATACATAGTATTCAGCTGCTGCTCAGATGGCTACTACAAGCAACGTAATAAATAAATAAATAAATAAGCTCGAAAAATGACGACGGACGCATTACGAGAGCAGACAATATTCACATGTTTATATATACTGCGTTCGTGTATTGTATGCAATACAAATCTATAGTTTTATTCCAATCGTGATGAAATTCTGCACACTTGATGTTCAAAAGCAAGAGAAAGATCTTGTATACATAAAATTTTGTACTGTGCATGGCGGAGAGTGCTCTACTAGAAATTTGGAGACCTTTATACTGGTCTTCCGATCTTGATGATATTGTGCACTCTTTACCTTCAAAACAAGGGCAACATAAGTGTCAGATTTCGTATGGCGTGTAGCCATACCTTACACCAATCTAAATTTTCTTTCAGACATGTGTAATGTTGCACCATACACTTGTAAGTGAAAGGAACACCGAAGTCAGTGTTCATATTTTTGTAAACCTATTGGACCAAACTGCCATGATCATGAGACCTTAGACTTATAAACTACTTAAACCAACTTACACCAAGGATAACACATACACCCATGACCGAGGGAGGATTCAAACCTCAGCAGGAACAGCCGCCAAGTCCCACGCCTTAGACAGGATCAACACCACCTAGAAGACAAGGCCGCACAGCTGGTCGTGCCTACGTCACACGTTAAGGCTTCGAGGCCAATGAGACAGGCCGCGGCGCGCCTGTCAAATTACGTAAGCAAGGTAGGCCTGAGCCGGCGCGATCGCTAGCGGAGTGGCCGGCCTCTGGGGCACAGTGTGAGCTGGCAGCCGGGGCCTTTACGTGTGCTGCGTGGCCGACGAGAAAGACAGGCCTGGGCACTCAGCCAGGTGACGTGGCAAGAGTAGTGCTGCGCCGACGCGATCGCCGATTTGGCTGGTCATCGGCTGGGGCACGGCCCAATGCCTCTTAGTGGCTGATCAGTCAAATCGGTGATCGTGTCGTCGCAGCACTATTGTTGCCACATCACCCGGCTGAATGCCCAGGCCTGTCTTTCTCGCCGGCCACGGGCCAGCTGTGAGGCCTTGTCTTCTAAGTGATGTTGGCAGGATTCACTCGATGGGCAACGTCACGTTAACGTCAGTGACGTCACACTGTCAAAAATCCACGTGCATTCCCACTGGACGAGACGTCCGGAAAGGAAAAAAGCACCATCTGCATGCAGTTGTTCGTCACATGCAACATGAGTGGTATTCGTTCACAAAAGAGGAACATTAATTATAACTGCAAATCCCTTAGATGACGAGAACAGCGAGAAGAAATTCACTTAAGGCTAGTGAAACGAATAGGGGTTAAGAAAATGCTTTAGAAGAGAGTATATGAAGACGAATTTCGCACACTATATAGATACCTTAAATACTACATTTCACAAAAGACCTCTGAATGGCGGGACATATTTTCATTTAACTGTCTCTGTCAAGCGGAAGATCCAGAAAGCAGACACAAATATGATCCAAGCAATTTACCCATAAAAAACTGATGGTGTGTTTGAGCTGTGTCTGTTGTTTCAGCTTTTACGATGTCTTTTACGTTTTTCCTCTACCTATTTTGACGTATTTTATGGAACAAAATATCAATTTTTAATACTGAACAGCATAAAAAAACTATAGACCTACACTATCAAAAACTGATTTGTAAACATTGGCGATTAATCAGTTGTAAGTTTAAGGCTCTAACAAGGGTCGGTATTATAAGTAGCTATTTATATTGTTTAACATACCGTAAATAGTGATGTAAGACAACAGTAAGTAGTGATGACATGTAGGCCTATTTCTGTCTTGCATGAAATCGTTTCTACTATAGTAATGCAGTCTGAAATATGTTTGCTGCTCATATCATAGAGTACCACATGGTGGTGAACAAGCTAAATTAATATTCCGTCGTTTATTTCCCAATACGGGTGTAACCCAAACCTCGGTAACGAAATATATTTCAAGTGCGAATACCACGGCTGTTAATAAAAAAACTGGCATATTAGCTCCCACAAAGCAAACCATCCGTAAGCAGTTGATTGGCCATGTGACCTTCACCGTCAACGTCAAACTATTCTTTCTAAGCATACTGACCGGGATGCAAATTGACGTTGATGTGCCGTTGCCTACCGTGTGAACAACGCCGCTAGAAAGCATGGGAGAATACTTTGACGTCACGTGACCGACTTGGAAGTTGACGTGACGTTGCCTCCCGTGTGAATCGGGCCTTAGAACAAGCCGCTATTCCGCGCTACAACATTGAAGTCTACACGAAATGTCTTAAGGCACTTCCAATAAGTTTCGACACTGTTTTACATTTTGCCGTGAAAATTGGTAGACACGCGTAATTGTTCATAGATAGGGGTACGAGAGAGGAACTGCGAGAGGCGAAGGAGGTGAAGAAAGGCAGCGGGGAGGTGGCGATGGACAGACAGAGAAGGGAATATGAAGTGGACAAACACGAGACTCTAATACCCGGGCAACGCCGGATTTTCAGCTAGTTTTTAGCGAAGGAAACTACTGAAGGGGCCGTATGAATAAGAAAGAGCATATGTTCCAGAGAAGATTATTAGAGCAACAGAACGTTCTGCGAGTAAATTCTCAATTTCGTATGAATAAAAACTTCGACGCAGGAGCTCTGAGCAGGAAGTTCATCCTCGCTAGTTCCCCTCATTCTTGTGTAAGTTCTCCGCGTGTCATGCCCGCCACAGATCAGCTGTTTAATCGTGTATTTCTTTAAACTAGCCCAATCAGGCAAATTATCCATGGTACAAATACGGAGCACCCATCTATGTATTCGGGAAGAACTGTACTATGTTTAGATGTTAGTTTGTTGTGTATCAGCGTATTATTAAAACTAAATATGGATTTTGTACGAACATTTATTCTTCTGAAGATGTTACCGAATTTTCGTCAACTAAGAAAATTTGTTATTGAAGTTGGGTTAGTACAATTTGGGAACGAAATTTTTTAAGAATGCATTACATTTCCATCAGTTTCAACGTGGAACGCTGTCCGAACTTTCTTAACACGAGATACTTTCCCTTAAATATGACGCACAATGGTATGCTCATAAGCGATAGGCCATGCAATTTTGTTTCATGAAACAGAGTGTTAGGTACGGAATTAAACAGTTAATAATTTTACTGTCGTGTCTACTTTCTTTTAACATAACAGAATTTACGATTACGAAGGCAGAAAACGCATATTAAATAGGCCAACCTTTTCGGTAGAATGAACAAGAGCAGTACCAAAACATTTCAGTACATCGTATTGTAGAAATATTTATTTTGTGGTACAGACTGTGAAGTCCAGGGCTGCACATTGTTTGGAATTATCGTAATAAAGCGTTATTAATAGACCCTATTTAAAACGTGCAATATTATTATGCTATGTAGCTTTTTACAACAGTACATATGCACTCCAAACAGGTAAGAAACACAGCTCGCAGCTGAATTCACTTGTTTCTTTTATATGTCGGCAATGAAATTAAAATCAAATCGAAGTGTTTTATCCACGGTAGCAGCAACCAGTCTCTTATTCACAAAAACTGGTTTCTGCATTCTATATATTAATAGAAAAAAACTTCTGTGAAATCACTCTTGTGTCTATATAAAATGCTTCAAGCGCCACATGTATGATTTTTGAAAAGGAAGCGAGTCGTCAGCAAAATGTTTTTATTTGCATAAACTATTTGGTTAGTCTCGTATTTCTTCAGACGACGTGTAAAGGAATTTCTTTTTCCTTCTAAACAAAACAAATTTTATTTTTATTATACACTACAGTAAAACGTAAACTCAATAGAAGTTATAGCCGGCCGCGGTGGCCGAGAGGACTAAGGCGTTCCAGTCACGGTCTGCACGGCCACTACGGTCGGGGGTTCGAATCCCCCTCGGGCATGGATATTTGTGCCGTCTTTAGTATTAGTTAATTCATAAGTAGTTCGTAAGTTTAGGGACTGATGACCCCGTAGTTCAGTTCCATAAGCTATACAAACATTTGAACATTTGAGAAGTTACTCAGCTTGATTTTTTTTTTTTTCGAGAGAGTACTTCAGAAAACGGAGAACGTTCTCCGGTCGCGAATAACGTCTCTAGTTTTATTCATACAAAATCGGAGAATGTTCTCTGTTGTGAGCAACTTCCCCCACTCTTTCACTCGCGCAGAGAACATACTCGGGTGAAGTATATTCTCCGACTCACTTCATTCATGCGAACCTGACTGTTCTCTGGAATTCAGAATGTAACGTAGATACTCCGTTTAATTCATACGGCCCAAGGTAGAAGTCTATTTACGTCAGAACTCAGCCAACAACGAAACTCCAGTCAATCTCTCTCTCTCTCTCTCTCTCTCTCTCTCTCTCTCTCTCTCTCTCTCTCTCTCTCTCTCTCTCTCTCTCTCACTCGAACACACGCGCGCGCGCCCTCGGTGCTTGTGGAAAGGGGCGGGGGGGGGGGGGAGATGAACATTCAGGCAGCTATTTTTGGAAGACGAGCAGATAACTTGGCTGTGAGACGCGCTACCAGGATTTAGGTGTGTTTTTACCGGAGGCGATGTTCCTCGGCCATCCGAAGCTGTGACTAATCGCGAGGGAAATATTTGTTCAGCCTGTCGCTGGATTGCGGCAAACAGGCAGATGCTCTTCTGTCTGTGTGCATAACGGACAGCGGCGCTGCTTCTGATTTCCGCGTCTGCAATAAGCGGTCGCTGACCCCCGAGTGCGTCGCTGGCTATTTGCAGAGTTTTGGAGATCTCGTCGACGCGAAAATTATCAAATGGCAGAAAAAAAACGATTTCAGAAGTTTTATTGTCAACTAGCGCGCGTAGACTGTACGATGTACATAGACTTATCTTCAAAATCTTTTTATATAAGGAAAATACTTATCCCCTTTAACACAACCTAAAGGATTGCTGCTTCGATAGTAGCCTACATATTTCTCATTTAGAAGCAAAGATACACATATGATGAATTTAGCTTAAAATGGTTTTATAATATTTTCCTTGAAATTTTCATACATTATTTAACCCCCTCAGTGACTGTATTTCCGTAAATATAAAAATGTAATTATTTATAACCGTAAAGTCAAATACTAATTTTCGTAGATTTTTGCCTCAAAAATACTCTAGTAAATCATTAATACAAGATGGCGCAGGGAAACGGGAAATTTCGAAATAACGTCATTTCCATGAATAAATTCATAAAACTAGTATTTATTAACGATAGTGAATGTATTCAGTATGTCTTTACAATCAAAATGTCCGAAAGTGTCTCTTCACTTTTTAAAGATGACATTGGAAAAATGTGCGCCCATTCGGCGTTCACACTTCTAACAGCCTGTCATGAAAACTCTGGAATACACGATGTAGCAAATCTTGGGGAATGGCAGTGATTTAGTTTTCAGTGTTCTCCTTCAGTTCATGGATTGTTGCAGGACGTACACGGTACACCTTACCTTTAAGATAAACCCACAGGAAGAAGTCGCACACACTAAGATCAGGGGATCTCGCAGGCCATGCAATGTCACCGTTACGTGAAATAATGCATCTTCTAAACAATTGACGAGCTGCTGCCATCGACTGTCGAGCAGTTTGTGATGTGGCTCCGTCCTGCTGAAACCACATGTTTTCGACGTTAAGATTACAGTATCGGTGTAAAAATGTTTGAAGCATTTCAACATATCGAGCGGACGTTACTGTCACTGGACTACCATCCTCACGTTCAAAAAAAAATAAGGTCCGATAACACCATGACATGATACAGCACACCATATTGTGACCTTGGCGCTATGTAGTGGTCGCTGGTGAAACTTACAAGGATTGTCCTGTGCCCAATAACGAAAATTCTGTTTGTTCACGAATCCGTTCAGGTGGAAATGGGCTTCGTCTGATATCCATAAGTTACCAAGGAATTTTAATTTTTGACAGAGGTACCACTCAAGTGCTCTTACTGCATTTTATAACAGTAAGATCATTGTATTGGTTTTGCATTTGTTAAAGCTGTAATTGAAGCTTAATATTGTTAGGAATACTTTCAAAACACTCAATCATTACGAAACACTTAAGATACGTTGATTGTACTCGTTAACTAAGTCAGTCAGGTACGAAACGAGGACATAAGTATTTTTTATGAATATCAAGCGCATCACATAGCGTGCTTCCATGTTGTAGAAATTACTTCACAGAAACCAAATGCTGTGTGTCTGGAATGTGGCTGTAATTTCGAAGGACGCTCTCATTAGTCATCGCAAAATTCAGATTGTGTGTCACATAATACAGTACCCACACGCGAGGATCAACCGAAATGTAACTGCGCACGTCTACCTGACTCATATTGACAAAACTTTCTCGTTTCTCTGAGCATTGTTTTCCAATCGATATATTCCTGCACCTGGCTGTGTAAACTTCTTGCGAGCCAACCAGTGCAACATGAAATATGTGTACCAATGCAATAACTGACTGTAAACTATCCAAGTTAGATGTATTTTGCTTGGCATTGAATGTATGTAGAGCTTATGGGACTTTACTACAGGGCCATCAGTCCGTAAACTTACAATGTATTTATAAACTAACTTGTGCTAAAGACGGCACAAACATACATGCCGGAGGGGGATTAGAACCCCCGACGGGGAACGTCCTCGCGCATCGTAGCATAGCGCCTCAATGCGCTCGGCCGCTCCGCCGCGGCTGCTTCATAATAGCATTGAAAAGTTTTGATAAAAGGTATAATCATAACGTACAATCATACCGTGCTTACTCGTAGAAACTGAACATTAATATTTCTTCATAATATCGTTTTCGACAATATATTATCTATCAATCACTATTTGCAGTGGAAATGTCCGTGAAGCCTATTAGAGGGGTATCATCATGAAGAATTGCTTCACGTAAGCAGTTTGTTCGGAACTTTTTACCTCGCACGTACGTTAACCTGATGGGTCAATGCTTCTAGGTTTCTGGCGCCCGCCCGTGCGGCGACGGTCGATTCGGAAGGATGCCGGTTCGAATTCTGGCGCCGAGAAATTTTCACTTTCTAGTTTGTGATCGGCTTTCGGCAATGTCGCAGCAAGTGACACTTGCTAGAAGACACATTTGTCAGAAGATGGAATGTGTAGACAGTCGTGAGAAATGCGGGACACCGGCTACTTAGCAAGTTGCTACATTGGCCCTCTCGTCCCGCCGTACCGGCTACCGCTTGGTTTAAATGTCTGTTTTGTCTCCTTGTTAGTATAAAATTTGTCATTTCAGGCTTTGTGTTGTTTATTTTTTTAATTTGTAGATTTAGTCGTGGCTTTTTTAATATGATTTCCATAACATGGACAGATAAGCCTAGAATTTACTGGATTATCAGTGCATTGTTCATTCACGTTTGCTGTATGAACATTGGCATTTCGCAATAGAGCAGTCACTTTATAAACGAATCTTGATTTCAGTACTCTCAAAAGCTACAACTCACGTCTGTCAATTAGTTTTTGACATCTTTACGCTGTTCATATACGAGTAAATTAAATGTGTATTTGTGTCATGCATCTCAACAGCTTCGATACAATTCATATCTTCTGTCTTCCTGCATTAGTGTTTTGAAACACTGATATTTTGAAACAGTGAAACCGACAAGATGAATTAGTTTGTTTCGACTGCGAATGTGAGCCCAAACAGAGTGGAATGAAACACGATGATTTCGAAACCGTCAAACATGACGGGTTTGGCACACTGAAAGAGTTATGCGTATCGAAACCTTGTTTCGAAACAATGAAACAGTGTCCAACTCTAGTTCCTGGTTTGTGAACCGTATTCAGTGAAGTATGCATGTTTCACTGTCTTACGAAACACACATCTGGAACCAGATCTGCGTTGACCGCCGCTTGTACAGATGTGGGAAACCAGCCAGAAACCGCAGTCAGGCTGAACGGTGAATAAGAGCGACTACCGCAACTCGGGAAGTGTATTTCAATCCAGAAGTCGCGCTACTATTCAAGCAATACGAGCCAGGCAAAAATTTGAACGATTCGGTTTCATGAGTTTCGTTTTCAATGCGTGCTCTCTTCACATTGCAACGCGTTGTTTTTGCATACAGTGTTAGCTTCGTCGGCTGGCATGTTACGGGCCGCTGTTTCGAGCCGGAGCATTGGCATTTACTTATCAGAGCCTCTCAAAATGTCTTTTCTTCTGAGATGTTCAACGCTTACATTGATTTCTGCACTCTCCATCCGTGAGACCAGATCTGTCAAGACTGTGCAGTGTGCTTAGTGCTCTTCTTGATTTGACGTCCCTGCTTTCAAGTTTGGATTTGATTCTCATTCCGACACGAGAGAGAGAATTTTTTGATGATATGAAGAGTTAGAATATGCAGAGCATTCTACGGGATATGTTTCGCACCACAAGAGTGACACTAAATATCATAGCTTTTTAAATATTGTTCATCATAATATTTCAGTGTAATAATTTGTCTATTATTACTCGACCTTACAATCAGCAACAAATTTTGTGCTTATTTTTGCATACTGACATTTAATTTTCTTTCACAGGTACGTACCTTCGTCAAAAATCTCCATGGAATGATGACACTACCGATAAGGTACGTCGCACTACCATTCTTCAAAACCGTTCAAATGTTTCTAAATCTCTCGGACCAAACACCGTGGTCATCAGTCTGTAGCTTACAAACTATTTAAACTAAGGTAAACTAACCTAAGGAGACACACACACACACACACACACACACACACACACACACACACACACACACACACACAAATCACACCCACGCCCCAGGGAGGACTCGAACCTTTGACGGCGTGCAACCGCGCGCTCCGCGGCGAGGCGCCTTAGACAGTTCGGCTACTCCACTGCGGCTACCATTCTTCAGGGAAATAGGTATTATTTCGCTGTTGTTGTGTACTGCTCAAATTCTGTGGTGAGCTGTGAAGCCTGTTTTCCCTTGTTAATGCCTGTGATCATGTGCCATTCGAGCACCCACTGGCCACGTAATAGGTCTTCAGCTTGGCTAAAGCTACCAGTTTCAGGATCTTGTTTCTCACCTAGGCAGTATTCTTTACAGATTTTCCCAAGTAATTCTGAAATAAGCAATGAAACTTTCAATGTACAGCCGCGGCGGATTAGCCGCGCCTACTGGAGCGCCGTGTTGCGGTGCGCGCGGCCGTCCGCCGTCGGGGGTTCGATTCCCCCCTCGGGCATGGATGTTTGTGTCGTCTTTAGTATAAGCTAATTCATAAGTAGTTTGTAAGTTTAGAGACTGATGACCCTTAAGTCCCTTAAGCTTAAAACAAATTTGAACATTTTTTTTGCAATGTACAGCTTTTTCGCAAGTGAAAACAAAATCATGTCGAACAGCTTCATGAAGACTATTAATGAATATGAATGAAGCCTCTTTTTTATTAATTGTGATTATAAATGTGGATGAAGAAGGAAATTTGACAATAGTTGACAACCAATTAGTATTGGAAAGTATACGATAATTTTTTTCTAACAGATTATTTTGCTTAATGTTGTGTAGAACACACTTGTTACCTAAGATGGTTGCTTTTGAAGTTTTTATAAAGCGCCACCCATTGGCGTCATATAAATGTGAGAGTACTATTGTTTTACAATTTGCCCTGTTTTTTAATGTTAAATAATGGTAGCTTAACTCTTTCACTACCATTGAGACGTGTGTTGCATGATACGTTATCAGAGAACCGATGGAGTTTGCTTTCTATTTTGTTGTTTTGTATCAGTGTCCCTCTGGCGAAGAGGAAAAATGTTCAAACGTCTGTAAAGCTATGGGTCCAAACTGCAGTGATTCAGTCCTTTGACTTACCAACTACCTATACTAAGGATGCAAATGATCGTTACATTGAACAACGTCTGTAACCTGCGATGTAAATATCGTAAGCATTTAACAAAAGTTACTGTTAGCCTTTCGTATTTTAATCGAAAAGTGTTACCAATTTGTTGTCTTCTGAGCCACAGAATTAACGATGTCATACACTGATATAATTGACCTTTCACAACACTGTTATCTTTAGTATTGCATGTATTTCACACTACGAGCTGTTCACGTCGGCAGAACACAATCTTCAGGTGTAATGTCTCCAGTACATATATTTTATTCACGGAATGTATGACATTAACTGCGAATGGGTCAAGTTGCAAATGTGTTCCCAACCCGGATTCGAACCCGGGTCTCCTGCTTTCTAGACAGTTGCGCTGATCCCTACACCACTGGGGACACAGAGATCATCACACCTGCACGGAATTATCAAGCACGACTCCCGTCAGATACAAATTTGCAACTTTTGGAAGTAGGGAGCAGTGGGAGAAAATAGTTCGACACCGTACGGGGGATATTGTCTGGTTCACTGACGTGTCAAAATCAGACCAAGGTGTTGGGGCTGGGGTATATGGGTGCAGCCAAGACTGGAGGGCGTCATCTCTCTAGGAAAACTGGCCTCAGTATTCCAGGCCGAAATCACTGCCATCAGGGCGTGTGTGGAGGAGAATTTACGTAGGTGCTACAAAGATTGTAGCATCTATATCTATTCAGACAGCCAGGCAGCACTGAGATCACTGGCAGCTCCTGCAACAAGGTCTAAAATTGTTGCAGAATGTCACAGGGTTCTAGTGGAGCTAGGGGAAAGCAATAGAGTAAACCTATTGTGGGTCCCTGGCCACTCGGGGATCAGTGGCAACGATCATGCCGACAGATTAGCCAGGATGGGGGGCAGAGACTCCATTTATTGGACCGGAACCTGCCCTGACAATCACCAATGCAATGATCAAATTGGAGCTACGTATCTGGCTCAGAAGACAGCACGTAGAATATTGGACCAAAGTCTACCAACAAAAACATGGCAAGGTAATGATGCCAAAGCCATGTTTTAAAAGAAGCTCTGCAATCCTGAGCCTGAACAGGAGAGAGATTAGACTCATGGTTGGATTGCTGACAGGCCATTGGAATTTCGAAAAACACCTACATACAATGGGAATAACAGAAGAGGACCCTAAATGTAGGATCTGTGATGACAGTGATGAAACTGCATCACAACTAATCTTCGAATTCATTGCATTGGAGAGTAAAAGGCACAGAACATTTGGGACAACCAGACCCGAAGAAATTGTGTCTAATAACTGGTAAAGGGACTCCTTGCACTGTTCAAGGTTATTGGCTTTACTAGACATACAGGGAGCGATACCGCACAATAAACTTAGTTTCGGTGCGGGCAGTGGCGAGTTGGACCAACACTGTTTTGGCTTCCCTGAAAAAATCAAATCAAATCAGTACTAGTTTCCTTAAGAATAAGGGAACTAAGTAGTCGTCAAACGATGCTCATACACGAAATCAATTTTACGATCGCACAAAACAAAATACTGAATTAAAAATCACAATTTCGAGTAAGGCCATCTTCAAACTTTACTGTTTTTCTTTGAGATAAACCTGAAAGGCTGTTCACGAATTAAACTTGTGGAATATAATTCAGTATGATGATGTTCCACCAAGAACCTACGGAAGAATCAGTGAAAACGAGGTCACAATAATGGTCAGCTCAAAATATTTCAAATCTTAGTCCGACGAATAACATATCAACACTCGTAAAATCAGTTGAATTCCACAATGGAATCGAAAAAAAGTTGACGTTCTTAAAGTGACACTCATTAGCCCTTGCCAAAGGGCGAAGAATGTAACACTGTCGCAAACGAAGCGCTTCCGTTCTCCTGACACTTACAGGCCCCCCTTTCTTATATACACCAGGAGCTTCCCACGCGGACACTTGAATTATTTTACTCGACCACACTAGTTTCCTGCCTAGCCCCTCTCTCTCAACGTCTGAACGTGTGCCGCCCTGCCTACCATGCAATTCCAGTAATCTGGAAAACCATCCGCTGTAACAAGTTTCATTATATTTTACCCTCATGTTTACTGTGGAGAAGTTTTATTCCCGATGGAGCCAGCACACAAAAAGTCGAAGTAAGCTTTTTTCATTGCTGAAAGGAAGTGTTTAATTATTCAAACAAGGGAAAGCGAAGTCTTACTGCAGAGTCGTAGCTGACGAACTTCAACACTTTCTTGAGAGCTGGAAAGTAAGTAGCAGTCATTTCTGAGGTTGGTGAATTGAAAGACGAATGTGGTTCCTTTAAGCTCGCTCAAAAAACTGAACAGATATACTGAAGAATGGTAAACGCCAAATGTTATACTTTACTTTGTTTGCCACAGGTCATAGATGAAATCGGCTACAACTGCAGATGTCACAACATTGTTAATGATTAGTGAGAGTATAACAATTCATATATTTAACACGCATTTTAAATGTACAGTACACAAAAATTCAACCGCTAGATGCGCTCGGTCAGTACTACGCCGACAGCCAACTCAAGCCGAATACCAGCAACACACAAGTTTGCGCTTTCCATCTCCGCAACAAACAACAAACCGCAAGCTGCGTGTCTCCTGGGAGGGCACACCACTCGAACACTGTGCCAACCCCAAATACTTGGGTGTAACCTTGGACAGGGTTCTGACGTATAAACAGCACTGCATTAACACCAAAATGAATGTAAGCGGCAGAAACATTATTCTGCGGAAAATTACAAACTCTTCTCGGGGTGCAAAGCCAGAGGTAGTGAGGACCACAGAACTAACAGTTTGCTTCTCAGCAGGCGAATACGCGAGCAGCATTTGGTATAATTCAGCCCACACTAAACAGGTCAACATCGCTCTGAACGAGACCTGCAGGCTCATCACTGGATGTCTGAAACCTACGCCAACCGATAGGCTATACTACCTTGCTGGCATTGCACCTCCTGCCGTGCGTAGAGAAGCTGCAGCCTACAGTGAAAGATCGAGGGCTGAGTTGTCTGAGAGCCACCTCCTCCACAACATTCAGCCAGCCA
Source organism: Locusta migratoria (assembly GCA_026315105.1). Taxonomy (NCBI): domain Eukaryota; kingdom Metazoa; phylum Arthropoda; class Insecta; order Orthoptera; family Acrididae; genus Locusta; species Locusta migratoria. Next base: position 48,846,719 of record CM048747.1, read on the forward strand.
CCAGACGCCTGAAATCCAGACGGAGCTTTCTCAGAGCAACCGACAACCTCAGTGACCAACCCGGATCTAGAGTGGACAGATGGAAGAGATCGAGAGAAAGGCACTGGATGGAACCAAAGGAAGAATTGGCACCAGGCCACAATGAGGACTGGACAGTTTGCAAGTCACTAAATAAGCTACGCACCGACACTGTACGGTCAAGAGATAATCTTATGAAGTGGGGATATTCTACTATATCCAACCTCTGTGACTGTGGAGACGTTCAGACGACCCAGCACATGTATAACTGCCCTGAATGTCCTTCACGAGGACCTGATGTTGGCAACCCCAAATGCTGTCGACGTAGCTCGCTTTTGGGCCAGATGTATATAATATTTCTGTCTGTCTGTTTATAGTTCGTAGTTTACATGTATGTAAGTAATCTCTGTATTTTATACCTTTATAAACTTCTGTCCACATGATGCTTCTGACAGGAATTAAAAAAACCGAATTATATTAATTACCGCGACGAAGCACTGATATATTTCTATTCGCTACAAGTAAAGAAATTAAAATCGGTAAATAGATTTCGCCTGCTGCCATGTAGAAAGGAATTCATGATTTGTGCAATATATCGGCGTCTTTGTCGGTCATAAAACACGCACGAATTCAGAAGAGATCGCTGTCAACCGGTCGAGGCTCAGCGAGGTCATGAACCTCCCGAACAAAAGGAGCTGCCCAGCCCATACGGTCCAGCAGGAGAGAACTCGCTCGTCCGGCCAGCGAGATGGCTGGAGAACTGCTTTTTCAGGCGCGGGCGCACCACTGGCTGAGAAAACCCCGAGCACCGCCCCGTCTGCCCATTCTGAGACACGCATTCTTGGAAATTGCAACATCTGTCGTCTCGCCTGCGCTTACGTCTTTGACATACTGATGTCGCGGTAAAGAGTAAATTCAGTAGTTTGGACGGACATCGAATCATGTGCACGACATCGAATGATAACCATGAAGTGTCCTACGATCATGAAATTAAAAACAGTGTTTTTTGTAGCTAGTGTCCCAATAGTCAGGTGGACCTAGTTGCTCGGATTTGTTCGCCTTTCGATCGTTCGACGAGTATTTCGCAAGACAGCGGCAGAACATCGGCGTCTGCCTCAGTGTTGATCTAAGAGGGGGGGGGGGGGCGGAGGGGGCGAACCGCCCCGGGCCACCCGTCTTGGGGAGGGGGGGGGGGCCTTCAAATACCCCTTGGCCCTGGACACAGAGTAACATATATATTAGTCTGCGCCCTAGAGCATACAAATCTCGAAAGCTTTTTTTAGACTGACCCGTGCCTCTCGTCCTGATGGGGAGGGGGGGGGAGGACTCTAAATGTCAAAAGTTACTTTTTTACAGTAATACAAGTGGTCGGTAGACCACATTTTGTTTTTCCGCTGTCCCGGCCTCCGACAGTCTTAGTCCGCCAGTGATAAGCCTTGCTGTAAGGTTAATTGAAGACAGGTGGTGAGCCATACCTGGATCGATTCCGCACGTCTAATTTACCACTGATCAAGGAAGATGAGAGTTTGACGAGGCCATTAGAGGAGTAGCTCGAATTAAAACAAGAAAAAAACACGAGGAAGTAAGTCAGCCATGTCCACCCTTTTTGTCTTAAGCGTACGGGCAATCGCACAGGGATTTGAATCCTGCTATTTCCAAGTGCCACTCCAGTATGCTAACCCACTGTATCACGTCGCTCAGTACACCAGCCAGCATGCGCGCAGTTTTTAGGTGGATTCCCACGTACGTTAGGGCAAATGCTGTGTGTGTGTGTGTGTGTGTGTGTGTGTGTGTGGGGGGGGGGGGGGGGTCGTCGTCGTCGTCTCATCTTCTACACTACTGGACTAATTTGAACCGAACTTGATATACTTAATACGAGAATTCCTTACCGCACTAATCGATGATGGTACGAACTACCTACGACACAGTTCAGGAGCTATGACGTCTAACCTATGAATTCCGGGGAAGAATGTCGCATCATGCTACACATCAATAAGGATATTTTATTCATACTGTATTTGAGAATGAGAGCAGTTATCATATTGGAACAAACTTTACACACAAAACCTTTATGAAGCTTTTTCTCGCTGACAACCCCAGCAAAATAGTGAAAGGAATTTACTGCTTAATATTTTTTCGTTCTTCGTGTAATAAAATTAAGACATTTGATGCAACATAATGTACACTCCTGGCCATTAAAATTGTTATACCACGTGCTATAGACGCAAAATTTAACCGACTGGAAGAAGATGCTCTGATATGCAAATGTTTAGCTTTTCAGAACATTCACACAAGGTTGGCGCCGGTGGCGACACCTACAACGTGCTGACATGAGGAAAGTTTCCAACCGATTACTCATCCATAGACCGGCGTTGGCTGGTGAAACGTTGTTGTGATGCCTCGTATGAGGAGGAGAAATGCTACCACCACGTTTTCGACTTTTATCAAAGTCTAATCGTAGACTATCGAGATTGCGGTTTATCGTATCGCGACATTGCTGCTCGCGTTGGTCGCGATCCAATGACTGTTAGCGGAATATTGAATCGATGGGTTCAAGAGGGCAATACGGAACACCGATCTGGATCCCAACGGCCTCGTATCACTAACAGTCGAAATAACAGGCATCTTATCCGCTTGGCTGTAACGGATAGTGTAGCCACGTCACGATCCCTGAGTCAATAGATGGGGACGTCTGAAAGACAACAACCATCTGCACGAACAGTTCGGCGACGTTTGCAGCAGCATGGACTATCAGCTCGGAGGCCATGGCTGCGGTTACCCTTGTCTCTGCATCACAGATAGGAGCGCCTGCGATGGTGTACGCAACGACGAACCTGGGTGCACGAATGACAAAACGTCATTTCTGCGGGTGACTGTTAGTTCTGTTTACAGCATCATTATGCTCGCATCCGTGTTTGCGACATCGCGGTGAACGCGCATTGGAAGCGTGTATTTGCCATCGCCGTAGTGGCATATCACCCGGCGTGATGGTATGGCGTGCCATTGGTTACACGTCTCGGTCACCTCTTGTTCGCATCGACGGCACTTTGAACAGTGATCGTTACATTTCAGATGTGTTACGATCCGTGGCTCTACCCTTCATTCGATCCCTGCGAAACCCTACATTTCAGTAGGATAATGCACGACCGCATGTTGCAGGACCTGTACGGGCCTTTCTGGATACGGTAAATGTTAGACTACTGCCCTGGCCAGCACATTCTCCAGATCTCTCAACAATTGAAAACGTCTGGTCAATGGTGGCCGAGCAACTGGCTCGCCACACTACGCGTCATTACTCTTGATGCACTGTGGCATCGTGTTGAAGCTGCATGGGCATCTCTACCTGTACACGCTCTCCAAGCTCTGTTTGACTCAATGTCCAGGCGTATCAAGGCCGTATTACTGCCAGAGGTGGTTGTTCTGAGTACTGATTTCTCAGGATCTATGCACCCAAATTGCGTTAAAATGTAATCACATGTCAGTTCTAGTATATTTCTCCAACGAATACCCGTTTATCGTCTGCATTTTTAATGGCCACTAATGTATTACTTGTAAACTAAGTTTATTCGCTATGAGGTGTGTCACCAGATGACACACAAAATACCTATGCGAAATATTTTACCGACGAAAAATATGGAATGGTATTAAAAGAGGAAAATTTTCTGATGTGAGTAGTTGCGTACAACACATGTTCTAAACAAGAAGTAAATGTTTATAGTATTGTCCTGATGGCGGTACGAGAAACCGCAGCCGTAGGAATGGTTCACGATTGCGGTGTGGGAGGTCACACTATTCACAACTTCTATACAATTCTTGAGAAATTGCTGAAATTTGCCTCTGTGTCAAGAATAGCTTGTACCCTGGCATTCCAATTTGTGACGAGTGTCAGGTGGGAAACGTTGATTTTATTTAGGCTTTGTATGTCTGTGGAATCGTGTTACTTTCTTGTTGTTTAGTGTGTGGAAGCCTTTATATGGGGTCATTATCTTCTATTTACACTATATTTATAAGAAATCTGTTGGTGGAGGACAACTTGGAAAATATGAATTTGTCAGCGGTGTGGAAGTATAATGTGATTCTTCATTGAAAACTTTCTTTTCACAAGGCAATCCTAATTCCTTTTTCCATAAAAATAAAGTATCGTATGCATGCAAATACAGCTTTGAAGCACTTAATGGAATTCTTATCTACAAACTTATGAAGGCTCACATTTTCTATCTTTTTTTAATTTTATTTATTTATTTTTTTAATGTAGAAACATTATGAAAGAAATGTACTCTTAACTATTTTCATATTCCTTCATGACGAATTAAGGAGTAAGTGTTTTGTTACCTTGTGAATCTATATTTTTGAACTGTTTCATCTCTTCAATATATCGTTATTTAAAGTCACTGAATCGTAAACTGAAATCAGATTCTCAAATTTTAATGTGGTTGATCCAGCATAGCGGACGAAAACTCGAAAATAATATGCTGCAATAAACAGTAACTCAGCACGCGATTTTAAAAATACTGTATAATCGACGTTTGAAATAATAATGAATACAAGTGAATAAAACGTGTTACAAATGTGTATTGAATTCAACCGTCGGCGTTAATGTTGCACGACATGTAGCACGTGGACAGATGAAACTCCGGCCGTGCGACCTCCACGCGTTACATCACGGGCAACGCTAACGCCGGCGTTTAAAACGAATACACATTTGTAACATGTTTTATACACTTGTATACATTATTATTTCATACGTTGATTGTACACTATTTTGAAAGTCGCATGTCTATTCAAGCATTTTTTTTTTCGAGTTTTCTTCCGCCATGCTGGACCAACCATATTGAATTTTGACAATCTGATTTCACTTTAGGATTCAGCGACTTTAAATACCAATGTATTGAAGAGATGAAACAGTTCAAAAATATAGATTCACAAGGTGTTTCATGGGAAGCATCAAACGAGCTCGGCAATATAAGAGTTGTTTACCCCCAATATTGATATATAAAAACATAAAACACTTATTCCTTAATTCGCCTTCCTTTTGAAATTTTCATAGATTCTACTTCGATTAAATAAAGAAAAAAATTGTTTAACAAAAAATGGTTATTTTTACGGTTAGTTGCGCCCATAATTGTCAATCCCTCTGCCATATAGATAGGCCGATGTTCGTCTTTTATCAAATGATACTTTCAACCAAAAAATCATTAAAATCGCTTTACTAGTCTCTAAGTTATCGCGATTTTTCCATTTTAGCCCCAATTTTGGAGGGACCGTTTCACCCCTGAAATATGTTTTTCCGCCGCAAAAAATTAAATAAGTGTTCCATATGTGATGTTTAAAGCTTTCTCGGCGTACAGATATTTCCATAAAATTTCGGGAGAACTGCCGGATGTCTGTAACTTCTTGCCACGATGATATCGAAGCGGCAAGCCTCCACCACAGAGGGCGCTCGGAGCAGTATACGTAGTTGTAGTAACGCGTACGCGTACGCGCATGCGCAATGTCGGCTAAATTGGTCATAAATAGCACAGCTCAGTGCGTCTGCGGCAAAATATCGAGGCAAGAAGTTACAGACATCCGGCAGTAAGCCCGAGTTTTTATGGGAAAAAAGTGTCCCATAGTTTTTCATGTATTATAACAGATCCAAAGTTCATAAAAATCGGAGAGTGACACTTCGGTAGGTTTCCTTGTCAGGCACTACCTTAGCTATTTTGTCCTATTTCTTTACAGAACTCACTGACTGGTATATAAGCTATACATGAGTTACACCTAAATTTTAAAGCACTTTTTCTCCAAATTTTCTACGTAGTGCGCCTTAAAAGTTATACGCGAGGACACCCTTGGACTTAAAGTACTAACATGCGAGGTCTGATAACCACCAGAATTTCCGAGACGCCGGCCGCGATGGCCGAGGGGACTGCGGCGCGGCAGTCACGGTCTGCACGACCACTACGGTCGGGGGTTTGATCCCCCTCGGGCATTGATATTTGTGCCGTCTTTAGTGTTAGCTAGTTTATAAGTAGTTTGTAAGTTTAGGGACTGATGACCCCGTAGTTAAGTCCCATAAGCTATACAAACATTTGAACATTTGATTTGAATTTCCGAGACCGAAAGTCCTGCTTGAAAGTAAAAGCACGACACCGATGTTGAAGTATTTGAGCAACAACTGGACCTCGTGAGATACACGGTGTCAGCTACAAGAGTACAGGAATACTGGTGCGCGCTGTTACTATCAGTGCTGAGGGGGAAGAAGCGGTGTGCTTGCTGTATAGCCGGCACAAAGCCAGCGTGGCTGCGTGCGAACGCCGGAAGCGGCACGCACCGTGTCGGCGAATGCGGAAACGTGGCTGCGACAGCCGCGTACAGCCTGCTGCCGTACCGACTACTGCTGTTCATGTGGCGTGTTTTATGGGCGCGCGACGCCGATTAACAGGCGGGACTTTCCGTTTCCGAAATCGTTACCGAAATCGACTTCTCGAAGTTCCGTGTGTCGAGAGTGTACCGACAATACCAAATATAAGGCATTACCTCTCAGCACGCACAAGGCAGAGACCGACGTCCTACACATACGAGGGTGGTCCCATAAGTACCTGGCCTGACAGAGAGATGGCAGTCGTCATTCAAAAATATATCTGGATTATGAAGTATAAGATGTATGAATCATATGTTTAAATGTAAACGAAGGCTTCCGCGGCCGTTGTCATTGTTGATAAAACTCTTCTGGGTGCTCCCTTTCCTCGATGTAGAGGTTTACCGGAAGGGAAGAGCCAAAAGAAGAACAAAGGCCTGTTGCCCTTCGTCGAGAGGGCATCAAACCTATATTTCGCAGCAACAATAAAATATGAAGTGTCCTGGGCTCAATGAAGGACAAAAATGATAAGTTGCACACAAATGGAGTCTCTGAAATCGGCTGTGAGTGCGGCCAGGTATACATCGGAGAAACTGGGCGGCCTATTAACACAAGGATAGCCGAGCACGAGAGGTACGTTCGGCTGGGACAGCATACGAAGTCGGCAGTAGCTGAACACCAGGAAGAGTGCGGCAGACAGATAAGTTTTCAGGAAGTCACTGTACTGGCAAAAAACCCTACATTTGCAAGAGAAAAATCAGGGAAGCACTTGAAATTGCTAAGCGACCAGGAAATATGAACACAGAAGATGGGTATAGACTTCCCGCGTCTTGGCTGCCAGCAGTAGCAGCGCTTCGCAACGACACCGCGCGCAGTGCAGTCCATAGGGGCCCGCATAGCCCGGAGACCACAGCGGCCGCGCGTACACAGAGCAAACGGCACGCTCTAGCCGGCGCTAGGCATCACTGCTACGTCATTGCTACCACCCGCTACTCATTCGCCTGTTTCAACGTTAATGTAAACGCCAATCCATGACTTCCTTTTCCACCAATAGGAAGAAATACACACCAATGAAAGAGAGCTGAAACCACCAATTATAACTGGCAACATTTAATATTCAAGTCTCCAGCTTTCCCTCATCCAGCAGTAAACGTAACACTCAGAAGATGGCCGCTTGCAATAGTGGCCGAAACATCGGTGAAATATTTGATATATTGACGATGCGGTCCAATACCCAGAAGAGTTTTATAAACATATGTTTAAAGTTTGAAGAAGCCACGTAGTTTAGTAATTTGGCAGCATTCAATAGTGAACGTCGTGAATGAACTTGCGTAAATGGAGAGAATTGGTCATCGTTGTGTGATACGTTTTTATTATTATTATTATTATTATTATTATTATTATTATTATTATTGTTTTTGAAAGGCATCAGCGCAACCAATATTAAAGCTGAGCTAGATTCTACTTTGGGAGATTCGGCCCCTTCTTTTACAACATTAGAATATTGGGTAACTCGGTTCAAACGAGGCCATACGAGCAGCCAAGACGAGCATCGCATTCATCGAACAAATAAGGTGATGACTCCAGGTAGGTGAAGAAAATCTGCAAAGCGGTACTGGATGATCGTCGACTGAAAGCTTGCGAGCTAGGAGACATAGTAGGTATTTCAAAGGTGCGGCACATCGCGTATTATCTGATAATTCGAACACGAGAAAACTGTGCAAGGTTTGTGCCGCGTTTGCTCACACTCGAGTGAAAACTGTGTCGTCAAGATGTTTTCGTTGAGTGTTTCGGTACGTTTCGCAGCAACAAAACAGATATTTTGCTCTGTTTCATAACTACGGCTGAAACATGGGTACATAACTTCACTCTCGAGACAAAAGAGCAATCAAAATAATGGACACAAATAGGAGAACGGACTTCAAAGATGACCAACTTTCATCTAAAAAATGTTCAAATGTTTGTAAATCTATCGGACCAAACTGCGTGGTCATCAGTCCGTAGCTTACAAACTACTTAAACTAAGGTAAACTATCCTAAGAACAACATACACACACACACACACACACACACACACACACACACACACACACACACCATGCCCCAGAGAGGACTCGAACCTCCGACGGCGAGCAACTGCGCGCTCCGCAGCGAGGCGCCTTAGACCGCTTGCCTATTCAACTGCGGCGACCTTTCATCTGAAAGCCAGGTCATGGCGTCAGTTTTTTGGGATGCGCGTGGGTTAATTTTCATTCGCTACCTTGAAAAAGGAAAAACTAAGAGTATTATGCGAACTTATTGTAACGTTTATGGGAAGACATCGAGCAAAGCCTTGCTGCATTTGGCAAGGAATAAAGTGTGATTTCTTCAGGGCAATTGCACCAACTCAGAATTCCGCCATGAATTTACGTTCCATTTGCTACCTCCTGCACCCTGTTCGCCAGATTTAGTCCCCTCCGAGTATTTTCTGCTGCCAAACGTAAAAATGGCACGGTGGTCGACTTGTTTTTATAAAAAAAAAACTTATTTTGGCAGTTAGTGGCTATTTTGAGATGTTAGACAGTTCTCGTTATAAAATGGATATCGAAGTTTTGAACACCGTTGGGAAAAGTTTATAGAGCTGAAAGTAGATGAAAAATAAATACATTGTTTTCCAATATTTGTTTGTTGAATAGGGTATACAGGGGAGCACTCTCGTAATGACCGAAAGCAGTGGCGTTTGTGTAGAGTTTCCTGTGCTAAGAGACAGAAATCACTGCATGAAATAACCGCAGAAATCAATGTTGGACATACTGCGAGCCTATCCGTTGGACAGAGCGGCACAGTCTGGCGGCCGGCCGCGGTGGCCGAGGAGACTGAGGCGCTCCAGTCACGGTCTGCACGGCCACTACTGTCGGAGGTTCGAATTCCCCCCCCCCCCCCTCGGGCATGGATATTTGTGTCGTCCTTAGTGTTAGCTAGTTCATAAGTAGTTTGTAAGCTTAGGGACTGTTGACCCCGTAGTTAAGTCCCATAGGCTATACAAACATTTAAAACATTTGAACCGATCACTGTCTGCAGCGGTCATCTACGGCTACTTGGAGAACATTTGCAGTCATTCGTGGACTTTGATGGGACGCTTTTGGTCTGAATAGAATTCTGGACAATTCTAGCGAATGCTTTGGCCACCTAGGTATTTATTGGATAGCAAGGTTGCGTGGAGCATGGAAGTGAACTTTCGCAGCGGACAAGGACCCAAGTAGTTCCCCACAATGTGTGCGCTACGATGGAAACGATGGATGGTGCCAAATCGCTGCCGTTGACACCATGATAGAATTACGTCATTGCCGACCAATAAGTAACCGTCTACGGGCTATAAGAGGTCACGGCGGCATCATTTAAAACAGTGTGTTTCTCCTGAGTAGGGGGTCCTATAACACTTCCCTGGTGAACGCCAGATATGACTTCCGTTTTACTCTACGTCTTTCCGCCAGTTACATCGCACTGTGTCATTTCTGACAGGAAATCATGAATCCGATCGTACAACTGTGACAACATTCCATAACCACACAATTTTATTAAAAGACGCTTGTGAGGTACAGTGTCGAAAGCCTTCCGGACGTCTAATATATATATATCAAGAACAGTTTTGTTGTGTGAGAACTAACATCGTTATGTAATAATCTAATATTTAGCTGCTTGATTAAAAGATTTACATAGAACGTACAAACGTTCCGTAATGAAAATATGTTGGGAAGCAAATGGGTCTACAAACACCAGCAAAGTATGCACGAGAATATATCACCCACTGCTACCAATGTACATCACTATAACAGTTCATACGATACTTGTCGTTATCTATATGACATCTTACTTAATGTGAATACTAGGACACATAGTCGAGAAAGTATTACTTGATAGATAGTTAGACGCAAAAAAGATTACTTTCTGCCTAAAGTGGCAAGCAGAAAATATTAAGCATAAGGTGTGACGTTTTAATTTATTACTTAATGTTTTGTAAACATTACCTGCATACGTCACTGAATATACCAGCAAAGTTATATCTTAGTACAACGTTTACTGCAGTAGTAGATGTTATAAACATTGCAATGCGTGAATAACTAGCTTTTGCTTACAGTGAAACGCAGAAACGAATTCAACGATATAATGAAGACGTTCGTCGAGCCACGACAAGACACTGATAAGTACGCAATTTACCTGTTGGCCACAGCCTTCGTCAGATAAAACAGGATATACTCATACAATTTCTGAGCTGTAACCGGGAAAAAAATGCCGCAAGAAGAGAAGCGACGATGACTGTAGAGAATCATTTAACGTGACAAAAGTGCAACCGTTCCGCAAAGGACTGCGGATTTGAATGCTGGGCGATCAACAAGGCACAGCATGCGAACCATTCAACTAAGCAATGTCAATATTGCCTCTCGGACTCGTTTATCCTTTCTGACTGCACAATTCAAAGCTTTACGGTTGGGCCAGTCAACACCAACATTGGAGTGTGCGCTGATATGAAGGTAGGGGCGTGGTACTGGCAGAATTGAAGTTGTGGAGCAGGATCGTGATCGTGTCCGGGTAGCTCAGTGGTAGAGCGCTTGCCCGCGAAAGGCAAAGGTCCCAGGTTCGAGTCCCGGTTCCGGCACACTAATTTAATCTGCCAGTAAGTTTCACATCAGCGCACACTCCGCTACAGAGTGAAAGTTTCATTCTGGAACTAGCCTACAAATGAATTTGAGGTAAAATTTTGATCAGTTTGAGAGATAATGGGAAAAATATGGTATGTAGCTGATCAGCATTAAAGGGTTAATCTAATTTACGCTAAGGACCACACACACACACACACACACACACACACACACACACACACACACACATATACATACCAGAGGGAGGACTTGAACTTCCGACGTGGAGCAATCAGCTACCACGCCCTCTGCAGCAAGGTGCGTTAGAGCGCACGGCCACACCGCGCGGCTTCAGTGTAATAAAGCATCTCTATCTCTTCGTGCGTGTCAAGACACCTGTAAAGGAGGGAACTGCAGTAGAGGTTACGATGTCATAAGTGACTGTATGTATTGAAACTGATTACATTTCTCCCTCGCGTCTTTCGTCGCTCCCTCCTTTTCGTTTTCTAATTCTCATTGAATCAGTAAGTTCTAACTATAAAAAAGCAGCGTGCACACTTTATGAAAGCCATTGTATTACGCATGAACGAACAATGGAACAATAGTGGCGAAAGATTTTTCCTAGAGCTTAAATTTCGAGTGGGAAATGCGGAAGGTTGCGGTACCGGTACAAAGAAGTTCAGCGTCCTGCGGGCATCTGGTTACGAAACGGCCGTGAGCTGAGGTCGCGGGTGAAAGGCATTCCGCTGCTCGCGAACCGCGCGAGGTCGCCGCTGGCGCGCCAGGTCCCAGCTATCACTGCGAGCTATCATCCATTGTAAAAGCGGTAGCGGCCGACTTCAGCCTGCTCTCGACGCTAACGTATCGTGTGGAACTATGCTGCTAAAGTCTCCTTGAACTAGCTTGCTATAGACAACCAACCATCTTTCTCTTCAGTCTCCCCCTCCTTTGCCTCTGCCACCATCCAACCCCCCCCCCCCCCACACACACACACACATTCATCACCGTACTCGACTTCTTTCGAAGGTAGTAGGTTTCAAACATGATGACTAAAGTAATTTCTCCATCATCTACATCTATGCAAATAATACACTAACCACTTGTAACCATGCCAGAGTGTTCGTTGAATCACTAGTAAAAAAGGTAAAGCAGTCAACAATCCGAGGATTGGTTTGAACACCCATGCTTTACTAGGCATGGTCCTGTTTGGAGGTGGTATGTCGTTGCCTTCCTCCGACCTTCGAACTGACTTACCCAGCCAGTTATAGGGGAACCTACAGTTTAACGTGGGTTCCGAACCACGGTGCTACTCGGTATTTTTCACATGAGCAATACTGCCAGAGGTGAAAGAAGTGGAAAGTGACAGACAAAAATCCTAGATCCTGGTGGGGATCGAACGCACGACTTTTCCATTTGTAGTCTGGCACTCTACTACTGTGCAAACGAGGCGCACCCATCGCGCGGAATAAAGGAACACATGAATATTTCCTTTTTCGATCTGATTTCTCTTATTTCATTAAGACGATCATTTCTTCCTACGTAAATGGGCACTAACAAAATATGTTCGCATTGGGGATAGAAAGATGACAGAAATTTCGCAAATAGCTCTCGCTGACACAAATAACTACTTTCTTTTAATGATTTTCACCCCAACTCGTGCATCATTTCCGTGACACTCTGCCCTATATCGTGATAGTACAAAACGAACTGCCCATCTCTGAACTTCATCTAAATCGTCCGTCAGTCCCACTTGGTGGGCATACCACAATGGGGAGTAATTCTTCAAAATAAAACGCACGAATGCAATGTAGGCAGATTCTTCAGTAGAATTGTTGCATTTCGTAAGTGTTCTGCCAATGAAAGGTAGCCTTATATTCGCAACGACATTTTCTGCGTGTTCTTTCCAGTTAATGTTGTTGGTAACTGTAATTTACAGCGTATATATTTGACTGATTTATCGTGTAAACGATGATCAACGGATTTATTTTAGTGCTCATATTGATGACTTGTCACTTTTCATTCTTTACGGTCAATTGTCAATTATTGCACCATGCAGATATCTCAATCATTTTGCAGATTGCTTTTGATCTTCTGGTGACTTTACTAACCGATAAATGACAGCATCATCCGCGAACAGTCTGAGAGCTGGTCACATTGTCTCAGATATCGTTCATAAAGACAAAGAACAGTATGGGCCGTGTAACACTTTCTTGGGGAACACCATATATCACTTTAGTTTTACTCGATGACTTTCCGTCCATTACTACGAACTGTGCCCTCTGTAACATCGCGAATGCAATCGCACAATTGTGGCTATATTCCAAAAGCACGCAATTTGATTAGAAGGTGGTTGTAAGGTATAGTGACAAAAGCCTTCCGGCTTATGTGTGTGTGTGTGTGTGTGTGTGTTTTGTGCTTAAGTTAATTTACCTTAGTTTAAGTTATTTGTAAGCTACGGACTAATAGCCACGCAGTTGAAAATGTTTCAAATGTTTGTAATTCTGTGGAACCAAACTACTTTGGTCATCAGTCCTTAGACTTACAAAGTACTTAAGTTAACCTTAGGACAACACACACACACACACACACACACACTAATTGGCAATTCACTCTAAAAAATGAGAAGTGTGAAGTCGTCCACATTAGTACGAGGAGAAATCCGTTAAACTTTGTTTATAAGATACCTAGGAATTACTATTACTTCGTACTGGAAAGAACACGTAGATAATGTCGCGAGAAAGGGTAACCAGAGACTGTGTTTGATTGGAAGGATCCTTAAAAGATGCAATAGTACTACTAAAGAGACTGCATACACTACGGTTGTCCGTCTTTTTTAGTATTGCTGCTTAGTGTCGGGTCCTTATCAGTCGGGTTTAACGGATGACATCGAAAGAGTCCAAAGTAGGGCATCTCGTTTCGTATTGTCATGATACAGGGTTGACAGCGTCACAGAAATGATACCGAATCTGGGATGGGAATCATTACAAAAACGGCGCTCATCGTTGCTGCGTGAGCTACTTACGAAACTCCAATCGGCAACATTCTCCTCCGAATGACAGAATATATTGTTGACTCCCACTTTCATAGGTAGAAATGATCATCAGAATAAAATACGAGAAATCAGAGCTCGAGCGGAGGGATTCAGGTGTTCTTTCTTCCCGCACGCTATTCGAGAATGGAATGGAAGATAAATAGTATAATGGCGGTTCGATGAACCCTCTGGCAGGCACTTATATGTGATTTGCAGAGTATTTCATGTAGATGTAGATTAAACCCTAAATAAAAATATCCGTGAGACAACCTATTACCAATCATTAAGTCTTGTTGAATCCATCCTTACTGGTGGAACCGGGACAGCGGCTGGTCAAGAGCAGGAACAAAGTAGGATACCAACAGCCGTATGTACAATAGAAATATTTGTTTCACTACCAGTTTCGGCATTCCAGTATGCCATCTGTAGAGACCTGAAGATGGCATAATGGAATGCCGAAACTGGTAGTGAAACAATTAATATTTCTATTATATATACGGGTGCTGGTATCGCACTTCCTTCATATTACCAACCATGTCTTACAGTGTCAAAACATGTGGAAGAATTATCGCATGACAGTGTAATATCCGTTTTCGGCGCCATGTTACAGATATTTGTCAGAGAAACAGGATGAGTAGTTGATGCATTTGTAGTGGCCAGTGCAGTTGATAACAACAACAGCGGCGCCGCTGGCGCGTTGGCGTTACCAGCTGGTCTGGTCTGGTCTGGGCCGGGCGGCCAGTACCAGTCCCAGCTGCGGCCCAGGTGTTCAGGTGTGCGGACACCTGCGCGTCCGCGTCCGCGGCCGTGCTGTAGCAGCCCACCGCCCGCTGCCCGCTGCCCGCTTCTCCTCGCCTCGCTGCGCCGCCGACAACGGGATTCCTGAGCCCAGCCCGCTAACGGCCCGCAGCGCACAACCGACGCGACGCTCCGAAAAACACTTCTGCAACACAGTAAAGCCTAGTCTACACGACGACACTGCGCTACTGGCCAGTGCGCATGCGCGGCAAGGCGTACACACAACTCGTTGGCCAAACTAAACACTTTCGGCACTTTCCAACTTTGACGAAACTGATTGAGCGATACTCTCTAGCGACCTCATGTATCATATACGATACATCCGTTCAAATGAGTTTCCCTCACACTGGGTGCCGTTTTCAGTAAAAGTGCCGACTGCATCGTATTCGCTACACTCCACAGAACAACGAGGCAGCCTACTCATAGTTCTCATAGTGACCACTGAGTGTCAGGGGGAGTCTGTGACAAGTGTGTGTTGGACGAGTAAGCATGGCATCAATAAAGAAAGGTTAGTATTGTCAATTCGTTAAGTATTTCTTTTAAATCAGTACTAAAATTTGCTAAAAGATCCCTGATTACAAATGTATCAAGGAAAGTGACGTGAAATACGATTTTCCTTCTGAAAAATCGTATTTTTGTAAATGTATCATATATATGATTCATCGGGTCTCAGTGACTACTTCTCACATGTCTGTCAGCAAATGGCGGATGTCTGCATTTTATGTTAGTGATTCGTTACTTCAATTATAAAATGGCATGATAATCGTGCCATTCATTTGGCTTCTACATACTGTGGGGCAAATCCTGTGGAAACTTGTAAAAGGTGGAGCAAGCAGTAAAGTCAGTGCATAAGATTCCTCGTCCTTTTGCTGTAAAGATGTATAACACTCACATGGGCGGGGTAGACCTTATGGACAGCAAATATACCATGAGAGATAGAACAAAGAAGTGGACAATAAGGGTACCACACCATTTTTTTTTTTTTTATTTTGCAAATTCTGCATCATATATTGAATATAAGAATGTTGCACTTTAAGAGAATTGCCAAAGAAAACAAATACTGTCTTACTACTCCTTCAAGATGGAGATTGCTGAAAAGTTGATGTTCAGCACTGCTGAAAGAAACACAAACAATCCCGATACTTACAAAGAAGAAAATGAAGAAAGGGAAAGTAACAATGAAAAGAAGACCAGTTCAGCCAATACCACCAATGGCCAAAAGATACAAAAGGGTGATGCACATGCTAGAAATGGGTACCGAAAAAGAGTAGATCACGGTGCAGAGGAATGGGCTGTTCAAAGTTAACGAATGTGACATGTACTGAATGTAAGGTCTTTTTGTGTTTCACTCCAGAAAGAAATTGTTTCAAAAAGTTTCATTCTTCATAACATTTTTAATAATTTGTTAAAAAAACAAATTTTCATACTTCACAACATTTTTAAAAACTTGTAAAGCTATTTTGTAATATTTTAATTTTTATATTTTTCTAAAAAATTTTATTCCAACAAGAACGTGTAATGAGACAATTTGCAACAATTTGTGCATTTTCTAGCATTTGGAGGTGTATATGTCCTTGAAATAAGCAAAAATAAAGTAACATTTATTTTTGCACCGCGTGTCACATTGTCTTGATAGCAACCCAATGTATCATACGATACATAGCCTACAACAATATATAAAATTTAGAAAATACCATTCATGAATATTTTACCATCAGTGCTGCCAATAAATACATTTAAAATTGTTTGGTTCAATTTACTGTTTAAATCTGGCTTAGGGTCTCTAGAGGTTATAACCAAAATACAACAAAATATGGGAACGGAAAAATAGTTCGCTTTTTGGACATATATGCGATTTTTAGGTGTTTGTGCGTTTTAACGATGGAAATTTCAAGTATAAGCAGCGGCATGTTACTGCTCTTAAAGCAATTATTCGAGAATTAAATATTGATGGATTAACGATTAGTGAATTGCAGACTAAAATACATTCAATTAGAAATATCTATACAAACGAACTAAGACAATTGTGGACATCGGAACAAGGTAAAGGTACTGTGGAGACGAATATCTGCTTCACAAGAAACGTAATGCAATTTGTAATTTCAGTTCTGGTAACAATGCTTCACGCGTAACAGTATTTTATTATTATTATTATTATTATTATTATTATTATTATTATTATTGCATTACTAACTCTGTCTAAAAGGAACGTGAACTGTTCTGGTGACATTCTAAGTTGATTAAAATAAGTCCTGCCGGCCGCGGTGGCCGAGGGGACTGAGGCGCTTCAGTCACGGTCTGCACGGCCACAACGGTCGGGGGTTCGAATCCCCCCTCAGGCATGGATATTTGTGCCGTCCTTGGTTGTAGCTAGTTCATAAGTAGTTTGTAAGTTTAGGGACTGATGACCCCGTAGTTAAGTCCCATAGACTCGACAAACATTTGAACATTTTGAAATAAGTTCTAGGGTCTTCAATCCAATTTCTTTCAGCAAGGTCGCTGAGCAACCGAACTGACGTCTTTTTTTAAACCAGTCACGTACCCAAACACGTTTCTCATTCTTTTTATGTTTAGTCTTATGCAGCGACTTCACACAGTGAAGCAATAGCTCCGCCACAACTCTTACAGCTACGAAATCTTTCATTCTACGACACCCACAAAACAGCGAAACTGAAGCGTGGTAGTATTGCCGTCGTGTCTACAGACGTACAGGAAACCAGTTGCGCGCAATTCATTTCATGCAACGAGTATCGCAACCTAGTGTCGTCGTGTAGACTAGCCTTTACCCTAAGATTACGCTCTAAGCGTCGAATCACTGGTAATACAAATGTTGTAATTAAATAGGATTGCCTGCTGTGTGAAACTCGTTTGATTTTGTTACGTAATCCGATACTTCTTGTATAGCCAAAATGTCTTCTCTTGTAAATTCTTTATTCTATTGTATTGTTATGATGGGGATGTTTGTCCGTCTGTGGAACTACAATATAGGAGGCGACATTCTTGCTTACCAGACGCGTTTCGTTTTATTGATACTAAAACATCTTCAGTGGTTTGTAATGATAGATATTTACAATTTGTTTTGATGTGTGGTTCGAAAACAGTTCGTTAGCAAAAAATGTAAAGTACTGTTTTGTTACTTACGGAATTTTTTGGTCCTGGTTTTCACCTTACATTATGCAGTGCCGATTTCTTTCCTGCAGTAGATTCTTCATTTCGAATCACTAATAGCTTCCTAATTTCCACTTTCACTGCTATACTTCATATTTACGTTTTTCACCCGTCAGGTGTATTTGCTTTGGACGTGACTAAGTATACACAGTGTGTTGTTGTAGTCTTGCCAACATTGCAACTGTAATTTACTTTTTTATGTATGTATACAGTACTCGTGTGTAGCTCGGTAACACAGTAGTAGAGCGACGGATTATGAATCCAAAGGTCGCGGGTTCGATCCTCGCCACGTCCTATTATTTTTTTTATGTCACTTTCCACTTCTTCAATTCTGGCAGTGTTGCTGATGTGAAAAATGTCGAGTATCACAGCGGGTCGGAATCCACGTTAAACTGTAGATCCCTCTATAACTGGCTAGATCAGTCAGTGCGAAGGTCGGAGGAAGGCAACGGCATACCAATGTTCGGATTGGTGGCTGCTTTTTCTTTTTACCGTATTCATATATATTAAATTACGTTATAGAGTATTTATTTTTGGTGTAAGTGATATGGAGTAGTGACGAAATTATAAATTTGAATGGGAGGGGAGTGGCAGTGCCAAGATGACTGAATAGTGGTTGAAGTGAAATGTAGAGTAACATGGAAGATAAGAATGGGGGCAAGAGGTTTTGATTTTGAACAGGTGAAAGTGAAGTGTAGGGGTAATTTGATATTATGTGTGGAGTGATGAATAGTGGGATGTAGTGTGAGATGTGGGAGAAGATTGAGTTAGGGGCAAGAAGTTGTGGGGGTTAGGTATTGTTTGTACTTACCGAGTACGTGATGTAATCGCCTGACTTTAACCTTCAGAAATGTAATATTACTGTCTAATGAGACACGTCAAATAAATAATTGGTAACAGTAACAACCTTAACCCATTATTTCCATTGCTAAAAGTCTTCCCTTTCCATTCTCATGTTTCGTCAGAGATATGTCGACGACATATTATTTTCCAATGCAATGAACTGACATAATCCCCCGGGTTAGTATATTAAACATAGAAAGGTATCCTTCTCATGAGTCAATGGATACGCTGGGAATTTTGAATTATCTTTATATCTCCCTGCGGTTGGTGAAAAATAAAATAAGTTTTAATATGTACGGAACCCGATAAGTGCTTCAATAATTCCGTCGACTTCTTGTCACCGTAAATAAAATTTAGATCTGTTATAATACCGGTTTTTTAGCTCCCCCTTTCCGAAGAATCAATAATTAATGAGTTTAATATTCTCTGCCATAACACTTTCTTCGCCGTCTGTATTCACAGTTTGCAATATAGAGTGTTTCAGTCGTTTCTAGCCAAATGTCTGCGCTATTTACATGCTCGTCTAGAAGTTTAACTACCATGTCGCACATCACATAGTCTTCACGCGTGTTTTCTGTTGATTGCTTCGTTTGGCGTCTGTGGTATATCTCCATGGCAAGCAACAAAACACTTACAGGATTTGCCATCACCTGCGAGGGGAGATTGAATGTTCACCGTAAAGTGGCTTGTGGAATATAGATGTAGATGTACAGAATATCTTTCACATCTCTAACCAGTTTCGGGACGGTATGTTTCGAAATACGTACCACTAATGAAAAGGAAGTGCACGCCACAGAAACGAATATTCGTTTCCCCTTTCCACCAAAACCATGCAACGATATTCCTCCTTAGTGAACGCCGCGATAAGACGGCCGCACCTCCCGACCATGCGCGCAACGCTCACCATAACAACAGCTCGCGATTTCCAGGGGTGGCCAGCCGTCACCGCAAGTGCAAAGCAAGAAAAACAGCCATTTTCGTTATTTTTTAGGTGACTTCAAGATCATGTCAGAAGCTAACATTCTGCATATAGACTTCCTTCAATGTTAACTAACAGTGCTAAAAAAAATCAATACATGTTTCGGTATGACAAGTCTGACCATTCCCTTGTATGAATGTGTCTTACCAATAGAGCCGTTCTTTGTCAAGGTACGACAAAAACTCCTTTGCCTTCCAATTCTGTCCAGTACCTGCTCATTAGTTACGCGACATACCCACCTAATCTTCAGCATTCTTCTGAACGATTGCTTTATATTGTGCTTAACAATACCCAAAAATGTTACGTGTGAGGAGTGACTTATAGCAGTTAAACGGGACACCGCCAGCTGAGGTAAAGCGTTATTGTTAACTGAATCCATCCAGAACGCGATCGGACTTCATCAGTAAGTTCACGAAAGCCGATTTCTTCCGAAACCGATACTGCGGCCGAAAGATATATTTAGGCCAGTGGCGTAACTATGGGGGGGGGGGGGGGGATGAGGGGGATAGACCCCCCCCCCCCCCAGAACCCGAAAAAAAAGAAGAAAGAAAAATCGTATAACAGCAATTTGGTAAAGATTGGAAACTTGGGGTGTTTTACAATAAGTTTTCATTGGATGGGAGTGAATTAGGTTTTTCAATGGGAATGGTAGATGGTAGTCTGTCTGGAAACTGACTAAAATTTTGCTCGTCAAGCAGATCTATTCCCCCCCCCCCCCCAAAGCCCTAGTTACGCCACTGATTTAGGCTCAAACTGTCCGTAAACCGAATATTTGGCCGGTCCTTGATTCCAATCAAGACTGTCAAAAGGCATAAGTTAGGAGGGCCCGTGTCCGATCCAGTGCCTCCCAGGCAGCAGGACACTCGCTGAACCGCGCTGATTGCCACGCTAAGGCCGGTATTACACTATCAAATTATTTGTCAAAGAGTTGGACAAAGAAAAATTGGAGGTAGTGTAATGGGAACATCGTCCAATATTTCATCCAATCTAAGGCCTCGGCCTAGATTTGATCAAAGAAATCGCTCGTCTTCTGTTTCCTGCAGTGAGAAATGTGACCGCTTGGAGCGCTAGTAGTATACAGCTTCCTTGCCACTACCGCTGTTTTATTTGTAGGTTAAATTTCTGACATTACTTGGACATAACGTTCGTATTCGTAAACATGGCTAGTAGTGGAATGTTTGTGTAGTGTTTTCTAGCAACAACAAAATTTTAAAAAAATCAGATGGGGCGTTGTATAACAGGTGACAAGGCCAATTCACACTGTCCGTCGCGTCAATTCGCGTAGCCCAATACCCTGCGGCAAAAGTGAGGTTGAGTTACAATCCTTGATGTAAAAAAGTCATACTATCGGAATTGAAGAAGTAATACCCCTAAATCTTAATAAGGCCGAAGCAGATTTTAGAATGTATGATTTTGGTAACGTGGTGTGCTAAGTTCTGGGAAATGAAACAACTTTCAAAACATCGACATCTGTTTGCAAGCGAATCTATGTACATATAAATACGTCAGCCAATTTTTGTAAGGAAATAAATACAGCCTATTTAATTTATCAGCAATGTTTCCCCCCTTACATTGTTAATAACGTCATAAACAATTTAGATTATCCTCTTTGTCAGTGTTCACATTTTCCATTTAAAACGTTATTTAATGAAACTTGCTTTATCAACTTAACAATCTTATTCGTATACACTGTTTGAGTCAGCCTTTTTGTTACTCTATTGCAAACTGTGAACGATGAAGAGCGACAAAATAATTAGCAGTGAACGGCCTGGCTGTTCTGCCGACGGCATGTTGTTTGTTGTGGTCTTCAGTCCGGAGACTGGTTTGATGCAGCTCTCCACAATACCCTATCCTGAGCAAGCCTCTTCATCTCCACATACGAGCGACAACGTACATCTGTCTGAATCTGCTTACTGTATCCATCTCTTGGTCTTCCCCTGCGATTTTTTCCCCATACACTTCCCTCCAACGCTAAATTCACAATTCCTTGATGTCTAAGAATGTGTCCTACCAATCTATCCCTTCTTTTAGTCAAGGTATGCCAGAAATTCCTTTTCTCACCAATTCTGTTCAGTACCTCTTCATTAGTTACGCGATCTACCCACCCAATCCTCAGCATTCCTCTGTAGCACCACATTTCAAGAGCCTCAAGCCTCAATCCTCTTCCTGTCCGCACTGTTTATTGTCCATGTCTCACTCCCATACAAGGCAACACTCCATACAAATGCTTTCAGAAAGGACTTCCTTAGGCTTAAATCAATATTCGATGTTCACAAATTTCTCTTTTTCAAGAACGCTTTTCTACCCATTGCCATTCTGCATTTTATATCCTCTGTACTGCGACCATCATTTGTTATTTTACTGCCCAAGTAACAAAACTCATCTACCTCCTTTATTGCTTCGACGGCATACGAAAGGAAAATCCTACCGACCCCGTAACAAATTTTATATACCTCGCCCTGACACCCACGGTTTCATCCAAGTGCGTTTCCTTTTCTTTTTTCCCCTCCTTCTCTTCTAAATGCAGACAAAACGCAATCCTGGTATAAACAATAGCTAAGCATTACACCGCCATTTTGAAGCAAATTTGACAAAATATTGGATGGTAGTGTAATATCCCCTTTTGCGTTTCATCCAATTTCTTTGTCAAAAAATATGACCAATATTTCATCTAATTTTTTCGTCCAATTCTTTGTCCAATAATTTGACAGTGTTCAAATGTTTGTTAAGCCTATGGGACTTAACTACGGAGTCATCAGTTCCTAAACTTACAAACTACTTATGAACTACTTACGAACTAGGAAGGCGCAAATATCCATGCCCGATGGGGGATTCGAACCCCCGACCGTAGTGGCCGTGCAGACCGTGACTGGAGCGCCTTAGTCTCCTCGGCCACCGCGGCCGGCTTGACAGTGTAAAGGCTAGTTTACACGACGACACTACGTTTCATGAAACTGTGCTACTGGCCAATGCGCATGCGCGGCAGCCGTTCGCGGAACTCGTTGGCGAAACTAAACAGTGTCGGCACCTTCCAACTTTGGCGAAACTGATTGCGCGTGTTTTTAGGTTAGGTTATGACCAATACAGAACAAAATACAATATACATGGGGAACGGAAGAAATAATTCGGTTTTTGAACATATATGCGTTGCGTAGGTGTTTGTGCGAGTTTAACGGCGTTTTAGTGCTGTGAAATTAAATATTGATGGGTTGACGATTAGTGAATTGCAGCCGGCCGCGGTGGCCGAGGAGACTGAGGCGCTCCAGTTACGGTCTACACGGCCACAACGGTCGGGGGTTCGAATCCCCCCTCGGGCATGGATATTTGTGCCGTCCTAGTTCGTAAGTAGTTCATAAGTAGTTTGTAAGTTTAGGGACTGATGACCCCGCAGTTAAGTCCCATAGAGTATACGAACATTTGAATTGCAGACTAAAATACATCCAATTCGAAATACCTGTACAAACAAAGCATGGCAATAGTGGATTTCGGAACACGGTACGAGTACTGCAGAGACGAATATCTACTTGATTAGAAACATAATGCAATTTCTAATTCCAGTTCTGGTAACAATGCTTCACGCATAACAGTATCTTGTTTCTCTATTGCATTACTAACTCTGTTTAAAAGGAACGTGAACTGCTCTGGTGACATTCTGAGTTGATTAAAATAACTTCTAGGGTCTTCAACCACAATTCCTTTCAGCAAGGTCGCTGAGCAACAGAGCTGACGTCTTTTTTTAATCCACTCACAAACCCAAACTCGTTTCTTATTCTTTTTATGTTCAGCCTCATGCAGCGACTTCACACAGTCAAGCAATAGATTCGCCACAACTCTTACAGCTACCAAAACTTTCTTTCGATAACGGCACTCACAAAACAACGAAACTGAAGTGTATGGTATTGGAGCCGTGTCTACAGGCATACACGAAACTAGTTGCGCGCAATTCATTTCATGCAACGAGTTTCGCAACCTGGTGTCGTCGTGTAGACTAGCCTTAATACCAGCCTAATGGAGACGCAGTGTGAATATGAACTCGCTGCTTGTGCCTGGTGGACGCTCACGCGTGCATGTGTCTGGTGGCTACGTCACCAGGAAGCACGGTTGGCTGCGGCCTCCGTGCTCTCCCCTGCTACTGCTACTGCCACTGCCGCCCTTCCCTGCCGTTCCCACGCTGCGGGCAGGTGCGACCTGCCCTAGCCGACACACCAGGGGAAGGAACCCTTGCACTCCGGCCCGTCCAGCGCTACTGCAGGGCGCAGCGCTGCCTCACAATCGATACGCGGTATAGGCTGCCTCCCTCCCAGGTTAATTTCTCGCCCGAGGTGCCGCCTCGCTGGAGCTGATAGTCTGATCGCATTGCCGCTTAAATTTCCTGTGCGAACGAGCCACTCACCTCGTTCGTGCTCAGTTTCGTTCTAGACCGCAGCAAAAGCAATTACTTACTGTAAGGGTACCTACATTTTAGATCTGCAAACGCAAAAGAGGTGAACATCGCCCTCAACGAAACCTGTAGACTTATGAATGGCTGTTTGAAGGCAACGCCACTGGGACAACTCTATAAAGCGGCTGGTTGTGAAGCACCTGTAACTCGACAACTTACTATAGAACATACTGAAAGATTTAGGCAAGAATTTGTTGATAGACACCCTCTCTTTGAAGCACCAGAGCCACCGAAGAGGTTTTCTGAGGTCTGTCCCCATGGAACCACCAGAAAAATATTCACTAACTCAGAAACCCTCACCAGGTTATCACTTGGACTGGAGAAGCTGGAAGTCTCTACCGTCTCAGAATAGGAGTCGCCCCTGTAAAGACGAACCTAGCAAAATGGAGAATCATCAGCGAAAGCGACGACGGACGTATCTTTGGGGAGAGACAGAATATGGAACATCTCCCGACATGCAAGAACTGCCCAAGGACCTGCTCCCTTACCGCGGTGGAGTAACCGAGCGGCCTAAAGCGTCTCGCTGCGGAGTGCGCGGTTGCTCGCCGTGGAGGTTCGAGTCCTCCCTGGGGCATGGGTGTATGTGTTGTCCTTAGGTTAGTTTACCTAGGTTTAAGTAGTTTGTAAGATACGGACTGATGACCACGCAGTTTGGTCCGATAGATTTACAAACATTTGAACATTTTTTGACAACCTACATCCTTTTGAATCTGCTCACTGTATTCGTCCCTCGGTTTCCCTTTATGAATTTTACCCCACAGACACTTCCTTCTATGTTAAGTTTACGACTCGTTGATGTCTCAACCTATCCCTTCTCTTGGTCAGGATATGCCAGAGGGAGGGGGGATGAAAAATTAGTACTTTTGTCCAGCTTGGGGGTAGGGGGGACTTTATAAAACAATTTACAAAACGTGAAATAAAAGATATTTAATTTCAATATTAAATGGCAAAACAGGACCTAATATCTCGGGTGTGTGGGGTGGGGGGGATTGAGCACCTCTGCCACTGAGCACCTCATTAGTTACGACATCTAATCTTCATCATTCGTCTACAGCACATTTCGAAAGCTTCTATCATCTTTTTGTCGGAACTCCTTATCGTCTACGTTTCACTCCCATACAATTCTACACTCAAAACAAATGCTTTTAGACAGGACTCCCTAACATTTAAACTAATATTGGATGTCCAAAATTTCACTTCTTCATAAAGGCTTCTCTTCCCATAGAAAATAGCCATTCTGCATTTTATATCTTCTTTATTACGGCCATCAGAAGTTATCTTAATACCTAAATAACAAAACTCATGTACTCTCATTACCTAATCTAATTTCTTCAGCATCGCCTGATTTCCTGACACTACATTTCATTACCCTTGTTTTACTCTTGTTAATGTTCATTTTGTATCTTCCTTTCAAGACACTGTCCATTCCGTTTAATTGGTCTTGAACATTCTTTGCTCTGTCTGACAGAATTTCTACGTTATCAGCAAACCGCAAGGTTTTTATTCCCTCTCCCTGGACTTTAACTCCCTCTCCAAACTTCTCCTTGCATTCCTCCACTGCTTGGTCAAAGTACAGATTGAAGAACATTGGGGAAAGTTTGCATACCTGTCTTAATCCCTTCCCAACTACTGCAAGCCTTTCATGACCTTCGACTCTTAATAAATGCTCTTCAGTTTTTGTACAAGTTGAATATAACGTTTCGCTTCCTATATTTTACCCCTCCAATCTTCAGACTTATGTATTGCTACAAATTGAAGCAAAGTAACATATCATTTGCGAAAAAAATATTAAACAAGTATGACGCAAATAAGTATTATGTGGGACAAAATTTAAATGTTTTGTTTCTTGATTTTTAATGTAAGGTATTGTGTATTTTGTTTTCTTTTATTTTTCTTGTCCGAGATGTCCCTTTCGGCTTCATGCGGCGGCGCGGAAGTCAGACGTCACACAGGGTTTTGCACCGAGACTGCAATGCCGCAAGGTAGTGTTTCTGAGCCTTTTCGCATATGCGATCCCCTTCCAAGTAAAAATATTCTGGTTGCCAACCATTTAAAAGCTTGTGATACATCAGCAAATCGCTTGCAAAATTCGTATTTTATGGCAATAATTACGGAAACATTTTCAGTGTAACTCTTTTTTTGGACAGAGTAGGGAAATGCACCGCGTTCTCTGATTTGAGCTGTCTTTCCCTTAACGCAAGTGAAAACTTCCACTTCTTCGCTCATTTCCCAAATCGCCTTCCAAAGTAGTGTTCAATTTATTCATATGTGAAGTAATGTGCACTAAAAATGCAAGGTTGGCAACCCACTCTGGATTTTGTAATTTGCTATCGTGCCTTCATTTGTCCTTTAAAAACGTACTTACTGGTGTCCTCAGTTCAAAAAATCTTTTTGTACATTTCCTCGGCTAAGCCAGCGGACTTCACTGTGGTATGGTATGTCACCGTACTCTTCTCCAATTTTAGCTAAATATTGTCGAAACTGCCGATGTGTAAGGCCGTAGAATCTCAAATAATTAACTGTACGAATAACATCTTGTATGATGTCCCCTAGGTTTGCTACTTTTGAACAGAATACTTCTTGGTGCAAAATGCAATGAATGCTGTACAATAATTTCTTCTGTGCGCTGTAGCTTCTTTCTGAGCAATCCAACAAATCCCGTTTGCTCCCCTATCATGACAGGTGCTCCGTCTGTCGTCACTGACATCAAACGATCCTTGTTCAGTCCTACAGATTTAACGGCTTCTTCGACGGCTTTTAGAATGTGCGCGCTTGTGGTAGTATTCTTTAAAGGTATGATATCTAAGAAGTCCTCTGTTATGTGCAGAGCAGCGTCCACGCCGCGGATATGAATCACTAATTGTGGCGGTGTCAGAAATATCTGTGGACTAAAGTGCGATGGAAAATGCAATAAACTCCTGTACTTATGCGACGAGTTACAGTTTGCCGAGAAAAACTAACGGCACGGAACTGGTTTGCATTCATTGGGATATAAGCGTCATTGATGCATTCCTTTACAAACTCACCTTCAGCAACAGTTCTTCTAGCTCAAGCAATATTAAACGCAATTATGTAACTAGCACGTACCACTGGGCCATCATTGCTGTCGTACTGAAAAATATAAAACACTGCTCCATAACATACTAGATCGGTTTTTTTCTTTTGTGGAAGTTAACAGAACATATTTTTGTTAGAAAACGCGGTAACACTGTCGCCACTGGGGCACTTCGTCCTGTGACAGAATGCCATCAGCCATCGCAATGACGAGTGTGTGATCTCGCATTTAGTGTGCGTGTGACGACGTGAGTGCTACTGCATGTTGGAGCGAGGTAATGAAATAAATACTCGCAGTAGCGGATCCATAAATTTGGTTTGGGAGGGGCGTGATCCGACACATTTATTGCTTTTAATTTACTATAGAGCAGGAACAGTATTAAATTTGCATCACATTTTGCATGTAGATCTGGTTTCACTTACTTAATTTACCTGTATAGATGTCTTTCCTTAAACAACAGGATTTTCCGAAATAAATATGTTATATATCTTTATTTCATGTACCTCTGCTACGACTCTGTTTTGCACTAAAATTTTTATGACGTTTTGCATTTTTACAATAAATGTCAGAATCGGTTTTCTTCGGCTACACTAACGAACTGAAACAGTTTTTGCGTTTGTAGGCAACCAGTGCACTTCGAAATAGGCTCCTGCCAAAGTTCCGAGAGCACACGATTCTCCAGCAGTGAACCAATATATTGTTCCCTGCTACATATAGGTCGCGAAACCACGAGAAAGAAAAATTAGAGCGATTAGATCTTACACAGAGGTATACAATATTTTTCTCGCGAACCATGCGCGACTCGAATAAGAGGAGGAAGCTACGATTATGTACCAAGTATTCTCCGCTATACACCGCGAGGTGACTTGAGGAGTATGGATCTACATCTACATGGGATACTCTGCAAATCACATTTAAGTGCCTGGCAGAGGAGTCATAGAACCACCATTATACTATTTATCTCCCATTCCATTCTCGAATAGCGCGCGGGAAGAAAGAACACCTTAATCTCTCTGTACGAGCTCTGATTTCTCGTATTTTATTCTGATGATCATTTCTACCTATGTAAGTGGGAGTCAACAATATATTTTCGCATTCGGAGGAGAATGTTGGCGATTGGAGTTTCGTAAGTAGACCATACTGCAGCAATAAACGCCGTTGTTTTTATGATTCCCATATCCGGTGTCATTTCTTTGACGCTGTTTCTCCTGTATCGTCACAATACAAAACGAGCTGATCTTCTTTGGACTCTTTCGATGTCATCCGTCAAACCCACCTGATAAGGATCCCACAATGAGCAGCAATATTCCAAAATAGGCCGGACAAGCGTAGTGTATACAGTCTCTTTAGTAGTTCTATTGCATCTTTTAAGGGTTCTGCCAATAAAACGCAGTCTCTGGTTCGCCTTTCCCACGACGTTATTACGTGTTCTTTCCAGCTTAAGTCCGAAGTAATAATAATTCCTAGGTATTTTGTGGAGTTTACGACCTTCACTTTTGATTGATTTATCTTGTAAATAAAGTTTAACGGATTTCTTTTCGTACTCATGTCGACTACTTCACACTTCTCATTATTCAGAGTCAATTGTCAATTTTTACACCATAGTGGTATCTTATTCAGAATGTTCTGCAGTTGGTTTTGCTCTTCAGATGATTTCACTAGACGGCAAACAACGTAAGAGAGCTACTTAGATTTTCCTCTAAACCGTTTATGTAAATAAGGAAGAGCAGAGGACCAATAACACCACCCTGTGGAACGCCCGATATCACTTCTGTTTTAGTCGATGCCTTACCATCGATTATTACGAACTGTGTCCTCTCTGACAGGAAATCCCCTATCCAGTCGCAAATTTAGGGTGATATACCATAATCACGCAATTTGATTAAAAGCCGTTTGTGAGGTACGGTGTCAAAAGCCTTCTGGAAATCACGGAATCAATTTGAGATCCCTTGTCGACAGCACTCATCACTTCGTGTGAGTAAAGAGCTAGCTGTGTTTCGCATGAACGAAATTTATAAATCCGTATTCACCTTGGGTAAATAGATCATTCTGTTCGAGATAATTCATAATGTTCAAATGTTTGTATAGCTTATGGGACTTAACTACGGGGTCATCAGTCCCTAAACTTACAAACTACTTATGAACTACTTACGAACTAGGACGGCACAAATATCCATGCCCGAAGGGGGATTCGAACCCCCGACCGTAGTGGCCGTGCAGACCGTGACTGGAGCGCCTGTCTCCTCGGCCATCGCGGCCGGCTAATTCATAATATTTGAATACAGGATATGTTCTAAAACCCTGCTGCAAATTGACGTCAATGAAATAGGCCTGTAGTTTAGTGGGTTACTCCTACTGCCTTTCATGTAGATGTAGATGGAACGCGTTAGTAATTCTCTGGATCCAACAACCAACATACCCCTTTCATTTGAAGCAAGTGTGTAAATTTGTACCTGTCCACCTAGATTATTGCATGACTTGTTGCATATTAAAATAACGGTCTTCTGGGCCACAATGCATATTGGACCATACCTTTAATTAAGTGCAATTTTGATGCAGTTTTCCTTCAATTTCAAATTGTCTCAGATATTTAAGCTGCAATTCTTTATGTATGCAGTTCGATAATTCAGTTGCCTAACTAATGGATGTACGGTGAAAGGATTTTTCCATAGTTCTAGCAATGCCTTATACTGTGTGTGAATGCTCTTCCAGTGTTCGGAGTTAGCAGTACAGTGCAGGTACTCCTCTAACTGGTTGCAGATGCACGTCGTAACGAGAGAACGGGAAGGCCGAACTACGTGCTTGGGACAAGCAGCGGCAGCTTTGCAGCAAGCAGCAGATATTGTTTATGCGCATAGCTTAGTCTGGGTGGGTGGAGCTGAGGCGCAAAGGGGGAGCTGGTGTTGGGCCCTGACTGGACAAGTCCTTTGTGCTCAGCCGTCCGGCGAGGCGCGAGGCGCACTTTCACCAATCAAGGAGAACAGCCGCGTGGCCCTGCACAGGCGCAGGGTCGCGGGTCGCCGCTTCCAATTCCATCTCTGCGCCCTGACTGACTGTGGTGTGTGTGTGTGTGTGTGTGTGAGAGAGAGAGAGAGAGAGAGAGAGAGAGAGAGAGAGAGAGAGAGAGAGAGAGAGAGAGAGAGAGAGAGATGGGAGGGGGGTTGTCTGCTGTAGACTTGTGCATAATAGTTCGCGATCGGGAGCGCTCACTTTAGTTCGCGGCTCTCCCGCCAACTAGTTCGCTCTTTTAGTTCGTCCGCTCCCAGTGACGGCTGAGCGGCGTGGTCTGCGCGTGCAGGTGTAGGGCGAAGTTCCCCCACCTAGCTGCTTCATGCTCTTGCTGCTTGAGCCGCTAACGATATCACGCAAACCAAAAGAAACAGATTGTGGATAATTTCTCTCGTTTTAAGTTTAGACTTTTCTCGATATCTTGAAATTATGGAATTTATTAGTCAGATATTGCAGAGTGCAGAACACATCAAAACAGAAATTTTGTAGCACTGAACTGTGTAATCTAGCAGGCAGACGCTCACCTTGAAATGACTCTCATCAGCAGGAGCCAAACACGTGATTTTTAATTCTGCTACGCTCCCTCTCGCTATTGCCCGTCGGTCTTCGGAAAAGAATCTAACGAACTATGAAGCGAGATACGTTTGGCATAATCGTCCGCTGCTCCTAGTTCGTCCACTCTTTTTGGCTTTTGCTACCGCTACTAAAAGAGCTCTTTTTTTTTATAACAGCTTTATTATATAATGAATCAGTGTTGCCAAAGCGTGTGGTATTACCCGTAATTTTGGGCAATTTGACATCAAATACTTCGGCAAATAAACCAGTTATTTAGACGAATGAGTGATACAATAGTATTCAACTACTTTGCATACAGAGTACTCGTAGTACTTTATTTTTAAAATAGATTTTTTGTGGCAATGAACTATGAAACTACAGCTGAGCTGCATCTCGGCTCGAAATGAAGGTAACTGGCAGAAGGGAAATATGCGATTCTGCGCGCTCTCGCGTCCTCTCGCTGTTCCCCGTCAGTCTTCGGAAAAGCAGCGGACGAACTAAGAGGCGAGGGATCTGCGAACTAGTTGGCGTAGTTCGCCTGTGGGAGCGCTCTTCTGAATTAGTTCGTTCGCGAACTACACAAGACTAGTCTGCAGTGCGTTAGCGCCGTTTCCTGTTCATACCGGTCATATGATTCCTGCTATCTTAGCATGCACGAACATAACAATTCAATGTAGCAGGGGTGTTAAACTGGAAAGGTACGAAACGACACAGTGGGTATAATAGAAGTCTTTATTCAAACGTAATCACCAGAGGACTGAGCACAACTCTCCCAAGGATTCCCTGCTGTCCTGAATTCCTCGGCTGTGATTTTTTAATGGACTAAACAGATGGAAGTAACAGGGCGACATGTCCGGACTGTAGAGTGGATGCGCAAGCCGCTTCCGCTTGAACTTGGCCAGCACACTTCTTCTGACTCTGTAGACGTGCGGACGCGCGTTATCACGGAGCAGAATCACATCCCAGGCAGTTGCTGGACTTGCGTAGGCTACGGAGTGTCTCATAATACTCGTAACTATTAATGGTTTTGGAGTTCGATGAGTGTCGGACCTCGTACGTCAAAAAGACGTTGAGTATCACTTTGCCCGCTGAGGGCACAGCCTTGAATTTTTAATGGGGATGTGAGACGCATGCTTCGCTTTCCTTGATGACGCACTACGCTACACTAAAGCGGCATTTCAAATTTGGTTGATGGTTGATGGGTGGATGGGTCCTAACAGCTAGGTCATCAGTCCCATGACCTCTGTATGGAGTGCAAACCAGAGTGTTGTCGGCAAAGACTGTTACGAGAGTAAAATAGAGGAACTAAAAGGGGTTTAAAATCAAGTGGACAGAACTAAAACCAATAGAAAAAGCGGGATTCTGCAAGGAACGTCGCGACAAATCTAGAATCCCCGTTAATTAACGACAAGCAGATACAGGAGAACAGTGTATGCTCCTAAATGAGAAGCCTAAAAATGTAAAAAGGGAAACAATGTGAATTAAAGCATATTGAAATTGAAACCGGTTTGGTTGTTAAGATGTTTAATACCTTTTAATTTGCACACCCCTCATATTTCAAACTGAAAACTACAATAATTGTGGACTGACATGTAGCACTGACTACGCAACATTCGAACCAGTCGGCTTCTGCCCAGGTTTCATCATCTCCAATTGATATACTGGCTGTCGTCCATGACCCACGAAACATCGTGTTATCACCGAAAACCACTATTAACTCTTTAATGCTTAGCGTGACTGATCATCTACATACTTTTTTTTCATTATCTTTCAAACTGATCAACATTTTACCACAAATTCATTTGTAGCTGTTTGTATACACAGTGTTACATACGCTAGTAGCTCGTCCTAGAAATTATAAATTGCAGAGTGCTACTGAATCATTTCGTAAGTTAGTTACATTGAGTTACTCCTAACATTTGCGTTTGTTTACTGTAGTACAAATAGTCAATCACATACTACTGTTGCACTATGAGTTACTTTCTGGAGAGGTGAGAGGCATAATAGTCCCATTTACTGCATCGGGTACATCATGGAAACACTATATAGCTGACCAGATTTGAACGTTTTGTTGCTAGTAGTGCATAAGAATTTTAAGGTTTTTTAAAATATTTCTCAGTATATTCTCACTATACATTAATCGTGGTAGTTTTTATAGCTTCAAATAAAAAGTCGTGCATTAAAGGGTTAAAAATTAATCGCCCCCACGAGGCAGCTGTCTAATACCTGGCCGCGGCGGAGTGGCCGAGCGCATTGAGGCGCTATGCTCAGATGCGGGAGGCCATTTCCCGTCGGGGGCTCGAATCCCCCTCGGGCATGGATGTTAGTGTTGTCTTTAGTATAAGTTACTTCGTCCGCTCATTTTCCGAAGACTGACGAGTAACAGCGAGAGGACGCAACAGCGCGCAGAATCGCGTGATTCCCTTCTGACAGTTGCCGTCATTTCGAGCTGAGATGCAGCTCAGCTGTAGCTTTAGTAGCGGTAGCAAAAGCCAAAACGAGCGGACGAACTAAAAAGAGCGACCTACTTCGCGGCTGAGCTGCGAACTAAAGGGAGAGCTACCGGTCGCGAACTATTATGCGCAAGTCTATTGTCAACTCGCTACTCTCTCGTTGGTGTTATTGAATGGTAAGAACTCGGCGTAGGCAAAATTCTCATAAAAATAAGCAACTGTGAAGCAAACGTGTAGTTGATTGAGAAAGAGACAGGAGGTTGCAAGGAACGTGGCGAAATGAAGAGAGCTGAGGGGAAGTTCAGCTTACAACAGATGGGTTGTGCGCCTTGCAGCTGTCGTACTGGCAACCCGCTCTGCAGTGAGGTGATCGCGGTTGCAGCCGACGCAGGCTGCAGAGCAAACCTTCCATGCACTCTGCTCATGTCGCTCAAAGTCATTTATAGAACAACGTATCACTCGACCATGGTTCACCCACGCTCGTGCGGTGGCGCTCTAGTCAAAGATAATCGTTTAGAAGTCTTATGACGAAACAAATTTTCACTTCTAGAATTTGTGAAGAAAGGGGAGAAGTGCAGTTCTTGATTGTCGCGGAAAAATTTAAAATGTTTGTAAATCTAAGGGACGTAACTACGTTGGTAAACAGTGCCCAGGCTTACAAAATACTTACACTAACTAAAAGTAACTTATACTAAGGACAACACAAACGCCCATGCCCGAGGGGGGGTGCGGAGACTCGAACCCCCGACGACAAATGGCCGCGCGCACCGCAGCAGGGCGCCTTAGTGCGCACGTCTATTGTGCCACGGCCGAAAAAATTTCAAACCTCTCCACAGTGCATCGTAAAATAAAATGAGATTTTTTTTATGATGGTTCGTTCGTTCAATAGAGAACACTAAATTCGGCGGGGATTTTCCATAGTGCTATGACATGTGCAGTGGGTTTTATCCTCAACTTTCTTCCTTGACCGACATCAGAAAATCGACGCACAACGTACGTTACATGCAGTACACACACTTTTATACCAAATTCAGTCAGCCACAGTCAACGCAAACTGGTTAACCGTCAACCAGCAATGTCGTAAAGCTGGCGTGGCGTAATGAAGTCCCGACCAATGACAGCGCCGCGAAAGACCACGTACGCTTCGGTGGTGTTACAAGCTGGAACAGCGTAACATGCCAAAAGTTTGGTGAAATAAGCCTCAGACGCTTTTGTTTGACAGTACTCTTTGCACACAGAGTAAAGTGTTCGAGTTTAGGTCTAAACTAACGAAAAAATGTTTGAATTCCGGTGCGTAATGAAATATGTATTTTGCCTTCCTAGGCATTATTTGGTCGCTCAGACGTGGGTTACTCGTGCTGAAGAGGATAATAATAATAATAATAATAATAATAATAATAATAATAAAGAACGCTAGCCACTCTTGCTTAATGGCTTACTTTTAGTTGCAATACACGGTTATCTGTTCGACGCGTGAAAGTATTACTGCGATTTTCTCCAAATAATTTAAATATTGCGCCTTAGTCGTTGCACATTGTTGTCCTAATGGTGTGCTAAAAGGGTACAAAGTGTGAAGAAAATCCGTGATCCGAACGTTGTAGCCTCAGCTTGTTAGATATTTTGTATCGAATCCTCTAGATTGAATAATTTTTTTTCTGTTAACACCGAATTCTTGTTCTGTGAAGTTTGCGTAGAATCATCACGATGTTTTGTCTTGCACATAATAATAATAATAATAATAATAATTTCGTGTGGCTCACTGTCCTGGTGCAGGTCTTC
Organism: Locusta migratoria; assembly: GCA_026315105.1. NCBI lineage: Eukaryota > Metazoa > Arthropoda > Insecta > Orthoptera > Acrididae > Locusta > Locusta migratoria. The sequence goes on from CM048747.1 coordinate 48,881,807, forward strand.
CAATTAGACGTCACTTCGGCGACTTGCGTGTTCGTAACCTACTCCAGTTATCCAACCGGGGAAAGAGGACCTACAGCTTAACGTGGAATCTGAACCACATATCGTTCCTGGCGTCTCCTTACACCCTTCAGAGGTGAAGGATGGGTTCAAACACAGATTGAAATAATCCGAGGTCCGACCGGATTTCGAACTCGCTACCTTTAAAAGTGTTTTTTTTTTTTTTTTTTTTTTTTTTTTTTCATTTTCCTTTCTATTGGGCCACAGTTCCAAACTTCCACGTAATCGACTTCATTAAACTGTAATGTTCTGTATCCTCATCACACAGCTCCTGCCCACTTCAACTCCTCCTCCTTTCACAAGTGTTTGATATCAATTCGGTCCACCTCCGCGCAAAACCTTTCTGCATACATGTTCCTGTTTATCCTGTGAATCAAAGAATACTTCATCGAGATGTAAGTAACCTTCACATTGTGGTGCACGGTGGTTAGCACGCTGGGCTTGTATCCGGGACGACGGCTGTTCAAATCCTCCTCCGGTATCCAGAATGGGGCTCTCTATGGTTGCCCTAAATCGCTCCCGGCATAATCGATGTCTTTCGCTATTCATATGCACATATTGGAACGTGTGTTTAGTCTCGAAATATAGGTCTTTTATATTGGAAAAGCAAATTTAAAAATGACTCCTGTACAGATAAAGTAACTAATAAAAATATTACCTACGTACAAAATTTGATGCAATTAGTTTGTTGTGTTTCAGAGACACACAAAATGTAAATACAAAAATATTTACCTTACCTGCTCGGTTAGCTGTGCTGTCTAATGCACCGCTTTCTGGGACGGGAAGCCGTTCCGGCCCCGGTTGGAATCCGCCCGGCGGATTAACGAAAGGGGCTGGAGTGCGGGCCAGCCTGGATGTGGTTTTTAGGCGGTTTTCCACATCACATCCACCTAGGTGAATACCGGGCTTGTCACCAAGTCCAGCCTCAGATACACGATTCGCAAACATTTCGTAACTCTTTACACTTTCACACCTGTAACACTATACGCAGACATTTGGGGTACACATTTCCTCCTAGGGGCAAAGGGGTGGTGACAGGAAGGGTATCCGGCACTCCGCAAATATTATCTCGCGCGAAATCCGGATTAACAAAGCCGACCCTGCAAGTGTGGAAACGGGGCCTAAGAGAAAGAAAGGAAGGAAGAAAATGACACAGGTTACCTCATTAATAAGGCTGAGGTACAAATGTGAAAGTAGCAAGGATAATTGCAGGTACTAAGAGATAAGAGATCGGAACAGTGGCAAATGAGGAAATCAAAGAAAAACTGGGAGTGAACACCATAGACGAAGAAGTTATAGCGAACAGGCTGAGATGGTGGGTTTATTTTATACGCATGGGTTCAGCAGTAGAGGGTAAGAGGAGTCGAGGTAGACCAAGGAGAAAGACGCCTGCCAGGCGTCCGCGGATCGCGCGGTACGGCTCCCGGCCGCCGCCACCGCATCCGCCGGCCACGGCGGCGCCCGATTCTCGGACTCTATTGTGCCGCGGGCGCATACACTAAGTCTAAAAAACATTGCCGTCTGAGTAACCTACGCTTACCTTTATTTACAGTAGATGTTGAAATCGAAGCCCCTCTATGGAAAGACCGGTTGCGAACACTCGACGAATTTCGGCTGCCGAAATCTGGGAAATGACTAGTAGAATCCTGTCTTCCAACTCTTCGAGTGTGTGGGAACTGCTTGCGTACACCTTGTCTTTTAACATTCCCCAAAGATAAAAGTCACAGGGATTTAGATCTGGAGAAAGAGGAGGCCAGTCAACTATCCTATCATCAAAAACGCTTCGTATTGCTGCCATACAAGCATTGGCAATGTGTGGTCTTGCAATGTCCTGCATAAAATAACCGTACAGCTTTTCGTTGGGTGAAAGTTCTTGAAAAAACGGATGCAGGATATTGTTCACATACCTGTCAGAATTTGTTTCGTGAAAAAAGATTCGACTAGTCATTTCCCAGATTTCGGCAGCCAAAATTCGTCGAGTGTTCGCAAATGTGTCAGAGATGTCGGGCAGCTCTTTCCATAGAGGTACATCATTTTGAACATCTACTGTATGTAAAGTTTAGCTTAGGTTACTCAGATGGCAATGTTTTTTAGACTTTAAATCAGTGTATGCGCCCGCGGCACAACAGAGTCCGAGAATCGGGCGCTGCCGTGGCCGGCGGATGCGGTGGCGGCGGCCGGGAGCCGTACCGCGCGATCCGCGGACGCCTGGCAGGCGTCTTTCGTGATACACCCTGAACTTGGATTCACTTAAGATTGATTTTGAATTAACAGGTTTAACATCAGGCGAGGCATCAATGTTAGCATTGAATTCAATAGGGGAGCATGGAGGAATTTTACTAAGGGCACTATGCTCGAGACTGAACGCTGAAAGGCATAATCAGTCTGCTGATGATGATCAAAGATTATATAGAGTATCAAAGAAAGAGACTAGCGCGAATTTGATGTGGAAGAACGTTAAAATTCCATTTCACGTCGTAGGGCCGCTACATGGAAACAGACAGCTTCCTTCCGCGTGTATCGCGGCGCCCCTCTTCCGGCCGTTGTCTGGTGTACGTACGCCCGCGACGTGCTTTCCCGAGGAACAATGGCTGTGAGGCCGGCGCATCTGCATTGGAAATGTGCGCCAAAGCCGGCCGGCATCAGTTCTGGCAGCGCTATCAGAGCCTGACGCCACGCTGACCGCCGCCGCCTGCCATTAGAGCGGGCCGCTCTGGCCTGCCCTAATGTCTGGACACGCAGATTATAATTTGCAAGGAAACTTCAGTTCCTGAACATGGTCACCATAATTATATTTTCATTGCTTTTTTCCTTATCGTACATAACATTTAATGTAGTGTGAGGATACCTTGCATCAATTTCTGATGTTGTTGGGATTACATTTTCTTCAGTGTTTTCCATATACCGTATCGTACTTCTTTGTCACTGGCGAAGTGCAGCGTAGAGTGGGATTAGCCGAGCGCGCAAAGGCGCCTTCCTGCGGTGTGCGCCGCCTTCCCCATCGGAGGTTCGAGTCCTCCCCCGGGCGCGTTTGTGCACTTGTTGTCCTTACGTTAATTTAAGTAGTTTGTAAATTTAGGGAGCGATAATCGCAGCACTTAAGTCCCTTAGATTCACAAAAATATGAAACACTAGCTGCAAACCCGGGTGTTTATTTATCCTACACTCTCGTAGCCCACCCCCTCTCCAGCATCAACCTTTCTCTCCCAACTCTCTGTTCGTTTCCACCTTCCCCCCTCTCGGCAAAGTTATTTACAAGGTACCCTCTGTCATTTATCATACAAACATTTATGTGCCCAGTGATCTTCCTCAAGATTTAAAGGTCATCGGTGCAAAAATTCATTAAGGTTGGAGCAAAACTAAGCATTTTGTAAATTTCCGTAAGTACCCTCCACCAAGCACCGAACGAAATTTTATACAGACAGTGACAATAGACACGCTGGGTCACAGTGAAAACGCACTTCGTTGGTTGCAAAGTTCCCCTCTCCCATGCACAGTATGAAACTTAAGGTAGACGGGGTTTTCATCTTGTTTTGAAGATCAAGCGTGCGATATTTCGTGAAGTTCGGAATGAAACTGTAGATTTCGTGAGTCTGTAGGAGAAGTATGTTCCACCATGCACTTATCACAAAATACATTTCTTAACTGACGTTTTCTACCTATAAACTACATTCCTGCCGAATTTCAGCTTCACAGGTGAAGTAGTTTTTGAGATTAGTCAGTGAGTGATGAATGAGTGTCCTTTCGCTTTTATATAGACAGTCATTAAGAAAACAGAATGCTTAATTTTTGATGCAAGAGAATTAAGGGAGACTTGCAGACAAAAATAAATAGTTACATGCAAATCTGTAATACTAACTTTATTTGATACAAGGTCATGTCCGATGCGACAGTTTTACGGCGTCAACAGCGAAACTTCTGAGCGGTAGGTATCATTATGTGGAGTGTGGGGGGGGGGGGGGGAATTCAGTTAGAAAACGCTTCATAAACGTCCGAAGTTACATGCAAATTTTGTTGCAGGTCCATAACTACTCCCATTCTCGAGTAATTGACGCATAAATCTGGCTATTCTCATGAGGTGGTCTCTCATTACTAAGCTATGTGTCATGCTCTTTTTTTTTTTTTTGGGGGGGGGGGGGTCGGGAACCTTCGTGGGCATACGGTGAACAGTTCACTAAAGTTTCATTGCAATCGAATGAATGGTTTATGAACACATAGAGGACATACAAACGTTTATATATTAGGTATTATCTCAAACTAGCGTACCGGTTTAGTTGGATCTGAGGACCCAGTACATTCTATGTGAAAACAGCCGCCGCCACCACTACGAAGTCGGCAAAAGTGGCGCAGTACCTTTTTGATAAATAGGGTGCACGGCTTCGTGTATAGTGCGTCACAGTCCAACCCTATCATCAGCTCTTAACAACCGAAATGGGGACTCACCTTACCAAGGCACGGTGATCCAACCGACTAGAATCCAACCAATGAGCTTTTCTGGGTGATCGGATGATGTGATTTTATTTGTTTATATTTATTACCATCTGCAGGTTCAAATTGAGTAGCAAGTCTCCAAAATCTTCAAACTGTAACAAAATAGTACTAATACACCGCTCTAAACAATTGGGGTGTGAGGTGAGATACACACAATGTTCATGTGGTAATGTATTTTATTGGTTACAACTGTAATTTGTTTGTGATGCAGTACGGCATTTTGCTGTCTCAACTATCTACTCAAGATTGACTTGGCGTTTAATTAGAGGAAGGCACCATAGGGCTATCATAACACCGAAGAAGCCCTTCTTGTTGTCCTCTAATATGCTGTGTGATCACCCCCTGACGGCCAGCAAATTTGCAAAACTGCGTGGCATTGATAGTATGAGGTAATCAATCAGTTCTTGAGGGATGTTTGGACACTCTTCCACGAGTGCAATATCCAGCTCTGCAACCGTTGTGGGAGGTGCTGGTCTGGCTGCAATGCCTCTGCCAAGTTCATCCCAGACTTGGTCAATCGGTGAACAAGCTGGCCACTCCATTCGTTCAATTCAAGCATGTTGTCCACCAGGGCAGCTCTGACGTGACGAGCTTTATCGTCGACCAGAGGGAACATATCTCCTATCGCACGAGCGTAGGGTAAAACCAAACGTCCCAAGATATCTTCTCGGTCAAAACGCTATTCTGAACGACATATAGCTCCTTACGTCCATCAATACTGACTCCTGCTCACACCATTCTTCCACCACCATGATATGGTGATGTTTCCTGCACGTAAGTAGGATTGTTCCGGGTTCCACGCTCTCTCCAGACGAGGGAACCACGATTGTCCGGCTGAACACAAAATCTTGACTCATCTGTGAACGGAAAATGGCGCAATTCGTTAAGACTCCAGTGCTGGTTTCCCCCCGCAAAGAATCTGCGGGTTAAACTGCGTAGTGGTTTTAATGGGACACAAACCATAGGTCTCCTTGCGTACGGGCCACATTTCTAAAGGCTATTTTGGACAGTTTGATACTGCGCGTCCTGTTGCTGCCTGGAGGGCGTGTTACAGCTGATGTCTATTCAGCCTCTTGTTTCGACGGGCTGTTGACCGGAGGTAAAGGTCATTTCTTGCTGGTGTTACCCGTGGACAACCTTGGCCTTGCCTTCTTGTAACGGTTCCTCTTGTCTGAAATCGCGTCCAGGTCCTGGAAAACACACATCTGGACACATCAAGAACTGCAGCCACCTCGCTCTGCGTCTGTCCAGCTTCCAACCTCCGTACGGATCTCCATGCCTTAGTTTCGGGTAAGTTACGTTGTTGTTGCATTCTATTACCTTCTCACTACACTATGTGAACCCGACTGCTTGTTAAATCCGATTGGTAAAGACAAGTGTATACCAACCCCGTCTGCAGCAACATTCTGCTATTACCACTACGTGATGTTGTCTCCACTCAGAAAGACGTCAGACCATTTTAGTCCATTCTGCCGATCACGGTATTTGAGAACCGAATTGCTTTGACATGTGTAGGTAAAGTGCAACGTATAGCAAACTTATACACATGGCAGGACTAAGCGTAAGTAAGAACAACCAACAATGTAACACAGAAATTAGCTCATTTTATTTCTGTAGGAATTACTCGACAAAAAAAAAAAAAAAAGGATTAAACCGCGAGGAAACTCTTCAGTGAAGAGTTCACCTGAAGATGGCGAGCAGCTGTCTCGCAGAAATATTGTGCGATTATTACAATAGTATCCGACGGTACTCCCGTGAACCATTCAAGAATATGTTACGTCGGGAAAGCCTGAAACAGCACATCTTCAGTGAAGCCTTGGAAGTGCGTGGATTACTAATAAGCATTTTCAATTCTTGTGGCAGCTTATTGAAAATAGATGCGGCAGAATACTGCACTCCTTTTGCACAAAGGAGAACGAGGTGTGATCCAAATACATAGTCTATTTCTGTCTAGTATTAAAGAGTGACTGTTGTTAACTCCTGGGCGTAAGCAGATATTATTAACTATAAATGACATTAAAGAAAATATGTACTCACAAAATTTCCAGGCTACGGAACAGATGTTAAGAGGTTCGCGAGCTTACGCCACATATCGATCGAACCCTTTTCATATGAGAGGAAGTACAAAAAAAAAAAAAAAAATCATCCCTCATAAGCGAATTTAAATAAGCGAAGTATTCCATACTTGTATTGTATAGGACTCTTCCTGTAGCAGTGGTAGTTGCACAGCAACATGGAATCTGTATTTGTGTTGGTCCGTGTAACTGGTTGGAAAGTCGCCCTTCACAGCGTTGGCCTGATATTGCGAACAGAATATCCGTTCTTACTGAGCACCGTCACCGGACGATTAATCGCTGAGTGGAAGTTGTCCTTGTTCGAGATATATCTGGATTACATCAGAGAAAGCTAACTTCCCGCCTTTCTCCATCTCCGTTGTATACCATTCAAAAGGTAAACGAATTTATGCAGTTCCACTGCCACAGGGCCAAATTAGAAAAGTATCGTAAACATTCTTGAAGAAGCAGGTTGGACGGAAGGGAGCATTGTTCAGCGTTCGTTATTTGAAATTTTCCGTACAATAGGTAAGTGGTCGTTAGTGTGTGCCGAAATAATTTCACTATTTCAGGAGAGGAATGAGCTGCAAAATGTGTTCTTCCAGTTTTCACTGTCACTTTCATAAACATGGAGAACGTGACCACTTGTGCCTCTCATCGACTGTTTTATGATACCAACACGAATTCTGAGTTCTCAATATGATGTGTACAGTGACCGACTAGATTTGCAAATTGTTTAGTTATGCAGTCTGCGTGATAGGCAGACATAGTGTACCTTTAGTACGCACCATTTCCGTGTTGTCATCCCGACGTGATCCAGCCAATCAGACAGCGTCCTCTAGGTGTGAAAGTGGAAGGCTCACCAGTTTCACGGCAGTCAGTCTCGGCACGTGGCGACAAAGATGTGGATAATTGCCGAAAGCTTGCCATTTTACCCGATTTTGACGTGACGCGTAAATGGATAACATTTTATGTAATGACTCGTAGCCACATCACTAGACTCAAAACATAGTCTAGATACCTTTTTAGTCCGAGGATTAGCTCTGACTTCGCATGTCACCCATTCCAATCGTTAATTTATACAAACGGATGAGAGGATTTGTAGAGAAAAGTGCTGTATTGTTATAAGGCTCTTCGTAATCTCATAATAAAACTGACATTTCACTTCCTTGGGAAACTCCAAATGTAATGTGGGAAGAACAGTAAATTAAAGTGCAAATAAAACGCTGCGCCATACGCAGACATTTGGGGTACACATTTCCTCCTGGGGACATGGGGTGGCGACAGGAAGGGCATCCGGCCACCCCGTCAACATTAACATGCCAAATCCAAGTACACAAAGCCGACCCTGCAGTTGCGGGAACAGGGCTAAAGAGAAAGAGAGGTGATGACGCATGCTTCGCGTCTCTAGATTAGTCATTACGTTGGTGAATGGCGAGGTGCCGACGTCATCAAACGGGGACGTTGTCAACTATTGTGTAGTTCGCGAACGAACTAGTTTGGAAGAGCGCTCCCACAGGCGAACTACGCGAACTAGTTCGCAGATCCCTCGCCTCTTAGTTCGTCCGCTCCTTTTCCGAAGACTGGCGGGGAACAGCGAGAGGACGCGAGAGCGAACAGAATCGCGTGATTCCCTTCTGCCAGTTACCTTCATTTGGAGCTGAGATGCAGCTCAGCTGTAGTTTCTTAGTTCACTGCCACAAGAAATCTATTTTACAAATAAAGTACTACGAGTACTCTGTATGCAAAGTAATTGAATACCATTGTATCACCCATTCGTGTAAATAACTGTTTTATTTGACTAAGTATTTGATGTCAAATTGCCCAAAAATACCGATAATAGCACACGCTTTATATAAAAAAAACTGTCATAAAAAGAGCTCTTTTAGTAGCGGTAGCAAAAGCCAAAAAGAGTGGACGAACTAGGAGCAGCGGACGATTATGCCAAACGTATCTCGCTTCATAGTTCGTTGGATTCTTTTCCGAAGACCGACGAGCAATAGCGAGAGGGCGCGTAGCAGAATTAAAAAACACGTGTTTGCCTTCTGCTGATGAGTCATTTCGAGGTGAGCGTCTGCCTGCTACATTACATAGTTCAGTGCTACAAAATTTTTGTTTTGATGTGTTCTGCACTCTGCAATAGCTAATAAATTCCATAAAGCCAAGATATAGAGATAATTCGAAACTTAAACGCGAGAAATGATCCACAAACTGTTTCTTTTGGTTTGCGTGATATCGTTAGCGGCTCAAGCAGCAAGCGCATGAAGCAGCTAGGTGGGGGAACTTCCCCCTCCACCTGCACGCGCAGATCACGCCGCTCAGCCCTCACTGGGAGCGGACGAACTACAAGAACGAACTAGTTGGCGGGAGAGCCGCGAACTAAAGTGAGCGCTCCCGATCGCGAACTAGTATGCGCAAGTCTACTCTAGATGTCCCACTAGGTCATCCCAAAGCGGCAGATTAAAATTTCAGTCGGTACGGTTGTTAAGACGTTTCGTACCTTTTCATTTGAACTCCTCTCATAATTTATTTAGATGAGAACAGCTAAATTACTTTGAAATGTCACTACGATCACATTAGTGGCGTTGGATAGCCTGTCATAGTATTTACTACGGTACAGTAACATTATTCTACACATTTTGATACCTGTTTTCGCTATTTTTTCTTCTTCCTATTTCAAAGGACCAGGAATCGGTTTTACAAATAACCAAAGCAATTCAGGTTTCTCTATATAATTTCTGGTAAATGTCGGAGTGGTTCCTTGTAAAAGACTGATCGCCTCGGCCAAGACAAATCCGAAATCATGCTTCTCTATACTTATAAGACGCATTTGTTGTCTGTCTGTCTCTATGTCTGTCTGTCCCCTTATAACTCAAGATCCAGACAACCAAATAACGTGGGGAAGGTTCTTAAACAGGTTTCGTTTCATTTTTTGTAAAACCAACCGGAAAAGTTTAGAAAAAGTGAAAGTGCGTTTTCAATGTGTCCGTGTAAACGTATATCTTCGCACTGATCTTGATGAAATTTTGCACAACTGACCTTCAAAACAAGAGGAAGGGCACTGTCTACATAAAAGTTCGTTCAGTGCATGGTGGAGGGTACTTATGGATTTCGCCAGAATCCACAGTTTTGCACCGATCTTGATGAAATTTTGTACACTTGACCTTGGAAAAAAAAACCTTATTTTAAAGCCGGGTACTTGCAGCTAGTAGTGTATAATTACCTAGACGCTGTTGGAACGCCTGCCGTTACCCTCGGTAGCGTTAGCGGTGTCCGCAGTCAGCATCCTCGATGTGAAGATGGCCTCCAGTCAGCCACAGTCGGCCGTTGGTCTGCGCGCTTTCGCCGTTTCCCAAGCCTCGCGGCCTCGGCGTGGCTATGCTTATGAGCCAGCTAGCCTCAGCAGTTTATCTTCGGGCGGCAGCATTCCATTAACGACCTCTACATACGACGATTAACGCAATGCGTTCCTGCTTCAGACGTTAACAGTAGTGCATAAAAAACTTAATGCTGCGGTGAGTGTCCTAGCAAGAAAACTTTATGGACTCCACTGTACGGATAAATCCGTCTCTAAGAATTCAAGAAAATATAGGAAAAAAAAATTACGCAAATAAACGTCGGCGTGAAACACAGAAGACGCGAAGCGTCGGTAGTTTGCAACGCTCGAGGTGTTAATTGCTTTGCCCAATATGTACAGTTTCCGTAACGACTGCGTGGAAAGAAAGAAGTGTTCAGCGGCGCCAACTACAGCTGCTTACTTAAACTTTAAGCATTGCCAAAGCATCTCTTTCGCTATCCCAGCAAGCAACTTTGAAAATTCTTGTCCGCTGAGATTAGAGACCAATATGCATTATTTCTAAAGTATATTGAAGAATTCACTTAAAACGCAGTTTAGGTGTTCCTTATTACTCAAAAGCTGATGAATCCGTCCGATTAGTGAGGAGGCGAGATAGCGTCGTGGTTGCAACATCAGACTCTTATTCCAGAGGACGATGATTCAGTTCCACGTTCGCCAATCCGGATATATATGTTTTTCATGACTTACCAGAATGGTTCCACAGAAATTCTGATGGTTTCCTCCTAAAGCGCACGACCTATTTCGTTCGTATCCTTCCTTAATCAGTACTTGTGCTCCGTCTCTAATGACATGGATATCGATAACACCTGAGAGTAACAATTGCGAACAACTTACACTGAAAAGAACAGTCAGAAAATGCTGTAGGGAAGGCGAACCAAAGGCTACGTATCATTGGCAAAACACTTAGAAGATGCAACAATTCTACTAAAGAAACTGCCTACACTACTCTTGTGCGTCCTGTTTTGTAGTATTGCTGCGCATTGTGGGATTCCCACCAATGGGACTGCGTTATTCGTTGCATCGAAGTTTTTGATAAATTTCTGTCACAAACTTTCTCTTCCGATGGGAACCTTATTTTGTTAGCACCCTTCCTACATTGAAACACATGATCATCAAAATAAGAGAAATCAGATGCAAAATGGAAAGTTTCACATATTCGTTTTTTTGTCACGCGCTATTGGAAAATAGAACGGTAGAGAAATATCATGAAAGTGGTTCGATGAACCCTCTGCCATGCAGTTACATGTGATCTGCAGAGCATTTATTTAGATGTTTCAATATAAAATTGTTGAATTTTAACTTAAAAATAACAAAGTTTCTTTTGCGCTATTTTTATTTTTAGAGCTAGTTATGCGAGCATAAATTTTGAAATGAATTACTAATTCTTTATCATATGTGAACACACGTAAATTTTGACAATGTAAGAGATGGTGTGTCGACTGGGGTGCAAGATTAATTTAATAATTTTTATTGCCAATAGACAGTAATTTATAAGAAGAGTTTGTGAATTTGAGATATTGACTGGCCAGAAGTTTTAATCGATACAGTCGCAAATGTTTGTCCTCGTTACTGGAAGACAGTGGCCATATGATCATTGTTGCTGACAATCGAAACTAGCCCCTAACAACAGACGGAAGTCAGATTGTCTCCGCATTGGTAGATACTCATCGGCTGCACATTGTTGCACTTCCGTTAAATGCACCGTACTCTCAGTACCTTGAAACTAATCTTTCCTCAGTGTGCACTTGTAATGTCGAGACCACACCTCTCTTTCTGTCAAATACCTGTTTCTGAATTTAGTGAAGCGCATTACGGAGTCAGCTTTAGATCTGTGTTAGTGTGAGACTGGTAAGCTTCTTTATCTAAATTTCATATTTGGAAAAAGTTTTTATTTACATAAACGCAACTAGAGTTCTTTATACTTTCTAACCTTACTGTTAACAGGAAGGGTCTTGGTAAAAAAGAGGAGCAAAGAGTATCGGGTGGAGACAAGCTGGCAACCAGAAAAACCAGCACATTATGCAGACGTTGTAATACCACAGTTTGTGGACTGCCGGCCGCACTGACCAAGCAGTCTGCGGCGCGCCAGTCTCGTTCTGTACGGCCACTACGGTCGGGGGTTCGAATCCCCCCTCGGACATGGATATTTGTGCCGTCCTTAGTATTAGCTAGTTCATAAGTAGATTGTACGTTTAGAGACTGATGACCCCGTAGGTAAGTCCCATAAGCTCTACAAACAGCTTGGGGACTGTGATCATCAGTTGTGTGGAACAATTGTATATGAAGTAGCAGAACTTTCTTTTGTAAAAGAGTGTTATTTTGCATTATATTTACCTGAAATTATGGTGAAAAACATCATTACTTTCTAAGAAATGAATTAGTCAATAATTTAAGTAACACTTCGGAAACAGATTAATTTTATTACTCACGTAGCAGGTCTATGTTTTCTTTAGTGTTGAATATAATTGTGATTTACTAAACGTTGTGAGCGCCATTCGTATTTGTTCAAAACCCCTTAAATACACATTAAATAAATAAATAAGTAAAAATAAATGAAAGTTGCGATAGCAAGAAGTAAATGACAAAGGAAATATATGGAGTCACTTTGACTCCATGTCTGTGGGTGTGTAACATAAATTCATGTCTGTAGTTAGTGACCATGTTGTAAATTTTCACTTTTATTGCGATCTAAGCCATTTTAAAAATTTTCTTTTATATCTTTGTTTTAATTTAAGTGAATCAGTATAGCCGACATATTGTTTTCCAGAAAAAAAAATCGCACTGTCGTGTGTGTGAAACCTATTTAGGAGGGGGGGGGGGAATAGGTAGTGGCGGGTTTCACAGACCAACGCATTGCCCACTACGCTGCTGGTAACAATTAGAATTTCCGTTGCTGAATCTCGTACTATTGATGGCCGCTGTTAACTGATGCTAATATGGCCTTTTTAGACACTAGATTAGCATTTATCGTACGAAGAATGACGTGTTTTCGTTAATTCTTCAGTGCGCCATTTCTTTGAAATGACAACGTGTAAGTTACAATAAGAAAATCATCAATTACGCAACGCAAAATAGCGTATGCCAGAGAGAGTTCTAGTCGAAGAATGGTTTTCGTTAATTCAATGGAGGGTGTCACATCTCCGTTATTTTTGCAAATATCTCTCAAACGATACGAGATATGAAAAAATGATAAGAGAGCAAAGTTGTAGAGAATTTTCTCTTATAAAAATTCGGTTATTCAATTTTCGTGTCAGATGAATGGTTAAGCCGTTATTTTCATTGAAATTTTGAGCTGTCAAAAGACGATAGCAAAGGCCCAATTTTAGTATTACTACCGTAACCTAAAGTGGGCCAAAATTAGCTAAAAATGTTCAAATGTTTGTATAGTCTATGGGACTTAACTACGGGGTCATCAGTCCCTAAACTTACTAACTACTTATGAACTAACTAAGACTAAGGACGGCACAAATATCCATGCCCGAGGGAGGATTCGAACCCCCCCGACCATAGTGGCCGTGCAGACCGCGACTGGAGCGCCTCAGTCCCCTCGGCCACCGCGGCCGGCCAAAATTAGCCACCGCGCATGTGTGTGTGTGTGTGTGTGTGTGTGTGTGTGTTTGTGTGTCGTGAGACTGCAGTATTCTGGTCAGAGTGCAGGTGTTGGCCCGGCGTCTGGCCGTGGGAGCGGGTATTGCGTCACCGCCGCCGCCTTATGCTAACGGCTGCATTAATCACACGGCTTGCCACGGCAGCAGCAGCTCCCGTTATATTAGCCGCACGCTCTGTTTCAGGCGCTGCCGCTACTGCCACCGCCACCAGGCTCCCTCACTTACCCAGGCTTCTACGGGCGCACCCTACTGCTCCCTTTGCTACGCTTAGTACCTGCCGTTCGCCGGGTTTTATTCAGTCCACTCTTATGCCGGTCCATTTCCTTCGTCTGTCTGTGGCTACCGCCTTATGCCCATTTTCTCCGCATCTGTAACGCATTTGGGCTTGTAGTTTACTTTTCACAATATACCAAACTTAGAACGTGATATCCCCCTAAATTATGTCTCATAATAATTTTCTCGGTACTTTCACTGTTTATTTATTTGTTGTTATGTTCTTCAGTCCCGAGTCTGGTTTGAAGGAAGCTCTCCACCCTACTCTACAGCGAGCAAGCTTTTTCATCTCCTTATAAGAACAACCCATATCCATTTGAATCTGCTTACTATATGCGTCTCTTGGTCTCCCTCCGCGATTTTTACCACACACACAGCCCTCCAATGCTAAATATCCGATTCCTCGATGACTAAGGAAGTGTCCTACCAAGCTATCCCTTCTTTAAGTCAAGGTATGCAAAAAAATTCCTTTTCTCACCAATTCTGTTCAGTACCGCTTCATTAGTTATGCGATCTATCCACCTAATCTTCAGCATTCTTCTGTAGCACCATATTTCAAAAGCCTCTATTCTCTTCCTGTCCGTACTGCTTATCGTCCATGTTTCACTCCGGTACAAGGCAACACTCCACACAAATGCCTTCAGAAATAACTTCCTTACACTTAAATTAATATTCGATGTTAGCAAATTTCTCTTTTTCAAAAATGCTTTTCTTCCCATTGCCATTCTGCATTTTATATCCTCTGTACTGTGACCATCGCATGTTATTTTACTACCCAAGTAACAAAACTCATCTACCACCTTCATTGTTTCGTTACCTAATCTCATTCCTTCACATCGCCTGATTTTCTAAGACTGCATTCCATAATCTTTGTTTTGCTTTTGTTAATGTTCATTTTATACGCTCTCTTCAACACTCCATTCCATTCAACTGCTCTTCCACGTCCTTCGCTGTCTCTGACAAAATTACAATGTCATCAGCAAAACTCAATGTTTTTATTTCTTCCCCCTGAACTTTAATCCATATTCCAAATTTTTCCTTGCTTTCCTTGACCGCCTGCTCGTGTACAAATTGAGTAACATCGGAGAAAGGCTACAACCCTGTCTTACACTCTTCCCAACTAATGCTTCCCTTTCATGCCCTTAGAGTCTGATAACTGCGCTCTGACTTTTGTACAAGTCGTAAATTACTCTCCTTTCCCTGCATTTTACACCTGCTGACTTCAGAATTTGAAAGAGTGTATTGTCAACATTGTCAAAAGCTAAAAATGTAAGTTTGCGTTTCCTTAATCTATCTTCTAAGATAAGTCGTAAAGGGAGTATTGTCTCCCGGGTTCCTATGTTCCTCCTGAATCCAAACTGATCTTCCCCGAGGTGAGCTTCTAGCAGCTTTTCCATTCTCCTGTAGATAATTCGTGTTATTCGTGTCAAAAGCGTTGCATACAAAGGTGAATGACAAGAGTAGGCCGCGACGGGGCGGCCGAGCGCATTGAGGCGCTACGCTACGATGCGGGAGGCCGTTCCCTGTCGGGGGTTCGAATCCCTCCTAGGGCATGGATGTTTGTATCGTCTTTACTATAAGCTAGTTTATAAGTATTTTGTATGTTTAGGGACTGATGACCTCCCAGTTAAGTCCCTTAAGCTTAACAAACATTTGAACATTTGACAAGAGTACAACTATGATAGAAAACAAAAGAGATTTTATATGAACAAATTACAGAACCACGAAATATAATCAGACCAAAAATGCAAGCTCGATGGCATTTTCCTTGGCCTGCAATAGGTCCTCCAGCGTGCAGGATAGTGGGCACTGAGGACAGCTGTACAGGTGCTTGCTGGGTTGTTCGGATCCACATTCGCAGAGAGGTGATTCATCCCCGAGGTAGTTCCATCTGGCCATGTTGTCCTTTGTTCTACCCACCCCACTCCTTAGTCTGTTGAGGGACTTCCACGTTTTACACGTCAGATTCTCGCCTGGGGTGAGGTAGAATCCATGTTGCGGTATCAGCATTTCTGGTTGTCCACAGGTTTTGTAATATTATGAAACCGCCGGCCGCGGTGGCCGAGCGGACTGCGGTGCGCCAGTCACGTTCTGCACGGCCACTACGGTCGGGGGTTCGAATCCCCCCTCGGGCATGCCGTCCTAGTTCGTAAGTAGTTTATAAGTAGTTTGTAAGTTTAGGGACTGATGACCCCGTAGTTAAGTCCCATAAGCTTTACAAACATTTGAACATTTGAACAGAAAGTTGCTGCAGAGAGGGTTGCTGTAGACTTGTTTACTCCACCAAACGAATTACGCAAGCGGTTGGGTTGAAGTACTGTACTGGAATGCAACAACGACGTCCAGAATGAAACTTTCACTCTGCAGCGGAGTGTGCGCTGATATGAAACTTCCTGGCAGATTAAAATTGTGTGCCAGAACCGGGACTCGAACCTGGGACCTTTGCCTTTCGTGAACAAGCGCTCTACCGACTGAGCTATCCCGACACGACTCACGATGCCGCCTCACAACTTTACTTCCGCCAGTCCCTCATTCTGGAAACATCCCTTAGGCTGTGGCTAAGCCATGTCTCCACCATATCCTTTCTTTCAGGAGTGCTAGTCTTGCAAGGTTCGCAGGAGAGCTTCTGTGAAGTTTGGGAAGTAGGAGGCGAGGTACTGGCGGAAGTAAAGTTGTGAGGCGGCATCGTGAGTCGTGTCGGGATAGCACAGTCGGTAGTGCGCATGCCCGCGGAAGGCAAAGGTCCCAGGTTCGAGTCCCGGTTCCGGCACACCATTTTAATCTGCCAGGAAGTTTCAACAACAACGTGACTTACCTGTAGCTATCACATGCAAAACCATAGAAAGGTTGGAAGCAGGAGAGGAGGTGGCTGCAGCTATTACATCTCCTAAAGTGTAATTTCCAGAACGTGACGCGATTTCAAACAACAGGAATCGTAAAAGAAAGCAAGGCTAAGATCGTCCACAGGTAACATCAGCAAGATATGACCGTCATCTCCGGTTAACAGCCTGTCGAGACAGGAGATTGAATGCTACTCAGCTACAGCCCACTTTCTAGGCAGCAACATGACGAGTAACAGTCCGGAATCGCCTTAGATAATGTGGCTTCTACGCACGAAGGCCTACGGTTTGTGCCTCGTTACAAACACGACACCGTTTAGCCCGCATAAACTGAGCGGAGGAACATCAGCAGTGGATTCATAACGAATGGCGAATCTGTTCACAGATGAGTCAAGATTTTGTATTCAGCCGGACGATCATCGTTATTCCCTCGTCTGGAGGTAACGTGGATCTCGAAACAATCCTCCTCATGTGAAGGAAACATCGCCAGATCGTGGTGGCGGACGAATTGTGTGGGCAGGTGTGTTGGTGGACGTTCATAATGGCGCGCTGACTGCTCAGAGATACAGAGATCCTTCGACCTTTCGTTGTGTCCTCCGCTGGTGCCATAGCAGATCTGGTGGGCGATAACTCTTGTCCCCACTGAGCTGAACTGGTGGACAACATGCTTGAAGCTGAGGGAATTCAACGAATGGAGTGGCCAGCTTGTTCATCAGACTTTAACATGATTGAGTATGTCTGGGATGCACCTGGCAGACGCATTGCAGCCAGGCCAGCACCTCCAGTAACGGTTGGAAAGCTGGATATTGCACTCGTGGAAAAATGGCCAAATATCCCTAAAGAGCTGATTGATAACTTCACGCTGTCCATGCGATGCACGTGTGCAACTGTACTGGCTTGAATGACTTTTTCGCTATTATGGTTGCCCCATGGTACATCGCTCTAAGTAAACGCCGTGTAAACTTCAAGTAAAGAGTTGAGGCAGCAATATATGGTACTGTATCACACACAAGTTACAATTGTAACCAATTTCTGAATAAAGTACGTCACCACATTATATTGCGTATGATTTCTCACCTGATCCCCTACTTGTTTTGAGCAGTGTACCTCCGAAATGTGTTGCGATTAGAGGTAGTCACGAAGACTCGTGCGTGCAGGAGAGATTTTCCAAGAATCTCATTGTTAAAATATCGCAGGTGCTTAACTATCTTTCGTACTATAATTCCGAATATACATTCATTGTCATATGTGCATGCAGTTAGTGAATCTAACGAATCCAGTTAATAGTGCAGAAGTTATAATTTGTAACGCCATGACGAAATTTCGTAGTTTCATTGCATGAATAGCTGAAAATTAGTATAGGTCTTTGATCGATTTGTTGGGGTTGTCAGCGAGAAAAACAGTAGTGGTTTGAAATCATGTCTAACTTTTGTTACAAGTCGCTTACGTTCTTTCATAATGGACATATAAATCCTTATTATTGCGGTGTCGCGTGCTGCGACGATTTTTCGTATCTTTCGCTGCTTAGGACGTCATATCTCCTGGAGTGTGTGTCGCCACCCTACCCCTTCCATCCGACAGTGATTACGGCCTGACGGTAGGGAATCTCATATTCAGAGAATGTATGACATCAACTGCGTGTGGACAAAAGCTGAAAATGTGTGCCCAGCCGGGATTCGAACCCGGGTCTCCTGTTTTCTAGGTAGCTGCGCTGACCACTACACCACTGGAGACACAGTGATCACCGCACCTGCAAGGTCTACCCAAGCTCGCCTCCCGTCAGACACACTTGTGGGCAGGGTAGAGCTGGGAATTTTAGTTTGACGGGAGGCCGATTGGAATCCAGGCTGGGCACACATTGTCAGCTTTGCCCACACGAAGTTGTCATGTATTGTCTGAATATTAAAGAATGACAACTATCGGATCAGAAGTGACGTCTGTTCTTTCGGAACAGACGCTACATGTATACATAGGTAAGGAATGTGTCTATTAAACCTGCATCTAACCAGCGATCCATACTGAACACATGATGATAAAATGGAGATCCATGGTACACGCAATGCGTTTGAAGTACCGTACGAGGGCCAGTTCAGGTATTTTGCCTCCCGTGCGAATATTCAGTAGCACTCTTACCTCACTTTCAGATATAGTAGACTTTTCCACGATGTCATTCATCCATGCCTTACCACATACCACAGTTACTTGCACGGCGATATTGCATAAACATTTCGTGCAATGCTTTTTCGTTTCCCTAACTCCAAAATGCTGTTTGACACTTTTCTATGATCGTAATATATCTATTGTGGATTCAACAGTGAGGAAAAAATCGAATGTGATGAGATATAAAATAAGTTGCAAAGTAGAGAATAAAGTAATATGGAGGAGCGTGGAAAAAAGACAAGCAACGTATATAGTGCCGATGAGACATTGAAGGCAGGCGTAGTGGGAAGGTAAGGATTGTCTACATCTTTCCACGTGTAAATGTAGCTTAATCACAATGTCTGAATTCAAGACACAACTAGGTGTAATTGGCATTGCGTATTTTTTTTATGTGATGGGCATATGCGGACTGAAGGATCGTATGAAGATTTGTACAAAGGCTGCGATTCTGACCTGATTTTCCAGTTGTCAAGACAGGTACGATCACCACTACATCATCCTGACACAGTGGCTTCGCACACCCACACGGATTTCCCCTGGCACGCCTCCTCACTCACAAGGAGACGTTCGCAGCTCGGACTCTCGGATGTTAAAAGCCCTTTAGCGATAAGAAAGTACTCTTTGTAAGTGAACTACAGAGCCACATTTTGTCTGACAACGCTCAGCCATTTGCGAGGGAAACCGGTTTGAACAACTTGACGCGGTTCATACACCCATTCGTATACTAGTGAGTTATCGCCAAGGCTGCGTGGTTGGGCGGTTTAGCGCACGCTTGTTAAATGAGCGATCCGTGGTCCTCTCCTGGGCGTTATTTTTATTTATTATTTTTTTCTTTCTTTTCTGTTACCAGCTGACGCCGTATCATTCCTTCATCCACTATTACGACGATTAATCTGTCGATTGTAATGTGATTAATCATCATTTGCAACTATCTTATAAAATTTTACAAAACTGTACTTCGTTTATACTTGCAACCGCTCCCTTCAACTGGAGCACAATCCCAACAATAATGTGGATGATTCCAGAATGAAACTTCCTGGCAGATAAAAATTGTGTGCCGGAACCGGGACTCGAACCTGGGACCCTTGCCTTTCGCGGGCAAGCGCTCTACCGACTGAGCTATCCCGACACGACTCACGATGCCGCCTCACAACTTTACTTCCGCCAGGTCCGGTTCGAGTCCCGGTTCCGGCACACAATTTTGATCTGCCAGGAAGTTTCAATGTGGATGGTGCTTGTAGAAGAAGAACGCGAAACATCAACTATGTACACACCGTTCAGTTTTCTTCTTATGTATATTCTTCTCACTGTGAACGTGGTTTTATTAACGTCACAAGAAAGCATACTTCGTTGATATTTAAAAATGCAAGCCTCTCTGTTGTGAAATTGGCGACAAACCAAGAATATTTCAATATATGTTGAATTATTGTCACTCCGTAACTGGCTGATCATCAAGAAATATATCTTGATAGAATCTTTGCGCAATGCTATTTTCCTCTGATGTTTAATGGAAACGGAAGTGTTTCGCAAGCTCTTCATCACAGATTTTATCTGTAGTTATAATTACAGATATTTTATAAATAGTAAGATTAATTTCAATGCAAAATCTCTCAAAATTTAATAATGAGGGATGCGTTCTCGACTAGTCGACAGAATCGTGCAATAATAATTCGACGTCAAACAGTAACATCAAAGAAAAAAAGATAAAACAACATCCGGAACAGGGGTCGAATACTGACTGCCCATTTGGTAATCTGGTGTTCATCCACTGAGCTACGCGTACTTGCGTTAGTTCATGCAATAACACAGGCATGATAGGGTTGCAATTACATATGAATCGCGTCATGTTATTCGAACTGGCTTTCCTCTGTGCCGCTGAGGCATGCAAGTCATCCAACCCCAGCAATGTATGTGGTTCATGGGGATGGACGCCAAGGATATCTACTTCTAAATTACGTCTGCTGCCTGTTGTTCTTGATTAGAATTTCGGAGTAGTTGTTTGTTGTCTTCTTTTTTTCTGAAAGCTGTGTTCTGCCTATTTTGCTTAGCGTTGTTGTTATCAGTAGCATCACTATGGCTTTCTCATAGGGAAGGTATTGTGTTCTGCCGCTAGCAGGCCATACTTTACATATGACCAGAATTTCTTTTGATTTACTACCAAATTAAGAGACTGAGTTTCAATGGGGAAGCTGCTCACAATGAAGTTAGTGTTAAATTTCTAGTTTCTGTGCGATATTGACGGTCTTAGGTATTTTGTGCGTATTTGAATTTGACAATTTTTTTTTCTGCAAGAATGATATAACCTATTTTGTATAGGGGTCATTTCCCTCTTTTCGTAATTTATTTGGCATGAACCTCTCAATTCCCGTCGATGATATTTCTCTGAATGTAAGCCACATCTTATCTATACTCACTTTGTTAGTTTCGAAAGACTGAGACTCTCACTTAGGAATGCGTAAAGTGAATTTTTATCTTCTTTTCTGAATAGATGGTTTTGGTACGATAAATCTGCGCCCAGATCGTATTTAATTCAGTTTCGAGACGTGTAGAAGCGGTTACTGCCAGTAATGGCGGTAACACTCAATACTAATTTTATGATCTTCGGCATTTCACATGGGGCTGCTTTTTTCAGTTGTATGATGTTTGTACAACGGGTTCTGTGAGATTCTTGTCCTGCTTTGTTTTACATTTTGGATGGACATCAAAAATGTACTTTAGAATATAACGTACAGCGTGGCGAGGGCAGGTGAATGGCTTATAGGCAACCCACACTGCACATTTACGCTGCTGGGGCCTACATCGAGGCTGAGGGGCATATCGAACTGATAAACACGCAAGGAAGCGTTGGTGCGGATTGTCTCTCGTGATGTGATGTAAATAAAAAAAAAAAAAAAAAAGTAAACCTGGGACACCTAGACCGACGGATGTATTCCAAATGAAACGTACACCACCGATTAAGAACATCACACAACACATTTTTAGGACCTCAGATCTTGTACATAAACCATGACGAAATCCAGGACGGAGTAGCACCGCCACATGTTGCAGCTTCTGGCGCTAGGGGTCGATGCGTGAATTGAAAGTGTCTGAATATACTGTCTCGCAATTTGCAGACGTGTCCACAAAGCATGAACGATGGCTGTAGGACGACCTGAGCGAACAAGTTGTTGCCGTCCATATCGCAGACTTGTCAGACGAACCACTGGGACACGGAAAGAGTGGTTCCCGTCGTCTTCGAAGAAATCTTGCACATTCTTCGCCACATGCGCCCGCCCGTTGTCCTGCTGAAGTACGATGTGAGGAGCGTCCTGCAAGATATACTACTATTTTTGTATTGTTCTTATGATAATGGTAATAAATCAATATTATTGTTTATTATTAAATAGAAGTCAGTCGTCAATGTAATGCTGTAACTTATACAAATAAATAAAATTAATCATATTGAGATAAGGCTTTAGTTCAGATAGATTGTCAGTCATTCTTAATCACTCATGTGTATATGCATCTCTGGGGCGACAATCAGAGATTTTAAGGCCGAGATTGCATTACACACTCGTTTCAATTATTTCGAGACGTATGAAAGTAACATGTCAAAGTTATTTCATACAAATGATGCAAGTATTTAAGTTGTTAATATATATGTATTTGAAGTAAAAAAATCAATTGTGAGGTATTACGATTTATAAAATATAAAGGACTAGCTGAACCCCCGCTGCTTAGCATGCGTAGGCTGGTTGGTCTGCACCAGTTGTTTCTTTTTAATCCTGATGAATCCATATCTTAAGTTTCGTAGTTATAGCTTGAAATTTGAGTTAACAGCACCATATATTTGAAAATCAATTTTTGAATCTCATATTTCATGCCCTTATTGGTCGAAATTCCAAAAATACGAAACACGTGTCTTTTAAAATCGGACCCCGAATCCAAATCCGAAAGTTTGTAATTCTAACTTCAAAATAGCCTAAATACCAACATGTTTTCGAAAAACACCCCCTCTCCAATTTAACCCCTTTGATGATTTAATTTCCAAAAATTCCGAAGCACGTATTTTTTTACGTCTAACCAACTATACAAATATCAGTTTTTGCAGCTCTAGCTTCCAAATTGTATCAATAGCAACGTGGTTTCAAAAAGAATTTTTGATCCTCTATTTAACCCTCTTACTTGTTGAATTTCCAAAAATACTAAAAATCATGGATTTTTAATCCTGACAAAGATACCATTTCGGAAGTTTCGTAGTTGTAGCTTAAAAATTGAGTTAACAGCAACATATTTTTGAAAATCAATTTTTTGCGTCACCTATTTTACCCCTTTATTTGTAGAATTTCAAAAAATGCCGAAACGCGTGTCTTTTAAATTCGAATCCTGAATGAAATTCCGAAATTTTGTTGTTCTAGCTTCTAAATTGCCTAAATAGCTACGTATTTTCAAAAAACGTTTCATCCCCTGTTTCATCCCCTGTTTCACCCCCTTACGGACGGAAGATCGAAAAATCGCTTCTTAAATGACGCCTACATAGTAAGATCAACACCCTCCACAAATTTAAAGTTTCTATCTTCAGTGGTTTGGGCTGGGCGATGATGAGTCAGTCAGTCAGTCAATCGGGACACTTCCTTTTATATATATAGAGATTATTCTGCAAAAATCGAAAGAAAAAAATCTTACCATTCCTATACTACTTCTTATTCCCTGTTTTCTAACGCCGTCCGCGGTGGCCGAGGAGACTAAGGCGCTCCAGTCACGGTCTCCACGGCCACTACGGTCGGGGGTTCGAATCCCCCCTCGGGCATGGATATTTGTGCCGTCCTTAGTGTTAGCTAGTTCATACGTAGTTTGAAAGTTTAGGGACTGATGACCCCGTAGTTAAGTCCCATAAGCTATACAAACATTTGAACATTTTGTTTTCTAACGCATGTAATGTCACGAAGAGAGGCAGTTTCTGTGGTTGTGGTAGCAGTATTTCCTCAGACTGCCCTCAAGAAGCATGAGGGGAGCTCTGGTGTTACAGTAAACCCCGCCGCAACTCATCGCCCTCGGTCGCTCAACATTACTGTCCGACCGACTGCGTTCACAACGGCGGCTTCGAACGCAATTAGTAGCTATGGAGATAAGTTTCCAAAAACAGTATCGTAGCTCTTGACAAACTGATCAAAGACTACTGTCATCAACTAATAGTGAAGACAGTACTGTAAAAATTGTTCTTAATAGTTTTTTTTACCGATACCACCTTTGTTAACAAACTTTTATAAAATATAATAATTTACGAATGAACGAAAATACGTAAATTTGCGTAAAAATAGCATTACATATTAAAATTGTGTAAGAAATCGAACACAACGGAAAGAAAATCTGTTACGGCGAGATTCGAACCACTGACCCTGCGGTTGTAAGGTCAGAACGCTACCGCCTGAGCTACTCTGACAGAACGTGCAAAACTTGAAAGTCGATTTTCCAGAGAATTTTTGAGAGTTGTGTTGATTGGCTCTGGCTGGTTGTTATTGGAGTTCTGAAATTCACGTAGTATTAAAGTATCAAAATTCAAGTATTCAAGTATAAAAAAAAATTAAAAACCGATAACCATGTGATCTCCTTGTAAGTTCGGAATTATATGTACCATAAATATAAAGAAATTCTAAAATCCTATACCCATGTCATCTCCTTGTCATATACGCTCTGTAATGTCCATGTCTGGGGAGTTTGGAGACCAGAGGAAGCGTTTAAACCCAGAAAAGTGTTGCTGGGGCAACTCTGTAGCAATTCTCGACGTGTGGGGTGTTGTCCTACTGGAATTTCTCAAGTCCACGGGAATGTACAATGGACGTGAATGGATGCAGGTAACCAGCGAGGATGCTTAGGTACGTATCACCCATCAGAGTCGTACCTAGACGTTTTAGGTGTCCTATATCATTCCAACTGCACACGCCGCTCATCAATATAGAGCCTGCGCTAGTTTCACCAGCCTCCTGCTGAGACGGATTACCCCTTTCGTGTCCAGTGGGACATACACGGTGTCCAGAAAAGGACTCCCTGATTTCGAAAACAAAGATCGATAGAGGAATTGCACTAAACTTATGTTTATTGTGAAAGTTGTAAGAAGTTTATACAGCAGTTTCAAATAATAGTTACAAAAGCTGCTAACAGATGGCGCTGTAATCGCCATACTTAATGCCTAGTATAAATAGTGATCCGAAGCCCAGGGCGATCAGTTCCACTATTGAAACGTGAAAGGAGGTTAGCGTACGGAAAGAAGAGATTAAAACCATGTACTTCATTGAAGAACGCGTTTTTCTGGTGCTAGAGTACCACAGGTTAGAAGAGAGTCCTACGCCAACAAGGCGAAGTTTTCAAGCACGATTTAATGTTCCAAAAGGACCCAATGCGAAAAACGTTCGTACTCTCTTCGCAAAATTTCAACGAACAGGCAGCGTAACTGATGATCTAGCGGGGCATGTTGGCCGCAAGCAAACAGTAGTTACGCCTGAAAATATCGCCACAGTTTCTGGAATTATTCAGCGAAATCCAGTCATCCGTCCGTAGAACTGCATCTGAGACTGGTTTGAAGCGTTCCAGCACGCAGAAAATACTGAGAAAGAGCCTACACATGTTTCCATTCAAAATTCAAACGCACCAGGCCATACGCGTACGAGCTGTGCAACAAAGGGTTGCCTTTGCTAATCAGATTCTCACAATGATTGATAGTGAAGGATTTGATGTTGGCTGCGTCTGGTTTACAGATGAAGCACACTTCCACCTGAACGGATACGTGAATAAGCAGAACTGGCGATTTTGGGGTTCCGAAAAGCCATATTGGTGTGAAGCGAAACCCCTGTATTCTCCTAAAGTTACTGTGTGAGCTGCAGTATGTAGCAGAGGCATTATTGGCTCTATTTTCATTCGAGAAACGGTCACTGGTGCACGTTACGTTGCAATTTTGGAACAATTTGTCGCCACACAGCAAGCGTTAGAGGATCGACCAGGTACTGAATGGTTTATGCAAGGTGGCGCCCGACCATATCGGACCGAACAAGTGTTTGCTTTCTTGAGAAATACTTCCGGAATAGAGTCATTGCTTTGGAATATCCTAAATTTACTGGTGCAGGCTTGGATTGGCCCCCATATTCGCCGGATTTGACTCCCTGTGACTTTTTTTTTTATTTATTTATTTATTTATTTATTTATTTATTTTTTTTTTTTTTTTTTTTTTTTTTTTTTTTGTGGGGCACAGAGAAAGATGTGGTCTACCCATGCCGCCATGCTGGACGAGCTTGAATCGGCAATCTCTGTGGCATGTGAATCCATTTCGGTTGAAACACTACGAAATGTGATGGCGAATTTCATTCTTCGTCTGCGCTGCCTCTGTAGTGCCAATGGTGAACATTTTGAAAACATTGTGATGTGATTGTTTGCAAAGAGTGTTTTCATACGATTATTTCACTTAAGTATGCTGATATGAGCTGTAGATCGTACAGCGCCATCTGTTAGCAGCTTTTGTAACAATTATTTCAAGCTGCTGTATAAACGTCTTACAGTTTTCACAATAAACATACCGTTTACTGCATTTCTCTATCGATCTTTGTTTTGGAGATATTTAATTTTGAAATCAGGGAGTCCTTTTCTGGACACCCTGTATATATCCCACGTATAATGTGTGTCCCTGCGTTCACTCAGATATAAAAATCTGACATTTGTATGGTGCTGCCGTCTAGAGCTGCCATTGCTGCAGCAGCAGTAACAGATCTGAAGCCTGCGCCAGACACCTGTTGTTGCCGGCCACAGCGCAGTCCTCAGTGTTTACCTATATCTGTGCTTGCAACTGTTGCCTGTACCGGTTTCTTAGTTGTTAAGTGTATAATGTCTACCTTCTGGCCGTAACCGTGTACTTGAATGCGACTTGGCAGCGACGCGTGGTACCCTAGAGTGTGGTGTGTCAAATTGCGACCGTTAGAAGACGAGCCGCAGCCCGCACGCCAGACGCCTGAGGCAGCGTTTGGCGGATGGAGGCCGCCACCAGCACCAACGGTCGTCTTCTCCGGGACGCTGTTTTCTGCTTCCGCAATAATACTGGGCAACGTAATGCAGCCCAGCACTTTTGTCTCCAGGCTCTGCGTGCCAGGGTATAATACCGAGTTTTTAACGGGTTTATTTCACGATACTACTTCACGCGTCGCGCCCCCCTTTCAGATTTAGTGAGAGATGGTCGAATGGAGAAGCGTCAAAACACATAAGAGTACACAAATGAGAAGAAACAACCAAAATAGAAAGTTTTGTGCCTCGTAGCCGCCGGTTGTCCTAGGTGTCGGTGCCGAGTAGAAAGAGACCGACACAGGGAAATAGGATGCACGCGTGTGCGGGTAGTGTCTGAGGTGACCAGCCAGTGGGACAACAGAAACTTGAAACACTAAGCTAGATTAGAACAAGTTGTATATTTCATAGAGATAGTAAAATACTTAACTTTGTTAACTGAACACTAGTGGAATGCAGGTACATAGTTTAACTAGATAGAGGCCTGCCCACTGATGAGTCTTATCTGGTGCCTGTCTGATTGCCAAGTGACCGATGCAGTTCAGTGGTGGCCACGAGCGGAGTTGCAGCAGAGGGCGCTCGTGGCTGACGTCGTAACAACACCGCGCCGTGCTTGCATGGCGGCGCGCGGCGAAAGCACTTCAGACTTGAGCGACACCACAGAAGAGTAAACGTTGAAGCTGACGAGGTGCAACCTTTGAGGGAACTGTAATAACCGAAACGTCGTGGATCTGTCCTCATTGTCGAGATGTTTCAATATTTGGAATTCATAAAATTACGGCCCTTAATTTCAATCAGTGGAAATGGTTGAAAGAACAGCAGCATATCGGTAACTATAGAATGGTACCATCTGATTGCCTCCATTCTGTTTTCAAAGTGATCCACTGCGGCCGCCAGTCAAGCCGCGCATTTCAATGCTGTGGCTTGAGTGGGACACGGCCTAGAGGTGTGCATGCCAGCCAGAGGGAGGGAAGGAAGGAAGAAGCAGGAATCTTAGGGCTTAACGTCCCGTCGACAGCGTGGTCACTAGAGACGGCGCATGCCCGCAGTCTCACAGCCAGTAACCGGTTGCCAACGGTTCGTTGGACGATTCTAGGCTCTCAAACCCTGTTCCCTGTGCTGCAGTAGCTGTGCGATGTCCAACTGCGTCTGTGCCGCTCAGGCTGAGAATGTTCACGTGACCACTGCAGCCTGTTGACAGCAGTAGCACAAGTCTAACATATACAGTCACGACACTTCCGCAGGTTTTTGTTATGCACTGCGATAGTAGCACTCCAAGCGGCCGGAAAGCTACATCTCTGAATATGACATTGGAAGAGTGTGA
The DNA here is from genome assembly GCA_026315105.1 of Locusta migratoria. Taxonomy (NCBI): domain Eukaryota; kingdom Metazoa; phylum Arthropoda; class Insecta; order Orthoptera; family Acrididae; genus Locusta; species Locusta migratoria. The sequence goes on from CM048747.1 coordinate 48,909,994, forward strand.
ATAGTATCGTTTATATTGATTTTAACATACTTTTTACATTAGGTAACGTAGGTAATAACTTAAAAACAGCTCTACATTTGTCTTAAGTTTCCTAAGGTCCCTGGCAAGGTACGAAACGGTACATTACAGGATACTCTATTTACCGCTATCTTGTAACCTAAAGGCTCCTGCTAAATAATTTAATTCTCTATTAAAAAAAACACCAGAAACACCAGAAGACCCTTCCTTTGGCAGAAAGACGACGCCTTTCTACTAACGAACGTTGTTTCTTCACTATAATTCCAGTCTAATCAGTGAGTTTGAACGCAGCAAACGTATATAGAATGCAACAGCTACAGTATGTAACGTACCAAATCAGATACAACAGTTGTAGCTGAAGGAAACACATCACAAACGTGGCAATAAAACGGCGCCGGCCGCGGTGGCCGCGGGAACTGAGGCGCTCCAGTCACGGTCAGCACGGCCACTACGGTCGGGGGTTCGAATCCCCCCTCGGGCATGGATATTTGTGCCGTCCTAGTTCGTAAGTAGTTCATAAGTAGTTTGTAAGTTAAGGGACTGATGACCCCTTAGTTAAGTCCCATAGGCTTAACAAACATTTGAACATTTGAATAAAACGGCAAAATCAATGAAACAGTTTTCCAACAGAGACGAAGGCAATTCCACAATTGTTGCACAGCTGAACCACAAATGGTAAGAATCATCAAAACTTTGCCTTTTTAAGCTAAAGTAATTACACTGAACATAATATGCACGTATAAGGAAGACGTATGAGGTTGAAAAACTGTGCGAATCATTAGACTCCACACTGAATTTATACACGTCAAAACAACTGCCTGTCACAGTAAGAAAAGACCGCAATAGAAATTTATTATACTCTTATGTTTATAGTCTACTTACTTTCAGCGGAATAAGGTTGAAATACACACATATTCCTAAGTATTTGTTCAAGACAAAGTTGTTGTTTATACCACTGAATCAGTAAAATTGACTGTTTTTACATAAATTTCCGTATTAATTTACGTCTCTTGATATTTTACTAATGCTTGTAACGCAAAAATTGTACTAAATATTTCGTTAATTACGTACAAAAGTAATTATAAACAAACACTACAACTGTGGTGGTTTTCCCACCACTGGGAGCGCTAGTGTCGTTGCAGCTGTCGGTTGGTAACAACTTTCACAACAGTGCGTAAGCGACTGTGAAGTTTGTAAAGTAGGAGGCGAGGTACTGGCGGAATGGAAGTTGTGGGGCGTGACCGTGAGTCGTGTCGGGATAGCTCAGTGGTAGAGCGCTTGCCCGCGAAAGTCATAGTTTTGATTCCCGGTTCCGGCACACAATTTTAATCTGCCAGGGCCGGTCGCGGTGGCCGCGGGGACTGAGGCGTTCCAGTCACGGTCTGCACGGCCACTACGGTCGGGGGTTCGAATCCCCCCTCGGGCATGGATATTTGTGCCGTCCTTAGTGTAAGGTAGTTCGTAAGTAGTTTGTAAGTTTAGGGACTGATGACCCCGTAGTTAAGTCCCATAAGCTTAACAAACATTTGCACATTTTTTTAATCTGCCAGGAAGTTTCATATCAGCGCTCACTCCGGTGGAGAGTGAAAGTTTCATTCTGGAATCATGGTCCTGTTTGGAGGTAGTGTGCCGTTTCCTCGAACTGAAGTGGATGGCGTAAATGAAGGTAACGGTGGGCCCTCGGGTAGCGAATAAATAAGGGTACCTGCACAGGCCGGCAGTGAGTCAGACAGGACGTCGGTGGTGGCAGCGGCAGCGGCCTGGTTGCGAGCACTTATCCGCGCCTGCAGGTGCTCCGCGGCCCCTCATGCCCTGTGGAAGTGGAGCGCCGTGCCAGCGAGGACCGGCCGCTAGGCCAGCCGTCTCTGTCCTCAACTGCACCAGGCTGCTTAAACTTTGCTCTCCTCTCACCACAATGTTACCTGGTTGTGGTAGCATCACCCACAGATACCGTGTTTCAGACGTTTGTAAATCTATGGGTCTTAACTACTCTGGTTATCAGTCGCTAGGCTTACAAACTACTTAAATTAACAAGGAAAGTACATGGGCTCGAACAAACATTTGTATGAACGTTTGGTTACAGGTTCTCTACGTACACCTCAATGAGCTGGTGGGTGTCGTTTTTCTGCAAAGCTCTGCAAGCATGCTCTAGATAGCACTGTACATGTAATTATAGACGCCATACGTAATGCAGATATATTAACTATAACTTATGTAATAATCATCGTACATGTTCTCTAGCGAATTGTCATCAAAAGCCATGATGATAGTTGCAACTTTAAACTTCTTCCCGAAAGACTGTTGGTATTCACTGCCACTGCTTCCATCGTCTCTTCCCGCACTTATTGTAGCACTTGCAATGAGTTGTTCGTCATTATCATCCCTATATCATTATTATGAGTTTGTAACAACAGTATCTATATTTCTGTACCATAACAGATACGAGAAAGCATGCAAATGATTCTTCTTCTACACTAATACCATCTTCACGAAGAGGGTTATTCGTAACTTCATCTCAACTAATCGCAATACATTAGCAGGATTGATTAGCAATCGCCGCCACATCTGACGCTTCACCACACAAACAACATCACAAAATGCAACTTCGGAGGCACACTGCACCGTCCCTCCTGGCGAACCGACAGGTCAAAGTGCAATGCGCATGGCACACGCAGAGGCCTCTAACGGACGACTGCAGAGTTTTGCAGATGCGGGAGTATAACTAGTGCAATAACAGATCTTTACATTATCTTTCATACGATTTTGGTGTATATGTATTTGTTCGAGCCCCAGTACTTTATTTGTAAGTTAAATTAACGTAAGGACACACACACGCGCGTGCGCCCGAGGCAGATCTCGAACCTTCGACGGCGAGCAACCGCCCGCCCCGCAGCGAGGCGCCTTAGAATGCTTGGCCACTCATCTCTCAGATAAAACGAAAAAAAAAATTATAATAAAAAATAGAAAAACAAGAAAAAAAGTCCTATTCAAATGCAAGGGAATACTGTAAACAGAGTGCATTTATGTAAATAATGTTTCGACTGTGACGTATCAACTTCTGCAAAAAAATAATAAAAATTAAATTTTAAAAAGTTGAAATCTGATAAATATGCGCCAATGTAACACCACGTACTCCTATCCTCAAATGAAAATAGGGATTAAGTTTCTCTCAGGCTTTACCCTTAGCCCACAGTGTGGCGATGCCGGATCGTAGTTCATTGTCTCGTGGATCGGTGCTCTCGGTAACGACTGGCTAAAATATGGCGGGGCAAAATAGTCTCCTACAAATCATGTAGGCGACAAGTAGAGTTGTGATTCATTGTCATTTTAATGAATCACTAGTGGCCAATTGTCCACTTTTATCGCCAGCGTATAAGTCATCAATTACAGTCACTACAACCCAGTACGCACATTCCACGCCGGCCGCGGTGGCCGAGGAGACTGAGGCGCTCCAGTCACGGTCTGCACGGCCACTATGGTCGGGGGTTCGAATCCCCCCTCGGGCATGGATATTTGTGCCGTCCTAGTTCGTAAGTAGTTCATAAGTAGTTTGTAAGTTTAGGGACTGATGACCCCGTAGTTAAGTCCCATAAGCTTAACAAACATTTGAACATTTTTTGCACATTCCACACGTCAATAATACAATTTACACAGTTAGTGTGTGGAATACTCCTAACCTAACGAAAGATCTCGAGGTGTACATTTAGCGTGGCACAAATATTATCAGTTGCTTATTCACTGTAGAAACACTTTAAACACAACAAACACACAAGAACTTCAGCATAATGGTTCAAATTAGAGTTCAGAGTGACGTGGATTGTGCCTCCGATTAAACACGAAACGAGACTTTACATGGCGCGAAAGCACACATAACTGAACAATGATTCTGGATATTACGTATTGTTAATTACGAACATTAATCTAATTAGAATGGAATAGTAAACAATACCTGCAACTCGCTATAGTAAAAGGTAGCGTAAATAGCACTGAGTAAATTAATATACAAGTCTGTTATATTAATAGTGCTTCATTTACATATTTAGTGGAATAGATTCGTTAACTATAATTGCGGAATAAACGGTCATTATATACAAAAAGGAAATATTTTCCTAACATTAATTGTGAAACATAATACCTACTTTAATTTTGTGCAGATATAATTCAGTCTCATGACCTACAACAATACGCGTCTGGCATGAACTAATGAATATTTGCTAATTAAACAAATCTCTGCGGCGTCAAAATGTTGAAAATAACTTCAGCTAGTCACGTTAGAAATAGAATAACAAAAGTTGTCGAAAAGAAAATAATAGACTAATTACGTTCGTACATATTATTATGCAACACTGGTATCGGGAGGTATACAGTAATGCAAGAAGATTGGAATAAACCCCAATAATCTTTGTTACAATATCTTTTAATATATCATTCCAGGAGTACCCAGAAAAAAATTTACACCTCGGACAGACTAATGTTTTGTAACTGCATTGCATGCAAGATCCAGTGCTGCTAAATTATATGATTCCTCTTAATAACTCGAAACACACGCGTATACGCGCGCGCGTTTCAAATCACGAGGTGACTCAGCCATAGCATCGAAGCTTTCTGACGTCTCATTTCCACATATAGTGTCGTGTGTAAGTACCATTCAATCCGCTGTTAGTTGGGTACTTGACTTTTTTCGAAATACCAGATTTCAATTCCATGATATCAAAGTAGTGTTGAAGTATTTACGCAGACTGAATATCTAATGAAAATTAGTACAGCGTCTGGTATTGGAAGCCCGGCCTCCTGCTCCGTTAGCAAAAGCACCTGACACTACGCCACAGTGGCCTCGCTCCACAGCACGGATTTAGCTCGCCACACCTCCACCATCAATCCATGTTATCACCTTCTCCTCAATCGTCTGATATTTCTCAACCTTACCTCTAAAAACAACGCAGAGGCTGGCCATATCTATTGGAGTATCTCCACTGCACAGAACGAAATAGAGATCCTGTCTGAAAAAAAGACAGTACATTTGGAAAACCTTTGTAGAGTTGATAGAGTTTGGCGAGAAACTTCAGGTAGATTGAGGTGGAGGAAATTGGTCGGGGGGGGGGGGGGGGGAGCGAGGGCATGTGGTTGGTTGTGCGAAGTAGCTGTGTCAGGATGGCGAAGTGGTGCGTGCAACTGCCGAGTGAGCAGGAGACCCGGGTTCCAATCCTGCCCTCGATACAAATATTCATTCGATATTCAGTTTGCATAGATACATCAGATGTTTGATACGATAAACGTCTCGGTTTGATTTGAATAGTAGTGAGGTGTCTGTTAATCTCGAAAGGAAGATCTCCACTTTCAATCTTCAAATTCCGACATCTCCTATATCATCCAAGGATAATGGTGGATGGATTGACTGATAACAATTGGCCTCTTCTCCAAGTGAGGCAGCATTTCCTGTCCATATGACTAGAAACACTCTTTTCACTGCTGTCCTTTAATGTAAAAATAATAAATCTATTAAAATGTGATATTTTCTGCTGGTATGGCGGGTGACAACATTAACACCTATTCTTTATCTTCGATGTTTTTATAGGCTCTAATACTACTGTTGTTGTAGATACTGTTAGCGACATATCGTGTCAACTGTGAGAAGTACCACCGCCTTAAATGCTTCCCCGAGTTTTCTTCACCCATAAAGATTTAGAGGAGCATTGTAAGAAATATGAATGTTGTGTGAGGTAGGGATTTTATTTACTTCCCTCTTAACCCTTATATGCATGGTGTTGCATATCGGCAACATCGATTGTAATATTGTTTTATCCACGTCTAGTGGGAATTTTGCGAAGTAACACGTGTTTAACAGATACAGCAGAGTTTGTAGAAAGTGTCTGTGGTGTTTTGTGTGTCAATGGTGGCTGCAGTGTGAACTTCTGTTAACAGCTTTGCTTGTGTTTGAAGAAAACGGCAGATATTGATTTTGACGTTTTGTTTTCCATATTAAGAGCCAGTTTTGGAAAAAGGTAAAAATCGCACCAATTAAAACAGGTTATCGAGAACCATAATAAGAACAAAAATTTGTTTATACTATCCAACTTTGAAAATTATATAACAAGTTTCTGTATGTTGCATATTTACTTTTTTGGAAAACTAGCTACGTAGCAATTTTTTTTTTTTACTATTTTCCCCCTTATTTGTACAACTTATAAAACACGAAACTAATTTGTATATTGGAATTTTAAAAAAAGTTATGCATTTAAGGGTTCATTGTTTCATTGTGCGGTCCCTAATAACACTTGTCGTTGACTGTCAATAAGACTATCCTCTGGCTCCACAGAAATGCTTGTTGCTAGGAAATTTTCTTCTGGTCCTCCGATAAGACGATTCGATAAGAGGATGCGTAGCTCATGGTAGGTTCCAGGCGAAAGACTCGCAGAATGCAACAAGAAATGACTGAGAAGTATGCCTTAATAGACTGTCCGTGACCTTGGCGTCCTTGGCTGGTGAAGGCCCCCATTCGGATGTCAAGATCACGGGCAGGAGCCGGCAGCGGCTGAAATAACCGGTCTGGCTCAGCTCGCCACGTGAATTGCTCCCGCAGCAGCGGCGAACTGCCCCACGGCGCCGGATTCGCAGAAACCATATTTTGTGCTACGGTGTAGACCCCTCAATTCAACGTGAATATCAACCGACCACAACCTGTTTTAAAGAGCGTCATATCCCTGCCAGTGACACTACCACCGGGGGGGGGGGAGGGGGGGGAGCGATGAGTAATTGACACAACTGTAAATTATGACACACACTGTGTGATCAAAAGTATCCGGACATCCCAAAAAGCGTACGTTTTTTATATTAGGTGTTCTTGTGCTGCCACGTAATGCCAGGTACTCTGTATCAGCGACATCAGTAGTCGACAGACATCGTGAGGGAGAGTAGAAGCCGGCCGCGGTGGCCGAGGTGACTGAGGCGCTCCAGTCACGGTCAGCACGGCCACTACGGTCGGGGGTTCGAATCCCCCCTCGGGCATGGATATTTGTGCCGTCCTAGTTTGTAAGTAGTTCATAAGTAGTTTGTAAGTTTAGGGACTGATGACCCCGTAGTTAAGTCCCATAAGCTTAACAAACATTTGAACATTTTTGGAGAGTAGAATGGGGTGTTCCGCGGAACTCACGGACTTCGAACGTACGCAAGATTTCCACATTCCTAAACATCCCTAGGTCCACTGTCTCTGACGCGATAGGGAAGCCTTTCTCCAATGTTATTCAATTTGTACATTGAGTAAGCCATAAAGGAAAGCAAGGAGAAATTTGGAAAAGGAATTGAAGTTCAGGGTGAAGAATTAAAAACATTGCGTTTCGCCGACGACATAGTAATTCTGTCAGAGAGAGCAAAGGATCGGATCTGGAAGAGCAGTTGAACGGAATGGACGGTGTGCTAAAAGGTGCATATAAGATGAACATTAACAAGAGCAAAATAAGGGAATTGGAGTGCAGTCTAAGAAAATCAGGCGATGCTGAAGGAATTAGATTGGGTAACGAAGTAATGAAGGAGGTAGTTGAGTTTTGTTAATTGGGTAGTAAAATAACAAACGATGGTAGCAGTACAGAGGATGTAAAATGCAGAATGGCAAGGGATAGAAAAGCGTTCTGGAAAAAAGGAGAAATTTGTTAACATCGAATATTGATTTAAGCCTAAGGAAGTCCTTTCTGAAGGCATTTGTGTGGAGTGTTGACTTGTATGGGACTGAAACATGGACGATAAACAGTGCGGACAGGAAGAGGATAGAGGCTTTTGAAATATGGTGCTACAGGAGAATGCTGAAGATTAGGTGGGTGGATTGCGTAACTAATGAGGAGGTACTGAACAGAATTGGGGAGAAAAGAAATTTCTGGCATACCTAGACTAAAAGAAAGGATCGATTGGTAGGACACATTCTTAGACATCGAGGAATTGTGAATTTAGCGTTGAAGGGAAGTGTGTGGGGTAAAAACCAAGGAGGAAGACCAAAAGATGGATACAGTAAGCAGATTCAGAAGGATGTAGGTTGCCGTTCTTATGTGGAGATGAAGAGGCTTGCTCAGGATAGGGAATTGTGGAGAGCTGCATCAAACCAGTCTCTGGACTGAAGACCACAACAACAACAACAACAACAACAACAACAGGGAAATAGAAACTGGAGCCGCGGTGGAGTAGCCGACCGGTCTAAGGCGCCTCGCTGCGGAGCGCGCGGTTGCTCGCCGTCGGAGGTTCGATTTCTCCCTGGGGCATGTGTGTGTGTGTGTGTGTGTGTGTGTGTGTGTGTGTGTGTGTGTGTGTGTGTGTTGTCCTTAGGTTAGTTTACCTAGGTTTAAGTAGTTTGTAAACTACGGACTGATGACCACGCAGTTTGGTCCCATAGATTTATACACATTCGAACATTTAGCAACGTGGAGGGGCGCATACAGCATGAAATCGTACAGGCTGACCTCGTTTGTTCACTGACATAGACCATCGACAGTTGGTCGTGCAGTATAATAGCCAGGCCTCTATCCACACCATCACACAGGAATTCCAAACTGCATCAGGATCCACTCTAAGTACTAGGAAAGTTAGGCGGGAGGTGAGAAAACTTGGTAATTCATTTTCAGCCAGGTAACCAGATACTTTCGATCACACAGTGTATATTCTGGCTTGTAAAGCGTTATGACGTAATTTCCGGGAGGGTGGGGAACTGATCCCTTTCATCCTCCCTTGGATACGTCCCAGCCTTCCGTAACCCTGTTGTACTCCATATGCATATTTATACTTTTAAGCTGTCATGAAAACACCAGTGAGCAAGTCCTTCAGTTAAGTGTCGATGGTTTATTTTTATATTATTTATGAACCGCCTGTTATTTTAAGTGCTAACTAGCTTTGGGTGAGAGGTAAGGTTTACTGTCATTCTTATTTACTGCTCCGATTTACTGTTCTCTATACTGGTATAGACGTTAATATCCGTTCCAGTCTAGTGTTAATGATCCGTATCGGTGGCTGGTAAAAGCAGAAGAAGCAAGTCTAACCTCTCCGTCGTTGCTTGGACTCTACACCGACGTAGCGTTATGATCCTTAACAAAGGGGAAGGGACACTTCTTCTATTTCAGTCGGAACGAAACTGAGAGTGACATAGTGAAAGGTTCGATAGTAATCCGAAAATGATTCCGTAAGTAAGGAAAACATAGCTCTTCCTGAAACTTCCTGGCAGATTAAAATTGTGTGCCGGAACCGGGACTCGAACCTGGGACCTTTGCCTTTCGCGGGCAAGCGCACTACCGCTTCTGTGAAGTTTGGAAAGTAGGAGGCGAGGTACTGGCGGAAGTAAAGTTGTGAGGCGGCATCGTGAGTCGTGTCGGGATAGCACAGTCGGTAGTGCGCTTGCCCGCGAAAGGCAAAGGTCCCAGGTTCGAGTCCCGGTTCGGCACACAATTTTAATCTGCCAGGAAGTTTCATATCAGCGCACACTCCGCTGCAGAGTGAAAGTTTCATTATAGCTCTTACTGGTTTACAAATTCCTCGTGCAAATTAAATTCGATTCCTAGGAAGAAGAGAGATTTTCTTCAAAAATATCGATATAAAGTGTATTGGAATATATTTCCCAGTATATCGACATCAAAATGTCAGTGCAGTGTGTCAATATTTTTCTCAATTTTCGATAAGTATTAAAAACTGTTCTTTTGAAATTGTTGAAGTGAATTTTACTGTCACTGCATGGAGTAGTATACTATTTTTCGCGGTTTAATGGCGCGCAATATTTGCCTTTTTATGTGTGAAGCAAGTATAGATGGCAAAGTAGTAGTGCTCTGGTGCCGGCCGCGGTGGCCGAGGAGACTGAGGCGCTTCAGTCATGGTCTGCACGGCCACTACGGTCGGGGGTTCGAAACCCCCTCGGGCATGGATATTTGTGCCGTCTTTAGTATAAGGTAGTTCATAAGTAGTTTGTAAGTTTAGGGACTGATGACCCCGTAGTTAAGTCCCATAAGCTTAACAAACATTTGAACATTTAGTGCTCTGGTTGCGCTGGTGGGTGGCGCTGTGACTGGAAGAACTAGATTTCCTGTCTGAGGAAATATCACACCAGTCTGCTACTGCTTAACATCCGGCAGAATATCCGTCAAGGACATTATACGAACAGGAGAGATGACAGTTGTGGCTGGGGAAACCGAAATGCCGCGGTGGAGTAGCCGAGCGGTCTAAGGCGTCTCGCTGCGGAACGCGCGGTTGCTCGCCGTGGAAGTTCGAGTCCTCCCTGGGGCATGGGTGTGTGTGTTCGTCCTTAGTTTAGTTTACCTAGGTTTAAGTAGTTTGTAAGCTACGGACTGATGACCACGCAATTTGGTCCGATAGATTTACAAACACTTGAACAAAACATTTAGAAACCGCAATGTGCAAGTGCGTGTTGCAGAGGGCGCGGCTAGACGCATGGCAGGGCCGGGAGTCGGGAGCCGGTAGCTGGTAGCGCGACACCTCGGGCCGTGGGTGGGTGGGCCTTGACGGCCGCCGCTCGTAACGGAGGCCTGTGTTCGCCCGCCATGAATATTCACGCCCGCGCTGCGCCTCAAATGTCTTTACAAAGCAGGTGGCAATGGGAGCGCGGCCCACGGTGGCTACGTCAGCGCGGCTTATAGCGTGCGCTACCTCTCAGCTCTGCCGACGCATGTCTGGCCTCTGTCTAGACCAGTCCCCGGTCCGAGTTCTCCTTTTCTAGGTTCCGACGCCTACACAGGCTATTTACTTCATACTCAGCAGCGGTGGACATTGAAATTACCTAATATCGAATCCCTGTTGAAGACAGCTCAAACAGGAAAAAGAACTAACTCTAGCGAAAGTGTTTCAAATAGGATTGGGAACCCTAAAGTATCAACAACAGCTGTTCCGACTGTTTCTTTTTGTTTAAGATAACACTACTTTAGAGTAGAATAAACTTATTAGAATGCATCATATTACCAAGAAGACATATAATAAAAAATGCCTCTCAATAGCCACAAAACTGAAAGACTACGCCGGCCGCGGTGGCCGAGGTGACTGAGGCGCTCCAGTCACGGTCAGCACGGCCACTACGGTCAGGGGTTCGAATCCCCCCTCGGGCATGGATATTTGTACCGTCCTAGTTCGTAACTAGTTCATAAGTAGTTTGTAAGTTTAGGGACTGATGACCCCGTAGTTAAGTCCCATAAGCTTAACAAACATTCGAACATTTTTTGAAACACCCACAAATAACATATGCCAGCGAAACTATATTTAAAACAACCAGCACTGTAGCAATAGACAGGCTACTCAAAATAGAAAGGAGGATAGTCAGAACTTGCATAAATAAGAAATACCAAAAAAGACGGGATTTGGAGAATAGCTTCAAATGAAACTGTTTATAAAGAAGTAGAACCAGTGACAAGTACAATGAAAAAGAAACGGATCTCTTTCCTAGGACATTTGATGAGAACACCAGAAAATAGAATCAGCAGGAAGATAATTGAAAAGTTATGGAACAGCAACAGCAACATAAGATGGATCACAGAAATCAAGAAAGACATGATGAAACTACAGATAACGATGGAAGATTTGGAAAAAAAAAAAAAGACAGACACACTCAAGATACTTCAGGACAAACACTCCACACTACCAATGAAAATTAACAGAGACTGGGAAGGGTGATTTGGGATGAAGAGAGAAGGGCACGATCTGAAAGAATGAAAAAGTATTGGGCCAACAAAAAAATAAATAAAAATAAAAAATATCAGAAGAACCTAGTTCATAATATTTATGTTGGCCATAAAACTAATAAATAAAAAAAGTAATAAATAAATAACCTCTGTGTTATTAAATTGTCATGTTTAATTCTTTTTTAACTAAATTGTGTTAATGCATAACAACAAATTGTAATAACCTTTGTAATATTGACTAAAGTGGTCCAATGAAGGCCATAAAATAAATAAAACACTACTTTAGATGCAAGTATACGCAAAAAGCATTTTCTGATTAACAACGTTGTTGTTGAAACTTCCTGGCAGATTAGAATTCTGTGCCGGAACCGGGACTCGAACCTGGGACCTTTGCCATTTGCGGGCAAGCGCAAAGGCCCCGGTTCGAGTCCCGTTTCCGGCACACTATTTTAATCTTTCAGGAAGTTTAATATCAGCGCACACTCCGCTGCAGAGTGAAAGTTTCATTCTGGGAACGTTGTTGTTGTTGTGGTTTTCAGTCTGCAGACTGGTTTGATGCAGCTCACCACGCTGCCCTGTCCTGGGCAAATCTCTTCATCTGAGAATACGTTCGGCAACCTACATCCTTTTGAATCTGCTTACTGTATTCGTCCTTCGGTCTCTCTCTACGATTTTTACCCCACACACTTCTTTCTAATACTAAGTTGACGATTCCTTGATGTCTCAGAATGTGTCCCACAATCTAATCACTTCTCTTAGTCAGGATATGCTAGAAAATTCTTTTCTGCCCAATTCGGATAAGCACCTCATTAGTTACGTGATCTGCCCATCTAATTTTCATCATTCTTCTGTAGCACCACATTTCAAAAGCTTCTATCATCTTTTTGTCTGAACTCTTTATCGTCCACGTTTCACTTCCATACAATGCTACATTCCAGAAAAATGCTTTCAGAAAGGGCTTCCTAACATTTAAATTAATATTGGATGTTAACAAGTTTCACTTCTTTAAAAACGCTTTTCTCCCCATAGCCATTCTGCATTTTATATCTTTACATCGGACATTAGAAGTTATCTTGGTAACCAAATAACAAAACTCATCTACTTTTATTGTCTCATTACTTAATCTAATTGCTTCAGTATTGCCTGAGTTTCTGACATTCCATTCCATTAGCCTCGTTTTACTCTTGTAAATGTTCATCTTACATCTTCCTTTCAAGACACAGTCTATTCCGTTCAATTGCTTTTCCAGATCCTTTGCAGTCTCTGACAAAATTACTATGTCATTGTCAAACCGCAAACTTTTTATTTCTTCTCCCAGAACTGTAATTCCCGCTCCAAATTTCCCCTTCCATTCCTTCACTGCTTGTAAATGTTCCAATTGAACAACATTGGGGAAAGGCTACAAACCTGTCTTATTCCCTTCCCAACCTCTGCGTCCCTTTCTTGCCCTTAAACTCTAATAACCGCTGTTGGTTTTTGTATAGGTTGAATATAACTCTTCGCTCCCTATATTTTACCCCTGCTATCTTCAGAATTTGATAGTGTATTCCACTCGACATTGTCAAAAGCTTTCTCCAAATCTACAAACGCCAAAAATGTAAGTTTGCCCTTCCTTAGCCTATCTTCTAAGATAAGGCGTAAAGGAGGTATTAAAATGCTTTTATAAAGATCTTGGTAATACATTGTATACCGTCATTATACCAAAGAGTCAATGGTATATCACTGTTGTCTGGTACTGGTGATTGTGAACAGAGGGCATAACTTGAAACTTTCAAACAAGCATGGCATACACACAGACGTCGGCTATAAGTATGAGCACCAGACGAAACTATTTGAAAGTGAGCCTCACCACCAAACTCACAGAACGTTTGATTAACTGCACGCCTACTCCGATCATTCGGAAGTTGAGTATTCCGTTAATGTATTAGATACTTAAGATTGTAACGTATTCTCCTTTACATATAAATATATTATAATATACATTTCTAAAACTAGCTTATGCGTTAATCTAGGACATAAGCTTCCACGTGAAATTTCATCCAGGTGCGTGCTGCAGGTTTAGCGTGATGTGGTAACAAACGTACAAACTTTTGCATTTATAATATGTACAGGATTAGAGTATTCAAAACAGGTTAATTTACTGGAAACCGGACATACAAATAGTACAGGTGATAAAAACGTGTTTCGTATCTCAGTACGTACTAACATTTTTTTTACCTTCAGTGTGTTCTGAACATCCAGTTTTGTCCGTAGTAATGATGATTGCATGTAACAGAAGAACAAAAGTTTGAAACACACCATACAGCGTGAATTTGCTTTCAGTTGTCTTCTGAGATGATAAACAGATGTTTCAGTCGCCAAGCCGCGCGGTCTGAGGCGTCACGTTACGTATCGCGCCGGAGGTTCGAGCCCTCCATCTGTTTGTGTGTGTGGAGGGGAGGGGGAGGGGGGCATTATTATAAAATAGTTGAATGTTTGTGAGTCCAGCAATCAATGACCTCGGCAGTTTTTTTGAGATAGGATTAGTAACATTTGAACATTTTTCAGTTGAAGTGCTGTCATCCGGTTACGCAACACCAATACGGATTGTTATACGCCTCAAATAAAGAAAAAAAAAACTGCACTTACTCCACTTGTACTCAGAGTGCCTCATACAGATCCATTCTTTAAGAAACCAGGGTGGGGGCGTGGAGAAGGGACCGGGAGTCGGCGGCTAAACTGCAGTCCATTAGAAACGCCGCACCAAACCAGGTGTAACGCGGCAGTATGCGGTCGGCCGCTGTCGCGCAACAGCTCCCCTTTCCAAAGAAATGCCGCCAGTTTCCTGCAGCCGGCCCAGCGTGACTCTAGCCGGCAACGTTCGCTGTCTCTCCGTGCAGGAGGAAGTCAGCCAGCCGCACAGGCTGCGAGCCCTAGCACACTCTTCACAACTTTATCGCGGACACGCCTTACCAGAGGGAGAGTTGCACAATTATTTCTTCGTCTGGGTATCAAGTGATTTACCCGTATTTGCTCTTATGGGCGACATACCGTAAGAATGTAACACCTTCCACCCACGCCGGAGTAAGTGGTATATTGGGGGTTAACGTCCCATCGATAGCGTGGTGTTACAGACGGTACATAAACTCGGTTTGTTTTGGTAAAGACAGAAGTAAGACAGCCATGCTCTTCATAAGGAACCATACCGGCATTTGCCTGGAGTGATTTAGGAAATCACGGAGTAAAACTACATCTGGATGGGATTTGATCGACCGTCCTTCCGAATGCGGCCGCAAGAAGTGGTGAAGTGAGAAGCCATTCGCTTGGCTTCATTGTTGTGAGCGATTTGCCGCGGCACACGAAGAACCATGTTTACTGTACTGGCAAAGGGGATGTCGAGTTTGTTCCGCGTGCCTCACTTGAATGCAACAACGGCTCCCACCAATCGATACGGCAATCTGCCATTTGAGAGGGTCGTACATTGCCGCCCGGGCCTTTTCTGATGAAAATCCCGGCCGCAAATCACACTTGTTTTCAGCTAGGGTCATTTTCTTTAAAATAAAAGGTCTTATTAAACATCACACTTTAGTCACCTACTAGGACTGTTGCTATTTTTTTAACAATAGCGTGAATCCAATATACCGAAGGAAAAAAATAGTCTAAATATCTAATATATAAAGCAGAGTGTCCGTATATTTGTACGTGTTGCATACAACTCTACAGTTTTGTTCCAATCTTTATGAAATTTTGTACACGTAGCTTCAATCCATGAGGATGGTCGCCGTAAGTGTAAGAATCACATAAGATATATAGTCCACGAGATATGACGCCATAAACAATGAGATGCGCGAAAAACTGCTGCATTTTGCGACAATGCTGCTCATTTTCTCTCAAACCATTGGAGCGATTTCAACCAAATTTGGTACACATATTCTTTACCGTGAGGTAATAATTGCTGCATGGTTAAGAATCACATACGGCACATGGTTCAAATGATACTACGTCATAACCAATAGGAACCGCAAAAAATTCCATATAATGCGGCGAGACTTTCTAAATACACTGTATGAGAATGACAGTACTTACCGACTTGCAACAAATATGAAACATAATTTCAAACCTTTATAAAACTTTTCTCGCTGACAACCATAGTAAAATGATGAGGAAAGAAGTTTCTCGCTTACTACTTTTCTGCTGTTTATGGAGTAAAACTACGGCTCTCGGTATGACGTTACAATTTATAATTTCTACACTACAAATTGTAGCTACAGGAAATTTTACAGACAGTATACACGCATATAGTTTAATGTACCTTCTAAATTGTATCAATGTAAGACAAGTAGTTCATGACATATGAGCACATAAGCAGTAACGTTCTTGGGAAACCGCCCCTTCACGCACCAAGTTTTAACCTATTCCCAAGAGACTTTACAGACACACAGCCCTTATACAAATGAATGTGTACCTGAAAAATGGCAGGTATAAATAAATAAATAAATAAATAAATACCCCGGCAGCGCCGGGTTTTCAGCTAGTTGGTCTATAAATATATCGTCTCCACAATGTATGTGTACTGCGTGTTTTAGAGCTGTATATCAAAGTATTTATTTATTGTGAAATATTCTGTAAATTAATATGCTGGTATCCTGCCTATGCCCCTTAAACCAAGAACTGAAAGAAATGTAATGTGAAAATATTTAAGTAAATAATGGCACATTTGCAGATGAGAAGTTGCATTATAATTTTTTTTCCGAATGTTGTGTTGTTAATAAACAACTGCATACATGGTTCATTGTCATGCATTATTTCATTCCGGTTAACCTATCCTACCTTACTTTCTTAATTCGGCGTTAGCTACTCGTAAAATAAACCTTTTCTGTGGCCGATGTAGAAAAATTGAAAATATTTTTCAGAATGCAATCTTTGCAACACAAACACCCATATCCGAGGAAGGACTCGAACCTCCGACATTCAACAGCCGTGGAATCCGTGGCGCCGGCCGCGGTGGCCGAGGGGACTGAGGCGCTTCAGTCACGGTCTGCACGGCCACTACGGTCGGGGGTTCGAATCCCCCCTCGGGCATGGATATTTGTGCCGTCCTAGCTCGTAAGTAGTACATAAGTAGGTTTTACGTGTAGGGACTGATGACCCCTTAGTTAAGTCCCATAAGCTGTACAAACATTTTAACAATTTGAATTTGAATCCGTGGCACGGCGCCTTAGATCAAACGGCCAATCCCGCGAGGCTCAGATCCATTGGGTACCCTCATGTCTGGAATCTGGTAGTCAATTTTGTCAAAAGGATACTAGGTTTGAAAAACACACTGACCAATAGATAAGTAACTTTCCACATCAAATACAACAAACACTTCGCGTGTAAAGCTTCTTTAAAAAGTAAAACAAAAAAAATAATAATAAAATAATAAAAGTTCCACACAACGATGACTGAGATGAAAACGACTTGATTACACTTCACGAATAACATTACGTTCATCCTTGGCAACAAACACTTAGCTAGTGGTGGTAACGACTTGTAAGTATATATTATATGATGATCAAAGACGTCGAGAATTGCCCGCCAACTTTATTTTAATTGTTACGGATTATTGATATTTTCATTCAGACGAGTTCCACGGCGAGGCCAAGCCAGTGAATCCTGTCCGTTTCTAAAGCGCATCTGGGTGGCACAAGAGGGAGAGACAGGCTCGTACGGAGGCATATAGGCATTCTTTTTCTCCTCGTTCTATTTGGGAGTGGCATAGGAAAGGAAATGCCTAGTAGTGGTTCAGTTTAATTTCCGCCACGCACCTAACGGTGGATTGCGGAGTGTGTATGTAGATGTAGAATGAACCTTCGGGGAAAGCACCCATCTATTACAATTATTATTATTACTATTACTATTACGCCAGGATCAGCAGAAGACATCTCTGCACTTCAATTTATGGTCATTCACTCCCTCCCATCTCCCCTGCACTCCAACTACCACCTTCAACAAAAAATAACAAACGGACTTTGGGTTAATTAATGTAAAGTAATTTAATGAAATCTATACGCAAACAACGCCTGATGATGAGCTGATCATGCTCAAAACGCCTAGCTTTGTTAGGTTACACGTAAAGAAATAACGTGATTGGTAGAAGATATTACGAATATTTATCAATTGATTGAGTCACTGGTACTTAACTTAGTCATCATGGCCACAATGAAGAAACTTCTTACTTTTGCAACTAATAGCGTGCATCTATCTGGCCATTACATCTGTCTTAATGTAACTACGTTACAGTATAGAAGCATAGTTTGAACGACTATAGTAAATTGTTCAAATCTGCTAATTACTTTCACAAAATATGTTAATTACGCTGATATCAGTGCTTAGATAGTGCCAACATTTTTGTTGCTGTTCGGATATTATTCGGTTTTGCGTTCTTGGAGGTTTTATGCATAAAGTAAAAATTCTTTTAAATAGAATAATCATTATCAATTGTTGATTATATCAAGCTTTATAGACCAGATAAATTAGCATCTTGTTGGCTGTCCAGACAATGATGGGCATAAAAGTTGATAGTATTCTGTCAGTTAATTACCGTTTCATTCTTTACGTGTTAACTGCAATAAGCGTTCAAGTAAGCACAATAAAATAATCGTTAATATGACGTGTATTTAATTTTCCGTGAATAAGTTCTGAAGACATTATAATTCACTGTCCCTTTCAATCTACAACAGATAATTCACTTTTGTACTATAAAAGCTGGGAACCAGAATGATAAAGGTTCCCATCAGAGCTCAACAAAGGGTGAATGTTGTGGCCGGAGTAAAAAATCTAAAAGTGTATAACTTCTTGTATTACCTACAAAAACATTTAAATACTAAAATTTTGACATTTTCGCTTTCAGATGAATTGACCCTAATTCCCCACCGTAATAAGCTCTCGAGAGGGGTAAATATCTTTGAATGGGGATGCTTGCGTTCTAAACGTCGACGGTATGTAGTTTCACATTGCACTAGAGAAATGCCATGTTGGTTATATTACGCAATGTGCCTTGTTATATTGTGTGGCATTATGTATCGTGTTATTCGTACTTTACATGTGCGTGAATAGGTAAAGATTTTTTGGCTCAAATGTTTTTGAAACTGCCAGTTCAATCGAGAAGCTCCTACACCCACTCTGGCTAGGAAATATTCAAATGTTTGTATAGCTTACGGGACTTAACTACGGGGTCATCAGTCCCTAAACTTACAAACTACTTATGAACTAGCTAACACTAAGGACGGCACAAATATCCATGCCCGAGGGGGGATTCGAACCCCCGACCGTAGTGACCGTAGTGGCCGTGCAGACCGTGAATGACGCGCCGCAGTCCCCTCGGCCACCGCGGCCGGCTCTGGCTAGAACATCTCGCCTTTTGTTGTGATGTGACTGCAGGATTTTTCATTCTGGCATAATTATTCCCCCCTCCTGAAATGTTTACGCTCGAGCAAGTAATTTCCATTAATACAGAGACCTTTTTACAGTCATTCAAATACAAACTCGTAAATGAGGACCTGATGAAGGCTTGACGATGCTAATAATAATAATAATAATAATAATAATAATAATGGAAATGAGCGTATGGCTTTCTTGGCCGGGAGATCCCTTGCGGGATTGTTCGGCCGCCTTAGTGTAAGTCTTTTTATCTGACGCCGCGTGGGCGACTTACGTGCCAATGATGATGATGATGATGATGATGATGATGATGATAACACGCAACACCCAGTCCCCTACCGGGAATCGAACCCGGGCGTCCTCCGTGGTAGTCAGTGTCGCTACCGCTGAGCTACGGAGGCGGACATAATAATAATAATAATAATAATAATAATAATAATAATAATAATAATGATGGAATACGTATCTTGCAATGTACTTTACACTACGTCACTGACGACGTTTGATGGCTTCAGCATCCCCAAGGTGCTTGCTGCTTTATTATTTGCAATCTAGGAAATAGTTTTTACAAGGAACCAACCCAACTTACTTTAGTATTTCTTTTTTTTTACTTTGTTTCACAGTGTGACCAATAATTTTCCATATGTTACAGGAAACACCAAAGATGATGTCCGGCAGGAAGCCACAGACGCCTAGGACCGCTGTGGCTGAAGTTGTCGACGTTAACGTGCTGCAGTCAAAGATCGAGACGCTGTCTTGGCAGCTTCGCCAGGTGAGTATCGAGTATGTGTATGTCTGCTTTCCTGATCTCCCACTTGCAGGCAGATAAAAACAACTACTACTGCCACTTCAGCATCAGAATTTCTATTACTGTCGCAGTTATTGCATGCGATGGTAGCTCATTTACACAAGAAATAGAGCTGTTAACAAACACTGTTAACTAAAAACAGCCCTCGATTTTTCTTGGCATGCATGACGATTCATGACAATTAAAAGAAGTTATATTAACGGACTGTTCCGTCAGTTGTTGGTAGAATAATTGATTCATTTAGAATGACGCACAAGACAAATTGTGGCCGCGGCGGAATAACCGTGCCTACTGGGGTGTCGTGCTGCGGTGCGCGCGGCCGTTAGCCGTCGGGGGTTCGAGTCCCCCCCCCCCACGGGCGTGTGTGTGTGTGTGTGTGTGTGTGTGTGTGTGTGTGTGTGTGTGTGTTGTCCTTAGTTTCGTTTAACGTAATTTAAGTAATTTGTAAGCTAGGGACTAATAAACAAGCAGTTGAGTAACATAGATTTACAAACACTTGACAATAAATTGTATAATATTCTAAAATATTTTTATTAATTAGACTAACCGGTTTCAGGCTGTTATGCCATCATCAACTACTATAATGGTTACAGCGTAATAACGGTAAACTGGTTCGGTTAACAAAAATATTGTAGAATATTACATAATTTTCTTGTTTCATTGAAAATAAAGAAGCTACGTCTCAAATGATGATACAAAATTTATTTCAGGATCAAGATTGCAACCCATTTTCGATTCCTGATAAATACTATTAAATGTATGTTTAGGTGCATATCAGTAAGGTTTCTCTAAATGTATATATTCCATTTGATTGTTCATACAGATATACAAAAACGAAAAATTGGTATTCCACGATGAAGCAGTTTAGCGGTAACTTTTTCGAAAATAAACACCAATAATCAATCTACTTAGAATTCAGTCCATTATGCAACACTGAACTGCATTCTTCTTCCCTCTTTCCATTTTTCTTTATTAATGCAAGGAACTCGATATTATCAAAGACAGACCTTAACACCTCTTTATGTACTCTAAAAGTACGATGTCTGAGAAATAGATAATCAACGAGGAAAATTTGATGTGGATTACAAATAAGGCGACGAAAGGCTCATGTAAGTATTTTAGAATGACGTTAGATGTTAAAGAGCATTGCAACAGTGCCAAGCAAATAGTTGTAACTCAAACAGCTTCTTCTTATGAGGAGCCGGCCGCGGTGGCCGAGGCGCGGCCGAGGGGACTGCGGCGCGCCAGTCACGATCAGCACCGCCACTATGGTCGGGGGTTCGAATCCCCCCTCGGGCGTGGATATTTGTGCCGTCCTTAGTGTTAGCTAGTTCATAAGTAGTTTGTAAATTTAGGCACTGATGATCCCGTAGTTAAGTCCCATAAGCAATACAAACATTTAAACATTCGTTATGAGGAGATGAAGAGACTTGCTCAGAATAGAGTAGGGTGGAGAGCTGCATCAAACCAGTCCCCGGACTGAAGACCACCACCACCACAACAGCAGCAGCAGCAACCAAGTAGTATGAGAGGCAGGAGGTGAGAAAACTTGGGTTTCATGGTTGAAAGGCTGTCCGTAAGCCACACATCACGCAGTTACGCCAAACGACGCCTCATTTGGTGTAAGTCACGTAAGTGAGCGATTGGACAGTGTAAAACATTGTGTGGAGTAACAAAGCAAGGTAAACAATGTGCCGATCCGATGGCAGGGTGTGGGTATCGCGAATGCCCGGTGAACGTCATCTGCCAGCCTGTATAGTGCCAACAGTAATATTTGGAGGCGGTGGTGTTAGGTGTGGTCCTGTGTTTCATGGCGAGCTCTTGTACCCCTTGTGTTTTGCACGGCACTATCACAGCACGGGCCTGCAGTGATGTGTTTAGCACTTTCTAGCTTTCCATTGCTGAACTGAAATTCGAGAATGGCTATTGAAGTTTTCAACACGATCGGGCACCTCTTCATAATGAACAGCCTGTGGCGTTGTCTTTACACGACGTTGTTGTTGTTGTTGTTGTGGTCTTCAGTCCGGAGATTGGTTTGATGCTGCTCTCCACCCTATTCTATCCTGAGCAAGCCTCTTCATCTTCTCATAAGACCTGCAACTTACATCCATTTGAATCTGCTTACTGTATTCATCTCTTGGGCTCCCTCTGCGATTTTTACTATACACACTTCCCACAAACGCGAAATTCACGATTCCTTGATGTCTAAAACGTGTCCTACCAATCGATCCCTTCTTTTAGTCAAGGTATGCTAGAAATTCCTTTTCTCCCCAATTCTGTTCACTACCTCCTCAGTAGTTATGAGATCCACCCACCTAATCTTCATTCTCTGTAGCACTTCATTTCAAACGCCTCTATCCTCTTCCTGTCCACACTGTTTATCTTCCATGTTTCACTCCCATACAATGCAACACTCCATACAATTGCCTTCAGAAAGGACTTCCTTATGCTTAATATTCGATGTTAACAAATTGCTCCTTTCCAAAAACGATTTTCTTCACATTGACATTCTGCATTTTATATCCTTTGTACTGCGACCATGGCATGTTATTTTACTGCCCAAGTAACAAAACTCATCTACCACCTTTATTGTTTCGTTACCTAATCTAATTCCTTCAGCATCGCCCGATTTTTTTTAGACTGCACTCCATTACCCTTGTTTTGCTCTTGTTAATGTTCATTTTATACGCACCTTTCAACACCATGTCCATTCCGTTCAACTGCTTTTCCAGTACTTTTGCTGTCTCTAAGATAATTACAATGTCATCGGCAAAACACAATGTTTTTTTTTTTCTTCAACCTGAACGTTAATTCCTTCTCCAAATTTCTCCTTGCTTTCCTTTATAGCATCCCTTTCATGTCCGTCAAGCTCCCTCTGAAATTCTTAAGAACTTCAGGTTCCGTCAATTCATCCAAGTCCCATCTCCTTTCTGCAGTTTTTTCAGTTTCAGCCTATAGTTCATGACCGACAAGTTATGGTCAGAGTCTGTATCTGCCCCTCTTTATGTCTTACAGTTTAGAACCTGGTTCCGAAATCTGTCTTACCATTATAAAATCTGATACCTTCTGGTGTCTCCTGGTCTCTTCCACGTATACAACCTTCTTTCGTGATGCTTAAACCAGGAGTTTATTATAATTAAATTATGTTCCATGCAAAATTCTACCAGGCGGCTTCCTCTTTCATTCCTTTTCTCCAGACCATATTCACAAACAGTGGAACCCCCGATATCCGACCTTCACGGGGCCGGGCCATGGTCGAAACGCCCAAAAGGTCGGATATACCGAGGAGCAATAAGACACGTTTTTTCTGGTCAAAATAGCCGTATACTGCACTAAATTATAAGTATCATACAAAATACACACTCAATATACACAGTGCTGCTTAATCGTAATTACTGTATTCAATAAAAAATTATTTTACAGTACATATTCTAATAAAAAATAACAGCTTTTTTATAAAATGGAAAAGTTTTTTATATTAACGAAAACATTAAAAATACAGTACTGTACTGTTTAATCAAAAAAGCAAACATACATTGTATACGGTACCTCATTTGAAGAAGTCCTTAATACTCTTTTGCTTCAATTTAGCCACTCTTGATTTCGCTGAAAAATCACGCCATCTCTTTGCCCACATCACGTCCATAGGGGTGGCTGTCAGGTTCTGCTCCAAATATTTTAACACAAGGTCAGATGCATCTTCAGCCTCTGAATGCGTCACACCAATATCAAGATCAACTTCTTCTTCTTCTTCTTCTTCTTCTTCTTCTTCTTCTTCTTCACCGTCGCTGTCTTCATTTGTTGCGCTTTGAACTACAGCAACTGCAAGATTACTATCCGACACCAACTTTTGAAACTCATCTACAAAATCTTTTGCAACATCGTCATCAGCAGACAACTTTTCGCCCGCAATATCGTGTCTAATACCGTGGCGAAGCTTCCAGCGGTGAAACCAACCTTCGCTTGCCTGGAAAGTCTCAACATCTCCTCCCAATTTTTCAAACAGCTTTACGGCTTTTTCTTTCACAAGAGGCCCCGACAAATGAGTCCATTTGCGCCGCTCTTGACAAAACCAAACCCAAAGGGCTTCGTCTAAAAGTTCTAGGTTAGGTTTTTTTTTTTTCTTTAACATTTTCCGAATTTTTTAAGCATCTTCCGTTTTAACTGTTATAGAATAACTTTCAAGGTCTTCACTGTTTTCTCTCGAGTCTTTTACAGTTGTCACGCCGACCCCTACCTCTGCGGCTAATTTGACTACTGACTCACCAAGGTCCAAACGTTGAAGCACTTAAAGTTTTTGTTGAAGGGAAACGCACACACGCTTATGTTTTTGAGAAGCCATAGCGAACTTTCACTAATCGCACAACACAGTTTATCACCAAAGATACAGTAATCACGGAAACAAACAAAAAAAAAAAAATAATAAAGTAGAGCAACGTTCACGTCGACAATCAGAACACAACTGGCAGCTTAACAGAGAAACAATGCACAGCACTGTGGAGTCAGTTTGACTCGTCGCCGGCAGAAGACAGTCGGGCACATGGTCGGATATCCCGAGGAGTCTGATATCCCGAGGTCGGATATGAGGGGTTCTACTGTACTATCTTCGCTTCCCTTCCTTTTCCTACTACCGAATTCCAGTCCTCCATCACTAGTAAGTTTTCCTTAATTGTCTGAATAATTTCGTTTACCACCTTAAACATGTCTTCGATCTCCTCATCATCGGCAGAGCTGGTTGGTATGTCAACCTGTACTAGTGTTGTCGGTGTTGGCATCATGTCTATCTTGACTACGACAATGCGCCCACTGCGCTGCTCCTATTCATTATGAGACCTACTTCTGTAATACCCCCAACTGATTTCGTATTTATAATCCTATACTCACCTGACCAGAAATCCTGTTCCTCTTTCCACCGACCTTCACTAATCTCCACTATATCTAACTTCAACGTATCCATTTCTCTTTTTAAATTTTCTAACTTTCCTACCCGATTAAGGGATCTAACATTCCACACTCCGATCTGTAGAATGCCAGTGTTGTCTGTTGCAAGCGTGAAGGTCGGGGTGAGAGTTTAAAATAGAGAAAGTTTAATTTTTAAAACTCACAACCACCAACTGCGAACCAAATTCCTAAACATGCAAAAACACTGGAACTGTGATTGCGACTGTTTGACTCGTTTTCTAGGGGATGATATCACACGTTCGCAGCTTTCCTTCCCTGCATATGATTAACAAAACAATTCATAATAAAGTCAAGTTCATGAGAGAAAAGGGTGTACTAACTACTATTTTTGAAACACGTGAAAGTTCACTTTATGTTGTTTATTTCACAATATTATTAGATCCTTGTGGCTGATACGTCTATACGTCGACACATTTATCAAATAAAGTTATATCTCGTGAGCCCCCAGACAAAATTAATATTTGTCGCAAATTGTTTTCACACCATGTGGCTGTCTCAAACACCGTTTATGTTCATGCCTATGCGACAACACGTGTTACATTAACAAATCACAGTCACTTTAATTCAATGCGATGCACACCTTGTTCCGCCGGCTAAATATTCACAAACACACAGTAGCACTCGATTCAACTTGGTGCAGTCTACGACGAGCAACCACACGTGGCGAATGCCACACACAAAGCTATAACCTCCACCTCGAGGTCCACATGCCGACCGACCGCCGAGCGACGCCGCCCGGCCAGTTCTCCACGTGCTCCGCGCGCGCCAAAAGCTCAACTGCTGGGGTTTTTTCCCCTACGTCATCAACTTCCCCATGTGAGCTGTTTTAACCGATTTTCCAACGTACAGCGCTCAGCCAATACATTTCTAAAACTTTACTTAAAATCAAAATAATTACACTACACATTAAACAAATATTTGCTTACGTTTTTATATTAGTATAAACATCCTTTGTACTATTTATCATAATCGTGCAATTTCTTATGTCACAGATAAGTGATTTAACTGAATACTTCTAGATAAAATACACAAGATTAATTGAAAATAAAATGAGAAATAGTTAATATATTATTTTTATAAACAAACATTGCCATGCTAGTTGTGTAACTGTCTTGTCTTCGTTGGTAATTTATTACTTTTCATTGTCAATTAAACATATTACGCCATATGTGACTATATCAGCTAATGTATTGTTTATTTATCAACAGGCTATTTTGTAATGAGGGCCTTAAAGGTTCCTAACTGCATCGTATTACTTCAAATGCCAGTAGTATTAGAATATTTTATTTCACGCTGTGCACTGCACTGTGCCTGGCACTCGCCATTGTCCCTCTCTCCCCTCACCGGAAACGAACTGGAAAATCCTAAGCTGGAACAAGCCACCAACGTTGGTCTGCTCGCTGGCCTCCCGTCAGCTACAAGCACCCAGCAAATCTCAACGTGGAGAATTTCTACCTATGGCCTAACTATAAATGTTGTCACCCAACTGTGTACATACATTGCTACCATAATTAATAAGATTAAAATTGTGTAACATTTAGTGCATTGGCATGGTCAATGTTTGCAGTGAACTTCATACTGTTTAATTATCAAATGCTATTAATTACCAATATTTCTATTGGACGGTAATCTTACACTGTTCTGATGATCACATCCTCATGAATACTCCCCGACCGGAATATTTTACCCAAGATGACGCCATCATATATTCATACAGTAGAGCTGCATGTCCTCGGGAAAAGTAACGGCTGTAGTTTCCCCCTTGCTTTCAGCCGTTCGCAGTAACAGTGTGACATAGCCACGTTAGCTGATGTTACAAGGCCAGCTCAGTCAATCATCCAGACTGTTACCTCAGTGCAGCACTCCGTGAAGAATGGATTGCCATTTCCCAAGAACGCTTCCAGCACCTTATTGAAATGTATGCCTCCGGGAGTGGAAGCTGTCATCAAGGCTAAGGGTGGATTAACTCCCTACTGAATTCCAGCATTACCGATGGAGGGCGTCACGATCTTATAAGTCATTTTTAGAGAGCCTGTATAGGCTCTCTGGTCATTTTCAGCTAGGTGTCTGCATATTTTTGATCATATAGTTTTATTCATTTCTCTCCTATTGTTGTGAGCGGTTATTAAATTTCAAAATGATAGTAACTGTAAGGACGCACTCTTGGGCAGTTCGGTTGCAAAACTAAGTTTATACAATGGCAGTACAAAATCACCTTCCGTTATTTTCCGATTTTCTCAGAGACTTATTTAGGTGAACAAGGATCTTCGTTTTGAAAACAAATATAGGAGTTGATTGAAAATAGGTGGTGGTTGCCTTTAGCTTCGAGCAATAGTATTAGTCCTAGGATTACCGAATTCGAAAATTAGACGAAAGCCCTAAAATCACATCAGTGCAAACCAAATTCTCTCTTTACTAAAAGTCACTGTTTTGAATTTAATAAATTTGAGAGTTCTGATTAAATATTATTTTTGACCCTTTGTATCTTTCTAGAACCTTGTCATCCTACCTCAAACGAAAAGTCAAAGGTGTTCCTGGTCTAAAAGAGGTTCAAAGCCACTGTTCTAAGCAAAGCCACATCCGTGACAATATTCAAAGGCGTTTAGTGCATAGTTTTGG
The DNA here is from genome assembly GCA_026315105.1 of Locusta migratoria. Classification (NCBI taxonomy): domain Eukaryota; kingdom Metazoa; phylum Arthropoda; class Insecta; order Orthoptera; family Acrididae; genus Locusta; species Locusta migratoria. Next base: position 48,937,453 of record CM048747.1, read on the forward strand.
TCCTTCAACTTCGGCATTACTTCCGTCAGAAATAGTTCTTGTAACGTTTTACACTCTTAAATTTTCATTATTACTTCTGAAAGTTAATGGAGCATTTCCTTGAGAAACTTTGGGGGATGTTGGTGCAAATATGATACAATATTGGTTAGATAATTCTGATAAATTTCAATCAAAGAATGTCGTCATGTTGTAAGCTTTATAATTCAAATGATCGTATAAAGTATTTTAACAATATTCTCACGTTGAAAACCGCAGGTGGTCCGGAATTCGAAGGCTAGTCGTTATGAGAGCAACACTTTACACTCAGAACACGTTTATTGCTAACACTAGCGTACACTCAGTACAGACTGACTCCTCCTTGGAGTGCTCCACTATTTATACAGAGAAAGAATTGTCTGGAACTTACAAGTACATCAAACATAAGAAACATGTAGAATATTCTAGAAATAATGAAATAAACTTTTATGCCCTTGGCGTGATTTGAACTGGGGGCCGCAAGCGATTCTAACCACTGTATCACGCGTTCCGTCGGAAGGCTCGCGGCAATATGTAATTGTCCACAGCTCGTTTCGTGCTGACTGCTCTTACTAAACATATTATTTTGAAGAGTTGGACTTCAGTATAGATCGAATTAAAACAACCGATTGAACTCCTGCAGACTCTTCACCACCATCCTAGGCCACGGATTAAGGAATTAAAACCTGCACCAACAGGTGTCAAATACGAAACACACTCAGACTGTCCAGTTCAAGTCACCACAAAATTATTGATAAAACCCATTATACGGAAATATCAGACCTCCAAATAAAAACTCCTGAGGTTGCTGACGCTGTTGGCGTCTCAAACATGTGCAGAATATCCTTCTGATAGTTGTCAGAGATAAGTGACATGGTTGTTCACCAAACTCATATTTGACACAAAGTTTCACTACAGTGAGAGGCAGTAAGATTGCCTGTCCCAAATAATTCAGAGTCCAGGAACAGGGAATTGCGCATGCCCAAGTTCAGAGGCGCCAATGTTCATTAGTGGTTTACAGAGCATTACCTAGGTGTTTAAATCTGTATATGAGGGTCATCCTAAAAGTACACTGCTCAAAACAATTATCGGATCAGGTGATATATTATACATTACATTCGTATCGTAATATATTTTATTCAGATATTGGTCACAATTATAATTTGTGCGTGATACAGTACGATACTTTGCTGACTCAACTCTTCACTTAAGGTTTACAAGGCGTTTACTTAGAGCGAGGTACTGTGGGGCTTACCTCAATAGTGAAAGTCATTGTCCGTGACCTCTAATATGGTGTGAGATTACCTCGGAGAGCCAGTACAGTTGCATCGCATGGACAGTATGAGGTTATCAATCAGCTCTTGAGGGATATTTCGCTATTCTGCCATGAGCGCAAATATCCAGCTCTGTAACCGTAGTGCCGCGGCGAAGTGGCCGAGCGCATTGAGGCGCTATGCTGCGCTGCGCGAGGCCATTCCCCGTCGGGGAGTTCGAATCCCCCCTCCGTCATGGATGTTAGTGCCGTCTTTAGTATAAGCTAGTTCATAAGTAGTTTGTAAGTTTAGGGACTGATGACCCGCAGTAAAGTCCCATAAGCTTTACAATCATTTGAAATTTTGAATTTTGCAACCGTTGTGGGAGGATGTTATCTGACTGCAACGCATCTGCCAAGATCATCCCTCACATGCTTAATCAGCTTTAAGGCCAGTGAACGAGCTGGCCACTCCATTCGTTTCATTCCTTCAGCTCTGTAGCATAGCTGCGTAAGGGATAAAAAAAGGTCGAAATATCTCTTGTCTATAAACTGAGCAGTCAAAGCACCATTTCGAATGATGCAGAGGTTCATACATCCGCCAATAGTGACTTCTGCTCACACCATTCGTCTACCATCATTGTATGGTGGTATTTCCAGCACATGAGCAGGATTGTTCAGAGTTCCATGTTCTCTCCAGATGAGGAGATTGTCCAGCTGAACACAAATCTTGACTCATTCTTTTGGCGCCATTCTTTACAACTCCAATCGTAATGTTTCTTCGCCTAGTTTCTGTGGGATAAACAGTGTTATAGTCTTAATGGGACACATACACCATAGGCCTCCATGTGTAGAGGCTACATTCCAGAAGGCGATTTCAGACCGTTGCTTCCTGGAATAGTCAGACTTGTCATGTCGAAAACTGATGTGCATTGTAAACGTAAGATTCACAAAAACTGGCGATCTTATTTTTTGCAGTCGTAAGAAAAGCTTCTATCATTTCCATTTGAGTCACTTCATTTTCCGACCTGTTTCTCGATACAATTTTTTTATTTTTCGTGCCACAATTTTGTGATCTTTTGAAGCGACTAATCCAAGTTTGAGAAGCTGTAAATTCTTTAGCGACTATCGCGTTGGCAATCTCTAACGCCCAATCACATAAAGTTGTGTCGCTGACACTCAATGACTGTCGTCTGGCATCGGTAAATTGCTCAAAAAGTCGCGCATTTATCTCCGTCGCAATTTCCAGTCGACTCTTACGTCGTCCAGCAACTTCCTTTTTCCATCTATACAATTCACGTTCAGAACGGACAAAGCGATACCTATTTTGAACAGTACTGACACGTAGGCGTTTCTTACCACTTTCGTTCAACCAATACCAATACCGCTTTTTATTTGTCTGATAATGTAATTGCAGTTGCTGGTGTTGCTTTCGGAGATAATTGATGATGGTACGTGGCACTATCACTCGAAGAGTCTTCATATGTGCAACTTTCTTCCGTTTTTTCGCCGTCTGTAGATTCACAGTCTGCAATATCGAGTGTTTCAGTCGTTTCTAGCCATATGTCTGCGCTATTTACATGCTCGTCTAGAAGTTTAACTAGCATGTCGTACACAGTCTACACGCGTGTATTCTGGTGATTGCTTCATTTAGTGTCTGTGGTATATCTCCATGGCAAGCAGCAAAACATTTACAGGGTTTGCCATCACCTGTGAGGGGAGATTGAATGTTCACCGTAAAGTGGCTTGCTGAGTATAGATGTACAGAATATCTTTCACATCTCTAACCAGTTTCAGGATGGTATGTTTCGAAATACGTACCAGAAATGAAAAGTAAGTGCATGCCACAGAAAAGAATATTCGTTTCCCCTTTCCGCCAGAACCGTGCAACGATATTCCTCTTTAGTGAACGCCGTGATAAGACGGCCGCACCTCCCGACTATGCGCACAACGCTCACCATAACAGCAGCTCGCGACTCACCATTTCTAGGGGTGGCCAGCCAGCAAGTGCCGAGCAGGAAAAACAGCCATTTACGTGTGGTTTTTTTTTAGGTGACTTCCAGGTCATGTCAGCAGCTAACATTCCACATACAGACTTCCTTCAATGTTAACTAACAGTGCTAAGAAAATCAATACATGTTTCGGCATGACAAGTCTGACCATTCCCTTGTGAGTTGCATCCAGCCTCCTGTCTGAACGGGCTGTTAACTGCAGATCTCACAACTTGCTGATGCTACCTGTGGACGCCTAGGCCTTGGTTCCTGTTGCCTGTAATCACATCCAGGTCCTGGAAATTACACTCCAATAGCTACAGCCACCTCCCTCTGTTTTTGTCCCGCTTTCAACTTTGCTATGGCTTTCTGTGGCATAGCTTTGGGTAAGTTATTGCACCGCACCTGTGCACTACACTGTTTGAGTGAAACTCCTTGTGTAATTTGTTTGGTACAGGTAAACCCAAGTCATCACCAACCCCCTCTGCAGCAACTTTCTGTTATAACCACTATGTCGGTTGCTATAATGTTGTAGTCTCTACTCTGTGGAATTGACAGAAAAATGTCAAACCATTTAATTAATTTCTGTTTAGATATCTCAACTGATCCCGTAATTGTTTTGACTAGTGTAATGTTGATTTGAAAATATAAATAAAATCTGGTAATTATTTATAACATCAAACTACTTCTGTACATAGACAAAGTGCAAATTTAAAATGTTTGTCATAACACATGATAAGTTTTAGTAATCCATAGTCAAATTTGTCTACCACCAGTGTATTAACACAGTGGTCTTTAACAGTTTCACGAATTTCGTGAAGTATTACTGAAAAGGTGACAAATTTCAGCATTTGTAACACACTGATCTTTTCAATTCCTCAAGCCTCAATTGACTGATGAGTGATTGTTAGGCACTGAACATCGGAACAGTAGTAAATAAATATCCATCTTCATTTGACTGCAAAATTAGCGAAACAAGCATTGTATAACATTATGGTTCCCAGTGCATAATGAAAGTGTGGACATGTTATATGTTGTTGAATATTAATTGCATCTAATTATTTGCAGGCCGAACAGAGTCGTCAGATGTACAAGGAAGTGATGGACCAAGTAGCAAAATTCTTAACCCGTGCTCATCTCAGTTTGGATGCTATGCAAAATAAAATGGATAGCAATGTGACATGCAGGTTAGCTATTTTCTACATTTAAAATGGGCAGCTTTGACACTGCACCATTTATTTGTTCTATAAATTCTCTTTAATATCATTTATCTCTAAAGCTTTCTCCACCCTATTTACTTTTTGTGTGTTACTGTAACAGACTGTAATTAAGTTTTGTCTTCAATAAATTATTCTGTAAGATGAAAATAAAAAAAATAAAAACTTAAGATTTATTGTACTCACTGAATGTTATTTTCATCTTATAAGGGCATAATGTGTGTTCATAAATAATAGACAATCAGTTCACAATGGCTTGGGAAAAGCAAATAAAGTGAACATATATTTGTTAATAATTTCTCCTCCTACAGATCATTAAGTGTTATGTTATACTTAAACAAATTTGTTCTTGTTTCATTATGCTTTTTGTTCTTGTGTTAAAAGGCTTATCTTTGCTATGCACCACTGTGTGTGTGTGTGTGTGTGTGTGTGTGTGTGTGTGTGTGTGTTTGGGGGAGATGGGTTGTTGAGTTGTCGAATACTTGAAAAAGGAAAAAAGTAATTATTTTTAGGAAGATGATGATATCGAATATGTTACTAGAACAGAGTTCCATTTTTCACTTTTATTTTATTTATTTATTTTTTCATAAAAATTGAACTCTGTAACATTCATAATCTCTCAAATATGAATTAGCTCATTTCACTAAAATCGCCAGAGCTAGCCAAAATATTTTGTTGAAATTGTCTGTGCAGCATAAGTGAATTGGCACTATCTTTTTCAGGGTTCCTCGCTCCAGAAGTGTTCACACTGTGGATGCCTCTCCAGTCCGGCATAGTCAGAGTTCAGACTTTCCACGCACAAAGAGTATTGCACAGATTGAAGGTTCACAGACCAGCAGTGCCTTCAAAGATTTCACATGGTACTGAAAAGATTATTTTTCAAATAACAATAAAACCTTATTTGTGCATATCATCTCCTATGGCTCGGTGTATATTTTCTGACAAACTTAAATGTGCTGCACCCTCATATAAAAGTGCATACAATAAAGTCACTTCAAATCGTAAAACTATTTCTGACCAATCTCATCAGAAGTTTTCTTTTAACGTAATCTATGGGAGAATGTAGGGTACTGTTTCTGATGGATTTTTTTAACAGCCTCCTCATTTGAGTTTTCTTAAGTCTTCACAGAAATACCCATACAATCTCTCATAAATGGTACTTAAAAGATATTGTTGCTGGTTTCATCAAATGCTTTTGTGATCTTGACAAAGCCTTTGATGTTTTAGACAATATTCTACAAGGCAAACTAAAATGCCACACTGTTAAAGCTACCTGTGATTAGATTAGATATGCACCTTTTGTTCCAGTAGATCGAAATTGAGGAGATCCTCTTGGACGTGGAATATTTTGGAACAAAATTACACAATAAATATTTATAAATTGAGAGCAGATGTATTAATATACCTTCCACAGAGCCCAAAATATAACTGCCCTTGTGGATGTGTAATTGGTCAGAAAAAACATCATCTTAAGAATATTTACATTTTAAAGGACATAATACTTATTACTACATAGCAAATGTTGTACATACTAGATGCATGTCATAATTCTTTCTTTCCGACCCTTATTTACAATGATCACATTACCACACTATATTGGTATTAAAGTTACAATATTCACATTTGTGAATGTTATGTACTACGATAACATACACCAGTCACTTCTGCTAAGAAATTCAACAATGGAGTAGGAGTTGGCTACCAAAAAATCCTTTAGACTCTTTTCAAAATGAACATTATTCTAAGTTCAATTTTTTATGGCTGCTGTCATGTTATAAAGAAATTGTTTTGCTAAATAGATGACACTTTCCTAAGACAGAATAACTGACTTTAAAACTTTGTGAAAGTTATTCTTGTTTCTAATATTGATCCCATGAGCTGAGGTATTGGTTAGAAAAAAAAAAGTTATATAAACAGTGTCATGATGATTACGGAGGATGAAGGGATGTCTTGTTTATGCAACTGGGGAAAATATGAATTATGTTGTATCTGTATCTGACCCAAATCTTTTTGAGTGGGTATATCCAAGAAATATCTCGATCATGAGAAATAATAATGAAATAATCACCATGAGCAGTTAAAAATAGATTCACTACTTTGGCAAAGTTCTATGGACTAGTGTAATTTATTCTTGCATACTCTTACTAGAGCCATAATGTAAAAGGAAAACAAAGTAAATGATATGAATAAAAATGAAAATGTCATGTTGGTAGGTGTTTGATAGACTAAAAATAAAAGCATTTACTGTAATTTCCATACAAACAATAAGGTTCTGGGGTGTAACAACGTGCAATCTTAATAATGAGCCCAGAAGTAGAGAAAAAGTTGAAATGAAGAGTTTAAGAATGATGACATGTGATAAAACTCACCATAGAGACATGGCGACGAGCTGTGACAGACACATACAGAAGACACACACACAGACAACACTTTCAGCTATCGGCCATGGCCTTCTTCAGAAAATAGAATATTCATGCAATCAGACAGTCACACATCAGTCATACAACCGTCACGTCCGGCTGGTACACTTTGAATCTAATCAGAATATAAAGTGGTTGATGGTGTGCCTTATAGTTCATAGAAGTGTTATGTGTAGTTCTCTACAGACTGAATTATCTTACCAGACAGCTTCAAGGAACACAACAAATAGCTCTCTTTCTACAGCAAGTGTGGTGTTTCTGAAGTTCTGAATTTGTACCATTACTCATTGCTCTGTCCAGAAATTTCTTTTAGATATTATTGACAAGTATATATTGAGGTTTGGTTTGATCAGTTTTAGTAGTGGAAAATTATTTTTTTAAATGTATATTCTATAAGGTAATTTGAACTGCCTGTTATACTTGAAACTCAAATAACAAATTGTCTGCTGCCCCATGCCATTATTGGGGTATTGATAAATCGGAAAGAAATTTAACTAACAGAATTAAATGGAGAGAAGCTAAACCAGAATGTTGTGAATCAAACAGAAGGTTGTAATTATACAAACTGTGCCTGACTTTAGTTGTTGTTGTTGTTGTTGTTGTTGTTGGGTGTTTAAAGGGGACTCAACTGCTGGGTTATCAGTCCCCTGCCTGACTTTAATTGATATTATGTTAGAGACCATACAGTTGTGAATCTTTTTCTGTGATGTAAAAAAAATTAACTACATATATTTCAGTAAAAAAATTAACTACATATATTTATGTTACTTTCAAAATTTCATTTTTTAATGTAGTATAATTTATCAGAGAATATAACTAGCTTTTTTATCTTGGATTCTTTTTTCTCTGATTAAACGTACTATTTCCTCTCAGTAATTTTTCAGAATTTAATATGATGGCATATGTAACTTTGTAATATATGTACTTTATTTTATAATTTTATTTACTTTTTCCTTTGTTCTAGGAGGCGAACTAGAAAAGTTAACAATGCTGATGAGGTCACCCCAGCCAAATTGTCACAAGAAGCATTTAGATTGCTTCGTATTGTCCAGTCCCTGCTGAATACAAATGAACCTGATCTCACCCAGTCCCTGAATGGCTCATTGTCAGGAAGCCAAAGAAATAGCCTAACAGCATCAGATGAACTTCCAGCATCTTTCAGTAGGAGACTGAATGTAGGAGAAGTTCCCAAGTATCCTGCGCCGAGAAATTGTAGCTCCTTTCTGCACAGTGCCAGTTTAGAAGACAGAAATTCACCTGATGTGTCCTCTATTCACTCTAGTTCTTCCAAAATGACAGATGCAGCTGATTTTGAAGGCGGGTGCTTAACTAGTGGACTGGAAGCAGGATTTGCTGGAAGTATTGCTAGTAACTCCAAAGAATCAACTTCATGCAGCAATATTAGTATTTCAAAGAAACACTATAATGGTTTTAGTAATCATGTAACAGAGGCAAGCTCAGCTTCATATGAATTAATCAATCAAGTGAAACCTCAAACTCATCAGCTAAGTGAAGATGAAAGTGGCTTTTCATCGATGAACTCTTTTCAAGACGTTGGTCTACCACTGATGCCTTCTTCAAAAGTGGAAGGAAGTTTTCAAGAAGTTGGGCTTCCTGTTGTAGAGGGGACAGATAGGATTCCTAAACACAGACGGTGGAGTTCCAGCCCAGTACAGGCACCATACTCACCTCAAAGTGTATCATTTCCTTCTGAAACATTTCATGTTTTGTGGGTGTGAGCTAATTACTAAAAGAAATGACTGTTATCACAATTTTCTGAAAGCAATAAAAAGTAATGTCTTGCTTTCCATAAGACATGAAATGAGTTTAGAACTGAAAATTACATGCTGCAGAAGTGTAGCATGAATAATGGTGTTGCCACTGTAGTTTCGTAACTGAGTTAGAGTATTTATTCTCAATGATTGCTTAGTATGATAAGGGGTTTTGAGTTCTGGGGAGTAATCTCTCAAAATACTGTGTGATCTGTTCATCAGCGACTTAAGAGTTTACTTTATTGTATTTCTTATAAACACGTGATACTCGCTGCTTACAGCTTTCCAAGTGCCTGTCTGTAACAAAATGTAAATTGCATTTGCAATAAAATGTAGGAGCAATACTGTCCCAACACTCATGAACATGATTAAAGGTATTGTGTGTTTAGTAATCATAATATGAGTGATACTTGAGTTATATTATTCATTAATGTTTTGTATTTGTGCAAATGATTAATGTTGTAAATGTTTTGAAATAACATGTTAAACTGTTCCTTGTACATGCATATGATCTTCAGTGTCCATCTAACTTAACTTTTTGTTATTGGCATATACATAATTTAAATTGTAATATTTTGTGTGAATGTTAAAAAATAAGCAATTTTTTGTTTGAGGAAGGATTATATTACTACTACTCGTGAATCATCACTCAGGTGACTTATGATATACGTAATACAGATTTTATCTGAATATAAGACATGCTTATAACACAGGAGTAGAGCAAAATTAATTATTTATTTAGACTGATGCTTGCCAATAAATAAAAATAATTTTATACAAATGCCAATAATATTTTCTAGACAGGAGCAGATGCATGTTTTATATAGGTTTTAAGGTGTTATACTTTGTGTATCTCCTAAATCCATACATTATCTTATGAGCATTTCATAAGTTCATAATTTTAATTAATTAAAATTTTGTTATTCAGTCCATTCCTGTTTCCTTACAGTTGCAATATTATGATTTTGCATGACTAAACTACAAACTGAAGCATACAGGCTGCCCCCCCCCCCCTCCCCACAAACTTTGACGGCAGGTTTTTAACATGAAAACAATGAACAAAAGTCTACTAAATATGGGTTCTAAAATGCATGCCTTAAGAGCTTGTAAGCATGTTGCACTCTTACCATGAAGCTTGAATGTGCCACCACATAAATTCAGTGTAGCAATTATCCTATATGGATATCTTTTGGAATTTTCGCGTGTCTTCAGAAATCTGGGCCCTACTATTCAGTCTCCAGAAACCAGCAATTACTCAAGTCACATAATATCAAACTTCATAGTGCATCTTGTTTTGTGTGTCTTGATTGGCATCATCTCAAAACTTAATATACTGAATTCACATCCCAGAAAACAAAAGACCTGCACTTACAAGTGCTCTAAAAGCTCACAATTTGCTATACATCTTCTGTGATAAGGTCAGAACATTATTCCTTGCAGTAACTTTCCTGACTGGAAGCTTCTCCTTTCTTCATACTACTTGTTGTGGACACCATACACCTGCACAAACTGGATTCTGCACTCCTCGAAACCTCTAACTCCCACAAAAGATGATGATTTGATCATCTTGTGGCAATATTAGGACTTGTAGTAAAACTTGTTCACTACAATGTGTCCATCTTTGACACTGTGAATGCAACTCTGCTATTGAAGCCAGCTGCGGTGGCTGAGGTGCTCCAGTCACGGTCAGCACGGCCACTACGGTCGGGGGTTCGAATCCCCCCTCGGGCATGGATATTTGTGCCGTCCTAGTTCGTAAGTAGTTCATAAGTAGTTTGTAAGTTTAGGGACTGATGACCCCGTAGTTAAGTCCTATAAGCTTAACAAACATTTGAACATTTTGCTATTGAAGGAAAGCTCATAGAAGGTTTGCAATTTTAGCCCATTTTTACTAGACATTTGTATTCTTGTTTTGGTATAAGGAGGCTGTCTTCAAAAATTGTTGGGGCACTTTGTTTACATACAGACAATACTACTTACACATAATTTGACATGTTTTTGATTTGCCACCTAAACAGATGACTGAACCTAGGAAACATGCAAAGAAAAGAAAAATAAAGAACTGCCTTGGAAGATTTGTATATAGTATATTCAGACAGAAAATATTTCTATACTGTTGCTGTATCTGGTGTTACATGGTGCTTTATTTTTGTACTGCAGATGTAAAACTGCTCACTGTTTTAGTAATATAATCGATAGCCCTCTAAACAGATTAACTTACATGTGCAATCATCTGATGTGTAGATTTACTGTATTGGTGTCTTTTGCACTACACCTTTGTTTCTGGGGTCCTATTTGGCAGTTCCTTTATTAAAATACTGTGTGTCCGTTGTTTAGGTTTTCTTCACAAGTCCAATTCTTCCTACATCTTTGCCTCATACAGAAAAGAGTATCTTTTTAATGACAATGTTGTTCAGAAATTAATGTTGTACTTAAGTAACAAAACATTGTTTCTAAGCTCTGTTTCTAAGTTTACAGTCAATACCCACAATCCATTTTCTAGTCCTCACTGAAAGTGTTGTATTTTCGTGAAGAAACAGCTTCTCTGTGGTTTTGAGTACCTATAAGAATCTTTATTCTTCTTTAAGAAGATAAAGTGATAATGTAATGTATTCAGCAGTCAAAACTCACTATTGTTTTAAAAATTTACACAGATTCCACATTATATTTTTTTCATAGTTGGAACATGTTCCACAGTAGCAACTATTGTTTCCTTGTAAAATTTGTTGTCTATACAGTTGGAAGCAGCATTTAATAATTTTTCATGTCCTAGTAAAAAGTTATGTCTAGATCCTACTTCTCCTTAGAATGACCAGTTCCAATATATATTAATCTTTAGTAGAACTACCATACCCTAAGTGAACAGTAATATCTTCACATGTTTCCAACCTTGTTACTACCAGCTAGCTAGTTCAGTTTTGTTAATGAGCCTCAAGATATGGAATTGTTTTGATGCTGTAATACATTATTACATATAGTTCAGATGATAGAAGGATAGATGTACCTGACTCGGACCTATGTACAAGTTTTCCCAGGCAATGAATGGAAGGGAATTGACACAATTTGCAGTTACTTGGTGGATGCAGTTATATTCTACACATTAAAAGTATTGGTAAAGGCATTTTAAGTGACAGGAAATAGGGGGATGCTGGGGAAAAGATTATAGGACTGACCAAGGATAGAAGCCCAAAATTTTGTATTATTAACTTGACACTTGTCCAGTGACCAGCCAAATCGCGGAACTCTCAGGTACCATCTGATTCAATACTTGACAACATTACCTCCTGATTTTGATCTCATTATGCGTTATTTTTCATCGGGTATTTGCACAATTATTAGATTGAAACAGAATACTTATAAATACATATCGATCTAGCAAATTGCTTTATTGGTGGACCAATGAACTTATGTTCATTTAGTTATTTGTTTTTCTTTCTTTCACATTATGCAGATGCATTTCACAGAAAAGGAGGTTAATTAAGGTTTTATATTCATACTTTCTCGTCGTCAGTCAGTTCCTACTTTCTTTTCTGGCGTGGATTGCTTACTGGCAATTTGAGGAAGGTAAAAGTGGCAGGCAAGGGTGCTCACTGAGACACGGTGCACTCGAAACAGAACACACTTTTATTTTATACAGGAATTCTTCCATAGTAGGAAAAAAAAGAACATAACAGTACTTATATTTTCACAGTCACTGCTGGTTCATGAAAACACTAAAAAAATCAGACTTGGTACAATGTCTTGTTCATGTCTAATTGAACATTCAATGGTAGACAAGATTTCCGTGACATGCCGAGTCTATACAATACAAGTATAACTTAAAACAGTCTTCAGTGGGTCACATGCTAATATAGACAGTTGTTTCTTAGTCCACTCTTCCAGGGCACGTCTACCACACAACTAACTTTTCACTCCACATAGCTAGCTCAGCTAATGTCAGTTGGTGGTGGTGCTATGAAATTCTGGTGGGCGTGGCGGCCACCTTGCGATCTCATTGGGGGCCGCTGGCAGCGACTGTCTCTTACTTCTTCTTCCGTTGTGTGGTGCCAACTTTGCCTTGGTGGTTAGGACACCACATAAGACATACTGAATATGTGTTCCTATCGATGACAGAGGTGGACTCCTACAATTTTATGAAAATGTGGCTTGAAAGTTCAAATAATATCTCTCTCTCTCTCTCTCTCTCTCTCTCTCTCTCTCTCTCTCTCGCCATATTTTAGTCTTGGTTGTGTGCTTGTGAACCTCTGTCATTTAACTACATAGTATGCAGTTACCGTTACTCATTCCATTATTATCATTATTGTTACTACTAATAAAAAAATCACATTTTGTCCATATTTCCTGGCTATGCTATATGCCAACCCTTACCTACCTCAAAAGTTTCTTATTATTCTTAGGTTGTGGCCTTCTTCCAGTTGCTTCCTTATTAGCCTGACTCAAAAATATGGTGTCCACATTATTAATGACCCCACAGTGCTTATCAAAACATGATTTATCTACTGTGTTAGGTGTCTCTTATTTTTCAACTGTTCTGATGGGGTCTAACAGTGATGAATTGCCACATTTCCACAGAACATAGCTTATGTTATTATTGAGAACCATTTAATAAGCTTTGCTGTGACAAATGGTACCATTTCTAAAAGAAAAGGAGAAAAAAGTTGATCTAAAACTACATAAATACTCTGCAAACCACCACACAGTGTGTGGCAGAGGTAGGAAGGAATGAAATTGACCTGCTTCTATAGTTGTGTATAACTATTGCATTCTGAAGTCTGTCATGAATTACACAATTGTTTCTCCAACATATAACTTCCATTTTATGAGAAGTTATTACTAGACTAACAGACAAATTAAAAATTACAAGTTACTTCAAAGTGATCTTTAATTATTGTACACTGTTGATTTTAAAGTGCTCTTTAGAATTGATGTTTCACTGTGTACAATAATGAATCATCAGAATTTTTTTTTTTTTTGTGTTTTCTTATTTGTTCTCATGGCCTCCAGGTTAGAAATAATTGCTGTTATTGTATGCTGCATTTAAATGAAAAGGGTCCAGAAGACAGTGGTCGTTGTGGTCTTCAGTCTGTAGACTGTTTTGATGCAGCTCTCCATGCTACCCAATCCTTGGAAGCCTCTTCATCTCAGGATAAGAATAGCAACCTACATAATTTGAACATGCTTTACTGTATTTGTCTGTCAGATGTCCTTGCTGACTTTTACCCCAAACACTTCCCTCCAATACTAGATCGACAATTCCTTGATGTTGCGTAATGTGTCCCACCAATTGATCCCTTCTCTTAGTTAAGGTATGCCAGAAATTTCTTTTCTTCCCAACTCTGTTCAGCACCTTCTCATTAGTTATGTAATATACCCATTGAATCTTCAGAATTCATCTGTAGCATCATATTTCCAAAGTTTCTATCACCTTTCTCTGAACTCCTCATCATCCACATTTCACTCCTGTACAATGTTACACTCCAGACAAACACCTTCAAAAAGGACTTCCCAATATTTAAATTGGTAGTAAGTGTCAAGAAATTTCTCTTCTTTATAAACGCTTTCCTCCCCATAGCCATTCTGCATTTTATATCTTCTCTACTTCAGCCATCAAAAGTTATTTTGTTACCCAAATAACAAAACTCATCTACTACTTTTATTGTCCTGTTCCCTAATCTAATTCCTTCAGCATCACCTGATTTTCTTAGACTACATTCCATTATCCTTGTGTTGTTCTTATTAATGTTCATCTTATAAACTCCTTTCAAGAAATAGTCCATTCTGTTAAATTACGCTCCTGGGTCCTCTGTTGTCTTTGGCAGAATTACAATGTCAGTGGAAGTTGACAGTAGCAGTTCATAATATAACGATAGAATAGTCAATAGACTAACAAATGAGACATAAAACAAGCTGATTCATTAATTCTGATGGACAACATACTGGCTTACTAAATTTCTCTCTTATTCTACTTGAGAGGACTATAAAAATGGTTAAGTACTTCTACTACCAAGTCATTTTAAAGTGGAAAATAGTTGAACCCCATGCTGGAAAGTCCACAACCAAAGTAGAAAATCATTAAGTGTTCAGTTTGCTGTTACATCCACCAGAAGTAATTATTTTTCTACACTTGCATGTGGTGGGATTAAGTGGACTGAGGTTCACGTATTGATAGTTAAACACTCATATTTGTTGTATTGCTTCAGCCATACCCAATTTTATTGAAATGTGCTGTTAACTGTAGCATTTGTACCATCACCCAGTAGGAATTTTCGAACAACTGTTAGTGGAATGACAGCATCATTTACATTGATTTAGGTTTAGAAGAAGGAATTAAAATCAGTTTTGTAAGCTGTCAATGTAAGAATTTATGCTTATCACAGACTGAATCTGAGTAATAATTTGTTACCAGTAAACAGTACGTTAAGGTATTTGAGGACATACAGGGCAAATCTAAATTTGCGCACTCGGCTTCGCACCGTGATTCTTCACATGCAAGCAATAAAAAAATTCTGTCGCACAGTTTTGTCCAGTGCATATTTCTGGCAGTAAATGGATGTAAAGATTGAGATGGGTGTGTGTCCCATATGTCAGTGTGTTTCAGAATTGCACTACTACACCAACAAACTTCTAGGGGATGTGGGAGGTGTCTTGAGGAACAAATAGTGCATGCCTGGAAATGTCATCCAATGATGCTACAGAGCGTCAAAGTTGCTGGAGGG
This sequence comes from Locusta migratoria, assembly GCA_026315105.1. NCBI lineage: Eukaryota > Metazoa > Arthropoda > Insecta > Orthoptera > Acrididae > Locusta > Locusta migratoria. The sequence goes on from CM048747.1 coordinate 48,952,836, forward strand.
AATGTACAGCGGCAGGAGCTGGTGCCTGTAACTTGTACTCTCTGTAGCATCGTTAAATGGTGTTTCCGGGCATGGGTTTCCATGCTCATTTTGTTCCTCAAGATGCCTAATACATCCTTTATGAAACACACTGTCATATGGAACACACAGCCATCTCAGTCTTTGATGTCCATTTATTGGTGGAAATATGTGCAGGATGAAATTTTGTGGGAGACATTTTTCATTGTTGGCAGGTGAGGAAACGCGCTGCAAAGCCCGAGGGTGCAAATTTAGATTCACCCTTTATATTGATGGCTCAGTGCTTGATGCTGCCTATCACTATTTTATTATTGATGTAGTAAACAAACTACGGCACTTCTTCTCAGATTAAACCAACAGATGTTTTATAGTCAGCACAGATAAGCTTTCAGTAACATAAGTCTGGTGGTAATTTCTTATGCTATTGTATGTTTCAGTTCATACAATTATGCATAATATCGCACAGTGAGAGAATTTGATGTCAAGGACTTAAATGTTGCATATGATTTCATTTCCTATTGTTTATTTCATTTCATGAGTTCATTTGACTTATGGATCATGTAAACAATATGGTGCCTTTGCTTCAAATGATTTTTATGATGATGATTAGAAGTGTTGAAATTCCTTCCTTGTTCTCCCCCCCCCCCCTCCAACCACTCTCCTTTCATATTTCGTAGACTGTTGTGTAACTACTACCTGACATAGATATGTCTTACATCTAATGCACAACATAAATACCACTGGTTGAACTTATTTTTATGAAGAGAGAGTACTGTCTTTGTAGTTGTGGTTTGTCCATATTTTATACAAAGACTTTTGCACGTGTATGTTTCTTTACTTTTTAAATTAATTTCTTAGAACCAGTTGTTTTGCTGTCATTAACATCTTACATACCTTGTTTATGTAGAATTGTTAAGGTCTTTCCACCCTCAATTTGATAAAAAAACTTAATATGTTTTTATAATATTGTGTGTAACTGTTTTTTGATAAATACTTTGTTTTGCTGTAAATATTACTGCTAAGACATTTCTAAGGTTCCTTCACTGTATCAATATGTTTGTGTCAATGCATTTGTGCACAAATAAGTAATAAAAATAAGTGAGAGTTAATGAAATAGATGGAGACTTGTTTATTTTTTTGTTTTTACAAATGTTTTATGAAGACAATTCATCTGTGTTTGACAGATTTGGTAAATGAGTTTTGGTACCTATGTCATTGAACTTAGAAAATGACTGTTATTTCTCTTCCTGTAATGGACATTTATTCATTACACTATTCAGTGAACCTTACCACACAACATATCATGAAGCAGAATTAATGCACAATATTTAGTCATTGTATTTAGGCTATATATAATACAGTTAATATCCTGAAATCCTCTCCAATCACATTTTAATTATACATATTTTTAGTAAATTGAACAATATATTGGAAGTAAACAAATATTCGAGTTGGAAAGCTGTGATAAATGAGTGAAAGCTGGGTGGTTACAGGTTACCTTATTAATAATGTTGAGGTTACAGATATGAAAGTAGCAAGGATGATTACAGGCACTAATAGATTGGTACAATGGTAGTAGAGTGTACATAATGAAGAAATCAAAGATTACCTAAGAAACTCACGGGTTCTGCAGTAGAGTTTAGGAGTAATTGAGGTAGTCATGTAACAGGCTTAGCATTAGATGATGCATCGATGTTAGCACTGAATAGGGGATCTTGGAAAAATTTTATAAGGAAAACTATACTCCAGACTAAATGCTGAAAGGCATAACCAGTATGGTGACAATGATAAATGTCTGGCAGGGTCACCTGTGGAAGCAGCCATGTGATTTAGCAATTCTGCAGCAACCACTATTTTTATATTAGTACTAGTCGACCTGACAATGCTTCACAATTGCTAATATGTATGTAGTCTTGCTTTGAACGTCAAATGTGCAAAAGTTTATCGCAATCATAGGAATGATACTGATATCCCAAACAAAAGAGCTATTTCAGTTTTCCACAAATGTTCCTCTTTTCTGACGAACTATTCCCAACTTATACTTCACTCAAACCTTCCTCTCACTTTTAACGTCGAATGTGCAAAATTTTATCGCAATCAGATGAATGATATTGATATTTGATAGAAAAATGTCTATTTAATGTTTGTAAATTTTCCAGTTTTCCAGGAAACTTTTCCAAATTTTTATTACATAAGAACGTTACTCTTGTTTTAAACATCAAATCTACAAAATTTTATCACAATCAAATGAATAATATTGATATACCATTGAAAAAAAGCTCTTTCAGTTTCTTGTGAATTTTCAAATTTTCCGGGTAACTTTCCCAAATTTTTAGTTCAAAAGAATGTTCAACTTTCATTGAATGTCAAATGGTCCAAATTTTATCACAGTCGGATGAACAGTTCTCAGCTTATAGTGTTGAGTACATTTAAAAACACATTAAAAAAAGAACTTAGTTCGAATATTGTGACTTTCCTTTCTAACTGTCCCTATTTTTTTTAACTGAAAACTTTTCCAAGACCATTATGAACAAAACAAAAAAAGAATTACACTTCTCCTTCATGCGAAAAGTCAGTTATAGTGCTGAATTCAATCAAAAACACATTGAAAAATGCACTTTCAGTTTTCTCAAATTCTACAGTTTTCCAGTAGATTTTCCAAGAACTTTATTTCATACAAACCTTGTCCTGTCAAGCCATACTCAAGTGATGCACTTACAACCATGTGGCAATTGATTTTTATCCATAAAAAATTTGTTTTCCCATTTTTCCTAAGTTTTCCTACTTTCCTGGTGACTTTTTCAAATTTTTATTTGATGCAAACCTACCTCTTGCTTTCAACATGAAATATACAAAATTTTATCACAATTGGACGAACGGTATTGATAACTCACTGGGAAAAGCTGTTTGTTTACCCCGATTTTCCTCTTTTCCGGACAACTATTCCATAAGAAACTTCCTGGCAGATTAAAATTGCGTGCCGGAACCGGGACTCGAACCTGGGACCTTTGCCTTTCGCGGGCAAGCGCACAACCGACTGTGCTATCCCGACAGGACTCACGGTGCCGCCCCACAACTTCACTTCTGCCAGTACCTCACCTCCTACTTTCCAAACTTCACAGAAGCTCTCCTGCAAACACGCAAGACTAGCACCCCCGGAAGAAAGGATATGGTGGAGACATGGCTTAGCCACAGCCTAAGGGATGTTTCCAGAATGAAACTCCACTCTGGGAGTGCTAGTCTTGCGTGTTTGCAGGAGAGCTTCTGTGAAGTTTGGGAAGTAGGAGGCGAGGTACTGCTGGATGAGGGAAAGCTGGTGTCTTAAATATTAAATGTTGCTAGTTATTATAGCAACATTTAATATTTAAGACACCAGCTTTCCCTCATCCAGCAGTAAACGTAACACCCAGAAGATGGCCACTTGCAATAGTGGCCGAAAAGTCGGTGAAGTATTTGATGTATTGACGATGCGGTCCAACACAAAGAAGAGTTTTATAAACAATGACAATGTCCGTGGTAGCCTTCGTTTACATACAAACCAACTGTCAGTCAGAATGGATGCACACTGCCAAACTGTGTCATTGCTTGCTGCTGAAGATAACCTGCTCCTGCTTGATTTCAAGGGCTACTTTACAACCAAGGCCATCTGAGTCCTCCCCCCTCCACTACCAGCTTTTCTGAACTTCCCAGATGACAACTATACATACATTATAGTTTCTGGCCCAAAAATTATCCAGGCCTTTGTTGTGGGGGGTGGTGTTATGTAAATTTGCAGGGGTACCCTTGAAGATAAAGACCCCAAAATTATAAGTGACAAATAAATTACTATTAAATGAACACTCAACTTTTGTGCATTGTACATGTACAAGCAGACTGATAAAGTAGAGATATTGTGTGTTATTCTTCAAAGTTCTGCTGTTCTATATCTCTAAGCATTAATACAGAGAGAGGTCTTGAGGCAATATTCTTTGTAACATCGCACTTTGTCCTAAATTGTACATTGCTTTGCAAAGGTGAGCAAATAATCTAGGTCTACATGGGATACTCTGCAAATCACATTTAAGTGCCTGGCAGAGGAGTAAAATTCTAATAATGGATACCCATCACTGCAGAGTGTGTGGCAGCTGGAGATGATGGTGTGTGACTAAAGTGTGCCTGTTTGATTGTATGAATGCTCTCTTTTCTGAAGAAGGCAAATGGCCGAAAGCTTTGTGTGTGTGTGTGTGTGTGTGTGTGTGTGTGTGTGTGTGTGTGTGTGTGTGTCAGCTTGTCGTAGGTCTTTGCAGCTAGTTGTAAACTGTTCTTATATTGTTGTTATGTTGATATTTTTTTAAATAAAAATGTATGTTTTTTGTTTGTTTCTCATTTTATGTCTGTGTTGTGTTTATATTCAGGCGATTAAGTCGAGAGAAATGAGAGTTTATTCACCTTTCTTTATTAATATTAGTTACATTCCCTTCATCTGCTCACCCATGATCTGAACATAGCTGCTGGCACCCAATGGCATGTATTACTTTGTGACACTGCTGTTCTCGGTAATGAAAATATTTGTTCTTTATTTGCTCCTTTCACATTGTGTTGTAACTCTATCTGATAAATTTGGTACAAGTACAAATTACTTATCCACCCAGAGCACCTTTGTGTAAACACAACATTGGTCTTTAAGGCAATACTTCCTCAAATACTACACAAATATTTCATTGTAGGAATTCATTGCACTGTCATACAGTCGTAGTAATGACAGTGCAAAGAATACTTCTAATGTGACTAAAATCTCTCACATCAACTGTTGATTGTGTATTACAGCAGTCTTTGACACTATTCGAATAAGGGATCACGAGCTACACTCACATCGTGGCCCCATGGTGGCAAACAAAAGTGCTTTCAGAGCCCACAGGTAGCCTAGTGCGCAGCTCATGCATGCGCCCCTGCCCTATCAGCTGGATTGTAGGACTCTTGACTCAAAGCCACTTGAAGAACATGTTGGGCTGTCTATATGTATATGTTGCAGCCTGAATGATAATGATACAGTCCCTGCGAGCATGGTGCACGCTGGATGAACGCACAGTCTCTGTGAACACGAGGCACAGTATCACAGATCTTATGCTCTGATTATTTACGTACTGATACTTTGGATATTTAGATTTTGTACATGTGATATTGTTGAAACATGCACAACCTCTAGTGGGAGTCTAGAAACTTGTGCTGCCAACTGTGTGTGTTCCCATGATCTTACTGATACTGGTGGAGTAGTCTTTGGTTGCTCACAGTACATACAAGGTGTACAACTTTGCCGATGGGTGGAGGCAACCGTAAGTAGTGGTCAAAAGAAACATATTGTAGATGTCAGGCTTGGACCTCAGTCAACATAACCTCATTCAAACATTAGTCCATTTGTGTCTGCATCATAAAGTTGTTCTCAATTTAAAATGTTAGTTTAAGAGCCTAATTCTCATCATTTGCAGGAGATGTTACTGTTTTATTTCAATATGAAGAAAACAGGGGCTTAGTCTCTTCAAATGCATTCAAGTACATGTACTATGAGGTGTTAAAATCATGTGAAACAATCGCAGGTGCTTGTTATTGAATGCAATTAATGGATTTGAGCTGAGCATTAAAAGACAAATGGCTGCAATACAGCAATAGGCATGATAAAGTGATTTTGCAACACAAAAATGTTAGAGCTCACGTTGCAAAAGAGGTCAAAACTAACTTGGAAACATTAAAATGGTAAGCCCTACCCCACCCACCATATTCTCTGGAAATTGCTCCCTCTATCACCTGTTTCGATCAATGACTCATGGCCTGGCTGACCAACACTTTTGATATCATGAAGAAGTCACAAATTGGATCGATTCATGGATTGCTTTAAAAGATGAACAATTTTTTCGACTGCCCAAAAGATGGGAGAAAGTAGGGGCCAGAGGTGGAAAATACTTTGAGTGATACATGTGTAACTAATTTGTTTCATTAAAGCCTCATATGTTGTGGGGGGGGAGATGTTGGAAGTAAAGTTGTACACCTTGTAATCCTACAGTAAGCCACTATTTTCACACACCGCACATCCAGCAGTTTCCACCCCCTCTGTTCAACACCTCTACTGATTCTTCTCTCTCTATTCATTGTGTGTACTAAATAAATATGATTGCATTCGTTGTGAGATGTGAGCTATGCTCAAAATATAAAAAACAGTTATGTGGTTTTGAGGCTTTGCAGTTCTTGCTTGTGACTCTGGGTGGTGATTCATATCCTTGAGTTGTTTAATGAGAGAGAGATTCCAAACAACTTTTGAATTCCAATGTGCATTTTCTTTATTCTGCTTAAAATATTTTCCAAGTTTTATCAAACGTGAAATCCATTTTGTTACATACTAGGCATTTTAATCCACTTTTATTGTTTAACACCCCAAGAAGTCACACTAAAACAAGTACGCATTAACTTACTTAATAGCTGAGTGACCACATTACACTGTACATCTCAAAACTGCAAGTACAACTGCAATTGACTGAGTTGTCCTTACACCTATAACCTTGGTACACTTTGGATGACAAACTCTGATAGCAAAGTTGGCTTAACTACATACATAACACATACACCGTTGGTATATTGTCATGGTTATTGATATGAAATACTGACCAGTTATTGTTATCATGTTGCTGTGTATAGTTGCTGAACACTTTCTGATAACACAATATTGACACAAACATGTAGCATTTCATGTCAGTCAGTAACTTTCAATCCCTATATATTCCACCCCCTTGTTGTTATCAAATTTCAACTACTGTAGTGCACAATGGGTGGCTAACAACTAGTACCGCATATAAACCCTATTTGTTCACGATGTGTATTCTTAGATGTAGAAAGAAATATAGGCACAAACACCTCAATTTTTACACATGTAATAGATATTTCTTCTTATGTCATTGGTGTAGCGTGCAAAAATCAAAAGCTTTATTGGTATATAGTAGTCTGTGGTATAGCTGTGATGAATTCACAGCTACATCACACTGGAATGTTAACTTTTAGTGCTATCAGTAATTTTGTGACCTGTCTTTAATTTTTGGGAATGAACATAGAACTATTTCACACCTTACATATTACTTAGACCTTTTCAGTGAGTACATACATCTGTAGTTAAGCTTTTCTTTTTATATTTGGAATATTATTTTTAATATTTTTATCATGTTCTGCTAAGCACCAACAAAAATGTCAGTTAATTAAGCATTTTTCATTACATTAGTAATTTTTATTATTATTTTTTGAGAATACACATGACTTTGTGGATTCGTCGAACTGTGATTGGCATCAAGTAGTAACAGAAAGAAAGTGTGTTAACATTTTTTTTAGATTTATTTATTCTGTTAATCTTCATTACATATGCTATTGGCAATAAGAAAAACTTGTAGTGCAGTCTTCTGGCTGAACAAAATAAATTAAATGAAGAACATGTACATTCTTATGCCTGGCAAATGAACTTTGACCAATGGTATGTTAAATGGAAATTCTAATTATGAGGGATAAAGTGCTCTGTAGTTGGCAAATAGCTGATTTCTGATTCTTGGATATTTTAGCAAACTGATGCAGAATGACAGGGAAGTGTATTACAGACCTCGAGAAGTGCTGTCTCTTTACAAATAAAATTATTCAATGCATTCAATTTAGGTCTGTGATTCACTGTGCAAATTGACTATGTACCCCCAATCTGTCTGTACTATAAGTGGCACAACAAGAAAAGACAGGTAATACAATGGACACTCCTTACTACTCAATACATTTACAATGATATTTGTTTCTTGGGGGGGGGGGGGGGGAGGTGTTAGAGGATTGCCTCATTCTTATTCTTTTCATAAACTGTTTTCAACGGAATCATGTGATCAATGTTGCCAATAATATAGTGTCTACCATAAAAAATTGGAGTTTTGCCACTGTACATTTTTGATTGGTTATTTACTTATATCAGTTAATTGCACTCCATGTGAATCTGCACTATACTGAGAATTACTGTTCAGAGGAAAGACATGTGTGGTGGGAAAAAATAATGCAGTTGACGAGTATTATCTCCTCAGCGCCTGATAAGTGTCCCTGCCACCTCTAGTTTCTCTTCATTAAGGAGCTGCTGATGCATCTGAAAAGAAAATAACATATGAACTAAGTATAAAAATGCAGAAATGTTTGAGTGTACAGAGTTAAATTAAAAATTCTGAAACTTTGTTCTTGTTACAACAGGATATTTTTCTACTTCAAATTGAGATACTGGAAACATAAGAATTTTCGTATGTTACATATTGTGTCATGTTCACTGCTACGGCTTCTTATATCGAGAAATTATTACCCGAAAGACACAAATCACAAAGTATCAGTTCAAGTCAGATGAATTCCACAGCAACTAGTAAATTAGGCAAATCATCTGTGCTCAGAAACCACACCCATTACTCAATGGCTACACGACTGCAACTGAGATTCAGTTTAGTGACAGAATGAGCCCTGTGTCAGTGTTGAAGGGCATCTTGAGCAGATTATGAATGGAATTTAATAAAGTATGGTAATATGTTCTGTTACTGCTTGTTTACATCGATTTATTTGCAATGAGAGTTGAAGAAATTAGGTTTTAATATGGAAATCATTTATCTATGTACCTCCCTATAATGTACTTTCTTCTATGTGTGAGGAAAGATTCTGAAAGTTTGGTGCATCTCATACAAATGTCTTTACATGACATATTTGTTTGTCTTCTACGCGAGAAAATGAAAAAATGCAATGGGATATAACGTGGAAGAAAGTACAGAAAGAAGTAAGTGAAAATGCTGTGTTGAAATACATGGAAAGTCACAACAAAATATCTCTGAATGATAGATATTCTGTTGTATTTGTACTCATTATTATGGTTTATGTTTATTTGCATGTGACATTAACACTGAAAGATCAATTCTGCAACATGTGAAGTGCTGACAGTGCTAATTTCATATTTAATGAATGCTCAGGCAAATTATTAATTGATGAAGTTTTTCTTGAACATGAAGTGCACAGATCATGAACACGTATGTACAGATTTGCAACACTTATAATTTTCATATATAAAAACTTCAATTCTACCATGTCTATAAAAACAAAACACCATTGTATGTGGTGAAGAAGAAGAAGAAGAAGAAGAAGAAGAAGAAGAAGAAGAAGAACAAGAACAAGAACAAGAAAGAGTTGTCACAACAAAAATTTTGGTGAGTTATTGCACAACAAAGTCTGTCCATGTTGCTGTTTGTGTCTCTTACAAAGGCAGATCTAGCTTAAGATCTCAAAAAGTTCAATTTTCTACATTATTTTTTTATACTTAAAATGTTTTTTTCAAAACATTATTGCATCTTGTGACAGTTCTTGGGTAGTAAATGCCCTCTAATCTGCCTGTTGAGACATAAAATTGTTTGAGTATAATTTTGCATTTTCCATCATTTCTCATATTGTATGCAGTTCATAAACTAAATTTTTCTTACTTATCATCATCCGCCACCCCCATGAACCACAGACATTGCCGAGGTGGGGTTGCTTGCGTGCTTCAATGATACAGATAGCCGTACCATAGGTGCAACCACAGCGGAGGGGTGGGCACAGTCTGGATGATTGGCTGAGATGGCCTTGTAACATCAGCTAATGTGGCTTTGCCATACTGTTACTGCAAACAGCTGAAAACAAGGAGAAACTACAGCCGTTAATTTTCCTGGGGACTTGCAGCTCTACTGTGTGAAAATATGATAGCATCCTCTCAGGTAAAATATTCAGAGGTAAAATATATAGTCCCCTATTCAGATCTCCGGGTGGATACTACTCGGAAGGATGTGATCATCAGGAAAGACAATACTGGTATTCTATGGATTGGAGCGTGAAATGTTACATCCCTTAATTGGGTAGGAAGGTTACAAAATTTGGAAAGAGAAATGGATAGGTTGAAGTTAGATATAGTGGGGATTAGTGAAGAGGAACAGGATTTCCAGTCAGGTGAGTATAGAATTTTAAACACTAAATCAGTTGGGGGTGTCACAGGAATAGGTCTAATAATGAATAATAAAATAGGAATGTGGGTAAAATACTATGAGCAGCACAGTGATCGCATTATCATAGTCAAGATCAATATGAAACCAACACCGACTATAGTATAGTACAGGTTTATATGCCAAGTAGCTCTGTCGATGATGAGGAGATCGAAGAAATGTATAACAAGTTAAAGGAAATTATTCAGACAATTAAGGGAGATGAAAACTTAATAGTGATGGGGGACTGGAATTAAGTAGTAGGAAAAGGAAGGGAAGGCAAAATAGTTGGTGAATACGGACTGGGGAAAAGAAATAAGAGAGGAAGGTGCCTGGTAGAATTTTGCATGGAACATAACTTAATTATAACAAACACTTGGTTTAAGAATCGTAAAAGAAGGTTGTATACATGGAAAACTCCAGGAGACAAATGGTAAGATGTAGATTTCAGAACCAGGTTTTAAACTGTAAGAAATATCTTTGGGTGGATATTGACTCTGACCATAACCTATTGGTCATGAACTGTAGGCTGAAACTGAAAAAACTTCTGAAAGATAGAAAAATAAGGAGATGGGACCTAGATAAATTGAAGGAACCTAAAGTTCTTGAGAATTTCAGAGAGAACTTTAGGCAACAATTGACAGAAACAAAGGGAAATAAAACAGTAGAAGAGGAATGGGTAGCTTCGAGAGATGAAATAGCAGAGGACCAAATAGGTAGAAAGGCAAGACTTACAGCTCTACGAATATCAAGAATTTGAAAGGAAATCCAGTTCTCAGCAAAGAAGGGAAAGATGAAAGGTAGAAAGAATACATAGAGGAGCTCTACAAAGGAAATGAACTTAGAGACAATGTTGTAGGATGGTTAGAGGAAGTAGATGAAGATTAAATAGGAGATACTATATTGAGAGATGAATTCGACAGAGCTACTGAAGTCTCTGGGAGAGCCAGCCATGACAAAACTATTTCACCTGGTTAGTAAGATGTATGAGAAGGCAAAATACCCTCAGACTTTAAGAAAAATATAATAATCCCCATTCCACAGAAATAGGGTACAGACCGGTTTGAATATTACAGAACCATCAGTCTGATAAGTCATGGTTGCAAAATTTTAACACAAACTATTTACAGGAGAATGGAAAAGCTGGTAGAAGCTGACCTCAGGAAAGATCAGCTTGGATTCAGAAGAAACTTAGGAACACGGGAGACAATACTCACTTTACGACTTATCTTAGTAGATAGATTAAGGAAAGACAAACCTACATTTCGAGCTTTTGTAGATTTGGAGAAAGCTTTTGACAATGTTGGTTGGAATAGACTCTTCCAGATCCTGAAATCAGCAGGGGTAACATACTGGGAAAGGAGGGTTATTTACAACTTGTAAAAAAGCCAGACAGCAATTATTGGAGTTGACGGGTATGAAAGAGAAGCACTGATTGCGAAGGAAGTAAGACAGGGTTGTAGCCTTTCTCCAATTCAATTTGTACATCGAGCAAGCTGTGAAGGAAAGCAGGGAAAAATTTGGATTAGGGATTAAAGTACTGGATGAAGAAAAGAAAAGAAAAGAAGAAGAAGAAGAAAAAGGCATTATGCTAATGACTTTGTAATTCTATCAGAGACACCAAAGGACCTGGAAGAGCAGTTGGAAGGAATGGATAGTGTGTTGAAGAGAGCATATAAAATGAACATTAACAAGAGCAGGATAATGGATGCTGCCTACAAAAAATCAGGCGATGCTGAAGGAATTTAGATTAGGTAATGAAGCAATGAAGGTAGTAGATGAGTCTTGTTACTTGGGCAGTAAAATATGACAGTCACAGTACAGAGGATATAAAATGCAGAATGGCAAAGGGAAGAAAATCATTTTTGAAAAAGAGTAATTTGCTAACATCGTAAGGAAGTCTTTTTTTTCTAAAGGTATTTGTGTAGTGTTTTGCCTTGTACAGGAGTGAAACTTGGACGATAAATAGTTCAGACAGGAAGAGAATGGAGGCTTTTAAAATGTCCTACATAAGAAAGCTGAAGATTAGATGGGTAGATGACATAAATGATGAAGAGGTAATGAACAGGAGTGGGGAGGAAAGAATTTTTGTCACTCTTTGACTAAAAGAAGGGATCACTTGGTAGGACACAATCTTAGACATAGAGGTAATAAATTTAGCACTAGAGGGAAGTGTGTGTGTGAAGGGGGGGGGGGGGGAATTGCAAAGGGAGACAAAAATATGCATAAAGGGAGCAGATTCAAATGGACGTGTGTTGCCATTCTTTAGATGAGATGAAAAGGCTTGCTCAGGATAGAGTAGGGTAGAGAGCTGCATTAAAACAGTCTCTTGACTGAACACCATAACAACAACATTATCATCCATTTGGAAATGTAAAAGGGACCATTCATTATTCACTACTAGGTGAAGAAAGACCAGGGTTTAATGTCTCTTAAACAACATGGTTATTAGAGATAGCCTTTTAGGGTAAATATGCAAAGTTTTGAATAAGAAAGTGCTGAGTTCTTACTACATGGGCCACAAGGAGTGGGAAGATAATAAAAATATGGTGGCTTATGCAAAATGGATAGAAAATTCTTGTGTAGACTATAGTTCTGTCATGCCTAGAAGGTCAATTCTGAAGTTTGATTGTTATTTTGTATCAGGAGGGACTCTCAAAGGGAAGTTCCCAGTCATCACAGAGTGATGGATATTGAGGAGCTAAGATACGGATACTGTCGATGACTTGCCTTGCTGCCCAAAGGCTACCACAACAGTTGATAACCACAACTTATGGATTTCAGCTTGGAAGAGCCCTGATAGGAATGCCACCATGCTGAATGATATTCATGCAACCACAGAATGCAGTGTTTTGACTCAAACTGTATGTCATGGGTTGCAACTTCTCTCCCAACATCCATGGCAAGTCCAGCTCTGACACCATGAAGTTCGGAACAAATGGGCCTTCAGCACACTGAACGGACTTGTCGGAATTGGCATAAAGTGTTATTCACAGATGAGACTCGCATACAGTGGCGGCTGATCAGGAGAGACAAGGGAGGCTGGGCCTCCTAATGTTTCTGTAATAGAAGTCATAGGAGTTGTGGTTCCAATAATTTTTGCTATAAACCTTCACATTTTTCTCAGTGACTGAGAGAGACTTCCGATATTTCTTGTAAACCGCCAGAGCAAGCCAAGCTGCAAGGAAGCATGAAGAACTAATACCAATGTCTATTAATAGGCCTATAATATTATTTCAAATCACTGAAATATTCAATGTCTCAAATTTAGATAGATTCAAACTACTAAAATGTGCTCATCTTTATAGTGTGATCTGTGTATGGGCTATAATCTGCTCACAGCGTACTTTCATCTGGGGTGTTGCTTCCAGAAACACTCTCCAAATGTCTCTCATCATGACGTACCGATATTTCCTTCATTCACTGTTCTATTTACAATTATTTAACATGGAAACATGTTGAACAATCTAGAAAGATGTTCTTTATTTTGTTAATTATCATCCAAGGTCTTTTCTAATCATCAAGACTTGCATAATATTTCCATCAAACACAGTTTCACTGTTTAATAACTCTAGCACTGGTTTAGCATTTATTGAATGAAATTTGTTCACATATTCACGAACTCATCATGAGTCAGTAATTATCCAAAATAATTAATATGCAATCTATTACAGAGTTTTGCATTCTACACGTCATCCTTTCATCATAATCTGTCCTGCTCTACTTCACCCTGTATGTGTGGACCGAAGATTCCCCAATATACATTAGGGTCATGTGGGGTAATTGGAAACACTTTTGTATTCTTTCGACTTTATCATCAAATAATTACTATCTCGCCAAATTTAAAATAGTAATTTTTGTAATTTTCAGACATAACAAGCCTGAAACATAAACCCTGCTCTTGGATTTGTTAATCTGTTGATTCTAACAGACTTAATAATAAGTTTACATTTATCCCATTAGGTCAGGGGTAAATGGAACTGCAATCTGGACTTGATATGAATTTTCCAGCAGGGAAATATTGAACTGGTACTGTTTTGTAACTTGGGAACAAATTTCTGAATGATTATATATGTGTTCAGTATTACAACATTTTTGTATGTGAAGGAGAAGCTGTAGTGAACCAATGATAAAACTGGGGCTGCTCCAGCCATCCATTTGGTGATCAGTGGTGGGAGGTAAGTGTCACCTGCAGCAAAGCAGACTAAAACAGTAATTTGTTCCCTCCCTGACCCAGCAGACACCCTATTTAGAGGCTTTCCTTTTTCTCCAAGTTGGATAACTGCTAAACCCAGACGCATCACAATTGTGCATAAAAAAAATTAAAAAATCGTGATTTTTTTCAATGATCTTTTAGCTCACACATTCATAAAAATTTTCCAACTGACTATAGAAGTTATAGATGTAGCATTTTTTCTAGGCTTTGAAGATGCTCAGATTTCTTTAAAGAAATACAGTTGTTGCATTTCATAAAGGCCTGATACCAATCTTCACTAGGAAGACAGCCTTTAAACAGTGTTTCCAATGAATTCTGTGTAACATATTGCTGTGCCAACAACTTAAGCTCCTCCTGTCATAGCTCAATTATGCATGAGCAATTGAATAGTTGGCCAGTGTAGCTGAGGAAGAGCTTTATGATTCCCAAGGCCTAATTTATCCAGTAGTACCTTCTGTCCTAAAAAAAAAAAAAAAAAAAAAAAAAAAAAAAAAAAAAAAAAACCCTCACCTTTTATTTGGTGGTAAATGACTGATTGTGGGACACCATACGCTGTTTCTTCCTCTCTAAATGTCTAAAGTTTATTTACATCATCATGGATAGCCCCTAACACATCATTTACAGTGCAACTGCAACATGAACGCATTTTAATGTAATTTCTTGGCATTGTCTGAAACCTGACATGAAACAGCAACATCATATCAGGTTTACAATCTCCACTGGGTACCTGTACCCAATTTTTTAAGGGGAAATTGTAAACATACAATGGTTTTTATTTGATTTGGGATTGAGTAATTTCATCTTTATAATCTCATTTGGGAATACTAAAATAACAAAATAAACCACAAATGTGATAAAATTACTAATAAATCAAGGACAAATATGCCATTTTCTTCCTTTCGAAATTTTGAGGTAACAAACTGTTCCACACAACAACATAAGAAGCTCAACAATTAATACAATTCAACAATGGAAAACCAAAGGAAGTGATTTCATAATAAACAAAGGATGGCTGAATATAGTGCTGCAAACAATTACACCAAATGTCCCACGAGAGAAATTTTAGACCTCTTTCCAATTACCCCTAGTTTACAAATACCCCGCCTGACACTACATCACACACTGTTCTGTGAAATCAGGTGGTGGTATCATGTCTCGCATTGACAGAGGTCCCCTGTACTTCTATATGATGAGAGGGCCTGGTATTGCCACAAGCATTGTAGTGTAACAGTTTCACACTACAAAAGTAAAGATACAAGTGATACTAACAGGAAAATACCATTACAACTACGTTAAGTCGAAGGGTGGTGAATTTTTCTGCTGGAAGTTATTTTGGTATGTCCAGATAACCAGTTGGAAGTGCAAGGAAAAGTCGGCATTGCACTACCTGTTCGGGAAGGCGTGACGGTGTATGTCCAAATAGTGGCTACTCCTGATGTCAAACAGGATGATTACTTATATACGGAAATACTTTGTACTTTGTATTCTTTGATTTGTAAAAAAGAAAGAGTATTTTAAGGAATTGTTGTCTGGGAGTGTTAGTAGTAGTGTATACTTGGACACAGAAGTAGTAAGAGCTATGATGTTAAGTTGTAGTGTATCAGGAAATGGAGTATTGTAGCAGAATTATAAGATATGTAGCCCTAAAATACAATTATATACGTTAATTGAAGGTCAGTATCTTTATTTTGTAGAGTAAGAATAAATTTTAATTGTAGCCACTTCTCTCCTAAAGCAATCAATATCATAGAATGAACTTTCCTGGTGGGATAAATATGTATAAAAAATAGAGATCATTTTAACTTACCCAAACCACAGACTCGTTGATAGACACAAAAACACAAATAAAACCACACACAAACATTCTAGCTTTCGCAACCATTGGCTTCTTCATCAGGAAAAGAGGAAGAAAGGAGGGGGGAAAAGGGAAGGGTGTGGGTTTTAAGGAAGTGGATGAGGAGTCATTCCAGTCCTGGGAGTGGAAGGGGGAAAAAAAGGAAAAGTTAACAAGCGCGCGCGCGCGCGCGCGCTCACACACACACACACACACACACACACACACACACACACACACACACACACACACACACACAGTTACACACGCAAACACACCTAGGCAGACATACTGTAGAAAGCAAAGAAGTTGGACAGAGATACTGTAACATTTCTGCTATGTTGCAAACTCCTAAAAATCAGTTGCCAACATAGAAACACGAAATATCTGACACCTAAAATAGAACTTCATTACCGGACATGTAAAATTTTACATTTTCGCCTTCTGTTTGAAATTCTATTAACACTATTAGTAAAATACCTTTAAGAAATAGTACGTTGATTTAAATATAACTTTGGCTGTCTTTTTACGTAATTTTCAGTTTTTTATACTTTCGTAAAAAAAGCTGCAAACACTAAAAATGCATTACACTTAGTTTTGGAAATTGCTGAACCTATATAGATACTAATTTGTATAAAAACAACAATGCTACATGTTATAAACTATTGCACAACATGATTTCATATATACCTTTTGTTTAAATAAATTAGGGCAGACCATGTTTTATATATCACTAGATTCTAAATTAAATACTGATAATTTTTCATGCACTAAAATTAATAATCCGTTTGGTACTAAGAAACTATCTTTGAAATTAACAAAATTACGACAACCATATACAAATCCGTATTAATAAATAATTGGACCGCAAACTGAAACACATTAAAATTCCATGTCACAATAATAGTACGCCTACACAATATTGGCAAAACAAATATGTGTGCATTTCGAAAACACACATAATGTAAATAATTTGAGCACAGTAAACACTAGTCAAAAGGATGACGTTAAATTTGTGTACCACATTTAAATACAAATTTCATGAAACAAGTACATACATTGACATAAATAGTCAAAGCTTAAATGTAATGTTTTAATTTCTATATTTTGGCAAATTTAATGTAAAAGAATATTGTTTAATTGTGAATTACAAAACTTTGTCATCAATCTTATTACGCGGTTACGTAGAAAGATGTTTGGGAGAAACCATTGTTTAGTTAGTCTTCGATAGAGTATCCTAGCGGCCAGAAACCTGTAAGCAGCTCTGTTGGCTTGCTGCTGCATTTCTTGATTGTGCAATGTTTAAGTGGAAATAAAATCGTTTCCATATCAACTGAGATGGTTTTAATTTATGAAAAGATCCTGTAAAATCAAATGTTTTAGTGAATGCCGAAGAAAGCTCACAACGCAATGGACTTCAGCCAGCATATAAGATAAGTTCAACTTCACCTACAGTGGAATAAACATTTCCGTGATTCAGGAATATATTAGGGCTCAGTTTGAGTCATTCCGAAAAGGGGTGATGGATTTTAGAATACCACTTGAGGCAGAGGCTCTGTCCAGAGAACCGAGGCAAAGCTGTTATAGAATGGTGAGTGGGCATTTGAATTTAGAGGAGGTTGAGACCAGGTGGGCAACGGGATGAGAGAATATGCTGAAGGGCAAATCCCATGTCCGGAGTTCTGAAAGATTGGTGTCGGTGGGAAGTATCCAGATAACCCGGACAGTGTAACACTGTGCCAAGATGTGCTGACTGTGCACCAAGGCATGTTTAGCCACTGGGTGACCCTCATTACGAACGAACTCTGTCTGCCTGTGACCGTTCATGTCAATGGACAATTTGTTGCTGGTCATTCCCACATAGAACGCTTCACAGTGCAGGAATGTCAGTTGGTAAATCACGTGGGTGCTATCGTAAGTAGCTCTGCCCTTGATCGTATACACCTTCCAGGTTATGGGACTGGAGTAAGTAGTGGTAGAAGGATGTGTAAGGCAGGTTTTACAATGGGGGTGGTTACATGGGTAGGAGTCAGAGGGTAGGGAAGGTGGCTTGGGCATTTCATAGGGATGGACTAGGAGGTTACGAAGGTTAGGTGGGCAACGTAAAGACACTTTTGGAGGAGTGGGAAGGGTGTCATGAAGGATGGATCTCATTTCTCTCATTTCGGAGCAGGATTTAAAGAACTCGTATCCTTGCTGGAGAGGCACATTCAGAGTCTGATCCAGTCCCGGAAAGTATTCGATGACAAGAGGGGCACTTTTGGGGATCTTCTGTGAAAGGTTCTGTGTTTGGAGGGATGAGGAAGTGGCCCTGGCAATTTGCTTCTGTACCAGATCAGGAGGATAGATGCGGGATGTGAAAGCTTGCCCTTCAGCATATTCTCTCTTCCCATTGCCCACCTGATCTCAACCTCCTCTAAATTCAAATCCCACTCACCATTCTATAACATCTTTGCCTCGGTTCTCTGGACAGTGCTTCTGCCTCAAGTGGTATCTCTGTCCAACTTCTTTGATTTCTACAAATGTCTGCCTTGGTGTGTTTGCATGTGTATGTGTGGGTGGGTGTGCGCTTGTTTACTTTTTCTTTTTTCCCCTCCCACTCCTGGGATTGGAATGACTCCTCATCCACTCCCTTAAAGCCTGCATCCTTTCCTTTTTCCTCTATTTCCTTCCTCTTTTCCCGATGAAGCAGCCAACGGTTGCGAAAGCTAGAATGTTTGTGTGTGTTTTTATTTTTGTTTTTGTGTCTATAAACGAGCCTGTGCTTTGGGTAAGTTAAACGATCTCTATTTTGTATGCATGTATATATTGTAGTGTAACTATTTATACTACATATCTGCCTGTAGTGATGCCAGATGACCAAAAGTTAATTAGCATGTGAGAGGTCAAATATTGCCCCAGATCTCTTTTTCTGTTTTGGTATTGTGCTGCCTGTCATTAGCAAGTGGCAGCGATTGTATTTGAATCATAGACGCTGCATGGACGATGAATATTGAAGATGAAAAAGAAATCATGGAATCTTTATCTTATAATTTCTATGTTAAGTTGATTGGCTTTTGTCATTACTGTTAGATTGCTGTGGAAGTTCATACTAAGACAAGAATGTATGAGGTGTCCAACTGTACTTGTGGAAAATAAATTCCATTGTATTTCATTCAAATGACCTTGTGTGCTACAGTTATTTAGTAATTAATCCCTACAGATTAAGAAGCAGTTATCTCTCTTTTTATATAGTAACTTTAGTAAGGAGAAGAAGTCTGATTGTACAATCAAGAAGAGTACATCGAAGTATGGTGAAACAGCGTAGCTGGTCCTTTGGTATATGAACTTCTGTCTTGGAAGTACATCTAAAGAATTCTACTGAAATTATGTGGTGGGTCTAAAGGAGACAAGAACACGGTCACACCACATATATACTTAGTCATTTTCACATATAACTGCTATAGAAAACAGACAAAATATGTCCCAAAGCTACAGTCGCTTTTTAGAAGAAGGAAAAAAAAAAAAAAAAAAAAAAAAAAAAAAACAACTTCTTAATTTACTTCCATCTAGCCACCAATGCACTATTAGTTTCTGTACACTGTGGCGTCATTTTCAAATGCCTATGATCACAAATATATTACAACGATTCAATCACATTAAACAGTGCAAAGTTTTCTATATTTAGCACAAAATAAAATAGAGAATTTAGAGTGTGAATGCTATGTGTTCAGCTGTGGGCATACTTGTTTCATCCATCATCATAAAGGATGAATCACTTGTCAACAGCTGAACATTGAGAATTCAGGCTCTGAATTTAATTCAATATGTACAGTAACTGATTCTGAGCTTCGCTTGGTGGGTATTTTTGAATCCCTATACAGAGGACGCCATGCGAAATTGGCATAGGTTTCTATACATATTTACAACTTTGGAATAATTGGACTTTAAGACTGAATAAAACTGACCTCTTAAAAATTCAAACAATTGTACAATATGATCGAAAAAGTTTTGTACATATTAAATGAGCCAAATGACTTAATGGTGACTGTACATAAACGTAGGACATATTGTTTCAAAAAAAGTTCAAATGTTTGTAATCCGAAGGTCCCTAGTCTTGTAATCTACTTTGACTTACTCTAAGGACAAAACACACACACACACACACACACACACACACACACACACACACACACACACACGCCCGAGGGAGGACTCGAACCTCTGGCGGGAGTGGCCGCGTACTCCCACGACGTTGCACCCCAGATAACACGGACATTCCCAGGCGGTGCACATGGTTTGATAAATTATTAAACTTTTCACTATTTAATGTGGTTGAATCATTGTAAAATTTTTTTAATCATGGGAACTTGAGAATGAAGCCATAGTGCGTCGAAACTAGTAGTGCATTGGTAATTAGATGCAAGTATATTGATATGACAAATGAAGACGATTTTGCCTGACGATGCCAGCAGCAGAAAACATCTGCACTTCTTGAAGGACATCCATTTATTTCGGATTGCTGCCAACGTTACGCTGCCCCTAGACGCGAAATATTACTGCACACGTTGTTACAGGGGTACCGTTTCCAACGCCGCTGCTTTCTGCTCGCTGATGCACTACCCCCCTCCGCTGCCAACAGCCAGCGCACGAATCACGAATCGTCTAGAGCCCCGTACCAATGCCTTCGTCACGAAGGCAGTGCCTGTACCAGTACAGGGCTCTAGAATCGTCAACTTACAGTGGATGAACCGTACAGTAACCGGAGTAGCTGTGTCATTACCAAACAACGCAGAAATTGGAAAAACAGCGTATACGCCCAATTACGGTTCAGAAACAAACAACCAGTAAATATAAGTATGTCGCGCTAAGTTTGATATTCCCTCAAAACCTAAAATCACATTTCCTGTGTTTGCGTTGTACTGAATCAATTTCTTCTTCATTCTGTGTAAAGTTGCTATGCAAAACGAGATAAGTTTTCATGCTTTCACGATCAACAAAATTGCACTTGAAACTTCTTGGCAGATTAAAATTGTGGGCCAGAAAGGCGATTCGAACCTGACTCCTTTGCCTTTCGCTGGCAAGCGCTCTACCAACAGAGCTAACTTGGCACGCTTCACGGTCCGTCCAAAAAACTTTAATTTTTTTTAAATGGAACAATAGTTTTTTTTCTATCGTGCATCGCCGGCCGCGGTGGCCGAGGAGACTGAGGCGCTTTAGTCACGGTCTGCACAGCCACTACAGTCGGTGGTTCGAATCCCCCCTCGGGCATGGATATATGTGCCGTCTTTAGTATAAGGTGGTTGATAAGTAGTTTGTAAGTTTAGGGACTGATGACCCTGTAGTTAAGTCCCATAAGCTTAACAAACATTTGAACATCTATCGTGCATTGGATTCGTTGAAACCAGCTGCGTCCAAATCAATTTAAACTACATTCCTATCACTGTTAGTTTGGGAGCTACAACCCTTCAACGTTTCAGGGGCAGATACGACATGCTGTACATAATGCATGGCTGTGTGGTGGGTGATGGATGTTATGGCGGTGGGAAGTTGATTTACATGAGACGTTCAAATGTGTGTCCATGTTCCTCAATGCATAATGCAATGCGCCGTCGAAAGGATCTGCGGACGAAATGTAACATCGCCGGTGTGACGGAGCGACATGCGTCCTCGATGCGCCGTTTTAGGTAATCTGGGGATGTGGGCTCAGTGACATAAACACGATCCTTTAGATGTCCCCACAAAAAGAAATCTACTGGTGTTAAATCGGGCGAACTTGCGGGCCATGAATGAGGACCTTGGCGCCCCCAACCATCTTCCTGCAAACCTGTTGTTTAGTTCTTCCACAACAGCACGCGCAGAATGGGTGGTATATTGAGGTATATTGAGCCCCGGTTGTTTGTGTAGCTCCAACTGTCGGGTATACGGCCGTGTGCGGCGACAGTCAGCAGTCTAAAGGTGCGATTCCGAACGCGGCGGCAAGCGGCGGTCGTCGCCGTCCCGCGGCAGGCGGCACCACTGGTCCCCGTTGTCTGCAATGCGAGCGATGCGGAACGCGGCGGCGGCACTGGTCGCCGTATACCTGCTCCGGCGACCGGCGGCCGTCCGGTCCCGAACCAGTGGTGTCGCTTGTCGCCGACCCGACCTCCCGCCGGAGACCGGTTTTATGACAACACCCAAGGGAAATGAGCGCTTCAGACTCTGACGAGCCGCGGCGGAGTGGCCGAGCGCATTGAGGCGCTATCCTACCATACGCGAGACTGTTTCCCGACGGGCATGGCAGTTTGTGCCGTCTTTATTATAAGCTAATTCATAAGTAGTTTGTAAGTCTAGGGACTGATGACCCTGTAGTTAAGTCCCATAAGCTCTACAAACATTTGAAAGTTTGAACTCTGACGAAAAGAAGTCCGTAAAAACAGCAGCAGCCGTCCGCGGTGGCCGAGGGGACTGAGGCGCTCCAGTCACGGTCTGCACGGCCACTACGGTTGGGGCATGGATATATCCCCCCTCGGGCATGGATATTTGTGCCGTCCTTAGTTGTAGCTAGTTCATAAGTAGTTTGTAAGTTTAGGGACTGATGACCCCGTAGTTAAGTCCCATAGACTCTACAAACATTTTTTTTTGTTCAAAAGAATTAAGAAATTAACTGTCGGTAATTACATAAATGGTGTTCTTAAAAATGATTATGTAGAGTAATAAAGCGTTTTGTGTAAAATACTGTCAGGACAGGTTTATTTACTTCTAGTTCACGAGAGGTGACAATAGATTAATGTTACGTACCAACAAAGAAAATAAAACTGAATAAAACTAACGATGGTACAATATTAAAAGTGTGAAAGGAAAGGAAAGAAAAGAGGCAAAAGTTACTAAAGGCTTTTATGCGACGCAAATATGATGTTGAATTATTTTCTGGACATATCAGAGCAGTTTTACGGAGTTCATTTCCAATATATAAAGCAGAACCGAAAGAAAAATAATAGTCGCATTGCTTCTGATTACGAAATGATGGGCCCACAGTGCAACACAAATCAGCAATCAAGAGATAATAACACATCTTCAACATTCACATCGCTGAGATTGTTCCGTACCAGTTGTTGAGCAGATAGTAAATAATGCACGAGTTTTTGCGTACTTCTCAGTGTAAAATGTAATTTTTCTTCTTCAGTTATTGCATTTCTTAGGCACTGTGGTTTTATGTCATCCAAAATAGAACTCTGTACGAAGTTGAACTGTCTTTTATTTAAACGTCAACAGCTCCTGAGTAAATTCTTCACTAAACTTTTTTTTTTAATCAGCGGCCTGTAACTTCCCTCGGCAGCTGTGCGTTTACATAAAGGCATTACCAGCTGTCGTGTTTTCTTAGTATGGAACAAAGCAACGTCATCGTCTTCCCCTCCAACTACAGCGCAACAGCCGCGGCAGTCGGCGGACACCTCACCCCGCCTCTCACCGGCGACCGCGCTGCTCGCCTGCCGTTGCGTTCCGCAACGGGTCGGCAGCAGGCGGCTGCGTCTCGGTCGTTGTCGGCAGCGGCAGTGGGTCGCTGTCGCCGTGTTCGGACTCGCACCTTAACAGCGCATCGAGGAAGCTTCTCGCTCCGTGACACCGGCGACGTTACAACTCGGCCGCACCACATTTAGAAGGCGCATTGCATTATGCGCAGCGTTTGTGGTTTCTGCCCCTGAAACTTTGAAGGGTTGTAGCTCCCAAACTAACAGTGATAGAAATGTAATTTAAATTGATTTGGACGCAGCTGGTTTAACGAATCCAATGCACGATAGAAAAAAACTATTGTTCCGTTTAAAAAAATATATCTTTGTACTGTAACTCTTTGGAAAATTATTCAATAAACTATGTTCATAGCTCCGCAGAAAGTGTAACATTTCTTGTGTTGACTTACCGCATTAAAATTTCCCGTCACCTATTATTTTATAAGTTACAGAGGCAAACACAGTGAAACACCCTGTACATAAAGATATCAGTGAGGTGATAAATCGACCACTTGCCTGTCAATCTTGATTGTTGCAGCCAGCCGCCGCTGATGATGGACCAGGAGACACCCTCAGTGCCAGCTGCAGAGGGGCGACTCATCAAACCGGATTGACAAACTTATGACAAACAAGCAATGAAAATGGTACCGAGCTTGCACGATACCCAATAACTAACATAACCACACCCTTGCATGATCTGTCGCAGATAGCAAGAATCCGCTACTGCTCTTACTACCCGCTCCTGACTGTCGCAGAGGTTTTTTTCCCTTGGCACTTGCCGTGGCACTTTTTCCCCTCTGCCCTTAAAACCGCTCTTGTTTCAAAAGCTTTCGACCACTTCTATCATCCAGATGGACCGTATTAATGGGTAATCTTACCCACACGTACGGCGCACATCACAGTACCCGCTCCTGTGACTCCCACATTAGACACATTAACACATGCAGAGGTGACAGTAGAACTATTGAGTTGGTCACCATGCTAGTGCAAGCGTGGAGGGGCTCCACTCTTTTTTTTTAAAAAGTTGATTATTCAGCAGCAGTTGCTGGGCCGCCGGTACTTACTCGGCGTGGGTTTCGTCCCAGCTCTGCCCGTTGGCGCACTTGTACAGGATGGGCACGACGCGGCCGTCCAGGCTGGTGCAGATGTAGTAGATGTGCGGGTTCTCCGGGATGGCGCCGATCTGCCCCACGTGCCCGCAGGCCGGCACCGGGCCCTCCGTGCACACGCGGTCCAGGTGCGTCAGGCTGCAACACAGCACACTACTCTCTGACACTCTGACACTTGAGCAGTTTTTTTTCTTTTCTTTATTGTGATTTCAATTCCCCTAAAAAGGAGCGGGCTGGCAGAGCTCACTGGCGCTCTTCAGCCAACAGAAATAAAATCTGACATAGGAGAAACATACGAAGATAAAGGAGATAAAAATGCAGATAACACATACATAAAACGGAGATGTAAAATGGAGATAAAACAAAGTAAGTAAGGGAAACGGTGGCGTCATAAAAGATTTGGAACGGCGATAGTTGCGCGCGCACACACACAGTTAAAATGAGCGCAGGGCGGCGGCTATGGTTAGACCGTCCGCTACTGTGGGGTTAAAACGAAAAAACACAACACACACTCGGAGAAATACACAAGTTAAAGCTGATGGTGTCGGCTGTGGGTTGGCCGTTCACTGTTGTAAAATAAAACAATGTAACTAAAAGGCACCACACTTGTCGAATTGTCGAAGTACTCACATGGAAGCACAAAGAAGGTTCCACAGATGGCGGAGCACTTACACCATTGAAGGTGTGGTGTGGGGGGAAAAGGGGAGGGGATGAGAGGAGAGGGAGGGGGTGGGGAGGAGCCACAGGGCCGGGGCGATGATGTCCAAGGAAGCCACGGGGAAGAAGGAAAGGGGAGGGCGGTAAGAGGAGGAGGATTCGGAGGGACAGCTGGGGGAATGAGGAGGGGAGAAGGAACGGGAAGGGAGGGATAGTCGGGGCCCTCAGGGAGAGAAGGGGGAGAGGGAGCAAGGGGAAGGATCACAGCTGGTATGAAGGATAGATGTCAGGTCGGAGGGCATCATCCGGGAGGGGGTTGAGCAGGCGTCTATCATACCTCTAAGAGGGAACCGCCTGGCTGAATCAGTGAAACAGGGTACATTGTCGGCATGAGAGAATGCTGTGACATTGCAGATAACAGGGGAAAGCTGATAGTTTCCATGTGAAAGGCGGGCTTTGTCAGGCTGTTGGGTTCCTCAGGCGGCCGGCTAACAGTTTGGACCTAGTTAATGGAATACAGGTAGTTAGGGTTCTCCTAATCTGCTCGGAAACTGGAAACGGCGCTCTTGGCTGAGCGAGGGCGGCTCTCCCAGATTGCAACTGAAATACAATATAGCCACACACATTATTCTAAAAATACGTATAGAATCAGGAAGTGATCTTACGGTAAATACATGCAGATAAAAAGCCGACAAATTTTAGTACTATAATAATGTTTATCAGTAACAGTTTAAGAAGCAGAAAAAGAGAATAAAACAAAGTTTATTGTAATAATACAAAAATAACGTTGTGCATCTTTTAAGGTAGGTAGCGTGGAACATTGCACCACGCTACCTATCTTAAAAGATGCACAACGTTATTTTTGTATTATTTCAATAAAATTTGTTTTATTCTCTTGTTCTGCTTTTCGTTGAGGTAATAATATTCTTGTTCCACCACAGAAACACAAAAACATGAACCCAGCAAAGCGCATTACATTTATAAATGTATTTTAATATATTTCATATTATTCTTAGTAACGTTCGTTTTATGTTGTAGACTGCCACTTAAATATCTCATGGCCGACTAAAAATAGTAGATAAGCAGCAGATATTTAATACATAAACAATTATATGTATTAATTGTGGGCAAGAACTGAATATATATTTTTCATAAAAAGCCATGATAAATATTAATTGTGTAACTATATTTCGACGGCGGCAGTATGTTTGAACAGTGAGACGCCACGCTTAATAGCTACCTGAGCGAAGAGCTTCAGTCTCAACCGATTTTAATATTGTTAAATATGTATTTGTTTGTTAAATGTAAACAACATTTGTAGTGAGGTGGTCAAAGCATTTAATTCTGTGATATTCAAATGTATAATATTTTGGACGGAAATTGTATTTTAAATATGAGGCGTTACGATGCGCGGAACGATACAATTTTGGGAGCAGGGAGAGCAAGCTTTCGAACGCTTGGGAAGGGACTCGTAACTTGGACGTGGTGGTGAAAGGTTGTGACGCTGGGCGGGGTGAAACCGCGTTACGAACTTGTGGTTTGAAGAGATAGGCATGTGTGGACTTCGAAACTTTACGGGACTGTGACTGCAGAACTTAGTGTCTGCTTGAAAAGTGATAAAACTATGCACGGTAGTAGGGCTGTGGAACTGTGATAATTCAGCAATCGTGTACTCGTGTGATGACAGACTGTGTTTTATAACAAAAACTTTAATCACTGATTAATTTGGAACTGCAATGTTCGATGAACTAAACAAATTTACGAGTGATAATTTGGAACTTTTACTCTCGAGTGAGTTTGATACTTATTGTACCTCTCATGAACAGTAATAGCAGTAATAGCAGAAATATTCAGATATTTACCGACGTGTAAAGTAGGACTACCTCCGCATTTTCAAGTCCAAAATGAGTAATAAACTTCATCTATTGGAGGAAGGCAATGGCATGCCACCTCCAAATAGGACCATGCCTAGTAAAGCACTGTGATGTTCAAACCAATCCTCGGATTGTTGACTGCTTTACCTTACCATAAACAATTACTTCGTGAGTGAATCACTTCTTTATCTTAGAATCCAATTTTGGTTAATCAGAGGTTTAATTTATGTTTGTTTAAATATATTTTCACGTCGTCATATGCAGACTGCTAAACTAGCTAAACTACAGATTAGTTATTGATCTTGTTTCAACAGATTGGGTAGCTGTTTAGGACATAGAAGCTGACATACATAACTCACCCCTAAGAACAGAGACAAAGAGGCATAAATCTTTTACTACCCTGCGTTATGTATTGCCCAATTCTTATTGGTGAGTAGCGATAGGAAGGTCGCGATGCATCCAGTTTTGCTCTGATGACGACAGATGCCATCTGGGTGATAGTAGATGTAGTATAATGGTTTCGACATCGCCTGTCAACAGATGGCGCAGTGACACAGAGCACCACCTATGGTAACCCTTTAATAGGAAATGTTTACACATACAAGGCTAATGGCCGGTTTCCGAAACAGTAGTTACCTGTCCCGTTATAGTTATCTGTGGGTTACCTGACCGTTAAGAACAAAATGGGTTTCCGAGACAACAGTTACCGTCACAGCCGTAGTTACCTGTCCGTTAAAGATAAATGCGCGTTCCCCTGGGGTTACCTACACGTTAACTTTATCTTTATCACCAAATGGTTGCCAAAATCAATACCTGCATTGCAGTCCATGAGCGCTACACCGAGTACTAATATGGGTGTTGCAGCAATATGGGTCGTCCCTGGTACCTTGGCACGTCTTAAGCTGTTGTTGTTGTGGTCTTCAGTCCGGAGACTGGTTTGATGCAGCTCTCCACCGTACTATATCCTGGCCAAGCCTCTTCATATACTCATAAGAAAACGGCAACCCACATCTATTTGAATCTGCTTATTGTATTCGTCTCTTGATCTGCTTCTGCAACCCCCCCCCCCCTCACACACACACACATACACACTTCCCTACAATGCTAAATTCATGATTACTTGATGTCTAGGAATGTGTCCTACCAATCGATCCCTTCATTTAGTCAAGGTATGCCAAAAACTTCTTTTCTCCCCGATTCTGTTCAGTACCTCCTCATTAGAGATCCACCCACTTAATCTTCAGAATTATTCTGTACCACAACATTTCCAAATCCGCTACCCTCTTCCTGTCAGAACTATTTACTGTCCATGATTCACCACACTAAGAGGCAACACTTAGCAAATTTCTCTTTTTCAAAACAGCTTTTCTTCCCATTGCCATTCTTCATTTTATATCCTCTGTACTGCGACCATCATATGTTATTTTACTGCACAAGTAACAAAACTCGTCTACCAAATATATTTTCGTTACCTAACTTAATTCCTTCTGGATGGCCTGATTTTCTAAGACTCCATTCTATTAGCATTGTTTTGCTCTTGTTACTATTCTGCTTATATGCTCAGTTCAATACACTGTCCATTCCGTTCAACTGCTCTTCCAGGCCCTTTGCTGTCTCTGACAGAATTACAACGTCATCAGCAAAACGCAGTATTTTTATTTCTCCGCCATGAACTTTAATGCCTTCTCCCAATTTCTCTTTACTTTCCTTCACGGCTTCTGTCCCCTGTATTTTATCCCTGTAATTAAGAAAAGCCGTAATCAGCAGGCGCGTAAATAACTTTTTCCTCGGGGAGGAAGGGGGGGGGGGGTTCAGAGTCAGAGCAATATTGATGTGCTCTCGCACAGTTGACAGGTGCCAAAGTTGTGACGCCAACGCCCCCCCCCCCTCTCCCATAAAACAAACTTGTGATTTCTCCTATGAATGTGGAAAATTTTGTGAACAGTTGATAAAAGAATGAAGCGTTATTGAAAAAGATTTTAGAGTCGAAGAGCAGTGTTTTCTGGTATAGTTGTGTACTTTGAATATGACGGGCGTTCACCTACCGAAATACTGGCAGTTGTCGAAGACGTTGCCCAACTATGTCGCGTAAATTATTTGTATATACAGAAGCAGCCCAATTTTCAGAGCAAAAGTAATCAATCGCTGTAGGAATTAGTAAATTAGAAATACCTTTCGCACTACCATGTCTGGCTCAATTCATTACTTGTCGGCAATCGTAAAAAAATCGAAAGCTTTCAGACAAATAAAGAGAAGGCCAGGGGAATGGCGCCACCTTAAGGGAAACCAGTTATTTTACTTGATTAAAAGTGTGTCTTTTTCGTACAAAATAATTCTGCAGCTTGCCAGCTAATACTACTTTATTGTGATTTTTTTCAGCTATGTATCTTGTTTTATCGTTCAAAAATACACTATCAAAGTATATGCCATACATTTGAAAATCAAGGATAAACCTACACGATGAAAGAGTAGTAGTAAGTAAGTGTTACAACTGTAATTTATACTTATCACTCTTCTGTGTTAGACATTTAGAAGGCTTCAAGTACTTGTCGAGGTAAAATTGGCATAAAATTTATTTTAAATTTAAGCTTGTTAAGACACCACAAAAGTAAGAAATATATAGTTTTTGGCACTTCAAAACTACTACAATCTCTACATTCTGCTAGTGCCTATTTCACAAAATGTAAGCATCTGATTCGCACTTCATTTTCCGTAAATTCTCCAACGTGGTGTCATTGCCGCACCAGTATTGGTGCCTAGGCCTCATGAAGGCCACCCATAAGACATTCGAGACAAAGTGTCCCGACAACAAGTAAGAAGCCAAAGTTCAACTACGCATCGATTACGACTTACAGACACCCTGCTACCTCTCTTTGTTGGCAAAGTTTTCATCTAAGTCTCATATTCATTACACGAATTATTGTAATTCTTTAATTTTAGCATGAGTGACAAAAAAAGAAGTTTTGGGGGCGCCCATGTAATGCAGTACGGTAAAAACTTGCAGTAACGGAACAAGTATATTATGATATTTGTGGTGCCCGAAAATCTTCTCGGTAATGTTCAACATGGATTATGAAAGCAATGTTCGTTAGTGCCCCAGCTCGATCTATTCCCCTATGCAGGGGCGCCGACTCCGTGGGTGCTCCAGAGCTCGTGCCACCCCCCCCCCCCCCAAGAATTTTTTGGGGGTTTTGAGCACCCACACAAAATTGAGGTGGAAAATAAAATTTTTTTAATTAAAAAAAATCGGGAAAAATCAAAACCTACCTTATGACTCAAGAGTCGATGCAAAACGTGACCATACCGAGAGACAATATTTCATATGTGAAAGAAATGATCAGTTTTGTACGAGGGTCCCCAAGCGAGTAGTAATGAGTGTCCGTGGTTTACCCACTCTGTTAACTTTATTCGTCTTGAAGCATATCGGTCCTTTTGTCCTTTCAGGTGTACGTATTTATGAACATTCAATTGTGTTCTTTTAGGAATTTAGCTTGAAGAATCTGATACTGATGCTAAAGTTAATCGTTTTTCATTTATCTTTGTAACTTCCCTTGTTATTAAAATTATAGATTCAGTTGAAATTTGTAATGCTTTTCTCTCAGGCTTAAAAAAAAACCCTTGGACTACATTAATACTGTCAGAGATGTCATGAAGTTATCTCGAAGTGATGAAAGTTTCGATGAAGTATACAGGTCTTGCTTGGAACAGACCAAAAAAATTTGATGTCGGACTTCAAAATCTCAAAATGTTTCAAAGATTTCTTTAAACATTGGTGATGGTGTTCTACCAAACGCTTTTGTCAGAAAGAATAGCTTCGCACAAAAAGTGTTAAGGCCATTCCACACTGCACGTGGCGTGCGTGTCCGGACGTACGCTAGCTACGTTTAAAAATGTGGCTCCCCATGTTATCAAATGGGGCTGTTCACACTGCAGGGCCACGGCGGACACGCGTGGCTTCCGTTCGCTCCCTGAGCCATCTTCCTAATCGTGGCCGGCCACGTTTTCAGTCCGCGCATGCGCAGAGCGAAGGTAAGAGCTCGTGCAAGACTACCCTCGAGCACTACACAGCTCGTCATATTTGTTGTCTGAGCTGTTGTGTTTATTGATCATACAATGTAAGCTTTCACGGCCGGCGTCAACTTCATTTAAAACTTCCGGGCTCATAAGCCGTGGTCGATTTATAAACGTTTCATCTTCGGCTGCGGAAGACATCTTCAGAGGTAGTTCGCCATTCTACCTCTGAAGATGTCTTCCGCAGCCGAAGATGAAATGTTAGGGGAAAGTTTTATAAATCGACCACGGCTTATGAGCCCGGAAGTTTTAAATGATGTTGTGTTTGTTGTTGATGATTTACAAGTAGTTGGTGTGCCATTGTGTGTTCCAGTAACGTTTTAGGCTCAAAATGGAGCAGTTAATTGAACAGGTACGCTCTCATCCTGTCATTTGGGACTCAACATTGGAAATCTACAGAGATATAACCTCAAAAGAAAGAGCATGGGATGAAATTGCCGAAACGTTATCAAAAGGCAGTAAGTACATACATATCCTGCGGTAATACTATTAAATATCTTAGAAAAAAAATGTTCACAATCTTTTCATCATCCGCCTCAAGATCACGCATCAAGTGGTGGTATTCGCCGTGCTTCTACCTTTTCTTATTGATTGGATGCACCCACTCGTTTCTTGAAGCCAAAGAATACAATTAAACCAGCTCATCGTCACTACTGTCGCTGCTGCCGGTGTCATCAAACCGAGGTAAGCCACACGAAAATCCAGACTGACACCACGGAACCGTCATCTTTCTGCATCCCAGGAGAAATCTTGGTCAGTATAGCATCGCAACTGTGGCCGCTGTGTGGAATGGTACGTGGCCGGAGTGTCGTGCATCCAGACACGCACGCCACGTGCAGTGTGGAATGGCCTTTAGATTAGTGTACAGTGAAAAATTATTTCATTGGTCGTGTAGAAGTTTTGGGGTGTTATTTATATCGAAATATCTACTTTGGCCAATTAGATCGCTTTATTGTAGGGTCCTAATGCAGCCATGTTTTCCTTTTCTTCCTCCTCCTTCTTCCTTCTATATTTAAAACGCCAAACAACTGCCTATTTACTTTTATCAAGTACTAGCTATTTATTGATTTCTGACATTTTTAAGGTATATATTCATTTTGTATCAGGGCTGTATGTCCGTAAAACCTCTTGGGAAAACAATTAGTAGTAAAGACGTAAGAGATTAAAACTTCCATTAACGTTACTGTTTATGTGCTCATATCTCATGAACTACGTGTCGGAATGTGATACAATTTAGAAGCTACATTGAACTATATATGTGTATACTGTCTGTAAAATTTCCTGTCGCTACAATTTGTAGTGTTCAAATTATAAATTGTAACGTCATACCGAGAGCCGTAGTTTTACTCTATACACAGCGGAAAAGTAGTAAGCGAGAAACTTTTTTCCTTTCATCATTTTACTATGGTTGCCAGCGAGAAAAAGTTTAATAAAGGTTTGAAATTATGTTTAAAGTTTGTTACAAGTCGCTAAGTACTATCATTCTCATACAGTGTATTTCGAAAGTCTCGCCGCATTATATGACATTTTTTGCGATTTCTATTGGTTATGACGTAATATCTTCTGAACCATGTGTCGTATATGATTCTTAACCCACAAACAATTGTACCTCACGGCAAGGAAGGTGTGTACCAAATTTAGTTGAAATCGGTCCAGTGGTTTAGGAGAAAATGAGCAATATTGTCGCTAAATGCAGCAGTTTTTCGCACATCTCATTGTTTATGACGTCTTATATCGTGAACTATGTATCGTACGTGATTCTTACACGGCTACTGTTCTCATGGATTGAAGCTTACGCGTGCAAAATTTCGTAAAGATTGGAACAAAATTGTAGATTTCTATGCAACATCAACAAATAGACGGACACTCTGCTTTATATATTAGATTGCTCATTCAAAAATGCATGACCATGATTTTCAGGAGGGTTAGTTTCGAACATTTGTGAACCGTGATATAGAGCACCCACACTGATTTTCAAAGGTCGGCGCCTCTGCCTCTATGAGACCAGTAAAGCAATAGACCAGGCTCTGCTAGATGTTGTGTTCCTTGACTTCCTTTCCGCATTATAGCCTGCATAACAAAACACGTGTATGTGGAACTTTTAGTGCATTTAACACTGAGTGCCATTGATTTGATTTTTTCAGGGAAGCCAAAACAGTCTTGGTCCAACCGCCACTGCCCGCACCGAAAAAAAGTTTATTGTGCGGTATCGCTCCCTGTATGTCTAGTAAAGCCAACCAATGCCCTTGAACAGTGCAAGGAGTCCCTTTACCAGTTCTTTATTAGACACAATTTCTTCGGGTCTGGTTGTCCCAAATATTGTGTGCCTTTTATTCTCCAATGCAATGCATTCGAAGATTAGATGTGATGCAGTTTCATCACCGTCATTACAGATCCTACATTTAGGGTCCTCTTCTGTTATTCCCATTGTATGTAGGTGTTTCTTGAAATTCCAATGGCCTGTCAGCAATCCAACCATGAGTCTAATCTCTCTCCTGTTCAGGCTCAGGATTGCAGAGCTTCTTTTAAAACATGGCTTTGGCATCATTACCTTGCCATGTCTTTGTTGGTAGACTTTGGTCCAATATTCTACGTGCTGTCTTCTGAGCCAGTTACGTAGCTCCAAGTTGATCATTGCCTTGGTGATTGTCAGGATAGGTTCCGGTCCAATAAATTGAGTCTTTGCCCCCATCCTGGCTAATCTGTCGGCATGGTCGTTGCCACTGATCCCCGAGTGGCCAGGGACCCACAATAGGTTTACTCTATTGCTTTCCCCTAGCTCCACTAGAACCCTGTGACATTCTGCAACAATTTTAGACCTTGTTGCAGGAGCTGCCAGTGATCTCAGTGCTGCCTGGCTGTCTGAATAGATATAGATGCTACAATCTTTGTAGCACCTACGTAAATTCTCCTCCACACACGCCCTGATGGCAGTGATTTCGGCCTGGAATACTGAGGCCAGTTTTCCTAGAGAGATGACGCCCTCCAGTCTTGGCTGCACCCCATATACCCCAGCCCCAACACCTTGGTCTGATTTTGAGCCGTCAGTGAACCAGACAATATCCCCCGTACGGTGTCGAACTATTTTTTCCCACTGCTCCCTACTTCCAAAAGTTGCAAATTTGTATATGACGCGAGTCGTGCTTGAGTAATTCCGTGTAGCCACGTCACGATCCATGAGTCAACAGATGGGGACGTTTGCAAGACAACAACCATCTGCACGAACAGTTCGACGACATTTGCAGCAGCATGGACTATCAGCTCGGAGACCATGGCTGCGGTTATCCTTGTCTCTGCATCACAGACAGGAGCGCCTGCGATGGAGCACGCAACGACGAACCTGGGTGCACGAATGGCAAAACGTCATTTTATCGGATGAATCCTGGTTCTGTTTGCAGCATTATGATGCACGTATTCGTGTTTTGCGACATCGCGATGAACGCACATTGGAAGCGTGTATTTTCCATAGCCATAGTGGCGTATCACCCGGCGTGATGCTATGGGGTGCCATTGGTGACATGTCTCGGTCACGTTTTGTTCGCATCGACGGCACTTTGAACAGTGGTCGTTACATTTCAGATGTGTTAAGACCCGTGGCTCTACCATTCATTCGACCCCTGCGAAACCCGATATTTCAGCAGGATAATGCACGACCGCATGTTGCAGGTCCTGTACGGGTCTTTCTGGATACGGAAAATGTTTGATTACTGTCCTGACCAGCACATTCTCCAGATCTCTCACCAATTGAAAACGTCTGGTCAATGGTGGCCGAGCAACTGGCTCGTCACAATACGCCAGTCACTACTCTTGATGAACTGTGGTATCGTGTTGAAGCTGCATGGGCATCTGTGCCTGTATACGCCATCCAAGCTCTGTTTGACTCAGGTGTGTCAAGGGCGTTATTACGGCCAGAAGTGGTTGTTCTGGGTACTGATTTCTCAGGATCTATGCACCCACATTGCGTGAAAATGTAATCACATGTCAGTTCTAGTATAATATATTTGTCCAACGAATACCCGTTTATCGTCTGGATTTCTTCTTGGTGTAGCAATTTTAATGGCCACTAATGTATTACTTGTAAACTAAGTTTATTCGCTATGCTGTGTGTCGCCAGATCACACATAAAATACCTATGTCAAATATTTTACCGACGAAAAATATGGAATGGTATTACAAGAGGAAAATTTTCTGATTTGAATAGTTGCGTACAACACGTGTTCTAAACAAGAAGTAAATGTTTATAGTATTGTGCTGAGGGCGGTACGAGAAAGCCGCAGCCGTAGGAATGGTCCGCGATTGCGATGTGGGAGCGCACACTATTAACACATTTTATAAAATTCTCGAAATGCTGAAATTTGCCTCTCACTGTCAAGAATAGCTTGTACCCTCGCATTCCAATTTGTGACCAAGTGTCAGTTGGGTAACATTGATTTTATTTAGACTCTGTATGTTTGTGGAATCTTGTGTTATATGTTTGTTGTTTAGTGTGTGCAAACCTTTTTACGGCGTCAGTATGTTCTATTTACACTGTATTTATAAGAAATAGAGGACAACTTGGAAAATATGAATTTGTGAGCGCTGTGGAAGCATGTGTTTCTTCACTGAAAACTTTCTTTTAAAAAGTCAATCCTAATTTCTTTTACCATAAAAATAAAGTATCGTATGCTTGCAAATACAGCCTTGAAGCAGTTAATGGAATTCTTATCTACAAACTTATGCAAGCACATATTTTCCATCGTTGTTTCTTAAAATGTAGAAACATTATGAAAGAAATGTTCTCTTAACTACTTTCATATTCTTACACACCAAAACATTTGCACGTATAAAAAATTAATTTGTTATATAGTATGTAAAACATAATTTGTAAATTAGTATCAACTGTTATATAGTCATCGAACTGAGCCATCAAAGTTTTTCCAGAGAAATTGTGCTCTCGTTACATAAAAGATTCTGGAAGCACAGCGCTAGACTGTATGTTCGTATACCACTGTGTGTACCCACTACATTATATTAAGACCTGTGGTCGTTGACATAGTCGTAAAGAATGAGATGCGTGAAAAAGCTGCCCCATCACACATGAGGTTCTAATAAAGTACAGCTTTACTTCAGTCTCTCTTCCTAATACATTTTACACACAGTTGTCTAATATTCCGCAGTACGTAAGTGGAGCCGCGGCGGAGCGGCCGAGCGCATTGAGGCTCTACGCTCTACGCTAATCCCCCTCAGGCATGGATGTTTGTGCCGTCTTTTTTATAAGCTAGTTCATAAGTAGTTTGTACGTTTAGGGACTGATGATACCGTAATTAAGTACCATAAGCTCTACAAACATTTGTATGTAAGTGGAAATTTACATTAATCTAGGACACATTATTCAGGACATATGACGTCATAAGGACTGCCCTGGGTAAGGAAAAAAACTAAAATAGATCAAGTATGCAATAGAAGACGCTGGGCGAAGGGAAGGAGGGGGGCGGAGTAGTTGGGTTAACTAGAGTAGACACTGAGGCAAGCCTGTTACTGTCGCTAATAATAAGTCAACATTTGCCAAATACCGAGAAAACGGAGTACGGTCGCGGAAATTCAGTTCGGGATACGACTTCGTGCAATAGTAATATACCTCAAGGGTATCGGCTCATAGAAGTCCTAAAATGCGCTATTCAAATAATTCCAAGAAAAATGTCTGTGAGGTTTTAAGCGCAGCACATATATGAAACTTTTCTCAGTGAATTCTGTACCGCAGCTCGGTCAAACAGTTCAAGCGGTAGCGTGTTCGCCTGTCATGTTCGAACCGAACTTTCAAAAGCGTTTTTTAAATTATTTGACTCTTACTGACCGTCTGTCTGCTTATACAAAAGGCTACAGCTATACTCTGCTCTTGCATAAAGAATACTGTTCCTGAAAATTACAATGGATTTTTGTTATCTTTCCACAGCTTACAGTATCGGGTAATTTTGTAATAAGATTGTAATGGCAATACTCTTTGATTTAATCTACTTACATTAATTGTAAAATGCATCTGCATTAATTCGACTTTTTTAAAAGAAAATATTGTACTTAAAATTTTAAGTAGCTGCAACTGCCATTTCACTAATAAAGTTCTTAATTGATTTTTCCGTCGGTACTTGACAGAACATGATAATAATATCAAAAAGGAACAACTTCCTGATGTTCTGCAAACTTTTTTATTGGTCACAAACCGGCTTTCGGCTCCTTAGGCCATCATCAGGTGACAACTGAATGTAGTACACATGTTTTCAAAGATGTTAAGATTTACAAAGATGTTATCACAGACAATCGATATTTCACAGGAAAGTTCATCGCAAAAACTTATGAGACTTATTAACATTTATATAAAAATATAGTAAATATGTGTAAAGAATCAAAACTAATAGTATTATTTTTGTTGAAACGGAAGGTTGAAAATAAAACTTATTTCAGTAGAGGTGTAGAGGGGAACTGGATCTGATCGTTTAAAACTAAACTAGCATCCTGAGCCAAATGTTTATTGATTTCCAATATTTCCAGTAGTGTCATCTTTCTGCTTTTCTTCAGGGGATGTAAAATCTCACAGTTTACATCATAATCATGGCCTTCTCTGAGCAGATGTTCAGCAAAGGTTGAATCTGTCTTTTTTAACCTCCAGCTTCTCTCATGTTCTGATAATCTAATAGCTACAGCCCTGCCAGACTGACCAACATACAGTTTCCCACAATGTTTGCATGTGATCTTGTATACACCACTCTGTGATAGGGGTTGAAT
This sequence comes from Locusta migratoria, assembly GCA_026315105.1. Taxonomy (NCBI): domain Eukaryota; kingdom Metazoa; phylum Arthropoda; class Insecta; order Orthoptera; family Acrididae; genus Locusta; species Locusta migratoria. Next base: position 48,990,862 of record CM048747.1, read on the forward strand.
TTTGTCCTTACTATTGAATAAATATTTAGAAATGTTATTAGTATTGTAAAATGCAGGCCTGTAATTTCGAGATTTTAACTTTCTACCAATTTGATCTGAAATTTTGCCTAAATATGGGATGACACACCAGTTTTTCTTACTATTAACTTGTTCTTGTTGGCCAGCATATAAAAGTGTTCTGGTTTTTCTGATTTTCTTCTTATTCATTATACTGTCAATAAGGGCAGGGCTATAGCCATTACTGGATGCTATATGTTTGATTGTTTGTAATTCTGATTGAAATGCAGAATCAGATAATGGAACAGATATGAGGCGATGGACCATGGAATGGAAAGCTGCATGTTTATGGCTGTGTGGATGCTGGGAACTAGCAGGGATAACTGTATCTGTTACTATGGGTTTGCTGAAAATATTAAATAAGTGTTTCTTTGTGCTAATGTCAATAGTAAGGTCTAAAAAGTTTATAGAAGATCCTCCTAGTTCCATAGTGAACTTAATTTTATTGTGTTGTGAATTTAAGTGTTGTAAAAAGGAATCTAATTGTCTGGTGGTACCAGTCCATAAACACAGCACATCATCCACATACCTGAACCAATATCCAACTTTGCACCTTTATTATGTAATTGATAGTCATTAATTTTATTTAAAAATTGTTACAATTGTTGAAACAACACATTGCCCACAGCTACGTTCGAATCCTACCATCCCGCTGACACTCAGGCACGCTATTGCCTAAGTTATTTTGCCCTAATGCTGCACAGACCTAACTGACTAGTTTATGAGCTAAACTTTAAGGCTCCTTTTCTCCAAATATTCTACATAGTGCGACTTTTAAGTTATACGAATGGGCATCCTTGGCCTCACGCTACTAACATGCGCGGTCTGATAACCGCCAGATTTTCCGCGACCGGAAGGCCTGCTTGAAAGTAAAAGCACGACGACGCCGATGTTGAAGTATTTGAGCAACAACTGGACCTCGTGAGATACACGGTGTCGGCTACAAGAGTACAGGAATACTGGTGCGCACTGTTACTATCAGTGCTGAGAGGGAAGAAGCGGTGTGCTTGCTGTATAGCTGGCACAAAGCCAGCGTGGCTGCGTGCGAACGCCGGAAGAGGTACGCACCGTGTCGGCGAATGCGGAAACGTGGCTGTGACAGCCGTGTACAGCCTGCTGCCGATGTTACTCCTGCTGTTCATGTCGCGTTATTTATGGGCGCGCGACGCCGATTAACAGGCGTCGCACACGGAATGGTATTTGGAACCAGATGCAAGGGACATTCCGTTTCCGAAATCGTTACCGAAATCGACATCTCGAAGTTTCGTGTGTCGAGAGTGTACCGACAGTACCAAATTTAAGGCATTACCTCTCAGCACGCACAAGGCAGAGACCGACGGCCTACCTATACGAGGGTGGTCCCATAAGTACCTGGCCTGGCCGAGAATGGCAGTCGTCATTCAAAAATATCTCTGGATTATGAAGTATAAGATGTATGAGTTGCGCCTCGGTTGCACAGTGGTAGAATGCCAGACTACAAATCCAAAGGTCCCGTGTTCTCTGTTAGTATCAATAGGCATTGTACATCTCTGGTTAGATGTGTCTTCTTTGGTCAGAGTCAGTGCTGTTTTCGTATTTGTGCATGACAATGGCCAAGTTGTGCACCTTAGGCTTTGGCAAGCATGTCAGCCTTGATTTGATTTTATTTTTCCAGGGAAGCCAAAACAGTCTTGGTCCAGCCCGCCACTGCCCACACCGAAACTAAGTTTATTGTGCGGTATCGCTCCCTGTATATCTAGTAAAGCCAACCAATGCCCTTGAACAGTGCAAGGAGTCCCTTTACCAGTTCTTTATTAGACACAATTTCTTTGGGTCTGGTTGTCCCAAATGTTCTGTGCCTTTTTACTCTCCAATGCAATGCATTAGAAGATTAGATGTGATGCAGTTTCATCATCGTCATCACAGATCCTACATTTAGGATCCTCTTCTGTTATTCCCATTTGAAATTCCCATGGCCTGTCAGCAATCCAACCATGAGTCTAATCTCTCTCCTTTTCAGGCCTAGGATTGCAAAGCTTCTTTTAAAACATGGCTTTGGCATCATGTTTCTGTTGATAGACTTTGGTCCAATATTCTACGTGCTGTCTTCTGAGCCAGTTACGTAGCACCAATTTGATCAATGCATTGGTGATTGTCAGGACAGGTTCCGGTCCAATAAATGGAGTCTCTGCTCCCATCCCGGCTAATCTGTCGGCATGTTCTTTGCCACTGATCCCCGAGTGGCCAGGGACCCACAATAGGTTTACTCTATTGCTTTCCCCTAGCTCCACCAGAACCCTGTGACATTCTGCAACACTTTTAGACCTTGTTGCAGTAGCTGCCAGTAATCTCAGGGCTGCCTGGCTGTCTGAATAGATATAGATGCTACGATCTTTGTAGCACCTATGCAAATTCTCCTCCACACACGCCCTGATGGTAGTGATTTTGGCCTGGAATACTGAGGCCAGTTTCCCTCCAGTCTTGGCTGCACCCCATATACCCCGGCCCCGATTTTGACCCGTCAGTTAACCAGACAATATCCCCCATAGGGTGTCGAACTATTGTCTCCCACTGCTCCCTACTTCCAATTATTATATTGAAAGGCTTGTTGAAGCAGTATGGGGATATAATATAGTCGGCTGGCATTTCCCCAACCTTTCCTATATTTACCTCACTCACTATTTTAGTGTGTGATTCTGGATATTCCAAAGAGTTCCAGTTGTTACCAGTTTTGAGTCTGTATGCACCAGCCGCTTCCTCCATCTTGACCCAAAGGTGTAATGGGGGCATATCCAGCATGGTTTCCATTCCAGCAGTTGGAGTGTTGCTAATTCCGCCTGTTATGGCTAAGCAGGCTAATCTCTGCACCTTACCAAGCTCCTTAGCAGCAACCTGCTGTTCTACCTTCTACCACCACACGACCGCCCCATAGGTGATCCTGGGTCTAATCCCCGTGGTGTATATCCAGGGCATACTCTTGGGCACAGACAAATATATACAGACGGGAAACCTCCATAAGGGCCCGGTCCTACGCTCAGGGGTGCGGGGAGGGAGGGTTTCCAGCAGTTCCGTAAGATGTCCCATGATGGCGCTGCGGTCAGAAGCAGCCCTTTAAACTGTCCAGAGCAGGTGGCAGGTAGCGGCTGCCCCACCACCACCTCCCCTCAAACGCCGGCACGCCGGACACAGCCGTGGCCTCATGGCAGGCGGCACGAGCTCTCCCCTCAGCCTCCCCTCCACGCTACCCTCTGACGTGCGAGAGGCACCCTAAGCCTGACACATACTAGCATCTTACGGAACTACGAGGGGAGCGTAGGACAGTGGTTCAGGAGGGGCTACTCCTCTGTATAAGTTACTCTGTGCCTTGGGGCTGAGTGCCATTGTACGATATCGAGCGTACTGACCTGCAGTCGGTGGTGAGCGGGTCGTAGGCCCAGCCGTCGGGGCAGACGCCGGTGAGGAAGGGCGACTGGTCGACGCTGAGGCAGAGGTGGTAGACGGTGCAGTTGTAGGGGTCCGGCAGGTAGCCGGTGGCGTGGCAGCGGAAGCCCGTGTCCACCACGTGGCAGTCGGACTGCGCGGGCTCCACGCACGACATGCTGGCCGCGTTGCACATGGTGTCGCTGGAGCACTCCTCCACCGGCATCGTCGTGAAGTCGTCCGTGCCGCTCGACCCGTCCCCCAGGCACACAGACACCTGCCGACAGGGGTGCCATTCAAACATTATTTTCCTCCTAGGGGACATTTTTTTACTTTTTAATTTTTTATACTATAATTTTTTTACAACAAATTTGAAAATTTACCCCATCACAGGCACCAATTGGCCCACTTTAGGTTACGGTACGAACACTAAAAGTCGGCCTTTGCGATCGTCTTTTGACAGCTCGAAATTTAAATCAAAATAACGGTTTAACAATGCACCTGACACAAAAATTGAATAACCGAATTTGTAGAGGAGAAAATTCTCTACAACTTTACTCTCTCATGGTTTTTTCATATTTCGTATCGTTTCAGAGATATTTGCAAAAATAACGGCGATTTTGAGATGTATGTCTGTCTGTTTGTCCGTAACGTATTCCCTGTTTTTAAGACGAACCGTTCAACCGATCAGCACCAAATTTTGCACACATAATTGTAGGCCGCCGGTGACCAGAACCTCCCTTTTTCAAATTTTTCGGACAAAAAATACGGTAGTAATACAAAAAAAGCCGTTTGTAATATAATTGTAATTGCAAACGAACCGTTCATCTGACACGGAAATTGAATAACCTAATTGGTAGAGAACCTAATTGGCAGAGGGGAAAATTCTCTGCAACTTCGCTCTATTATGCTTTTTTCATATCTTGCATCGTTACAGAGATATTTGCGAAAATTACGGCGATTTGACGATGTCTGTCTGGCTGTAACGTGTTCCCACTTTTTAGGTCGAACCGTTCAAACAATCGGCACCAAATTTTGCAGACATAATTGTTGGCTACCAGAGACCATAACCTATCTCTTTCAAATTTTTCGGACAAAAAATACGGTAGTAACACCAAAAAAAAAAAAAAAAAGGACGTTTGATATGTAATTTTAATTGCAAATATACCGTTCATCTGACGCGAAAATTGAATAAACGAATTTATAGAGGAGAAAATTCTCTACAATTTTGTTCTCTTTTTCCCCATATCTCGTACAGTTTTACAGATATTTGCAAAAATAACGGAGTTTTGACAGCTTCAATTAAATTAACGAAAACCAGCCGTTCGTAGATGTCACGTGCCATTCCTCTCCCAGAACTGGCTCTGACATACGCCACCTTGCATTGCGTATTTGATGATTCTCTTATTGTAACTTACACGTTGTCATTTCAAAGCAATGGCGCACTGAAGAATTAACAAAAAGACGTCGTTCTTCGTACGATAAATGATAATCTAGTGTCTACAAATTCCATATTAGCATCAGTTAACAACGGCAATCAATAGCACGAGATTAAAGAACGCAATATCTATCTGTTAGCTGTAGCGTAGTGGGCAATGTCTTGTACTGTGTCGCTGAAGGTCAGTGGTTCGGAACCCGCCAGTACCTAATTTTTTTCCTTCATGAGTTTCAGACACTCTTATTAATTAATTTTTTATTATTTAGATTATTATTTTGGTGCAAAATGTTTGCAAAAACGTATAAAACTACAAATCTAATGTGGGCCGTAAAACACATTAGTGCGATTTTTTTAGGTAGTGTTGATCAAACAGCAGTTTAGACTAGCTCCAATATTTACACAATTACTTACCAATAAAGACTTTGTAACACTTGTCCCAAGGTTCACCCTATGGTTTCACCTTGGGACAGTGGTTGTTTTACCTTGGGACACCGTGATGTATTTCAGTTTCTTACTTTTATGAATGAAAAAATCATATTCGAATTAGGTAGTACGTGTTCATTTGTTAGTCCAAATCGACAGTCACACCAAAGTTCCATTGTACAGCCCTTACTATATAAGAAAGAAGTTCTTCGTCTTTCTCTGTAGTGAAAAATTTTTGTATAGCACTGCTGGCTTCATATTTGAAATGAGATTGACCAGAAAAATTGTGTTTCTGGATGTGCCTACGAAAAGTACTTTTCGACACTCCATTATGCAGGGTGTGTCACGAAAGACGCCTGCCAGGCGTCCACGGATCGCGCGGTATGGCTCCCGGCCGCCACCACCGCATCCGCCGGCCATGGCAGCGCCCGATTCTCGGACTCTACCGTGCCGCACACACTGAGTTAAAGTCTAAAAAACATTGCCATCTGACAAGGAAAGTACTTGGGCTCGAACAAACACATATACACCAAACTCGTACGAGAGATAATTTAAAGATCCCTTATTGCACTAGTGATACTCCCGCATCTGCAAAACTCTGCAGTCGTTCGTTAGAGGTCTCTGCGTGTGCCTTCCCACATTGCACTTTGACCTGTCGGTTCGCCAGTAGGGACGGTGCAGTGTGCCTCCGAAGTTGCGTTTTGTGACGTAATTTGTGTGGTGAAGCGTCAGATGGGGCGGCGATTGCTAATCAATCCTGCTAATGTATTGCGATTGGTTGAGATGAAGTTATGAAGAACCGATCTTCGTGAATATGGTATTAGTGTAGAAGATGAATCATTCGCATGCTTTATCGTATCTGTTATGGTACAGAAATATGAGCGTAAGTTAGATACTGTTGTAACACTAACACATAATGATGATAATAGGCATGATAATGACAAACAACTCATTGCAAGCGGTAGTGCTACGTTAAGTGCGGGAAGAGGCGATGGAAGCAGTGGCAGTGAATACCAACAGTCTTCCGAGAAGAAGGTTAAAGTTGCAACTATCATCACCGCTTTTGATGACAATACGCTAGAGAACATGGGCGACGATTATTACATAAGTTACAGTTCAGATATCTGCATTACGCATGGCGTCTACAATTACATCTACAGTGCCATCTAGAGCATGATTTCAAAGTTTTGCATAAAAACGACACCCACCAGCACATTGAGGTGTAGGTAGAGATACTGTAACCAAACGTTCATACAGATATGTTTGTCCGAGCCCAAGTACTTTCCTTGTTAGTCCACCACTGGGTATCGGCTGACAGCTGGTATGCCACACCCACTCGAGAATTTTACCTATTTACAGTTCCACGTTTTAAATAAAGACTGACTATTGAACACCGAAGTGAACAAAGTTCCGTCAGACTTTTTCGAAGCTGCGAATTCACGAGACTGGTAGTAAATTTCCCAAAAATGCGTTAATGAAATATCACCAACCTGTCACTATTAGAGTTCCATTTCGAAGTATAAAATTATCTAAGAATTGCAATAACAACGAAACTGCCGCTGCGGATATACCTTTGTTGATTTTATTGCAAGTACATGGTCTAAACGAGCTGCGAAACATACAGTGAACAGTAATTGTTATGACGACCAATCATGATCATGGATTTGCATCTGTCGTTACTGTGTTGTAACAACAGCATTCACAAAATCTAGTATACACCGATCCTGTGTTTACTAAACCTATTAAGTCAAAACTTGTAAAATTGCTGTTAAAGGGTTTGGTTGTATACTTGGGTGGACGAAATCTGAGTACAAAGAAGGTAACAACAATATACTGCAGTTAAAAATGCGCCTAGGTCATCTGCCACTAAATCATTCCACCTCGAAATAAGGTGTCATTAATAACTTTCCTTGTTGCCATGCTGAAACAAGCAACGTTTGATACTTGAAATTTCAATACAAAGGCGAAAGTGACAACAGAATATTGCAATAAAAGCCTTGGTCAGCTGCCACAAAAGCATTCCACACCGAAATATCGTATCATGAATAACTTTCGTTGTTGCCACTCTGAAATAAGTACATATTTGTTGCAAAGAGCACAGACATAAACAAGCGTTAAAATTCTGGCTGTCACTACTACTTCCACACTTTGCGCTGGTTGCATGTCAACCATGCTCGATCAAGTATTGTCAACAACAAATGAAAATATTTTTAAAGAAGGTGTAGACACTCAGAAGTGTGGCATCATCAAGCACAGGAGCGAGAGAAGAAGAAATATCTCAAAAACTCACCAACTACTGGGTAGAAACTAAGCATTTTTTTGTAGTGTGTACTTCAAGATAATTGCAGGATAGGTCTTCTGAAGCTTCAGTCTTAGGGCATTAGCCAGAAATTTTGTTTGAGTATAGACAGACAGACAGAACAAACAACGCAAAATATTTGGAAACTTGCACGAAGTATTTGTCGTTTTTATCACTTCGAGTTGTGCATTTAAATGCTGAACACACTTTAGGCATATTTTAGCAGCAAAAATTATACAGGCAATACACACTAAATACAATATATACTAAATACAACACTTCAAGCTCAACAACAACACGCGATAGACAGGCAACTAGCTTGGTTATACATATACCCCACCACTTCCGTAAAAAGCAATGGAATCTGACAAAACCTACGAAAGTTATAATAAAAATAATCTCAAAACTGTCAGAAATCACCTCGTTTGACGGAATAGAATATGAAAATGATGAAAATTTGTTCTTCTTCTGCTGTAGTCGCCAATCCAAGGTTTGGATTTCGGCAGACGTGACGTAAGGAATTCTCCATTCTGAACGTGTTGTTACCGTCTTGATGATTTGGTCCATGTACCTGGGCTTTTCACGCTGACATGTCCCTCTATTATAGTTCTCAGGAGACCTTCATGTCTCATTATATGATCTGGATCTTGTACCCTTCTTTTAATAATTGGTCTCCGCAACATTCTCTTTTCGTCCGCTCTTTCCAGGAGCGCTTTAATTGTAATTTTGTTAATAAATTTTATTTAGGGTATTCGTCGAAAACACCAGAGTCCATGTTTCACAGCCACACGACACACTCCAAACATATAACTTCAAAAGTCCTTCCCTGACTTAAGACTGGTACTCTTAGAAGTTAAGATCTTTTTTCTTTTTGTCAAAATCAGCTTTTGCTTGAACAATTTTGTTTCTTACTTCTCCACTGTTCCTTCTGACCCCGGTGAACCTACTGCATTGATAATTCAGAGTCATAATAATATTGTTGTTAGGATATGTGGAAATGAAAGCAGCGAGAATCGTAAAGGCTTACTCGATCGACTGCAGGTTCCCTGAATTTTAGTGTTAATACAAAGTTGATGAACAAGTGTCGCATGACAGTTCTTCAAGTCCATCATTGAACCTAACGTAGTCATAACTTACTTTTTAAGGTCCCCTCATAAGATCGCTGACAAACTATATTGAATTACTAGCTGAAAACCCGGCGTTGCCCGGGTATTTATTTATTTATACCTGCCTGGAGTTAGTACTTCTCCTAACCTTCTCTCTCTACCCATCTTCTTTTTTCTAAAAATATGTTATCTTTATCGAAGAACATATAAGAAATAACGCTGTCTTGAGTAACGTGCAAAATTATAAGCGTATTATTCAAACAAAGAAAGAAGTCAAAACGCAAATGACATATAAAATTCGCACGATCTCATATTTATTCAGTTATATGTGGTACAATTGTATAATTCTTCAGGTATGTATTCATTTGTATAACTGCTGCATGTCTGTAAAATTTCTTGGGAATACAATTGGTGTTAAAGAAGTAATAGATTACTACTTGGTGCGTGATAATGCGGTTTTCTATGAATGTTGCTGTTTTAGGTGCTCATACCTCATGAACTACAGGTCGCACTGTGCTACAATTTCGGAGGCACATTCAACGATATGTGTGTATATTGCCTATAAAATTTCCTGCTGCTACAATTTGTAGTGTAGAATTTATAAATTGTAACGTCATACCGAATGCCGTAGTTTTACTCCATTAATAGCGGAAAAAACTTTTTTCCTTTCATCATTTTACTATGGTTGCCAGCGAGAAAAAGTTTAATAAAGGTTTGAAATTATGTTTAAAGTTTGTTGCAAGTCGCTAAGTACTGTCATTCTCATACAGTGTATTTGTAAAGTCTCATCGCATTATGGTAGTTTGTTGCAACTCCTACCGTTTATGGAGTTATATCTCTTGAACCATGTGTCATATGTGGTTCGAACTCCTACAGAAGATGTTATCTCACGTAAGTAATATGTGTACCAAATTTGGTTGAAATCGGTCCAGTGGTTTAGGAGAAAAGGAGCAGCTTTGTGCCTTATGGCAGCAGTTTTCAACGCATCTCATTGTTTATGACGTCATATTTCGTGAATTTTATATCGTATGTGATTCTTACACTTACGGCGACCGTCCTCACGAATTGAAGCTTACTTGTACAAAATTTCATAAAGATTGGAACGAAACTGTAGATTTGTATTGTAACGATACTGCTGACCCCCTCATCTCAATGTTATCGTACGATACCGTCTGCCTGGTCCTCTCATCTCAATATTACCGTACGATACCATCTGCGTCTAACCCGGAATCGTGTGGTTAAATAGTGATAAAAGTTGCGTGTGAAGTTAGTTAAAAACGATATAGCCAGCTTAGGTATCAGTGTAGGACAGTGTCTCGGTGATACTGTGATTAAAACAAGTGATAGATTTCATTAATTAAGAGATTCATATAGTTTCTTTCCAGACAGTTCTATAAACAATACTTTTGTCATTGATCATTATTTCAAATAAATAGACACATGAAGCGTAAAAACTTTTGTAAAACATAAAGAAATGAAAATAAATAGCATTGTATATATGTTAGGCTCATAAACAAGTTGTGTAGACCAGCTAATTGTATTAATTAACTTAATATTCGAGATTTGAATATTGTTATTCTTTGTATATATTGACTGAGGAGAGATTTTGAGTATATTTTGTGAATGGCCAGAATATTTGATAGTTCAGTATATGTTAGGAACATGTATGATGTACTGATTAACAAATTAATCAACATTTAACATCGCACTTTGTTGTCAACAGAAAGATCGGAAATTTCGTCTTAAAAATACATGCACCATATAAAATTATTGTATGCATAGTTTTCATTGTATATTGTGATTATTCTTGTGTACATGAAATATTTTTATGTTATGTTTGTTAATTGTAAATCAGTATATTCTATTGTTATGAACAATGCTTAATGTAACGTCATTATTGGCGATGTTATGTATTTGCCTCACCGCCTTGCGTGGGGGAGTTCGAGTTTGTCGTTTGTGAAGTGCACTGGAATCTATGTCACTCGGTGTATTGAGAATGGAAGTACTACCAGCTAAGTTCTGATGTATTGAATTTGTATTGTTTTGGTGGAGAAGTTTGAGTCAGATTAAAGAAGAAGTGAAAATTGTAAATATCGACTATTTATTTCTACCACGACGCCCCAGGAGAATAATGTTGCAGCGAGCAGAACCCCCATACATCGAAATATTTAAAGATGAGTATTCTGTTTGAAAGTGGTAGAAAGGAACTGTAATTACTTAAAATCTATGAAAATATTACAGTATGCAACACGTACAAATATACGGACACTCTGCTTTATATATTAGAATTGGCTACTCTTCGTTGTAGATGTTTTATGAGAAATCGTTGAGTGTGTCAGGGACAGAGATGAATGTAGGTTTGAGTTATTTGAGAAGGAGCCATACGGTATTTCAGTAAGATACACAGTTCGACAGTAGGTCATTTAGTGAAAGAAGACACAGACATTAATTTTTAACATGGTGCCAGAGCTGGCTGTTTGTTACCTTGGAGCAGTTGTCAGTGCAGACGATCTGGCCGGGTTCACTGCAGCCGGCGTCTCGCAGCTGCCACAGGCGGTGCTGCAGCGACGAACCCTGTGTCTGCGCCACCTGCAACACAGGGCACAGCGTATAGCTGGGAGTCTAGACCAGGCGGGTGGTGAATAGAGCGTATGGAAAAAGATAGTCAGTAAACTATTTTACGAAGTACTGTTGGTGTCTGTATGCGCAAGAAATAAAATGTACTAGGCAAGTGACATGATGCCTGCTTTGAATGTGAAGCTCGCCGTTTACTTGTCTTGGTGTAGCGCAGTCTGTTTCAGGTGTCATTTTCAGAACAATTAGTGTGCCCTACTCATTTAGTTATTTTGTAATTTATCAGCAAGCTTCTGTAACTTGAGTTAACTTATTCAATGTTCTCTTTACCCTGTCTTTAGATCATTAAAAATTTTACAGCACGGATAATTTCCTCAGTTCTACTGTTTGAAAAGGGCATGCAAAACAGATAAATAGCTAAGAGGAGTGGCTAGAAGGCAAATGCAAGTCTTTAGAAGAATTAATTGATAAACAGTGCTATTAGGACGCCGTGTAAAATTATCGAAACGCGTCAATAAACGTTGACCACATCACTATCTGTGGCCCTATAATTTTACACAGCGTACTAATAGCACTGTTTATCAATTAATACTGATATGGGCACATACCTCATCAACGACTTCATGTCACGTCTGGAAATTTGGGAGAATGTATAAATAGGGGGCCGACCGCGGTTGCCGAGGGGACTGAGGCGCTCCAGTCACGGTCTGTACGGCCACTACGGTCGGGGGTTCGAATCCCCCCTAGGGCATGGATATTTGTGCCGTCTTTAGTGTTAGCTAGTTCATACGTAGTTTGAAAGTTTAGGGACTGATGACCCCGTAGTTAAGTCCCCACAAGCTATACAAACATCTGAACATTTATAAATAGGGGAAAAATAGACAGCGGCTACAGGAAAATAAAATAGACATTTGGAGACAAGAAAAACAGATGTATGAATATAAAAAAACACAGATGGAAAACCAGTTCTAAGCAAACAAGGGAAAGCTGAAAGGTGGAAAGAGTATATAGAGGGACTCTACAAAGGAAATGAACTTACAGGCAATATTGTAATAATGGAAGAGGAAGTAGATGAAGATGAAATAGGAGATATTATACTGAGAGAAGAATTTGACAGAGCCCCAAAGACCTAAGTAGAAACAAGGCCCCAGGAGTGGAAGACATTTCCTCAGAACTACTTATTAGGTCTCTGGGAGAGCCAGCCATGACAAAACTATTTCACCTGGTGCGTAAGATGTATGACATGGGGGAAATACCTGTAGACTTTAAGTAAAATGTAATAATCCCCATTCCAAAGAAAGCAGGCGCAGACACGTGTGAAAACTACAGAACCATCAGTTTGCTAAGTCATAGTTGCAATGTACTAACACGAATTACTTACAGAAGGATGGAAGGGCTGATAGAAGCCAACCTCGGGGAAGATCAGTTCGGATTCAGGAGAAACGTAGAAACATGGGAGACAATACTCACCTTACGACTTATCTTAGAACACAGATCAAGGAAAGGCAAACCTACATTTCTAGATTTTGTAGATTTGGAGAAAGCCTTTGACAATGTTGATTGAAATACACTCTTTCAGATTCTGATGCAAGCAGGAGTAAAATATATGGAATTGAAGGTTATTACAACTTGCACAAAAACCAGACAGCGGTTGTCAGAGTTGAAGGGCATGAAAAGAATGCAGTGGTTGGGAAGGGAGAAAGACAGGCTTGTGGCCTTTCTACAATTTTATTCAGTATGCCCATGAAGCAAGCTATGATGGAAAGCAAAGAGAAATGTGGTGAAGGAATTAAAGTTCAGCGTGAAGAAATAAAAACATTGCGTTTTGCAGCTGACATTGTAATTCTTTCAGAGACAGCAAAGGACCTGGAAGTGCAGTTAAACGGAATGGATGTTGTGTTGAAAGGTGCATACAAAATGAACATCGACAAAAACAAACAAGGCTAATGTAGTGCAGTCTTTGTAAATGAGGCGATGCTGAAGGAATTAGGTAAAGAAACAATAAAGGTGGTAGATGAGCTTTGTTATTTGGGTGGTTAAATAAGCCGCGGTAGAGTAGCCTCGCTGCGGAGGTTCGAGTCTCCCTGGAGCATGGGTGTGTGTGTGTTGTCCTTAGGTTAGTTTGCCCTAGTTTAAGCTAGGACTGATGACCATGCAATTTGGTCCGATAGATTTACAAACATTTGAATATTTTTTTGAGCTGTAAAATAACATATGATGGTCGCAGTACAGAGGATATAAAATGGAGAATGGCAATGGGAAGAAAAAAGTTTTTGAAAAAGAGAGAGATTCAAATGGATGTAGGTTGCAGGTCTTATGAGGAGATGAAGAGGCTTGCTCAGAACAGAGTAGGGTGGAGAGCTGCATCAAACCAGTCTCCGGACTGAAGGCCACAACAACAATGACATATTTTAACATCGAACAGCCTTAGTAAGGGTCGTGATAAGGAGAAGGAATTAAAGTTCTGTGTAAAGAAATAAAAAGATTGCGCTTTGACGATAACATACTCCTAAATCGACATACAGGAATATACACATTCTGAAAGGAATTTCGTAGAACTCCTGTGCTATGAATATTGATTTCTCTACTTAGGAACACCGAATGAAATATACTAATAAATCTGAACACGATGACCTGATCTACTATGGCAATGACATTTAGGCGCCTGGCAGACTGTTCGTCCCAGCATTTTCATGCTAATTATCTGCCATTTCCTTCCCGAATAGCGCCCGTGAAAAAGAGGACGCCTAAATCTCTGCGTTCGAGCTCTGATTTCTCGTATATTATTTTTCCGTAAGCAAGTAGGAGTCACAAATGTTCCCGCAATCTAAGGAGAAAGTTGGCCAGTGGATCTCGCCGCAATAAGAAACGCCGTTGCAGTAGTGATCCCTACCTAACTTGCGTGACACCCTCCGTCCCCCTTATATAGGTCACAAGACGGACAAGCGTGTTGTAGCCAGTTCCTTAGTAGTTCCGTTGCATCTTCTATTCTGATAGTAAAACGCAGTCTTTGGTTCACCTTCGGCACTACTTTATCTTAGCGTTCTTTCAAATAAAATCAGAGCGAGGTGGCGCAATGGCAACACACTAGACTCATTCGGGAGGACGGTAATTCAAATCCACCTCCGGTCATCCAGATTTAGGATTTCCGTGATTTTCCTACATCACTCTAGGCAAATACCGTGATGGTTAAAACTTCCTGGCAGATTAAAATTGTGTGCCGGAACCGGGACTCTAACCTGGGACCTTTGCCTTTCGGGGGCAAGCGCTCTACCACTGAGCTATCCCGACACGACTCACAGTCTGTCCTCACAATTTTTGGCAGTTCCTCGCCTCCTACTTTCCAAACTTCACAGAAGTTCTCCTGCGGAACTTGTAAGACTAGCACTCCTCGAAGAAAGAATATGGTGGAGATATGGCTTAGCCACAGCCTAAGGAATGTTTCCAGAATGAAACTTTCACTCTGCAGCAGAGTGTGCGCTGATACGAAACTTACTGGCAGATTGTGTGCCGGAGGCGAGGTACTGGCAAAAGTAAAGTTGTAAGGACGGACCGTGAGTCGTGTCGGGATAGCTCAGTGGTAGAGCGCTTGCCCGCGAATGGCAAAGGTTCCAGGTTCGAGTCCCTGTTCCGGCACACAATTTTAATCTGCCAGGAACTTACATATCAGCGCACACTCCGCTGCAGAGTGAAAGTTTCATTCTGAAAACCGGGGTTGTTTGTTTGAAATTGCGGCCTTTAGATTTGATTGAAGATGAAGTTTATCAGATTCCTTTCAGTACTCATGTGGACAACTTAACACTTTTCGTTGTTCAAGGTCAATTGCCAATTATCGCACCGAACAGATATCTTATCTAAATCGTTCTTCATTTGACTTTGATCTTAAGATGTCTGTACTAGATGATAAATAACAGCATCATCTCCAAACAAAGTAACACGACTGCTCAGATTTTCTACCAGATCAATTGTGTAGAAAGGGAACAGTGGAGGACCAATAACACAACCATGGGGATGCAAGACATTTCTTTTTTAGTAGAAGCCAATCCATCAATCACTACGAAGTGTGTCATGTCTGAGAGGAAATCCCAATTTTTTATAAAAATGAAAGAAGCAGACATAATGGAGCTGCAGTAGGCCATTACAAACAGTATTGTAAGATCGCTCCAATATTATAGTGCACATAAAAGATTAGGCTTTTGCGTGAAGCGGTTCCCAGTTTTCGTGTGTTTTGGAACTTTGATAAAATACAAGTGTATATTTAAAGTAATCCTACCTGTTTATTATTCCGAGTCATTGTTACCCGTATAGGATACTATGCTGTCCAGTCAAGTACGAGTAATACCCTAGTGTCTTTACAAAGAGCAATTAAAATCGTTAAAGCTATATTAACATACTTTTCAAACGTTACAGTTGAGACTTAATTTTTTTTCGTAGACCCAATTGTTTGTCGCCAGGGGCCACTTCACTGAAAGTCTCCCAGGTTACCAGTACCTCGAAAAAGAAGCGTGCTCAAATTTTCAACGAAAATCTTCTACGGTTTCTGAATTCTGTCCATTGGTGAAATTTAAATGGTCTTCAAATTCTTCAGAAGGGACTAACTTGAAAGCAAATACCTCTGGCATCAGCGGAACCCAGAGTGCACCAGTTGGAGGGTGCCGAATCAAAGACCAGCGTGGTGCTTGTGCCAGCTCATTCCCGGTTCAGACACCACACAAAATTTTCATTGAAAAATTTTCCCGATCTCGCTTCTTTCTCGAGATACTGGAAAACTAGGATACTTACTACAAAGTGCTACCTTCGAAAAGAAACAAACTGTTCCCTACAAAACTGCGTATTTTTTCACGTACAGCATGTGAGAAGTTCGGTGAATAGTTCTCCAACATTAACGTAGGTGAACTATGAACTACAATTCCCTTACTGTTCTTCAAAATAGTCACCTTCCATAAATATGGACCACTGATCTCTTCGACACCAAGGGACTGATAATCGTAGTCGTTTAGTCCCTTTCAAAATGAAACCATCCATCCAATTTTGATACATGTCCTGGAAACTTTGGACGAAGTCTTCCTTTGGGGTGGTGTTCAAAGCCTCGTCACGTTTCGTTGCATGTCAGGAACATCGTTAAATCTCTTTCCTTTCAATGGGAGTGAGTAGAGGCAATTCGAAGAAGTCTGGAGGATTGAGATCCAGAGCGTATGGTGGATGTTCAAGTTGTACCACTTCCTGTTCTGCCAGGAACTGTTTCAAGATATTGGCTGTGTGTGGGCGAGCGTTGTCGTCAAAAATAAACCCGGAACCCAGTTGTGCATACTTGTGTCGCATTGCATGACACGAGTCAAAATTTCACCGTATGTTGTAGCGTTCAACGTCGTTACCTCGGCTATAAATTCCTTGTGGATGATACCTTGAATATAGAAAAAGGGGATGAGCATCGTTTTGACGCGTGATTTTTCGACTCTGACCTTTTTCTGACATCGTGATGTCGAAGAACGCCATTCCATGCTTTCCCGTTCCGTTTCAAGGTTGTACCGGAGACACCAGGTTTAACCGTCAGTAACAATACGTTTCAAGAAATTGGGTGTCGCATTCGCCATTTCGACAAAATTCTTTGAAGCCTCTAAGCGAGCCTGCTTCTGATCGTGACTCAAGTGGTGTGGCACAAGACAACACGTTTTCCTCTTCCCTAAATTATGGGTAAGTATTTGTTGCGCAGTATTTGCGGTTAATCTGCAGTTCATCCACTATCATGCGCACAATTAATCGACGATTGTTCGTGATTAATGTCCTCACTTTCTCAATGTCATCGTCACTGCCTGTGGTCGCCGAAGATCCGCGACGGGCATTGTCAGAAACACTTGCCCGGCCACTCATACATTCTCTTCATGGACTGCGCTTGATCCCCATAAACACGCACCAGCATCGCATGCGTTTCTTTGTGTGTTTTGCCAAGCTTAAAACACATCTTTAAAATATCCTTTGCTTGTTCATTGTCCTGTTCTCAGTTCAGAACCAGGGCACTAAACAAGCAAAATAAAAAAAAAAAAATGTTCAAATGTTTGTAAAGCTTATGGGACTTAACTATGGGGTCATTAGTCCCTAAACTTACAAACTACTTATGAACTACTTACGAACTAGGACGGCACAAATATCCATGCCCGAGGGGGGATTCGAACCCCCTGACCGTAGTGGCCGTGCAGACCGTGACTGGAGCGCCTCAGTCCCCTCGGCCACCGCGGCCGGCACTAAACAAGCACTTCGTCCAACAGGTCTAACATGGAACACACCCACACACACACACACACACACACACACACACGATGTTCAACTGAACTAGGGTGGGGACAGGTCTTCAACACTGGCTGCTACCAACACCGTCTCGGCCGGCCGCGTTGGCCGAGGGGACTGAGGCGCTCCAGTCACGGTCTGCACGGCCACTACGGTCGGGGGTTCGAATAACCCCTCGGGCATGGATATTTGTGCCGTCCTTAGTATTAGCTATTTCATAAGTAGTTTGTAAGTTTAGGAACTGATGACCCCATAGTCAAGTCTCATAAGCTATACAAACATTTGAATATTTCTTGAAAACCGTCTCGATACAAGGCCTTACAACAAGTCTGTGTCACGTCACACCGATAGGCTGTCATCGCTAGCTGAGTGGCTGGATGCTGGGGCACAGCCCTCTGCCTCGTACCGCCATCGAGTGAGCTTGCGACGGCTGCCTATCGGTGTTACTTGACACGGACTTGTTGTGAGGCCTTGTGTCTAGACGGTGTTGCCACTACCCACGTGCAGCGTTGTGATAAACAGTGTTGCGAGATCGACTGTTCTGGCTTCGTTCATAGAACATTATTGTCAGAGACTGTAGTGTTTTGGCGTCACTATTCGCCCCTTACCGGCGGTCTACACGAGTCGCCGCGCAACTGCAAGAAGAGGCGATAAGTCGCTCCACAGTACTTCGGCCGTCAGGGGCGCCTGCAGTCTCGTTACCTCTCTGCCTGCTTCGCGCGCCGGCCAACAGGAAGAAAGGGGGCTCGTCGAGATATACCGCCGCACCACAGTCGCGACAGACAGTACAGGAGTAACGTAGAGTACTACAGTTCCAGTCACTGCGAGGCAGCCCCAAGAATAAGATGGTTCCAGAAGTTCATCCTAGAACAGCCAGCAGTTTACAGTCTGTGACGAAAATGGTATTGAAACAGAGGAACACTGCACTGTAGTTCCTTCTCTAGGTTGTCGCACAGATGACAAAATGGCAGATACCGAAATAATTGACAGAGGGATAATTAAAATCGCTCAAAAGGTGAAAGGCCGCAGGACCAGATGGGATACCAGTTCGATAGTACGACATAGTACGCGAAGGAACCTGCCCCCCCTTCTTGTAATGGTGTACCATAGGTGTCTAGAAGAGCGTAGCGTCCCAAAAATTGGAAAATGGCGCAGGTCGTTCCCAATTTCAAGACAGGACGTCAAACTATATGCCTATATCTCTAACGTCGGTCAGTTGTGGAATTTTGGAACACATATTCTGTTCGAGTATAATGACTTTTCAGGAGACTAGAAATCTGCTCTGCAGGAATGAGCATGGGTTTCGAAAAAGGCGATCATGTGAAATCCAGCTCACGCTATTCGCCCATGAGACTCAGAGGCCCATTGACATGAGTTCTCAGGTAGATGCCGTGTTTTTTTTTTTTTTTTTTTCTGCAAGGCGTTTGATACAGATCCCCACAGTTGTTTAATGAACAAAGTATGTGCATATGGTCTATCAGACAAATTTTGTGATTGGATTCAGGCGTTCCTAGATATCAGAACGCAACATGCCATTCTCAATGGAGAGAAGTCTTCCGAATTAAGAGTGATGTCAGGGGTGCCACAGGGGAGTGTCGTGGGTCTGTTGCTTTTCACGATACATATAAATGACCATGCGGATAACAACGGAAATTCACTGAGGCGTTTTACGGATGATACTGTACTATATAGAGAGGTTGTAACAATGGAAAATTGTATTGAAATGCAAGAGGATCTGCATTGATGCATGGGCAGGGAATAACAATTCAATCTCAATGTAGACAAGTGTAATGTGCTACGAATACATAGAAAAAAGATCATTTATCTTTTAGTTGCAAACATTGTTCACATCCTTGCTATCCAAGGTCCACACCTCCTTTCGTATTTACAGGAGGACAAAACATGTAAAATACGAATATGGAATAAAAAGTAGGGTTTACCATTCGTTTGACCTTGAGAAAGGGTTCAAGGTCATTTTGATACAACCATTCCATGAGCTCTTTCAAATCTTACAACTTTTATTGGAGGCGTTTTTGCAGAATTGTACTGCACGAGAGATACTGCCCGGTATAGATTAAAATGGAACACTGGGATAAGGGAGTGTGAGAGTGGGATTTAACACTACCCCTAATATCGGGTTCAGGATCACTGGGCGTTGCATAAGGCACCAGTTTAACCGTATCTCACCACAGAGGTTCCAGACTAATTCGCCATTGTGGTGGTGCAGGCAGAATCAAGACTCATCTGTTAAAACAATGCCATTACATTCAGGTCCATGTCTGTCGTTCATAAAACGCTTCCCAGCACAAACGCGTTTATGTTGAAAAACAGTCTAGATCGCAGAAGATTATTTTATTGGACAGGTTTCGATTATCTTATGTCGTCTTCAGAAACATCCAAACAGCCCATGTGGCTTGTATTACTCCAGGTCTGCCGTGGCTGTATACTGTGGCTGCAACAGCCAGTGGGCTGAATAGATGTTGTTGTAACACAGTACATAAACACCCTGTAAACTGAACACACGGTGTCACAACCAGTTTTAAACTCAGTTTTAAACTTGAGTTCAGCTTCACCAGACAGGCATATGGAGCTTCTTTCACAAAGGAAACACTATCGAACTGACGACAGTTGCTCGACTATTTTCCTAGATTGGAACAATATTACTACAAGGGTGAATAGGACTTGATTACTCTAAAGCGTAGGCCATTGTACAACTTGTTCCAAAAACAGCTGTTGTCCGCAATGATACCTACAAGATCATATTTTGTAACGCTCTTCTGACCGTCTTCATGAATGTAATGCATCCTGTTTTATATTTCTGTCTTAACTTTGTATGTTCATAAATTTTCCTTATTGTGGTTGATTTTAGCAATTCTGAGCACTTGAGAATGACGGCATAGTACGTCGAAACTAGTTGTGCATTAAAAGTGAGGTCATTAAAAGATTTTTTAACAAGCAAAAAATGTTCAAATGTTTGTAAAGTCTATTGGACTTAACTACGGGGTCATCAGTCCCTAAACTTACAAACTACTTATGAACTACTTAAGAACTAGGACGGCACAAATATCTATGCCCGAGGGGGGATTCGAACCCCCGACCGTAGTGGCCGTGCAGACCGTAACTGTAGCGCCTTAGTCTCCTCGGCCACCGCGGCCGGCTTTTAACAAGCAAATGTGGCTTGGAATACGTTTTATGTTTTCCCTATTAATTTATTTGAAAGTATAGCATCGGGAACCGTGATTAACATTTCATTTCCTGACACAGAAGATGGTAAATGTCTTTGAATCCCCTCTCCTGTAGACTTCATCCTGTTTCCCCGCTTGCAGTCGGCCGTGAAAGGAGAGCGTTTTGCGGGCGTGAAATGCCGTCAGAGATCGTGTGGCAGCCGTCCTGTGATCGATTCCACAGGAGGCCTTTGCTGATAATTTCCAGTTGTGTTTAAACAGCATATGGAATAGGTTCACAGATATGTGAATTGGTGGAAGACTTCCTGAGTAACAGAACGCAGTAAGTTGTTCTCGACTGCGAGTGTTCATTAGAGACGAGTGTATCGTCAGGCGTTGCCCCAGGGAAGTGTGATAGGACCGCTATTATTTTCTATCTATATAAATGATCTGATGGACAGAATAACATGTAATTTGCGGCTGTTTGCTGATGATTCTGTGGTGTAAGGCAGGGTATCATCTTTAATTGACCGTAATACCATACATGTCCTAGACAAAATTTCTAGTCGGTGTGAAGAATGGCAGCAAGCTCTAAATGTAGAAAAATGTAAGGTGATGCACATGAATAGGGAAAACAATCCCATAATGTTCGAATACAGCATTACTAGTGAGCTTCTTGATGCAGTCGCGTCGTTCAAATATCTAGGTGTAACATTGCAGAGCGATATGAAGTGGAACTATCATTTAAGGACAGATGTAAGACGGACAGCCGGCATCGGTTTATTGGGATAATTTTGGGAAGATGTACTTCATATGTAAAGGATGCCGCGTAAAAAACGCTTGTACGACCACGTCTTGAGTATTGCTCAAGTGTTTGGGATCCGGAGCACATCAGTTTAAAGCAGCTAGGTTTGTTACTGGTAGGTTCGACCAATGCGCGAGTGTCGCTGAAATGCTCCGGGAACTCGAATGGGGATCGTTGGAGGAAAGACGACGTTCTTTTCGTGAAATTCTGTTGATGGAATTTAGAGGGCCGGGATTTGGAGCTGAGTGTAGTACGATCAAAATCAAATGTTCAAATGTTTGTAAATCTATCGGACCAAACTGCGTGGTCATCAGTCCGTAGCTTACAAACTACTTAAACCTAGGTAAACTAACCTAAGGACAAACACACACACACCCATGCCCCAGGGAGGACTGGAACCTCCACGGCGAGCAACCGCGCGCTCCGCAGCGAGACGCTTTAGACCGCTCGGCTACTCCACCGCGGCACATAATCTGAATCATAGAGGATATATATATATATATATTTGGAGGGCAATAAAGAACATTTGTTTGTATGCTTTTTTTGTCTGTTGTCTGATAGTATTCATCGAATTTTTTAGACACATTACGTTTACCAAAGAAAGAGGGTTCAACTCTCTTGAGTCACATATCCGCCTATGCAGTGTAAATGTGAAAAGTTACAATGAAATCCGGCTATGTGCTTCAGGTTTTTGCCAGGCAAATGGTCATATCATTGTTTTCCACGTACGTAACATTTGTTTGCAGGTCACTTGAGCACCTATATGTCTACTGACTTCTCAGCTTCACATCTTCATCAAGAAACGAACAGGTAAGCTTCTGAAAGCTATCAGCTTAGTTTTTGTCACTGTCATAATTACATCAAACGCTGTAGTTAGTACTCAGAATTGTTAATATTATACACAAAAATTTCGAAGAAATTACTAAACTGTGAGTTAATGCAAAAATCTGTACTCGTCTGCATTATCCAGTATAAATCCTTCAACCTGCATCTAAAAAAAACTGTAAAGTTCAGCTTAGTGCCCCTTATTGTCTACACATCTCGCATATGAAGAAGTAAGGTTGCTCTCTAAGCAGAGACAGTTATACCCAGCGGGAATCTGAAAAGTACGTGTAATACGTATAATACATTTATAATATTCCGTGAAAATCATTTACCACAATGTAAAATATTCACTTAAATGATTTGTCTTCAAACTGAAAAAGAATATCTAAAGGTGTGATAGTGTGTTGCTTTTCATGTTGGTCTCAAATGCAGGAACAAATACTAAGCAATAAAAATGACCATATGAATATTAAGCAGAATGCGTTATGAATGTGACATAAATGAATATCGTAAGCCTTGCTTACCGAACACAAGAGAAAAGCTACTCCAATGCAATACAATCGCTGCATTTTGCTCTCTGTACCGTGCGCTACCACTCCCATGAACCACAGACATTGCCGAGGTGGGGTGGCTTGCGTGCCTCAACGATACAGATAGCCGTACCGTAGGTGCAACCACAGCGGAGGGGTATCTGTGGAGAGGCCAGACAAACGTGTGGTTCCTGAAGAGGGGCAGCAGCCTTTTCAGTAGTTACAGGGGCAACAGTCTGGATGATTGACTGAGCTGGCCTTGTAACATCAGCTAATGTGGCTTTGCCACACAGCTACTGCGAACGGCTGAAAGCAAGGGGAAACTACAGCCGTTATTTTTCCCGAGGACATGCAGCTCTACTGTATGAACATATGATGATGATGGCATCCTCTCGGGTAAAATATTCCGGAGGTAAAATAGTCCCCCATTCGGATCTCCGGGCGGGGACTACTCAGGAGGATGTGATCATCAGGAAAGACAATACTGGCATTCTACGGGTCGGAGCGTGGAATGTTAGATCCCTTAATCGAGTAGGAAAATTAGAAAATTTAAAAAGGGAAATGGATAGGTTGAAGTTAGATATAGTGGGGATTAGTGAAGTTCGGTGGCAGGATGAACAGGATTTCTGGTCAGGTGAGTACAGGATTATAAATACAAAATCAGTTGGGGGTATCACAGGAGTAGGACTGATAATGAATAAGAAAATAGGAATGCGGGTAAGGTACTATGACCAGCACAGCGATCGCATTATCATTGTCAAGATAGATACGAAGCCAACACCGACAACAGTAGTACAGGTTTATATGCCAACTAGCTCTGGCGATGATGAGGAGATCGAAGAAATATATGAGGAGCTAAAGGAAATTATTGAGACAATTAAGGGAGAGGAAAACTTAATTGTTATGGGAGACTGGAATTCGGTAGTAGGACAAGGAAGGGAAGGGAAGATAGTGGGTGAATATGGTCTGGGCAAAAGGAATGAAAGAGGAAGCCGCCTGGTAGAATTTTGCATGGAACATAATTTAGTTATAACAAACACCTGGTTTAAGAATCACAAAAGAAGGTTGTATACGTGGAAGAGACCAGGAGACACTGGGAGATACCAGATAGATTTTATAATGGTAAGACATAGATTTCGGAACCAGGTTTTGAAGTGTAGGACATACCCAGGGGCAGACATAGACTCTGACCATAACTTGTTGGTTATGAACTGTAGGCTGAAACTGAAGAAACTACAGAAAGGTAAGAAAATAAGGCGATGGGACCTAGATAAATTGAAGGAACCTGAAGTTCTTAAGAATTTCAGAGGGAGCTTCAGGCAACAATTGACAGAAACAGGGGAAAATAAAACAGTTGAGGAGGAATGGGTAAAATTGAGAGATGAAATAGTGAAGGCAGCAGAGGACAAAATAGGTAGGAAGGCAAGACCTACAAAGAATCCTTGGATATCACAGGAGATACTAAATTTAATCGATGAAAGGAGAAAGTATAAAAATGCAGTAAATGAAACAGGCAAAATGGAGTACAGACGACTAAGAAATGAGATTGACAGGAAGTGCAAAATGGCTAAGCAGGAATGGCTAGAAGGCAAATGCAAGGATGTAGAAGAATGTATAAATAGGGGAAAAATAGACACAGCCTACAGAAAAATAAAAGAAACATTTGGAGATAAGAAAAACAGCTCTATGAATATCAAGGACACTGATGGAAAACCAGTTCTCAGCAAAGAAGGGAAAGCTGAAAGGTGGAAAGAGTATATAGAGGGGCTCTACAAAGGAAATGAACTTCGAGACACTATTGTAGGAAGGGAAGAGGACGTAGATGATGATGATGATGAAATAGGAGATACTATACTGAGAGATGAATTTGACAGAGCACTGAAAGACCTAAGTCGAAACAAGGCCCCTGGGGTAGATGATATCCCGTCAGAGCTACTGAAGTCTCTGGGAGAACCAGCCATGACAAAATTGTTTCACATTGTGTGTAAGATGTATGAGACAGGTGAAGTACCCTCAGACTTTAAGAAAAATGTTATAATCCCCATTCCAAAGAAAGCGGGTGCAGACAGGTGTGAAAACTACAGAACCATCAGTTTGATAAGTCATGGTTGCAAAATATTAACACGAATTATATACAGAAGGATGGAAAAGCTGGTAGAAGCCGACCTCGGGGAAGATCAGTTTGGGTTCAGGAGAAATGTAGGTACACGGGAGGCAATACTCACTTTACGGCTTATCCTAGAAGATAGATTAAGAAAAGGCAAACCTACATTTCTAGCTTTTGTAGATTTGGAGAAGGCTTTTGACAATGTTGATTGGAATAAACTCTTTCAAGTTCTGAAGCAAGCAGGAGTAAAATATAGGGAGCGTAAGGTTATTTACAACTTGTACAAAAACCAGACAGCGGTTGTCAGAGTTGAAGGGCATGAAAGGGATGCAGTGGTTGGAAAGGGAGTAAGACAGGGTTGTAGCCTTTCCCCAATGTTGTTCAATTTGTACATTGAGCAAGCTATAAAGGAAAGCAAGGAGAAATTTGGAGAAGGAATTAAAGTTCAGGGTGAAGAATTAAAAACATTGCGTTTTGCCGACGACATAGTGATTCTGTCAGATACAGCAAAGGACCTGGAAGAGCAATTGAACGGAATGGACAGTGTGCTGAAAGGTGCATATAAGATGAACATTAACAAGAGTAAAACTAGGGTAATGGAGTGCAGTGTAAGAAAATCAGGTGATGCTGAAGGAATTAGATTAGGTAACGAAACAATAAAGGAGGTAGATGAGTTTTGTTACTTGGGCAGTAAAATAACAAATGATGGTCGCAGTACAGAGGATATAAAATGCAGAATCGCAATGGGTAGAAAGGCGTTTTTGAAAAAGAGAAATTTGTTAACATCGAATATTGATTTAAGCCTAAGGAAGTCCTTTCTGAAGGCATTTGTATGGAGTGTTGCCTTGTATGGGAGTGAAACATGGACGATAAGCAGTGTGGACAGAAAGAGGATAGAGGCTTTTGAAATGTGGTGCTACAGAAGAATGCTGAAGATTAGGTGGGTGGATCGCGTAACTAATGAGGAGGTACTGAACCGAATTGGGGAGAAAAGAAATTTCTGGCATACCTTGACTAAAAGAAGGGATAGATTGGTAGGACACATTCTTAGACATCAAGGAATTGTGCATTTAGCGTTGGAGGGAAGTGTGTGGGGTAAAAATCGCAGAGGGAGACCAAGAGACGCGTATAGTAAGCAGATTCAAGTGGATGTGGGTTGTCGTTCTTATGAGGAGATGAAAAGGCTTGCTCAGGATAGAGTAGGGTGGAGAGCTGCATCAAACCAGTCTCCGGACTGAAGACCATAACAAC
The DNA here is from genome assembly GCA_026315105.1 of Locusta migratoria. Lineage (NCBI taxonomy): Eukaryota > Metazoa > Arthropoda > Insecta > Orthoptera > Acrididae > Locusta > Locusta migratoria. Next base: position 49,017,125 of record CM048747.1, read on the forward strand.
AACAACCGTACGCTACTTACGAACAGTAAGTGACTACAGATCTATTTGGCAAACGGTTTATGAGTCTACAGCCCACAAGTATTATCGCTCAGATTAGGTTTTTATCGCCAGGGAGGAATCCATACAAAGATAAGTACACAAATCGAATGTATTTTATCACCGACTTCTAAAGGCTTGCGAGAAGGGCATTCCATGGTCAAGCAGTTGTTATCTGCAGGGCCCACTGAGTTAAAATGTTCAATGTTTGTTAAGCTTATGGGATTTAACTACGGGGTCATCAGTCCCTAAACTTACAAACTACGTATGAACTACTTACGAACTAGGACGGCACAAATATCCATGCCCGAGGGGGGATTCGAACCCCCGACCGTAGTGATTAGATTAGATTATTTATTTGTTCCGTAGATCCATATTGAGGGGATCCTCGTGGATGTGGAACATGTGTTGACCGTGACTGGAGCGCCTCAGTGACCTCGGCCACCGCGGCCGGCCCACTGAGTTAGTGACGTCGTATAACGACATTATAATAATACAAAGTATATAATACTGTATAGTTTAATGTCAACTAAAGTTCCACTATAAGCTTATTTCGGCTAAGAAGCCATTTCAGATGTTTCGATACATTCCGGCAAGCCGTTCATTTTGATCTTATTGCGACGAAATGTTTTTTATACTTCATAACATCTTGTAACTTATAATATTACGTTTTCATATTACACTTAAGTGAACAATAAACATCTTACATATGAAAACGTAATACAAGTTACGAGATATTATAAAGTATAAAAAAACATTTCGTCACAATAAGATCAAAATGAACGGCTTGTCAGAATGTTGCGAAACACCTGAAGATGGCTTCTTAGCCGAAATAAGCTTATAGTGGAACTATAGCTAACATTAAAGTATACAATGCTATAAATATATAATTTGAATTATTATACACATCATCCAGCTTGGTCGTTGTTGTTGACGACGTCTTTAATGTTATTGTTTTCAGTTCTAAGACTAGTTTGATGCAGTTTCCCACGATAGTCTCTTCCGTGCAACTCTCTTCATGTTTATAGTATATTCCAACATTTATCTTCATTCATCGCACACACAAACACACATCCTTTACCAAACTGACTATTACATGACGCTTCGTTCTGCCATAAATTTCATTCTCCCATCATTAATTCATCTAATTTTCAGTACTTGTTTCGCACAACTTAAATACTCTAAAAACGTCCATAAAAGATTTCGTCACAATTAAATTGGTATTTCATGCTATCAAATTTCTGTTTTTCGGAAACGCTCCTCTTGCTCAGTATTTCTGCAGGTAGCCATTTCCAAGCGAACGTCAACTATTACTTTCAGCGTCTCATTTCCTGATCTAATGCCCTGAACATCGACTCAATTTTTCTGCTGCAGTTCATTATTTATTTTGTCAAGTAGGCTCAACCACATAGATCGTGTTTAAAACACTAAAGTATGATGCGTTTCAAGGGTCAAGCCCTCATCATCAGATAAAATATACAAGAATCTTAAAACCCCAAATAATAAAAATCTAAAACGATTTAGATTTAGATTTTTATTATTTCGGGTTTTAAGATTCTTGTATATTTTATCTGATGATGAGGTCTTGACCCTTGAAACGCGTGTTACTTTAGTGTTTTATACACGATCTATGTGGTTGAGCCTACTTGACAAAATAATTAAGTATACAACCGCGACCTCGCATCCATTATGGATATAATTAAGCAGTTCATTATCTTTGGTCATTTATTTTTGATGCTCTATGGACTTCACTTTAGCGACTGGTCTCGTTCATCTTCCAGCTTTGACTTCCTGCCAGTATATTCTGAGCCCAGCGACGAGTGTCTGTTTATGCTCTTCTGACAAAGGTCCACGCCGTATTCTGGAAATTGATGCCATTTTAAAACCTTGGTAGTTGTTCAATAAACTGTTACATGTGTTGCTCTCGGGAATTTCTTGGTCTGAAATATTAATTTACCTCTTTTTTACATTCTTCATTTGATCTCATTCACTGTTGTTTATTAACCAGGATTTTTCTTAATATTCATCGCTCTCTACTTCCCAACTGGTCAGCTTGACCTTTGCTTGACCTTTACTTCTCATGGTCAAGGTTTCAGATGCACATAATTCCTCAGGTTTTACAATTGTGTTATTGTGTTGGAATCTAGCTGCTACGCCCACAGACGTTTTGCTAAAGATATTGTGTGTCACTTGCTATGCCTGGTATAACTTCCTCATTGTGCCATTAATTGCTTCCTCTTCTAATCCATTATGCTGAATGACTTCAATGAGATTTCTGAAATTCATCACTAGACAGATTTCTCCAAGATTAGTGATCATTCGTCATTCATTCAGATCCATCGCAGATGTTCGTCTTCTGAGTAGAAATGAAGAGTCCTACATTTTCAGCTGTTTCTGGCAGGCTATTGATCTTGTTGACTGCTGAATCTATGCCGTTAGCAAAAATGGACAAGTCTACGTACACATCTTTTTGCTTAGGACCATATCTGAACCGGGCTTCCATTGTTTTTTTAATTTTTAATTTTTTTATTTTTATCTAATAACATTCTCCACCACTCCCATGAACCACAGACATTGCCGAGGTGGGGTGGCTTGCGTGCCTCAACGATACAGATAGCCGTACCGTAGGTGCAACCACAGCGGAGGGGTATCTGTGGAGAGGCCAGACAAACGTGTGGTTCCTGAAGAGGGGCAGCAGCCTTTTCAGTAGTTACAGGGGCAACAGTCTGGATGATTGACTGAGCTGGCCTTGTAACATCAGCTAATGTGGCTTTGCCACACAGCTACTGCGAACGGCTGAAAGCAAGGGGAAACTACAGCCGTTATTTTTCCCGAGGACATGCAGCTCTACTGTATGAACATATGATGATGGCATCCTCTCGGGTAAAATATTCCGGAGGTAAAATAGTCCCCCATTCGGATCTCCGGGCGGGGACTACTCAGGAGGATGTGATCATCAGGAAAGACAATACTGGCATTCTACGGGTCGGAGCGTGGAATGTTAGATCCCTTAATCGAGTAGGAAAATTAGAAAATTTAAACAGGGAAATGGATGGGTTGAAGTTAGATATAGTGGGGATTAGTGAAGTTCGGTGGCAGGATGAACAGGATTTCTGGTCAGGTGAGTACAGGATTATAAATACAAAATCAGTTGGGGGTATCACAGGAGTAGGATTGATAATGAATAAGAAAATAGGAATGCGGGTAAACTACTATGACCAGCACAGTGATCGCATTATCATTGTCAAGATACGAAGCCAACACCGACAACAGTAGTACAGGTTTATATGCCAACTAGCTCTGCCGATGATGAGGAGATCGAAGAAATATATGAGGAGCTAAAGGAAATTATTCAGACAGTTAAGGGAGAGGAAAACTTAATTGTTATGGGAGACTGGAATTCGGTAGTAGGACAAGGAAGGGAAGGGAAGATAGTAGGTGAGTATGGTCTGGGCAAAAGGAATGAAAGAGGAAGCCGCCTGGTACAGTTTTGCACAGAACATAATTTAGTTATAACAAACACCTGGTTTAAGAATCACAAAAGAAGGTTGTATACGTGGAAGAGACCAGGAGACACCGGGAGATACCAGATAGATTTTATAATGGTAAGACATAGATTTCGGAACCAGGTTTTGAAGTGTAGGACATACCCAGGGGCAGACATAGACTCTGACCATAACTTGTTGGTTATGAACTGTAGGCTGAAACTGAAGAAACTACAGAAAGGTAGGAAAATAAGGAGATGGGACCTGGATAAATTGAAGGAACCTGAAGTTCTTAAGAATTTAAGAGGGAGCTTCAGGCAACAATTGACAGAAACAGGGGAAAATAAAACAGTTGAGGAGGAATGGGTAAAATTGAGAGATGAAATAGTGAAGGCAGCAGAGGACAAAATAGGTAGGAAGGCAAGACCTACAAAGAATCCTTGGATATCACAGGAGATACTAAATTTAATCGATGAAAGGAGAAAATATAAAAATGCCGTAAATGAAACAGGCAAAATGGAATACAGACGACTAAGAAATGAGATTGACAGGAAGTGCAAAATGGCTAAGCAGGAATGGCTAGAAGGCAAATGCAAGGATGTAGAAGAATGTATAAATAGGGGAAAAATAGATACAGCCTACCGGAAAATAAAAGAAACATTTGGCGATAAGAAAAACAGCTCTATGAATATCAAGGACACTGATGGAAAACCAGTTCTCAGCAAAGAAGGGAAAGCTGAAAGGTGGAAAGAGTATATAGAGGGGCTGTACAAAGGAAATGAACTTCGAGACACTATTGTAGGAAGGGAAGAGGATGTAGATGATGATGCCATAGGAGATACTGTACTGAGAGAAGAATTTGACAGAGCCCTGAAAGACCTAAGCCGAAACAAGGCCCCTGGAGTAGATGATATCCCGTCAGAGCTACTGAAGTCTCTGGGAGAACCAGCCATGACAAAATTGTTTCACCTTGTGTGTAAGATGTATGAGACAGGTGAAGTACCCTCAGACTTTAAGAAAAATGTTATAATCCCCATTCCAAAGAAAGCAGGTGCAGACAGGTGTGAAAACTACAGAACCATCAGTTTAATAAGTCCTGGTTGCAAAATATTAACACGAATTATATACAGAAGGATGGAAAAGCTGGTAGAAGCCGACCTCGGGGAAGATCAGTTTGGGTTCAGGAGAAATGTAGGAACACGGGAGGCAATACTCACTTTACGGCTTATCCTAGAAGATAGATTAAGAAAGGGCAAACCTACATTTCTAGCTTTTGTAGACTTGGAGAAGGCTTTTGACAATGTTGATTGGAATAAACTGTTTCAAGTTCTGAAGCAAGCAGGAGTAAAATATAGGGAGCGTAAGTTTATTTACAACTTGTACAAAAACCAGACAGCGGTTGTCAGAGTTGAAGGGCATGAAAGGGATGCAGTGGTTGGAAAGGGAGTAAGACAGAGTTGTAGCCTTTCCCCAATGTTGTTCAATTTGTACATTGAGCAAGCTAAAAAGAAAGCAAGGAGAAATTTGGAGAAGGAATTAAAGTTCAGGGTGAAGAACTAAAAACATTGCGTTTTGCCGACGACATAGTAATTCTGTCAGATACAGCAAAGGACCTGGAGGAGCAATTGAACGGAATGGACAGTGTGCTGAAAGGTGTATATAAGATGAACATTAACAAGAGTAAAACTAGGGTAATGGAGTGCAGTGTAAGAAAATCAGGTGATGCTGAAGGAATTAGATTAGGTAACGAAACAATAAAGGAGGTAGATGAGTTTTGTTACATGGGCAGTAAAATAACAAATGACGGTTGCAGTACAGAGGATATAAAATGCAGACTGGCGATGGGCAGAAAGGCGTTTTTGAAAAAGAGAAATTTGTTAACATCGAATATTGATTTAAGCCTAAGGAAGTCCTTTCTGAGGGCATTTGTGTGGAGTGTTGCCTTGTATGGGAGTGAAGCGTGGACGATAAGCAGTGTGGACAGAAAGAGGATAGAGGCTTTTGAAATGTGGTGCTACAGAAGAATGCTTAAGATTAGGTGGGTGGATCGCGTAACTAATGAGGAGGTACTGAACCGAATTGGGGAGAAAAGAAATTTCTGGCATACCTTGACTAAAAGAAGGGATAGATTGGTAGGACACATTCTTCGACATCAAGGAATTGTGAATTTAGCGTTGGTGGGAAGTGTGTGGGGTAAAAATCGTAGAGGGAGACCAAGAGACGCGTATAATAAGCAGATTCAAGTGGATGTGGGTTGTCGTTCTTATGAGGAGATGAAAAGGCTTGCTCAGGATAGAGTAGGGTGGAGAGCTGCATCAAACCAGTCTCTGGACTGAAGACCACAAAACAACAACAACATTCTCCACTATCAAATGACTTTTTCCAACACAGATCTGGAGAGGAGTGGGGAGTAGACACCTTTTTAGCTTCTGAAGATGTGGAGAAAGATTTTGAAAATGTTGTCTGGAATACGCTCTTTCAAATTCTGAAGGTAACATGCGTAAAATATAGGGAACAGAAAGTTATATAAAACTTGTACAAAATCCAGACGTAGTACACATTCTGAGACATCAAGGTATGATCAGTTTAGCATTGGGAGGGGGGGAGGGGGGGGCAGCGTGAGAGTTAAGAATCGTGGAAGGAAACTGAGAGACTGATATAGTACGCTAATTCAAAGTGATGTCCATTCTTATTCAGAGCTGAAGAGGCTTCCACAGGATAGGATAGGGTGAAGATCTGAATCAAACCAGTCTTTGGACTAAAGACAACAATGACAGCACAACAACAACATGAAAAAAAAGTAATAATAATTAGATTAGTCAGCGATAATCTTGTCCAGAGTGTCTCACGAGGTGTTTTTTAAACATTTGATAAGCTTAAGGGACCTAACTGCGGGGTCATCAGTCCCTAAACTTACAAACTACTTGTGAACTACCTTATACTAAAGACGACACAAACATCCATGGACGAAGGGGGATTCGAACCCCCGACGGGGAACCTTAGGCGTTTCATGCAGTCTGGTGCTTGGTTGTGCACTACACTGACTAGTCGCAGTGCATGCCAGGCAATGCTGCGCCCTCACGCATTACAGTACAGCTGTCGTTACCTATATATGTCTATAGATCAATAAAAAAGATTGCTCATGCTGCATTTTCAACTACATGCAATTTTTTAATTACATTCCACGTCTCGTATGTTATACAATAATTTCAACTGGTGCCTATAATCAACTGTCTTTGCCCTCTCATCTTTCAAACCCAACTATTATATTCTTTTAGCCTCTATAACTTTCTTTCGTGTTTCTTATATCTAATGAGACCGATGATCTTTCTAGTTTGGTTCGTTCAAAACACAAACGAATCAACCAACTAAAACTCTTAAATATTTGAAACATTTAGAGTGTTTTCTGTCCAAAATTCTGTCCGATGGCTTCCCCTGTCATTCCTTTCTTATTGTCCTTGTACCCATATTACTTTTCCTTTTTTCCTTGTCCTACAATTAAAGTGCACTATCTCATTCAAATTAAATTTTATTCCGTTGCAAACTGAATAATTTAAATTTTGTAATTACACATTCTTTCAATTTTTTCATCGTTTTGTACTTTTTGGTGAGTTGTGCCTTTGTGACTAACTTGACAACGATAATTAGTTAATTATACCTGCATTAGTATTTTCATATTCATCATTGTATGTACAAATGCCTTACCCATAATTAATTTTGTCTTGAAACCGTTACCCATAATAAAATTCGTATTGAAACCCCGCAAAATTATTGTTTAAGAAAACTAGTCGTGAAGGGTTTTGAAAATACATATAGCTGTAGATTTTAACTGCAACGGATATAATAGGTCTAATGTATTTTACAAAGTTCTGTCACTTTCTTAGGTTTATGTAAGTGCACTCAGTAACTGTGTGATTCCATAAACTCTGTATACATGGCATGTAGCTGAACCATAAGTTTCAAAATTAATATCGTGGTTTTAATGCTCTTTATTAACTATTATACTCAATTTATTAGTAATACCTCAAATAAAAGCGAAACTCCAATACTTTGCCCTGAAGAGTGTTCGATGCAAGCATGTTTCATCGCTCGACACATATCTAATCCATAGGCAAATTATAACAAAACCATGATCAGCGTAATTATTGCAGTTTTGATGCTGTCCTGTTACTTAAGACTGACAGATAAGCTAGTATCGGACGCACATACACATAATCGTTCAGCAAGCGCTAAAGGTAAAAACCGCATCAAAGTCTAACATAAAGAGTCACGAGACTGCCAGTTAACTAATGCAGCACTGACAAGTGGCTGGGTCCTATAAACACACCGAGAAACGATTTTGTGTTGAAAGTGCATCTGGAATGCAGCCGCACATTAAAAATGCCCTCTCAGTTAGGACCTTTTGTATCGTTGTAAATTGTTGCAGCTATAAAAATATAATCCGGACTTATGTCACTTCGATTGGCAAAGAATGTTGAGAAAGAAGAGAATAATGTTTCGAATAACAACTTTTCATTTGCGGTGATTAGTTACTCTTTTAGCATTGAAAAAAAAAAAAAAAAAAAAAAAAAAAAAAAAAAAAAAAAAGTCTTTAGCAACTCATTCACTTCGAAACTTCGACCTTTCATAAGAATCGCAAAAGTTTAACTACTACTTCATAATATTACTGCTGTATAAAAGTAATATCTGAACATTCCGTTGCAGTTTAGCCACTGTTTCGCACTTGAGTTATTGCCCTATACACCGCCATATTTTGGCGGCTACCTTCTACTTAAAAAAAGCGAACGCGTAGCTGCAAATAAATAATATGCCCACAATAAATCGTCAAGGAACTGTTAATATTATTACGTCACATTTTTAAGACAAACAATTTCATACCTGCAAAGCAGATTAAAAAGGAAAATAATTAAATGTCTTCATACACGAGGTATGTCTACAATGCAAGTTCCGTTTGGTTATATAAAACAAACGTGTACAGATACAGAAAAAATATGTATTGTCCAAAAAATCTACAAGTTCTCTTAAACTACGTTTCTACATAGCTTCCGAAATTTTGTAGGCACTTGTCGCAGCAAGGCATAAATTTTTGTATGCCTTCTTCTTAGAAGGTTGCCGCCTGTGTATTCAACCATGTGGTAACATGTTCTTTTAGCTCGTCATCATCGTTGAAGTGTTGACCACCAAGGACAGATTTTAGGTGTAAGAAGAGATGAAAGTCGCTAGGAGTGAGGTCCGGGCTGTACGGAGGATGATCAAACACGTCGCAGTGAAATTCCCGTAAGAGTTGTTTGGTCACATTCGCCGTGTGAGGTTGGGAATTATCGTGAAAAAAGAACACCTTTTGACAGTAATCCTCGGCGCTTGTTATATGTTGTGTGGTGCAATTTGTTAATGGTCTCGCAGTAACCAATGTGCATTGATTGTTTGACCTCGTGGTAAGAAATCAATCATCAAAATGCCTTTATTGTCCCAAAAAACGGTGCACATGACTTTTTGATGTCAAGATTTGTTTAGGCTTAACCTTAGTTGGGTATGGCCGTTGTGTTTCAGGGGTGTCGTACGATATTCAAGTTTCATCCGAGAAAGAAAACCATCGCCTTCTTCCTTGTAGCGTGTCAAAAAGTGAAGAGCACTGCCCAACAATTGTTTTTGTGTTGTTCAGTTAGAATTTTGAGTACCCAACGTGAGCAAAGTTTTCGAAATTTCAGTTTTTTAGTAACAATTTCATGAATTAGTTATCGTAAGATTTGCGGATCTTCCATAGCAAAGGCACAAAGTGTAAACTTACGGTTGAGCTTAATCTTCTCTTCAATTGTGTGAACCACAGACGGGCGTCCACTTCGTTCTTCATCGTGCACTAGATAACGTCCTTCACTGAACAGTCTGACGCAGCTTCCAACCGTGGAATCACTCATAGTATTTTGTCCGTAAACCTCGCAGCTTTGCCAAATTATTTCTTTTAGTTTAGCTTTCTTTTCATTTAGAAAACGAATTACAGATCTGATTTCACACGCGGCAGCACTTTCAATTACGGTTGACATCATAAAGAAGTACTATAAAGCACATGTTGGCAGCAGTGATCTGAAAATGGCGTACATGTCTTCTCCTTGTGCTAGAGTAACTGCCGCGCATGCTCGGAACTGCGATCGTAGCGATGCCGCGGATAGAAATAGAAACGGAACTTACTTTGAGGACAACCCTCATATATATATTAGCTGAAAACCCGGCATTGCTAGAATATTTATTTATTTATTGAAGCTTTGAGTTAGTACTTCTCATATACCTTCTATCTCTCTGTCCATCTCCTTTGTAAATATTTATGGGAGAGTATTCAAGAAATAAGGCTGTCTTGCATAATGTACGAAATAATAACTGCAGTATCCAAACAAAGGAAGGTAGTCGTAAAGATACAGATGTTATGGAACCTTAATAATTGATTTAATTCAAAACTTGATAATAAACAATATTTTTGGTTACTTGTAAAAATCTAATATGAATAAATACTTTGGGGAGCACAACCTTAAGCAAAAATCAAATGTTTGTTAAGCTTATGGGACTTAACTACGGGGTCATCACTCCCTAAACTTACAAACTACTTATGAACTACTTACGAACTAGGACGGCACAAATATCCATGCCCGAGGGGGGATTCGAACCCCCGACCGTAGTGGCCGAGCAGACCGTGACTGGAGCGCCTTAGTCCCCTTTTTTTTTTTTTTTTTTTTTTTTTTTTTTTTTTTTTTTTGCTCTATCTGTAGCTCTGTTCGTTGCGGACGTTGATCAAGTTTGTTCGTTTTTGTTCGATTTGTTCTTGGCTCAGCTTTTTTATTACAGAGGGCGTTCAGCCCTCTGACCGGGCGCGCTGAGCCACGGCGCCCGGTATCCCCTCGGCCATCGCGGCCGGCAACCTTGAGCAAGCGACATGTAGTTGTCCGAGTGCGAAACATGGAGGTGTCAAAACCACTCTGCAGTTTTAATAGGTTGCCCTGTGATTTATTAATCGTAATAGAAAATGCAAGTCTCACTGGAAACTACAGACTCTTGAAGTTAAAAGCTACTTCTGCCGGGTCGCGGCGGAGTGGCCAAGCGCATAGAGACGCTATGCTACGATGCGCGAGGCCGCTCCCCGTCGGGGGTTCGAATCCCCCCCTCGGGGGTTCGAATCCCCCCCTCGGGCATAGATATTTGTGCCGTCTTTAGTACAAGGTAGTTCATAAGTAGTTTGTAAGTTTAGGGACTGATGACCCCGTAGTTAAGTCCCTTAAGCTTAACAAACATTTGAACATTTACATGCCGCGGTGGAGTAGCCGAGCGGTCTAAAGCGTCTCGCTGCGGAGCGCGCGGTTGCTCGCCGTGGAGGTTCGTGTCCTCCCTGGGGCATGGGTGTGTGTGTTTGTCCGTATGTTAGTTTACCTAGGTTTAAGTAGTTTTTAAGCTACGGACTGATGATCACGCAGTTTGGTCCGATAGATTTACAGACTTTTTATTTATTTATTTTTTTACATCTGCCGGAAATAACGGGTATTCGGTGGATGTACACTGTTTCATTCTCTTCCTTTTCCTGTAGCTCTATGTATGTGAAATGTTTTTGCCGATGGCAGTATATACTATCTCATATTTGTTGAATTATATGTTGTAAAATTGTATAATTTTGTAGGTATATATTCATTTGTATAATTGCTGCATGTCAGTAAAATGTTACGAATACAGTTAGTAGTAAAGAAGTAACAGATTAAAATCTGGTGCGTGATGGGGCGGTTTTCAGGGACGTTGCTGTTTATGTCCTCATATCTCATGAACTAAGAATCGTGCTGTTATTGAATTTCGAAGGCACATTCAGCTGTATGAGTGTATACTGTCTGTAAAATTTCCTGTGGCTACAATTTGTAGTGTACAAATTATAAATTGTAATGTCATACCGAATGCCGTTAGTGAAACTTCATGAACAGCAGAAAAGTAGTAAGCCAGAAACTTTTTTCCTTTCATCATTTTGCTATGGCTGTCAGCAAGTAAAAGTTTAATAAAGGTTTGAAATTATGTCAAACGTTTGTTGGAAGTCGCTAAGTACCCTCATTCTCGTATAGTGTATTTATAAAGTCTCGCCACATTATGTGGCAGTTTCTTGCAACTTCTATTGTTTATGACGTCATATCTCCTGGACCATTTGTATGTGTGATTCTCACCCCTCACGGTAAGAAGTGTGTGTACCAAATTTGGTTGGAATGGGTCCAGAGGTTTAGGAGAAAATGAGCAACATTGTCGCTTAACGCAGCAGTTTTTCGCTTATCTCATTGTTTATGTCGTCATATCTCGTGAACTATGTGTTGTGCGTGATTCTTTTACTTACGTCGACCGTCCTCATGGATTGGTGATTACGCGTATAAAATTTGAAAAAGATTGGAACAAAACTGCAGATTTGTATCCAATACGTACGCACGAACAAACACAAAAATACGGACACACTGCTTTATTACTAGTAAAAGCCCGGCAGTCAACAGAATTGACTGCTGTTCTAGATAATTATTATGAATTGTGATTAAGAATATCTGTGCAAAGGTGTCTGCTAATTCAGATTGAATTACACATGGCTGGCGGCGAGGACGCCCCTTTACTGACCGTCACTCATAGTAACAGCATCAGTCTGAAAATATTTTTAAAAAATGTTTTTAATAGCAATGTCTATACAACAGCGATGGATATCGATCAACTGTAGCACAGAGCATTAATCTCTCGCATTTACGTCACGGGAAAACATTTATAATACCTATCGGCGACAAATTGACATACAGTTGAGCCACTTATGAATGTATGTATATTAGAAGCAAGGACAATATGTTTTGGGCGCTTAGAAAATGCAGCAGCTAGTATTTAAGTACGTGAAACTACACCGAGCACACGAACGTAATCATAATGAGCTCCTTTGGAACTTAATCAATTCTGCATTTCAAACGTTTTGGGACGCTGTGATTCCGACAGCGCTATTGTGATCCGCTTGCAGCTTTCGAAATAATAATAAACTGGTGTTGGAGTGAGGTCTGAGGAATTTAAAATACCACATGTACGGTTTCAATAAGTAGATCTACCATGGTAAGAGTGGAAAAGACTCGGGAGCTCGGCCAGCACTGAAACGATGTATATACTATCAGGTGATTGGGAGCTTAATCACTGTACAACTGTACTCTGCAAATCAGCATCAACAGTGTTCTCCAATGCACCACAAATTAGGATATTAGATTTTTCTCCCGTTCCACCAGCGTCCATTGTCTAAATACTCTAGCCTTCACTATCCCTGGGAGTGCGATGCGTGTGCGGTTAACTTCTGTTCCTAGACATTTCCGAAACTTCATGGGGTAGCTGGTATACATCTCCAAATGCCTACCAATTCAAGTTCTCAGTCGTTTCCGTGACGCTTATGCTGTAGCTACTGCCTTTCAGAGTTAAACCCAATAGGCATGGGTGTTTTTTTAATCATTTGTTAAGCATGGAGCTTGTATACTGTGTTCGTACAAACTAATTTTCGATTACGAACCGCATTCGTCCAGATCAGGATAACACATTTAGGCAATTACTGAGTGATAACAGAAAAAAAAACAATCAAAATCGAAAACACAGAAAAAATTGTCTGAGTTCTCGTTATGTAAGCAGAGAGAGATAAAACGAATCAAAGTCAACGGCGATATCGGTAATTAATGTATCTCGAGAAGGAGATAACTTCGCAAACGAGATTCCACTGTAGCTCATTTAAAATGCCGCACCAACGACTAAATGGCAGATAACGAAATCAGTGATAAGGGATACAAAAGCGAATGAAATCGCTCAACAGACAAAGGGCCACTGGACCTGACACAGAGTGTGTGATGGAACGTGCCCCCACCTCACCCTTCTAGAAGCAGTGCAACGCATGTCACCAGATGATCGAAGCGTTTCTAGTAATGGCAGAAAAGGTCAAGACATTCTCGCTTTCAAGAAGAGTTGTCGAAGAAATGCGCGATAGGTCTTTATCCCATAAATCAGCCTCTTTTAGAGTTTTGGAACATCTTTCATGCTTGTATGCTGTATCAACATGCATCATGGAAGCAATGTTCATGTGAAAACCAACTCGCTCTATTTGTCCACGAGACCTGGGAAGCCGTACATACCGGCTACAAGGTAGATGCTGGGTACCTCGACTTCCGGAAGGCATTCGGTAGGATTTCTCACAGAATCCTAATTAAAAATGTACGAGCGTACCGAACATCAGACCAACTGTGTGAATGAAGTGTTTCTAGCGAACGTAACAAAGCACGTCATTCTTAACGTAGATACGTCTACTGACTAGTTAGTAGTTTCTGGCATAAAAAAAGGTTGTAAATCTAAGGGATTTCACTGCTGGGATCCTAGGCTTACAAACTACTTAAGGTGAGACGGTAGGCCTTATACCGACAATGTTAAGCAAATTGATGCCCCATTTACTCAGAAACTACTGAACGGATTTGTCTTAAATTTTCGCTGAAAATTAATTGATCTTTATGCAACTCACTGAACCGACATTGTTGTGGTATTGTAATTTATAAAATACTTATTAATTTAAATGTCGAGCATTATTTTTGTGTGAAAAAAGTCATATTTTTACTACAGCAGAATTACTGGTGCAATCAACATGACTGCGTTTACACAGCTGTAATGCAGTGTTGTTTACAATATGTGACATTTTCATTAAAGTTTCTCTGGTACTTTCTCAGAAGACGGGACAAATGTTTCAGAATTAATCGTTTTGAGAAAATGAGACAAAATTTTACAACAAAGTTTCTGAGAAAAGTTGACAGATTTATCCCTAAGAAATGGTCAGGAGCAGCCTGCACCATAATCAGGGTCCTGATTATCTTTGGGTTCATTTGCCTGTTTCCTTTTCCTGCTTCTTGACTCTTTAGACATTAGAGAAGCAGCAAAATCTGATTTGGCAGTACGCAAGCCTTCAAGTTCTCTTAGTATAGTTACAGTATTCTGTCTGGGTGATACGGCTAACTGTTTTAAATCTTTTAGTCTGGCAATGTTTCCATAGTTCCAGGTTATCGCAGCATCTGACACTCCTAGTTGTAAAGCTCTGTAACCAAGAAACACATTTTAGGGCTGCTCTGTTGTTGAAGGCCTCATTTAAGTTTTGAGTTTTTCCATGCATCAATAGATAAGGGTGGGCAAGCTCTCTGTAGATTGGTTTGATTTGATCCATAACTGATTCAGGGATAGAGTGCTTCTGTGCGAATGTGTTGAGGTTACCAGCTACCTGTGCCTTCCTAAACTTGCACCACGTATCAGAGGGTGGCGGACATAGAAAATACGTTGGCTTTCCTTCTGTGGATATACGGTAGCAGAAAGTCGCCCACAGTGCCTTCTTCATTGTCTCGAGATCTCCAGAATTCTTCCTAATGCCATTCCCATAACATTACTGCAACTCATTGATAATCTTAGCTGTCAACCTGTACTTCATAAACTTGGTTACAAGCACGCCTGCAGTCATTTGACATCGAAATGCGCTCTAGCAGGATAACAAACATATGAACCGTACATTTCTGTACAAAACAAAAAAAAACCTAATTCTGTAACTGTAAAAGTGTTGGAGGCATGACCCTTTTTACAAAAAGGGGCGTACATTATTACAGAGTGACAAATCTCATAAAAAAAAACAAAAAAAAAAAAAAAACGCAGTTCTAACTGGTGGACAGGAATAAAAAAATACATATACATGTTCACAAAAGAACATGGTATCTAATTATGCAAAAAACGGAAAATTGAATTTTTGAAAAATTTCACCGTCTTACCTTAAAGTAACTTAGACTAAGGAAACCCACACACCAATGCCCAGTGCCAGACCTCCGATGAGTTTCTGGCGTATCCCAAGGCAGTATTACAGGGCCATTCCTTTTTACAATGTACGTTAATGGCCAGCAGATAACGTCGGAAGTTCCGTTAGACTTTCCATTAGAAGACGCAACGTTGGAAAATGCCAGTGAATTGCAGCAGAATTTCCAACGTATCGACGCTTGGTGCAGGGAAGTGTTGCAGGAAACGTTTTGGTTACTCCAATTAGGATACAGACATAACGTAAACTCCGACACATGGTGTCTCAAAAATATTATAATTTTTTGTTGTTAATAAAACTCTTCTGGGTATTGGGCCGCATCGTCAATATAATTGTGTCTCGTCGCTACCGGTTGTCCTGGGTGTCGGTGGCCGAATGGAGAGAGACCGACACAGGGAAATAGGATGCACGCGTGTGCGGGAACGGAGTCTGAGGTGACCAGCCAGTGGGACAGCAGAACCTAGAAACACTAAGCTAGATCAGAACGAGATACATATTACAATACTTAACTTTGAGACTAGGGGAATGTGCTTTCCATACCGAAGACTTGGTATAAGCCTGCCTGCTGATGAGAGTCTTACCTAGTGCCTTTCCTATTGCCAAGTGGCCGATACAGTTCAGCGGTGGCCACGAGCGGGGTTGCAGCAGAGGGCGCTCGTGGCTGACGCCTTGAAGAACGCCGCGCCATGCTTGCATGGCGGCGCGCGTCGAAAGTACGTGGCGCGCACTTCAGACTTGTGCGACACAACGTACATCAAATGTTTCACCGACGTTTCGTCCACTATTGCAAGCGGTCTTCTTCTGAGTGTCACGTTTACTGCTGAATGAGGGAGGAGGAGAAAGGAAGTTTGGAGTTTAACGTCCCGTCGACAGCGTGGTCATTAGATACGGAGCTTCCGCTCGGAAGGTTTGGGTAAGGTTGTGGAAGGAAATTGGCCGTGCCCTTTGAATGGAACCATCTCAGCATTCCCCTGGAGTGATTTAGGGAAATCATGGAAAACCTAAATCAGGATGGTCGGATGTGGATTTGAACCATCATTCTTCCGAATACGAGTCCAGTGTGTTACCACTGCGCCACCTCACTCGGTGAATGAGGGAATGCTGGGATCTTAAATATTAAATGTTGCCAGCTATGATTGGTGGTTTCAGCTCACTTTTATTGGTTTTTGCTTTATTTCTTCCTATTGGTGGAAAAGGAAGAAGACCTGGATTGGTGTTTACATTAACGTTTGCCAAAGGTTGAAACTGGCAGTGACGTAGTACTGATGCCTAGCGCCGGCTAGAGCGTGCTGTTTGCTCTGTGTACGCGCGGCCGCTGTGGTCTCCGGGCTATGCGGGCCCCTATGGACTGCACTGCGCGCGGTGTCGTCGCGAAGCGCTGCTACTGCGGGCAGCCAAGACGCCGAAGTCTATACCCGTCTTCCCTGTTCATATTTCCGGGTCGCTTAGCTATTTCTACTGCTTCCCTGATCTTCCTCTTCAAAGTGAGGGGTTGTTTTGCCAGTACAGTGACTTTCTGAAAACCTATGAAGGACAAAACTGATAAGTTGCACACAGCCTGAGTCTATTCTGTGAGTGCGGCCAGGTGTACATTGGAGAATCTGGGCAGCCGATTAACACAAGGATAGCCGAGCACGAGAGGTACATTCGGCTGGGACAGCGTACGAAGTCGGCAGTAACACCAGGAAGAGTGCGGCAAACAGATAGGTTTTCAAGAAGTCACTATACTGGTAAGAGGGCCGCGGTGGAGTAGCCGAGTGGTCTAAAGCGCCTCGCTGCGGAGCGCGCGGTTGCTCGCCGTGGAGGTTCGAGTCCTCAGCGGCCGCGGTGGCCGAGGAGACTGAGGCGCTCCAGTCACGGTCTGCACGGCCACTACGGTCGGGGGTTCGAATCCCCCCTCGGGCATGGATATTTGTGCCGTCCTAGTTCGTAAGTAGTTCATAAGTAGTTTGTAAGTTTAGCGACTGATGACCCCGTAGTTAAGTCCCATAGACTTTACAAACATTTGAACATTTTTGAGTCCTCCCTGGGGCATGGGTGTGTGTGTTCGTCCGTAGGTTAGTTTACCTAGGTTTAAGTAGTTTGTAAGCTACGGAATGATGACCACGCAGTTTAGTCCGATAGATTTACAGACATTTTTGAACTGGCAAGAGGAAAATCAGGGAAACGATAGAAATAGCTAAGAGACTCGGAAATATGAACAGAGAAGACGGGTATAGACTCCCGGCGTCTTGCCTTTCAGCAGTAGCAGCGCTTCGCAACGACACCGCGCGCAGTGCAGTCCATAGGGGCCCACATAGCCCGGAGACCACAGCGGCCGCGCGTACACAGAGCAAATAGCACGCTCTAGCCGGCGCTAGGCATCAGTGCTATGTCATTGCTATCACCCGCTCCTCATTCGTCAGTTTCAACAAATGGCAAACGCTA
Source organism: Locusta migratoria (assembly GCA_026315105.1). Taxonomy (NCBI): domain Eukaryota; kingdom Metazoa; phylum Arthropoda; class Insecta; order Orthoptera; family Acrididae; genus Locusta; species Locusta migratoria. Next base: position 49,034,912 of record CM048747.1, read on the forward strand.
AAAAGGTAAGTAAATTAATAAGGAATGATAAAAAGGTAGCCAATTAAATATGTCAAACCTCTTTGGATAGTAAAGTATTTAACTTTTAAGCCTTGTCGCATGAAAACAACTCCGAGTAAGAGTGTTGCGAATTCCTCACGAACCAACTGCGCGACGCTTGTTTACAGTGAGGCAAAAATGTTCAAATGTTTGTAAATCTATTGGACCAAACTACGTGGTCATCAGTCCGCAGCTTACAAACTATTAAACCTAGGTAAACTAACCTAAGGACAACACACACACACCCAAGCCCCAGGGAGGACTCGAACCTCCACGGCGAGCAACTGCGCGCTCCGCAGCGAGACGCTTTAGACCGCTCGGCTACTCCACCGCGGCTACAGCGAGGCACGGGACAGAATGCACACGGGGAGGTTTATGTCGTCCCTGTCGCCTCTTCGTCATATCATAGTTGTCATCCTGGAAGAGAGAAGGTGTCCAGCACGACCCTTATAGAAGTCAATAGGGAAGAATTGTTTTCCGTCATTAGGCTGTCGCGAACCTCGGGAGTACATGTAGTGACTTTTTCACCGTTAATGCGCCGAATGAAATACGTTTTGTGAATGAATACAGTGTTCTTCCGTAAGTAACATATGACGTGTACTGTATGTATGTATTTTGTTGTAATTAGCTCTTCTGTTTATGTCGTAGTAACTAGTTATTGTTTGATGACATAAAAGTTTTATGGGTGTTGTACCGCGTCATAATGTAAGAAGGCTATTACTTAAGTAACAGACGTTTCGGCCAACATTACAGTGGCCTTCATCTTGGTATACTGATGTGAGCTGGTTGTTACTACACTTTATATTTACTTTCAATTAGACATTACGCATAAGCGATGTTATTGGTGAATTTTTTGGTGGAAGAATGGAAACTTTATTATGATAGGATGCTGAGGTGGATGGAGTGGGGGTTAGCCGTTGCTCCTTGGATAACGAGACATGATTGGTGTTCATCGGCGAATGGGGTAAGGGCTTCCGTTTCTCTCTTGCTGGCTGTGGGCCGCGCGGCGGCAGTTGCTTACTAGTGACGCTCGCGTGTTGTGTTGTCAGTGCGGTCTATTTAGCTGTGATGGCTGGTAGCCAGGAGGGGGCACGCCCGAGTCCATCTTCTCTCTTCATATTATTAGGGTGTTTTACAATTTCGATGGCTTCCCTTATCTTGCGTTTAACCATCCCTGGTTGCTTGGCGAGTATTCTGGCATCGTTAAATTTTAACTTTTTGCTGCAATCTTGTTGGTGTTCGGCTACTGCAGATTTATTGTGTTGGCCTAAACGAATGTAGCGTTCATGTTCACGTATGCGCGTTGCCACTGCGCTCCCTGTCTCACCTATGTGTACTTCGCCACACTCGCATTCCACCTTGTATACTCCTGATGCGTGTAATACCGCTATCTTGTCCTTTGTGGAACCAAGTACATCCTTGATGTTGTGACTACTATAGAAGAAAGGCTGGATACCAACCCGGCAAAGATGTTTAGCAATCCGATCTGTGACGTTTTTTACATACGGTAAGCGTGCTGCTGGCTGCTTTTTATTGACTTCCTGCCTACTGATGTTTCTTTTATTTGTGTCCATGGCGCTGTGGATCACTCTATGGTTGTAGCCATTTGCCAGAAATGTTGTTTCTAGTTTGTTGAGCTCAGCTGTTTTGTTGTCTTCATCACTTAGTCGTTGCGCGCGAATCGTCAGTGAGCGGATAACAGAGTTCTTCTGTGCTGGATGGTGGTTTGATTGAGCGTGCAAATACCTGTCGGTATGTGTAGGCTTCCGATATACCCTGTGCCCAAGTGTGCCTTGCCTTAACTTCCACATCTAGGAATGGAATAACGCCATCCTTCTCGATATGTAATGTAAATGGGATCTTCTTGTGCAATTTGTTCAGATGTTCATGAAACTTGTGTAGCTTCATCTCACCGTGGGGCCATTTGCGAACGTGTCGTCCACGTATCTGAACCAGCATCTTGGGCGTAAAGGGTCGGTTATTTAAGTAATAGCCTTCTTACATTATGACGCGGTCCAACACCCAGAAAACTTTTATGTCATCTGACTCTGGCCGCGGAAGACTACGTAATTATAGTTATTGTTTGTTGTGTGATATCTTTCAGTTGCATAGTCTGAAAAATCAAATGTTTGTAAATCTATCGGACCAAATTGCGTGGTCATCAGTCCGCAGCTTACAAACTAAACCTAGGTAAGCTAACCTAAGTACAACACACACACCCATGGCCCAGGGAGGACTGGAACCTCCACGGCGAGCAACCGCGCGCTCCGCAGCGAGACGCTTTAGACCGCTAGGCTACTCCACCGCGGCACATAATCTGAATCATGGAGGATGCACACCCTGCGAATAGCGCTGTAATACATGGTTGGGAGCCCGTCGCACACGACGGCAGGCGGGAAGTTACCGACGCTGTGTCCTGGTTTGTAAAGGTGTTGCAAGACAGATGCATTATCAGTGCACTGCCGGAAGCAGGCAGTTCCGTTCCTCGGCATTCCAGATTGATAGGAGCGGCTGCCGTCGAGCGAGTTTTGGATCCGACGAACGAAATACCTTTTGTTGATACTGAAGTACTGTGCCATGAAGAATATGCAGAAGGTAATTCAGTGGAACATATGACTAGTGAATCGCAAAATGGCCATAAAACTCTGCAAATCTCCACGTCACAGGGAATATGTGCTTCATCTGTTCCCGATGAGTATTACAAACCGGTTACTGAACGATTGAACTACGACGCTCTACCCTTTGAAGTAAAAGTAGAGGTGATAACGCTAGCCAGGAATCATCTACATTGGAACTTACAAACACTGCAGAACAACGGAGCAACAACAGCCCTGAAAAGGAACAAGAACTTTAAAAGTCGACCACTGTACGAAACAAGAGCCTTGTTTTATCACTAAAATTAGCAAATGAGGTCCGTGTGAACTACTGGTTACTCCCTGCTATAAAGCTTTGTTCCTTGGCCCAAACTGAGAATTGACTCGTTTCAAATTACCTCAATAACAGGAAGTTAATACTACAGTGGTCAATATACATAGCAGCTGACACGTTATTACACACAGACATTAATAAGCAAGCCTCCACAAATAAAGTTATGTTACAAAGATGGCTAAGAGAACATTTATGGCGCAACGGAATTTAGACATAAGAAAAATTGCATCTGATCTTGTTCTCAGCACTTGTGAAGAACAATATTAAATAAAAGAGGGAAGATGCTCTAGAACTACAATTTATAGGCAACTTATAGATTATGCTGAAGTTACACTTGTTTATTCAGATAGAAAACAAGCAAAATGGGGAACCAATTTTGTTAATACAATAAAAGGGCATCTCTTACATGGACTAATACAGACGGTACCCAGCCTAAATTATACATGATTTATCGCTACTGGTGGGAAGGATTCACAAACAACACTCATTCTCTTTCACACACGCAATTCCACAGCGAAACTCACCGAAATCAGCGTGCTGAGACGAGGTGGAAGCAGGCGCCGCTATCGTAGGCGAATTTAAGCAAGTCGGAGGTAGCACACAAAACACAATATACAAAAACACCTTGAAGGTCTGTCGTGCTTGTTTTGAGATGGTGCGTGTGTATAGCCAAGTTAAATTACATCTCAATTGGACCGCGAGAAAACACGCCAACGGCGACACACGGCTACGTTACATGAACGCACTCACTGAAGGTGAAATGGTTGAAAATCGGATTCATTATACAAAATCATGGCGGATCCTTAAGTTGTCGACTGTTAGAAATTGATCTAGGTACTGGTTTTATATGAGAAGTGGCATGAATTCAGGCTACTTGCTGCAACCCCCGAAGTCGAAACACAGACCCACGTGGTTCCGAAAACCGATAAAATTGAATAAATTCAGTTTCCGAAAAATAAAGAAAATTAGCTACAGCATGCAACCCATAGAAATGCTTAGAATTATATAAGGAAGCGAATGAAATACAGCTACACGCGGTAGGGCGGATGAGGTCCTGTCTCAGAAAAACCACAAAAATGAAATAATTACAAAGTCGGAAAAATAAGAATAAGAAATACGGCATGCGACCCATAGAAATGCTTAGAATTACATGAAGAAGCGAAAGAAATGCAGCTACGCCCGATAGGAAGCACTTACAGAGACGGATGAAGTCCAGTCTCAAAAAACCCGTCAAAGTGAAATAATTACAAAGTCGGGAAAATAAAATTAAGAATTACAGCATGCAACCCATAGAAAAATTTAGAATTACATAAAGAAGCTATTGAAGGAGGTTCTACAAGGCTCAGAGAGAATTACTAACAAAGACGTGCGTACTATAAGTCGGAGAAGAAACAGCAAAATTAAGATAGGCGGGGAGAGAAGATCGCGAAATATTAGTGGAAATCAGAAGGATACCCACATAGTTACTTGCCTGATGGGCATGGAACAAACAAGAGTGGTAGCTGAAGGCTCTGTTCTATGAACCACAAACGTGGAACACATATCGCTCACAGAAGGAAACGATGAGAAGATTTTTACATGCACTGTACAAAAACTAACATGTCACCTATTAGAAATCGGGCCCCACAATGCTAGAAAGTATTTACACAGAGTTCATACATCGCCACATGATCACAAAAGGTTTTAACATCCCAGGCCGTTATCAAACTGCAACTAAAATCACACACACCGCGTTTATCTATTGGAAATCACTGAATTGAAAAACGAGAACACATTTGCGCACATGATCGAAGAAGATATAAAAAAAAAAAAATGACCCCAAGTTCATGAGACTAAGTTAAACGTGCTAGACAATGAAACGCTACCAGCTCGAAACACAAGAGCAGAACCAACCTTACCTCACCAGACGTCCAGCACAGAAGGAAACAGTCGAGTGGCCACGGGGACGCGAAAAGCTATCGGAAGCTGGAAAGCCCAAGAAACAGCTGTGGTGAGGACGGAGAGCGAGTAGACTCACGCTGAGGGAAGGCTCACCGACTAGTTCGCAACCAAAGGGTGTGGAAACCTCTGTGATAGCATGAGCAGCTATCGACTCTGAGCCAGAGAGAACGATGCAAAGCGGGCTACTCCAACCCACATTCAGACAGCCATAGATTCTCGCACCCACTTAAAAGTAAAACAACTGCACATTCTCACAGGGACAGTGGCGTAGCGGAGAAGCCGTACTTATGCCACATTAATTAATATAATAATAAATTATTAACATAACAAAGCAAGAAAAACCTAGCAATATTAACTATTATTAAACACATGAAATAAAAATGCTATTCCTCAAGCCTTGAAAAGAGTGGGGTTCAAGTTGTAATAAAATGATAATCTGTCTCTCAGGGAACTGCACAACCGCCTTGGCTCAGCTTTTTTTATTACAGAGAGACGTTGAGCCTTCTGTCCGGGCGCGCTGAGCCACGGCGCCCGGAACTGTCGGCGCTGTCGGCGAAAAGCGTTTACCAAAAAAATGTTCAAATGTTTGTGAAGCTTATGGGACTTAGCAGCGGGGTCATCAGTCCCTAAACTTACAAACTACTTATGAACTACCTTATACTAAGGACAACACATTCATCCGAGGGAGGATTCGAACTTCCGACGCGGATACAGAAGCGTCAGTTGTAAAAGTTTCTTTCCTAGATTTCTGGAAAAGTATTCGTTTGCGGACCGCATACCTGATGATGAAAAATGCTCTGTTTACAATTATCTACCGATCCATCCAATTTTGAGTCGATTTCTCGTCATAAAAAGTTTCTTTCCTAGATTTCTGGAAAAGTATGCGTTTGCGGACCGCATACCCGATGATGAAAAATGCTCTGTTTACAATTATCTACCGATCCATCCAATTTTGAGTCGATTTCTCGTCATAACCTTTAGGAATGGTTTCCTCAAAAACTCGGGGGTGTTGACCCAAAATATCTTACATTCCTTCGTTTTAGGTTGTATACAAGCGACCTGCCAAATTTGTGGCGAATCGGTTGGCCGTGTCTGAGGCCTTCCCCTTGTCAACGAGAGAAAAAAAAGTAGCGAACCCGCAGTAATTTTAGGAAGAAATTCAACGATCGCTTTATACACGTATCTACATCTATATCTACATAGATACTCTGCAAATCACATTTAAGTGCCTGGCAGAGGGTTCATTAACCACTTTCATAACTTTTCTCTACCGTTCCATTCTCTAATAGCGCGCGGGAAGAAAGAACACCTAAATCGTTCCGTTTTCGATCTGATTTCTCTTATTTTATTGGGATGGTCATTTCTCCCTAAGTAGGTGGGTGCTAGCAAAATATTTTCACATTCAGAAGTAAAAGTCGGTGATTGAAACTTCGCAAACAGATCACGCCGCAATGAATAACGTCTTTCTTTTAATGATTTCCACCCCAATTCGTGCAACATTTCCGTGACGCTCCCCCCCCCCCCCTCCCTGCCGTAACGTGATAAAACGAGCTGCCATCCTCTGAACCTTCTCAATGTCTTCCGTCAGTCCCACCTGGTGAGGGTCCCACAAGGGGCAACAGTACTCCAGGAGATGACGCACAAGTGTGATGTAGGCAGTCTCTTTGGTGGAGTTGGTGCATCTTCGAAGCGTTCTGCCAATGAAACGTAACCTTTGGTTCGCCTTCCCCACAATATTTTCTATGTGTTCTCTCTAGTCAAAGTTGTCCGTAATTGTAACTCCTAGGTATTTGGTAGAATTTACGACCTTAAGGTTTGACTGAATTATTGCGTAATTGAAGTTCAGCGGATTTCTTTTAGTGGTCATGTGTATTACTTCACACTTTTCTTTATTTAGTGTCAATTGCCAATTTTCGCACCATGTAGTAATTTTGTCTAAATCGCTTTTCAGTTGATTTTGATCCTCTGTTGACTTCACTAACTGATAAACGACAGCATCATCCGCTAAGGGAGCTATTTAAATTCTCCTAAATCGTTTATAAACACAAGGAAGAGTAAGGGACCTATAACGCTTCCTTGTGGAACGCCAGATATCACTTCTGGTTTACTCGATGACTTATCACAGTACCCTTTGCATGTATTGATCTTATAAGCAACATGGATATAAATATAGCATCCTCCAATGGTCGCACATGTCCATGCATTCGGCTACGTTAGGACACCTTAGGGATGTTTTGGAAGACTTCGTGCCAGGCCTCAGCGACGTACAGTACATCGATACCTCTCCTCGATGCAGCTCTCCGTGAAGAATGGGCTGACTGAATGATTGAACGAGTGGTTGCGAGAGTGGAAGCTGACATCAAAGTTAAGGGTGGGCCAGCACCATTCCAGCATTAGCAATGGAGGGTGCAGCGAAGTTGTAACACATTTTCGCCAGGTGTCCGGATACTTTTGAGGACATAGTATTACAAATGTTCAAATGTTTGTTAAGCTTATGGGACTTAACTGCGGGGTCATCAGTCCCTAAACTTCCAAACTTCTTATAAGCTAACTTATACTAAAGTCAACACAAACATTCATACCCATTGGAGGATTCGAACCCCCGTCGGGGAACGGCCTCGCGCATCGGAGCATAGCGCCTCAATGCACATAGTGTACCTCGAAGCGAACGACCTATTGACCCATACTCAACACGGTTTTAGAAAGTATCGTTCTTGTGAAACACAGCTAGCTCTTCACTCACGTGATGTGATTCGTGATATCGAGAAGGGATCTCAAATCGATTCCGTTTCTAGATTTACTTAAGGCTTTTGTCATTGTACCTCACAAGCGGCTTCTAACCAATTTGCATGTTTATGAAATATCGCCATAGTTGCCTGACAGGATTTGGTATTTCCTGTCAGAAAGGATACGCTAAGTTGTAATTGACGGAAAGTCATCGAGTAAAACTATATTTACCTTTATAAATGATTAAGGTCACTATGTGAGCATCTCAGATTGTTCGCGGATGATGTGGTTATTTATCGGTTAATAAAGTCAGGAGAAGTTCAAAAGCAACTGAAAAATGATTAAGATATCTCCATGGTACAAAAATTGGCAACTGATCCTAAACAATGAAACGTGTGCATATGAGCACTTAATATAAATCCGTTAAACTTCATTTACACTATAAATCGGCCAGCTCTACAGGCCGTGAATTGAACTAAATACCTAGGAATTACAGTTACGAACAACTTAAACTGGAAACAACACACAGAAAATACTGTAGGGAAGGCGAACCAAAATCTGCGTTTCATTGACTGAACACTTAGAAGATGCAATAGTGCTAATAAAGAAACTGCCTAACTACACTTGTGCGTCCTATTTTGGAGTTTTGCCGCGCATTGTGGGATTCCCACTGTGGCCGGGGATATAGAGAAAGTTCAGTGAAGGGCAGCTTGTTTCGTGTTATCGGAATAAAGAAGAGGGTATGTGTCACGGAAATTATGCACGAGTTGGGGTGTAAATCATTAACAGAAAGGCGTTACTCTTTGAGGCAAGATTTGCGAAATTTCTTTCAACAGCTTGCTCTTGTGATTGCGAACATATTTTGTTAACAACCACCTACATTGAGACATGATCATCATAATAAAACAAGATAAATTGAATCGAAAACGGAAAGATTTAGGTTTCGCATTTCCCGTGCGTTATTAGAGAATGTAACGGTAGAGATATATCATAAGATCGGTTCGATGAACCCTCTACCAAGCATTTGAATGTGATTGGCATAGTATTTGTGTGGCTGTAGAAGACTGAGAAATTAAGTTTATCCACCAGGTACCGAACCCACGATCTCTTTGGTGTGTGCCTACTGCTCTAACAGTAGCATATGTTTAGGATATGTTATTGAACAACCGAAGAGAAGAAAGTTTTGAAAGTAGAAAACGGCTAAATACTACTTCAACATAAAATTTGAAGTTTCACTGTGATCTATTGTGTCTCGATACCTCCCTGCTGCGGCAATACAGTATTCTGGCTGCCAGCATTAGAGAACAAATAGGCTGTGGTAATAGGAAAAGAGACAGCGTGGCGAATGGAGATTTGGGTGTAGCGGGAGACGTGCAGAGAAGAGTCCTCTTCAGTCGGTCTGGTTACTGTGTTCTCGGTGGCGGAGTGGTCAACGCGTCTGCGTAGTAAGCAGGAGATCCCGGGTTCGAATCCTGGCCGGGCACAAATTTTCATTCACCGCACTTTGGTATTCCATCTAAACCTAGTACAGTGAAGCCATGACTGATCTCAAATTGCGATTTATTTCATTCATTGAATGCTGTAACGTCGTCAAAAATATATAATTGTATAATATCTTTCGTCATCAGCGTCATGGCTGCCATGCAATGGAAGAAATCATATCGAAATGAGTCATTTCAGATGCGGAACAGGTCCGTGCAATGCCACGAAGGTCACAACGTCTAGCCAGCTGCAAGTGATAGCTCACGTCACTACCATTCACGTGTGTGAGAGGAGAATCTCTCTGGCTTGCGCGGATGTCTGAAGCGGTAAATGCTGCTGGTCTTGCTTGTGAGATGAAGGCGAAGCTAACTACTGCATCGTAGTCAATAGAATCGAATTCACACTGCTACAGAGCTATTATTTGCGAGCACTTCATGTAGATCTAAAGGCAACTGTAGTGATTCCACTGTGAAATCAATTGTATACAAAAGATAGTAAATACCATATGTCTCTTTATTTCAGATGTAGACGCGTAGCCAACACCGATCACAGTAATACAAGTTTATAAGCCAACTAGCTCTGCCGATGATGAGGATATTGAAGAAGTTTATGAGGAGATAAAAAAAATTATTCAGACCGTTAAAGGAGAAGAAAACTTAATTGTGATGGGAATCTGGAACTCGGTAGCAGGAAAGGGAAGAGAAGGAAAGGTAGTATGTGAACATGGACTGGGGCAAAGGAATGAAAGAGGAGACCGCCTGGTAGAATTTTGTGCAGAGCACCATTTAATCATCACAAACATTTGGTTCAATCATCACGAAAGGAAGTTCTATACGTGGAAGAGACCAGGAGGCACTGGGAAGTACCAGATTGACTTCATAATGGTAAGGCAAAGGTTTAGAAACCAGCTTTTAAACTGTAAGACATATCCAGGAGCAGATATAGACTCTGAGCATAACTTATTGATTATGAACTGTAGATTAAAATTTAAAAGACTGCAAAAAGGTATAAAATTAGGGAGATGGAATCTAGACAAATTGAAGGAACCAGAGGTGGTTGAGAGTTTTAGTGGGAGCAAGGATTGTCTGAAACGGGGGGAAGTAATGCAGTAGAAGAACAACAGTTAGTTCTGAGAGATAGAGTGGTGAAGGCCGCAGAGGATCATATAGACAGAAGGAGAAGCCTAATAGAAATCCTTGAATAACACAGGAGATACTGAATTGATGAAAGGAGAAAATATAAAAATGCATCAAGGGAAGCAGGCAAAATGGAGTACAGACGTCTGAAAAATCAGGTTGACAGGAAGTGCAGAATAGCTAAGAAGGAGTGGTTTGAAAAGAAATGCAAGTCCGTAGAAGAATGTATAACTAGGGGAAAGACAGATTCTGCCTACAGGAAAAGAAAAGCAGCGATATGAATATCAAGAACTCAGATGGAAAACCAATACTAAGTGAAGAAGGAAAGCTGAAATGTGGAAGGAATATATAGAGGGCCTGTACAAAGGAAATAAACTTGAAGGCAGTATTCTAGAAATGCAAGACGAAGTAGAGTAAGATGAGATAGAAGATACTATACTGCGATGAGAATGTGACAGAGCACTAAAAGATTTGAGTAGAAACAAGGCTCCTGGAGTAGATGATATGCCATCTGAACTGCTGTTATCGTTAGGAGAGCCAGTCATGAGGAAATTGTTCCACCTGGTATGCAAGATGTATGGGACAGGAGAAATACCCTCAGACATAAAGAAGAATGTAGTGTTTCCAATTCCTAAGAAAGCATGTGCAGACAAATGTGAAAATTATAGAACTATCAGTTAAATAAGTCATGGTTGCAAAATAATAACAGGAATTATTTACGGACGAATGGAAAATCTGTTTACAAACCGACCTTGGAGAAGATCAGTTTGGATTTAGGAAATATATAGGAACACGCAAGGCAATATTCACATTACGACTTATCTTAGAAGGTAGGTTAAGGAAAGAGAAAACTGAGTTTTTAGCATTTCTGGACCTGGAGAAAGCTTTTAACAATGTTGTCTGAAATAGCTCTTTCAAATTCTGAAGGTAGCAGGGGTAAAATATAGGGATCGAACAGTTATATTCAACTTGTACAAAAACCAATTATTAGAGTCGAAGGACATGAAGGAGCCGCACTGGTTGGGAAGGGAGTAAGACAGAGTTGTAGCCTTACCCCTACGTTGTTCAATATGTACACTGAGCAAGCTGTGAAGGAATGCAAGGAGAAATTTGGAAAACGAATTAAAGTCCTGGGAATGGGTTTGCTGATGACATAGTAATTCTGTCAGAGACAGCAAAGGACCTGGAAGAGCAATTAAATGGAATGGACAGTGTCTTGAACGGAAGAAATAAGATGAACATTAACAAGAGTAAATCGAGGGTAATGCAGGGTCAGAAATCAGGCTGAAGGAATTATATTAGGTAATGAGACAATAAAAGTAGTTGAGTTTTGTTATTTATGTAGCAAGATAACTTCTGATGACCGAAGTAAAGATGATATAAAACGCAGAATGGTTATGGGAAGAAAAGCGTTTCTGAAGAAGCGAAAATTGTAGACATTCAATATTAGTATAAATGTAGGAAGTCTTTTCTGAAAGCATTTGTCTGGAGTGTATCATTGTACGGAAGTGAAACCTGGACAATAACGAGTTCAGACAAAAAGATGATAGAAGCTTTCGAAATGTGGTACTACATTACATGGATGCAGCGCGTAACTAATGAGGAGTTGTTCAATAGAATTGGGAAGTGAAGGAGTTTGTGACATATCCTTGTGACACGTTCTGTGACATCAAGGAATCTTCAACTTATCATGAGAAGGAAGTGTGTGGGGTAAAAATCGTAGTGGGAGAGCGAGGGACGAATACAGTAAGCAGATTCAAAAGGATGTAGGTTGCCGTTCATATTCTCACATGAAGAGGGTTGCTCAGGACAGTGTAGCGTGGAAGAAGGAAGCTTGGAGTTTAACGTCCCGTCGACAGCGTGATCATTAGAGTCGGAGCTTACGCTCGGAATGTTTGGGTAAGGATATGGAAGGAAATCGGCTGTGCCCTTTCAAAGGAACTATCCCGGCATTTGCCTGGAGTGATTTAGGAAAATTGCGGAAAACCTAAATCAGGATCGCCGGAGGTGCATTTGAACCACCATCCTTCCGAATGCGAGTCCAGTGTGTTACCCCTGCACCATCTCGCTCGGTCAGTGTAGGGTGGAGAGCTTCATCAAAACAGTCTGCGGACTGAACACCACAGCAGCAACAATAACAACACTGCATGCAGAAAAATTACCGCACTTGGAGGTCGAAATGCGATTTTTTAAAAAATGTTCAAATGTTTCTAAAGCTTAATTGCGTGGTCATCAGTCCCTAAACTTAGAAACTACTCATGAACTACCCTATACTAAATACAGCAGAAACATCCATGCCCGAGGGGGGATTCGAACCTCCGATGCGGAAGGCCGCGCGATTCGCAGCGTGGCGCTCCAGACCGCTCGGCTACTCCCGCGCGGCTGCGATTTCTTATCCAGATTCAAGATGACAGTTTGTCCAATCAGATTCGGTGCGTTTTGGAAACACGTATAAAAATTTGTAGCTGGCAACAATGTCAAAGGTCGTATAAAAATAAAAAAGAAGCTAACGAGGATTTGAACCGTAGCTCCTTGGCGGGTGTGAATTTGATCTGCCATCAGTCTACTGTGTAAGCTACGACAGCTAGTACAGTAGCGTGGGCCACAGCCGTTTCTCTGTACGTTCCGATGCGCTGCGCGACGTCACAGTGTTGCCAACACATCACTGTCTTACTCGAGTTTTCAAAAGTCACCCGACCTGATGATGCTAGACAAACCTTTGTCTTGAATCATATGCCAACCTCCAAGACAATAATGCATTGCAGAATTATCTGTGACAGTCCGTTACATGGAAATTAGATAAAACCCAAACAAATAAACATCAGAACATGGCGGTGTAGACTTTGATATAGAGCATAAAAACAGAGACGTACTTTTTCTTGTATCATAGTATCTTACAGATAAAATAATTCAGGAGGAAAATTATTAGCATTTCGGTTTGACACACAATATTCTTCCACTAGTGGGAGTTTCATTCTGCATTGTCCGTGGCTAGGCGCAACTGATTTCAGTAAACCGTCATGTTGCACTAAAGACATTACGCCTCACTTGCAGAATAGCTGTCCAATTGTAGATAGACTCAACCACAGAAGTAACATAAATGTTGGTGTTTAAATTACGCGACTGTAGTAAGTTAGTGTAAATTGTAGTCTCGTATGACCAGCAGATGGTTTCCGAAGGGCGAAGATAAGCAGAAACACTACCTTTAGCACTCAGTGAATGAGAAACTGAAGCTAGATTTGAGAGCGAAATCTTGCATCCATTCCTTTGTTCCCATAACTGGCTAAATGTTAGTGACCGTTTGGGGATGGCCGCGTGGTCTAAGGCATCATGTCACAGACTGCGCTTCTCCAGCCGGAGGTTCAAATCCTCCCTCGGGCGTGGGTGTGCTGTCCTTACAGTAAGTTGGTGTAACTAGTGTCTAAGTCTAGACATCGATAACCTCAGCAGTTTGTCCCTTAGTTACACAAACTTTAAACTTTCTTGAAATATTTGTGACAAAAATAACTTTTAATTTGGAGATTTAGACAGTCCCAAAGTTACCAAAAATTAACGAAAAGTATATTTATTCAAGAAAGTAGATAGAAATAAAATACATTGCTTCTTGAAAAACAGCTTCCACCAGATGTGGCTCAAATTCAAAGAAGTGTTATCGACAGCAATTGACAGTTTTATACCAAACAAATTAATAAAAGAAGGAGACGATCCCCCTTGGTACACAAAACAGGTCAGGACATTGATGCAAAAGCAAAGGAAAAGGCATACTAAATTTAAACGAACAAAAAATCCCCAGGATTGGCGATCCTACACAGAAGCTCGAAATTTAGCGAGGATTTCAATGCGAGATGCCAACAATACTTATCACAACGAAACGCTTTCTCGGAATTTGACTGAAAACCCAAAGAGATTTTGGTCATATATTTAATATACTAGGGGCAAAACACAAGCAACACCCTTACCACGTGATAGGAATGGCGATTCTGCCGATGACAGCGCTACTGAAGCAGAGTTACTAAACTTAACTTTTAGAAACTCATTCACCAAAGAAGTAGAAACCAATATCCCAGATTTCGAATTAAGAACAGAGACCGTAATGAGTAACGTAGAAGTAGATATCATCGGAGTAGAGCAGCAACTAAAATCACTTAACAAGAACAAGCCTTCTGGTCCCGATTGTATACCCATTAGATTTCTATCTGATTATGCTGAAGCGATAGCTTCTTACTTAACAGCCATATACAACCGCTCTCTCATAGAAGGATCTGTACCAAAAGATTAGAAAGTTGCACAGGTCACACCTATATTCAAGAAAGGCAGTAGGAATAACCCACTAAACTACATGCCTATTTCACTGACATATCCTGTATTCAAATATTACAAATTATCTCGAACAGAATGATCTATTGACCCAAGGTCAACACGAATTTAGAAAATATCGTTCATGCGAAACACAACTAGCTCTTTATTCACACGAAGTGATCGGTGCTATCGACAAGGGTTTGCAAATCGATTCCGTATTTCTTGATTTCCAGAAGGCTTTTGACACTGTACTTCACAAACGGCTTTTAATCAAATTGCGTGGTTATGGTATATCGCCACAAATTTGCGACTGGATAGCGGATTTCCTGTCAGAGAGGACACAGTTCGTAGTAATCGATGGTAAGGCATCGACTAAAACAGAGGGGATATCGCGCTTTCCACAGGGTAGTGTTAAAGGTCCTCTGCTGTACCTTATTTACATAAACGATTTAGGGGAAAATATAAGTAGCTCTCTTAGGTTGTTTGCAGACGACGCCGTCATTTACCGTCTAGTAAAATCATCTGAAGATCAAAACCAACTGCAGAACGATCTGAATAAGATATCACTATGGAGTAAAAATTGGTAATTGACACTAAATAATGAGAAGTGTGAAGTCGTCCACATGAGTACGAAAAGAACTTTGTTTACAAGATAAATCAATCAAAACTGAAGGCCGTAAACTCCACAAAATACCTAGGAATTACTATTACTTCAGACTTAAATTGGATAGAACATGTAGATAACGACGTGGGAAAGGCGAACGAGAGACTGAGTTTTATTGGCAGAACCCTTAAAAGATGCAACAGAACTACAAAAGAAACTGCATACACTACGCTTGTCCATCCATTTTTGGAGTATTGCTGCCTAGTGTGGGATCCTTACCAGGTGGGTTTGACGGAGGACATCGAAAGAGCCCAGAGAAGGACAGCTCGTTTCGTATTGTCACGATACAGGGGAGACAGCGTTACGGAAATGATGCAGTATCTGAGATGGGAATCATTACAACAACGGCACTTATCGCTGCGGCGTGGGCTACTTACGAAACTCCAATCGGCAACATTCTCCTCCGAATGCGAAAATATATTGTTGACTCCCACTTACATAGATAGGTAGAAATGACCATCAGAATAAAATACGAGAAATCAGAGCTCGAACAGAGAGACTCAAGTGCTCTTTCTTCCCGCGCGCTATTCGAGAATGGAATGGGAGATAAATAGTATAATAGTGGTTCGA
Organism: Locusta migratoria; assembly: GCA_026315105.1. NCBI lineage: Eukaryota > Metazoa > Arthropoda > Insecta > Orthoptera > Acrididae > Locusta > Locusta migratoria. Next base: position 49,050,698 of record CM048747.1, read on the forward strand.
TGAACCCTCTGCCAGGCACTTAAATGTGATTTGCAGAGTATCCCATGTAGATGTAGATCTGCGCCTCGAGCGCAACGAACATGTGATTGTTAATGACTTCCAGTACACAAGTGGATACAAAATTTGGTGTGGATACCTTTTCATTGGTGTCTTGGGCTACACAAGAACAATCACAGTTTTGAATTTCTGCCTTGCATCTGACTAGCCACTACCAACGAATGATCAAGAATAGTGGACACCGTATTAAATTACAAGTTATCTAATGTTACGAATAGTTAATGGTAATCACCTCCGAAAACTACTTGTTTTACAGTTGATAAAACAGAAAATACTGTCCAGCACTTGAAAGAATACTTGTTAAGATACATTAACTCGATATCAAAATACAAATCGACGAAATGAGGGAACGTTCTCCTCGAAGTCTCAGTAACGTTGTGAATCAGCAGACTGATAATCAGTACTTGTACAGCTAGTGAAGAACCACTAAGAATAATATAATATCTTTTATATTAATGCCCTTCGTTATCTCCACCGCGGGCATAGAATTATTTACAGTAATTTACAAATGATTTCGGTTGTAAAGTGTTAACTACAACCTCGTTTTGATACAGTAATTATCGCACACTTACCAAATGACGTTTGGATTATTACCACTACCGCACCCTAACTTGTAAACACTGTGTAGATTACTCTTAGTAACACGTACTGCAACGACGTAGTTTCTAATTGTATCACATTAACTAGAAAATGAAATTTAAAAAAATTTAATGTCAGGCACGATGCAGCACTAATTAAAATCGATCACACCTCTATGCAACAATAATTAAAATCGAATACATATAGAAACGACATCTTCATTGTGGTGTCGCACAAGTACAAAGTGCGCGCCACTTACTTTCGCCGCGCGCCGCCATGCACGCACGGCGCGGCGTTCTCACGACGACAGCCACGAGCGCCCTCTGCTGCAACCCCGCTCGTGGCCACCACGGAAAGAGACCGGTCACTTGGGACTGAGTTAGCAACCAGTTAGGACCTTCGTAATCAGATAGGCACCAGTGAAGACTTTGCTATCGTACAGGCACTAGGCAGGCCTCTAACAACTATGTATCAACATTCTGCAGTACTATGTAAAAGTTAAGTATTGTTACATTCTGTGCAAAATATATCTTTCTAATTTACTCTAGTGTTTATAGTTTCTGGCTGCTCCCCTCCGTACCTGCCCCAGCGTGCTGTCTTTGTTCCTGTGTCGGTCTCGTTCCACTCGGCCACCGACACCTACGACGAGGCTGGGACACAAAAGCGGCGACGAAGTTGGGACACAAAAGTGGCGACGAGGAGTGATAGACGAACCTTGGACCAGCAGCCAGACAGCAGCAGTCGGAGCACGCAAAAATTGCTTCCGCCCACCCACCCTTATTATAAGATTTTTGGGGGAACATATTCTGTTACGTATTTTGTGGACTTTTTTGTTGCAGAGCGAGTCCTCTTTCATATTGCATTTGTGTTTTGTTATAAGTTACTTGTATACGCGGCGCCTAATCGGTCAGCATGGCCACTACCCCGAACCCAAACTTAATGGAAATTATTCAGTTACAGACGGCGCAAATAACACAACTTCTCCAGGCGGTGGCGCAGTTGACAACTCAACAACAGCCGTTGCATCAGCAGCCCACACCTGCCGCCGCACCGCTTCCGACGTTCCGCCAGTACAACGAACGTGAGGAAGAATGGAGCGACTATTTCGCACAGTTTCAAGAACTCGTCGCGGCTCATCAAATTACAGGTCAGAGAGTGAAGAACCTTTTCTTATCGATTGTGGGCCCCCAGACCTTCGTACTATTGCAAAAACTTTTCCCTCTCGCATCTCCTCGTGACGTAGACTTTGAACAAATTGTAGATGCACTGAATGCTCATTATGAGAGAAAAGTTCTTGTAGCCGCTGCACGATACCGATTTTTCAGACTTAAAAAATTACCGCAGCAGTCACACCAAGAGTGGATTACGGAATTGAAGGGCTTAACCCGCCAATGTAAATTTACTTGCTCTTGTGGACTTTCGTATAGTGACGTGATGTTGAGGGATGCGATTACGCAGAATATTCAGGACCCCAGAATTAGAGCAGCAATTCTGAAACAGTCTGACCCCTCATTAGACAGTGTACTGCAGCTTATAGAAGCGCATGATACTTTTGACTTAGCTGATGTAGAAATGCAAAGCCATAGTGTAAATTCAGTGCGCCGTAACGGATGCTTTCCTAGCCGTAGTTCTCAGTGTAGCACTAGTGGTTCTTACAATAGTACAGGCCGTGCTGAACAGACAGTGAACAGTAGCCAGTGTAAAAGTGCGACGCAAAGGTCTCCCCGTCGTATTAGAAACAGTGATTTGAATAACGGGCGCCAACGCTCATTTCAGAAAAATGTACGTAAATCTTGCCCCCAGTGTGTGTCTCGCCACAAGCGTGCTCATTGCCCTAGTCGCAACGCAACCTGTTATCAATGTGGCAAATCGGGACATGTACAGTCTGTGTGTATGCAAATTAAAACCTCAAAGAACAGTAACGTTAGAAACGGTGCTTCGCAAAGTGCGAGAGCAGTGCATACAGTCAATGTCATCGACGCTGTGGAATTGAACAGTGCTTTACTTGGTTCTCAATTGCAAGGAAATTCTTCTGCACCTATTGCAAAACTATGTATTGAGCCACGCCGCAAGCGCCGCCGAGCGCGTAAAACAGTGCAACGGAAAAGGGTTCGGGACAAGCAAAATGACTATGAACAGTGCATTCCTGTAGTGAAAATAGTGCCTTCTGCAACTGCTCATTGTACTAGTTCCCAGTACTGTGTAGATGGTGACAGTAGACTTGGAGTAGCTACTCAAAAGTTTAGTGCAGTAGTTAGTGACTCTGTAGTAGCCTCGCATTGCGCGGACGCCGATCCGGCGGTAGTGCCATCTAGTGACAGTGTTGTTAATCCGCTGCGTGCCGAGTCTGCGCCGCTCACTTCACTACGCGGCCCGCGCAAGGGCAGTAAACAAACCGTAGCAGACGTTGCCCACATTCGTGCCCCTGTCGAGCGCCGCAAGCAAAAACTGTTTGTGACTCTCTTCATAGAAAATAAGTCGGTGCAATTTCAGCTTGATACTGGTTCCGCTGTCACATTAATAAATAAAGACACTTATGAACTTCTGGGTTCGCCAAAATTGTCGCCGTCACAGCAAGTGTTAACAGCGTACACAGGTCAAAATATTCCCGTGCTAGGAACGTGTAGCCTGCCTGCCTCTTTCCAAGGTATAACAAAAACAGTTGCTTTTGTAGTTCTTCAGGCCAAATCGACACTGAACATTTTTGGACTAGATGCTTTTGACTTGTTTGGTTTATCAATTCAAAGAGATGTGCTTCAAATTTCGTCAGTAGTGCCTCAGGACAAAATCAATGCTTTGTGTGACAAATATAGTGACTTGTTTTCGCCGGAACTAGGTTGTGCAAAAGACTTCGTGGCACATGTAACTTTAAAAGAATCTGCAGTTCCAAAATTTCGTAAAGCTAGACCAGTGCCTATCGCCTTGCGTGATACAGTTGCCGAAGAACTTAAACGTTGGCAAGATAGTGGGGTGATTTCTCCTGTTTCTGCGAGTCAGTGGGCCTCGCCTATAGTAATTATACCCAAGCCGTCAGGAAAACTTCGTCTCTGTGCGGACTTCAAATCAACAGTGAACAGTCAAACAATTGTAGACACTTATCCCTTGCCCAGACCTGAGGAACTGATGGACAAATTAGGACAGTCTCGCTTCTTTTCCAAGATTGATTTAGCAGAGGCATACTTACAGATTCCACTTGATGACGAGTCAAAACAGTTTTTCGTCATTAATACTCACATGGGCCTTTTTCAATTTCAACGCCTACCCTTTGGCAGTTCTTCCACCCCGCTATTTTTCAGCGGTTTTTGGAACAGCTGACAGTTTCTGTACCGTGTTGTTCGAACTATTTAGATGATATTGTGATATCCGGACGTACAGTTGAAGAACATTTAGCAAACCTGGAGTGCCTTTTCAAAGTTTTGACTGCAGCAGGTCTACGTTGCAATAAAGCAAAGTGTTCGTTCTTTCAGACTGAAATAGAGTACCTAGGCCATGTGATTAATGCCCAAGGAATTCATCCGTTACAGTCACATCTTAGAGCAATCAAAGATTTGCCTCCTCCTAAGAATGTGCATGAATTGCAAGCAGTAATGGGAAAGCTTAACTATTATTTTAGATTTATTCCCAATGCCTCTCAGATTGCAGCTCCACTGCATCACTTACGTAGGAAGAATGTTCCTTTTGTATGGTCTAAAGATTGTCAGGTTGCCTTTGACAAACTAAAGTCGGCACTACTCAGTGATGCATGTTTGATTCCCTTTGACCCACAGAAGCCTGTAGTGTTAGCAGTTGACGCCTCGTCGTACGGTCTGGGCGCAGTAATCTCACATCGCATTGGATCTCACGATCGTCCTATTGCCTTTGCATCCAAGCTACTGACAGTAACGCAACAGAATTACAGTCAGATAGAAAAGGAGGCCTTAGCAATCATTTACGGCGTCACAAAGTTTCATCATTATCTCTATGGCAGAAAATTCTATTTGTTGACAGACCACAAGCCTCTCACGTCGTTGTTCTCACCCACAAAGCCGATTCCGCCACGTACGGCACAAAAGCTTCAGAGATGGTCCTTGATATTGTCTAATTATCAGTATGAGATCTTGTACCGACCTACCACTATACATGCTAACGCGGACACACTTTCCCGACTTCCGGTTGGTCAGGATGTATCATTTGATTCTTCAGAAATGGCATGTTGTCAGATAGACTCCAGAGATGCTTCCGCTGTCGCAGACTTTCCTTTGAACTCTCGTCGGGTTGCACAGGAAACAGCTGCGGATGCAGACCTAAGTGTGGTAGCACGTTTTGTTCGCTCAGGGTGGCCTGCCAGAGCCAAAGACATTGATCGGCCTCTGGTTCGACGTTATTTTGCACAACGTCATGCATTGTCTTTAAGTCAGGGTGTACTGTTGTTGCATACCGACAACGACCAAGCAAGAGTGATTGTTCCTCGTTCCCTGCAACGAGAAGTGTTACGCCTCCTGCATCAAGGACATTGGGGTATTGTTAGGACAAAGCAACTGGCCAGACGTCATTGTACCTGGGTTGGTATGGACGCTCAGATAGAGAACATGACGTCACAGTGTACTGTTTGTGCGGAGCATCAGGCGGCTCCTCCGCAACGTTTCTCAGACTGGCCACGCCCCAAGGGACCTTGGCAACATTTACACATTGACTTTGCCGGACCTTTCTGGAATACGCGCTGGTTAATCGTTGTAGACGCTTTCAGCAAGTTTCCTTTTGTGATTGCCATGAACTCAACGACGGCGTCTAGTACGATCAGTGCCTTAACATCAGTGTTTTGCATCGAAGGTTTGCCTGAAACTATCGTCAGTGACAATGGACCTCAGTTTGTTAGTGCGGAATTTCAACAGTTTTGTCGTGTGAATGGCATTCAGCATATCACCACCGCACCTTTTCACCCTCAGTCCAATGGTGAAGCTGAACGTTTCGTTCGAACATTCAAGTCTCACATGGAGAAGATGAAAGGTCAGCACTCCAGGCAGCAAGCTCTTCAAATTTTCCTGTCTACGTATCGGTGCATGCCACGTGACGGCCCGTCTCCTGCCGAGCTGCTACACGGCCGCCGTCACCGCACTCTCCTTCACCTGCTGCAGCCTGCCACGCACCGAGTCGGTTCGTATGGCGCTACGCGTTTTCAGGTTTCCACGCCGGTGCTGTACAGGGTGTTTGCTGGAAACAAGAAAAAACTATGGATGCCGGGCATCATTCAGCGCGTGCTCGGTCGCAATATGTATGTTGTACGTTCTTCCACAGGGTCGGAGCTGCGGCGCCACGCAAACCAATTGCGTCTGCATAGGCCGCGCGATCCTGTCTCCGGTTTCTTGATTCCAGACCCAGTTCACCGCCAGGGAGCACCACCACATCGTTCGTCCCCGGACTACGAGATCGTCCCGATGGAGATCGACGCGACGCCGCCGCTGTCGCCGCCGCAGATGACAGCGTCACCGAGAGGGACACCGGGACCGTGCGTGCCGCCGCCGCCTGGGCCATGCACCTCAGAAGAAGATGACCTGCTCCCTCTGGGCGGGGGAGGGCGCCCTTCCCCAGGTTTCGGTGGGTTCCCTGGAGGATCGCAAGGCGGATGCCGGGGCGCGGACGGCGTCTCGATCCCAGCCTCAGCTACGACGCCCGTCCCACCAGTAACGCCCCCGCCCAGGCCCTCCTCCCAGTGCCGTCGCCGTGGCCCTCAGCCCTACGCCACGACGGCGCGGCGGTTTGGGGGGGAGGGGTGTGGTGTCGCACAAGTACAAAGTGCGCGCCACTTACTTTCGCCGCGCGCCGCCATGCACGCACGGCGCGGCGTTCTCACGACGACAGCCACGAGCGCCCTCTGCTGCAACCCCGCTCGTGGCCACCACGGAAAGAGACCGGTCACTTGGGACTGAGTTAGCAACCAGTTAGGACCTTCGTAATCAGATAGGCACCAGTGAAGACTTTGCTATCGTACAGGCACTAGGCAGGCCTCTAACAACTATGTATCAACATTCTGCAGTACTATGTAAAAGTTAAGTATTGTTACATTCTGTGCAAAATATATCTTTCTAATTTACTCTAGTGTTTATAGTTTCTGGCTGCTCCCCTCCGTACCTGCCCCAGCGTGCTGTCTTTGTTCCTGTCTGTCTCGTTCCACTCGGCCACCGACACCTACGACGAGGCTGGGACACAAAAGCGGCGACGAAGTTGGGACACAAAATTCATTATTATCCATTATAGTTGAGTCGGCGTACGTTGATCAATTACAACTTACAGTGTCGTTTCAGTCAACAACGAAGCGCAAACGGCTTCAGCCGGAAACTATACTGTGCAGGTGACATACAGACGGTAACAAAATCGTACAACACGATTGATAATATACTCGTGTCCAAAATTACAATAACAAACTGCTGTTTCCCGATCATGTATCGAATTCACAATGTAATCATACAAAATGTCCACAGATGTCCCTACAGCCGTATTCTGCACTGATCAAATACTAAATGCTCTGAAAAACCGGACATCGTTTGGGAGTTTTTGTGCTTCTTCTTAATAAGCTTAAGCGTTGTGGGATTATGGGGCAATGAACAAATAATTTAATTCATACTTAACTGGAAGAATGCAGGAAGTTGAAATAAGTGGTTCAAGGTAAAGGTAAAGTAGTCAACAATCCGAAGATTGGTTTGAGCACAACAGTGCTTTACTAGGCATGGTCCTGTTCGGAAGTGGTATGCCGTTGTCTTCCTCCTACCTACGAACTGACTTACCCAGCCAGTTATAGGGGGACCTACAGTTTAACGTGGGCTCCGAACCACGGTGCTACTCGGTATTTTTCACATCAGCAACACTGCCAGAGGTGAAAGAAGTGGAAAGTGACAGATAAAAACCCTAAGACCTGGTGGGATTGAACCCGAGACCTTTGGATTTATAGTCTGGCACTATACCACTGTGCATACAAAAATCAGCTGATTTCTCAAACTGGGGAGCTATCAAGCATGGCGTCCCATAGGATTCCGTCTTGGGTCCTTTGCTGTTCTTGGTACATATTAGTGATTTGCCATTCTGTATTGACGATAATGCGACGCTAGTTCTTTTTGTTGATGATACAAGTATAGTAATCACTCCCGACAAACAAAGAGTTATCTGAGGAAATTGTGAATAACGTCTTGCAGAAAATTAAGTGGTTCTCTGCACATGGACTCTTATTACATTTTGATAAAAGAATAGATGCAGTTCTGAGCCGTAACGTCTCTGATTTAGTGAGGGATTGCTTCGAGAAAAACTTTGGCCCGGTCGCGCTGTGGTTGGCTGGGTCACGTGTTAAGAGGCGCGTGCGCACGGGGACGGGGAGTTCTGCGCCAGGAGGTCTGGCTGGAGGGCAGTGAGTGACGTGATAAAGCTGCTGTGACGTATAGTGGCTCCGCACTGGTACGACTGGGCAGACGGATGTGCTCGACGGTGTGCACGTCGTACGTGGCGCAGTATGCACGCCGATTGCCACGGAACTGGAGGATGCCATGGTCGGCCAGCGCTCTGTTGATGTTAGATGTGTCGTGTGGCCGATATTGGGCGAGTCCCTCTGTAATAGAGGCGAAGGCGTAGGCGCTGGTCTGCATTTCTGCTGGTTTGGAGTATTCGCAGCTATTAGAATTAACGGTGAGCCACCTCTGTAATAGTCGCTAACTCAAATGTTCAAATGTTTGTAAATCTATCGGACCAAACTGCGTGGTCATAAGTCCGTAGCTTACAAACTACTTAAACTAAGTTAAACTAACCTACAGGACCACACACACACCCATGCCCCAGGGATGATTCAAACCTCCGACGGCGAGCAACCGCGCGCTCCGCGGCGAAGCGCGTTAGACCGCTCGGCTACTCCACCGCGGCGTCGCTAACTCCTGCGACCGGAATACATTTGAACATTTGAGATCTTTTATCGTCTCTCCTGATTCAGGTGTGACTCGGTGTTGTGGTGCTGACATGTGAATCGTTATTTTGATAAAGGTACACACTGTGAAGCCGGCCGCTGTGGCCGAGGTGACTGAGGCGCTCCAGTCACGGTCAGCACGGCCACTACGGTCGGGGGTTCGAATCCCCCCTCGGGCATGGATATTTGTGCCGTCTTTAGTCTTAGCTAGTTCATAAGTAGTTTGTAAGCTTAGGGACTGATGACCCCGTAGTTCAGTCCCATAAGTTGTACAAACATTTGAACACACTGTGAAGCGGACCTCGTGCAATATTGGTTGTTTATTAAGGTCCGATGTGATTTGATTTTTTTATTATTAATTGTTATCAAAACTCTGTTTTAATATTTCCCTGCTGGTTTGAACGTGTAGTTTCCGTTCCAACTGAGTGTTGGTGTTTGCTTGTTGTGCTTCACCTGTTTGTAACTGTAGTTTGTGTGTTACAGACGCACTGTTATTGGTTGCGACGAGACGAGTTAAATAACCGTGTATTATTCAACCTCAATTGCATGCGATCTGATAATGGCGACGGATGCTGCTATGTTAAAATATCTTCGTACTGATGCCACTATTATATTAAAAGGTTTTTTAACTGAACTGTAGTAGTGTAGTGTATCACAACCGGCCTCTTCTGCTAAATATATATGTATACACCTATTTGCTAATGTAAGAAAAGAATTGAAAACTTTTTTTTCTGTAAATATTGAGAGGAGTGAAAGAGAAAAGCATTACTTTCCTTGTAACTTTGGTGAAGTTTGGTTAAATGATTGATTAGTATATTGACATTTATGAAGGAATAGTTAATTTGATGTACTAGATTTAAGGTTCCTTAAAATTTCTTATTTCACAAGGTGTTAGGGCCGTGGCAGATTTTAACCGTTTTAAGACATGTCATTACCAGTGATGTATGTAATGTTGCAAATTTATGAAGGTTTAAATAAAACATTGTCAAACAGTGTATCCTCTTACGGGCTAGTGGCTTCCACTCCAGCAGTATTGTAATCTGGTAATGAAGTAACCTTGCTAAAACACTGTTACATTACAATGGTAGCAGATAGCGTGGTTACTATTTCGCAGGGGTGACGTGAGGATACGAAGGTCATTGCTGATAGCATACTTGGTTAAAAAATTTTAATTAGCATTAGTATTGTTTATTTTGAAATTTCTTGTTTGCTTTGGGCAGTCTACTGTTTTGTGCTTGTTTGTTTTAGGATGGATACTGGCGGAGCAAGGAGGGTCATCGGTGTAAATAGCCTCCGCAAATCCTGTTTGCAGTACAAGCTGCGGATTCGTAAACAAGATGAGGAAGGCAGCGTGGGGGATTGCAACAACGTCTGCGGGCTGCCTTGACCGTGCCCATCAGTATTTCTCTTGAGACCGTGGGAGAGGTGAGTGAAGCCATCTCGTGTTGTAGAAGCTTGTTAGTTGATTCGGTAGCTGATGTGTTCAGTTTTGAAGCTGCCCCTCCCTCTAGAAGGCAAATTTGCCGGGTGCAAGCGCTTATTGACCACTTGGGCAATAGAGTTCGCGATATTTCCGTTATTGGGGAAGATCCCGCAGTAAGTAGTCAGGGTCAGAAAATGCAGGACGACGTTTTGGTATTACAGCAGTAGATATTTTCCTTAAATTGGGTTGAGGAAGAACAGCCTAGTGTCCCTATAGGTAGTAACGAGGTAGGCCCACTAGAGCATTCGAACCGCCATTCGGAAAATTGCCGAATCCTTTAGTTACTACGCTCCAGGGCATTAAGCGGTTATCCGCAGACAATAGTGAGCAGTTGATGGAGGTGTTGTGGCTGTTAGTAAAGTTGCAGGCCAATGTGTTAGAGCTAGAACATAGTGTAATTTTGCAGCTGATCTTTCCGTTAGCTGTAGGCCGCTTAGCCCGATTTATCGCAGCGGCATTGGAGGGGGGAGTGCTTACAGGACTTCAGGAAGAATCTGCTCAATAAGTGTGTGGGTACTCGGGAGAAAAAGGATATTATAGATAAACACGTGTTTCGGGTCCAGGGACATAGGGAACAGCTGGCGCACTACATCAGTGAAGTACGCCTTGCCATATCAGCACTGTGTGTTGACATGTCAGAAGCTGATGCTGTAGCAAATATCTTGGAAGGATGCGATCCGAAGATAGTTCCCGGATTATGTTTTGCGAGAAACCAGTTCGTCCGATTGATCATCCTGCTACTCGTCATCTTGACTGGCAAATACAACTACTTCACCACCTCGAGGACTTCGTCGTCTTTGGCCCCATTGCACGCCGCCCCCATCAGCCCGTGTTCCTGCCCAACCTCCTTAAGAACTGAAAATGTTTCCATGAGTTATTTGGGCGAGCTGCTTCTCAGCTCCGCCATGTTTTTATCAGTCTGGCTGTGTAACTCGAACTGTGCACAATTAAGTATACTTGTTCAATTAATGTAGTCTTAGTCTGGGGCTACAGCTCCTCCAAATTCCCATACTCTCCTCTTACTATACTGTAAAGTACTAGAATGTTTTGTTGTGAGAGAACCTGTTATGCCCACAATAGTTACAGGTAAAAATGAAAGTTTCAAATGGTCACTGGTGTAATCAGCAACTACATCAAGATACCAGCAGGCTTCTTTTTTAAAGTTCTTGTAGTCACGTTTATCCTGCATTTATTTCTTAACAATTATTTTACCTATGTCCTCTATAAAATATGCCTCCACATTCACAGAGAACAAGATTATTCTACATCGTACCATAACAAGAACTTCAACTTGACAACAAACACCAAAATGACCTCCTCTTTATCACAAGAAGTACTCCAAGAAGGAAGTGCCAGCATCTTCAAAACCCCACTACCTTTGTGGTCAGTTCAATAAAATTTCTATACATTTAAATATTTCATTAGTTCGCATTTTTAAAATCCATCAAAATTAAGTAACATTAGCATTATACATAACTGAAAACATGTTCATGAGATCTAACATGTGTGTATCTAAATAAAGTGGCATGTTGTGTGACTACTTTGGTGTTTACCCACCCAATACATTATTAACACATTAACTATTTTTGTAGACTAATGTTTCGTTTATGTAGTCTGTGATTTTGTTTCTTTCTGAGGTCTGACATGTATTTTTTAAGCGACATACGATTGAGTTTAACTATGTTGTAGAGTTGTTGGAAGTGTGTGGTATGTATTAGATAATTTTGCCTATTATTTGTGGTTTGGTGACACTTCCATTTCAAATATTTATATTTCTTATAATGACCTAGTACGTTCTTTGGAGTAAATAGTTTTAAAGCATTTGGTATCTCATTAAGATTGCATTATGTATCATTCATGGTCTCTTTAAAATTGCATACTGGGATTTTACAGGTCATTACATTTGGGTTTTGAAATCTTTACATATTTTAGAAGTGAATTTAGTGCTTGGGGTTGGTGTATGGACTAAAGCAAAAATCTATTATATGTACTGAAAATCTACTACAGGTTATCTATCGGTAAAGGGATATAAATTTTATAGAGTGATATGTGACAATGATGTGAAAGCATACTGCCTTTTATAAAACATTTTTTATTCCACAGAATGGACAGTCTCCCTGCGAAATAGGCTCATCTGTGGTAAACAAATGCCAACAGCAACCAAGTGAAAAGGAATTACACACTGTTTTAATGTCACTCCCATAGTTTTTTGTAGTGTCAGTGGACAATGTGAGGACTAAACTTGATGTATTGTTATTCTTCATAGAAGAAGTGAAGCCAGATATTCTGTGTCTGTGTTCACTGGTTAACAGCACAAGAAGCTGAGTACTGCAACTCTATTGACCACCTAAACCTGGTAAATGCCTGGTACAGAACAAATGCTTTTGGTGTTGGTGTATCTATATATGTCAACAGTAAATTAAGTATGAAGGAAATTGACTTCAAAAACTTCTCGGTGGATATAGGTTTAGAGCTGATTGCCTTAAAGTTGTTGGATTCAAACGTAATTATAGTTTCATTATACCATTCACCAAATGCCAATACTGTAAACTTTCTCAATAAAATAGAAACTTGTCTATGTTACATAATGTGCTTGGATCAAAAATAGTTCTGCGTGGAGATATCAATGTACATTTTGCTAAAAAATAGCACTAAGGAGAAAGAATATATGAACATAATAGCCAGTTATAGCCAGTAATAGCCAGTTATACTTATAGCAAATTGCCTACCAACCAGAGATAATGCCTGCCTAGACACTGTGATCACAGACCTAAATACTTGGGACTATAAGATGAGTGTGATTGAATCAATGATCTCTGATCTCAAAGCATTAGTTATGGATCTAAAAGAGAGATCAAACAACCATCACTATCTGGCATGCTGACTATGTATTCACAAAAAGGGTCATAAATAAGGAAAAACTTGGTGCTTTTCAAACAGCAGTATCTTAGATTGTCTGCCTAAACTACAGTAAATGGCAGCATATAATGCATTTAGAGTTCTTCCATACTATCAAAGCTAAATTTGACCATAGGTATCCACAAAGGGCCAAAAATGTCCTATAAATAAGTCACACAACAGCCTAAAGACAGTGAAAGCAAAAAACATGGTATACTAGTGAAATTATGGGATTTAGACGGATTGTAGTCCCAGATAAACTTCATATGTATTATGTTAACACATATTCTAATACTCTCAGCACAAGGTACAAAGTCGTACTGAAGTCACATGTCTGTACAGGAAAATATCAAAGATCATTAGAGCGGCCACGACGGTCGGGGGTTCGAATCCCCCCTCGGGCATGGATATTTGTGCCGTCCTTAGTATTAAGTAGTTCATAAGTAGTTTGTAAGTTTAGGGACTGATGACCCCGTAGTTAAGTCCCATAAGCTCTACAAACATTTGGACATTTTTTGATCATTAGAGACACTACACAACCTTGGTGGAATTGATCGCTTTCTCAATCTCCACCACATACCACCCCTCCCTGCAGTATGGGCCGGAAGGGGGAGCCCGCGACTTCCGGAATGAAAGACGTGAGTAGCTCCTCGGAGTCGGCAGGCAGGGGATGTGATGGAGGTGTGCATGACAGCCAGGCAATAACGTAACCCTCATAACCCGTAGGTCGGTGGAGGTGATGGCTGATTCTGGAGCAAGGCAAAGAGGGAGTGGGTGTGACACATGGGAAATGCAGCAACACTTTACCCGATGCACACACAAATTTTCGAAGTGAGCCACACGCAGCAATCGCAGGTAACAGAAACCGTTTCACTACACGTTGGGTCATGGGGCCCGTAGCGTCATTGTCACCTGTCACCATTAGGAGCATGTAAGCCGTAGTTCCATTTACTACCACTGACAGAGTACTGGTGTTGCCTGGGTGAACGTGTATAGATACCTCGATGGTCCCGCCTGGTGGTTTGATGTTACTGACTGCCGTGGGAGTTGAGAACCTGTACAAAAGATAACAGTAAGAGAACTAGATGAGGGTTGGTTGTGAGAGCTCGACGAGGAGATAGCGGAAGGAAGTGTCTGAGGTGGCAAAGGAGAAGTGGAGTAGCGATGGCTCGAATCCGAAGGGGGGGAGGGGGGAGGGACGGTGTGTGAACCCACAGAAAGGAGAGCTGGGAAATCACTGACCTCCGGCGTGCTCGACATAGGGGGGTATGAAGCACAAGGAGAAATACTCGGCACTGATTGAGGAATCGTACTGGGCTCGACATGAGCAGTTTTAACTCTGTGTAAAGACACAGTGATAGTGTTACCCATCACAAGGATGTCCACAGTCTGATAGAAAGTGCGAGGGGGTTGTGACTAACTAGAGGCGAAAGTTTAAATTTTGAGCAGTGTAGTCTCAACCTCTCGACCAAATTGGGCAGTTCTTGTAGAGAAGAAATAGGTGTGGGGGCAACAAGCTCGCCGGGGGTGACTAAAGTTTGCCCATACATAAATTTGGCGGCAGCCTTTGAGGTCTTCTTTGTAAGTAGTACAAAGTCCTACGAGGACGAATGGTATGACTTCAGTGTACAGGGTGTCATGGCAACGAAGAGAGGCCTTCAGAGTGACACCTCTCAATGAGACCATTGCTTTGTGGGTGGTATGCAAGCATGTGAATTTTATTGATGTCACATAGGTTGCAAATTTCTTTGAAGAGGGCCGATTCAAATTGCCGACACCCATCGCGTTTTCCTGTCAATGTAGCGGTAACCTTCAGAGGGGGAAAAGGGCCCACCAGTTCAATATGGACATGCTGAAAGCGTCTGGCAGGGACAGGCTGATGTGTGCCTACTTGTCTTACTTCACTGACATGGAACGCACGAATGACAATCTCGGTGCATGTCGCACCAGATGAATCGCTTCTTCACTAGTCTCGTTGAAGCGCGAACTTTGGGGTGTGCCAGATTGAGTAGTTTCAGACAGTGAGGAATAAAGGAGCATAGTTTACTGGTCGACTCTTCGCACCAGAATTCTCCCGTGATTCCTGGCAGAGTGGTACAAATTGGTTTGAGAGAAGAGCTGTCGTCAGTGATCAGTTGCATGGTTTCATCGTCTTGAAGGGCTGCGAGGTTTGATAGATCAAGCAGCGATGAGATGGCATCAATGTGAAACAACGTCAGCAATGACATTGTCAGCACCCTTGATGTAATGCAGTACATTGTGAACTGTGAAATATAGTCGAAATAGCGGACCTACGGGGAGGATACACCAGTGGGTTGAGAATGGCAGCTGCTAGTGGTTTATGATCAGTTAGGACATGGAAAGGTCAACTGTCAGTTGCAGAGCGAAAGTGTTTCACAGATTCGTACACTACAAGTAACTCTATGTCGAACGTTGAATATTCTTTCAGAGCATTGTTAATTTTCTTTGAAAATAATTGAAGGTGGGAGGTGTCACCGTCATCTGTTTGGCTGAGAACTGCACCGATTTCTGTGTCACTGTCTTCATCATCAGGGAGAGGAGGAGCAATGTTGACGTCTTGGCCAAGAGGTTCTTGAGGGCAGAGAATGCTGAGGTCATGTCACGGAACAGGGCAAATGCTGGAGGTTTGTTTGCCTGTGAGGGCGTCGGTGAGGGGTGCTTGGAGCTCAGCGGCACCAGGTAAGTGGCGTCGGTAATAGTTAAATGAGAAAAAGCTTGTTTTTTGAAGGTCGAGGGGAAATGGCAAGTTTCTGATATGTCAACCTTCCGAGGGCGAGGGAAAATGCCATCTGCGAAAATAAAGTAACTGAGGAAAAGCACAGAGGGTTGGTAGAACTGTTGTCTGATATCGTTCAACAATATGGTGGTGTCGGCAAGAGTGTCAACAAGGGTCTGCACTAGTATTTTGTTCTCCTAGACTAAAGCACTAAACACTAGAATGTAATTAAAATAAGCGAAACAAAACTCAAATGAAACAATATCTCTTTGATGAATCGTTGCCATGTCTGTGTTGCTTTATTTTTTAATTTTTAATTTTTTTTTCAGTCCAAATGTCATGAATAAATAATGAAACAAGCCGATGGGAGTTATGATAGCAGTTTTTCAACGTCCTCAGAAGCAATCAGGATTTGATGACAGGCACACTTGTGGTCTACAACAGAGAACAGTTTTGCACTTGATAAAGCTTGCGTGAAATCAACAATGTTGGGGCCTGATTAGGTGTCTATTAAGGTCCTCACACATGCGCCAAGTAGTGTCTTCTTTATCAACTAAATGAAGGGCGACGACTAATTCCTAGAAGAGGGTTCAATGGCACCAGGCTCCAAAAGTTCATAAAAAGTCTGTGAAGGGTACCGTTCTTTACAACAGAAATTGCAGTGGGCAGGGGAGCATGTGTTTGTTTATATGTCAGCACAACATCTTTTGTGGTCAAGCGAGGTAGGACAAGGTCACGCGCATCAGTGGGTGGTGTGGCTGTGGGTGAGTCCCAAGGCAGGGGTGTGGCCTTGGACAGCACGGCGCCCGGAGGCGAGTCGGGATAGTTCGGCATGACCGAAGATTGCCGAGCGCGCAAGTAGTGACCGTGCTGGCTGGCCATGGGTGTGAGCGACGGAGACACCATTGTGCGAGCATAAGATGACGGCTTGTTCAAAAAGTTTCCTGAGAAGCCGCGAGGAACTGGTGGCGTGTGAGTCGGAGAAATTAAAGTTTGCCGGACGCAGTGGCCGAGCGGTCTGCGGCACGCCAGTCAGTCTGCACGGCCACTACGGTCGGGGGTTCGAATCCCCCCCCCCGGGCATGGATATTTGTGCTGTCCTAGTTCGTAAGTAGTTCATAAGTAGTTTATAAGTTTAGGGACTGATGACCCCGTAGTTAAGTCCCATAAGCTTAACAAACATTTTGAATTTGAGTAAGTTAGTTTAAATTAGCCAAGTAATTAGTGTGTAAGTCTAGCGACTGATAACCACGAACTTTGGTCGCATAAGACCTCACACACATTTGAACATTTGAAAGTTAAAATTCCAGACCCATGCTCAACCAGCGGAACAGGAGAGCGTGAAACAAAAGAAGGTTGCTGCGTGGGTTGGCGTGAGAGTGGAGGAACTGTAGAGTGAGACGCAGCTGCGAGGTGGAGTGGAGCGCTACCAAAGCGTCCAAATAAGGCGTTCGCATGGCAACCGAGTTTTGTTTACAAGTATCCGTGTAGGAGTGGCGCGGGGATACAGAAACGTCACAATTACGAGATTGGTTATTTGTAAATATGTGGGACTTAACTACTCTAGGCTTACAAACTACTTAAACTGTCTTAAACTAAACTAAGGACAGCACACATACACATGTCCATAGGAGGAACAACCGTGTGCTCCGCAGTAAGGCGCATTAGAGCGCTCGGATATTTCATGTCGGCGATCCTCTAATTGTTTTGACCAGTATATGACAGGTATCAAGGAGTTACCGGTCTGAATATTGGTGAAATGAATAATTGTTGTGATCTGGATGGACTGTGTACATTACAGTTTAAAAAAATCGCTTTTACTCTGTTACCACATCAAAAATTGCTGCCCTATTACTGTTTTACTCAAAGGATGTGTGTTTCGTTTGATGAGTGGTCTGCTCCCAACATTATTGCATGAAAAGCTGCTAAACTGATACAGGTTGTGTCTATGTAAGTCAAGTGCTTATTAGTTCTGGTATCATCATCATCATCTTCATCAGACATTTCAAACATTTAATGATGTGGCCTCTTCGAGTCGTGAATTTTGGTAGGCTTTCAGCAGTTTTCTCCAAGTGGGACGGTCTTGAGCAGTTCTCTGCCAGGTGCTACCAGCGATCTTCCTGATATCTTTGTCCCATCTGTCCGGTGGTCTTCCTATAGGACTTCGGCGCTCTCTCGGACTCCACTCCAGTACTATCTTCGTCCATCTGTTGTCTTTTCTTCTCGCGATGTGGCCAGCCCACTGCTATTTCAAGGATCCTACGGTCTCTAAGATGACCTTAACCTTGCTCACAGATCGGATGTCATCTGCCCTTTTCCTATCCTTTCTCGTATAGTCCAGCATTGCTCTTTCCATGGTTCTCTGTGCTGTCCTAAGTTTCCCTTTTGTAATTGAGTTCAGTGTCCATGTCTCGCAGCCATACGTCAGCACAGGAAGAATGCATTGATCAAACACTGTTTTCTTCAGATTTACCGGCATTTTTTATCTGAATATTGTAGAATTCCTCCCAAATGCTTGCCAGCCAAGCTTGATGCGCCGATAGATTTCGGGCCTTACATCTCCCTTCATGTTTATAATCTGGCCAAGGTAGATATATTCACTGACCTCTTCTAATGGACTGTCCTTGACTTTCACATCACCAGCTGGGACCCATTTGTTTGACATTACTTTTGTTTTGGAGAGGTTCAAATTCAAGCCAACTAACTGACATTCCGAAGCAAGGTCCGTAACTAAGTTTTGGAGCTCTGTGAAGTCGTTGGCCAGTAAGGCAATATCATCAGCAAATCTCAAGTTGGTACGCCTTCTTCCATTAATTCTGATTCTCTTGCATTCTCAGCTCAGCTTTGACATAGCCATTTCCAGTACAGCCGAGAACAGTTTTGGGGAGATGGGATCACCTTGCTTGACGCCCTTCATGATGCGGAATTCTTGAGTTGATTCGCCGATATTGACATAAGCTGAAGAAGTCTCGTAGATATTTCTGAGCACTTCAATGTACGCCGCTTCCAATCCTAGCTCTCTCAAGGCTTGGAGGACAGCTGTAAGGCTAACGGAGTCAAACACCTTTTCATAATCAACAAACGCAATGCAGAGAAGCTTGTGGTATTCATTTGCTCTGCTTATCACTTCACAAACGGTCAAAATGTTGTCAATGGTACTGAAATTGCTTCGGAATTCTGCTTGTTCTATAGGTTGAGCTGAGTCTAGGGTGGAACTAATTCGATTTAACAGGATCTTTGAGAAAAGTTTGTACAGAATTGATAGCAAGCTGATAGGATGATAGTTTTTGATGTTGTGAATACTTCCTTTTTTATGTATCAATATACTCATTGCCTTGTTCCACGATAGTGGGATTGAAGCAAGGTGCAGGCAGGAAGTAAATACCTTGGCCAAGTGATTTATTGTCACGCCTCCTGCCAGTTTCACGATTTCGACACTAAGCTCATCATCCCATGGCGCTGTTCCCTTCTTCATACTATCTAGAGCACACTTGACTTCCGATGGGAGTATACCTGGAACACTAGCTACATCATTTAATTTAGATACACTAACATTTTCTCTTGGTTTGCTATACAAATTGCTATAAAAATCTCTTATGAATTTCAAAACCTCCTTTTCAGTGATTCGACTGTCATCTCCATCAAGTGCGATAACCTTCTTTTTACCGACCGTGAGTATGCGTTTGGCTGACTTTAGATTTGTTTTGTTCTCTAAGCTTGCTCGTAAGGTGTCTTTTCTAAATTTCTGTATGTCAGTTTTCATTTCTCTTCGCTCTGCCTTACATAGTTCTGAATACGCTACTATGTCACGCTCGGTTTGGATTTTCATTTCTCTCCTCTGTTGTAAAAGGTTTTCAGTTTTAGCACTGTATTTCTTTGGTTGTTTATCCTTTTGGCATAGTCTACATACTTCTTGCGCACTTGAAACAATCATTATCGCGCCGCGGTGGAGTAGCCGAGCGGTCTAAAGCGTCTCGCTGTGGAGCGTGCGGTTGCTAGCCGTGGAGGTTCGAGTATTCCCTGGGGCATGGGTGTGTGTGTTTGTCCTTAGGTTATTTTACCTAGGTTTAAGTAGTTTGTAAGCTACGGACTGATGAACATTTGAATCATTTTCGCCAAATGATAGTTCTGGTACAGATTACGAAATTCTTAATTTCAGAACCGGTGAGTTATACAAAGCTTCTTGAGAAAGTTTACTGAAATCTTTATCCTGAAGCAGAAATTTTCACGGTAAAGATTTCCTGGCAGCGATAAAGTATCGCTGAACAGACGCTCTGTCAGGCCTCGCAAGATAAGGACAACAACATCTTCTCGATGTTGGAGATAAGTCACCGCGTAGGACTCACGTATCGGAAGGCGAGAGAGATGGAAGCAGCGGCGGACGCCAGCGCAGAGTCTGCAGCCCTCATGCCGCAGGTGCGTACACAGCGCTGAACTAACTAGTCTCCACACTTCTCAACACAGTGGTGTACTCGCCACTGTACTATAAACACTAGTATATACACTGCTGTACTCACCATTACACACACTCTACTGTACATGCTTCAGTGCACACTACTGTACTTACCACTATGTACACTACTGTACAAACATCTGTGGGCTCTACATAGCACTGCACACAATACCGTACACACTATTATTGTCACCACTACACACAAAGGGCTGTACACTTATCTGTACACACTACTACAATTTCCACTGTATGCACCACACTATTGTACACACTATTGTACTCACCACTATACATGATACTGTGGACACTGATGTAGTCTTTACTATACACTCTTGTGTACACACTACTGAACATAGTAGTATCCACCCTACTGTGCAGATTAGTGAGACATATAATACCACGATACTGTGTACACTGCTGTAGTCTTTACTGTACACTTTAGTGTACTCACGACTGAACAGTGTACTGTACACCCTACTGTACAGATCAATGAGACATACAATACCATACACAGTATTGTACACACTATTGTGCTCACCACTATTCAGGATACTGTGCACACTGATGTACTCTTTACTATACACTCCAGTGTACACACTACTGAACAAGTACAGTACATTATACTGTACAGATTAGTGTACACGCCAATATACACACTATGTTACACATTATTGTACACACTACTGTACTCACCACTATTCACACTGGTGTAGACATTACTGTACACTACACTGGATTAATCACTGCACACCATACTGTACATCCTAGTGTAGATATTAATGTACGTACCACTGTACATACTAGTGTACAAACCAATATCCACAATACTGTGAGTAATACTACACAAACTGCTTTAAACATTACCATGCACACTACTGTATAGGCTACAGACTACCGTGCTCACCAGTATATACACTATTCTAAACACTAGTGTATGTACCCCTAATGTACACATTATATCACTACTACTATACTGCTAAAATCAATAAATATTTAAAATAAAAGAAAATTAATTAAAAATTGATTCTTGGGATTATTCATTAGTTAATGAATCACTGAGTCTTGAAATTGTTATGTATGAAAATTTTAGAGTCAATATACCATTGATGTACTTGAGTTATTATTGCTTTGAGTATATGACCGACTATCTAAATCTTACGTATCTGATTTCGACGTTCGTTGATTCATAGTTTTTTACCAGCCAATCATTGTACAATGAATCTAAATAAATTTCAAACACTAGTAATTTTTTTTATATATTATTATATTTCACAAAAATTCGGACAACCTGTACATCACGTCTGACTTTGTTAACAAATAGTAGCAGACTGAGTTCATTAATCTGTTTTAAAACATTTGATAGTCTATTGCTCCTTCGCTTGTTCAGTCATATTTAATGCTTGCTGTGTAATTAATCTACAATCGACATTTTCTTTATCATGTGCTGGATCAAATGAAATATAACGCACTTCTGAATAAAATAAAGAAATATCTCGTCTTAAAACAGAGAGGAAAAATTAATCTCCATACTCCCCTTCCTTTCCTTCTCTCCTAACATACGTATCGTCACACTGCACACAATATTGTACACAACACTTAACAAAATTTTGTACACACCAATATATACACTAATGTATACAACTATACGCACAATATTGTACACTCTACTGGAGACACTATTGTACACACCACTGTGCTCTGTACTGGCAACCACGCCCACAGAAATGTCTGGCACCAGTGCCGCTTTGTTCTGGCTTCTGATAATCTCTCCCATTATTAATTGATCTCTCTGACACAAGAAACCTCCCATAAGGAGTCTGCGTCAAAGGCAAAGTCAATTGCAATTATTTATAAAGTTTAAAAGACTGTCAGTTCCGCAATACTGCAACTCTCGCAGAAACTATAAGCATGATGAAGAACGTTCAACGTGAAATTGAGCAGCCTGAAAGAACCTACACCCACACCTACACTCGGCACCACTGCCGCCTGCTCCTTTTCCTGTAACAGTCGGATGTGGACTGCGGGAAAAGCGACTACTGGTTAGTCCCCGTGTGGACTGGAGTGTCTCTCATTTATCGCCATCGTCATCTCGCGAGATAAACGTAGGAGGTAGATTCTGCTACAAACGTACGCTCTCGTAACTTCGAAAGTAGCCCACACCATGACGGAGAAAGCTACTTTTACAGTTTCTGCTATTGCAGTTCGCCAATCATCTCCATGACGTTTCTGCACTCGTAAAATGTATCGCTAATAAATTTTTTGGCCCACTTTAGGTTACGGTAGTAACACTAAAAGTGGGCCTTTGCGATCGTCTTTTGACAGCTCAAAATTTAAACGAAAATAACGGCTGAACTATTCATCTGACACGAAAATTGAATAATCGAATTTGTAGAGGAGAAAATTCTGTACAACTTTGCTATCTTATGTTTTTTTTTTCATATCTCGTAGCGTTTCCAAGATATTTGCAAAAATAACGGCGATTTTATTATGTATGTCTGTTTGTCTGTCTGTCCGTAACGTGTTCTCCGTTTTTAAGACGACCCGTTCAACCGATCAGCACCAAATTTTAGAGACATGATTTTGGCCGCCAGAGACCAGAACCACCCTTTTTCAAATTTTTCGGGCAAAAAATACGGTAGTAATACCAAAAAAGCCGTTTGTAATAAAATTGTAATTGCAAACGAACCGTTCATCTGACACGAAAATTGAATAACCCAATTGGTAGAGGTGAAAATTCTCTACAACTTAGCTCCCTTATGTTTTTTTCATATCTTGTATCGTTTGAGACATGTTTGCAAAAATAACGGAGATTTGACACCCTCCATTGAATTAACGAAATCCAGCCGTTCATAGATGTCACGTGACATTCCGCGCCCAGAACTCTCTCGGGCATACGCCATCTTACGTTGCGTATTTGATGATTTTCTTATTGTACGTACACGTTGTCATTTCAAAGTAATGGCGCCCTGAAGAATTAACAAAAACACGTCGTTCTTCGTACGATAAATGATAATCTAATGTCTACAAATGCCATATTAGCATCAGTTAACAACGGCCATCAATAGTATAAAATTGTAGGACTCACTGTTTGATTGATAGCCGTAGCGTAGTGGGCAAGGCCTTGCACTCTGATGCCAAAGGTCGGTGGTTCGGAACCCGCTACTATCTAAATTCTTTTTCCTAAAAGGATTTCAGACACTCTTATTAATTAATATTTTATTATTTAGATTATTATTTTGGTCCAAAATGTTTGCAAAAAATTATAAAACTACAAATCTAAAGTGGACCGTAAAACACGTCAGTGCGATTTTTTTATCTCTTTGAGCCCCCACTTGCTCTGCATGCGACACTGACAAGCAATATTTCTGAATTTCTAGAACAAATGCTTTATAATCAACCTCCTTTATTCCTGGACTACACTTCCTGAGAATTCAGTCACTGTATCTGTCTGGAAAATGCCTTACTTACGATTAATTTTTTATCTTCCTTCCGTATGCATACTTTCGGATACTGTAAGGAAGTATCTGCTTTCACTAGTTGTCCTGCAATAGCCTAATGATTCTCAGTGTTGTGACTATTGAGGCTTAATTGCCTCTACCTGCAACAGGCGGCAGAACATCCTGCATTTTCGTACAGTTGCTCAGCGTTACAAGCGCTCTGTGTACTGCAGCATCATCCACGAAATTAACAGGGCATAAATTATATTCACAACCTCTTCAGCAGCCTACATTATAAAATTTTACTCTAGAACTAGAATGCAATAACACAATTAACTATGTGGATCTATCCATACAAAAAATACAAAATAAACTCAGTTTCGAAATATACGGTAAACCAACAACATCAAGCAACATTATCCATGCCCATTCACGACATCTCCGATCACACAAACTAGCATATTTCCATTCAGTAATTAACAGACTAGCCAGGGTACCAGCAGATGAATTAAAAATTAAATATACTTCAATACAGTGCCCAACAAAGTGAATACGACCCCAACATCGTACTAAAGCTATACTATAAAAACGAGCGCTGATTCACTAGCAACATTTCCAGGAATCACATTACAAAGAAAAATACCTCAAGTAAAACAATCAATATAGATATATCGGCACAACACTTGTAGGCAATATCTTTTTATATAAAATAGTGTTGGTGAGTTTGTGTGTTTATGTGTACGTATTACGTACAAATCTACAGTTTTGTTCCAATATTTGTGAAATTTTGCACACGTAAGCTTTAATCCATGAGGACGGTCGCCATAACTGTAAGGATCACATAGAACAAATAATTCACGAGATTTGACGTCATAAACAATGAGATGCGCAAAAAAACTGCTGCATCAAGCGACAATGCTACTCATTTCCTCCTAAACCACTAGAACGATTTCAACCACATTTGGTACACGTATTTCTTACCGCGAGGTAACAATTACTGTAGATGTAAGAACCACATAAGAGACATGGTTCAGGACATAAAACGTCATAAACATTAGAAGTTGCAAGAAACTGCCACACAATACGACGAAACTTTATAAATACACTGTATAAGAATGACAGTACTTATTGACTTGCAACAAATTTTAAAGATAAATTCAAACCTTTATTATACTTTTTCTCGCTGACAAACACATCGGAATGTTGAGAGGAAAAAGTTATTCGCTTACTACTTTTTCGCTGTTCATGGAGTAAAATTAGAGTATTCGGTATGGCGTTATAATTTATAATTCCTACACTACAAGTCAAACACGCAGGAAATTTTACAGATAGTATACACATATACAGTTGAATGTACCTTCTACATTTCATCACAGTACGACATGTAGTTGATGAGATATGAGGACATAAACAGTAACGTTCATGGAAAACCGCCCCATCACGCACGAGGTTTTAGTCTATTACTTTTTTACCACTGACTGTCTTCGTGACAGATTTTTAGTCTTACAACATTTGTACAAATAAATATATACTTGAAAAATTATACATCTGCACAATATATAACTCAATAAATATGAGCTCATATGTACTGCGACGAGTAAAAACTTGTCACATTATGCAACACGTTTTAATCCATTCCTTATTTGCTACTAAGACATTCCTGTATTGCAGCCAGCTTAAGGAAATTCCAGAAAGTTGGTAGTTAAGATGACAACTTTGCACTCTAAAGCGAACACGGCTGCAGGTGAAACCAAAACTTCTATAGAGCTGCAAGGAAAGGAACAGAATGAAAAAGTGTCCATCCAACGAATTTCCATTATTTCCGACAGATCTACATTTACACTTCAAGAGACTGCAATTTCCAGTGAGACTTAATCTTTTATTACGATTAATAAATCATAGGGCTCTTTATTAAATGCTGCGGAGTGGATTTAACAGTTCCATTTTTATATATACATGTGACGTCTGCAGTTGTTCTTTCTTTCATATTCACAGAATGTCGCTTGCTCAAGGGAGTGCTCACCAAAGAATTTATGCATACCAGCTCCTGGGCACATAACCAGAAGTATGTTTAAATAAAGTTTTGAATTAAATGAATGTATGAATCTTGAAACTTCTGGCAGATTAGAATTGTGTGCCGGAACCGGGTATCGAAACTGGGACTATTGCCTTTCGCGGGCAAGCGCTCTACCACTAAGCTATTGCACTGTGCCGTTTTTTTTTTGTTTCTTTTTTATATTATTATTAATTATGCACAAATAATACCATACAACATAGGTTCGTCACCTGAAAATACGTGTGGTACTGTTGTACAGTATTTTATTTATTTATGGTCCTGTATATATTTCTTTTGGGTCGTCTTTCTTTTAATATCACTGTTTCCTTAGTTTCGTATGTTGTCAATACTGCCTGTTGTCAATACTGCCTGCATCCAGTGAATGCTTCTCGTATCGACGTATGTAGCAACACACCTTAGTTGTACACAACCTACGTAGTGATGACAAATCTGTTATACGAGTCTAAGTCTATGTTGAAATTACCTTACAAACTCATCCCCACACCAACAATTCATACTAACATAATCAATAGATAACTACGTGTTTTAAAAGTTGTGCTATACCACTAAGTATGTCATGAATAACGCCTTATATAAAATTTACGTCACGGAAGATTCCTACGTAAGGGAAATCTACATACAAATAAGTTGAGTAAAAAATATTGAACGTATCTCCACCAAAGTGACTACTCTTTACGTAGTAGCAATACGGGCCAAGATATCAGAGCCGTGGGTAAACTCTTACTACACTGGTCCTTTGTATGTTACTTCTCTACGCTGCTCAGTTGGCAACTATTTACGTTATCAGGTTCCACTTTAATAACAAAATTAATCGCTTTCGAATATCACTCTCCCAGTTAAATTATTACGACAAGTATAAATTCCAGCAAGACGTTAGCCCTTACAAATACAAGTTTTTTACGTTTTATACTTAGATCCAGGTAAGTCTTGTCTTATAAAGTTACGAAATAGGAATACTCACAATTGATTATCTATTTCCTACCTCCTTTAATATTAATCTACCTTCTTGGGGTTAGTGAATACTTTAATGTATATAACATTAAAGTATTCACTAATCCCAAGAAGGTAGTGGCATGTCAGATCTCAAATGGTTACACAGGATAACTGAAATGGCGTGTAAATCGGGACAGATTTCGTCTGATCGGTCGAAAGCAGTAATCACACTAATTTTCAAGCACGGAAACAGAAAAGATTGTAACAACTACAGAGGTATCTCCTTAATTAGCGTTGAGGGCAAAATATTCTCAGGTATTATTGTAAGGAGAGCGTGAGTATTACTTGAAGACAAGTTGGATGAAAATCAGTGTGGGTTTAGGCCTCAGGACCAGATCTTTAGTTTACGGCAGAAAATGGAGAAGTACTATGAGTGAAACAGGGAATTGTATCTATGTTTTATAGATCTAGAAAAGACTTATGACCGTGTTCCTAGGAGGAAGCTATGTCAGTTATACAAGATATGGAGCAGGAGGCAAACTTCTGCAGGCAATTAAAGCTCTTTACGTAGACTGTCAGGCAGCTGTTGAAGTTGATGGTAAATTTTCATGGTACAGGGTTGTTTCAGGGGTAAGACAAGGCTGTAACCTGTCACCACTGTAGTTAATACTATTTCTGGATCATATGTTGAAAACGATGGACTGGCAGGTTGAGATTAAAATAGGTGAAAACAAAATAAGCAGTCTCTCATATACATATGACTTAGTTGTGATGGCAGATTCGATTAAAAGGTTGCAGTCCAAAACAAAATTAATGTCTGTGAGAAAGAGATTTAAACAGATGACCGCCAAATAAAAGGGAAAAATAAATTTGCTTTTTGGGTATGATCCACCCTGAGCAAACACAATTGTTTTTGTTTTTCCCAAACATGTTTCGGTGTTGTTGCAACATCATCAGTGGGATTTAGATTGAATAGTGTCCATCAATTTAACAATGAAGTGGTTATTACTTTTATGTACATTAAATGTAGCAACTACAGATAATTATGAAAACAATATAAATCACGTCTTGTTTTTATAAGTACACTAGCTTAAGTCCGCGGCTCCGCTCGCGTGTTGGTTGATAATCTATATCTATACTAATAATAAATCTGTAAACGCAGGCTTGTCGCTCTTCACTTCAATCTTCAAAACTACTGGACGAATCTTCATGCGGTTCTCACAGGAAACACGAGAAACGTTTGCGTCAACATATAGCCATAATTTTATCAAAATCGGATGACGGAAAATAAGATATCGTAATTTTAAGTGTTTTCAGTAACTGTCATGTCTTTTTGTTCAACTATTAAAAACCCCATATCTCCAAAACTACTCCACAAATTTGCATGGGGTTTTCACAGGTAACCTTAACGTAACTCTAGGCAAATTAATGACTTCGTTTCACAAAATCGGATCACGGAAACAAATAATGTCGTATTTTGAAATTTGTTATCTACAACCGTCATGTCTGTCTGTCTCTTTGGACACGTTTATCTCCAAAACTACTTGACGAATTTTCATGGAGTTCTCACACGTAAATTTAAAATACCGTGCGGTTACATAAAGGTTTTAATAATTAAAATCGTATCAGAGAAAATAAAGATATCATAATTTAATCATTTGCTTAAAAGCCATCGTATATGTCTATTTGTTGAAGATAATCTCCAAAAGTACTACAAGAACTTTAATGGGTTTCCACAGGTAAATTGAGAATAGTTTGGGGAGTAACAAAGGCTTAATTTCATCGAAATTGGATCAGAGGAAAGAAAGATATCGTAATTTGAAGTTTTATGTGTATACTATGCTTATAAGTAAGGTGTAGTACAGCAAATTTCCAAGAGTACTAAACGAACTTTCATGGGGTTTCATAGGTCAACCGAGAGTACCTTGGGGCAACATATAAACTTCATTTCATCAAAATCTAATCAAGGGAAGTAAAGATATCGTAATTTGTAGTTTCTGGTATATGCTATGATTGAAATGCAGTGTAGTATAGCAAAGAACCGATAGAGGCGCTGTTACTGACATAGTATACCAAATAACTAATAGATGGCGATGTTGCGTTATTTATTCTCATAACTAAGGTGTAATACACTGAAACAAGGGCTATGATTTTCCTTAGGGTAGCGGTGTAGTGTATTTAGGTTCGTAAAGGCCGTTTAATCCTTTTTCAAAAATCATTCACGTACAAGAGGGGAATAATTCTTAGTGTTGATAATGATATAAATAATTAATGTTGTTCCGATCAGAAAATTAATGATCACACCAAAGCGAATATTTCGTTGCCAACATTAACACACCACACCGCTGCCACTGCAAGTAAAATTTAACCCAGGTACGACACGAAAAATAACTTTTTTCTAGATCGACGTTTTCATTTACTAAGAATTATTTGCAGGAAAACACGAATTAATGTAGTTTTCTTTCTGATTTCGGTGCGTACTTATAACATCTTGAGTTCATTCTGTTTAGGAATGCCTAGACTACGGTGTAGTACAGTACAGAACAAATAGGGGCCCTGTTAGTTACGTAGTGCACCAAAGAACTAATAGTTGGCGCGGCTGCTTTTTTTTAAATTCTTTCTATTTCTTTTCGATGGTTATGCCGAACAGCAACGAACAACTAAAGGAGCTGTTGGTTTTGTAGTGCTGCAAAGAAACAATACATGATCGTGTTTTGCGTATTCCCTCAGTAACAGAAGTATTTTGAATTAAGAGCCGCAATTCTGTCTCTGCAAATACAAACTAACATTGAACAGGGAGTTGCTTATTACACTTTGTATATGCACCGATTAACGACATTTCTTTGCTTCTTTTGACAGGGGACATTTGAATAAAAAAGATAACGACATTCCTTCACGTCTATCGATGTTCTAATTTACATAAGAATTCTTTGCAAGGTAAATGGAATTTATGTTGTTCCCTTTCTGATTTCGGTGTATCCTCATGATATTTTGAGTGCGTTCTGTTTAGGAATGCCTCGAAAACGCCATAGTACAGGAAAGGACAATGTGAGGCGACGTTAGTTACATAGTACACCAAATAACTAATTATGGTGTTGCTGCGTTTTTTTCACAACTAATGTGTAATACACAACAAAAAGGGGTACAATTATACTTACGGCAGCGGCGTTGAATGCTTTTTCAAAGATCAGTCACTTAAAGTGAGGGGATTAATTCTTTACGTTCACGAGAAATAAATAATTTATGCCGTTCTGGTCAGTACATTAATTATCCTCCAAAAGCGAATAGTTTGTTGTCAACGATGGCAATCTAAAGCGCTGCCACTGCAAGTATTTAACCCAGGCAGGACACAAAAAAAAAATGTTTTTCTTCCTAGTTGTATCCCATATGATTTGCAATGTCATGGAAAGAAAAGAAGTGCATCTTCCGACTAAATTATACACAGACTATAAATATCTATGGAGTGAGCATTGCGTTCTGTGCTATTCTCAACGTTAAGCTGGAATTGCTATGTGATATTGAAACAAATCCACTCTTTCCACACATTTATTTGCTCTTACAATTCTTGTACCGCATTGACTGCAAAGAAGCCCCATCTCCTTTTCGCAGAGCAACCACATAACATGAAATAATATCTAAATAAATGTGTCACAGAAGCAACAAGAAAGTTGAGGAAGCATCGCTAAAACGGCCATTTACACATAGTCATCCGTCTTAACTGAACAAAAAAGGACCAAGATAAAGTCAGCGATTAGTGGATTTTTCTCAATATCGGTTGACATTTGCACTTTAATGTTGAGGACATAAAATCTGTTCTGCTCATCTGAATGCTTCAAGGAGTTTAGAATAAAGAGAGATGGCATTATCTATGCCGAGCACATACGTCAGTTGAAACCTGTCCGCCATCTTGGTCAGTTTTGGAATGCAATTTATCCGTTAAAACTATGTATTAAGGGGTCCGTCTTACTGTAAATGCACTGAACTGACAGTCACTGTACAGTATGAAGTTTCAAACAATATACTTTGTTCAATAAATAGTAATAAATACTCATCGTAATATAACTGAAAACTTAATTTTAACTACTAATTTGCACTCTTTTAACGCGTTGTACATCACGACAAAACCGTCGGACGCTTTATTCCTGTTTTAAGTTACATAAAACATTAGCTCTACAATACGAACACTTCTCGAAAACAGCATTATGTCGGGGTCAAGCTTCACTTTTTAAACGTAAGGACGTCACCCCGTATTCTAACCTCCAAGGGAATGGTCACTCCAGAGATATTTCTGCTCTGTGCCTGCCACTAGAGATAATATACACATGCGAGCGACAAACTCCTCAGAAACCTCTCTGCTTTCATAATTGGTCGGTACAATTTTGTGATTAATATTTGTAATTACTTACTTACATTAAGATAAAGAAAGACGTCTTCTTTTGCAAAGACAATTGTACTTTGAGTTATAATCCGACTCCTGAATATATAGTTCTATTACACAAGATTGATTTCAACTTCGTCCTTTACAAAGTAATCACTGCAGGGCGTGGGAACATGTATTAGCTGAAAGAGTGGTCGATGCTGCAAACACAGTCAAGAGAATTCTCTGGAAATACTATATTTAATGAAAAGTTCTATACAGACAATAAGCTGACGCCATTCCTTCAACGATTACCCTGGCTTACTTTATCGCATATCGACACCACCATGACGTCTTATTTAAACAGACATGAACTGCTCTGTTGATTAAATTACCAGACTTTCAGTATTCTTCGAGTTTTCGATAATATGGAGCACTGCATACAGAATAACTACTTTGTCCCCAGTGCAACACTGCAACATACTAATACTTCAGCATACACTTACTGTGGGAAATAAAGTTTAGTACATCACCATAGAACCCGTACATGGCGCTATTTTTATTGGTATTTCTCATCTCAACGATAGAAGTGTTTCCAGAAGTTTGCGCCAAACAGACAATTAGACACGGCAGTCTTAACTTTGCGAACACAACCTAACATTGAAATTACATCGTTCCGGAGTATGGGCTTAAATTAACTTGTATGAAAAACTTTATGAATATTTATCGTTTTCGACAATGACTTCTTCTTAAATTTGACATCTTGGCTCGGAGAACTGTGTTTATTGACAGAGCGATCCAACAAGGATTCTGTTTTTGCTGACCTACGTCCGGAACCCGAAAAACCGTGATATACATAGGTCCCTCTGTAACAAACGTTGCGAAGTTCGGGCATATAAACTAGTGGTAGATAAGCTATCTTTGAGTAATGTGCTATGAGACTGAATAGTAAGTAGTGTAGATCAAATCACACTTAAAAGTGCACTCGTTTCGAAGAATCCAATAACGAAATTCAACAATAATGATTGTAATAATATCATAGTCGATCACTTGATGTAATGCGCGAAAACTCAAATCGATTTTTTTAAAGAGATGTATTAAAAGAAATTTATTATTTACTGCTTTATTTATTTATTCTTATATTTCCTTATTCATATGCTTATACTTACAGAAAAAGAGCTGAAGATATTGTAGCACGCATAGACCAAAGATATGGTCTGTGGCATCACGTTGCGCTGTATGTAACCTCCTTGCTATAGAGTCGCAAACGTCATCACTGGCCTTCAGTCCGAATTTATTTATAATCTGACAAATTTCAACCTCCATATCTTCCACCACCTTATAGCTATCGGGATGGAACTGCTATGGTGTACAACGGGAGACTTCGGACAACAATTACACAGATCATTCTTTGGCGTTCTGTAGTTTTCGCTGCAGAGCGATATATTAACACAAACACACGTAGAATTTTATATACACCGATAACTTTCCATCCCAATATACTCCACCCTTTTATCATTATCAACCCTCAAGCAACAATGCAACCAATAAAACCATTTTCAAAGAGTAAATATAATTTTCAAAGAGTAATTATAGATCCTCATTTCGCGTTATATTCTTCAAATTACTAAATATCTATCAGATCGCTATAAAACCGTGCCTAAAACCTTCCTCAGGTATAAATCAGTAACTGTACAAATATTTAAGTCTCTGCGTCTTGTCGTTCGGACGTGATAAACGCACACCGAACACACATTCACATTAACATATATAGATAAATAGCTATCCGATCACCATAAAACCGTGCTTAAAGCCTTTCCCGGGTAGACTTTAATAACTGTACAAATTTTTAGCTCTTTGTGTCTTGTGATTCAGACGTGATAAGTGAACAAATTTATAGATATAGACTAGGCCTACCTCTTTTTACCTCCATGCTTATACCACATATCGTAGTGTTTCTGGATCTTTACCTCACAATACATCTCTGTCTACTTTTGACAGTTTGTCATCCGCAAACCAAAACGTGTGAAATTAATGAGTTGATGGTTAACTTGTAAATATCGTGATTTTTTTTTTTTTTTTTTTTTTTTTTTTTTACGAAAATAAACACGTCATTTTTGTGTTTGTGTTATTTTACTGTTGCGACTGGAAGAACAAAGTTAGAAAGGTGGACAGTTTCAAATTTTCTCACAGGATGGAAAGAAAGTGAAAGAACTTGAATCAAGATGTAACATAGCTAATGCACTGAGTGTTCAGCTAAGATCTACTGTCTTCTGCAAGAAGGAAGTCAGTACAAAGACTAAGTTAACCGTGCATCGCCCCATCTTTCGGCCAACGTTGTTGTATGGGAGTGAAAGATGGATGGATACAGGTTACTTCATTAATAAGGTTAAGGTTACAGATATAAGCATAACAAAGATGATTGCAGGTATTAATAGACGGGAACAATGGCAGGAGAACACCATAGATGAAGCAGTTAGAGGAACAGTCTGAGATGGGAGAAGAATGTTTTTGAAGGTTTAACGTCAGACGAGGTATCAAAGTTAGCAATGAATAGAGGATCGTGCAGGAATTTAATTACGGGTACTATGCTCTAGACTGAACGCTGAAAGGCATAATCAGTCTCTAATAATAATAATGCTGATGATGATGATATTTCCTATCATTTACCCGTGCTACGTGTCCTGCCTGCTTCTGCCTTTTTTCACAATTCGTCTAACAGCTTGGTCTTTCTAAATTGCTTACCATACGCGGTTTTATCTCCTCTTTTATATTTCTCTTCCTCAAAATGGCACGATGATTCTCTTGAGTTTTTTTTTCTTTCGGATGTATACAGAGGTTCAGAATATTTTTCTGTCAGAGACCAGGTTTCAGAGGCGTACGTAATTACTGTCCTGATTAGTGTTTTATAGATAATTATGTTTTGATTCCAGTCAGGAGTCTAGATATAAGCTCTGTTGCCTGTAATTAGCTTTTATGTAATAGGAGCCTTTACTTAATAGGAGGTATCAGTTTGATGGTGACAATCAAGGCCACGTGCTTTAAGTGATCGGCTCATTCAACGGTGGAATTGCCCATCGTTATTTCAGCTGGCATGTTCTCCCTGTGAGCTTTTCCAACAGCAAGGTATTATGTTTTCTGTTCGTTAATAGTTATATATTACTGCTAGCCTCTTCAATTGAATGTCACTTCCATTCCATCAGCATTCTTGCTACTGTGTCGATACTTCTTTTCACTTATCTCGTGCCACAGTTGTGCCAAATAGTACGTATGGAAACTTGAATGTTGACTAGTTATAAAGAATCTCGTTTTTAAAGGTTTTTAAGTTTTTTTTATATATATCTCGAAAGCTAACAAAGCAGTCGATACTTACAAAAAAGAAATCGATGGATACTGTTAAGGCCTACAACTTCCTAATTTAATATTATTCCATCGGTGTTATCATTCTTTTATTTAAGAATAACAGTTTCTTGCAATTTTGCGAATTTTTTTTTTTTTTTTTTTTTTTTTTTTTTTTTTTTTTTTTTTTTTTTTTTTTGGCAAATTCGCCTTCTCGGCTCAAGTTTCGTGAAATAGAGATTTTATTTAAAATTTAATATCCTTTACTTTCAGATATTTTGTTTTGAGGATATATACTTAACAATACGCTAATAGAATTCTTGTACTATTGGAGCGCACGGCCGTTTCCGCAGGGCTCGTAACAATATCCCCTATCTTCTGTTTCTGCTGATACAGTCATATAACCTGCATATTGGATACATGCTTTCTCGTCACACTTAAATATAGTTTGCTATACTTGTTACAATATTGCCGGCCGCGGTGGCCGAGGGGACTGAGGCGCTCTAGTAACGGTCTGCAGGGCCACTATGGTCGGGGGTTCGAATCCCCCCTTGGGCATGGATATTTGTGCCATCCTTAGTATTAGCTAGTTCATAAGTAGTTTGTAAGTTTAGGGACTGATGACCCCGTAGTTAAGTCCCATGAGCTATACAAACATTTGAACATTTTGTTACAATATTAAAGAGGTATTATGTTACATGTTCGCCCACAGGGCAAGGAAACGAGAGACGGCCGTGCTTTTGAGACGTCGTCCCGCCACTCAGCCGTTCTGTCGCCGGACGCCAGCGACGACGAGCTGAACGACGAGCCCCACCTGAGGCTGGATGACGTCATCAGCGGCGGCGGCGCCAAGGAGCTGGAGTTCCGCTTCTCATTCAACGTCGAAGGTAGGCGAAGCCGCGCCTGTTCTAAAGAGACCTCGCGCTGGAAATTACGATCTGATTTTCATTTGCTGAGCAGCTAAAAGTACTTAGGCTAAAATACCTCTTTACCGAGAGGAAAGCTACGTGCGTTCTCACCGAACACTATGCATCAGAGCAGCGTTAGAAATAATAAGCAATTTCTGTAGTGTGAGAAAGTTTTTAACATACACAGAGACTGGAATACGAGTTTGCCAACGTTCACGTGCACCTCACGAGTTCTGTGACATCATTTCACGTTTAGGAGGCGTTCCGTCACAAAGTGAGGTCTGTGATATTTAGGCAATGTGGCACGTAAAGGAGAACGAATGAGAAACAAGAACTCTCTCTTCGTCATATTCAGAACTTGCAACACGAGATACTGTATTTGTTGTTTTTAGTAAAAGCCAATATTTGCTGGGTTTTACGGTGCAAATAGCACGCGATGATTCAGCTGTTGGTAAGCACCAGAACATTGAAGGCCGTTCGAAAAGGCATCATTATTACTACTATATAAAATGAAGGGAAACGTCACATTGGTAAAAGAAGAATATTTGAGTACCCTAATATAAAATCTGGACATCTGACCAAATGGTCGAAATTTAGTTATCAGTCGATCCGGAAGGACGTTTTTCCGCTCTTTTCATTGGTGAAGTCAGTTTTTTTCCTGAAATTGAGGTACATGTGATAAATCACAGGTTCAAATTGACTGTTCACAACAAAAGCGGGCACCTACATAAGAGCTTAATATCAAATTCGGACACTTGTTGAATAAAGTAGTGTGCAATAATGGGAACACAGTACATGACCTCGAAAATCAGACATGGCGACATTATGTGCCAGGTACTAAGACGTATTAGCCCGTACTTAAGTTTTTCAGTTATTTTTTATAGTATTATTACTAATAACCATTTCAAAGCGAGTGAAATGGAACATATCACCAGCGTCAGAAGGAAAAGCTAGGAAGCGGTTGAGACAACCTGAAAAGTGGAAAATTAACATTGAAAAACAAAGGCAACTAGCTTGTTAATTACACTGTTCTATTCTAAGGTGTGTTGTACAAAACTATCACTTGTTGGAAAGAATTTCGATTTCAGAAAGAATGTAAGGATGTTTATGGACAAATCTGGTGACAGTTTCAACAGACCTTATGCTAATAATTATAGAGATTCAGTGCTGTAACATTTCATTTTATATTTGAAATTAAAAAGATCATTATTATTATTGTAGTTGTTCATTTTTCCAACATTTAATAGAGTTCAAAATTTCATAATTTCCACTTTATGTCGATATTCCTATAATTTCGCAGATTATACATCTGTAGAAGATTCTCGTTAGCAGTAAGCAAATCTCTGTGTATCAAAAACGGACATCTGAAAGCGCGTTCACATCAAAAGCGGACATCTACTCTTTTTGATTTCAAAAAACGGACATCTGTATTTTCAAACACAATCTAAGGTACTTGAGTAATCAAATTGATATTAGGCACTTCCAGGAATAAATCCTAAAGTATTAAAATTGATAATGCTCAAATCAGCTTATAAATGTATTAGCTCTACGTTACACAATAAAAAAATGACATTTATCTCAGTTTCTGGCAAACGACAGATGTCCGTCTTTAATAATAGGCTACTCACTTATTCTTGTGTTATAATTCGTATGGACTATGGTGTAAAAGTAACACCTGTTTAAAACAACGGAACATCGAAATTCGTCGAAAAGGAACTGTACTTGGTAAAACTTGCAACAATTAAACCCCAGTTAATTTCCCTGTGGTAATGTCGAAGGTAGTACGAACCGAATA
Organism: Locusta migratoria; assembly: GCA_026315105.1. NCBI lineage: Eukaryota > Metazoa > Arthropoda > Insecta > Orthoptera > Acrididae > Locusta > Locusta migratoria. Next base: position 49,087,672 of record CM048747.1, read on the forward strand.
AACATTACTCACTTGACAATATGATTTATTGTGGTATAGTCGGACTACAAAAACACGTTATACTACAAGCTCGGTAACAATCTGTATCTATAATTATGTGAATGTCTGTTTGGTGTACGTTTATCACGCCTGAACCACAAGACATAAAGAGCTAAAAATTTGTACAGTTACTAATGTCTACCCGGGGACGGTTTTATGGCGATCGGGTGGCTATTTATCTATATATATTAATGTGAATGTCTGTTCGGTGTACGCTTATCACGTCCGAGCGACAAGACGCAGATACTTAATGATTTGTACAATTACTAATGTATACCTGAGGAAGGTTTTAAGCACAGTTTTATAGCGATCTGATAGATATTTAGTAATTTGAAGAATATAACGGGAAATGCGGAACAATAATTACTCTTTGAAAATTATATTTACTCTTTGAAAATGGATTTATTGGTTGCATTGTTGCTTGTGGGTTGATAATGATAAATGGGTGGAGTATACTGGGATGGAAAGTTATCGGTATATATAAAATTCTACGAGCGCGCGCGCGCGCGCGCGCGCGTGTGTGTGTGTTAATATTTCGCTCTGCAGCGAAAACTACAGAACGCAAACGAATGGTCTGTGTGTAATTGTTGTCCGAAGTCTCCCGTTATACACCATAGCAGTTCCATGCCGTTAGCTATTAGCTATAAGGAGGTGGAAGATATGGTGGTTGAAAATCGTCAAATTATTAAAAAAAAATAAAAAATAAAAAAATCGTACTGAAGGCCAGCGATGACGTTTGCGACTCTATAGCAAGGTGGTTACATACAGCGAAACGTGATGCCACAGACCATATCTTTGGTCTATGCGTGCTACAATGTCTTCAGCTCTTTCTCCGTAAGGATAAGCATACGAATAAGGAAATATAAGAATAAATAAAGCAGTAAAAAAGAAATTTCTTTAATACATCTCTTTAAAAAAAATCTATTCGACATTTCGCGCATTACATCAAGTGATCGATCTATGATATTATTACAATCATTATTGTTGAATTTCGTGATTGGATTCTTCGAAACGAGTGCATTTTTACGTGTGATTTGATCTACAGTACTTACTTTCTTGATAAACGGTAAGTGCATAGACTTCTGCAATCTGAGAGGATTAGTTTTCAGTTAGTTTCTAAAGAATGTATTGTATTTCATTTCATCCTTCAAAACCAGTCTCATAGCACACTACTGAAAGATAACTTATCTATAATAATCAACCAACACGCGAGCGGAGCCGCGGGTTTAAGTTAGTACGAAACTAAAGCAAAGCACTTAAGAGTCAAGGAAGCGTCTCTCCATTTCGATTGAAATCTCGATCCGCCACAGAGCCCCTCCAGGAGAAAAGAAGGCATTGGCGGAGAGGCCAGGATGTATTCCTGTAGATATCGTGGTGGGCGCAGTGGACGCCCGAACCGAGACAGCAGCGTCGTCGGCGGGACCGTCGAAGGCGGCAGGTAGCGAGTAGGGATCGCGACCTGCACTTTGCCTGAAAGGAAGGCGCATTGCACACGCAGCATCTGGATCTGCGTCTGGGGGTAACAAAAAATTCATGCACGATGCGGTGATGTGCCTGCGTATAATCCTCGACAGGTGGAGAGATGGCTCGTAGTTGAAGCAACCGACCCCGCTGGCGGAGTGTAAGCTCAGCGTCGTTGGGTTCCGCAACATCAGCGGACAACAAGTAGGGTGATTGAGGTGGGGAGTCAGGCGGCGTGGTTGTCGGGGTAGGAGGAGAGAGGGTAGGTGACATCTGGTCATCTGGAGACGTGAGGGGAAGGGTCCACGCCGGTATGCAGGGATACCGTTACCGGGCTGCCTTCAATAGAGAGAGTCATTGTGAGCTCACTGCGTGACAAGACTTCGTGAGGGCCCGAATAAATAGGAGAGAGAGAGGGGGACGAACTGTATCGTTGCGGAGCATGAGTGCACGACTGGAGTGCAGATGGAATGAACACTTTAGGAGTTGAGTGTGCGCCAGGAGGAGGCGCTCGCGTGCGGGCAATTAACGTGCGAGCCTGTTCGACCAGCGGGGGTGAGTCCGCCGGTAAAACCGGGGTTGGCTGCTCTACAAAATCAGCGGGTAGCTGTAAGGGCTCGCCGTAGAGGAGTTCCGCGACAGAAGCTCTGAGATCTGGGTTAGCCCAGATGTTCCTGATTTTTTTTCGGTTACTTTTGATTTAAAAGATAGTTTATTACATCTGTAATAGATCGTTCAAATGTTGCAACACTGACTTTACACGAATTGCATCCTTAGTCTCGGCATAATAGGCCATCCTTCTGGAACGAGGTAAAAATGAGAACACTAATATTACATGTTAGATATGACGTTTTAATTATAAAGCCATCCCTATGTTTCTCAATAATAAACATGAAAATGATGGGTAAGTACTTATACACCCGAAATCATCAGTTAATTGATACGTTGCTTCTGAATTCCTATCTTCAAAAATGACTTAACGTAGAATCACGTGCTAAAATAATGATTGTTAGTATTTGCATGTCAATGATCGATGTGCAGATAACAGTCCGATGTTGGAGGAAGTGTTTCCTGCCAAAAGGAAACAATTTACTTTAAATTTTTAAGCACCATCCTTCTGGAAGGACGTCAGAATCATCTGGGTAAGACAGGCGCGGATGCCTAATAACACCCAGGGGAGAGCGTGTAACCATTCGCCGCCATGACAGGTGAGGGCTGTCTTGTGTGTGCGATGCCACCGCTCCACCAAACCATTACCTTGGGGGTGGTAGGCGGTTGTGTGGAAACGGTTGACGCCGCAGAGGGTGCTCGAGTGGGCGAAAAGGAGATATTCAAACTGAGGCTTTGGTCAGTTGTGATGGATGACGGACATCCGAAGCGGGAGATCCAGCAATGGATAAAAGCGGTTGCCACCGTGTTGACAGTAATATCCCAGTGCACCTCTCGATAACAGAGAGGCTGTATTGGTAACCCCCTGAGTGGGGAAGGGGGTCGACGATGTCTAGGTGGGCATGTTTGAGACGCTCGGTCGGTGCAGAGAAACGGCCGAGCGTTGGCAAAGTGTGCCGAGTGATTTTTGCCTGTTGGCAAGGTATGCAGGCGCGAGTCCAGTCACGACGGACAGCATGCCAGGCGAAACGCCTCGTGACTAGAGCTGTGGTGGCTCGCACGCCGGTGTGCGACAAACAATGTAGGGAATCAAAAATTTCTGCCTTGTTTGTGCGGCGTTTTTTAAACCATAGGGCACGAAAAGGTACTCGAAGAGACGAAATGGTGTGATAATGGCCATCTTTGGAATATCAGAAGGGGCCATTGGAATCTGGTGGTACGCTTTCTTACAATCGAGCACACTGAACACCTTCGCATCATCAAATAGTGCCGAGAAATCTTGAATATTGGGAACAACGTAGCTGTCCATTATCGTGCGTGCATTCAGTACCAGATAATCGCCGCAGAGGCGAAAGGAGCCGTCCTTCTTGGGAACTGAGTGAATGGGCGATGACCAATCGCTAGAGGAAGCACGCACGACGCCGGAATTAAGGAGGTCGAGTATAACTTCTTTTGCCACGAGTAGTTTCTTAGGCGCGAGGCGGCGCGCCTTGTGCCGCACCACGGGGCCGGGGTTGTAACAATACGATGACACGTACACCTACATTTACATGGGATACTCTGCAAATCACATTTACGTGCCTGGCAGAGGGTTCATCGAACCATCGTTATACTATTTATATCCCATTCCATTCTCGAATAGCACGCGGGAAGAAAGAACACCTGAATCTCACCGTTGGAGCTCTGATTTCTCGTATTTTATTCTGATGATCATTTATACTTATGTAAGTGGGATTCGACAATATAGTTTCGCATTCGGAGGAGAATGTTGGCGATTGAAGTTTCGTAAGTAGCCAACACCGCAGCGATAAGCGCCGTTATTCTAATGATTCCCATCCCAGATCCTGTATCATTTCCGTAACGCTGTCTCCCCTGTATCTTGAAAATAAGAAACGAGCTGCCCTTCTTTGGACTCTTTCAATGTCCTCCATCAAACCCTGATAAGGATCCCACACTGGGCAGCAATACTCCAAAAGAGGACGGACAAGCATAGTGTATGCATTTTCTTTAGTAGTTCTGTTGCATCTTTTAAGGGTTCTGCCAATAAAACCCAGTCTCTGGTTCGCCTTTCCCACGATATTATTTACGTGTTTTTTCCAATTTAAGTTCAAATGTTTGTAGAACTTATGGGAGTTAACTACAGGGTCAACAGTTCCTATGCTTACAAACTACTTATGAACTAGCTACGACTAAGTTTCGGTGTGGGCAGTGGCGCATTGGACCAAGACTGTTTTGGCTTCCCTGGAAAAATCAAGGACGGCACAAATATCCATGCCCGAGGGGGGATTCGAACCCCCGACCGTAGTGGCCGTGCAGACCGTGACTGGCGCGCCGTTGTCCCCTCGGCCACCGCTGCCGGCCCAATTTAAGTCTGAAGTAGTAGTAATTCCTAGGTATTTTGTGGAGTTAACGGCCTTCACGTTTGATTGATTTATCTTGTAAACAAAGTTTAACGGATTTCTTTTAGTTATCATGTGGACTACTTCACACTTCTCATTATTTAGAGTCAATTGTCAGTTTTTACACCATAGTGAAATTAATCGTTCTGCAGTTGGTTTTGATCTTCAGATGATTTTACTAAACGGTAAATGAAGGCATCATCTGCAAACAACCTAAGAGAGCTTCTTAGGTTTTCCCCTAAATCGTTTATGTAAATAAGGAACAGCAAAGGACCAATAACACTACCCTGTGGAACGCCCGACATCACCTCTGTCTTAGTCGATGCCTTACCATCAATTACTACGAACTGTGTCCTCTCTGGTAGGAAATCCCCTATCCAATCGCAAATTCGGGGCGATATACCATAACTACGCAATTTGATTAAAAGCCGTTTGTGAGGTAAGGTGTTAAAGGCCTTCCGGAAATCAAGAAATACGGAATCGATTTGCGAACCCTTATCGATAGCACCCCTCACTTCGTGTAAGTAAAGAGCTAGTTGTGTTTTGCATGAACAATATTTTCTAAATCCGTGTTGACCTTGGATCAATAGATCATTCTGTTTGAGATAGTTCATAATATTTGAATACAGGATATGTTCCAAAACACTGCTGCAAATTGACGGCAATGAAATAGGCCTGTAGTTTAGTGGGTTACTCCTACTGCCTATCTTGAATAAAGGTGTGACCTGTGCAACTTTCCAATTTTTTGGTACAGATCCTTCTTTGAGAGAGCGGTTGTATATGGCTGTTAAGTAAGGAGCTATCTCTTCAGGATAATCAGATCTGATAGAAATCTAATGGGTATACAGTCCGGACCAAAAGACTTGTTTTTGTTAAGTGATTTTAGTTGCTTCACTACTCCGATGATATCTACTTCTGCGTTACTCATTACGGCCTGTGTTTGTAATTCGAAATGTGGAATATTGGTTTCGTCTTCTTAGGTGAATGAGTTTCTAAAAGTTATGTTTAGTAATTCTGCTTTAGTAGCGCTGTCATCGGCAGAATCGCCATTACTATCACGTAGTGAGAGTATTGTTTGTATTTTGGCCCTAGTATATTTAACATATGACCAACATTCCATTAGTGACAACAGCGATGCGGAGGGGTGGGGGTAAGGGAAGCGAGGCGCTAGCAAGTGCTGCCGATGTTGGACTAGCCTGTGGTGAAACTGCAGTGGTGAGAAGCTCCGTGTCTGTGTCCTGTGCCGGAACTGAGGGGATGCGCTGCTCAATGCTGGGGCTCGAAGGCGAGGGTGAGCCGACGTGCCGTCCAATGGCGGAGACGGGTGGCACCGGTGCAGGTGAACGGAGCTCAGCGTCCATGCTAGGTGCTTTGGTGGCGAAGACGTCATGAGTGTCGTGAGGGCCAGGCCGCTTTACAGGATTATGGAGGCGAGACAGCGCGGCATGTGCGCCAGCTAAGTCCCGCGTGACCTTATCTAAACTGCTACTTAGTGCGGCGTTTTGCTGCTGTAAGGCGGCAGTATCCGCCCGAAGTTCCGCAAGTGCAATGAGGGTGTCGAGTTGTGCCGATTGGGTGGCGACGTACTCGACCAGAGTGTGCAGCCTGTCGAGCAGAGGGCTGCCCGTGACGGCTCGGACAAACGTCGCTGGTATCGGAGGGCCCTAACGTGGATGAAGCGCCGGAGTAACCATGTCGACGGAGAGCGCGAAGTGGCGTCAAAAGGCCATACCGAGCACAGCGGTGTCGATGGTGGCGATGTGGAAAGTGCAATTGAAAGGGAAGGAGTCGGAAAGGTGGATGGAGAACTCGGTGATACCACGAACCTCGATCAAGGAATTATCTACCAAAGCCAAAGGCGAAACTATTGGTACTAGTGCACCACGAAATTTGAGTGGAGTAGAACACCCACCTCCGCTCCTGTGTCGATGAGGAACTTGTGCTTCGTAAGGCAGTCGGTAATGAAGAGATGTCCTGGAGTGCAGTGCTGCAGTCGGCGCTCAGAAGCATTGAGGCAGGCCGCCGCGCCCACTACGGGCTGCCATGAGCGTTTGGGTAGGTGCAAGGAGCACGACACTGACGTGCGGCGTCGCCGAAACGGGAGTGAAACCAGCATAGCGGGTAGGCGGGATGAGGCCAGTTCCCTGTGGACGCAGATCAGACGAAGTCGACGCAGCAGGCGGAGCAGCAGGAACAAGCGAGGGAGGCGAAGTTGTCGCGCGGCCTGGTGTGCGAAGCTGTGGGGTGTCCGAGGTGGCGTCCCTTGCACGTCCTTGGACGATTGACGGGCGGGCGACGGCTTGTGAGGTGGGCGTGTGCGTGAGCGAGAGGCCTCGCGAAATCAGTAAGCGGTACGTAGAGTCGGCCAGACGGATTTCATCGTTGGTACGAGCCAGGAGCTGCAGCTGCAGCTCGACGGGCATTTTAAAGAGTTACAGAGGCCATAGCGCAACGTCTGGGACGTGCGCTACAAATCCAACGGAGATTTACACTCCAGGGACGCAGTGTGTATGTATTCATGGATAGCTTGATCCACCGCGCGAGAAAGTCTCTCATGAGATCAGGTCGCTCAGAAGATCCAAGTTCTCGTGCAATCTCGACACGAGGCACACAAAGCGAGAGGTATCTCTAGTGATGTAATGTATCGTAAACAAATTTTCGACAAGCGCGAACCGTGTGCGGAGGTTATCGGGCGTGAACGCGGGCAGTCTGGGGTGCTGGCTGACGCGAGGCGGAGCAGCATAACCGGGCGGCAGGTCCGGCACCGTGTCACGGCGTGGTAGAGGAAAGCTCTGTTGGCTGTTGCGACGTAATGCCGTTGAAGGAAGCGGCGGCATGCGGCCACGGCATAGGAAACTCAGGCTAAGGCATTTGCGCGGTGGTCGCGGAAGACGCGAATGACACGGAACCGATTGCCGACGCGGAAGCAGCAGCCGGCGCGGTAGGCGCGGATGTAAACAGAGCGGAAGGATACGCTTTGTCGGAGAGCACGGACGAATACTGTTGCCCGTAAGAATACGGCGGGGCGGCATCCGCGGGCAGCATGACGGGCTTCACGTCTTCCGCGAAAGAAAATTGGTCTCTTCGAAAATTCTCTAGACCTTGTTCACAAAGTGAAAAACTGTCTTGATTGAATCACAGTCTAATATAGCAGTCGCGACACTCACTAGTGTAAAATCTGTTACCCACTGACAGCTGGGCGACACTAGCGCTTAAAGCGGTGAGCAAGGGAGCCGTCTATTAGCATCATATGCATCGTATGGATAAAATTAATTTTCGTCCCCTTTTCTAAGTAATTTAAGATGTGATTATTCTATTTTAGAGTCGAGGGCGTTAGTCTAATATCAGACGAAAAGGATATACATGCTGATTCGAATATTTTTGCAGCTTTCCCCATAGAAATCGAAATAATTTACATCGAGGTAGAAAAGCAGTTTTAAGCGCAATAAGCGTGGCCGTGTAGCTTCAAATTTAACGGATATGACACGCAATTTATTTTTCGTTTCATTCTATGTTTTAAATTTTAGGACACCTGTTAACAAAACTACCACTTTCGCCTTTATTATTTTCCCGTGTCGGATAAGATACATTGCCAGGTATTGGTCTTGTTACGTTAATGTGCAATTTTTCTGGAGGAAAAAAAAACCGGATGTGAATGACCGTTGACGCCCAAACTTGGTGTTAACATTTTCTACACCTATCGGATATTTGCGCGTCTCATCAGACGATTTTCTTCTTACCTTATGAACTTTCAAGAATCTTACGGTATTGTTTATAATACGCATTTTTCTGTACTTTTGGATATTCAAACTGCAGTATATAGTTCTTACATGAGCCGTTTTCCTATTTCTAGAAAGATAAAAAAAAACCTTATCATACTTCAATATATTCAGTTTTCCGGTGCATCGTAACAGAAACATTTCAGCTGTATGATTGTGTTAATTCGTCTTTGGGTCCTTTAAAAAAGCCAGGGAAAAAAGGAGCAAAGAAGGTAGCTTTTTTCTGGTATTTTCTGTATTTCATGGCGCTACAAGCATGTTCCATTCCAAAAAGCATCACGGAAACGAATATAAGCTACGAGTAACACGATTTACTATGTACGAAGTACCGCATCTCACTAGTATCCCCTACTGGCCGCTTGGTGCGCTGCTACCGCGGTGGTCAACAAAAATTCGCTCGAGTGTCGTGACTGGTATGTTAGACTGTGATTGAATACACTGTGGGGATGCATACAGACGACACCCGGTCGGTGTTACGGAGGACCCATATATTGCGACTTGTTCGGTGGAAACACACACGACACAGTGGCATTGTTTGCAGCACCAGTAACAGTCACTAAATTACGGTCATTTTGTAAGTCACTTCGTGAAACACTCGAACCATTGAAGGAATTTACTGCGGGACGTATCATCGCAGTTGTCGAAGAGGAAACATTAAAGTTCACTGGCGTAGGAAACATGATCGAGAATGGCGTGTGGAGAAACAAGCAGTTCCCGGCGAAAACGCACCTCACACGCGAAAAAGACGTATCGAAGAATGTCCAGGGTCACCACTGTGGTAATGTTGAAGGTAGTTTGAAGCGAATAAACATTACTCACTTGAAATATGATTTATTGTGGTATAGTCGCACTACAAAAACACGTTACACAACAAGCTCGGTAACAATACTAAACTAAAGCAAAGCACTTAAGAGTCAAGAAAGCGTTTGTCCATGTCGATTGATATCTCGATCCGGCACAGCATCAAGATTTCAGGATATTAAGAGACAGCAAGTCGAGGCTCCAACTTACACCATTTGTACTGGTCTGTCTCCAAACACACATACACCACAAACAGGAATAATATATATATATTATTTTTTGAACCTTGCTTTTGATATAACATTTTGGGACTTCCTTATTATGAGAAATATTTTCTGTAATATTGGATGTTATGTAAATGTGTGTTATCTTTCAAGAGTTAGTTTTTGAAGTTTCATAGGCTCATGCCCTGACAGACTGTGCTGTAAATGTCCTACGAAAGTAAACTTTTGCCCGTGTAGTTTGAAAAATCACTTCGCTTTTTAAGCAGCTCTCGTATGTATACTAGGACATGAAAATTTTTCCAGAATCATTGTGGGCCCCATCACAAAGAAGGAAGCGAAACCACTGCTGTACACCATCAACAAGTTATTTCCGCAATAGTCACTGTCCTCAACCATGTCTTTACCAGAATGAATAATGCTCCTATCACAGCACAAAAAATAGCGAATATGTCCTGGACAGGGTCACAGATGTGAAGGAGGAGCGCTAGCTTTTCAACTTGTCTGACAGTTTCAAAAACTGAAATAAATAAAATAAATAAGGATCTCGGCATGTTTGCTTTTTCTTTCATGGCATGTAGTATCATACACTACGGCATGAGAAATACCATGTTGGATGGCATTATGGCATACGTAACATTATATTTCTAAAATGCGATAGAGAGCTGGAGTTGAGTGGAAGGATACAGGACCATTAATAATTTAACAAAGATAAAATTATCCACGTTAATGACACCTGAAAGAACTGACACAAATTTCAGCAACTACCACCAGAATTTATCAGTAACTTACTTACTTAATAAAGACTGGTGGTAGAATTTAACAATACACTAGAGAACCTCAGGAACAGACTACAAGAAACACTTGTTAAATCATTAAAAGAAAAACTTTGAGAAACAAATATGAAGTAGAGTAAATGGTGTTAATCAAAACACAAAAGAAAACTGATGTTTTTCGAAGAACATAATACAGTTTATGTTTTGCAGTGTTTATATAATAATAATTCCTGTTCCATAGGACCCGATAGAGGAGTAAGACCCCATGGTCATGGAACTAGTCAATACATGAATTTTTACACAAGAACGGCAATAGAAAATTTTTAAGTAGTCCTATGCACACGATAATCTTAAGACAAAGTGAAAAGAATCAATAAAGAAAACAATGATTTAGCTTAATTGTTTAACTTTTCTAGGAGTTCCTCGACAGAATAACAGGAGTGAGCCATGACGTAACTCTTCAGTTTAGATTTGAAAGTGTGTGGGTTAGTGTTAAGATTCTTTAGTTCTTGTGGGAGCTTATTGAAAATAGATGCTGCGGAATACTGTACATTTTTCTGCACAAGTGTCAAGGTCGTGTGATGCAAATGTAGATTCGACTTCTGTCTGGTGTTCACCGAGTGAAAGTTACTAACAACCGACCGTTTATGAGCCAGAAATATCCTTTTTGCATCAGGCGAGTTACCCTAGCCCGCTCAAAAATGTGGCATTGAAACAACGCTAGAAATATAACTGACAGGTGCACCTTTTTGAATCATATCGTCTGTAGTCATAAAGATAACGTCATTCTCTTTGGAATGGGATGGAAGTCGATGAAGCAGCACACACGAAGTACCAAGGTACGTCATCTGGCGAAATACGTTTAGCTAGAAATGCATTTGCGTCTTTGCGTACCATTGCCACTTACTCCTTTTCCTGTTCCAGTTGCGGGAAAATGATTGGTGTTTAATTTCCGTGCAGGCTCTATTATGTAACTTGCTGTTCGCCGCCGTAGCTCAGATGATAGCGTCGTTGCCTAGAACTCTGGGTTTGATTCCCAGCAGAGGAGTGGGCGTAATGCGTTGTAATCATCCGCACGCCAGTCTCCCAAGAGGCGCACGTAGAAAGACTTTGTAATGTATTTAGCCAGGGGGGTCTCGTTTGTTTGAATAATTGAAGTATACGATACCATAGTTGGTCGTGGTATTATACCCTAATATTCCATATTTATATTACATAAGCATTTCATATCGCTTCTGTCAAGTCACATTGACTATCATTTGCATTACTAGGGTCTTTTAACAAACTTAATTAAATTATTGAAGCTTAATGTGGAACAATAATGGAAACATATTAACACTGCGCTAATTGTTATTTACTTACGAATTTTTGTATTGTTTATTTTCATACGAAATACTTATTATTACATTTGTCATAATATTGTGTATCTCCACGTAAAGCAAAATATGCGTATGTTTCATGAACAAAATGTTAAATGTAAAACTTTGTAACTTTCGTGTTCTAGAAAAACTGTAACAGATATTAATACGCGCGAATTGGCGCGAACATGAGTAGTATGGAGTCAGTATAAAGTCAGTATAATGTTAGTATGTAGTTAGTAATGGAGTGGTAACAACTTAGTCTTGAGTTAGTATGGAAGTGTGTTGTGAACCAGTCTTACTTTTGCATTATTTGTTGTGCTTTATCAAGAATGGATAAATAAATATTCGTTAAAAATGAAACGAGTCATATTGAAAGTCTCCATGACTTGGAAGAACCCGACGACTTATTTTGTGATGTATTATTGGCAGGCGAGCTACGAGATCTACAAGCATTCTACCACTGAACATTTACAACAGGTGATGTATTAAAAATGTGGCATTAATGTTGATGTCCAGTAAAAAAAAAAGCGCCACAACTTACACTACGGCAAACGATCAATTCCGTACGGGATCTCCCGGCCAAAAATTGCAGACTCGCATCATTTCCGTCATTTTGTAGCCTGCTCCTGTTAACACAGATATGAGAACGAAATACTATGAGGAACGTTGTGTGTTTGTGGCAGCAAACACGATCGTGTTTTACGTGTTGCTGAGCCGGCGGCTTCGGCTGCGGCTGCAGCTGTTATCTCAGCCGCGCCGCGCCGGCCTGCTGGCAAACACGCACTGACCTTCCGTCGGCCGGCGTGACGTCACGGTGCATCGGCTGCGGTCGCCTCGCTTGCGCAAGCACGAAATGCGGGCTCTGGAGGTTTTCGGTCAGAGGCGCAGGGAAAATGTACTCTCCTCGCCATTAAAATTACTTCACCACGAAGATGACGTGCTACAGACGCGAAATTTAACCGACAGGAAGAAGATGCTGTGATGTGCAAATGATAAACTTTTCAGAGCTTTCACACAAGGTTGGTGCTGGTGGCGACACTTACAACATGCTGACATGAGGAATGTTTCCAACCGATTTCTCATACACAAACAGCAGTTGACCGGCGTTGCCTGGTGAAACGTTGTTGTGATGCCTCGTGTAAGGAGGAGAAATGCTACCATCACGTTTTCGACTTTGATAAAGGTCCGATTGTAACCTATCGCGATTGCGGTTTATCGTATCGCGACATTGCTGCTCGCTTTGGTCGCGATCCAATGACTGTCAGCAGAATATGGAATCGGTGGGTTCAGGAGGGAAATACGGAACCCCGTGCTGGATCCAAACGACCTCGTATCACTACCAGTCGATATACATGTGGCGTCTGTTCCGAACGAACAGACATCACTTCTGATCCTGCAGTTGACATTATTTAATATTCACAGTATTATGACTTCAACTGCGATTGGGCAAAGCTGAAAATGTGTACCCATCCGGGATTCGAACCCGGGTCTCCTGCTTTCTAGGCAGTTGCGCTGACCCCTACACCATTGGGGACACAGTGATCACCACCCCTGCAAGGACTACCTAAGCACGCCTCCCGTCAGCTTCCCAGCTTCGCCCTGCCCACAGTACTCAAACTCGTAGTTAAGAAACTAATTCCCGTAAGAGTAAAAAATGTTCAAATGTTTGTAGAACTTATGGGACTTAACTACGGGGTCATCAGTCCCTAAGCTTACAAACTACTTATGAACTAGCTACGACTAAGGACGGCACAAATATCCATGCGCGAGGGGGGGATTCGAACCCCCCCGTAAGAGTAACGGCTTGAAACTTGCCCACCCGTCCCCACTAACGATAGGATCATTGCCCATCACCGGCATATTATATATATACATGTGGCGTCTGGGTACACATTTTCAGCTTTGCCCAATCGCAGTTGATGTCATATAATCTGTGAATATTAAATAATAACAACTGCAGGATCAGAAGTGACGTTTGTTCGTTCGGAACAGACGCCACATGTACATATATAATATGCCGGTGACGGGCAATGATCCTATCGTTAGTGGGGAGGATCCAGCACGGGGTTCCGTATTTCCCTCCTGAACCCACCGATTCCATATTCTGCTGACAGTCATTGGATCGCGACCAAAGCAAGCAGCAATGTCGCGATACGATAAACCGCAATCGCGATAGGCTACAATCCGACCTTTATCAAAGTCGGAAACGTGACGGTACGCATTTCTCCTCCTTACATGATGCATCACAACAACGTTTCACCAGGCATCGCCGGTCAACTGCCGTTTGTGTTTGAGAAATCGGTTGGAAACTTTCCGCACGTTGTAGGTGTCGGCACCGGCGCCAGCCTTGTGTGAATGCTCTGAAAATCTTCTCAATTGCATATCACATTATTTTAAATGTGTTTATTTCCGTCAACAGTTGCAATATAATTGTTTAATAATATGTTTCGATCACTTGGATCATCTTCAGATCTTATAGTTGCGTCTGCAACTCGTCTGGCTGAGTACTAACTGGTACCAGTGGTGTAGGGGTCAGCACAACTGCCTAGAAAGCAGGATACCCGGGTTCGAATCCCGGCTGGGTACACGTTTTCAGCTTTGCCCAATCGCAGTTGACGTCATATAGTCTATGAATACTACCTGTCGATATGACAGGCATTTTATCCGCATGACTGTAATTGATCGTGCAGCCACGTCTCGATCCCTGAATCAACAGATGGGGACGTTTGCAAGACAACAACCATCTGCACCAACAGTTCAACGACGTTTGCAGCAGCATGGACTATTAGCTCGGAGACCATGGCTGCGGTTACCCTTGACGCTGCATCAGACAGGAGCGCCTGCGATGCTGTACGCGACGACGAACCTGGGTGCACGAATGGTAAAACGTCATTTTTTCCGATGAATTCAGCTTCTGTTTACAGCATCATGATGGTCGAATCCGTGTTTGGCGACAACGCGGTGAACGCGCATTGGAAGCGTGTATTCGTCATCGCTATACTGGCGTGTCACCCGACTTGATGGTATGGGATTGGGGGGGGGGGGGGGGGGGGGTGCTTGGTTACACGTCTCGGTCACCTCTTGTTCGCATCGACGATACTTTGAACATTGGCCGTTGCATTTCAGATGTGTTACGACCCGTGGCTCTACCCTTCATTCGATCCCTACGAAACTGTACATTTCAGCAGGATAATGCACGACCGCATGTTGCAGGTCATGTACGGACCTTTCTGGATACGGAAAATGTTCGACTGCTGCTCTGGCCAACACATTCTCTAGATCTCTCACCAACTGAAAACGTCTGGTCAATGGTGACCGAGCATCTGGCTCATCACAATACGCCAGTCACTACTCTTCATGAACTATGGTATCATGTTGAAGCTGCATGGGCATCTGTACCTGTACATGCCATCCAAGCTCTGACTCAATGCTCAGGCGTATGAAGGCCGTTATTACGGCCAGAGGTGGTTGTTCTGGGTACTGATTTCTCAGGATCTATGCACCCAAACTGCGTGAAAATGTAATCACATGTCAGTTCTAGTATAATATATTTGTCCAATGAATAGACGTTTATCGTCTGCATTTCTTCTTGGTATACCAATTGTAATGGCCAGTAGTGTATATGGAATAATAGTAAGCAACACCGCTACCACTCAGCATCGTGACAGAGTCTGCATATTAGTGTTACGAAATTCCTGAAGGTAACACAATTACGCCAGGATTCCTTTCAATGAATCCGCCTGATCTGTCTTTTATGCCTTTGTGAGGTGAGGACCGGTTTCGCCCCGTTAAAGAAGCATCTTCAGGTATCCGTATTAATGTAAAAACTTATTATATTCTAATTTACAAAATTAGAAAAACCTGGTATATACCAAGCTTCCTTATTACATGAGGTTTTGTAAATATTAGTTATTATAAACCTTGCGTATAATAAGTTGTTTCATTAATGAAGATATCTGAAGATGCGAAATCGCTCGTGACCTAATGAATATCAATACGGTAGAAAGTCTTTTCAAAGATGAAATAAATCGCAATTTGCGATCAGTTATGGCTTCACTGTACTACGTTTAGATGGAATACCAAATTGTGGCGAATGAAAATTTGTACCCGGCCGGGATTCGAACCCGGGATCTCCTGCTTACTAGGCAGACGCATTGATCACGCGGTCTCTTTCCTATTACCACAGCCTATTTGTTCTGCTGCAAACTGTAACTTCGTCAAACATATATTTAAAAAAATAAAAAAAAAATATATATAATCTTTTCAAAGTTGTTAATATTCTTAGAAATTCAAATGTCCAAATGTTTGTGAAGCTTATGGGACTTAACTGCGGAGTCATCAGTCCCTAAACTTACAAACTACTTATGAGCTACCTTATACTAAAGACAGCACAAACATCCATGCCCGAGGGGGGATTCGAACTCCCGACGGGGAAAGGACTCGCGCATAGTAGCATAGTGTCTCAATGAGCTCGGTCGCTCCACCGCGGCATTCTTAGAAATTCACACAGAATGACTCGATTTGTGTTTCGTACAGACGATGAAGTAAATAAATAATGCTGTTCCAGCTCTACGGTTGACACATTTTTGTGTGTACCTTCGTTCACTCGGTAAAAGTAATTGACCTCATAAAACTAAGACTTCATGACAGAACATTTGCATTGTCACGCGATGATTGCCGCCAGGCTGCCAGGACCAGAAGATGATGACATAGCTGATTGAAACCAGTAAAACTAGCAAATAAAATAAATTAGCGATCTTGGCTGTAGACAGTATATAAAGGCATACAAGACAGCTCAGGAGGATTATGAAAATTAATTGAAAGGAATCCTGGCATAGTTGTCCGTGTTACCTTCAGGAATTTCGTAACAATAATGTATTTCAGCTGTGGATGCCTAAATTATAAAATAACTTGCGTATTAGTGTTTCAAGAAGGGGGAAATGGTGGGAACTGATGACAGGTAAGGAAAGTTCGTAACACTGTAGCTACCAAGTTGATAATGTCGTCGCGCTGTTAGCTATAATCGAATAAATGTAAAGTCGTATGGCGTGTATGGCTGGAAAACCCACAAGACGATATTCAGCCGCCTAATTGGAAATGTTTTTCCTATCCTCGCGCTCCGGTAATCTTTCCTTCCTAGTATGAGAGGCGTATGCGAAAGTGTGTTATATAGTTCTCTTCACTGCTACGCTAATGCTCTTGCTAGCAATGTCAAGGGAAGACTGCATTCAGTCCCCTTCTCACGAGTTACTCAGCGGTAAAAAGAACGTTCAGTGTACAAATATGTGTCACTATGTACTACCTCTACATACTGTACGCGTAATAACACTAGTGTGTCTATAAACGTGGCTGTAATACATAAATCTGCACTTATGATCAGGGGAAAAAACAGCTTTGAAAGAAGTAGGGATTAAAAGGTTGCTTGAAATTTCTGCTGCCAGTCACAAAACTATTTAAGTATTAAAAATTATTTATTAGCGACATGTTTCGATTACGTACATCATAAGGCTATAGGCGTACAAAATATATTACCAAAGGTATACATTAATCTAAATTGACAATATCTTGATGTTTGTGGCTATGCAACTGTGAAAACAGAAAGATGACCTATATAAAGTGAAAGTAGGCAGCCGTAGACTGAAGTTCATTATTTATGGATTTTTAGCTGTATTTTTGTGAATCTGAACGTGTATCCGCCTTATAGCTTTATTTTGTACGTGAAAGTCATCCATGATCGATAATCTCAGTCCATGTTTGTAACTAATCCACATTATAATGTCTTTGCAACTGCGATGTTGCATCTGCGCTACAGCAGCTTCTTTGACTGCTGAGGCGAGGAGTAGAGAGTGAGCTGTTGAGCAGAAGAGTCGATTGTGGGCTAGGCCAGCTGACAGAGGTATGGCAATTGTGTTGTGTACTAAGGTTGAATTGGTCAGCAGTGATTGTATTGAGTTTGATTTATTTCACTCTATATTTATGAATACAAACGCATTATATTGGACAGTCGATTCTGTATCAAAAGGAAAATTTGTATGGAACGGAATTGTATACAACCATTGTATTATATTGAAGACTCAACAAAGGTATGTTTCTTTAATTCAATAAATAACTTAATGATTACTAATTTTTCTTATTTCACCTCAACATCGTCCCTTATTTTCCTGATTGTGGCATTTTTGTTTTTGTTGTATGGTACGTGTTGAGTTTTTTATTTATTTATTTATTTTTGAGAATAATTTGGTCTCTCCACATTTATTTACTTGTTCACTTCATTGAATAGATGATGATTTAAAGTATCAAACCTCTGTTTTATAATTTCATGATCCCCATCCCATGTTTAATTATCTATTCATTTATTTTTAACATTGATTTTGCGTTAATTGAAACGTTGGCTGCTCCCTTAAGGAGTGAGCAGTTAGATAAATTACCGTTGCGCAAATATTGTGGTCACTCGCAAAGTAATTTAGAGCAGCAGCGAGCGTTTTAACTAGCATTTGCAGATCACAACTGCCCGAGATCTTGCTTAAATAATTTCGCAGGCTACTTTCAATCTTCAGTGGACATTTTTGACAATCTACGCCGAGTATTTTGTGTCTGTTCACAACTTCATACCACAGCTTTGCTGCTGTAAATTTCCTATGGCGAGCAGTGCAGTTTTCGCGGGATTTGTCTTGGCACCTGCTGCTCTTTCAAACGATGTCATAATGGTCTCCGTTTTATTGATGTCTTCTTCATCAGATGCGAAGACTCCCATGTCATCTGCATATACCATGCATGCGACTGAGGAATCGCCTATTTGATAGCCTCTTATGCTGTTACCCAAATTTACGTAACAGTGGGTCCAGAGCCATCGAAAGCTGGCATCCTTGCGAACAGATTTTTATTGTTTCCGATGTCCATCCGTTTACTATTATTTTTAGTTCGCTTTAGTAATTATATTCTTTATTATTTCTGCGAATTTTGGACCAAACCCGAGACGTATAAGTGTTTTAACAGGTAGATATGACCGATCCTGTCGGAAGCCTTGTGGAAATCGATTGAAATGATCGCGGTGGTGGTGTTTATTACCGCGGCGTGAGAGATTTCGTCCTTGTATATATTAACGGCGTTGAAAATGTTCCTGCCAAGCACTGCAGGTGTGCCACGGGCTGATGGCCTTCTTCATTGCGGCCTTCATGTTCTCTGAGAGACATTTTGCTCAAGTGTTTGTTAAGCTTATGGGACTTAACTACGGGGTCATCAGTCCCTAAACTTACAAACTACTTATCAACTACCTTATACTAAGGACGGCACAAATATCCATGCCCGAGGGGGGATTCGAACCCCCGACCGTAGTGGCCGTGCAGACCGCGACTGGAGCGCCTCAGTCCCCTCGGCCACCGCGGCCGGCGCATTTTGCTACAAGTTAGCATTATTCAGTAGCGTAATGACCCTGTAGTCGTCTAAGGTTTACACTGCTTGCTTCTTGGGGAGTGGAATTACCGTCCTTTCGAGGAAGGTGGGTCTGAATGGCAGTCGAGCGCCTTGCTAATTGCACCACACTGACTGACGTAGTGTTGCCGACTTAGTACAGGTATAGCTGTTACGCGCTGGAGTTTGATCTCGATTTTCGTGGAAACCAAGGCGCATTGGAACAAATACTTTTAGCTCGGCGGTCTGGAGGAAATGCCGCACGACATACCTGCGACCCATCAAAAATTCGTTTGTACCATACTTGGCGTTCCCCTTGTTAGTCAAAACATAAAATACGCAACTTATATTACGAATTGCTTATTGTCTAGTACATGAATATCACGATATAGGGGAGAGAGTGTCACGGAAATGATACACGAGTTGGGTGCATATCGTTAAAATAAAGGCGTTACTCGTTGCTGCGACATTTATTTGCGAAATTTCTTTCACCAACTTTCTCTTCCGAATGCGAACATATTTTGTTACCACATACCTACATAGAGAGACATGATAATCGTAGAAAATTAAGAGAAATCAGATTAAAATATTTAGATGTTCCTTTTTCTCTGCCTGCTGTTAGAGAATAGAAAGGCAGAGAAAAATCATAAAAGTTGTTCAATGAGCCCTCTGCCATGCACTTCAATGTGACTTGCAGTTTTTATGTAAACGTCAGCAAATACGGTTACAGAACCTTTACAGTGAACCAATTAACTGACGAAGCCACACATCGCGTACACAGACAACGTGACCTCGTGCAGCGGACATTCCCAGAGCTCTCGGTGGGCAACTCTTCTTGCCAGGCGCGTTGTCCGGTTCCGGAAGACGTCGGCCACGCCAATTGTCAGGACGACGTCTCTGTCCGTATGGACGACCGGCTGGTGTCTCTTTGGCGGTCACAACATGAGAGCCACGTCGCTGCTGCCCTCCTGGCGCTGAATCGGCCGTCGATGTCGTGGTGCCGTGCGAGAGTAGCCGAGCGGTCTGGAGCGCCAATTTACGGATCGGGCGACCTCCCGCGTCGGAGGTTCCAATCCTCCCTCGGGCATGGATGTGTGTGTTGTCCTTAGGTTAGTTTAACTTAGTTTAAGTAGTTTGTAAGACTAAGGTGTGATGACCAATGTAGTTTGGTCCAAAAGGATTAAAAACATTTTCGATGTCGTGGTTGCGCGCGTAGCTCGCGCGCCGACGACGGTTTTAACTGCGGCGCTCCTCGTGACGGACGTACCGTCATAGAGAACGACGGATTTAAAAACATTTTAACATCTGAGAAAGCAAATGTTTAGCTGTTCCTTCATCCAGCGCTATTAGAGAATGGAACGGTAGAGACGTATCATAAAAGAGGTTCAATGAACCCCCTGCCATGCGTTTCAGTGTGACTTGCAGAGTATTTATATAAATGTAAATGTAGACGACGAGTCCTTATTTTGTCTGCCTCAGCAACTTCGTCAATTTACCGGAAATTGCCATTTATAATAATTCATTCAATTCTCTTTGAAGAATTAAAGAATCAGTATGGTTTATAGTTTACGAAATACTAAAATCAGGTTGGAAAATTTTACCATACATGTTGTAGATGCTATTTCGGTGCACTGAAATATTACAACTGACATGTGTGTAAACATAAATGATAGCGTGTCAGTGCTAAATGATGGCGGTTGGCTTTAGTACATACTGTATCAGTCGTACTCGATATCTAGGCAAGTCTTTTACACTACTGCTCATTAATTTCAATGAACTCTGGTATTTCAAATTTACAACACAAATCAAAAGTTATTTCTCACGAAATGTAATTATATATTGCACTTATGTAATGCATTCACAGTCATTATTTATTTTACTTTCATAAAAGTACCCTGCTTTTGATTTAATGACTGCCTCGCAAAACTAGGGCTGCGGTCCATCAGTTTTTGTAGGTAGCCGGCCGCGGTGGCCGAGGAGACTGAGGCGCTTCAGTCACGGTCTGAACGGCCACTGCGGTCGGGGGTTCGAATCCCCCCTCGGGCATGGATATTTGTGCCGTCCTAGTTCGTAAGTAGTTCATAAGTAGTTTGTAAGTTTAGGGACTGATGACCCCATAGTTAAGTCCCATAAGTCTTACAAACATTTGAACATTTTTTTTTGTAGGTATCGTGAATCTGTATCATTCCACATAGGCTTAATATAGTCCAGAAATGTTCTTTGCTGGATTTTTTTACTTTCCTGATACGTCTGTCCACAATCGGGGCTCTGGGACGTCCATACCATGTGTTTCAGTACTTTCTGATTTTACTTTGATGCAACGTAGTATGTACAGTATGCCGACCAATGTTTTGGGTTCTTATCTTGTCGTAAGGTGAATCCTTTCCATATTAAGCAGAATCCACTTGGTATTGGACGTATCGTGGAAGTATGTGGTGGTAAAGCTCTGACGCATACATCCTTCTATTTTCATAAGATCGCTAAAGATCGGCAAAACATCCCCAACCCATAATATAACTTCCTCTGTCTTTAGCTGTAGGCACAACTGATGGCCTACCATTTCCCCTACAGATCGGCGAACAAATATTCTCCTTCTCGTTCCAAAAATCTCGAACTTCGATTCATCGGTGAACAACACCTTCGTAGCCGGCCGCGGTGGCCGAGGGGACTGAGGCGCTCCAGTCACGGTCTGCACGGCCACTACGGTCGGGGGTTCGAATCTCCCCTCGGGCATGGATATTTGTGCCGTCGTTAGGATTAGCTAGTTCATAAGTAGTTTGTAAGTTTAGGGACTGATGACCCCATAGTTAAGTCCCATAGACTCTACAAACATTTGAACATTTAACACCTTCGTACCCTCTTCCAATTTCTAGCCCATTCGAGTCTGCTGATGAATGGACCTTAAAAGGAGTTTTCTTGCTGTGCCACAGCCTTTCAAGCCGGCTTCAAACAGTGTCCTTTTTACTATTGCAGCAGATATTGTTGTTGCGTTCATTTCTACCAATTCTACACGAACTTAGGGAGATGTTTTGTTTCTCTCTTGCAATTCTGATATGTTCATCATCACTTTTAGTTATTTTACGAGGTCGTGCTGCCTGTTGTATTCTGGCGATGAAGGGTGTATTGCAAAAGAAAAAAAAAAAAAAAAAAAAAAAAAAGAAAGTTCAAATGTTTGTAAATCTATCGGACCAAACTGCTTGGTCATCAGTCCGTAGATTACAAACTACTTAAACCTAGGTAAACTATCCTAAGGACAACACTCACACCCATACCCTAGACAGGACTCCAACCTCCACGGCGAGCAACCGCGCGATCCGCAGCGAGGCGCTTTAGACCGCACGGCTACTCCACCGCGGCAGGTGTATTGCACTCTCCCTGTAGAGACACTACACTGTTTCGGTATTTCGCGAATAGATAAACCTGCTTGTCTAAGTGCTAAAATTGCAGTCTATTTGTACCTCCACTCGTGGAGCTATACTAGCATCGTGCACACATCAACTCTCACGAAGGAACTGACATGCAGGAACCAGATGTTATGAATCGAAGCAGTGCTTGCCTTTCGCTGCAGACACCACACAGCGAACAACACAGCTGCAAATGTTCAAATGTTTGTATAGTCTATGGGACTTAACTACGGGGTCATCAGTCCCTAAACTTACAAACTACTTATGAAATACTTACGAACTAGGACGGCACAAATATCCAGGCCCGAGGGGGGATTCGAACCCCCGACCGTAGTGGCCGTGCAGACCGTGACTGGAGCGCCTCAGTCTCCTCGGCCACCGCGGCCGGCAACACAGCTGCACCAAATGTGGTGTCCGTCGGCAAACAGGTAAACAAACATATCCGAAAGGTACATAACTTGATGTATACGACACTGTTTGTTGGATAGTATTGCACATCGATCTCAAAATAATAATAATAATAATAATAATAATAATCATGACCTTTGTACGACTGTTGTACTATTCCTTTGCTTCCTCGATAGTACCCCACATTATCAGTTCTTATATACGGAGAACTCGATGTCAGTTGTTGGGTGTATTTTATATCTTTAGACGATTTCGATGAAATTTTGTATTTACACAGATTTTTTTTTCTTTTTTTTTTTAGTTTATCTACATAGTTTTATTTTTCTTAAAAACGCAGTTTTCTAAAATTCTATGAAAAAATTAATTTCGTGTTTTTTCGATCATACAAGATATGTTCGTCTCGAAAACGCGGTGAGTAGCACCGTCGCCACTGGGGCACCACAATAAATGTTAGATCCGGTTTTCTTCGGCTACACTAACGAACTGAAACAGTTTCTGCATTTGTAGCCAAGCTGTGCACTTCAAAATATCTAGGAAATTTTGGAGAAAAGTATTTACTGTGACACTGAACTAGGTACAATTATGGCTATTTTCGTTTAACGGATGAAAAATATTTATATAACAATCCCACTATGTAACAGAAAAGAAATTCCTGAGCAACGCTCGGTGACCCGATATTTGAAATTAATGAGCGGTAGTGTATTTGTTACTTTGTGTTGACAATCGCAGTAAATTAAAGACTCGTCATGTTAGACTTACCCTAACTTCCCGTATTTCCAGTTCAAAACACAAAGATGTGGAAATAACAGCGGTTTACAAGTTCCTCCCAGCTGCACGCCGCACAGTTGTTTACAGAGTAGACGTAGACGTAAATTTAGAGGAATAAATGGGTACTTTGAAGAGTCCCACTAGTTGCTGATCCCCAAACTTTATCCAGACGAACTGTGTCCGTATTGCAAGACACAGTTCTATTAACATGACGCAGGGGGATGGTGGGGTACACGTTATAAAACAAAAACCACTTAGCTTGGGTTAGATGTTTGTATCAGATGACCGGTCTGCGTTGTAGTTGAAGTCCGTTGGTGCAGGTTTACTTCGGAGCTACATTCACTTAAATGAAATGGTGGTCATGACTTAAATGACGAACCCACTGATTTAAACTTTTCTTAATAAATGTTTTATTGCCTTGTTGCATTTTTTGGATGTTGCACAATATCATTTTCGGACAACCAGAGAAAACACGCCTTGTAAGGAACACAGACCGATATAATCTAACACAATATGGCCTCTCAACAAAGGAACTACATAATAAGATGTATAACAATGTTTTGCAGTTATTAAATAACTAATACAGGAGTATTTTAAAAACGTGAAAATGTTTAACTTGAAATATTACATTTTCATTACTACTATTTAGTATAGTTTGTGTAATTGTTTCATGAAATTTGTATTTAATGTGGTACGCAAATTAAAAGTTTTGATTCATTTTAAACTTGTTCAAGTTATTTACATTATTTGTGTTTTCTGAAGTGCACACTCATCAGATTTTTTTTCCGTAATATTGTGTAGGTGTACTATTATTGAGACACGGAATTTTTATGTATTTCAATTTGTGATCTATTTTTTATAAATACGGATTTGTATAAAGTTGTAGTAGTTTTGTTAATTTCGAAGACAGTTTCTTAGTACCAAACGATTTATTAATTTTAGTATGTAAAAAATGATCAGTATTTAATTTGAGATCCAGTGATATATGAAACACTAGCTGAAAACCCGGCGCTGCACGGGTATTTATTTATTTATTTCTGCCATTTTTCAGGTAGATCTTCATTTGTATAAGAACTGTATGTCTGTAAAATCTCTTGGGAATCAAGTTAGTAGTAAAGAAGTAATAGATTAAAACTTGGTGCGTGATGGGGCGGTTTTCCATGAACGTTACTGTTTAAGTGCTCATATCTCATGAACTTCGTGTCGGAATGTGATACAATTTAGAAGCTAGATCCAACTATATATGTGTATACTGTCTCTAAAATTTCCTGTCGCTACAATTTGTAATGTTCAAATTATAAATTGTAACGTCATACCGAGAGCCGTAGTTATAAGCTATAAACAGCGGAGAAGTAGTAACCGAGATACATTTTTCCTTTCATCATTTTACTATGGTTGCCAGCGAGAAAAAGTTTAATAAAGGTTTGAAATTATGTTTAAAGTTTGGTGCAAGTCGCTAAGTACTGTAATTCTCATACAGTGTATTTCGAAATTCTCGCCGCATTGTACGTCATTTTCAGCGATTTCTATTGGTTTTGACGTAATATCTTTTGAACCATGTGCCGTATGTGATTCTTAACCGTGCAGCAATTGTTACCTCACGGTAAGGAATGTGTGTACCAAATTTGGTTGAAATCGGTCAAATAGTTTAGGAGAAAATGAGCAGCATTGTCGCAAAATGTAGCTGTTTTTCGCACTACTCATTGTTTATGACGTCATATCTCGTGTACTGTATATCGTATGTGATTCTTACACTTTACGGCGACCGTCCTCATGAGTGAAGCTTACGTGTACAAAATTTCATAAAGATTGGAACAAAACTGTAGATTTGTATGCAACACGTACAAACAAACGGAAACTTTGCTTTATATATTGGATGGTCTGCCCTAATTTATTGAAACAAAAGGTAAATATGTAATAACGTTGTGCAATAGTTATAACAGGTAATGTTATTGTTTTTGTAAGTTTATGGGAACAGCGTATTCCATAATCATGTGTAATGCAGTTTTAGTGGTTGTAGTTATTATTAACGAAAGAATAAAAATTGAAAATTACGTAAAAAGGACAGCCCAAGCTATGTTTAAATCAACATACTATTTCTTAAACATGTTCTACTAATATTGTTAATAGTAATTTCAAACTGAACGCGAAAATGTGATATTTTACATGTCCGGTAGTGAAGTTTTTAATTTAGGTGTCCGATAGTTCGTGTTTGTAATGTTGGTAATGGATTTGTAGGGAGCGCGGAACATAGCAGAGACGTTACAGTACCAATGTTTGCGGGAGTGGAGGCTGCGGTGGAAACGGACGTGCCGGATGAAAGCGAGCAGGAACAACGGGAGCGGGCGGCGGAGATCGATGCGCGAGTATTTCGGTTGTGGCTTCGGGTCGGCGCGCTTGCGGCGGCCGTCGCTTTGATGCGCGCCTCTGGCCTCAGTCAACCGCGGGCGCCGTGGGCGGCGGCAGCGAGGGGCTACACAGTCTCCAGTGCGTGCAGTGTACTCGTAACAACAGCGACTGTTGCATCTGTTGATTTTCTGTTTTACCGAAGGCTATATTCTTCGCAACTGTCTCGACAGTACGCGGCAACGTGACGGTCAGAAATTGCTTGCTCGACTAACATTAACATTAAACGCCATTGCTGCAGCTGTTGATGAGCCTTGTGGTGATGTTTTGAAGTTTTGTCTGCATTTTGATCACGGGCGCGGGAAGAAATGAATACTTGTCAGTGCCAGTTGCGAATGAAACAAACAATTAGTATACTTGGCAAGAATCTGCGCTCACACTTTAGTGTACAATAATAGCGACAAGTGCCACACAAGACCCCGAAACGATGGTATCTTATCTGGACTTGAGTACCACCAATATCACCGAGGAAACTGGAGGAAAGGAAAATGATCAAAGCCATAACTGAGTTGTTCGTTTCAGGAAACACATTACTACCTCATTCATTATAAAGCTTTTTGCATCGATTGAGGACATGTAGTTGAGTGATTTTCCAGTCTCTTGCCATTATTGTGACGTGTGAAGTTGTATGTGCTGTGAAGAACATTCATCGTATCACTTGTCACCAAACGGACTTTACTTTTTCGTGTCCGGAAATTTGTTTCAAAGTGATTCAGCCCAATATCAAGCAAAGTCCAATGCATCTCAAGCCATGCATCTCACAGTTACACATCGTGGGCAGATGGAAGCCTGTAGAGGATGATCCATATCTTGAACTTCACCGCAGTCGCATTTGTGGTCTCGTTCTTTGACTAGATTTGTTTTGACTACGCCTGTTCTGATATGATTCAGTGTTCTCCAGATCTCCCAGTTTGTTGTACTGCTGCTGGACATTTCTAGTGAATCACGGCAGTCCTTCGGGGGTTCATTTTCAGCTCACCAGCGAGGAATCTCTTGCGGTATTTAAGTCTGCTACGTCCACACGAAGAACCATGCAGCAGGTGGCGCTCGTCGAAGGTCTGTTTGAATTTTTCTGTGTGTTCAGGCACACTTCTTCGGGATTCGTGAGATGAGAATCCAGCTGATTGATATATTTTCATGAGGGATGCGAGTTTCATGCATCCAGTTATTAGCCAGGATGTTTCATTTAGGACTGTAGTGACTTTTTTTTTTTTTTGTCACGTGTCGATCAGGACCATACAGGGCACGCATATTCTACTGTGGAAAAGCAGAGTCCTTGAGCAGTTATTCGTAATACAGTCGGTCTGTCTCCCCATTTACTGATCGTCAGTTTCGTTAAGATGTTGTTCCTGGCAGCAACTTCTTGGCAGGTGTTTTCACAGTGATATTTCGCCACAAACAACACGTGTAATATGTCCATAGTGTGGTACAGCAACCAGTGAAATTTTATTTTGAAATAAAAATCGTGTCGGTGTGTGATGAAGTACTGAATGTATAACTCTTTTCCGGAGACAAGCTTTCAGTTGCTGTTAAAAGTTTTTGTGACGCCGCCGCCGCAGAAACATTATAATCTCTTAGGTAACGGCACTGCCCGGTGATGTTCGTACTGTCTACAAAAGTGCAAATGACGGGGAGGCTCTATGGAGTCGTAAGATACGTTTTTATGCTGTACTACAGATTCTAAAGCGCCATCCTCTTGAACATTTGAGTACTGACGCTTGTGTGAGCTAACAGTAGTAAAGTAACGCTATTGGCATTTGTATGCGAAAACGAGGTGTTACAGTGGAAACGCTTGTATATGGAGACTTATCGTCATGAACGGTGTGGGACGACTGATTGTGGGCGAGCGGGAGAGGAGTCTGTGAGAACGTTGGCGGTGAGTCAGTGGAGAGACCGGATGTAATTGAGGTAATCGGCGAGCCACGGTGGAGCCGGCGAGCGCGGCCGGCTAGCGGTGGATGAAGCTGCTGAGGACGACGGCCCGCCACCGGGCCGCCGCCGCCGCGCTGCTCAAGCGCCTCGAGCCGCAGCCACAGCCGCCGCCACAGTCCAGGGGCTCCCACAGCCACAGGCGCTGCGCCGCCCACGCCGGCGCCGCCGTCGCCAGAGGTTAGCACTGCGCCACGCTGCCACGCCTTAAGGCCAATTCACACTGTCCGTCACGTCACTTCATGTCACCATCCCTCAGAACATTCCGCAATGTTCGGCACTGCGCCACACTGCCACGCCTTAAGGCCAATTCACACTGTCCGTCACGTCACGTCACGTCACGTCACCGTCCGTCAGAACATTCCGCAATGTTCGGCACTGCGCCACGCTGCCACGCCTTAAGGCCAATTCACACTGTCCGTCACGTCACTTCATGTCACCATCCCTCAGAACATTCCGCAATGTTCGGCACTGCGCCACACTGCCACGCCTTAAGGCCAATTCACACTGTCCGTCACGTCACTTCATGTCACCATCCCTCAGAACATTCCGCAATGTTCGGCACTGCGCCACACTGCCACGCCTTAAGGCCAATTCACACTGTCCGTCACGTCACGTCACGTCACGTCACCGTCCGTCAGAACATTCCGCAATGTTCGGCACTGCGCCACGCTGCCACGCCTTAAGGCCAATTCACACTGTCCGTCACGTCACTTCATGTCACCATCCCTCAGAACATTCCGCAATGTTCGCCAATGCGCCACGCTGCCACGCCTTAAGGCCAATTCACACTGTCCGTCACGTCACGTCACGTCACCGTCCGTCAGAACATTCCGCAATGTTCGCCACTGCGCCACGCTGCCACGCCTTAAGGCCAATTCACACTGTCCGTCACGTCACTTCATGTCACCATCCCTCAGAACATTCCGCAATGTTCGCCAATGCGCCACGCTGCCACGCCTTAAGGCCAATTCACACTGTCCGTCACGTCACGTCACGTCACCGTCCGTCAGAACATTCCGCAATGTTCGCCACTGCGCCACGCTGCCACGCCTTAAGGCCAATTCACACTGTCCGTCACGTCACTTCATGTCACCATCCCTCAGAACATTCCGCAATGTTCGCCAATGCGCCACGCTGCCACGCCTTAAGGCCAATTCACACTGTCCGTCACGTCACGTCACGTCACCGTCCGTCAGAACATTCCGCAATGTTCGCCACTGCGCCACGCTGCCACGCCTTAAGGCCAATTCACACTGTCCGTCACGTCACGTCACGTCACCGTCCGTCAGAACATTCCGCAATGTTCGCCACTGCGCCACGCTGCCACGCCTTAAGGCCAATTCACACTGTCCGTCACGTCACTTCATGTCACCATCCCTCAGAACATTCCGCAATGTTCGCCAATGCGCCACGCTGCCACGCCTTAAGGCCAATTCACACTGTCCGTCACGTCACGTCACGTCACCGTCCGTCAGAACATTCCGCAATGTTCGCCACTGCGCCACGCTGCCACGCCTTAAGGCCAATTCACACTGTCCGTCACGTCACGTCACGTCACCGTCCGTCAGAACATTCCGCAATGTTCGCCACTGCGCCACGCTGCCACGCCTTAAGGCCAATTCACACTGTCCGTCACGTCACGTCACGTCACCGTCCGTCAGAACATTCCGCAATGTTCGCCACTGCGCCACGCTGCCACGCCTTAAGGCCAATTCACACTGTCCGTCACGTCACGTCACGTCACCGTCCGTCAGAACATTCCGCAATGTTCGCCACTGCACCACACTGCCACGCCTTAAGGCCAATTCACACTGTCCGTCACGTCACATCACGTCACGGTCCGTCATAACATTCCGCAATGTTCGCCACTGCGCCACACTGCCACGCCTTAAGGCCAATTCACACTGTTCGTCACATCACGTCACGTCACGTCACCGTCCGTCAGAACATTCCACAATGTTCTCCACTGCACCACGCTGCCACGCCTTAAGGCCAATTCACACTCTCCGTCACGTCACGTCACGTTACCATCTGTCAGAACATTCCGCAATGTTCGCCACTGCGCCATGCTGCCACGCCTTAAGGCCAATTCACATTGTCCGTCACATCACGTCACGTCACCGTCCGTCAGAACATTCCGCAATGTTCGCCACTGCGCCACGCTGCCACGCCTTAAGGCCAATTCACACTGTCCGTCACATCACAGCACGTCACCGTCCGTCAGGACATTCCGCAATGTTCGCCACTGCGCCATGCTGCCACGCCTTAAGGCCAATTCACACTATACGTCACGTCATGTCACGTCACCGTCCGTCAGAACATTCCGCAATGTTCGCCACTGCGCCATGCTGCCACGCCTTAAGGCCAATTCACATTGTCCGTCACATCACGTCACGTCACCGTCCGTCAGAACATTCCGCAATGTTCGCCACTGCGCCACGCTGCCACGCCTTAAGGCCAATCCACACTGTCCGTCACGTCACGTCACGTCACCGTCCCTCAGAACATTCCGCAATGTTCGCCACTGCGCTACGCTGCCATGCCCTAAGGCCAATTCACACTGTTCGTCACCAGACCGTCACGTCAAGTCAACGTCACGTCAAACTTTCTCGAGAAGAATGTTTTGACACAACCGCCGTCTGCTAACATAGGAAGTTAACCTATTTTCGTCGTGCGAATTACATGTTGCTTACACGATTGCACTGTTTATATGCAAACGTGTCTTATACATCTTTATTTTGTTGTTATACGCCTCGGTTGCACAGTGGGAGAGTGCTAGGCTACAAATCCAAAGGTCGCGGGGCCGGCCGCGGTGGCCGAGGGGACTGAGGCGCTCCAGTCATGGTCTGTACGGTCACTACGGTCGGGGGTTCGAATCCCCCCTCGGGCATGGATATTTGTGCCGTACTTAGTCTTAGGTAGTTTATAAGTAGTTTGTAAGCTTAGGGACTGATAACCCCGTAGTTAAGTCCCATAAGTTCTACAAACATTTGAACATTTGAAAGGTCGCGGGTTAGATCCCCGCCAGGTCCTAGGATTTTTATTTGTCAGTATTGCTCTTGTGAAAATACCGAGTAGCACCGTGGTTCGGAACCCACGTTAAACTGTAGGTCACCCTATAACTGGCTGGGTAAGTCAGTTCGAAGGTCGGAGGAAGGCAACGGCATACCACCTCCAAACAGGACCAAGCCTAGTAAAGCACTGTGGTGTTCAAACAAATATTCGGATTGTTGACTGCTGTACCTTACCTTTACTTAATTTTAGGGGTAAATCTCCAATGTTTCATGACGAACTAAATATTTTTGTCAATTGAGTGTCCCTCTAAAATCGAGGGCGGATATCTGAAACCAAGATATGGTTTATGTTACATAACATTGTAACAGAAAAGACTGGACCAAACTGTTTATTTGAATAAGATTGTAATTTGATTTCACATATTTCATTCAATAACACTTTAAATGAAAAAGTCAGTTCTAATAAAAGACAAAAATTCAGTTATGTGCGTCGGTATTAAAGATTTCAGCGGGCAAATCGTAACAGATAAAGTAAACAGACTCTATTTATGCTGCCATAACTATTGTTTGATGTATTCATGATTCGTGTGTTTACTTTTTTCGCTTGAAAATAGATGTCGATGTTTTGACAAGTTTCACTTCCCAGCACTATACCACATTAAGTTAGCCCAAAATATACATTGTAAACTTGATTTTGGCAATCAATAACATTTAGCGTTGTTGTTTCTTCAATTACAGTATTATAATATGACTTTCTGCATAACACGTCGCCACTCATAACCTCACTTTTAACATCGGGTACTGGGAAAAGGCAATTGACGTGACGGATAGTGACGGACAGTATAAATATAACTTGACGTGACTGTTCCGTGACGTGACGTTGACGTGACGGACAGTGTGAATCGGCCTTATCGGAAACCAAAAAATGGTTTATGTTACGTAACATTGCAACAGAAAAGACTGAAGCAAACTGTTTATTTGATTACGCATTTTTCATTAAATAACATTTTAAATGAAAAAGTCAGTTCTAATGAAAGACAAAAATTCAGTTGTATACGACAATATTAACAATGTCAGCGGGCAAATCGTAATGGATAATGGCGCTATTTATGCTCATCGATAAAGTAAACAGGCGCTATTTATGCTCTTATAAGTATTGTTTTGATGTTTTCATATGTTTATTTTTTCGCTTGAAAATAGATGTCGATGTTTTGACAAGTTTCACTTCCCAGCACTATACCACATTAAGTTAGCCCAAAATATACATTGTAAACTTCATTTTGGCAATCAATAACATTTAGCGTTGTTGTTTCTTCAATTACAGTATTATAATATGACTTTCTGCATAACACGTCGCCACTCATAACCTCACTTTTAACATCGGGTACTGGGAAAAGGCAATTGACGTGACGGATAGTGACGGACAGTGTGAATATAACTTGACGTGACTGTTCCGTGACGTGACGTTGACGTGACGGACAGTGTGAATCGGCCTTATCGGAAACCAAAAAATGGTTTATGTTACGTAACATTGCAACAGAAAAGACTGAAGCAAACTGTTTATTTGATTACGCATTTTTCATTAAATAACATTTTAAATGAAAAAGTCAGTTCTAATGAAAGACAAAAATTCAGTTGTATACGACAATATTAACAATGTCAGCGGGCAAATCGTAATGGATAATGGCGCTATTTATGCTCATCGATAAAGTAAACAGGCGCTATTTATGCTCTTATAAGTATTGTTTTGATGTTTTCATATGTTTATTTTTTCGCTTGAAAATAGATGTCGATGTTTTGAAATGTTTCAATTCCCAGTAAGTTGGCCAAGAACATACACTGTAAAGTATTCATTGGCCGTGAATAACATTTTAGCGTTGTTGTTCCCTCAATTCTAGTATTAAACTATGACTTTCTACATAACAGATCGCCACTCATAACCTCACTTTCAACATCGCGTATTGAGATGGGCGAATTGACGTGACGGACACTGACGGACAGTGTAAATACAACTTGACGTGACGGTGCCGTGACGTGACGTTGACGTGACGGATAGTGTGAATTGGCCTTTACCCTTACTGCAATGTGCCGCTGACAGACCTCTTAAAAGTCTATACTCACAACGTAATACACTGATGAACAGTTCTCAGACTTCCTGCCGGCTGGTAGTGTCTTCTAACGCGACGTTCCAACGAGTGACATACTCATCGTCTTCTAAGCCAAGTGCCGAGCTTGTACACCACGAAGCAGTACTTGTCTGAACCTCTTGATGGTTTCTCTGAAACAAAAGAAGTTCAAGCCTTACGGCTACACCTTCACAAATGAAAAATCTGGCTGAGATTAAAAATTGTCATTTTTGGTTGTTGGCTTTGCTCTGCTATGCGTTTATATGGTGTTTCTTATTTATTTATTTATTTATTTTTGTCGTTGAGCGATAGAAAGGTAGAGCGGGATTTTCTGAGGATGTTTTTAACCCCCCATAAAGTCAATAAGGTTGAGTGGGGTATGTGGTAACGGTTGTATCAAACAACAAGGGAGTGTCGTCGTGGTTCTTGGGAGACTTTATTTTGGAGATTGATTGAAGAGTCACCTGTAGGGCTTCAAGCTCTAGTCTGAGATCATCACGGGTGACGTTAAAGGGAAAGCCTCTAATGACCTTCTTTATTGCTTTGTCTGAAGCATGTGTAGTAACCCCAGCCTCTCTTTTGATATTTTTCAGTTGCCTTTCTGAAGTCTTCCATTGTTCGAGTGTGAAGTCTGTATAGTTCTTTGCCTGCAACTTCATAGGGATCACTCGGTGTTTCCTTGGCACTGGCTAGAGGGCTTTGACATGTCTACTTGGTGTCTTTCTAGGTAAAATAAAGCCTTCCTCATCTGGTAGAGTGTGGGCTTTCTTGGCTCTCTTCTCCGTGGTTAAGGGAGGAGAGGTGACTGTGTCTTCCTCTTGGCTGTTGTGTTTTCCTTCATCATCGGGTTGCAGCTGTTTTTGCACTTGTGACGATGTTTGGGAGGAAGTCGAGGGCCGTGTTGGATACTAAAATCTCTTGGTTGTGTGGTTGCTCCTCTTGGGTCAAGGACTGCCTACTGTGGCTCATTGTCTGAGAGATTTAGTAAGAAGTGGGCAGAAAGATGACATAGCTGCCCTTTGCCTAGCAAGCGCGGCCTGCTCCCAAATGAACGGGGTTCTGACTTGCGAATACCCTACTCTAGTGGTCCCTACGTGCTCACCAAATTATTCCTGGAGAATGTGCAGAGCAACTGGAAGAGAAGAAATGTGCCCAAGAGCTCGTACTTTGGTCGCTAACACTCACGACAACTTTTGCTCTTTCTTTGCGTACCCTTCAGTTGCGTAACGAGCTGAGGGTATGAAATTCTCGTAGTTTGCAGTAACTTGCCGCACTTGTAAAAGGCAGGCTGCAGTTCAGAGTCCGCACAAGTTCTGCACGTGGAAGATGATGAGTATGTCACTCGACGAAACGTCGCGTTTAGAAGACACTGCACCCGGCTGGAAGCCCGAGAATTCTTCATCAGTTATATACGCAGGAAATTGTACATCCAACTCAAAACAATTAGGGGACCAGGTTAGATATCATACCACAACATACATATGGTAACGCATTTCATTCACACATTGGTTACAATTGTAATTTATCTGTCTCAACCCTTTACTCGAGGTTTACATGGCGTTTGCTTAGAGCGAGGCACCATGGGGCTACCATAATAGTGAAAAAGTCATTCTCGTTGTCCTCTAATATGGCATTTGATCACAGTTGCACACCTGCGTGACAGGGACAATACGAAGTTATCGCTCAGCTCTTGAGGGATATTTGGCCAATCCTCCACGAGTGCAATATCCAGCTCTGCAACCCTTGTGGGGGGGGGGGGTGCTGATCAGGCCTCGCTGCAATACCAGTGCATCCCAGATATGCTCAATCTGGTGTAAGTCCGGTGAACAATCTGGCCACTCCATTCGTTCAGTTCCGTCAACTTCGAACATGTTCTCTACCAGTTGAGCTCTGTGGGGAGAGATCGTCCATCAGAAGGAACCCATCTCCTATGTCACCAGCGTAGGGCACAACAAAAGGTCGAAGGATCTTGTCTCCATAACTCTAAGTAGTCAAAGCGCCATTCTGAACGACAGAAGTCCGAACGTCCACCAATACTGACTCCTGCTCACACCATTCGTCCACCACCATGATATGGTGACATTTCCTGCATATAAGCAGGAATGTTCAGAGAGCCACGTCTTTCCTAATGAGACGACTGTCCGGCTGAACACAAAATCTTGACTCATCTGTAAACTCAACCCTGCGCCATTCGTAAAGACTCCATTCTAATGTTCCTCCACCAAGTTTATGCGAGCTAAGCGATGTAGTGGTTTTAATGGTACACACGCCATAGGCGTCCATGCATAGTCCACATAACACATTTCCGAAACCGATTTCAGACTGTTTGTGTTGATATTGCGCGTTCTGTTGCAGCCTGGAGTGTGCGTTGCAGTTAAGCTGCATTCAGCCTCATGTCTCGACGGACTGTTTACCGCAGATAACGGTATCTCTTGTTGATGTTACCCGTGGACGACCTTGGCCTTGCTTTCTTTTAAAGGTTCCTGTTGTCTGAAATCGCGTCCAGGTCCTGGAAATTACACTTTGGGACACTCCAATAGCTACAGGCATCTCCCTCTGTGTCTGTCCCGCTTACAACCTTCCTATTGCTCTCCATACCATGGTTTCGGGTAAGCCACATTCTTGTTGCATTGCACTACACTATTTGAACAAAGCTGTTTGGGTAATTCGTTTGGCAGAGTAAACACCTCTACATTAACTTTCTGTTGTTACCAGTATCTCAGTTACCGTAATGTTGTCTTCACTCCGTAGAACAGACAGAAAGACGTCGAACCATTTTAGTCCAATCTGCCGATGACAATCTTTCAGAACTTAGATATCTCAACTGATACCCTAATTTTTGTAATCTTTATGTCCTGCAGCGCTGTAAATGTCATATAAGGACATAATATGAAATATATTTTATACTAAATCGCTGCTGTAATATTTATATATTTTAAACAATGGCTATTTCGGTACAATCCCATCTTCAGGTTATTTGCAATGGTTTTATACAAATTTCGGATGTCATTACAGTATAAAAGTGACAAGATACGTTAATTTTTACACATAAAATTAGTTTTTACAACCTTCCTAAATCGTGGCTGTGCATACAATATCGTCAATTATTGTACTCCACCAGGTTTCCTACAGTCAGTATGCACTGTAATTTATTGCAATTGTGGCATTTATTGATGTTGGTCAACGAAATTTTATGGTTACAACATAATGATCTCTATACAATCTGGATGTATATCTCTCGGAGCATATAACTGCAGCGTACCAGCACATTCATATGTTTTGCTCATGATTTCGCGTTGTCCGTCATGTTTCAATATGGCAAACGAATTTCCATTAACTTATTATATCTCGGGCCCACAGTGTTAGAAATGTTGTATATTGACATAATGTGAAAGTATTGTCCAAACACTGTAATTAATTATTTATTTATTTCTCACACAAGATATCTTTCGGCATTTAATGCCATCGTCAGGTGTTTCTGCAAAAACATTTGCTTATATGAGTATGTATCCAAATGCAACATCAATAAATTTTCGTAAATAACATTTTACACCACTCCCATGAATCACAGACATTGCCGAGGTGGGGTGGCTTGCGTGCCTCAACGATACAGATAGCCGTACCGTAGGTGCAACCACAGCGGAGGGGTATCCGTGGAGAGGCCAGACAAACGTGTGGTTCCTGAAGAGGGGCAGCAGCCTTTTCAGTAGTTACAGGGGCAACAGTCTGGATGATTGACTGAGCTGGCCTTGTAACATCAGCTAATGTGGCTTTGCCACACCGCTACTGCGAACGGCTGAAATCAAGGGGAAACTACAGCCGTTATTTTTCCCGAGGACATGCAGCTCTACTGTATGAACATATGATGATGGCATCCTCTCGGGTAAAATATTCCGGAGGTAAAATAGTCCCCCATTCGGATCTCCGGGCGGGGACTACTCAGGAGGATGTGATCATCAGGAAAGACAACACTGGTATTCTACGGATCGGAGCGTGGAATGTTAGATCCCTTAATCGGGTAGGGAAGCTAGAAAATTTAAAAAGGGAAATGGATAGGTTGAAGTTAGATATAGTGGGGATTAGTGAAGTTCGGTGGCAGGATGAACAGGATTTCTGGTCAGGTGAGTACAGGATTATAAATACAAAATCAGTTGCGGGTATCACAGGAGTAGGATTGATAATGAATAAGAAAATAGGAATGCGGGTAAACTACTATGACCAGCACAGCGATCGCATTATCATTGTCAAGATAGATACGAAGCCAACACCGACAACAGTAGTACAGGTTTATATGCCAACTAGCTCTGCCGATGATGAGGAGATCGAAGAAATATATGAGGAGCTAAAGGAAATTATTCAGACAATTAAGGGAGAGGAAAACTTAATTGTTATGGGAGACTGGAATTCGGTAGTAGGGCAAGGAATGGAAGGGAAGATAGTGGGTGAATATGGTCTGGGCAAATGGAATGAAAGAGGAAGCCGCCTGGTAGAATTTTGCACGGAACATAATTTAGTTATAACAAACACCTGGTTTAAGAATCACAAAAGAAGGTTGTATACGTGGAAGAGATCAGGAGACACCGGGAGATACCAGATAGATTTTATAATGCTAAGACATAGATTTCGGAACCAGGTTTTACAGTGTAGGACATACCCAGGGGCAGACATAGACTCTGACCATAACTTGTTGGTTATGAACTGTAGGCTGAAACTGAAGAAACTACAGAAAGGTAGGAAAATAAGGAGATGGGACCTAGATAAATTGAAGGAACCTGAAGTTCTTAAGAATTTCAAAGGGAGCTTTAGGCAACAATTGACAGAAACAGGGGAAAATAAAACAGTTGAGGAGGAATGGGTAAAATTGAGAGATGAAATAGTGAAGGCAGCAGAGGACAAAATAGGTAGGAAGGCAAGACCTACAAAGAATCCTTGGATATCACAGGAGATACTAAATTTAATCGATGAAAGGAGAAAGTATAAAAATGCAGTAAATGAAACAGGCAAAATGGAATACAGACGACTAAGAAATGAGATTGACAGGAAGTGCAAAATGGCTAAGCAGGAATGGCTAGAAGGCAAATGCAAGGATGTAGAAGAATGTATAAATAGAGGAAAAATAGATACAGCCTACCGGAAAATAAAAGAAACATATGGCGATAAGAAAAACAGCTCTATGAATATCAAGGACACTGATGGAAAACCAGTTCTCAGCAAAGAAGGGAAAGCTGCAAGATGGAAAGAGTATATACAGGGGCTCTACAAAGGAAATGAACTTCGAGACACTATTGTAGGAAGGAAAGAGGATGTAGATGATGATGAAATAGGAGATACTATACTGAGAGATGAATTTGACAGAGCACTGAAAGATCTAAGTCGAAACAAGGCCGCTGGAGTAGATGATATCCCGTCAGAGCTACTGAAGTCTCTGGGAGAACCAGCCATGACAAACCTGTTTCACCTGGTGTGTAAGATGTATGAGACAGGCGAAGTACCCTCAGACTTTAAGAAAGATGTTATAATCACCATTCCAAAGAAAGCAGGTGCAGACAGGTGTGAAAAACTACAGAACTATCAGTTTAATAAGTCATGGTTGCAAAATATTAACACGAATTATATACAGAAGGATGGAAAAGCTGATAGAAGCCGACCACGGGGAAAATCAGTTTGGGTTCAGGAGAAATGTAGGAACACGGGAGGCAACACTCACTTTACGGCTTATCCTAGAAGATAGATTAAGAAAAGGCAAACCAACATTTCTAGCTTTTGTAGATTTGGAGAAGGCTTTTGACAATGTTGATTGGAATAAACTCTTTCAATTTCTGAAGCAAGCAGGAGTAAAATATAGGGAGCGTAAGGTTATTTACAACTTGTACAAAAACCAGACAGCGGTTGTCAGAGTTGAAGGGCATGAAAGGCATGCAGTGGTTAGAAAGGGAGTAAGACAGGGTTGTAGCCTTTTCCCAATGTTGTTCAATTTGTACATTGAGCAAGCTATAAAGGAAAGCAAGGAGAAATTTGGAGAAGGAATTAAAGTTCAGGGTGAAGAATTAAAAACATTGCGTTTTGCCGACGACATAGTAATTCTGTCAGATACAGCAAAGGACCTGGAAGAGCAATTGAACGGAATGGACAGTGTGCTGAAAGGTGCATATAAGATGAACATTAACAAGAGTAAAACTAGGGTAATGGAGTGCAGTGTAAGAAAATCAGGTGATGCTGAAGGAATTAGATTAGGTAACGAAACAATAAAGGAGGTAGATGAGTTTTGTTACTTGGGCAGTAAAATAACAAATGATGGTCGCAGTACAGAGGATATAAAATACAGAATGGCAATGGGTAGAAAGGCGTTTTTGAAAAAGAGAAATTTGTTAACATCGAATATTGATTTAAGCCTAAGGAAGTCCTTTCTGAAGGCATTTGTATGGAGTGTTGCCTAGTATGGGAGTGAAACATGGACGATAAGCAGTGTGGACAGAAAGAGGATAGAGGCTTTTGAAATGTGGTGCTACAGAAGAATGCTGAAGATTAGGGGGGTGGATCGTGTAACTAATGAGGAGGTACTGAACCGAATTGGGGAGAAAAGAAATTTCTGGCATACCTTGACTAAAAGAAGGGATAGATTGGTAGGACACATTCTTAGACATCAAGGAATTGTGAATTTAGCGTTGGAGGGAAGTGTGTGGGGTAAAAATCGCAGAGGGAGACCAAGAGACGCGTATAGTAAGCAGAGTCAAGTGGATGTGGGTTGTCGTTCTTATGAGGAGATGAAAAGGCTTGCTCAGGATAGAGTAGGGTGGAGAGCTGCATCAAACCAGTCCCTGGACTGAAGACCACAACAACAACAACAACATTTTACAAATTTCACTTAGAAAGTGTGCAGTACGTACCATATTTAGAGGTAGTAAATGCTTAAACTGACTATTTATTAGGTGATGATTTATATCTGATTTCTGAATTGTAGCCAGTTACAGCATCTGTCAATACCTCAGAATACTACACGTTTACAAATATTTACATTTTTTTCTTTCAGAGAAAAACTTATAAATTAATAGATATGGCATTATTTTCTTTATTATTTCTGTCGTCTATGTTGTTATTAGCAATTATGGTTTAAAAATTTTATTAGAAATATTGGAGTATATTAGACATTATACATTTATATTTGACAGGGTTATCTTTATTTCGTCTTTGGTTGATTTAAACATTATATTACGATCTCTGATTATTGTAAGCTCCGTTACCCTTTATCTAGCATAAATTGATCAATAAAGTTATCGATGTAATTTTTATGTTTA
Organism: Locusta migratoria; assembly: GCA_026315105.1. Lineage (NCBI taxonomy): Eukaryota > Metazoa > Arthropoda > Insecta > Orthoptera > Acrididae > Locusta > Locusta migratoria. Next base: position 49,127,881 of record CM048747.1, read on the forward strand.
CACTCGGTTTGATCGTTTAATAAATTGCTTGGGTCGCTAGTTGCGTGGATACATACTTCAATTTCTTCTAGAATGTAATACAAAAGGGATATGAAATGATAATTCTAGAAGAAATTGAAGTATAACAATAATCAGAGATCGTAATATAATGTTTAAATCAATCAAAGACGAAATAAAGATAACCATGTCAAATATAAATGTATAATGTCTAATACACTCCAATACTTCTAATAAAATTTTTAAACCATAATTGCTAATAACAACATAGACGACAGAAATAATAAAGAAAATAATGCCATATCTATTAATTTATAAGTTTCTCTCTGAAAGAAAAAATCTATATCTATATATAAAAGGCTTGTGTGTGTACGTGCTGACAGGCTTTTCTCCATGACCACATACTGCCACCCACTCGTGGTTGTGGTGGTAGATAGCCCTTGGTCTAATGATGTTAGTAAGGGAGTTTGGTCGCGGTGCGTGGCAGTGGGTGAGTGTGACGAGCAAAAATTCGCAAAATATGCAATAAAACGATTTCGCATTGTCCGCCATGTTTAAATTTGGCAAACGAGTTTCTATCGGTTATTACGTGACAAAGAATTGCTTGCTTACATCTTGATTTGGAATTTAATTCCATATTCGATGTTGTAGGCTGATATGGGAACGGAATCGAAACATATTTTCTTCTCTTTTTCTTTAAATGCTTCTTAGCAGCGATGTTTGAATTTGACAAGAAACTAAATATGAATATCTATGGCTGGCATGCTAAGAAAACTGAAGTTCAACATCTAGAGAGTATAGAGATCAATGCCGCGACACTATCTGATGTGAAAGGTGTTATCGTTTGACAGCTGGGTCAAGAAAAACTATGCGACGTAGTCCTACTCATATCCCGGCGGCCTCCTGTGATAATGTTGGCAACAGATGTTGAATAACGAGAATCATGTGACATCGTCATAAGCCAATCGCGTCACACGCATATATTTTGTCGTGAAATCAAGCATACAGCAAGAACTATCTACACTTTATGTGGTTCGGTCATCTTTGCAACGATTTTATATCGTGCTATTGATGTTGCCAACATAAAAACACGAGGCCGCCAGGATAGAAAGTAAAATTTTACCGAATCAGATACATCCGTTGTTGTCACATGTCATTATGATCAGCACTTTCACGCGAAACTCTTTTGTATAGAGTCTCATGATTCACACAGTCTTACAATTTATTCCAAATTCCTATTCAAGAAGATATTTGTGAAAACTGTTACAAATCAATATTCACACTTATCCAATATCGTTTTCAGAAATGTAATTTGCCAGCTGCTTTCGGTGCTGCTGTTGCAATGTGTAACAAAATTGAGAATAACGAAGTATAATATCAAATATACTAGTTTTTAACTTCTCGGCGCGTTTTCCTCAATACTTTATATGACGATCGACAGAGACAAAGTTGAAAATGCAGATAGGCTAACAAATGAATAATAGAGCGCTACACTACATTCACAGTCATACTTCGATTAGTGAAATTTGTAAAATGTTATTTACGAAAATTTATTGATGTTGCATTTGGATACATACTCATATAAGCAAATGTTTTTGCAGAAACACCTGACGATGGCATTAAATGCCGAAAGATATCTTGTGTGAGAAATAAATAAATAATTAATTATAGTGTTTGGACAATACTTTCACATTATGTCAATATACGGAATTTCCATTAGTTTGTACGTGGGAAGAATTGCTTGCTTACATGTTGCTTTGAACTTTTATGTCAATACACGATGGAAAAGGCTGGTATGGCAGCTCAATTTAAGTGTATATTAATTTCTTGTTCTAGTAGCATTTCATACCAGCCATATTTGAATTTGGCAAGAAACTAAGGATGAGCATCTATGACTGGCATGCTCAGATAACTGAAGTTCAACATCCAGGTAGTATACTGTTCACTGATACTACATGTATGTCGGTGGTTACAACAGCTTGTTTATAACTATACCAACGATATATTTAGCAAATCCAAAGGGTGTATCGTCGGTGTAATGCAAAGAGCTTGAATCCGCCATGTTTGAGGCAAATTGAACTGGCGTTCACCACATTATTTGGGGTGTGGCTGACAGTTGATATGCCACGCCCTACAGACAATTTTACCTATTTATACAGTTCCTCGCTTTAAATAAAGATTGACTATTGAATACGGTTGTGCATGAATTTCTGTCACTATCTCCAGACTTTATCAAAGCTGCGAATTTACGAGCGAGATAATACATTTCCTGAAAATGCGTTAATGAAATCTCACGAACCTGTCAGAGATACAGTTCCAGTTAGAAGTATAACAGTCAGTTGAGATATGAAACAACAACTAAAGTGCCGCTTTGAAAATATTTCTGTTGATTATAATGCAACTGCATGGTCTAAACGCTCTGCGAAACTTATGCACTGAATAATAATTATTAAGACGAACAATCGTGATCATGGATTTTCATCTGTTGTTAATGTGTTGTAACAACTGCTCTCATAAAGTCTAGTACACACGTATCTGGTGTTTATTAAAGTCCACATACTTGTAATACAAGTGTCAAAAGCTTTGGTACTGAAATTTGATGGACGAAATTTGAGTGCAAAGACGAAAGTGACAACAGAACACTGCAATTAAATATGTGCCTGGGTCAGCTGACACCTGTTATACAGGCGGCAGTGGCCCCCAGAGTTGCAATGTGCATGCGCGGCTGAGATTCAGATTCCCTTCTAAACCCCCTGGAGGCAGCATATGGGCGCTCCCGCGACAGGGAGGGGCGAGGTGAAACGCCGCTATTAACATTAGCGTTGGAGCTGGTAGAGACGCCAGCTCCTGGCTACACGAGCTCTGGCAGTTACGCACGAATGGTCCCAAAGCAAGACAATGGAGGTACTACGCACCTCGCCTTTCGTATGTGCAAATCCTCCATTAAGGCAGCATTCACCCTTAATATTTGTTTTTGGCGTACTGAAGATTCATCAAGAACACGTCACATTTGGTAAAATACCTTTTAGCTATAAATTAAAGACGCATCAACTGTAAAACCGTTCAGAAGTTCCGATCATGAAATAATCATGAAGTTCATACTCTCCACCGGTCAATAATAGCCGTATGGTTAGCGGCATCGCATTGCGCCGTCGAAGGTAGTGAGATCGAGACCGACTGCAAGGAATTTTTTTAAACCCAAACCCAATCTTGTTTTTAACAGTTACGAGAACAACAATGAATTTTGTATTGCTTCTTTCCACATATCTTTGGACGTTTTACCAAATGTGTAGCGATTTTGAGGATAAATGACATTTATACTCTTCGTTGTAACATAACTGTTAAAAAAGATGTGGGGGAGAGCAGCCTTACAGTGTCACAAGACCCGAAGGTAGCTTGTCTCTTCATCGCAACAGATTAATTTTGTTGCAGTCACTTAACAGTGTAATCAGTTACTTACTGCGTTTTAGTACTCATGTACATATTCACATGTTTTGGTGTTTATTATCAAAGTAAAATGAACAACATCCAGTACCTTTTGGAAACAAATTACTCAGCTTTAAGCTTGGAACAAAAGTGTGAAATAAATCAGCTTGGCAGGCCGATGCTTCAGCAAGAGTTAAAGTAAGCACAAACAAGCCTAGATCATTCTGCAGGTCTTGTAACGAAAATATATGTATGGGGGAGAGGGGGGGGGGCAAACCGGGGCGCTTTCCCCGGCGCCTCTCGCAGAGGTGCGCCATATTGTCTCTTTGGACGCCGAGAGGAAGGGGGGGGGGGGTGCACTATCAAGATCCGATACTCAAAGAAGGCCGGCCGCGGTGGCCGAGGAGACTAAGGCGCTTCAGTCACGGTCTGCACGGCCACTACGGCCGGGGGTTCGAATCCCCCTCGGGCATGGATATTTGTGCCGTCCTAGTTCGTAAGTAGTTCATAAGTAGTTTGTAAGTTTGAGGACTGATGACCCCGTAGTTAAGTCCCATAGACTATACAAACATTTGAACATTTGAACTCAAAGAAGTTAACCCCCAGGCATGTGAAGCACCAGACAGCCACCACTGGCTGGCACATAAACATCTCCCACCAAAATAACGTTTCCTTAATAACTTTCGTTACTGCCACGCTGAAAACAGTAAAAATTTGTCGTAAAGAATGCAGATATTTAACAAGTGAAAAAATTCTGGCTGTTACTATTGCTTCCACACTTTGCACTGGTTACATATCAACCATGCTTAATCAAGTATTGTCAAAAACAAATGAAAATATTTTAAAAGATGTCGCCACTCAAAATTGTTTATTTTATTATCCAACATATGGGATGTTCTTTCATTAACAACAGCAGCAACAGAAGAAGATACACCTCAAAACCGCACAGACACTATGTAGAAAGTGGAGCATTTTTTGCGGTGTATACTTCACGGGAGTTGCAGAATAGGTCATCTCAAGCATCACTCTTGCGGCAGCTAAGTCCCGTTAGTCAGGAATGTGTGTGTAGACAGACAGATCAAACATGGCAAAACATTATGTCATTTAACACTTCGATTAGTGCATTGAATGCTGAACGCACTTTATGCATATTTCAGAAGCAAAAATTGTACAGAAAATCTACACTAAATACAATATATACTAAATACAGTACTTCGCGTTCAACAACAACATACGATAGACAGTCTCCTCCGAAGAGTACTGACCACCGTCAATATGGCGGCCGAGTTTACACAGGTTGCCGCACAGAGCGCTGTCACTCGTGTGTCAGCGACTCTATGAAATTTAAGCTGTTTCCAAAGAACCAATGGATCAAGCTTTTAGTTCCTTCATTTCACAATCAGTGATAGTAATGTTTTCGGAAGTTTACATCAGCGACAGAATTGAGGGTCGTAATCTTATCTTTACGAATAAAAAATTACAATTGAACCAACTTGATAAGATTATACGGATTTTTCTGATTTCACTCTGTGTATTACAAACTTAACGAATTTAGGTTTTATTTAAAATTGACAACTTCACTAGTGAAATGATTTTACTTTCTAATAAAACACTGTCTTGGTTGCGAGGAAAGGTCTCGTTTAAGGCAGCTGAGTTCACGTTTAAGTCTTTGACAGAGGAGTACTCGAAATGTTTTCATATTATTTCTCTACCGTCCCATTCTCTAATAGAGTGCGGGAGAAACTAACATCCAAATATACGTTTCTTTAATCTGATTTATCTTAATGTATTATGATGATTATGTCTCCATATTTATTTATTTATTTATTTATGGTATGACATAAACACTTGGACACGCAAGATACATTGCACAATGACACTTCCCCAGGTGGGAAGCAGAGACAACAAACGGCTTATATCAAAATTTAAGTGCCAGAGACGTATACAGGTATGTAGTGAAAAGTCCACTACTATGTGTGATGCAGTAGAATTTGGAAAAAATATTTATAAAATATTAATACAAATTTATGAAAGATATATTAGATCCATATGTAAGTGGGTGCTAACAAAACATGTTCACATTCTGAGGAGACACTTGATCAGAGAAATTTTGCATATAGTTCTTGCCCCAACGAATAATACCTTGCTTTAAAATATTTCCACCTCAACCTGTGCATCATTTCTGTGACAGTCTGTCCCCTGTATCGTGATATTACGAAACGGGCTGCCCTTCCTCTAAACTTTTTCTATGTTCTCCGTCAGTCCCACCTAGTGAGAATCCCACAATGCGCAGCAGTAATCCAAAATAGGACGCACAAGTGTAGTGTAGGCAGTTTCTTTAGTACAACTGTTGCATCTTCTAAGTTTTCTGTCAGTGGAAATTAGCCTTTGGCTTTAGTTCGCCTTTCCCCGCGATATTTTCTATACGTTCGCTCTAATTTAAGTTCGTATTTGTAATTCCTAGGTATTTAGTTGAATAGATAGTGTAACCGTAATTAATTTGAGAGCCTAACAACAAAATAATGTATTCACATGGGTACGTTTAAGCGAATGGTCAACGACTGGTATGGTGCAGGACAGAATAAGGGGTGAGGGTCGTGAAGAACCCATCAAAGTTCTATTTGTGTGGACCACGTGCTTGTATGGATTGTCTCATCCCTCCCTTTCTCTCTCTCTCTCTCTCTCTCTCTCTCTCTCTCACACACACACACACACACACACACACACACACACAAACGCACTCTAAAACGAAAATAGGACTGTCTAAAATACCTTCCAGATTCTGGTAATCTTCAGTCCCTTTCTTATGTGTGTAATCCTGTTATATCTCTGCTCTTGTCGTTCTGGGTTTATTTTCCCTTCTACAGCTACCACAAACATGGTAAAACATAATTTTTTTTGGTCCAAGGTAAACTGTAAGACACTAGTGCGATACTTAGTAGTGTAACTTCAATTTATTGCTCACAGTATAAGCACTCACTAATTGTATAGCCTCTATCATTGTCATCTTGTTTCACGCGTGAATTTTTTTATTATTTTATTCATTTATTTATTTATTTGTCTGTACCCAACGTGATTTACCTGCTGCTGTTGGCTGAGACAGAAATCACATCTAAAAATTAGTCGGTTTCCTTACTGTGCACAAAGAAATAACAGGCGAAAACTCAGTAAAATGAAAGTTTTTAAAGTTAAACATAATCGGATTAAAAGGATGACACTCACAACATTTTACAAAACTGATACATTAGTGACGTTTTCTACGTGAAACCGAAAATACGATGAATATTTTCAACACTTTATTGAATCAGTAAAATGATATCTTAGTTTTAAACTGAAAAGACAGGGTGAGCATTAAAAAACTAACAAATTTCGACAGGCTGCGGAGCAGATTTAGTTCAAATGTTCGTAAATCTATGGTACTTAACCACTCCGGTTCTCAGTCCCTAGGCTGACAAACTAATTAAACTAAGTTAAAGCAACCTAAGGACAAACACACACACCCATAGCCCAGGGAGGACTCGAACCTCCGTCGGCGAGCAACCGCGTGCGCCGCAGCGAGGCGCCTTAGAGCGCTCGGCAACTCCAACGCGGCGGAGATTTAGTAGATAGAGTTTTACATAGGAACCCAGGATAGAAAATGTCGTCCAATGAAGATATAGGCACTTGTTGAACGCAAGTATTTTGACACAAATCTCTTTTAATACATGCTCTTTGCTTTCCATATTTTGTGAGATGTTATGAACCAAAACAAGAGAAAAATGTCTAGTAAACGTGGGTTCTAAAACGCATGCCTTAAGAGATATAAGCAGTTGTCCATCTTCGATACGGTGCAACACACCTTTTCTACTGGTCAAGTGCTCATAGGCTTTAAATTATGCTTCATTGAAGTATGCTTTATTTAATAACTTATAACACAAAGTACATGTGCAATTTAAATATTAAAAAAAACAATAAGAAAACATCTACAGTTCAAAAGCTATTTTTACTGAAACATATAACTCGGGTACACTGTGTGGTGAAACTGCAAAGAAAATCTGTGTATTTAATATCCTATACCAAAATTACTTCACAATGTGAAATTTAGTGAGTCCGAAATATGCGACACAATATCGTTTAACAGAACTTTTCCAAAATGTAACGAAGTAGAGAAATAATCACTTAACCTAAATGGTCGTTTAACACCGTTACCATGAAAAAAATCTTCGATCTGGTGTGGAAAACAGAACGTGCCTTTATTATATCAAATAGAAAAGACAAACTTCATTATCACCGTTTAGTACTCTAATTACATACCTTAATTTTGAGTCGAGAGCCACGTAGAATGATGTATTCTGTATGACGGCAAAAAACCGTGAAATGAAGAAGAAACGAACAACCTTCCCACACGCGAGATTTGGTAGACATTACATGGAGAGCTATTTTTCTGGAGCCCGCGAGATTAATTTGCTAGTACATGGAAGATTTTATTCACGAGAACTAGTCATAAAATACAAGCTCAATAACAGCTAGAAATAATTTTGAACACTGACAATGAATTATTGAACGCCTGAATGAACATTAAATTTATACTTAGTGAATAATTTTTCGATGGCTACATTTAGCCGCCCTGTGCAGTTGCGCATGTTGGCCCTGTCATAAATAAGGCCCTCCTTAGACCTCTCTATGGCATCGTTATGTGCGGCTCTGTTAAGTCACTTCTAACGCTCTTCTATGTAGTAGGTGTGTTTCCGTCTTCTGATACGGCATTTTTATCAGAGTTTCTGCCAAGCGGGAATACTAGTTATACTATCTCGGTAGATAAACGTGTATTAACTAGAAACTGTACTCTATTACATTCGCAGTGTGACCCTATTTTAGTCTGACAAGCATCCCAAACACTTAAAGAGTATTACTTTATGATCCGTGCATTTGTTTTGTATGCAACCTGGAAGAAACAATTAATTCCTTTAACTGGGAAGTTATCAAAAATGAGGTCCCAAAAGGTTCGGTCTTGGGTCCTTTGCTGTTCTTAATATATATTAACGACCTGCGATTCTATAGTCTCGAAGATGCTAAGCTAATTCATTTTGTTGCCGATACAAGTATAGCTATCACGCCTGACAAACACGTATTAACTGATGAAATTGTAAATGATGTCTTTCAGAAAATTATTAAGTGGTTCTCTAAATATGGACTCTCATTAAACTTTGATAAAACCCAGTATATACAGTATCATAAAGTAAATGGCATTACACAATAAATAAATGTAGACAACAAAAATCTGTAGCTAAGGTAGAATATTCAAAATTTTTAGGTGTTTGCATTGACGAGGGTTGAATTGGAAGAAACATATTGAAGATCTGCTGAAACTTTTGGAGTTCAGCTACTTACGCTATCAGGATCATTGCAATAGTCGGTGATATACATCTCAGTAAATTTGCTTACTATGCCTATTTTCATTCACTGCTTTCATATGGGATCATATTCTGGGGCAGTTTAACATTGAGTAATTCATTGCACAAAAACGTGTAATCAGAATAATTGCTGGAGCCCACCCAAGATCATCCTGCAGACATTTATTTAGGGATCTAGGGATCTTCACTGTAGTTTCACAATATATAAATTCACTCATGAAATTTGTTATTAACAATCTGCCGCAATTGAAAAGTAATAGCAGTGGGCCTAGTTACAACAATAGGAGAAATGGTGGTATTCACTATTCAAGGTTAAATCTAACTTTGGCACAGAAAGGGGTGGATTATGCTGCCACAAAAGTCTTAGGTCACTTACCAAGTAGCATCAAAAGTCTGACAGATGGCCAACTAGTATTTCAAAAGAAATTAAAGGAATTTCTGAATGGCAACTCCTTCTACACTTTAGATGCATTTTTACATAAAACTTAAAAATAAAATAATAATAATAATTTAAAAAACAAAAATAAAAAATCCTTAAAATATTGATATCTGTAGACACCATTTACTATCCTGACACGTTCCACATCATTAGGAAATGTCGTATATATGATCTACGGAACAAGCAAGTATTAATCTAGTCTAATCTCTGTGTACAAACTTCGCGTCAGTAGGATTTCTTGAAAACATTGTACTGTACATAACCACCGTTTTAATAGTATAACACTTCTTGCCTGGATTGTAGCATTGTATGGGAATTGAAACCTGCATATCGCAACACCTTCCTTTCGGTTAAATTTCGCATCTGTAGCAATTCATCTTCGTGGTGTAGCAATTTTAATGTCCAGGAGTGTAAGTAGTAAGTGACTGTGCGTTTTTTAGCTCAGAAATTTAAACGAAAACTATTTCTTGCACAATTCAAACTAAATAGTTGGGATGTAAAAATAATCTATGAAGTGACACTGCGATCCCCTAGTTCATAGTCAAACTAATTGCGGAAAACGGGTGGTGTAATTAGAACGATAGTGCACAAAAACAAAGCTACAATTTCATTGACAAAAATTGTAATTATTATGATTGTGAAATAGGGTATGGAATTGTAGAGGACGGTAGTGGCAGCAAAATTTGAACAGCCTAGTGGCGGAAAATGTGAAAATCCGCCACTGCTTCGGATACATCTTGTCTTTGTTCTACGATGTTTTTGAGATCTTCACTTTGTTTATTACGGACGGCGGCTAGCCCTGCCAGGGATCGGCAAATGCAGACACGTTCCTAGTCCTGCACAAATAATCAAGATATCGCATACTACGAGAGTCCATGATTCCATTTACTCGCAGCTTTTTCCACATTCCCGCAAGGGATCGAACTTCTTTCTATAGCAGCATTGTTTGAGCCATACATACAATCATATTATGTATACTTTTGCACTGGGTTAAAAGGTAAATGATATACGTATTTCGGTAGTGGAAGCACAAACAGTTTTGTGGAACAAAACTTTGGACACGTTTAAAGATAGCAGTGCCACTAGATGTACATGGAGACGAGTTTCCGGCGAACTGAATGGAGGTTTTGAGGAAATGGAGAGAAAATGCATTTTGTAACTGATATACTAATATATGATACGGTACTTCATTAGTTCTTTGTATCATGTCAGCAATATTTTGGAATTCATTAATTTATGTTTGGAATCAACTTCACTCAACCACGATAGCCAATCGACTGTTCGTTTGACCAGTAAAATTTCGGCGTGTGTGCAAGCAGCGCTCCACCGGTAAAATACCGGCCTTAGACCCGCGTCCATTCCACGCGACTTAACTTATTACCGCAAATTTGTGCGACCGCACAAGAACTGTCATTTGCCAGTTGGAGGCATACATACATTTATATACAGACATAGATATGATGTCTGTTCTTTCGGACATCGTCATTGTTTAACGAGAACAGTCGTAAATTTATGAATTCGAAATATTCATACATCTCGATCGATAATCATAACAAACTTTCGATGAAATCGACGTTTCCTTAACTATGTCACCAATGTACTTCCAGTACTAGTCGTCTAATGCGCCCAGAAACATCGAACTTAAAATATTGTCCATGTTCTTTAAGATTTTGTTCTTGAGAGCGCTAGTTTTATGTTGACATCTTCACTTCCGTTTCTGGAAGTCGTGAAACAACTTCACATATATCCTTTTTGGCATTGCTGAATACATAGCAGCTTCAGTGCTGTAGAAAGTATTTCGGAAAATAACCACAGTTACGACTAAAAGTATGACTGTTGTCAGTATAAATTTACGCAAACTGAACAGGAAAAGTTGTGTACCACATGATTACTGTTTCCTAAACTCGTAATTATTATTAAAGAAAAGAAAGAAAAAGAGAAAAAAAAAAAAAAAAAAAAAGCTCCTCGCTTTCAAGGAAACTCATTAATAAAACTTTACAGCTTGACAATTACGTACAATACTGATTAATTAGTTACTAACAAAGTATATAACATACAATAGCTTTATATTGTGCTTAACTATTAATTACCCACTTTTTTTACGCGGGTGGAGAGACTCCTAGCAGTTAAACGGCGCACCGTCAACTGCAGTAAAGCGCTATTTTTGACTGAATCCTTCCAGAACGCGACCCAATTTTATCGACAAGTTGAAGAAAACTAATTTCGGCCAAGTCGAAGATTCGGCTAATTTCTGACCGAAACCGAAATTCCGACCGAAACAAGTATATTTTGGCCGAAGCTTCCCGTGACCGAAACTGAAGGAAGCTTAGGGTTCAACGTTCCGTCGACAGCGTGGTTATTAGGGACGGAGCTAACGCTCGGGTTTTTTTGTTAAGTATAGAGAAGAAAATCGGCCGTTTTCTTTCAAAGGAACTATCCCGGCTTTTGCCTGAAGTGATTTAGGGAAATCACGGAAAACCCAAACCTGCATGGCCGGAGGTGGATTTGAGCCACCTTCTTTCGGAATGCGAGTCTAGTGTTACCACTCCGCCAGCTCGCTCGGTACCGTAATCGAATATTCGGTCGGCCCTTAATTAATAGTAACACGGATAGTAACATTAAAAAATAAAAGAGGTACATTCCACTGATAGGCAAACACTATTCCATATTTTAAAGGAATTCAAGATTGATAGAAAAACAAGGTCGATTTTCCAACAAATATTAAGAGATACAACAGCCATAGTTAAATTCATGGGAAACACGTCAGAAGCATTGCATATCCATACCAAAGAGGTGGACTCTCTCCCTTTTGGGAAAAATTGTGAAGACTTGGAAAAAGGAAACGAAGGATATTTAACTCGAGATTAAATAAGTGCAGAGAATCAAATTGAAGTGTCTGGTTTTCGCAGACGACCTTGCCATCATATCCAACAATAGAGAATAGCCAAACTTGCACTAGAGAAGCTGCACGAAATATTGCAGAGAGCTGGTCTACAAATTTCCTATGCTAAAACTAAGTACATGGAATGTAAGGAAGCAAACAATCTAACCATCACAATCCGTTACGGGAAAGTGGAACAAGTTACACAATTTAAATATCTAGGAGGAATCATCAAACCAACAGGATTGCACACAATAGCCAATCAAGAAAAAAATCTCCAAATTACAAATAGGGTATTTGCTCACTTGGAATCACTATAATAAAAAATATATTTCTGTCAACAATATGACATTACAATACAGTAATTCTTACCAAAGCACTCTACGCCGCAGAAACAACGGTGCTGCCCTATCTTGCAGCGCGTGATAGCCTGATTTCGTTCATCAACTATTTGACAATAAGAGCACTTAACAACTTCCAATAAACTTGCAACATAATTTCAAGTCTTTTCGAAACTATTTATCGCTGACAACCCCAACAAAATGACGAAAGGGGAAAATTTTATCGCTTACTACTTTTCCGATGTTCATGATGTATATCTACGGTAAGTGGCACGACGTTACAAGTTATTACTTATACACTGTAAATTGTATTCGCGAGACATTTCACAGACAATACAGATACATACCACTGAATGTTCCTTCGATATTATATCAAAATTCGAGATATCGTTAATGAGATATGAAGTAATAAAAAATTTGGGTCATGAAAAACCGCATGATTACTCATGAGTTTCGATTTATTACGTCTTTACTACTAACACCACTCACGACATATTTTTCAGACATTAGGCACATATAACACGGAATGTACCTTCAAATTTACATGATAGTACGACACATATTTCAGGAAATATGACGTCATAAACAACGAAATTTCCGAGTAACTGCTATATAATGCGCTATTTTTCCACATCTCCTCCTAAATTAATGGACCGATTTCAATTAAACTTGGTACAATATTGGTTACTATCAGAAAACATCGCTGTGAGATTAAAAACCATCTACGACTCGCAGTTCAGGAAATATGGCGTTGTAAACAATGAGTCACAAAACCTTTGCCATCACGTGAAGCGTGATTACGAGACTTCATTCATCCAAAATTTATTCACCACAGGCAGTTTCCTAATTTTACTCTCTATAAATCTGGAAAATTGTATTATTGTAGGACACATAGTCAAGGATATATGATGTCATTTCTATTGAGCTGCATATTTCCTTGTTTTGATATTTCATAGTTTCTAAGCTGAGTTAATGAAATTTTTCCGAATTTTTATTTTCGTTTCTAAGACTGGAAAAATGCATATATATACCAGGGAAAAACCGGGTTTATCAGCTAGTAATGATGATAAAAAAGAGAGAGATAGAGGTACTGGAAATGCTATGTTTTTCGCGCACCCCTTAACAGTAGCGTTCCAACGAACAGAGTTTTTGAAACTGTGGTGTAATAAACGTTGTTGGATGTAGCTTACCACCTTTAATTCTAGTTGGAGCTAGTTACAGACTTCGCAGAGTTTTTGGCAGTGTTAAACCTGTCTACTGAACTGAAAAATCGCAGCCCGTACGAGGCGTTTTGCAACGCTACAGACAGGAGTGATGAGAGTACGCGAGATGCCAGCCGACACGAATCTGGCACTGCACCAAGTGGCGTGACGTCATCGTAGCAGGCGGCCGCATAGCGCCAGCACCAGTGTTGACCGAGTGTTTGAAGCGGCGAGAGGAGTTGACGCGCAGGCAGAGGAACGTGCGAGGCTTATGTCACCGCTCGAACTGATGGGTGTGCCACAGCCCAGAGGAAGAGGGAATGATAGCCAACTGCGCCCTTACCTCCATCTTTCGAAAAGTCGTCCGAAAAATTCGATTTTGCTTAACAGTCTCACAATGAGATCTACCCATCTCGAAAATTCAGTTTAAGATGAGTCTTCGCGTGGTAGTAAGGGTGTCCACTCACAGAAGTTTTAAAGCGCACTGGCCAGGAAATTTAGAGAAAAAGGGCTCTAGAGTTTAAGGTGCAGCACATATATATATTGTATACTAGTAAAGGAGTAATATAGAACTGTATAGCGAAATGGTTCATGCAGTAGCATGCCTGACTGTCATGTAAATGTCCGGGTTCGATGCTACCGACGAGCAGCACTTTAGTTTCATAATTTGTTTTAAAAATTCCTGAGCGTCTGACTGTTTGTATACAAACAATCAGCTATACTCTGCGTTTCATTGACGAAACCGGTTTCTGGAATTTACAACGAATATTTATAATCATTCAAGAGCTTACAATATCTATACATGTGGCGATACCACTACACCACTGGGGACGCAGCGATCACCACACCTGCAAGGACTAGCACGCCTCCAGGCAGATACAATTTCTCAACATTTCCCTGCCCACAACTGCTCGAACTCGTGGTATTTGCAAGTTACTTCCGTAAGAGTACGGGTCTAGCAACGCTTCCGCACTGAAGAAAGGATCTTTGTCTCCGTCGCATTTCCTGAATGGAGGAAGGCTGCCCACTCTCCCAACCGGACAGCAACCCATGACCACAAATAACCTGCAAGAGGACTATCGCCACAGAATTTCTGGATACGATAGGGACTGACTACCTGATAACACTTTGTAGCTTGTATGAACTGCGTTAGAAGAAGAATTCTATCAGACCAAGAGTTGGAGATGTCACTTCACTCCATGAAGACACTCCTCCACGCCACATGTGGAAACGTGTTCAGATTGGAGAACTTTTGAAAAGGCAAGATGGAAGAGTCCGGAGAGTTTCCAGAGGGCAGCCACCTTACCCGTCCCATTCAGTGATCATCCCCCATTAATCTGATCAGAGGGAGAACGACGTGAAGAACTGATATCAGTGTCTCTGGACCTTGTTATACAATTGTAGTGTTCCTTGTTATCATATTTTTGTCTAAGCTAATTAATCTGTGTCTGTGTGATTATTAAGTTACTAAAGACTGTCTCTCTCGTATGCTATTAACTTTCCTGTGACTAAATCACGACATTATATTATATTATATTATTAGCCAATGATGGACAATCCTTTCTTCAGTGCAGAGACACTCCTGGACGCTTACTCTTACGGAAAAAGTTGCAATTACCACGAGTTTGAGTAGTAATGGGCAGGGAAAAGTTGAGAACTTGTATCTGACTGGAGGCGTACTTGAGTAGTCCTTGCCTTTATGATCGCTGTGCCCCAGTGGCCTAGAGAGATCTGCCTAGAAAGCCTGAGTTCGAACCCAGCTGGGTACACATTTTCAACTCTGTCCTATTCTCAGTTGTTGCTGTTGTTGTTATGGTCTTCAGTCCAGAGACTGGTTTGATGCAGCTCTCCACCCTACTTTATCCTGAGCAAGCCTTTTCATCTCCTCATAAGAACGGCAACCCATATCCACTTGAATCTGCTTACTATACGCGTCTCTTGGTCTCCCTCTGCGATTTGTACCCCACACAATTCCCTCCAATGCTAAATTTACGATTCCTCGATGTCTAAGAATGTGCCCTACCAAGCGATCCCTTCTTTTAGTGAGGGTAGGCCAAAAATTCCTTTTCTCACCAATTCTGTTCAGTACCTCTTCATTAGTTATGCGATCTACCCACCTAATCTTCAGCATTCTTCTGTAGCACCACATTTCAAAAGCCTCTATTCTCTTCCTGTTCGCACTGCTTATCGTCCATGTTTCACTCCCGTACAAGGCAACACTCCACACAAATGCCTTCAGAAAAGACTTCCTTACACTTAAATTAATATTTGATGTTAGCAAATTTCTCTTTTTCAGAAATGCTTTTCTTCCCATTGCCTTTCTGCATTTTATATCCTCTGTACTGCGACCATCACATGTTATTTTACTACCCAAGTAACAAAACTCATCAACCACCTTCATTGTTTCTTTACCTAAACTAATTCCTTCAGCATCGCCTGATTTTCTAAGACTGCATTCCATTATCTTTGTTTTTCTCTTGTTGATGTTCATTTTATACTCTCTCTTCAACACACTGTCCATTCCATTCAACTGCTCTTCCAGGTCCTTTGCTGTCTCTGACAGAATTACAGTGTCATCAGCAAAACGCAATGTTTTTATTTCTTCCCCCTGAACTTTAATCCCTATTCCAAATTTTTCCTAACATTGTATAATGCGAGAACATGAATTGATACTAGCTGCAGGATCAAATGTAGTGTCTGTTCTTTCGGACATGTGACTTTATTGAACTGATTGCTACGTGGGATGAAAGAGACCAGGCCGTCGGCAGATACAGATGGGACTTCGGCGCCAGCTCAGTCGTTAGGGTGTAGCCCTTCCCCACCCCCTCCTTCTGATTGCTGTTGTGACGTCACTATTCGCCACAACGCCAGCGGTCTACACAAATCCACGCGCAACTTGAAGAAGAGGCATTAAGTCGCTCCACAGTACTTCGGCCGCCGGGGGCGTCCATAGTCTCGTTAACTCTCTGCCTGCTTCGCGCGCCGGCCAACAGGAAGGAGGGGGCTTGCCTGGATATGCCGGCGCACCACAGCCACTACAGTCAGTACAGGAGAGTACTGCAGTTCCAGTCAGTACGAGGCAGCCCCAGCAATACCTCAGTTCCAGAAGTTCATCAAAGAAGAGGGAGCCTTCTGTCCATGCACAGGCAGAACAATTTTCTATTTTGTAGCACTATTATGTAATAGTACAAGAAGTTGAACCAACACAACCTCGTCTAAGTGAAGTATTGATTTCTTCTGTCAAGAAATCCTTTGAGGACTAATCACTTCTGTTAGTTGCAGACCTTGTCCACTTCCTTACTAGCCATAGCCCTACAGCAATCAGAGAGACTCAACAACTGTAATGCGTGCACTTATGCGGTTCGAAATAGCGTCAGACAGCCTTTTGACCTCTTGAGGCAAGTCACTCCACAGTTGTTGCAGCTATCGCTCCAGAGCTTGACGGTTGGTAGTGGGATGGAGCTGTTTGTGGGTGTACTCTTGCCTTGTGCCGGCCGCGGTGGCCGAGGGGACTGAGGCGCTCCAGTCACGGTCTGCAAGGCCACTACGGTCGGGGGTTCGAATCCCCTCACGGGCATGGATATTTGTGCCGTCCTTAGTTAGTTCATAAGTAGTTTGTAAGTTTAGGGACTGATGACTCCGTAGTTAAGTCCAATAATCTATACAAACATTTGAACGTTTTTTTCTTGCCTTGTTGGAGCACTTGGCTTGGGTGAGTCCTATCAACGGTAGGTCATGCGAACGTATAAAGTACACCATGAGAATAAAAGTATCCGGACACCCCCAAAAACATACGTTTATCATATTAAGTGCATTGTGCTGCCACCTACTGCCAGGTATTCCACATCAGCGACCTCAGTAGATATCGTGAGAGGGCATCATGGGGCGCTCTACGTAACTCACGGACTTCGAACATGGTCAGGTAATTGGGTGGCACATGTGTCAGAAGTCTGTACGCGAGATTACCACACTCCTAAACATCCCTAGGTCAACTGCTCCTGATGCGATAGTGGAGTGGAGACGTGAAGGGACAAGTTCAGCATGAAAGCTACAGGCCGACCTCGCCCGTTGACTGACAGAGGCGCCGGAGCGGTCATACCGGTACGTGCGTTTTTTTCGGAAATTAATAAATTCGTGTTTGCTGTGCACGTAAACGTAAGGAGAACACCTGGTGAACTTTTATCTACAATATATTTTTCAACGTATTTCTACTGTTAGTTGGAAGTACCTCATGCGACGCAGAACACAATCTAAGGCGACAGTCACTTGTTTGCTAACAGGTGCCCTAAAAATTGAAGGACAGAACGGAACGAAAGCGACGTTATGTGTTCAACACGTTTACTTTGGAGCTTCACGGCCAGGTTTCTTACGCTTGAAACAGTTCGTGTGTTTTGATGTGCTTTATTTTGGGTTCAGTGGGGAAAGTTGCATAAATATTCGAATCGACACGTATTTATTCGTGCGTAGGTTCTAGCTTTCGTGATTTCATCCATCTGTTTTACTTCCACTGGTGTTTATTTTAGCATAATCATTTTCGTTTGTCTATCGCCCTCGGGTCTGAAATAAAACGATCTCATCGCAAATTACGTAGAAACGCGTTATGAAAATAAAGTGTTATTCGTACGACGTATATAACATTAACAGTCAGCTTGGAGTGTGTAACGAGACAGGTCTGTCAGACATATATAGGACCTATTATGAAGAGACCGATACATTGTAATGTACAGATAAAGTGTTTAGTATGTTTTACACTAGACGAGGTGTGGCAGAATGTGTATTTTGTGGCTGGAAGGCATGTTTGTTGCAAGGTGACATTTAATTACGATTTGACAATTAACGAACGCTAATTAATAATGCGT
This sequence comes from Locusta migratoria, assembly GCA_026315105.1. NCBI lineage: Eukaryota > Metazoa > Arthropoda > Insecta > Orthoptera > Acrididae > Locusta > Locusta migratoria. The sequence goes on from CM048747.1 coordinate 49,146,419, forward strand.
TAAAGTCCGTGACACTGAAATAATTGATGTTATAAAATGTCAGTAAATGTCCATTCTCTAATAATCAGATATCCGCCACTTAAATAACATTTGAAAGCATTTGAAACACTAAAATATATGTGAAATTATTTGTTTTGCAATAATCGCGTCACTATAATAAAAGTAGGAATTGTCGTAATTGTTTCTTAATAATGACATATCTAACAGAACATGTAACATAACATTTGTGTAAAACTTCTTTCTCACTGGATAGATTTGATAATTAGAAGTCTGTGTAAATGAAAATATATCAAAAATTTATGATTCTCTTTCCGAAAAACTTATTGAAAACTAGTACTCACATGTCACGAACTTTATGTATAATACTTTGTTTCTTAAATGATTTTACGACGTAATGTAATACGAATCACCTAAATAACCTAATGTAATTATTAATGTAAAATAATTCATTCAATTGTAATTGTAAATTATTATTTAAACTGATTCCAACAATGTGTGAACACTTTGCTATTGTTTGTATCTTATATAAGGAAAGGCGCTGCAGCGTCGTGATCAGTTAGCTCTGTATCCGTTTTTAGCGTCAAACTTATGTCAGTTTGTATTAGCAATGTTTTGCAATTAAATCGCGGCTATATCTGCAAAATTGTTTTTAATTTACATCGTAGATAACCCTCCATCTCGTCAAAGACCCCGAGTCATGAAGAAGACAGCTACGAACACAGGGTAGTTGATTGAGTTCGCTGTCTGTTAATTCCTTTTTCATGTATTTTAAGGCGTTCCTGTTTGACAATCTATTTTTGCCATAAATAATTACAAATTTCAGCTAGGGATAGCAAATCATAATATTATATAAAATAGAAGCACATTTTTCTTCTGTCTGTCCCTTTAACCTTTTATAACTCGAGGCGTATCTAACGTATCATCATGCGGTTTCTTTTAATTTCTTCTTTAGAATCCTGGGCTAATCTTAGGCTATATTTAATGTCAATACGAATATATGAAAAAAAACTAAAATAAGAATCATAACGTAGAATCGTTTACCGCTTCTGCACTTTAGTCAGCTCTTGAACCTAAAATGTAAGAGGTAGTACAGTGTACATAGTATAAACTTGCAGAACTTCCAAACATCTACAAAACAAAAAATAAAATAAACACATTCATCATTTTTCTTTTCTAATGCGCTGGCGCCAGATGGCTTCAGACTAGAGATATAATGATTGAGGGAGATCTGTAAAAGTTAAGACATATGATCTCGTGTTTTTTTTTTTTTTTTTTTTTTTTTTTTTTTTTTTTTTTTTTTTTTTTTTTTTTAAATCGTCGTGAATTCTATAATTCTATGCTATGTACTTTGAAGCAGATCTCATAGTTTACGCTACGAAAGTCACGAAAGTGCGGAAGTGGTAAATGATTCTACGTTATTATTCTTATTTCAATTATTTCTCATTTTCGTATTGGCATTTAATATAGCCGACGGTGAAGACAGGTATATACCGAAACATTGAAAGAAACCGCATCACGACACGTTCTGCAGTTCTGCAGTTAAAGTAGTTTAAAATTTACCCGTGCAAAGCCAGAGCGGCTCAGCGAGTTAGTAATAAAATAAATAAAAACTGTTAATTCATAATTATTCGAAACCGAAAATTGTATCACAAATTACAAATGCTTATCAATATTGGTCACAAAGTACAAGGTGAGTGGGCAACAGAATCTGTGCTCGCTGGTGGGCAAGCTCGCTGAAAGTAATGAGTAGAATTTGAAAAGTCCCACGCTCTATTTTACCCTAAATTGTGAGAAAACCAGGGGAGCTATAAAAAAGTTGTTTAAATAAAAAGAAAAGTTCATTTCATTACCTACAACTTTCTCGCTGACGAAAATTTTCTGACTACAAAACAAAAAAAATGGGAGGCGACTAACTTTTTCGTGTCACAATTTTTATTTCATATAAAAGTAATAGTATCAATTGTTATAGCCGGCCGCCATGGCCCAGCAGTCTGCGGCGTGCCAGTCACGGTCTGCACGACCGTTCCCCGTCGGGGGTTCGAATCCCCACTCGGGCATGGATGTTTGCCGTCTTTAGTATAAGCTAGTTCATAAGTAGGTTTGTAAGTTTATGGACTGATGACCCCGTAGTTAAGTGTCATAAGCTCTACAAACATTTTAATTGTTATTTTTATACAGACACACATTCGTATTGTACTTGCTAAGAACACTGTTGCATTCCTTCAGTATTCACCTGTCTACGTGAAAAATCCTAAGGGGTTCAAATGGAGCGTGACTTGAAGAACTACGCATTTATTGGCCCAACTCCGTTTCTACACCCAACAAGATGGCTACCAGGCTTCACTGCCTGTACGCCGATGTAGGCGGTATAGCCAACACCGCCTAGAAGACAAGGCCTGACAACTGGCCGTGCCTACGTCACACCAAGAGGCGGCGGCTGCCAGCTGACTGGCTGGCCGCTGGGGCACGCCCACCGCCTCGTAGCGGCTGGCCAGTCAGCCTGCGTCCGCTGCGATTTGGATGATAGGTCACACGGCTGTATACGCTCTTTACAATCGTCACGCCACCCTTGACGATTATCGAGCATACCTCGAATACGAACTAGCGCCATACAAGGACTCAGGGACTATAAGGCCACATATGGCAATATGCTGAAAATTATGGTACAAATGTGACGATGGTTCAAGTCAGTAAAGCTGAAAAAATAGCACAATAGAAACGGATAGAACAAAAAAGAAATGTGAACTGTATTACTCACGACCGCGGAAATTTCGGAGCACGGGCGCATCAAAGTTAAGAGATGACAAACAAACTGCACACACATCAACTACAGGTATGCTGTTCTAACAGTTATGAAGACACGGAATATTAACTCCCCTTATCGAGAAGACGAGCTTTGAAGCACTGCGCAGACGAAACTACCGCGGGAGAAGGATTTTTATTTTATTCAATTAAAGTTTTTTCTTCGGTTTAAAAAAAGGAAGAAGAAATGGTGCCGCGGTCACGGGATCCCGCGGTGCTTGGCGCACCAGACGACGGTCCGCCCTCGGGGTGGCGTTTGTTGGCGGATACCAGCCTGAACCAACTGTCTGGGAGCCCGCGTGAAGCTGTAGATCCCAACACGTGGGCGCTGTCACTTCTGGAGGGCCCACATACCTGGCAAATGCTCCATAATGTCACCGCGCTTCACGCAATCCAGTTGAAACACGTATCTGAACAGAATGCATTGGAACTTGTGCAGTTTTGACAGAATTTTGTATCTGCAAGCTACAGTAAAGTGAACTTCCCAGGTTGTGATACATCTGTAAAAGTGAAATACGCCACTAAAAAGTATTTAACACATACATGTGGTGTCTGTTCAGAAAGAACAGACGTCACTTCTGGTCCGGCAGTTGTTATTCTATTATTTTCACAGAATATATGACATCAACTGCGAGTGGGCAAAGCTGAATATGTGTACCCAGCCGGGACTCGAACCTGGGTCTCCTGGTCAACGCAACTGCCTGGAAAGTAGAAGACCCTGGTTCGAATCCCGGCTGGGTACACATTTTCAACTTTGCCCATTCGCAGTTGATGTCATATATTCTGTGAATAAAAAAGTATTCTATTGGAATTTGTGTGGTTTCGACCGAGCTTTGTTATCTGTGATTTGTGGCAGAGCGAACTTCTCAGTATGTGATGTGTCTTTGTCAAAGAATTGCGACTTTAGGCTGCTCTGCTGAGCGATGGTGTAGGAGGTGTTGAGTAGCGGCAGCTGCAGTGTGCAGTCGCTGTGAGGAGTTGTTCGGAGCAACTGGACATGAAAATTGTGGCTTCTTTTGTTTAGAAGTTATTACATGCAGAATTGTTGTTTATTGGAAGGACAGACCAGACCACTTCTTGGCTCTGCTATTTTCTGTAATATTCTAAAACTAAGGTAATGTATAGCTGGTCTTTTGCAAAAATAATTCTTAATTTTATTTGTAGCATTGTTTCATTCAAGTTGTTAGTTGTCCAAGTCTTTCTTTCAAGTGAGGATATGTCTTCAAACAAATATTGTGTACAGGATAAATCATGCTCATCACCATTTAAAATCATTTCACTATTAGATGAAAGTGCATGCCATTGCATTTTTAATGCAGCAGAATAGTCTCGCAGGTGATATAAAATTGCATGTTTTGATACAGTCAGCCATATGCGCGCTACGTGCTGTAACTGTTTATAGAAAAGATCTGACGCTCACAGGCCATAATAAATTTCTTCTGAATTAACGTATATTATGAACAGGGCGATGATAAATTATTTTTATGGAATTTATTAATGACAAGAAGCAGTGATAGTGTTGGTAAGAGACACATTTTTGTAGCGATTCTACACAGGTCAGTTTTAACCAGTTTCACTAGTATTGCGTTCATACAACAATTTGCTTATTTTGACAATTAATTCAGCAGACTATCAACTTCAGTATTTCACCGGATGGCTTTTACAGTCGAGTGTGTTTCATCGGCACATAGGGTGACTGGCCGGTCTGGTGCGGCTGCGAGGCACGGCGGAAGCTTCGCGCTGTTACGTCAACGTCTTACTTCACTGTTATGACTCACTACAGTTGACTGCTAATAATTCGCAACAATAGCACAGCCAAAGCCCTGAATATAGAACTTATTTTGTCCTGTATTGTTATTTTATGCCAACTGTACAGGCTGGCAGCAGCTTGAGAGAAATTTAAAAGCAATTAACATGATGAATTTAAAAACACTGACATAAAGTGAGAATAATGAAGTATTAAAATATTGGCAAACAGAAGTTGTTGACGAGCGCAGAGTAGGCAGATGATAAAATTACATTGAGAAACCAGGACACTTGGCACGACAAGAAAAACTCGGAGGTCCTGAATAAAAGAAACGGTTTGCGACACTTGTTTGTGAACGGTGGGCGCAGTGGTTAAAATCAGGAGGGAGATGGGGAGCCGGCCGCGGTGGCCGAGGGGACTGAGGCGCTTCAGTCACGGTCTGCACGGCCACTACGGTCGGGGGTTCGAATCCCCCCTCGGGCATGGATATTTGTGCCGTCCTTAGTATTAGTTAGTTCATAAGTAGTTTGTAAGTTTAGGGACTGATGACCCCGTAGTTAAGTCCCATAGACTACAAACATTTGAACATTTTGGAGATGGGGAGGGAGCGTAGGGACCAAAGAGATAGACTAACATAGAGGGGCAACACCGCAGCCAGAGTGACGCGAATTGGACAACTGTCCGCCATGTTTTCGTAAGTCAGAGAGGGGGATGAGCGCATGATACCGTGAAAGAATATAACGAAAATATAACTGTTTCCGTTTAGCGATTTAGCCAGAAACAATATTACCTACGAGCATGGGTATACTTCATATACCGGGTGATCAAAAAGTCAGTATAAATTTCAAAACTTAATAAATCATGGAGTAATGTAGAGAGGTGAAAATTGACACACTTGCTTGGAATGACATGGGGCTTTATTAGAAAAAAAAAAAAAAAAAGTTCAAAAATGTCCGACAGATGGCGCTTCATTTTATCAGAAAAGCAATAATTAGCATAACAAATTAAGACACAGCAAAGATGATGTTCTTTACAGGAAATGCTCAATATGTTCAACATCATTCCTCAACAATAGCTGTAGTCGAGGAATAATGTTGTGAACAGCACTGTAAAGCATGTCCGGAATTATGGTGAGGCATTGACGTCGGATGTTGTCTTTCAGCATCACTAGAGATGTCAGTCGATCACGATACACTTGCGACTTCAGGTAACCCCAAAGCCAATAATCGCACGGACTGAGGTCTGGGGACCTGGGAGGCCAAGTATGAGGAAAGTGGCGGCTGAGCACACGATCATCACCAAACGACGCGCGCAAGAGATCTTTCACGCGTCTAGCAACACTCTTTTTTGTTTTTTGGTATTTATTTCTAATAAAACTCCATGTAACATGTAATTCCAAGCATATGTGTCAATTTTTATCCCTCTGTCTACATTATTCCGCGATTTATTAAGTTTTCAAATTTAAAGTTCTTTTTGTTCACCCGGTACACCGTTTCCAAAAAGTGGCAACAGCTTTCATTTAAATACAGTAGCCAGACGATCAGTAGCAACTACTATTATAGGACGTGATCTGAAAAGTGTTAAGACCCATCTACGTCTGTTTCAGAGTACCGTTTTGTACAGTGATCTCTGTATGTAGAACACTGGTTTGTGCACTAACAGTTTTTAAAATGGCAAAGCTTTCAAGAGGCGAAAGTTCTACAGAAACGCGTTTCTTTATGAGGCCATCGTTTGCAGAAAGCGCCGAATTATTCGAGTTTAGAAGGAAAAAAATAGTTTTCTCTCTGCAGTATATTTGCTTTTAAAAGTCAAAAATAAGTTCACTTCAATGAGCAAACGGCGTATTTAATTCCAAAAACTATTAGTTCTGCAGAAAGTTTGCAGTTAATGTCAGTTCCTTTCGCCGGCCGCGGTGGCCGAGGGGACTGAGGCGCTTTAGTCACGGTCTGCACGGCCACTACGGTCGGGGGTTCGAATCCCCACTCGGGCATGGATATTTGTGCCGTCCTAGTTCGTAAGTAGTTCATAAGAAGTTTGTAAGTTTAGGGATTGATGACCCCGTAGTTAAGTCCCTTAAGCTATACAAACACTTGAACATTTTCAGTTCTTTTCCTATTCAAAACAATCTGGTGCACAAGATAAGGAAATAAAACCCCACAATCCGGCTATTACAACATTAGCCGCATGATCAGTATTTTGTTGGATCCCAAGTTTATTGAAATAATAGTCATTCTACTCGTCATGTTATAGTTCTCTACTTAGAAGGCAAAACTTCATAAAAAGTATGGTGAACATTGCGTACTTTACCCTCTAATTTACTTGCCTTATACGCAAACAAATGCACCAAATCTTCAGAGAATGACAATGTACATTTTCTGAATTTACCTAGCAGTTCTTTATACAACAAAAAGTGCATTAAATGTCAAAGTCATGTTAAATGGCAAATCTAAATATTGGGTTATACTTCAGGTCAATCTGTTGCCAACACATTCATTCTCTTTCCCGACTCTAATTATATTCTTTTAGTCTAGGCTACAAAAATACAGACCAGGTCATCACCATACACACAGTGGAATCCAACATCACACTATCGCTATTTTCAGATTCAAAGATTCACTACCAGATTAATTTACACTCTCACAAAATCATCGGAAATAACATATTTCAAATTATAGCTCTAAATTTATCTTCGAAACGCGAAGAACAAACAAGAAATTGTGTAATTATGTCGTCTCCTTTAATAACACTCTGACAAAGCCATGGTTACATTCCCAAGTAATAATGTGTATGGAGTTCGCAATGTCCCTGATACTATAGCATCATCAGTAACGTTCTTAGAATGAAACTTTCTCTCTGCAGCGGAGTGTACGCTGATATGAAACTTCCTGACAGATTAAAATTGTGTGCCGGAACCGGGACTCGAACCTGGGACCTTTGCCTTTCGCGAGCAAGCACTCTACCACTTTTTTTTTTTTTTTTCTTCAGGTAGATCTATTATGTGCGGTCGTTTTTTATTGTTCGTTCTTGGTCGTTCGTTGATCAGGTGGCTCAGCATTTTTTATTACAGAGGACGTTCAGCCCTCTGACCGGGCGCGCTGAGCCACGGCGCCCGGCATTGAGCTATCGCGACACGTCTCACGGTCCGTCCTCACAACATTAATTCTGCCAGTACCTCGCCTCCTACTTTCCAGCGCTTGCTCGCGAAAAGCAAAGGTCTCAGGTCCGAGTACTGGTTCCGGCACACAATTTTAATCTGCCAGGAAGTTTCAGTAACTTCCTTGCTTCAGGAGCACACGGGAAGCTGTGCGTGGGTTTGATTGTATCCAACTGCATCAACCTTTTTTTTTTTTTTTTTTTTTTTTTTTTCGTTTTTCTACCTTTCAGATACGTAACGGTGTAAAGAAATAACACATAGTGACCAATAGGAAATTTCAAATCATCACATTTTTTCATAATCCAAATTTTTCTCACTATTATTACTCTTCCAGAAATAATGCCTCGTTGTCATACCGTTAGCTGCAGGTCAACTTCACATTGTGTATTCAAACGATTCAACACCGTCCACAAGTAGAAAGCAATACGGAATGTCACAGGAAGTGTTTGTATACATTTGATAAACTGTGTGCAATAAGACACGACACCTCTGTAATACTCTTACTATTGCATCAAGACATGATTTCACGTTCTGTAATTGCGCTAAGGGTTCATATCAAACAGTTTCTTCCCAAGGAATTCTTCGTGCGCAGCATAAACGGCATGGTCGACAAAAGGTACTATTACAATACAGGAGAAAGATAATGAGCATGAGAAATGCAAAATAAAAATAATTAAATGCTTTTGATATGTCGCGTTTTGCAGCTCTTAAATATTGTAGAAAAGACATTTTTTAAATATGCAACAAAGCTGCTTTGGTGCATATTTAAAAATGTCTTTTCTACAATAAAAATAATTATTTGCTTTTCGCCGCGGCGGAGCGGTTGAGCACATTGAGGCGCTATGCTCCAATGCGCGAGGCCTTTCCCCGTCGGGGGTTCTATTCCCCATCGGGCACGGATGTTTGTGTCGTCTTTAGAATAAGTTAGTTGATAAGTAGTTTGTAAGTTTAGGGATTGATGACCCCGCAGTTAAGTCCCATAAGCTTTACAAACACTTCTTCACAACATTTGTTTTTCATTTCATTCTTTTTATTAATTTATTAGTAATATCTAATATACAAGTTAATATAATTTTAACCTGCACATTTCATTCCGATCTTTAACTGGCGTATTTGTCATAAAGCTGGTGTTCCGTAAGGCTTATTGTAACGCACTTTATTTCAAGGTAAAATTTTTTCTCAATTCAAATGTTTAAAATGTTTGTATAGCTTTTGGGACTTAACTACGGGCTCATCAGTCCCTAAACTTACAAACTACTTATCAACTAGCTTATCTTAAGGACGGCACAAATATCCATGCCCGAGGAGGGATTCAAACCCCCGACCGTAGTGGCCGCGCAGACCGTAACTGGAGCGCCTCAGTCCCCTCGGCCACCGCGGCAGCAATTTTTTCTCGTTAAGAAATGTTTGGCGATATTTATGGAAGCTTTTGAATACTCCTTTGAATAGAAATATATTATAATTTCATTCCTTCTATGATGAAAATGAAAGTCTGTGTCTATGAACTTGCTCTAGCAGACGGATTACAAATTCCGTCGTGTTGACTGGTTCTATCTACATCTCTAATATTCATAGACGCATTCCTGTGCTTCTGTGTATATTTTTCCACTACGGTATCATCTGACTTTTCACTTCCGTCATAAAGTTATTATAAACTCGCTTTAATGCAACGGCCCTGTCGTTCGGTATGGGAGCACTCCAGCCTCATGGTGCAACAACGGCGGCCGCCTCTGAGTTGGCGCAGCTTTCTCTATACAGGGTTTTAAGCTAAGCGAATCACGATGCACTCTTTTTAAATATTACTGAGCCCTGTAAAGCTAATCATCTACTCAAGCATCAATGGTATACATGTATATCGAAATAGGATAGTACTGAACCACGCCTTCCCGCTTAATTTCTTTTTTCGCCCGATGGTGTCTGTCAACCCAAGTTATTGCTTTTTAACCTACGGAATAGCAAATAACCTCAGAAACGAGAAATCGTATTCTACCTTACCTTAGTCCCTCTTTGGACTAGGGATCGACCTTGTTACTATTGTTTTGACACAGCTAGTTAACGGGTTCTTTCCCACTGTCACTGCATAGACTCATATGTGTTGAAGTATGTGGATGTTTGTTAAGGTTTGTGACTCTTGCATATGAGGTGAATTTGGATACCAGCCCGGTATTTACTTAGTCTATCATGGAAAACCCCCTAAAAGATATATTCAGCCCGGCCGGCACACATCGAGCGAGGTGGCGCAGTGGTAACACACTGGACTCGCATTCGGAAGGCTGGTGATTCAAACCCACCTCCAACCATATGTAATAGAAATGGGCGTACCTATTATAAAAAATGCAGTTGATATCCGTTTGACGTATGGCAGCGATGTAGCGGGCCAACGATAGTGCCATCTGTTTTGTTTTGCCACTTCTTTGTAGTTTTTTCGTTTGATGCTTATTTCGTGTGATATTTGACCCGGTCGCTATCAATGGACCACCCTGTACACACACACACACACACACACACACACACACACACACACACACACACATGTCCAAGGGAGGACTGGAACCCCCGCAGCGAAGGCGCTTTAGAGCGCTCGGTATTTTTTTTTTTTTTTTTTTTTTTTTTTTTTTTTTTTTTTTTTTATCTCTCGCAGTGTGGTCTACATAGAGAGCTTTTCATGTACTACATATTGCTGTGTAGATGACTGATTGTGTTTTTTTATGTGTCTGTGTGTTTATATTGCATCTTAGTGCTTCTTATATTAATTCGTGTAGTCAAAAATGTTTGCTGTTATATAGAAGATTTTGCTTGTAAATTGTCTTCAAACAATGAGCATCTTTTCGCGTAGCACAATTACTGTTTTTCATTTCTGTATGGTGTACCACCATCGCCATTTCCTGAAATTATATATGGTATGCTGCAGAGTTCACCGTACTTTTATATTAATCAATTGGTATATTGCTGGCAGGAGGAATATATGACATGATGAAAAGTTTTAAGAGGTAGTAGCAACGAACAAGGAAGGGTACTGCACGTGTAGGCCAGAACAACAAGAATGCTACTGGGTGACAATAAGGAGAAAAACGTGCCGAAAAGCGAATTCTGAGGGCAAAGAAGAGAAAAGTTTTCGAAAGGTAGCTGCAGGATATTGACTTACTGAAGAAGGCTAATGAAAGCAGGGAATTCTACAGAAAGTTCAACTACCTGAGAAGGGATTTTATGCCAAAACAGCGCAGTCAAAAGGGAAGAATGGTTAAATAGTAGCACCAGGGAAGAGAATGTTAAGTGCTGGGCAGAACACTTCTAGAAGTTACTATACTCAGAAAATACTAAAGCATGGGAACTTCGTCATAGTCCTTTCAACAGGAAAACAATTGCTCGCTTTGTGCGTCAACAGGCTGACGTTTAATATGGCCGTAGTATAAATGAATGACAAAAGAGCCAATGTATCTATTTCGTACTCATTCAGTCAGTCCACCAGTATCCTGTCAAATCATCCTGACTTTGGATATCAGCAATATTTCTAAAGTATTTCAAGTTACTATTCGGATTACTGCTTGAGACGTATTAGAGCCTTTTATTGCATTGTATTTGAGGTTGTATGACATTATTCTTGTCTTAAAACATATGTGCACAAAAGTATAATTGTTTACAATGTCAGTGAGCGTCCGCGTGATTTTACATAAATAATGAAGTTTGGTGTTTTCACATCTACATCTACACGTACAACCAAATTCTACGAGCCACTGCCCGGTGTGTGCTAGAGGGTGCTTTGTGTACTTTCCAGTTTCATTTCCCGTCGACATGGTGATCATTATAGCCAGACAAAGACTGCAGGGATAGATTGTTCACTTTCTTGTTGTCATTGTCAATACCTTTACCACAGTCGAATTTAACGGGTAAAGCAGTCTTAATAATATTCTTGTACTTACCATTGCCTTATGCTTTTACAGACTCCCTTTTGGTGTTGCTTTTATCTGTGTGATTTTTGATTACGCAATATTTCAGCATATGTTTGCAGTTCCTTTGGCTTGAAATTATCTGAATTTGATGTCTGTGGAAATATTAATTCTAATAAACCCAGTGTTCTTGGGTATGTCATTATCCAGCCCTTATTGTATCTTGCACTAAACGTATATCAAGCTTATATGGTCTATCTTTACGCACCCCCTATGTACTATATATCTGGGCAACACGGTGCACGATAGTGTAAACATTAGTAGCAGCGTCATCATCCCTCCCTTTATTTTATTTTTTATTTTTTATTTTTTGTCTACCTCTCCTTTCTGCAGCCGTAACGTTTGCGTAACTCCTCCATTTTAAATAACTTTGTGGACTGAGAATATATTAAACGCGAATGTCGGCACATTGGTTTTCAGACTAAAGTGCAGAAGCAGTCAGTCGATAACTGTTGACCACAAGAGTCACGCGAAAAAGTATTTACGTGGGCTAGAGGGGGGGGGGGGGGGTCTGAGGGAACATCTGTTTCCAACCGCACATAGGGCACGTTGCTCACGCGAAACGATGCAAAGCTATTTTTATGTCGGAAACGTCCCAGATATGTGATTGTAAAACAGTGTTTGTAATGTAGATCTGTCGATGAAAGTACGAATAGAACACACATGTTAATATAGGATGTTACCACTCATTTGATTTCCTTGGTCTTTATGTAGCTCATTTCGTTTAGCGTAATACTTCCTGGGTATCCTTTCGGTTATATATTTCACAGTAATTTCAGATCTAGCTATTCGCACAGTAAACAGTAAACAACAAATGGCACATAATGACATACAATAACAAAACCATATATAGAATAGGAAACATAGTGAAAAGACAGGGATTGAATATAGCATTGAGAACAAATAACAATACAAAATAAAATTATCCAAAAACCAACCAACATTGACAAATATGAAAATCAGGCATCTATTAATTAACCTGAAACTGGTGTCAGTATATGTGGGCCAAACATACAGGAACTTCAGGACCAAATACACTGAGAATTTAAGGGCATTAAAAAGTACCAGTTGTCACTCAGGCCTTCCATACCATCTAATATCTGAGAATCACCGCCCCTACAAACATAGAGAGAGTGAAAGAGAGAGAGACAGAGAGAGAAGAGAACAAGAAAAAGAAGAAGAAGAAAGAGAATCTGTATAGGGTTCATTGCTTGCTGGCACTAATTTTCCAACTTTCCCATTGATTTATTTATATGTCTACACTTTTATTTCAAGTATCTCGGATACAGAATTTTTAACTTCCACCATGACATTACCGATATATGGGTCTCAAATCATTGTGAGATTCGATTTTCTTCGGTTATGCAAGGGACTCATACGGTTTGTGTCTTTGTAGGAGCCGCGGTGGTGCTGCCAAGTGCTCTAATGCGACTTGCTACGGAGTGTGCGCTTGCTGCTTGTCGGAGGTTCGAGTCCTCCCTCGGGCATGGGGTGTGTGTGTTGTCCTTAAAGTTAGTTTAAGATCTCTGTTAGCCTATGGACTGATGACCATAGCAGTTTGGTCCAATAGATTTACAAACATTTGAACATATTATCTTTGTAGACAACCTGTGAATTTCTATGCGCCTAGGAAACTTCCAAGAAAAATATCTATATCTATAAATATGAATGTCTGTTCGGTGTACGCTATCACGTCTGAACCACAAGACATAAAAAGTTAAAAATGTATACAGTTACTAATGTCTACCCGGGGAAGGCTTTAGGCACGATTTTATGGCGATCGGATAGCTATATATATATATATATATATATATATATATATATATATATATATATATATATATATATATATTAATGTGAATGTCTGTTCGGTGTACGCTTATCACGTCTGAACGACAAGACTCAGAGACTTAAATATTTGTACAGTTACTAATTTATATCTGAGGAAGGTTTTAGGCACGGTTTTATAGCGATCCGATAGCTATTTAGTATTTGAAGAATATAACGCGAAATGGGGAACAACAATTACTCTTTGAAAATTATATTTACTCTTTGAAAATGGTTTTATTGGTTGCATTGTTGCTTGAGGGTTGATAATGATAAAAGGGTGGAGTATATTTGGATGGAAAGTTATCGGTGTATATAAAATTCTACGTGTGTGTGTGTGTGTGTGTGTGTGTGTGTGTGTGTGTGTGTGTGTGTGTTAATATTTCGCTCTGCAGCAAAAACTACAGAACGCAAACGAATGGTCTGTGTGTAATTGTTGTCCGAAGTCTCTCGTTGTACACCATAGCAGTTCCATGCCGATAGTTATAAGGGGGTGGAAAATATGGTGGTTGAAAGTCGTCAAATTAATAAAAAATTCGGACTGAAGGCCAGCGATGACGTTTTCGAGTCTATAGCAAGGAGGTTACATACAGCGGAACGTGATGCCACAGACCATATCTTTGGTCTATGCGTGCTACAATGTCTTCCCCTCTTTCTCTGTAAGGATAAGCATACGAATAAGGAAATATAACAATAAATAAATAAAGCAGTAAAATAGGAATTTCTTTTAATATTTCTCTTTAAAAAAATCGATTTGACGTTTCGCGCATTTTCTATCATCAACCAACACGCGAGCGGAGCCGCGGGTTTAAGCTAGTTTACTATAATACTGAACCAAGTGTGCATTTATGACATTTTCTCTAATGACTGCATTTCCAATCTAGGCAAGATTGCAAAAAATTCATGTTACAGATAACAAATTCCCGATAAACGTTCGGTTACCCGATATCAATTCTTTGTGTGCTACGAAAGACACGAGCAGCGAACGGCTGAGTTACGAGATGCCTTCCAGGTTAAAGGGCATAGTTTTCGGCAATATCTTACGATAAGACATTCTACACTTTCGTGTAGTTGACAGAAATTTTTGAACTTCTTCGTTTTTATTTTCTTAATTGTGGTTTAGGGTTTCTCAGAAGTGCTGTGCCTCGGCGTGTTCTCAAGCTTTTTGTGTCGTGAAGAAGCACCGTGGCTGTGTGGCATGACGTCGCCCGTGCATCATGTGACGGCGCGGCGGCTACAAGGTCGCCTCCTGCTCCTGCCTTCTGACCGGCGTCTCCGTGGCTCAGTCGCTAACGGGTGACGAGCTCTTTAAAGAACACAGCGTTCTTTTCAGCGGCGCTATATTTCCAGAAAGGAAACTCTTTTCCCCCGTAAACATTCATCTACTTACTTACACGTCTATTTTCTCCCCTTTCACTTTCTTCAGACATCTTTTCCAGATGTTTCCGGTAAAAAATATTGAGCCAACACACGAGGACACAAAAAACACAATGACTCAAAATTAAGACGAAAACGTCGACGATAAATTTAATTCTGAACCTTCAGCCTTCTTTATTCTACAGTTTTAGGTTCTGGTCATTCGAGAACCAAATATCTCGGATCAGTCTTTTTTTCCTGATTTTTCAATCTTTTACTTAGTACCCTTATCCGCACTTTTGTAAATTTTGTTATTCTCCTTGGTCTTGGAACTCTTGCCAGACTGCTATGGATATCTTTTTCGTGTGTTCCCATTTCTTGCCATTTTATTTGTACCTCTGGGATCCAGCGTACTATTATACTGTTATTCACAACAAACTTTAGTATATGCTACATATGCAATTGACTCTAAATAATTAGAAGTGTGAAGTCGTTCACATAAGTACGAAAAGAAATCCATTAAAACTTGTTTACAAGATAAATCAATCAATCAAAAGTGAAGGCCGTAAACTCCACAAAATACTATTAGTTCACACTTAAACTGGAAATAACACGTAGATAATGTCGTGGGAAAGGCGAACCGCGCCGGCCGCGGTGGCCGAGGGGACTGAGGCGCTTCAGTCACGGTCTGCACGGCCACTAAGGTCGGGGGTTCGAATCCCCCCTCGGGCATGGATATTTCTGCCGTCCTAGTTCGTAAGTAGTTCATAAGTAGTTTGTAAGTTTAGGGACTGATGATCCCGTAGTTAAGTCCCATAAGCTCTACAAACTAAAAATGTTCAAATGTTTGTATAGCTTATAAGACTTAACTACGGGGTCATCAGTCCCTAAACTTACAAACTACTTATGAACTAACTAAGCCTAAGGACGGCACAAATATCCATGCCCGAGAGGGATTCGAACCCCCGACCGTAGTGGCCGTGCAGACCTCTACAAACTTAAACGGCGAACCAGAGACTGCGTTTTATTGGCAGAACCCTTAAAAGATGCCACAGAACTACAAAAGAAACTGCATACACTACGCTTGTCCGTCCATTTTTGGAGTATTGCTGCCCAGAATGGAACGGTAGAGAAAAGTTATGAAAGTGGTTCGATGAACCTTCTCCAGGCACTTTAATGTGATTTGCAGAGTATCTCATGTAGATGTAGATGTAGAATATGCAAACAAAAACACACCCACTACAACAACTTCACATCTCTTTTCACGCGGCTTGAACGATGCGTTTTAATTTTATTCATCTTTCGCAGCTGTATTCACCCGAACTCTGAATCAAAACGCCTCTGGACTCGCATTCGGGAGGACGGTGGTTGAAATCCACCTCCCGCCATCCAGATTTAGGTTTTCCGTTATTTCCCTAAATCACTCCAGGCAAATGCCGGGATGGTTCCTTTCAAAGGGCACGGCCGACTTCCTGTCCTATCCTTACCCAAAACTCCGAGCGTTAGCTCCGTCTCCATCGACCAAGCTGTCGACGGGAAGTTAAACCCTAAGGTTCCTTCCTTCAAAACGCCTCTAATTACAAACAAGCGATGCATTTCGGACCCCGTGTTTCATCGTCAGGTGCAAATCTCAGTATATCATTTGCTAGTGCTTTACAGTGAAATGATGCGAAATGTTCTTGTTGCGACGATTAGATGTTACCTTTGCATTTTGTGAATGAACTACGGAAATTATTACTAAACCAGATGGGAAAACAATGAAAAGCGGTGAAAATCTTACAGAATAAAGCTTGAATGGCATATTTAGCTTTTTTATCGTCAGTATAGCTATAGCTACCCCTCGAGGTCACGACCCACTTATTGAAAAACACTTAATCTAAGGTAAGTCATAATGTATACCTCACTTGGTCCTACATTTCTCGTAAATCCAAACTGATCTTCCCCGAGTTCGGATTTTACCAGTTTTTCCATTGGTCTGTAAAATTTGGTGTTAATATTTTGCAGCTATGACTTATTTTATTGATAGGTAGTTTTAACACTTCATTTGAATAATATTTGTCAATATTTTCAGTTTTCTGCCATTTATTGATTTATTGATTAATTTATTCACCATTTATCATTTACATTAAATGGGTTTCGTTGATGTGCATACATAAAGAAAAATACGTGTAATATTTAGCAGAATATACAGGGTGAATCACCTAACACTTGCACCGCAAATATTGCGAAAACGGAAAGTGCGATTGATGTGCGGTTTTCACAGAATGGATTGGTAGTCAGGGGCTCGTATTTTTAGCCACCAAACAGATTGTAATATTACTTAGAAAGTGTATTTTTTATGCAAACATACAGTTTTTTTAAATGGAACAATGGTTGTTTCTATCGTGAACTGGAATTTTTGACACTAGCTGTTTACAAAGAATTTTGAATGATATTTTTTACCACGTTTAGTTTGGCAGCTACAACCGTTCAAAGTTTCGAGGGTGGAGGCTACGATAGCGTAGCTGAGTGTCCGAGTGGCTAGTCCCTGGGGCACGGCCCACTGTTTCATGACCACCAGCCAGTTAGCTACGCTGTCGTAGTCTCCAACCCCGAAACTCTGAATAGTTGTAGCTGCCAAAGTAAACGTGATAAAAATGTCATTCAGAATTCTTTGTACATAGCTTGTGTCAAAAATTCCAGTGCATGATAGAAACAACCATTGTTCCATTTGAAAAATAGTATGTTTGCGTAAAAAATACACTTTCTAGGTATTTTTACAATCTTTTTATTGGCTAACAATACGAGTTCTTGACTACCAAGCCATTCTGTGAAAACCGCACATCAATCACACTTTCCGTTTCCGCAATAATTGCGGTGCAAGTGTTAGGTGATTCACCATGTATAACTACAATATAAGGGACTGGTAACCGTAGTCGTTTAGTCCCTGTAAAAATCAAACCATCCATCCATCCCACTACAGTATAACACACTATACTATGTACAAAATACTGTTTTTCTTATTTCACTAAAGGATATTTTGTACATTTTTAGATTATTTTTCACTGAAATAGTCTTCAATTGTATAATAGCTTTTCGTAATGAGAAACATTTTGACAGCTTTTTTAAATCTGAACACATTATCTATTTGTTTAATTTCATGAAGTAACTTATTATCAAGCTTTATACCTTGGTAATCACTGCTGAGTTTCGGTTCTCAATTTATTTCTACATCTACATAGATACTCTGCAAATCACATTTAAGTGCCTGGCAGAGGGTTCATTAACCACTTTCATAACTTTTCTCTACCGTTCTATTCTCTAATAGCGCGCGGGAAGAAAGAACGCCGGACGCGGTGGCCGCGGGGACTGAGGCGCTCCAGTCACGGTCTGCACGGCCACTACGGTCGTGGGTTCGAATCCCCCCTCGGGCATGGATATTTGTGCCGTCCTTAGTATAAGGTAGTTTGTAAGTAGTTTGTAAGTTTAGGGACTGATGACCCCGTAGTTAAGTCCCTTAAGCTTAACAAACATTTTAACATTTTGAAGAAAGAACACCTAAATCGTTCCGTTTTCGATCTGATATCTCTTATTTTATTGGGATGGTCATGTCTCCCTAAGTAGGTGGGTGCTAGCAAAATATTTTCACATTCAGAAGTAAAAGCCAGTGATTGAAACTCCGGAAACAGATTTATTTATTTTTTTCCTGAGTAGGTGCAGGTGTTCCCTAATTCCTGGATTAAGATTATTTGTAGCACTGTTTGTGACATAACTATGTACATTTTTCTCATATACACTACTGTTTGAAAAATTATTCGCAATGGACAGTCAAGATCCTCAGTTCTTCAAACAATTCAAGGCAGTAAGCTCTTTTGTTCTGTATAGTTATTATCCGAAGAGCCCTCTTCTCCAATACGAATTTCTTTTTTTCCATTGTCTGTATGTCTGAGCCCCAGAAGATTATACCATAGCTAAGAGTTAATGAATGTATGCGTAATATGTTACTTTGAGTCAGTTACTGTTACATGCAGATGCTAGTACCCTTAAAGCACAGCATGCAGATGAAATTCTTTTAGCTATCCCTGAGGTACGTTCGTTTCTGATCATTGTGTATTTTTACTGCAGAATATAATGCAACACGAGCAGTTATTTTTGACGTCAAGCTGCAGCGTTCCAGGAGAAAGTCGCACAGTGTGTGCACGTAATGCCGCCAAGGTCGAGGGCGCTAATTGCAAGGTCCTCGGCAGAGCTGCGAGCGCCTCTGGCGACGGTTTGCTGAACTAAGCGCAGCTGCCACCGGCCGCCGTCAGTTGTCGTGTGACGTGCGAGGGAGGCGGTCGTGGCGGATGTACGAAGCGCAGCGGCGGAAGTGCTGCTCTCTCCTATCGACACTCAGGCCTGCTTGTCGCTTCGCCTAGCAGTGTGTTCGCCTTTCAGCCTGATCGAAGTGAATTGTCAAGTGGCGTAGGTCCGTCACCAGTTGCACTGCAACGGGTGTTCGATGACAGCAGTTTGCTCTGTGATTCGTACAATAATTTTGTGCCTGTTTCTGCACACCTGCTGGTTGTAATTGACAGCAAGAACGCTAAAATTCCTGCTCGGCGCTGAAAGAATTGTACATTCGACAGACGTCGATTGGTTGAGGTGAAAGGAGCACGTTAACTTGAGGATCTCTGGTGTGTGTGTACTGTGGTAATAGTGTACTGACATGTTTCCGAGTCTTCGGTTTCAAGTTCCGGCAGACAAGCTCGCTTTTACTTGCAACTGGTGTCCGGTGTCTACTTGTAAAGTGTCAACTGCTACTCTGCCTTGGGGGAAGCTACCCCTAGAGTAGGCAAAACTGTTTAAGGTGCAAGTGCCATATCGTGTCTGTGTCAATAACAACTGTGAAGAACGAGATAGTAACCTAAATCGACGCACAGCTGAAGAAGAGGTCTGTTAGCGGTCCAATGATCACTGCTATGATCTTCTGAAGGACAATGGACTGTTCTTGTGGTTAAGTGCAATGGTAAAAGTTAGATGGAAAATTTTGCTACACTCAAGGTGGAGAAGTAATGTTAATAGGCTGTATGACGTTACACAGCTGTTGCCGTCACTGAGTTCAGCGGACTCTCTTAATGAAATTGCGAAGAGCTGATCATTCCAGAAGGAGTATGTAGGAACGATGGCACACGACGACCAGGCGAGAGACTATGAAGAGCGCGGGAGCTCTTCCCCGAAGGGCGACGCGCTGTCTGTGTCTTCGTTCAGCTCTGGCAGCTCTGGGGAGGGCAGCCTGGTGTCTGGGGGGGAGGGAGAGGGGAAGGAGGGGCACATCAACCTGGTGATGAGCGACCTGCTCAACCAGCCACCCCCCGCCAGCGTCAACATCGCCAACTCCTCGGACGTGCGCATCGGCCCCAGCCTCCACTACAATGGACCCGTCACCATCAACCAGTTCCTCAACCTGCAGCAGCTGGAAGCGGCCGCCCTGCAAGATCTTCAGCTGCCCAAGCCCCTGCTGTCGGATGGAACAGGTAACCAGGCAGCACACGAGGACCGCGCCGAGCGTTGCTTATTCGATAAGGATCGACCGAATATTCGGTTCGGTTTCGGCCAGTTTCTGCTGCAGTTTCCGTTTCGGCCAGGTATCAGCCGAATCTTCAGTTTTGCCGAAACTACTTTTGTTAAACTTAACTCGGGTCTCGTTCTGGATCGACTCAGTCAACAATAACGCTATACTGTAACTTGGGGTGATTTGAAACTACTGGGAGGTAGATAAGTTTTGTTACTTAGGCAGTAAAATAACAAATGATGGTCGCAGAACAGAAGATATAAACTGAAGAATGGCGATGGGTAGAAAAGCGTTCTTGAAAAAGAGAAATTTGTTAACATCGAATATTGATTTAAGCCTAAGGAAGCCCATTCTGAAGGCATTTGTATGGAGTGTTGCCTTGTATGGGAGTGAAACATGGACGATAAACAGTGCGGACAGGAAGAGGATAGAGGCTTTTGAAATATGGTGCTACAGAAGAATGCTGAAGATTAGGTGGGTGGATCGCGTAACTAATGAGGAGGTACTGAACAGAATTGGGGAGAAAAGAAATTTCTGGCATGCCTTGACTAAAAGAAGGGATCGATTGGTAGGACACATTCTTAGACATCAAGGAATTGTGATTTAGCGTTGGAGGGAAGTGAGTGGGGTAAAAACCGCAGAGGAAGACCAAGAGATGGATACAGTAAACAGATTAAGACAGATGTAGGTTGCCGTTCTTATGTGGAGTTGAAGAGACTTGCTCAGGATAGGATATTGTGGAGAGCTGCATCAAACCAGTCTCCGGACTGAAGACCACAACAAAAACAACGGGGTGAAATGAAACACTGTGTCCATTTCAAGAAATCATCTTTGCTGCTGAGAGATACTTTGGTGTAACTAATGAAAACCACCTCCCATAGTCACCAGATATACTAGTTGTTACATTGATAACTAATATTGTGTGTGTGTGAAAGAGGTATACGAATCCAAAAAAAATATTTATATTTAAGTGTAAAATGTCCGGTAATATGAAAATCTGAAAACAAACTACTGCACAGCTACTCTGCTAATAGTAATACAGCTTTCTGACATTTGTATGTTAAGGGCAAGTCTCAGTCATGATGTGTGCAAAATTAGGTTATGTTTGCTTATTTTATTTATTTGGTAGGGATGTAAATATGCAAAATCGTATTTTTTCAGGGTGAATTGGAACATGCCGCGAGTGTACAATAAGAAGATTGAGCCAGCTGGCTATCAAAACTATAACGAGACAAGCCTCCAGAAAGCTCTGAATGAAGTCAAGACACATAAAATACCTCTCAGAAATGTTAAAAAAATATGAATACCTGTTAGTACACTCTCAAGGAAGTTAAATAATAAAATTCCTTAGAAAATAGGTGGACAAACCGTCTTGACAGTAGAAGAAGAGAGGGCTTTAATCGGTGGTTTATTTATATGTGCAGAATGGGGCAGCCAATAACGACAAGTGAGGTTCGGGATATTGTGAAGTGCGATTTGGACCGATGTGGAAGAGTGGAAAACAAGTCTGATGGCAACATGCCTGGCTGGATATGATTGAGTGAAAAATCTGCTCTCACGTAACAAGGATCTTACAGTATGTTTAAGCGAAAATGTAAAGAGAGCTAGGGTGCAAGATAACAGAGAAAACAGAAAACTATTTCAGAAATTAGGAGTAGACAGTGAGAGGTGTTCCACCTAGTAATCAGCATTAATTA
The DNA here is from genome assembly GCA_026315105.1 of Locusta migratoria. NCBI lineage: Eukaryota > Metazoa > Arthropoda > Insecta > Orthoptera > Acrididae > Locusta > Locusta migratoria. The sequence continues at coordinate 49,168,482 of CM048747.1, forward strand.
ACGTTAAACAGAAGTAATAAAAAGGCATCCTCCACAACAAAGTTCTGTTATATGTGTTTACTGTGTTCCAATTAACTCCTTCACATGTTTTAAATGCAATTATTTGTCAAAAGAGTCAGTGTTCCAAATCGCCTCAACTCTTGAGGTGATTTGGAACAAAATTTAGATTAAAATATAAGGAAGGGTTTTGATAGAGGATTTTTATCCTTGCAAAGGATAACTAGAGATGCTATATTTAAATTTTCATAGATGTAGTGCAATATATAGACTTTAATTTTCAGTAAAAACTACATTTTCTGCTCCATTTCACCCCAAGTTACGGTACTTCAGTTGACGGCACACAGTTTTAACTGCTAGGAGTCTTTCCTCCAGTGTAAAAATTGTGGATATGCTGTCGTTAAACACGATATAAAGCAATCGTATCGTATAGTGAACATTTAACGTAATCAGTATTGTACGTAATGGAACAGGTTAGCGGGCCGCGGTGGCCGAGGGGACTAAGGCGCTCCAGTCACGGTCTGCACGGCCACTACGGTCGGGGGTTCGAATCCCCCCTCGGGCATGGATATTTGTGCCGTCCTAGTTCGTAAGCAGTTTGTAAGTTTAGGGACTGATGACCCGACTGATGACTATACAAACATTTGATTTTTTTTTGGAACAGGTTATCATATTGTTATGCTCTGAAGTTTCATTAATGAGCTTCCTTGAAAGCAAGGAGCTTTTTTTCTTTAATAACTAATATGGGTTTAGGAAACATTGATCATTTGGTACACACCTTTTCCTGTTCAGTTTGCGTAAATTTATAATGACAACTTTTGTGTCCCAACTTCGTCGCCGCTTTTGTGTCCCAGCCTCGTCGTTGGTGTCGGTGGCCGAGTGGAACGAGACCGACACAGTAACAAAGACAGCACGCCGGTGCCGGTACGGAGGGAAGCAGCCAGAAACTATAAACACTCGAGTAAATTAGAAAGAGATATATATATTGCACAGAATGTAACAATACCTAACTTTTACATAGTACTGCAGAATGTTGATACATAGTTGTTAGAGGCCTGCCTAGTGCCTGTACAATAGCAAAGTCTTCACTGGTGCCTATCTGATTACGAAGGTCCTAACTCGTTGCTTTCTCAGTCCGAAGTGACCGATCTCGTTCAGTGGTGGCCACGAGCAGAGGGCGCTCGTGGCTGTCGTCGTAAGATCGCCGCGCCGTGCGTTCATGACGGCGCGCGGCGAAAGTAGGTGGCGCGCACTTTGTACTTGTGCGACACCACACCCCTCCCCCCCCCCCCCCCCCAAACCGCCGCGCCGTCGTGGCGTAGGGCTGAGGGCCACGGCGACGGCACTGGGAGGAGGGCCTGGGCGGGGGCGTTACTGGTGGGACGGGCGTCGTAGCTGAGGCCGGGATCGAGACGCCGTCCGCGCCCCGGCATCCGCCTTGCGATCCTCCAGGGAACCCGCCGAAACCTGGGGAAGGGCGCCCGCCCCCGCCCAGAGGGAGCAGGTCATCTTCTTCTGAGGTGCGTGGCCCAAGCTGGGGGGGGCCCGCACGGTCCCGGAGTCCCTCTCGGTGACGCTGTCATCTGCGGCGGCGACAGCGGCGGCGACGACTGCGTCGGATGTACGTCGACGTCCATAAGGATCTCGTAGTCCGGGGACGAACGATGTGGCTGTGCTCCCTGGCGGTGAACTGGGTCTGGAATCAAGAAACCGGAGACAGGATCGCGCGGCCTGTGCAGGCGCAATTGGTTTGCGTGGCGCCGCAGCTCCGACCCTGTGGAAGAACGTACAACATACATATTGCGACCAAGCACGCATTGAATGGTGCCCGGCAACCATGTCTTCTTGTTTCCAGCAAACACCCTGTACAGCACCGGCGTAGAAACCTGAAAACGCGTAGCGCCATACGAACCGACTCGGTGCGTGGGAGGCTGCAGCAGGTGAAGGAGAGTGCGGTGACGGCGGCCGTGTAGCAGCTCGGCAGGAGACGGGCCGTCACGTGGCATGCACCGATATGTAGACAGGAAAATTTGAAGAGCTTGCTGCCTGGAGTGCTGACCTTTCATCTTCTCCATGTGAGACTTGAATGTTCGAACGAAACGTTCTGCTTCACCATTGGACTGAGGGTGAAAAGGTGCGGTGGTGATATGCTGAATGCCATTCACGCGACAAAACTGTTGAAATTCCGCACTAACAAACTGAGGTCCATTGTCACTGACGATAGTTTCAGGCAAACCTTCGATGCAAAACACTGATGTTAAGGCACTGATTGTACTAGAAGTTGTCGTTGAGTTCATGGCAATCACAAAAGGAAACTTGCTGAAAGCGTCTACAACAATTAACCAGCGCGTATTCCAGAAAGGTCCGGCAAAGTCAATATGTAAACGTTGCCATGGTCCCTTGGGGCGTGGCCAGTCTGAGAAACGCTGTGGAGGAGCCGCCTGATGCTCCGCACAAACTGTACACTGTGATGTCATGCTCTCTATCTGAGCGTCCATACCAACCCAGGTACAATGACGTCTGGCCAGTTGCTTTGTCCTAACAATGCCCCAATGTCCTTGATGCAGGAGGCGTAACACTTCTCGTTGCAGGGAACGAGGAACAATCACTCTTGCTTGGTCGTTGTCGGTATGCAACAACAGTACACCCTGACTTAAAGATAATGCATGACGTTGTGCAAAATAACGTCGAACCAGAGGCCGCTCAATGTCTTTGGCTCTGGCAGGCCACCCTGAGCGAACAAAACGTGCTACCACACTTAGGTTTGCATCCGCCGTTGTTTTCTGCGCAACCCGACGAGAGTTCAAAGGGAATCAAACATGCATCACTGAGTAGTGCAGACTTTAGTTTGTCAAAGGCAACCTGACAATCTTTAGACCATACAAAAGGAACATTCTTCCTACGTAAGTGATGCAGTGGAGCTGCAATCTGAGAGGCATTGGGAATAAATCTGAAATAATAGTTAAGCTTTCCCATCACTGCTTGCAATTCATGCACATTCTTAGGAGGAGGCAAGTCTTTGATTGCTCGAAGATGTGACTGTAAGGGATGAATTCCTTGGGCATTAATCACATGGCCTAGGTACTCTATTTCAGTTTGAAAAAACGAACACTTTGCTTTATTGCAACGTAGACCTGCTGCAGTCAAAACTTTGAAAAGGCACTCCAGGTTTGCTAAATGTTCTTCAACTGTACGTCCGGATACCACAATATCATCTAAATAGTTCGAACAACACGGTACAGAAACTGTCAGCTGTTCCAAAAAGCGCTGAAAAATAGCGGGAGCGGAAGAACTGCCAAAGGGTAGGCGTTGAAATTGAAAAAGGCCCATGTGAGTATTAATGACGAAAAACTTTCTGGACTCGTCATCAAGTGGAATCTGTAAGTATGCCTCTGCTAAATCAATCTTAGAAAAGAAACGAGACTGTCCTAATTTGTCCATCAGTTCCTCAGGTCTGGGTAGGGGATAAGTGTCTACAATTGTTTGACTGTTCACTGTTGATTTGAAGTCCGCACAGAGACGAAGTTTTCCTGACGGCTTGGGTATAATTACTATAGGCGAGGCCCACTGACTCGCAGAAACAGGAGAAATTACCCCACTATCTTGCCAACGTTTAAGTTCATCTGCAACTTTGTCACGAATTGCGATAGGCACTGGTCTAGCTTTACGAAATTTTGGCACTGCAGATTCTTTTAAAGTTACATGTGCCACGAAGTCTTTTGCACAACCTAGTTCCGGCGAAAACAAGTCACTATATTTGTCACACAATGCAGTGATTTTATCCTGAGGCACTATTGACGAAATTTGAAGCACATCTCTTTGAATAGATAAACCAAACAAGTCAAAAGCATCTAGTCCAAAAATGTTCTGTGTCGATTTGGCCTGAAGAACTACAAAAGCAACTGTTTTTGTTACACCTTGAAAAGAGGCAGGCAGGCTACACGTTCCTAGCACGGGAATATTTTCACCTGTATAAGCTGTTAACACTTGCTGTGACGGCGACAATTTTGGCGAACCCAGAAGTTCATAAGTATCTTTATTAATTAATGTAACAGCGGAACCAGTATCAAGCTGAAATTGCACAGTCTTATTTTCTATGGAGAGATTTACAAAAAGTTTGTGCTTCTGGCGCACGACAGGTGCGCGAATGTGGGCAACGTCTGCTACGGTTTGTTTACTGCGCTTGCGAGGGCCGCGTAGTGAAGTAAGCGGCGCAGACTCGGCACGCAGCGGAGTAACAACACTGTCACTAGATGGTACTACCGCCGGATCGACGTCCGCGCAATGCGAGGCTACTACAGAGTCACTAACTACTGCACTAAACTTTTGAGTAGCTACATCAATTCTATTGCCACTAGCTACACAGTACTGGGCACTATTACAAGGAGCAGTTGCAGAAGGCACTATTTTCACTACAGGAATGCACTGTTCATAGTCGTTTTGCTTGTCCCGAACCCTTTTCCGTTGCACTGTTTTATGCGCTCGTCGGCGCTTGCTACGTGGTGCACTATATAGTTTTGCCATAGGCGCAGAACTACTTTCTTGCAATTGAGATCCAAGGAAAGCACTGTTCAATTCCACAGCCCGTATAACATTTACAGAATGAACTGTTCTCGCACTCTGCGAAGCACTGTTTCTAACTGTACCGTTCTTTGAGTTTTTAATGTGCACACACACAGACTGTACATGTCCTGATTTGCCACATTGATAACAGGTTGCGTTGCGACTAGGGCAATGAGCACGCTTGTGGCGAGACACACACTGGGGGCAAGATTTACGTACATTTTTCTGAAATGAGCGTTGGCGCCCGTTATTCAAATCACTGTTTCTAACACGACGGGGCGACCTTTGTGTCGCACTTTTACACTGTCTACTGTTCACTGTCTGTTCAGCACGGCCTGTACTATTGTAAGAATCACTAGTGCTACACTGAGAACTACGGCTAGGAAAGCGTCCGTTACGGCGCACTGAATTTACACTGTGGCTTTGCATTTCTACATCTGCTAAGTCAAAAGTATCATGCGCTTCTATAAGCTGCAGTACACTGTCTAATGAAGGGTCTGACTGTTTTAGAATTGCTGCCCGAATTCTGGGATCCTGAATGTTCTGCGTAATCGCATCCCTCAACATCACGTCACTATAAGAAAGTCCACAAGAGCAAGTAAATTTACATTGGCGGGTTAAACCCTTCAACTCGGTGATCCACTCTTGGTGTGACTGTTCGGGTGATTTTTTAAGTCTGAAAAATCGGTACCGTGCAGCGGCTACAAGAACGTTTCTCTCATAATGAGCATTCAGTGCATCTACAATTTGTTCAAAGTCTACATCACGAGGAGATGCTTGCGGGAATAGTTTCTGCAGTAAGACGAAGGTCTGGGGGCCCACTACAGATAATAACAGATGCTTCACTTTCTGACCTGTAATTTGATGAGCCGCGACGAGTTCTTGAAACTGTGCGAAGTAGTCGCTCCATTCTTCCTCACGTTCGTTGTACTGGCGAAAGGTAGGAAGCGTTGCGGCGGCAGGTGTGGGCTGCTGAAGCGGCGGCTGTTGTTGTTGGTTAGCTGCTTGCGCCGTGAGCTGGGCCACAACCTGGAGAAGTTGTGTTATTTGCGCCGTCTGTAACTGAATAATTTCCATTAAGTTTGGGTTCGGGGTAGTGGCCATGCTGACCGATTAGGCGTCGCGTATACAAGTAAATTAGTACAAAACAAATGCAAGATAAATGAGGACGCTCTGCAACAAAAACGTCCACAAAAACGTAACTGAAAATGTTCCCCCAAAATTATTATAATAAGGGTGGGTGGGCGGGAGCAATTTTTGCGTGCTCCGACTGCTGCTGTCTGGCTGCTGTAAGCGGGCTGGTCCAAGGTTCTATCACTCCTCGTCGCCACTTTTGTGTCCCAACTTCGTCGCCGCTTTTGTGTCCCAGCCTCGTCATTGGTGTCGGTGGCCGAGTGGAACGAGACCGACACAGTAACAAAGACAGCACGCCGGTGCCGGTACGGAGGGGAGCAGCCAGAAACTATAAACACTCGAGTAAATTAGAAAGAGATATATATATTGCACATAATGTAACAATACTTAACTTTTACATAGTACTGCAGAATGTTGATACATAGTTGTTAGAGGCCTGCCTAGTGCCTGTACAATAGCAAAGTCTTCACTGGTGCCTATCTGATTACGAAGGTCCTAACTCGTTGCTTTCTCAGTCCGAAGTGACCGATCTCGTTCAGTGGTGGCCACGAGCGGGGTTGCAGCAGAGGGCGCTCGTGGCTGTCGTCGTAAGATCGCCGCGCCGTGCGTGCATGACGGCGCGCGGCGAAAGTAGGTGGCGCGCACTTTGTACTTGTGCGACACCACAACAACATCGTACTGTTAGTCGCAACTGTGACTATTTTGTATTTTTGGAAATACTTTCTGCAGCACCGACTGAAGCTGTCATGTATTCAGAAACGACAGAAAGGATATATGTAAAGTTGCTTGGCGACTGTCAAAAACGGAAATGAAGATGGCAATATAAAGCTAGCGCTCTCAAGAACAACATCGTAAAGGCTACTTATGGAATAACAAAATAATACTCAGCCAACCAGTTGCAATATAGTTGTTTAATAAACTTGACCACGGTTTCGATGGATATAAATCCGTCTTCTTCAGAAATACATGTATGCCTATAGAACATGTGTCATCATAAATTAAAAATTAAAAATCGTTATGCCTGAAATATGCGTCATGCCAAGCCTATTGTCTAAAACATTGTGAAATACAAATCAGAATAAAACTGTTACTTACTATACTTGCAAGACACAGGAATTGGACATCCCTGTGGTCTAGGGAATGTCATTTACCCTGAAAGATGGGTCAGCGCAATTGCAGTCATTCACGCTTACTGATTGGAATCAAGGAGCGCGCATACCAGGACGGGTGGCGCATGCGCCGTGGAACTTTCAGTAACTATTGGCAGAATGTACGTTGAATTTATAGCGATGTCAATTGTAGAAATATGCTGACTAACAAATATTATTGAAATACATTGCGTAAACGAACAATAATAATAATAGAAAAGTGTACCTCTCAGATGAATAAAAGTAAACTGGATTAGTACGTGGCTTATAGTATGGTGACGAAAATGAGATAAAATGGCTGTCATAACAATTACAATGGAGAAGTACAAATGTAAGCAGGTTTTAGATTTTTGATGAAATGAACAAATCGCAAAGGCTACCGGTAGCTGTAAGATTTCGTGAGCAGTTTGGGTTTGAAGCCTTCAAAATATTGTTTACAGGCGAGATTTAACTGATCATTTAATAAATTGCCATCCTTGAGTTCTAGGTGTTTAAAGAGCTCAAGTTCTTCCCAAAGCTCAAGCTTTCGCCCTTTAACTTCTATGTGTAAAATGATAGTGTCTTCTAACTTTTTCGGAGTGTGGTTGGCAATCAGTAAGTGTTCTGCGAACGTATAATTATGTATGTTCGCTTCTTTCTTTCCTAATAAGTGCTCTTTGTATCATGTCTTCACGGCTCTGCCTGTTTGGCCAATGTTCACGGACAGTTATCACATATTAATTTATAGACTCCTGAATTAGAAAACCAGTCACCTGTATTTTTCGCTGTGTGCAACAATTTTCTCTTTAGAGTGTTCTCTATAGAAAAAGAAAGTATACAGTTGAAATTTTTCATTAGAAGACGCTTGATTCTGTAGGACATATTTCCCAAGAAAGGAATGGATATGAATTGCTTATGGAAATAAACAATTGATTACTTTCTGCGCATTTTGTATTGTGGTAGTTATGCTGAGGCTCTGACATTTCGTAGTATTTATTTGGCAGGTTTGTTGCTCACCTAAAGACTATCTTCCTACAAGAAGGTAATGCAGGACTGTGGATTTTGTGGTAGCTACGCAGTACTCTCATTAATTCGGGGTGAATGGGACCGGCATCACATCGAACTATCGAAATTTACGAGTGAAAAAGAAGAAAATCGACCTTGAAGAGAATACAAGTAAAAAAAAGTATGACGTTTTTGGAAACAAAGTTTAAAAAAAAGTCATTTACATTGGTAGCCTAAAGGTTTTGAAGTCTTACACTATTTACTTCGCGTTATATTGGTGGTGTGCCTTTTCCCCTGAAGATAGAATGTACCCTAAGTTGTTCTTCTGTTTTATGACACTCGTATTTATGCGAAACTCGTAATTCTGAGACTCGAAACATCGAGACTCCACTGTATCGAGTTCAGTTTACTTATTGTCTGACTTACTTTAGTTTTTCTTTTTTAGGTAGAAAATGTCACAAGGAGGAGAAAAGAATCCAATTTGGATGTACTTTAAATAAAGTACCATCGATTTGTCTAAACCTTTTCGCTTCCCATGTCGTCTTCTACGGACTACTGGTTAGCCTTACAGACACTCAAGAAGGCTTAGAACTGGGAGGGGATCTTAAAAAATGTGGAAACACTAGTGATTTGTGGTGTGGCGTAAATATGCATCAATTTTAACTTAATTACGCAAGCTTCTACATCTACATCTACATGGGATACTCTGCAAATCACATTTAAGTGCCTGGCAGAGGGTTCATCCATTCTCGAATAGCGCGTAGAAAGAAAGAACACCTGAATCTCTCCGTTCGAGCTCTGATTTCTCGTATTTTATTCTGATGATCATTTCTACCTATGTAAGTGGGAGTCAACAATATATTTTCGCATTGGAGTTTCGTAAGTAGCCCACGCCGCAGCAATAAGCGCCGTAGTTGTAATGATTCCCATCCCAGATTCTGTATCATTTCCGTAACGCTGTCTCCCCTGTATCGTGACAATGCGAAACGAGCTGCCCTTCTTTGGACTCTTCCGATGTCCTCCGTCAAACCCACCTGATAAGGATCCCACACTGGGCAGCAATACTCCAAAAATGGACGGACAAGCGTAGTGTATGCAGTTTCTTTAGTAGTTCTGTTGCATCTTTTAAGGGTTCTGCCAATAAAACGCAGTCTCTGGTTCGCCTTTGCCACGACATTATCTACGTGTTCTTTCCAGTTTAAGTCTGAAGTAATAGTAATTCCTAGGTATTTAGTGGTGTTTACGGCCTTCACTTTTGATTGATTTATCTTGTAAACAAAGTTTAACGGATTTCTTTTCGTACTCATATGGACGACTTCACACTTCTCATTATTTAGAGTCAATTGACAATTTTTGCACCATACTGATATCTTATTCAGATCGTTCTGCAGTTTGTCACGGTTTCGGTTTCGACTGAAACTAGAAGAGGAACCGAATATTCGGTTTCTGATACAAATCATGTTTTCGGTCGGACTCTGCCTATAGGCATCCCGGCCAGAAAAAAACGCACCTCACTATGAGGACAACAGCACTGTGGATAACCGGATGCTCGCTCGCGGCGTCATCTACGCACGCCCACGGCACATCACGTGCTTCACCCGGCAGCTGCCTCATTCTCACAACGGACACAACTGTCCTCGACGGCTAGGAACCGCAGGAAACCGCGCTTAGAATAACGCCTGATCATAAACTGTGGACTGTGTCATTTAGACATGCAACAAAACTGCTAATGTGCAGATAAATGAGTTCAAGATGAGAAATTTTAGTAAATCATTCTTTCACTTTATCAAAGAGAAAAAAGTTGTTTTTAGGTATACTAATCTTTCCTAAGTTTTCATGTTATCCTGGATTTCTTGCTGTTTATTGTTCACTGTGAAATTTACTTTGTTTCTGGTTTCAGAAATGGCGAGAATGTAGTACTTTCAGTTTTATTATCTTAAAGTCTCACATCCAAAAATAATCTTCTTGTTACACCAACTCAACTCTGACCACTTTACAACTTAAAATTCCACAGTACAACTGTAACTTACAACTCACAACTGTCAACAACTCATAACTGACTGCCGGCCGCGGTGGCCGAGGGGACTGAGGCGCTCCAGTCACGGTCTGCATGGACACTATGGTCGGGGGTTCGAATCCCCCCTCGGGCATGGATATTTGTGCCGTCCTTAGTCGTAGCTAGTTCATAAGTAGTTTGTAAGTTTAGGGACTGATGACCCCGTAGTTAAGTCCCATTGACTCTACAAACATTGAACATTTCATAACTGACTTCTGACAACAACAGATGTCATCTCATAAACGAATTCCGGCAAAAATAACTGTCCCCTCATAACTGACTACTAACTCAAAACAGATCACCACCACTTTCACTGCCTGCACATCAGCTTACATACACTGTAACAAAAGACCGTCTATATCATGTGATCAGTTACAATATGTGGACATATGATGATTTGCATTATTTATTTAATAAAATTCAATGGTTTAATACAATAAATAATTACAATGATACTCTGATCTAATATATAAAGCAGAGTACCCGTATGTTTGTACGTGTTGCATACAAATCTACAGTTTTGTTCCAATCTTTATGAAATTTTGTACACGTAAGTTTCAATCCACGAGGACGGCCGCCGTAAGTGTAAGAATAACATACGATATATAGTTCACAAGATATGACGTCATAAACAATGAGATGCGCGAAAAACTGCTGCATTTTGCGACAATGCTGCTCATTTTCTCCTAAACCATTCGACCGATTTCAACCAAATTTGGTACACACATTCCTTAGCGTGAGGTAACAATTGCTGCATGGTTAAGAATCACATGCGGCACATGGTTCAAAAGATATTACGTCATAACCAATGGAAATCGCAAAAAATGCCATACTGCGGCGAGACTTTCGAAATACACTATATGAGAATGACAGTACTTTGCGACTTGCAACAAACTTTAATCATAATTTCAAACCTTTATTAAACTTTTTCTCGCTGGCAACCATAGTAAAATGATGAAAGGAAAAAAGTTTCTCAGTTACTACTTTTCCGCTGTTTATGGAGTAAAACTACGGCCCTCGGTTTGACGTTACAATTTATAATTTGAACACTACAAATTGTAGCGGCAGGACATTTTACAGACAGTATACACATATATAGTTGAATATAGCTTCTGAATTGTATCACAGTACAACACGTAGTTCATGAGATATGAGCATATAAGCAGTAACGTTCCGCTGTTCATCGATTGAAACTACGGCTTTCGGTATGACGTTACAATTTATAATTTCTACACTACGAATTGTAGCCGCAGGAAATTTTACAGACAGTATACACACATATAGTTGAATGTACCTTGGAAATTGTATCACAGTACGATACGTAGTTCATGAGATATGCGCATATAAACAGTAACGTTCATGGAGAACGGCCCCATCACGCATCAGGTTTTAATGTGTTACTTCTTTACTACTAAGTGTATTCGCAAAAGATTTTACAGACATACAGAACTTATACAAATGAATATATACCTGAAAAATTACACAATTGTACAACACATAACTCAATAAATATGAGATCGCGAGAATTTTATATGCCATTTGTATTTTGTTTGATTGCTAACTTTCTTTGTTTGGATACTGCACGTACAATTTTGTACATTATGCAAGACAGCCTTATTTCTTATATATTCTCCGATGAATATAACATGTTTTTAGAAAAACAGGAGATGGACAGTGAGAAAGGGGATAGGAAAGTACTAACTCAAGGCCTTCATAAATAAATTAATACCCGGGCAACGCCGGGTTTTCAGCTAGTCCCTTATATTGATAAATTCTTAGCTTTTAACTTAGCATCTCATGTTAGCAACAAATAGTATTACTATACTTTTCTTGTAGCAAATATTACGTTTATCATAAAGATATACCAATTTCATATCATTTACAAGACTTCAAGATAAGGAGTTTATTTACAATGAACACGAATTTAAATCATTTATGTTTTAACTGCCGTATCTTTTCTTGAATATCTTTGACCCTATGACTTGGTAAACAACATGGAATTCTCGCCTGAGAACTGTCAAAAACGTGAATTGATTTGAACACAGATACATAAATAATACACTTAGCTATTTCTGAGGCCAAAAAGGAAAGTTCATATTCTTTATGTATACATCTCTGAAACATTAGATATTTAATAGTTACGTTTTTCGTGAATAATACATATCATATATACAAATTGAAAGGTGAAACAACATCGTGATAGTTTCTTTGCATCGTCACAATTTCCACGCAAAACATCGCATTCTTCTACAAGTTAAAATCAAACTTTTGTGAAGCTAAAGAACCAAATTGCTGTGTTCATCGGTCCTTAGACTTACAAACTACTGAAACTAACTTATGCTAAGAACATCACACACACACACACACACGCGCGAGCGCACGCGCGCGCGCACGCTCACGCACGCACATTCCCGAGGGAGGACTCGAACCTCCGACGGGAAGCGGCCGCGCAATCCGAAGCAAGACGTCTTCGACCATGCCTCCATTCTCGCATAGCTTACTACAAGTGACATAGAGCTAGGTGGCGTAGTGGTAACACACTCTATTTCATTTGGAAGGACGGCCATTCTGCATTCTGTTTTAGGTCTTCCATTTCCATTAACGACTTCAGCTAAATGCCCGGGTTGGTTCCTTTTTAAGGTCGCGGTTAATTTCCTCCACGTCTAATGACCACGATGGCGGCGGGACGTTAAGCCCCAATCTTCCTTCATGAGCGAAATTTGACCGTGCGCGACCTTGCAGTTAATCATCGTGCCAATGATCGGCAGACTACCTCAATGTTTCGAGAGCGATGGAAGCGTTCGGCTGCCACTAAACGGTATTGTGTAAGACTTTTTCAAAACCGATTTGGACCATAGTTGTGCTTAAGGACCATAGTTACGGAAATTTACGGTAGTTTGGAAGCCTAGGGACTGAGCGCCACAGTAGTTTGGTCCCATAGTATTACAAACATTTCAACATTTTTTTTATCTAAGAAAAATGATCGATTGGTAGCGCTGGAGGGAAGCGTGGAGAGTAAAAATCGCAGAGGAAGACCGAGAGACGAATACAGTAACCTGGTTCAAATGGATGTGGATTGCCATTATTCAGGCATAACCAGTCTTCGGACCCGTCTCTGGACCATAGACCACAACAACAACAACAACAACAACAGTGTCATAAACCCTATGGTTGAAGTCATATGTCATGTAAAACTTTGCATTGTACCGCAAGTGATCTTTTAAAAAAGAAACAAAGTAACAATATATAAGTACCATAGAAGCGAAATTACTTACAATTCATTTACGTTAGTGTATCATAATATTTTCAACCAACAGTGTCAAGAACCCTCTGTTTGAAGTAATTATAACAGTGCAAAATACACACGTCCTGCACACCTGATAATGTTAATAGTAGTCTTGAAAGTGCTGATGTCGGATTTCGATTAAGTGGTGAAAACATAGTGGAAGAGAACTCATTTTACATTTAAAACTAATTTCACATTCCAGTAGTCTGATGACATGGGTGGGCGCCGCTGTTGTGGGCCGCTCGCGGGGGTACAGCAGACGCCCTGTGCGTCTGTTGTGCCCTCCGATCGGCCTGCGGCTGTGGCCAGCCCGCTCACTGCCCGCGAGGAGGTAGCCCCCCAATCCGTGGTGGATTGGGAGGTCCCCTCAGCGCGTGTCAGGCGGCGTAAGACTTCCCGGGGGACCGAAGTGGAGGCCTCCCCGGTTAGTCTTGCCAACAGATTCGAGGCGCTGTCTGTGGCAGGGGATGTTCCTGATGCGGATGGTGTCGCTTGTCCTGTACTCGCCCCTCTGCCCTCAAGATCCGGGCACTCACAGAGGGTGGGTTTGTTGGTAGTTGGGAGCTCCAACGTTAGGTGGGTAATGGAGCCCCTCAGGAAAATGGCTACTAGGGAGGGGAAGAATTCCAATGTGCACTCCGTGTGCATACCGGGGGGAGTCATTCCGAATGTGGAACGGCTCCTTCCGGATGCCATGAAGAGCACAGGGTGCAGCCAACTGCGGGTGGTGGCTCATGTTGGGACCAATGATGTGTGTCGCTTTGGATCGGAAGAGATCCTCTCTGGTTTTGAGCGTCTATCAGAAGTGCTTAAGACTGCCAGTCTTGCTTGCAAGATGAAAGCGGAGCTCACCATCTGCAGCATTGTCGACAGGACTGACTGCGGACCTTTGGTTCAGAGCCGAGTGGAGGGTCTGAATCAGAGGCTCAGACGGTTCTGCGACCGTGTCGGCTGCAGATTCCTCGACTTGCGCCAAAGGGTGGTGGGTTTTCGGGTTCCGCTAAATAGGTCAGGAGTCCACTACACTCAGGAAGCGGCTACACGGGTAGCGGGGGCTGTGTGGCGTGGACTGGGCGGTTTTTTAGGTTAGATGGCCTCGGGAATACACAAAATGGGTTTCAGTCTCAAAGGGGGCAGGTCAGACACGGGAAGAAAGTAGACATAAAAACCATTGGTGTAACAGTTGTAAATTGTCGTAGCTGTGTTGGGAAAATTCCAGAGCTCCAAGCGCTGATAGAAAGTACTGAGGCACAAATCGTTATAGGTTCTGAAAGCTGGCTGACGCCTGAGATAAATTCGGCCGAAATTTTTTCAAAGGGCCAAATGGTCTTCAGAAAGGATAGAATAAATAAAACAGGGGGTGGCGTGTTTATTGCTGTTACAAACGAAATTGAGGCAGATACTTCCTGTGAATTGGTCTGGGTAGAGGTTATACCTGACCACCGAAATAAATTAATAATTGGATCTTTTTATCGGCCCCCTGACTCAGACGATGCGGTTGCAGAAATGTTCAAAGAAAGCTTGAATCATATTTCAAATAGGTATCCGAAGCATACTGTTATAATCGGTGGCGACTTTAATTTACCCTCGATATGTTGGCATAATTACGTATTCGAAACCGGGGGCAAATATAAAACATCGTCCGAACTAGTTCTGAATGCTTTTTCTGAAAACTACTTCGAACAGTTAGTTCATGAACCCACTAGAATAGTACGTGGTTGCGAAAATACTCTTGATCTCCTAGCAACAAATAATCCCGAGATAGTAAAGAGCATCAAAACAGATACAGGGATTAGCGAACATCGAGTTGTAGTAGCGAGACTGAATATCGAAATTCCCAAATGCACCAAAAATAAACGAAAAATATATCTATTCAATAAAGCAGATAAAAATTCGCTTCACGCTTTCCTGAGTGATAGTCTCCAGTCCTTCAAAACTAAAAATGCGAGTGTAGATCAGTTGTGGCTTACTTTCAAAGACATAATATCAGTAGCAATCGAGAGATTTATACCAAATAAATTAATAAAAGAGGGGGCTGACCCCCCGTGGTACACAAAACAGGTCAGATCACTGTTGCACAAACAAAGAAAAACGCATGCAGAATTTAAAAAGACGCAGAATCCGCAAGACGCAGTCTTTTACTGAAACTCGCAACCTAGCGCGGACTTCAATGCGAGAATCTTATAGTTGTTTCCACAACGAAATCCTGTCTCGTAATCATGCAGAAAATCCAAAGAAATTCTGGTCATATGTGAAGTACACTAGCGGCAAAACACAAACAATACCTTCACTACGCGATAGCAATGGTAATACTACCGACGACAGTACTGCTAAGACAGAATTACTAAACACAGCTTTCCGAAATTCTTTCACCAAAGAAGACGAAGTGAACACTCCAGTATTCAATCCAAGAACAGCTGCCAGCATGCGAAACTTAGAAGTAGATGTTCCTGGAGTAGTAAAACAACTTAAGTCACTAAACAAAAATAAATCTTCCGGGCCAGATTGTATACCAACTAGATTCCTCTCGGAGTATGCTGATGCAATAGCTCCGTACTTAGCTATAATTTACAACCGATCACTCAGCGAAAGATCCGTACCCAAAGACTGGAAAGTTGCCCAAATTACTCCAATATTCAAGAAAGGCAATAGGAGTGATCCCCAAAATTACAGGCCTATCTCATTGACGTCGATTTGCAGTAGGATTTTGGAACATATACTTTGTTCGAATATTATGTACTACCTCGAAGAGAACGACCTATTAACCAATAGTCAGCACGGATTCAGAAAGTATCGCTCTTGCGAAACACAGCTTGCCCTTTATTCACATGAAGTGTTAAGTGCCATCGACAAGGGATCTCAAATCGATTCCATATTTCTGGATTTCCGGAAGGCTTTTGATACTGTACCCCACAAGCGGCTTCTAATGAAATTGCGTGCTTATGGAATATCTCCCCAATTGTGCGATTGGATTCACGATTTCCTGTCAGAAAGGACACAGTTCGTTGTAATTGACGGTAAGTCATCGAGTAAAACAGAAGTGATATCTGGCGTTCCACAGGGAAGCGTTATTGGTCCCCTACTCTTCCTCGTGTTTAGGAGATAATCTGAATAGCTCCCTTAGACTGTTCGCGGATGATGCTGTCGTTTATCGGTTAGTGAGGTCAACAGAGGATCAAAAGCAACTGCAAAGCGATTTAGACAAAATTTCTACTAGGTGCGAAAATTGGCAATTGACACTAAATAAAGAAAAGTGTGAAGTAATACACATGACCACTAAAAGAAATCCGCTGAACTTCAATTACGCGATAAATCAGTCAAACCTTAAGGTCGTAAATTCTACCAAATACCTAGGAGTTACAATTACGACAACTTTGACTGGAGAGAACACATAGAAAATATTGTGGGGAAGGCGAACCAAAGGTACGTTTCATTGGCAGAACGCTTAGACGATGCACCAGCTCCACCAAAGAGACTGCCTACATCACACTTGTGCGTCTTCTCTTGGAGTACTGTTGCCCCTTGTGGGACCCTCACCAGGTGGGACTGACGGAAGATATTGAGAAGGTTCAGAGAAGGGCAGCTCGTTTTGTTTTATCACGTTACGGGGGGGGGGGGAAAGCGTCACGGAAATGTTGCACGAATTGGGGTGGAAATCATTAAAAGAAAGACGTTATTCATTGCGGCGTGATCTGTTTGCGAAGTTTCAATCACCGACTTTTAGTTCTGAATGTGAAAATATTTTGCTAGCACCCACCTACTTAGGGAGACATGACCATCCCAATAAAATAAGAGAAATCAGATCGAAAACGGAACGATTTAGGTGTTCTTTCTTCCCGCGCGCTATTAGAGAATGGAACGGTAGAGAAAAGTTATGAAGGTGGTTAATGAACCCTCTGCCAGGCACTTAAATGTGATTTACAGAGTATCTATGTAGATGTAGATGAACCTGCTTTTCGCCAAGCATATTGCAACAGGTGTATACTAGTGGATTTCGTATGATAAAGTAGCAAACGACTCTGTCAGCGTAATTGTAGTCTTTATTCAAAAGTAATCACCAGAGCTCTGAGCACAACTAAACCGCTGTTTAACGAGGCGAAGAATTCCCTGTTCCCAGAATTCCTGTGGCTAAGTGCAACGCCGCCTAGATGCAACGCCTGTGCGCTGCCTACCAAGAGTAGTCATAACACAAGCAAACTATTTGTCTTACGTAGCGTTGTGCTGAGTTTGGGTATACGAGCACGTTGCACACTGTTTCAGAATGTTTTTCGTGTTATCTATGTGATTCTCCGTGCAGAGGTTTGCTGGTATGAGACGAAATGCTTAATTTGAATCGTCCGATTCCAATATCGGCAGATATCTTACTAATACTTCATACATATAGCAACACAAATTTCACTTTACCTGTTTATATTGTAAGGGGGCGATCCAATATTATGGTAGGTTCCAAAGAGGATAAAGCCAAGATCGCTGATGTACAGGGTGTTACAAAAAGGTACGGCCAAACTTTCAGGAAATATTTCTCAAACACAAAGAAAGAAAATATGTTATGTGGACATGTGTCCGGAAACACTTAATTTCCATGTTAGAGCCTATTTTAGTATTTCTCTTTAAATGTAAATAGAAATAATTCGTGCAGACCATTGTCAAAATACCCAATTGTTTCGTTAGTATGTACTGTACTTCCTCGATTCACCGCCAGTTGGCCCAATTGAAGGAAGGTAATGTTGACTTCAGTGCTTGTGTTGACATGCGACTCATTGCTCTACAGTACTAGCATCAAGCACATCAGTACGTAGCATCAACTGGTTAGTGTTCATCACGAACGTGGTTTTGTAGTCAGTGCAATGTTTACAAATGCGGAGTTGGCAGATGCCCATTTGATGTATGGATTGCTTCGAACATCTTTCTGTCAGGACACCTTCGTTCTGGAAATCTGTCTCAATACAAACCTACCGCGCGACGGCTATTGCCCCGTGCTAATCGATACATCAAATAGGCATCTGCCAACTCCGCATTTGTAAACATTGCACTGACGGCAAAATCACGTTCGTGATGAACACTAACCAGTTGATGCTACGTACTATAGAGCAATGAGTCGCATGTCAACACAAGCACTGAAGTCAACATTACCTTCCTTCAATTGGGCCAACTGGCGGTGAATCGAGGAAGTACAGTACATACTAACGAATCAACTGGATATTTTGACAATTGTCTGCACGAATTATTTCAATTTACATTTAAAGAGAAATACTAAAATGAGTTCTAACATGGAAATTAAGCGTTTCCCGACACATGTCCACATAACATATTTTCTTTCTTTGTGTGTGAGGAATGTTTCCTGAAAGTTTGGCAGTACCTTTTTATAACATCCTGTATACCGTGCAACTTGCACGTGTTCCCAAACTCATCACAACGCTTCATAAGACAAACAGTTTGCTTGTGTTATGACTACTCTTGGTAGGCAGCACATAGGCCTTGTATCTAGGTGGCGTTGATATGAGTCAGTCACAGGGCGATATGTCCGGGCTGTAGGGCGGACGCTCAAACTGCTCCCACTAGAACTTACAAAGCAAACACTAAGTATGATGTGTCGCAGATATTTTGTGCGGGAACGCCTCCAGACCACCAAGCTAAAAGCATTTGTTCCAATGCGCCTCGGTTTTCACGAAAATCGAGATCAAAGTCCAGCGCGTAACAGCTGTACCTGTACTAAGCTTTGGGACGTGAGTCAGCGTGGCGTAATTAGCAAGGTGCTCAACTGCCCGAGTTCAATTCCTGCTAGGAATTTTATTTTTGGGAAGGTGTGATTCGTCTGCAAAAGAGATGACACACAAAACGCTTGTACGACCCCGTCTTGAGTATTGCTCAGGTGTTTTGGATTCTCACCAGATCGGTTTAAAGGAGGACACAGAGGCGGATCAGAGGCGGGCGGCTAGGTTTGTAACTGGTAGGATCGACCAATGCGCGAGTGTTACTGAAAGGCTTCGGGAACTCAACTGGGAGTCGCTGGATGGGAGGCGACATTCTTTTCCAGAAGCACTGTTGAAGAAATTTAGAGGGCCAGAACGATTCTACTTGCCGCCAACCTACATTTCGCGGAAAGATCACAAGGATGCGATCAAAGACATTAGGGCTCGCACGGATGCGTACAGGTATTCGTTTTTCCCTCGTTCTATATGGGAGTGAAACAGTAAAGCAAGTAACTAGTTGTGGTACTGAGAACCCTCCGCGACGCATCTTTGGTTGGATGGCGGAGCATGTGTGTATGTAGATATCGACTGGTCTACGGTATTTCCACCCTCAGTCTTGTAGAACACTTTTCGGCTGAATGAGAATGTCGACTTCCTACCAGACCACAGTGTCTAACTTGACTACTTTCATGGGTTCATTCTTGAGGAAGAAAACTGCCATTCCTGTAGAGCATCTCATTAACAGTTCAATCAATGGTATAGGCGAACAGTAAAAACATCCTATATTAATGTCCTCTAGTAGTTGTTCGAATACTTTGGATCAGATAAATGCAGGCAGCAGATGATAGTGGAACCGGAAATACCTTCCTTCACGTTCCGTAAAATCGCCTGCGGAGTGTAAATATAGTTGTGGATCGCCAGTACCCGTTCTTTTTGTGTTGGAAGAAACAGACCAAGCGCTCGAAGTTTGTTCCACAGGACACCCAGCAGCAACAGAAAAGCATCACAATTGTGTTTCTAACTTATGAATGTTTCTAAGACTCAGAGTCTAATCGTCTGCGGTCCAGCCGATATTCTGATTTTTCAGTCGACAGAGCGTCCTCACCTTATTTATACGTTTTTCACTTCAGCCGCGGCGAACTGGCCGGGGGTTCTAAGGCGTCTTGCTGCGGAGCGCGTGATTGATCGCCGTCCTAATTTCGAAAAAAAAAGTTCAAATGTTTGTATAGTCTATGGGACTTAACTATGGGGTCATCAGTCCCTAAACTTACAAACTACTTACGAACTAGGACGGCACAAATATCCATGCCCGAGGGGGGATTCGAACCCCCGACCGTAGTGGCCGTGCAGACCGTGACTGGAGCGCCTCAGTCCCCTCGGCCACCACGGCCGGCCCTAGTTTCGAGTCCTCCCTCGGACATGGGTGTGTGTATTATCGTTAACATATGTTAGTTACGTAGTGTGTAAGCCTAGGGACTGGTAACAGCAGCAGTTAAGTCCCTTAGATTTACAAACATTTAAACATTTTTTTCACTTGAGAGACTGTAGCTCACAAGCGACTTCTTGCCTGCTTATGGAACATCGTCTCAGCTGTGCGCTTGGAATTGTGATTTCCTGTCAGAGGGACACAGTTTATTTAATTAACGGAAAGTCATCGAGTAAATCAGAAGTATTATCTAGCGAACGGAAGTCTTACAGGGCCACAACGTTTATTAACAATTTAGGATTTGGTTGGTTGGTTGGCTGGGATAGGGAGACCAAAGGTTATTGGTCCCCCAGTGGGGAGGGGAGAGTGTGGGGATAGGAAAAGAGGGGAAGGGAAAGGAACTACAGTCCAGAGAGGAAAGAAGGAAGAAAGACTGCATTAGCTCGGGGCCCCGTGCTAGTAGCTTAGTAAAGTCACCAGAAGATCGGAAGCAACTGGAAAATGATTTATATGAGATGTCTGCATAGCGCAAAAAATTTCCAATTGACCCTAAATAATGAAATTTGTGAAGTCATCCATTTGGTCACTAAAAGAAATCCTTGAAAACTGCATTTACACGATGAATCAGTCAAATCTAAAGACTGATAATTCTAGTAAATACCTATAAATTACGAACAACTGAACTTGAAAAGAACACACACAAAATATTGTAGGGAAGGTGCACCCAAGGCTACGTTACATTGGCAGAACACTTACAAGATGCAACTGTTATACTAAATAAACTGCCTACTCTACACTTGTACGTCCTTGTTTGGAGTATTGCTGTCCATTATGTGGTCCCCACCAAGTGGAGCCGACGAAGGATATAGAGAAAGTTCAGAGAAGAGCAGCTCTTTTTGCACTATCGTAATATACAAGAGAGACTGTCACGGAAGTATTGCACGAGTTCCAAATGATTAAAAGAAAGGCCTTAATCGTTGCGACGAGATATATTTGCGAAATTTCTTTCACAAACTTATTCCTCCAAATACGAACATATTCAGAGTTCACCCACCTACATATGGATGCAACATAATGAAATAAGAGAAATCAGATCGGAAACGGAAAGATTCGGGTGATCCTTTTACCCACGCGCTATTAGAGAATAGAGCACTTGAGATCAAAAAGTTGTCCGACAAACCCTCTATCAGGTAGATGAACTGTCGAGTTATTTGCTGCTGCCGTCCTTATATAGCTGCATTGCTGGCTGTGACGTCACTGTTGCTCCGCGACATGACCATAAAAGGCAATGTTTTGGTCACGTGCCTGCCGCACCCGCTTCAGCCTTCCGATCGTCGGGTTCCAAGCCGGCTTAGCTGCAAGCCGCTGTCTCTTTCATTACACTATCCCAGAATCTGTTCGTTCTTGTAATTGTGGATGTCTCCTCAAACGCAATACGATGCCTGTTTTCAAGTGCATGCTCCACAATTGCTGACTTGTCGGGATAACGTAAACGATAACATCGTTCGTGTTCCACACAGCGCTGTTCAATAGTGTGCACTGTTTGTACTATATAAAATTGTCCTCAACCAGGAGGTATTTTATATACTCCCGGTATTCTTAGGCCTATCTCATCTTTAACAGGTCTCATCAACTGATGTAATTTTGAAGGCGCCCTGAAGACCGAGTCGATCTTGTGTCCCTTAAGGAGTCGGGTAATCTTTCCAGTGTTTGAGCCACAAATCGGCAAAAGGGCAAGTTTCTTTGAGTCCTCCTTGGGGGTCTTCTGTTCAAAATGTTCAAATGTTTGTAATCCTATGGGACCAAACTACGTTGGTCATCAGTCCCTAGCCTTACAAACTACTTAAACTAACCTGAGGACATCACACATATCCATGCCCGAGGGAGGATTCGAACCTCCGACGCGGGAGGCCTCGCGATCCGTAACGTGGCGCTCCAGACCGCTCGGGTACTACCGCGTGGCGTGGGTCTTCTGCTAATGTGTCTTCGAGAAGATAGCTTTCGTAATCTGGCTGTTGCTGTAGCAGTTGTCCCTAAAAACTTTCCGTAGATGGTTCAGTTCCTTTTGCAGATTTTCAGTGTCTGACACTACTTCCGCTCGGAGCACCAAGGTCCTTAAAACAGACTGTTTCTGCAATGTATAATGATGGCTTTTGGCGTGTAGGTACCGGTCTGTGTTTCCTGTACACATCATGACTGAGACATTCATTTGCTTTACGGCTGACGAGGACGTCAAGGAACGGCAAGGTATCCTCTTTCTCCACCTCCATCGTGAACTTGATCTTGTCATGGATGCTATTGATGTGGTCGAGGAATCACCGAGTTTTCACGTCCATGCGGCCAGACAACGAACATCTCATCAACGTACCGATAAAACAGCTAGGTGCTATGTCCAGGGCGACGTCTTCAAGGTGTTCCATAAACAGGTTTGCCATAACTGGAGCTAATGGGCTTCCCATCGCGACGCCGTCAGTCTGATTAAAATATTCTCCACCATTACATCTGGCCGCCAACATTGATAATCGAAAATATAACGTGTGCGAAATGATACGTTTTGCGAGGTCAACAGCGTTACCGCGCTAGTAAAACACCAATACCACCAACAACAGCAAGACGGTCCATCAATACTAAGATTGACTTACTTATGGGAATATTATATTTGTGAGAGGAGTAAAACGAGTTAAAGGAAAGCAACATTAATGTCAGCCGGTGGGAGAGGAAAGGGGTGGATAATTCGTTGCTTACGTGGAACGTTGTTCTTTAACCGCCCCTGGTTGTACATGTTCTACAAATTCAGCGTTACCAACATCAAATATTGATTTATATTGATTGATTTATAATACTTTTCCAGCGACTCATCCTGAAGTTCTTCAAAATTAACATTCTGAGTAGATGTAGTGAATCTATGATAATGTGGACAATCAAAAGAATGAAAAATGACTTAATGTACTGAGTGTGCACCTCAAAGTCTTTCTGTGTTTTTATTTTTTTTTCCTTGTTATTTTTTTTACACGCTTGCTCCGGTTTAGCATACGACGGAGAGAACTTTTTGAACGTGACTAGCGGTGTTGCGTGACGGTCGCTGTTAAACAACTCAGCCATGTGTGACGCCGTGGATCAATGACAGTGCAGGAGAAAGTGGCACTAGCGTCAGCCCACCCGACACAACATCGCAAGAGTACAAACGGAGGCTCCTAAGCCACGTTTCTAAAGAACAGATACATGACTATAAACAAAACTGGTACTTACACTATACGAGAAGGACACTATGTACGCTATTTTATACACGTGAAATACAGCGCATACTGCTTTGTACTTACCACTCCACGATATATATATATATATATATATATATATATATATATATATATATATATATATATATATATATATATAACTTCTCTGTGTAAGGAACATCTATTTCAACAATAAAAAATACATTAAATGTGAAAGAGTAGTCAGCATGGTGACAAGATGTCCTTGCTTTAACATGAACAAAGAAAATTAAACAACCTCATCTAAGTTTTTACAACTCGCTCCAAGAAGCACTCTTCATTAATTAAGTTGGGCAAGACGATAACCCAGAGAAATGAAAGACATTAATGACAACTGAAATCAACTTAGCAGGCCGCAGTGGCCGAGCGGTCTGCGGGGCACCAGTCACGTTCTGCACGGCACTACGGTCGAGGGTTCGAATCCCCCCTCGGGCATGGATATTTGTGCCGTCTTTAGTCTTAGCTAGTTCATAAGTAGTGCGCCTCGGTTGCACAGTGGTAGAGTGCCAGACTACAACTCCAAAGGTCGCGGGTTCGATCCCCGCCAGGTCTTAGGATTTTTATCTCTCACTTTCCACTTCTTTCACCTCTGGCAGTATTGCTCATGTGAAAAATACCGAGTAGCACCGTGATTCGGAACCCATGTTAAACTGTAGGTCCCCCTATAACTGGCTGGGTAAGTCAGTTCGAAGGTCGGAGGAAGGCAACGGCATACCACCTCCAAACAGGACAATGCCTAGTAAAGCACTGTGGTGTTCAAACCAATCTTCGGATTGTTGACTGCTTTACCTTTTTTTTTAAAGTAGTTTGGAGGTTCAGGGACTGATGACCCCGTCGTTAAGTCTCATAAGCGCTACAAACATTTGAACATTTTGAAATAAACTTACTAAAAATTAAAGATATTTACTGCGCACAATATATGGACCCATCACACAGAAGTTAAGCTTAGTAAATGTGCGTAGTCTTTTTAGTAAGTTTAATTGAAATGCCCTGTACGCACTGGTCAAAACAACTAGGGGATCAGTTGCGATATCTAGGTTCTGAAGTGTTGTCATCGGCAGAATGAACTGAAATGGTTCGACGTCTTTCTGTCGTTCTACGGAGAGGAGCAACGACATTACGGCAACCGAGATAATGGTAACGACAGAAAGCTGCTGCAGAGGAAGTTGGTGCTGATTTGTGTTTACTGTACCAAACGAATTACACAAGTAGTTGGGTTCACACAGTGTAGTGAGCGGATGGTGCAATGCAACAACAACGTGACTTACCCGAATCTACGGCAAGGAAGGCCATAGGAATGTTGGAAGCGGGACAGACACAGAGGGAGGTGGCTGCAGCTATTGGAGTGTCTCAGAGTTCAATTTCCAAGATCTGGTCGCAATTTCTGACAACAGGAACTGATAAAAGAAGGTAAGACCCAGGTCGTCCATGGGTAGCATCAGTAAGAGATGACCGTTTCTTCCGGTTAAGCCGCTGCGGA
The DNA here is from genome assembly GCA_026315105.1 of Locusta migratoria. Classification (NCBI taxonomy): domain Eukaryota; kingdom Metazoa; phylum Arthropoda; class Insecta; order Orthoptera; family Acrididae; genus Locusta; species Locusta migratoria. Next base: position 49,193,524 of record CM048747.1, read on the forward strand.
TTAGCCGTGCGTAGCGGAGCGCCGTGTTGCCGTGCGCGTGACTGTTCGCCGTCGGAGGTTCGAGTCCCCTCTCGGGCATGGGTGTCTGTGTTGTCCTTAGGTTAGTTTACCTTAGTTTAAGTAGTTTGTAAGCTACGGACTAATAAACGAGCAGTTAAGTCCGATAGATTTACAAACCTTTGAACATTCTTCCGGTTAACAGCTAGCGGAGACAGGAGGCTGAATGCAAAAGGCAGCAACAGAACGCGCAAAATCAACACAAACAGTCCGAAATCGCATGGAGAATTTGGCCTCTACCCACGGAGGCCATTAGTGTATGTCCCATTAAAACCACGACACCGTTTAGCCCGCAGAAATTAGACGGAGGAACATCAGGATTCGAGTCGTAACGAATGGCGCCGGTTTCTGTTCACAGACGAATGAAAATTTGGTGTTGAATCGATCAATCATCATTTTGACTGATTTTTCCGTCGCTTCTTGGTAGAACATAATCAAATAAATTAAAAAACACAATTTTGTGTGTGTTCTACAAGTTTATTTTTGTTTACTTAACCGATTTTCGGCTTATTAGGCCATCTTCAGAGTATTTACTGCTGTGTCAAAGAGGTTGAAATGTTTAGATACAGTATGGATAGAGATGACAAATGTCTGCACTTAGATCGACATACATAGTATAACACTTCTTTGAAATTGTGTTATTACAGTTATCAACTTAAAAACTAAACAGTAATACATGAATATACAATGTGTGATCATGTGGGTGCATTATTCGGCGGCTGAAGTCAGTTTGTCTTGGTCCATCAGACTTGCTTGTCAGTTTTTATGTTGTTTCCCTTTTTACTCGGGTTCCTCTTGAAGAGTCCTTGTTATTAATTAGTAATAAATTGGATGATGAAACAGTCAAGTTATGTCGTCATGTGCTGACTTCGACGTATTTCCTTTTTAATGATACGTTTTTGAACAAACTGACGGGGTGGCTATGGGGAGTCCTCTTTCCGCCATAGTCGCAAACCTTTTTATGGTTTGGCCTCATGGAATGGATGCTTTAAATCATTTTTAGATCATTTTAATTGTCTCCATCCCAATATTAAATCTACGATGGAGGTAGAGAACGATGGGAAACTTCCTTTTCTAGATGTTTTGGTTCAAAAGAACAGTGATGGGACCTTAGGACATGGAGTGTATCGCAAGCCAACACATACCGATCTTTATCTTCATGCGACGAGCTGTCATCCGCCACACCAACGTATGGGGGTCTTGCGTACTTTAGTAAAAAGAGCGTACGCCATTTCTGATGCTGAACATCTGGGTGGAAGAACTGGAGCATCTCAAAGTGGTCTTTCAACAGAATAGATACACTGCTCAACAAATTTGTCGTGCGTTTCAAGTTGGTCCAAAAGGTGAACCATTAGAGGACAATTACAAGTCTATTGCCTTTTTGCCTTCCGTCGGGAATATTTCCTCGAAAATTTCAAGAATTTTAAGAAGATTTGACATTAAGTGTTTTTATGCCCCCACCTAAGACTAGGGCCCTCCTTGGGTCAGTCAAAGATGATTTAGGACTGAGGAAACCCGGTGTTTATAGTATTCCATATTACTGTGGTAAAACGTACATTGGCCAAACGATCCGCACAGTTCAGGATCGGTGTGTCGAACACCACCGTCATACTCGTTTGTTTGAGCCTGAAAAGTCGGCTGTTGCTGAACATTGTCTGAATGTGGGACACAAGATTTTATATGATGAGACCAAACTGATTGCTCCTGCTCCCCGCTACTGGGAATGTGTTCTTAAAGAAGCCATGGAAATTCGTATGGCCGATAATACTATTAATAGGGACAGGGGCTTTCCTCTAAGTAAAACTTGGAACCCGATCTTATCTGACATCAAGCAACAACGGTCTTCATTTCGACCTGCTGTTTTTTTTAACTAGCCTTGTTTTCGACCCATCCTTTTTTTTTTGCCAATTTTCTCCAACGGCGCGCTACTATTTCTATTGCGCCTAGGTGGTTTCTACTTTGGTTTCACGTACGCGCGGTGGGTCTTCAGCGGTGTATAAAGGGGCTGCTGTTTCTCGTTCTGCCTCAGTTTCCGGCGAGTTAGTGTATTAGCGCTCTCACCTGAAGATAGCAGCCTGTTGGTCTGCCGAAATATCGTGTGTAGTTGACGACGGTATCGGGCTGCATACCCGAGTTGAATATTAGCGATTACTTTTGTTCTGAAAAGTGGGCTTATTCTGTATATTATGTTCAAATAATTTACAGTTTAACGCTTCATTCTTTTATCAAATACTGACAAGATTTTCCAAATTCATAGAAAAAATCGTAAGTTTCTTTGATGGGGGAGGGAGGGGGATGGCGGCGGGGTCACAGCTTTGGCACGTGTCATCTGTGTGAGGGCACCTCAATATACACTCAGTCGCAAAAGTATTCGGACAGTGGGAAGTTTCACAATGAGTACTCGAGAAACACTGACTGTGAATCCCAAACATATTTATAAGTAATGTATACGCGTAACAACATTAATTACAAAAGAATTGTTGTATTATTTCGATTCCAAAACATAAATAAATTTACAACAAAAATGGAACAACCTACACACCCTGCTGCTACAGAAGTTTTCGGACACTGTCCAATAAATGTTCATAAGTTGTACGACGAAAATGTCAATACTTTGTGAGTCCACCTTTCATTTTCAATACCTCCTCCAATCTACTGGGCATACTTTCCACGAGTTTTTTCGTGAAATCTGGGCCTATATTTGCCCATTCTTGGCGCAGTTTCTCTTTCAAGGTCTCCTTCGTATAGATGTTGTCCGCGCTTAGGGTCCATTTCAATTTATCCCACAAATGTTCGATTGGGTGAAGTTCTGGTGATTGGAGAGGGGGTCCAATACTTTTAGGCAATTGAAGAGCAACCATATTTGAACAATATGCGCGATATGCTCGGGATCATTATCCTGATAAAAGTTGTTCGCAATACCTAGGTGTCGGGCGCTCTGCTTCAAATGTCCTCGCAGTATATTCAAATACGCTTCCTTGTTCATCGTATCATCCATGAACACTAAATCACCCACACCATTGCCGGAGATGTATCCCCACACCATGATGCTCCCACCTCCAAACTTTACTGTTGGTTTGAGGTTCCTGGGATTCACCTCTACATTGGTCTTTCGCCACACGTTTGCCTTTCCGTCGCTATGCCATAATATAAATTTACATTCGTCGCAAAATATCAACTGATTCCAACAAGCCTGATCGTATTCGGCGTATTCCCTCGCAAACTGCATACGTCTCTTCTGGTTCACTGCATTTATGAATGGCTTTCGCCGTGCCACTCGACTATGGTACTGAGATCATCTTAGTACTCTCCGCACGGTTTCGGTCTCCACCTCACTTACAATTCGCGCGTGGCAGATATTTTCGGATTCTGTTGTACTTTCGCACAATCACACGTTCATCTCTCAGTGAAAATGTCCATTACCGTCCTGTACTGCAACGAAATTACAATCGGTCTTCTTTCTCGAACCGTCTAATAATGTCGTGAACTGTACTTTTTTCCATTTTCACTATTGCGGCAATTTCCCTGTAGGGTTTCCCCTTCGCGTGATGATAAACGACAAGTCGCCTTTGCTCGAACGTAGAACACTTCCCCCTGCGTCCCATCGTCGACCTGCACAGGCTCGCGATACGTGTTAACTAATCGTCGCTATCGTCTCGCGGAAATGTCGGACACACTACAGTCGTTTCACCCTCTCTGCGTCTCGGAATGAACTATTCTCTCACGTTGTCCGCCTTTGTCCGAATACTTTTGTTGCACCTTCCCATGCTGTTTTCAGGAAATATTACGTAACAGACACATTTCCAACAACAATTTTTCGTATATGACGCGTGTTTCACCTTGCGACGTCGTACCCGGAGTCCCAAATACATTACAAAGTGCGATTTCTGTATTTGTTTATGCGGCAAATTCCAAAATTAAGCACATTTACGTGCTGTTCGAATCGAATACTTTTGCGACTGAGTGTAGCTCTGGCTCTGAAACTCCCCCCCCCCCCCCGCCCCCAGAAGAAAGATTTATTTACGCCCCTGTAGAGAGCCGTTGTATTAAAGATAATTTCCAAGGCGTAGCGTATCTCGAGCTACGTCTTCGGAAATGTCGCAGACATATCTCGTAATTAGTGGCGGCTGGTGATAATGCGCTAATGTGCTGCAGCACACTGTAAATATATTACTAAAATTATGCCATTTCTCATCGAAAGCAAGCGAGAAATCGCTGTAAAATTACATCCTTTCTCTTGGAATGCGATCCAGATATCACAATAAAATTATGCCAATTCCCTTCCAATACGTATTACAATGCTAGTAATAAGGATGAAAACGCATTTTGGAGCGGTCTCGCCGCGATAGCTGGAAACCAGCTCCGTGTGCTGAAGTGGGATTCAGCCGCGCTGGTACGTGCGCAGAGAGGCGGCGCAGTCGTCTGTTCGCTAGTGCGCATGCGCAGACGTGACGTCAGGCCTGGCGGCTCATGTGTGCTGAGACCGACTGCAGCACCAGATCAATATTTCTCTTTGCAATGCGTGTAACGGTTGCGGAAGAACAGTATATGACGAATATTGCGGCATACAGAGTCAAATAGCGCGCTGGCTCAGGCGTCTTGCGCGTTGTCTCTCAAACTTACTTGTGTGAGGCTCGTATTGAAATACCCCTGAGTCTAAATTTTTAATTTCTGTAAATAAAACTTCAATCACAAACAACATTGGTAATGTGTAGCCAACATGCGAGTGAAACTGCGCTTTTTAGCCAAGCAGTTTCATTGGTCACCTGTGTATAACGCAGATAACGTGTGGGGATATTGCTAAGCTCCGTTATTTCCATTGTCAGTCACGCTTTTTATTTTAGTATATTTTGTTTCCGATTTATTTTTGTAATATTGTAGCACACTGGCCAAATTTTGTACGAGCCACCACTGCTCGTAATGTAATCAAATGGGGCATTTCACACCGATGTCGCTGGTGTCGCGTGCTGCCGGGATACATACAGCAATACGCGTATCTCCAGCCACGCCAGCACACGCCGCGTCGCTGTGTATCTCGGCTGGCGCATGCGCACTACACTGCTGTACAAACCACGTGATCTGTGCTGGACGGCTCTATCACTGCGTGTTTTTTTATTGCGTAAAATGTCTGCATTAATTGACCAAGTGCCAAAGACTCCAGTGCTGTGGGACTATTCTAAAATGGAATACGTTTCTATTTGAATTTACGGGCTAGGAATTGTTAGACAAATAGCTAGCCGTTCTACAGAAGGTATTGATTTTCTGTAATTTGTATCCTGTTTTTGAATGTCACAGCTGATGAGGGATATAAATTCACTGAACTGTTCTTAATTAAGCCTGAAATAAGTTTTAAACTTTTTATCGTCAAGCTGTCAATCTTGCATTATGAGGTGGTACTCGCAATACGCTGTTTTTCTGACATTTATCGCCTAAACCCAATTCGATTTATTTGACACTGAATACAACAACAACAGTTCATCATCACTATCGCTACTTGAACTACGGTCCATCCATGGCACACTCATCTGAATCACAACACGGCACATTGAACGCCTTTTCTGGTACTATCCACGAACAGTATTGAAGTTAGCACACCATCTCAACAACTGAGCAAATACGAAGATGGGGTAGAAAACGTAGCTCTTAATACGTTGCTTTCGGTTTGAAGGGTACGTGCTACGTTCTCAGTGGCGGCGCTAGACGAAAACTGGGCGTCGGCGAACTCATCTTTGCGAGGCCCCTTTCATTTTTTCATTAATGAAGAATATGTCAGATGAGCTGAATTACACATCAATAATCATTATACTAAAATTCTATCAGTATAACATACGAATATTATTGCAATGACAAAAATTACAATAAACAAACACAAATTAGAGGAACTTTTCACCTTTTCGTCTCAATGAATTTTTTAAGACCACATCTTAATACTAGCCGCTATTTCGGCTTCAGTTGATAGTACTGACAACGCAGATAGTCTTTCTTGGATCATTTTGATTTTCAAGTTAGTCTTAATCAATTTTCACTTCTGTGAAGCTTCTCTCGACCGCAGCTGTACTGACTGTAACGGGGGATGATTCTGATTGTTATAAAAACATTTGGATATACTTCTTCCAAATCGTTTTCTAAAATGTACTGAAGAAATTATTATGTAAGTATTTAATTAAAAATTGCAGCACTACTGTAGTCATACGGAAATGGCCGAGCGCACTAAGGCATCATATCACGGTGAGTGAGATCTCTCTCGCCGGGGGTCGAATCCCACCCTTGGGTACGAATGTTGTGTTCGTCCATTGGTTAAGCTAGTGTAAATTAAATGTAGGTCGCCACTGTATAACCTAGCAGTTGGAAATCGCCGTTAAACATGAAATAAAAAAAAAAAAAGAAAAGAAAGAAATAGAAAAAACTAAAGTGTTAACAATGTTTTGCGAGGCCCCCACACTACCACAGGCGCGAGGCCGTCGGCGGTGGCCGACGTCGCCGACGCCTAGCGCCGCCACTGTACGTTCTGCGACGGCTTCGGAAGACGTAGCTCGAGATACGCTACGCTGGTGTGAAGTGACCTTAAAACCAATTTACAATCACTTTACAGCGGAAGTGAAAAGTCAGATGGTGAAAATATATACTGAAGGACACAACTGCGTCAATGAATGCTGAAGATGCCGATAGAACCAGTGAACACGGTGGAATTTATAATCCGTCTGCTAGAGAAAGTTCTTAGACACAGGCTATCATTTTCTTGCTATCAGGAATGAAATCATACAAAATTTCTGTCCAGATGAATTATAACAAGCTTTTGTTGTTACCTTAAAATAAAGTGCGTTAGGATAACACTTACGGAACAGTAGGTTTCTGACAAATAAGACAGTGAAAGGTCGGAATGAAAGGTGCAGATTACGATTATCTTAACGTTTCATGATGTTTGTCTGTATGTCCTCTGTGTGTTCATACACCATTCATTCGATTGCAATTAATCTTTGGTGAACTGTTCACCGTACACCCACGAAGTTTTCAGACCCAAAACAAAAGAGCAGACACATAGCTCAGGAGATATGACGTCATAAATAATGAGAGACCACCTCGTGAGAATACCCAGATTTATGCGTCAATTATTGAAAAATGGGAGTAGTTTGGGACCTGCAACAAAGTTTGCATGTAATTTCGGACGTTTATGAAGCGTTTTGTAACTGAGCATACTTCTCCTACAGACTCACGAAATCTACAGTTTCATTCCGATCTTCACGAAATTTCGCACCTTGACCAACAAGAGGAACGTCACCGTCTACCTGAAGTTTCATACGGTGCATGGCGGAGGATACTTTCCAACATAAAAATGTATCCCTAAATACCTTGGTCGCGCCATAATTTGAGAACGGCTCGACCGATTTCACACATCCTTTTCTTGTTGTTTTCGTTATTCTCATAACAAGGGTTGTATGAAATAAAATTGGAATATTTGAGAACAACAAACTGCGTTTTTCAATGTGACCCTGCGTTTCTATTGCATAGAAAGCTATAGTTTTGGTCCGATATTGATGAAATTTTGCACACTCTACCTTAAAAACAAGAGGAATGCCACTGTCTGTAATTTCGTACGATGCGTGATGGAGGGTACTTAACTCACGAAATTTTACAAAATGCATAGTTTTACTGCAATCTTTATGAATGTTTGCACCCATGACCTTTAAATCAAAAGGAAGATCACTGAGTACATAAATGTTTGTATGGTACATGACAGAAAACTTTGACGAGAGACGGAAAGGTGGAAACGAACAGAGAGATGGGAGAGAAAGAGGTGGATACAGAGAGAGGGGGAAAGGGGACGTGGACTACGAGAGTGTTGGATAAATAAACACCCGGGGAACGCCGGGTTTACAGCTAGTTACTAATAAATTAACCCTTTGCCTCCCATTGTCGCCATATGGCAACGTCATCTTTATCTGTTCCTCTAGCCACAACCATTTGTCCAAAGATTGTAAACAACACCGCAGGATCTCTAACAATTCATTGTGACTACCTTGAGGAAAAATGCATTGAGAAAGTATGTATTGTGGCTTCATGTTTAATGGAGTACATGCAACTAGACTTTCAAATAATTATACCAAGGTAAAGGAAACAAAGTAATTTGAAAATTTCATTACTGAATAATTGTTTAGTGTCTAACTTAGCAGTAAACTGTTTCAAAATGTTATTAGTTACGATAAAGGAAACAAATTCTGCCCAACAATGCCATATACAGTCATCCCAAATTTCCCTCCAAAATTCTATCAAAATTAATATACATTACTCTAATCATTATGTGTAGAAATATGCAAAGACATTATTTTTTGTTCATAAATTAATAAAATTTGGGGATTGAAACGGTTAATAATAATAATGAATTAAAAACTACATAATTATCTAAATGTTCTAGCGCTTCACTTACATTTACAATATTTACGATTACGAACTTATTTTGCTTTTCTCATGCTCATACTCTTGTTCCTGTATTGTAATAACTTCAGGCCGATAATGCTACTTCGAAATTATGTATTCAGCCCACGTAGAATAACACAAGAAGCATCTGTCTGATTCGAATCATTAGCTCAATTGCAGAAATTGTAATCATGCCTTGATGTCTTAAGAGCAGTGCAAAGGTGTGGTGTCTTAGCTCACACACTTTAGTTGATTCCTAAGTAAATCTGTGCAAACACACCCTGCGACATTTCTTATAACTTTCTCCTTGTGGGACGTTTAATACTTTGTATAAACAATGTGGAGTTGAGCTACAGCTACTGGCCTGACACTAAGGCTTTATTCATCGAAGAGTAATAAGAGTGAAAGGTCTTATTATCGTACTGGTAGGTGTAAGAAGTGTCAAGCAAATTTTGTAAAGATCTAATTATGGTCATGACGTCTTACTTGTTTCCACTGTTGCATATCTGACAAGTAGAAAGAGGAAAAACAGAAGCTGTCGGCGGGGATCGAACCCGCGCGTAGTTTTCACACTGTTCAAGAAATTAGAATGGTACCAATAACGCTATAACAACTATGAAACTGTGTGACTCGTACATAGGACTACTTTTGTAATGTAGCTGCGGCTTTGTAAGAGGGTTATTAAATGAGATAATAGAACTATAGTCATTTGTTTATTATACAAAAATACTGCATTTGATATTATATTAAACGCCAGATAGACCTGAGTGGACAAGAGTTTTCTCAGACACAGAAATACCAACGATATCGCTCAGTGCGCCACAGTAATTTAAATACGAAGCTGCCATGTGTAGGCTCGAAATCTATACCATAAGCAGTTTATTACAATCTTTAGTTACCGTAAAATGGGGTCACTTTGTGTCTGTAGTGGCTGCTTTGTGACATACGTTCATTTTCGCTCTTCTAAGCTGCCGCTGCGTCCACGCTGCGCAGAAAAAGATTAGCTCCAGGGTCTAGAGCCCTGTATCCCAATACAGGGCTCTACCAGGAGCTTGCTTGTAAGGCCGGATCCACACATTGGAACCAACGTTGGCGCCAACAGTATTGGTCCAATGTGTGGATCGGTGAAACAGCGTTGGAACCAACGTTGGCGCCAACGTTGGTACGGCACCGTTGGTTGTCGGTATTTTGACCAAACATCAAAGGACGTTGGGCCAATATGGGTACGTCGTCCACACGTTGGCGCCAACGTTTCATTCTGTCTTTGTCGTCTGCTCATCTCGAAAATGTTTCTTTCTTCGTTCGTTCTTCTTCGCCGTTTTAAAGATTCGAAATCTCTTTGTAAATATTATATCTGTATCAGAAAGTGATTCATTTGTGAAAGAAATCTCAAAAAAAGAAATACCACAGCAAAACTTATGCGCGAACTGTGAATTTTAAACTTCTTAGACTTTCGACACACTCCATTACTGAATTTAATTTTTAAAATTAACAGTACGTACTTAATATTTCCTGCCAAGTTTTAAATATTGTTTTGCAAACTTCAAGCACTACATGGTTAAGTTAAAAGGGAAGTGTAGGCTTCTAAAACTGTCTCCTTTAGCAAGAAATCGAAGCGTAATACCAAAAGAATAGCATCACTCCAAAACATCTCTTTCTTTTTTATTTTAATTTCAATCATTTGAAGTAGCAGATCTAAGTTATAATAAAATTAATGATTTCGTACCGTAATTAATGTTCGGTAGGAAACGATACAACACCCCATCATTTTTTACGTATGTTTCCCATTTTGGTTTACAATGACAAAATGTAATTATTCACACTCAAAAGCGTTAACGCAATAGCCGCGATTTGAGCGTCAGATATGTTTACGTTGGCTCTTGACGAATCAAGTGAATGTTGGCTCCAGTGTGTGGACGCTGTCTCAAAAATATTGGCCAATGTTGGCGCCAGCATTGGTACCAATGTGTGGACGCGGGGTAATGCTGCCAACGGTAGCAAGCTGAACCTCCCGCGCTTCTTTTGTTCGACTGCAGTGCGTTAGTATTTAAACTGGGTTTGGAGCCATTGCTTAATTGTTGTAAACTTTGTGTGCTGGAGAAGTTCGTGTGATATAACTGCAGAAAACAGTATGTACGCCCAGTGCTTTAGTTGTAAAAAAAAAATTAGGCGGTACCTCTGTTCAGCGATATATATATTGGCGGAGTTTTTCGCTTGCCATTACTTAACGAGTGAAGCAAGCTCATTATTTGGTAAAGATATTTTGTAGATATTTGCACACGCTCAGACACACACTTCACAAAAACAGTACCTGACAAAGCAGAATTATATCAACGAAAACCATAACAAAATTCTGACAATGGAACTGCGTGGAACTTTTAAAGACGGAACCAAGCGTTTACCGCCGTAAGAAAGCAAACCTGGCAGCGATACCAACAGTTGAACATGCACACATCCAGGCGGTTGAAGAAGCATTGGTCAAAGAGATTTAAATTTGCTTCTATTTTAGTCCCTACTACTGCTACGACACACTACTTTGAATCTTAAACTGACTGCAGTGCGGAAAAAGATGGTTAAGTAAACATAATATTTAAGGTAAATATTTTATATTGACAATATGTCGTTCTCAAAAGTGTCGTGCTAAGCATGAAAACATACGTAACTCGTGCAGTGTTTCATGATTCAGTCAATGGAAATTAAGTCAAAATGTTGCGATGTATTGTCCATTAAATTTTTTAAAAGAATTGCCGGAATTTCGAACTTGTTTTCTTCAACGAATATGCAACGATATTGCATACGAAAGACTTTGCGTATTTAGTGGCTTATCTCTTTGGAGCAAAGTTCTTAAGTGCTTTGGAGTCAGTAAGAAGAATTTTCTCTGTCTCGATTGAGAGTAGTCGAAAATCTCCATTGACTAATTGAAACATTTGACCGCCCGTCAGTTTCCACTGGAGTTGTGCAAAAGTGCAATTTGAGCGCTTCGACGGTTATGATCGCAACTCGAACGAACTTTTAACTTTCCAATTGTTCTTTCCGAAATCCATTTGACAATTTACCGTTGGGCTACTTTTTTTATATAGATATGAAAGAGAATTTTAGACGGTACGTTAATTGCGAGTTTTAATTTTAGGCCGTACGCCGTACCACCCGTACTGTCTCAATTAAAGCACTGTGTACTCCTGATGGTTAATATGTTGACTTCATTGACGTTAACTGTAATGTCCATTTAAGCAGTATAATCAAATAATCAGCATATTAAGAGGCTACTTTGTGACAGTGTCGGAGTGTAGCAAAGTAACCCCACTGTGTTTTAAAGTGTAACTATTAAATTTACTCGATAGCGTCGAGTCCTCAGATGAGAGCGAAATCATCAAGTGGACTGATGAAGATCCGAGTGACTCGGAAGCCCTCTTCGAACGTTGGTTAGGTGAGCCATCAGTCAGAGAGACACCTTCCAGTAAGATACATCTGACACAAGAAACGTCCGCCACTTCAAAAGGGCCAGTAAGAAGACACCTGAATGCACATTCAAACTTGATGACTTTGTGATCGTGAACTTTGAAGAGGAAATGTTCTCCAGGAGAGTGAATGATATGAAGCCAGGAGGCTACATGGCAAGCGTCATGGAAAGGTAAAAAAATGCAGGAAGTGGCCAGAACGAGATGATTGCATTTATTATTGTAAGGAGGAAGTTCTTTATAAGGTAGCACCTCCAACATCAGTAAGAAAGCGAGGTCGTTTAAATGTGAAAGACGGAAATTAAGATTAAGTGCCTTTGTGAATTTTTTATGTTGCCAAACAATAAACCAATATTTCATAAATTGATTTAAATTAACATTTAATGGGGTAACTTTGTGCCAATGTTGATTTTTCCATGTATTTCAAAACGAAAACAAAGCCCCACCCGGTGGGACAACTTTGTCACAACTTGTAACACTTATTAACGGTTTCTGTTGAACAAACTAATTTGTATAATATATCGCCACACAGTGGGAGGTTGTAGCAAATTCTTGGTATTTCTTGGTATTATAAAAGTAACTTTGATTACACAGAACCTTCGTATGGAAAATTAACCTTAAATTAGTAGATTTCTGCAATACTCGTAATGACTAGGTTGGCACAGGAATGGCTGCCGACTACCATATGACGTGCAACTGACCAATGGTGAGGCGCGATTGTCAGCAATCCACACACAAAAGGTTGTCCCTATGCAGGGCTTTACTGTCAGCTACTTCCCTACGTTGTCTGTTGGCGAATGATGTTGAAAGCATTATCACTACATCTACTATCCGCCAGGCGGCATCTGTCGTTATCGGTCAAAGTCAGCGTTACCACGTTTTCTAATTTTTTCTTCCGACAGTACATATGTAAAACAACGCCATTGACTCATTGTTTCAGCACTCTCCTGTATCTTACCATAGCGGAAAGACAACCGTCATGAATAACCTTTAGAGAGATTTCGAGTCGGCGGAGCTCTTATCTCGCAAATATCAACCCGAGTGTCACTCTAGGTAGCTCGCTGGTTCGTTCCTATCTCTCGTTAGCGCTACCACGTTTTCTAATTTTTTCTTCCGACAGTACATATGTAAAACAACGCCATTGACTCATTGTTTCAGCACTCTCCTGTGTCTTACCATAGCGGAAAGACAACCGTCATGAATAACCTTTAGAGAGATTTCGAGTCGGCGGAGCTCTTATCTCGCAAATATCAACCCGAGTGTCACTCTAGGTAGCTCGCTGGTTCGTTCCTATCTCTCGTACACGCAGCCTTATTGAAAGAGGCCGACGCTATTCACACCGTCCTCCGCACACAGCCCAGCAGGAAAGACAGAGAGAGAATGGCGTACGTCAGGCAGGTGATAAGTGCACGTCACGTGTGTTCGCTGTGCGGCGTGGTTCCTTGTTGGTCGTCAGCTCATTTCTCACTCTTCACTGAAACGCGTTTTACATGAGCGAATTTTCGGGTGAAAACTGACTGCTCCAAGCGCGTGTGCCTTTCGTGCTTGTATGTAGACCAGTAGCCAACCACGTCACTCGTTAATTTATGAGTCACGTGTATATTGAGTCGTGTGTACAGTTCCCAATTTACGAATGTAATGCACACTGCGCGTGCGTGGAAATATAACCCATTCTGGCCGACCAACCTCATTCCTACCAAGGAAATGATTTGCATCATCTTAACCCTTAATCTGTTGTTTCCTATGTGCCATCATTACAATGAAAATTCTGCACCAGAATCTACACTATTGGCCATTAAAAATGCTACACCAAGAAGAAATGCAGATGATAAACTGGTATTCATTGGACAAATATATTAACTAGAACTGACATGTGATTATATTTTCACACAGTTTGGGCGCATAGATGATGCGAAATCAGTACCCAGAACAACCACTTCTGGCCGAAATAACGGCCTTGATACGCCTGGGCATTGAGTCAAACAGAGCTTGGGTGCCGTGTAAAGGTGTGTGCAGCTTCAACACGATACCACAGTTCATCAAGAGTAGTGACTGGCGTATTGTGACGAGCCAGTTGCTCGCCCACCATTGACCAGAAGTTTTCAGTTGGTGAAAGATCTGGAGAATGTGCTGGCCAGGACAGTAGTCGAACATTTTCCGTATCCAGAAAGACCCGTACAGGACCTGCAACATGCGGTCGTGCATTATCCTGCTGAAATGAAGGATTTCGCAGTGATCGAATGAAGGGTAGAGCCACGGGTCGTAACACATCTGAAATGTAACGGCCACTGTTCAGAGTGCCGTCGATGCGAACAAGAGGTGACCGAGACGTCTAACCAATGGCACCCCATAACATCACGCCGGGTGATACGCCAGTATGGCGATCACGAATACACGCTTGCAATGTGCGTTCACCGTGATGTCGGCAAACACGGATGCGACCATCATGATGCTATAAACAGAACCTGAATTCATCCGAAGAAATGACGTTTTGCCATTTGTGCACCCAGGTTCGTCTGTTCGTACACCGTAGCAGGCGCTCCTGTCTGTGTTGCAGCGTCAAGGGTAACCGCAGCCATGGTCTCCGAGCTGATAGTCCATGCTGCTGCAAACGCCGTCGAACTATTCGTGCAAATTGTTGTTGTCTTGCAAACGTCCTCATGTGTTGACTCAGGGATCGAGACTTGGCTGTACGATCCGTTACAGCCTTGCGGATAAGATGTCTGTCATCTCGATTGCTACTGATACGAGGCTGTTACGATCCCTCCGGATCCCACCGATTCCATATTCTGCTAACAGTCATTGTATCGCGACCAACGCGAGCAGCAATGTCGCGATACGATAAAGCGCAATCGCGATAGGCTACAATCCGGTCTTTATAAAAGTGATGGTATGCATTTATCCTCTATACACGAGGCATCATAACAACGTGTCACCAGGCAACGCCGGTCAACTGCTGTTTGTGTATGAGAAATCGGTTGGAAACTTTCCTCATGTCAGCACGTTGTAGGTGTCGCCACCGGCGCCAACCTTGTGTGAATGCTCTGAAAAGTTAATCATTTGCATGTCGCAGCATCTTCTTCCTGTCGGTTAAATTTCGCGTCTGTAGCACGTCATCTTCGTGGTGTAGCAATTTTAATGGCCGTACACTTACTGACAGTTTAAACATTTTGGCCCCAAACCTGCCGCCCCTAAAATCTGTCACCCTAGGCTCCAGCCTAGGAGGAGGAGGAGGCTTGGAGTTAAACGTCCCGTCGACTGCGTGATCATTAGAGACGGGCTCACTCAGCCTACTGGTAAATCCGCCACTGCATACATTCGTAAATGCATACGTTTGCAATGGATTCAGTGACTAATAGCCAATTGATGATACACTTATTTTGCTAGTGGCACCACAGCCAGTTTTGTGGAACAAAAATATAGAAATGCGACTAGAGTTACGCAAAAACAAATTTCCTGTGAACTGAATGAGGGTTTTGAGGAAATGGAGAGCAAAGAAAAAATGCATCGCGTAAGTGGTACACTAATGTATGATAAAGGTAAAGCAGTCAACAATCCTAAGATTGGTTTGAACACCAAAGTGCTTTACTAGGCATGGTCCTGTTTGGAGGTGGTATGCCATTGCCTTCATTCGACCTTCTAACTGACTTACCCAGCCAGATATAGGGGGACCTACAGTTTAACGTGGGTTCCGAACCACGGTGCTACTCGGTATTTTTCACATGAGGAATACTGCCAGAGGTAAAGAAGTGGAAAGTGACAGATAAAAATCCACCACGGTGCTACTCGGTATTTTTCACATGAGGAATACTGCCAGAGGTGAAAGAAGTGGAAAGTGACAGATAAAAATCTTAGGACCTGACGGGGTTCGAACCCGGGACCTTTGGATTTGTTGTCTGGAACTTTCCCACTGTGCAACCGAGGCGCACTAATGTATGATACAGTACTTAATTATTTGTATTATGTCAGCAATATCTGTCATATAATATTGTGGAATGTCACTTGGGATTCATGAATTTTTGTTTGGAATCAACTTAACTCTTCCACGACAGCGAAGCTTCCGCCCGTTTGACCGGTCAAATTCCGGTGTGAGTGCGAGAGTGCGAGTAGTGCTCCGCCGATAAAATAACGGCCGATATTTACGGACCGTCCAAAATCGGTGTGTGTGCAGCTAGTCTTAGACCATGCGGCCCTTCCCGCGCAGCCGAAGCCAACTAATGACACGACATTGCGAAATGACGCCCCCGCGTAAAAAGTCCCTATAGATCTCATTGACATTATTGCTATGTGACCCCTTGCTGCTGAAACCACACTCGCTTGATGTGAATACGTTTCCTTCTTAGTTCAGGTAGGAAGAATTCTGTCATCATCTGTCTCATAACTTTCCGAGGTCACAGTTACGGTGTTGCCGTTATCGTCAAGGAAAAAGTGTGGGCCTCTTAACTTCAGCGGCTACAGTACACCAGTCACCTCGGGGCTATGTAATGGTCTCTCATGCATTACTTTTAGATTTTCACTTGCCCAA
Source organism: Locusta migratoria (assembly GCA_026315105.1). Classification (NCBI taxonomy): domain Eukaryota; kingdom Metazoa; phylum Arthropoda; class Insecta; order Orthoptera; family Acrididae; genus Locusta; species Locusta migratoria. The sequence continues at coordinate 49,209,979 of CM048747.1, forward strand.
CAACGACAGTTCAAATGAAAATGAGCTTCATCACTCATAAACAAAATGAAGTTGTCATTTTGCTCTGTTATGGACTCCAATTCTCGAATAGTTTAGCTGCAGTACCTAATCTGTAGCGTTCAATTGTTGCTCCATGGCCATTTCGTACGGATGAAAACTGTTATCAATCTGCACAATACTTCTTGTTGACGATTACTGAGGTGCAGTTCAGCAAATGTCTCCTAGCAGATCGACCAGGACTACGGACTATGGCCTGCAGAACTCTTCCAATAATTTCTGGAGTGCGTACTGAGCGAAGAAACCTTGGCGGTTTTCTGTTCCTCGTAAAGGAAGTGATTCAGCCCAACGAAAAATGGTGTTACGAGTGGGGACGCCATGTCTCGAAAGACTGGAATGGCAACGAAACTTTGGCTGAACTGCAACGACAGGCTCATTGTTACCACATGCCCCCCCCCCCCCAAAAAAAAAAAAAAAAAAAAAAAAAAATCACATCACTTCTGCTACTTGAGCCTGGATCGAAAAACATTCATCCTTTATGCCTAATCCTGTCTTTCGAAATGTTTCGATGATGCCTTACATTTACAGAATTGGAACCAAAAAGGGATTCTACAATTTTCTGACTAAAAGAAGGTATGTATTGGTCTACCACATTCTGGGACATCAAGGAATCGTCAACGTACCATTAGAAGGAGGATGTGGGGTAAAAATCGTTGAAGGAGACCGAGGGACGAATACAGAAAGCAAATTCAAAACGACGTAGGTTGCCATTCTTATTCTCAGATGAAGAGGCTTGCACAGGACGGGATAGTGTGAAAAGCTGCACGAAACCAGTCAGCGGACTGAAGACAGCAACAACACAACATCCTAAGCGAGCGACATAATATAATATTTCCAATTGGGAACATAATTGTTAGATTTGAAAGTGTGTTTTGCGCGAAAATAAGAAATCAATTTCTGATAACAGAAGTAAATTTCTATTAACTGCTGACCTATGGATCGAACGAACGCTATTGAATAGTTCGATACATTACAGATGCAATATTTGCTCGAATAATACTGGAATTGCTGATTTGATATTTGACACCTGCCGATTACCTGTCATCTATCCAATATTTATACCACGTCCTCGAAACCATGTTATTATGTGAACTGTTGACTTGTATTTGCAATGCTTTGAAGACACTTTGCTTAGCTTGCATCAATACATAGGCAAATACGACAAATTATAAAAGTTCATCTATATCAAATTTTAGATGCACTTTGACGCTAGTTTATTTCCTTTATTAAGATACCTTCAAAGTTAAATTTATACTTCTACCATAAATATTATTATTTCCTTTCTCAATGAAAATGCTAATACAATAATCTGAACATACTGCCATCGTTACATTTTCACCGTTTATAGAATAATGTAAGCTGTCGTGTAACTGGAAATCATCTTTTCTTAAAACGGAAATCATCTTTTCTTAAAACGTTGGTAATAAATAGGAAAAGGACAATTAAAGACATTGCTTCCAAAGACTTTAAATAAAAATGGTTCTGTTTGTTTTGCTTCCAAGGAAAGTGGCGCCACGAAGTTAAAACGATTTTAACTTTTGAGGCTAGGCTAGCGGTGGCGACAGATGAGTGTCGCCACGTAAATTCGTGTTTACATAAGCAACTTCCGAGCTACACTCGAAACACGGGCAAATCGCGTCATTTTTGTTGCATAACCTGGATCAAAATCTAAATGATTATTTTATCAATTTCATGAAACAACACATGGCACAGACTCCAATAAACGAAATATACAAAGTGTTGCTAAATAGTTATTATTATTATTATTATTATTATTATTATTATTTTTTTTTTTTTTTTTTTTTTTTTTTTTTTTTTTTTTTTTTTTTGCTTCGTTCAGTTTCCTACATAACAACGCTGACTGTATATTTTGCAAATTTATTAATATCTTCTTATTGACTGTACCAAATTTCATTTATTTCAGTGTATCAGGCCCAATCATATAATAACTGTAACTTTTGTGTCTTCCTAAGCCCATGAAGTGTCACAAATTTCATTTTTGTAGTACTAGCCTTATCTTTTAACCAAGAAAATGTTTTTTGATATTCAAGACATAAAGTACTTTCAGTTTTCAAGTTTGTTATCATTAAAGTAAGTCATATAATAATTTATTAGTTGAATAACGACACCGAACTCAGCTACGTGAAATGTGTATACAGCGAGCTCAGTTTAAACTTGTTACATGACACAATTAAATCAGTACAACGTATATCATCGTAGAACGTACTAATATATGTAACCAACTTCATATGCGTGGTATGAATGAGCCACAATTTAAAAATGAATTTATGAATTTCTTTACTGCTATGTTTACAGCTCTGATTTTGTATATTGTTTATTTGAATTCAGCTTGATGATCTGTACTGATGATTTTTCACTCTGTGATTGGAATCAATTTGCTATTAATAAAGTAAGGATTTCGACCAATGCTGCTCATTATGTGTTTTATAGGAAGTAGTGAATATATTTACTACACACTTCAAATTGTTAATTTATGTGGATGGAGTTTGCTAGAGGGGTTCCTGCATCCTCCACTGTGGTGCTTGCCGCAGTGCACAGAACAGTGTCGGTTAAGTGTTTTTCCGCCACAGTGCGGTTTCCGCCATCTAGTCGGATGTGGCAGCCATGCTGCAGTTTCCGGTGGACGTCGGCTTTCTGCGGTGACGAGGCCGGAAAGCTTACGGAATAAGCGAGAAAAATTCCGAAGGGCAAGGAGTGAATTAACAGGTTTGTGAGTCAGGTAGAAGCTAGATCATTGCGTTGCGAAGCTTCTTTCATGCTACCTGCGATTTTAGAACTGATTCGCGCTCTATCCTACATTTAATTTGAGGGAAGTCCGCAAATTTATCTCTGTATTCTGTCGTCTATTGTTGTTGTTTTGTTGTAGCCTCAGTCCAAATATGTTTCATTAAGCTCTCTAGGCTACCCTATCATGTGCAAGCCGCTTCATCTCCTAATAAGAAAGGCAACCCACATCATTTTCAGCCTGGTTACTGTATTCGTCTCTCGGGCTCCCTCTGGGATATTTACCCCACACACTTCCCTCCAGTGCTAAATAGAAGATTGTTTGATGTCCCTGAATGTGCCCCACCAATCGATCCCTTCTTTTAGTCATTACTTACGAAATCTACTAGCTAGCAAATTAATAATCAACCAACCAGTTGCAATAATAGTTTTGATATCGTGCACTTGTCTTATATAACGGTGATTTTTCAAGGACTTGTGTATGAGTTTCTCTACGGCTGCTACCGAAGCCTTCGAGACGACGAAAACCTCTGCCGAAGTTCCCAGACAGCTTTCGACCATTCTGGAAACGCCTAGGCACGCTTGCTAGTGTCACTTCTGTTGTACACTGGCATGTTATGAAGCTGGCTATGTCCATGGCTGTGTGTGCTCACAATTACACTCGCTCCGTTTTCTGCCCGCCAAATGCGTCAAGCATGATACCTTCCCCACACCATACCTGTCCATTGCCTTAATAGTATTCTGAATTAGTATTTCTCTCATTTACTCAGTGCTAGGCCACTTCTTAGATTAATATAACGTGATATCTAAGACACCTCATACGTTAATTAAAATTGACAACCATTCAAACCGAAGATATCATGAATTTTTTGACATTTATGTTAGTAGATAAACCAAGTTGTAGGACGACTAATATTTAATCCCGACTCTTATTTCCTTCTTTTTCAAACGTATGGCTGCCTAAATATGCGCGCAGTATATTGAAGACAATCTACATGTCTTCGACACTTGAAGCTCCAGCAGAACAACACAGAACCGAAAGGAACTTAGTGTCGGTCCTTTTTTTACATCATCGATTCAAGATTCGAGCAAAATTTCCGGAAGTCTGCATTCATTTATTCACTAAAAATTATGACATTGAATTATGGTAAAGATAAATACTACATTATTCACTGAGATTCTTGTAATTCCTCGATATCTATATACTAAAGCCGACGATAATAATATCTTAATACATAGAAAAATTGAGGTGTTTGTGCCTATATTTCACTCTGCAGCCAAAACCACACATCGCAAACGAATGGTGTTTGTATGTGGTAGTAGGTATCAGTCTCCCATTCTGCACTATGATGGTAGAGTTTTCATAACGATAGGGGGGAGGAAGATATGAGAGTTGAAAGTTAAAAACTTATATAAAATTCTACGTGTGGGTGTCAATATGTTGCTCTTCAGCAAAAACTACAAAATTGAGACGAATGATCTCTGTGTTGTAGTTCAAAATCTCCCGTTGTACCCCATAGCAGTTCCGTTTCGATAACTATAACAGGGTGGAAGATATAGTGATTGAAAGTCGTCAGCTTATATAAAATTCGGACTGAAGAACAGCGATGACATTTGACACTATAATAGCAAAGAAGTTATATATACAGCAAAACGTGATGCACATTTTTCAGTTTTTCCGCAACAAGCGTACGCGTAAAGAAAAGTAACTGCATATTGCAGTTTGAAAAGTAAAACTACCAAGGAAGATGCCAAAGCGTAAGAAAGAAATTTCGCGTTCTCGATCCGTATCTAAAACGCAGAAAACGGCGCTCAAAAGTGAATCTACAGAAGATAAAAATTTGAAATTTGTAGACGTTGCTTATCTTACACTGTAGGCATTAGCGATTTTTCGATATTCCCACCCCTAAGAGAGCGAAACAGGCAATGATCGGTTTTTTGAAAATACGTTGCTATTAAGGCAATTTAGAAGCAATAAATACAAAACTTCGGATTTAAATTTTTGATTGGAATTTAAAAACACGTGTTTCGATACTTTTGAAATTCAACCATTAAGCAGGTGAAATAAGGGAAAACCTTTTAAGAGTGCTACTAAGACTATTTTGATGCTAGAAATGCGAAAATTTGGATTTGGAACCATGGTTAGAATTTTTAAAAAATGTGTTTCGCGTTGTTTTGAATTCTGCCATTCAAATGTTTGTAAAGTCTATGGGACTTAACTACGGGGTCATCAGTCCCTAAACTTACAAACTACTTATGAACTACTTACGAACTAGGACGGCACAAATATCCATGCCCGAGGGGGGATTCGAACCCCCGACCGTAGTGGCCGTGCAGACCGTGACTGGAGCGCCTCAGTCTCCTCGGCCAATTCTGCCATTAATGGTGCAATAGGGTGTGGCATATAATATCAAAATACTTTATTACGAAAGCATTTTTAAAGCTAAATCTATGAAAATTTATATTTAGAAGTAGAAACAACCAATGCAGACCACCCAGTCCACGCATGCAAAGCAGCGGGAATTAAGCTATTAGTTGAAAAAAAAGTGAAATATGCTATGACTACGGTAAATCAGAGAGGGGGTATGCGTATACTTGCTAGCATAAATGGTCCACGTGGTTCTTGTACAAACTCACTACTAGGGAAAGGAAGCGCAGAATGAAGTATGAGGCTTCCTGTGATTAAAATAAATTCATTTGAAAAAATGTTTATTCCGATGTATTTTCCTCCGACAATCTACCGTACGTCATCTTATCTGCAAAAGAGACTAAACTACAAAATCAGAAGATGAAAAGAAAACTAGTGTTTATTTAGGTATGAGTTCAGAAACACGGGAATAAAAGAAATCAAAAGTTTACTGTCGTTATCTTGCCCTCCATTATCGTAAAAGGTAAAATCTTTGAAATGTTTGCAAATCGGTTTGACCAAACTGCTGTGGCCATCAGTCCTTAGACTTACAAACAACTTACTTCCACTGGTAACAACACACACACACACACACACACACACACACACACACACACACATATATATATATATATATATATATATATATATATATATATGCCCGAGGGAGGACTCGAACCTCCGGCGGGAGCGTCCACCAGTCGGCTGCACGATGCCTTAGACCAGAGGTCTCCAATTTAATAGGCCACGAGGGCCACATTTCAAGTTCCGAAACTCAGTGCAGGCTGGATAGCATACATGGCGATTACCGAAGAATGCGATAGTAACACCTACTTTGACCTGTGACGTCACTGATAAGGCAGAAACCTCAGTTTAACCCATATACAGTTTTATAATTGTTATATAACTCTTTACATCAGCAAACAAAGATCAATAACATGTGAACTAGGTTAAAATTCAGTTTCAGTGACGGTTGCTTCTGTTTAACATGTATATATTGTTGGTGGTAAATTTCAGATTACCGACAGCGGCGTACTGCACTTTTGTGACGATGTTGGCACCGGTAGCTGTGTAGTACACAGGGCAGTTGTGCTGGTCAGTTGTTTGTTTACTAGCGTCAAGTGAAACAGTCATGTTCCAACGAAATTTATGACGACATGTTAAATATTCACCACACTGAAATGTCCATTGCAAACGATTGATATTTCAGATTCTTAGTATTTTGTAATTAAAACATGGGTGCTCGGTATGTATGCGTGAACCTAAATGGATCAGTTTGTACTGTAAAATACAATGATACATTTTTTAAAAAAAAGAAAATCATTCCTTACTGCACTCAGTTCCATTCATTTAATCGAATCGAATAACAGACACTCACAAAAATGAACCAGTCAATCACTGCAGCTCCCGCGCCATAAATACATTCATTCGTTTCACGCCTGTCATTGGTTACATCAAAGTGACACGCCAGTGGTTACCCATGTTGGTACTGGTCCAATGAATGATGGGAAGTGTAGACAGACTATCAGGAGTGGTTTTCAGACAGCCAATAAGAACGTCTTTCTCTCCCATGGCATGAATTAATCACGAAATTATCTGTTGTTGCAAAGTATGTAGAACTCTGTTGGGAATGTAGATCGTAATGGAAATATTACACAAAAAACCAGCCATTACATGGATGTAATAGATTTTCTAATAATGGAAGTTGAGCACATTTACTGCAAAATTAAAGTCATGCCCATGGAGAGTTTGTTTCTCTGTGTTTTTTAAAGTTTTTCAATGAACGTAATCAGTTCTGGGTATGTTGTTAAGCAGGTACCTAATAGCAAGACTTGATTTATACATGTGAAACGAGCAGCTATACCATTTACAAGTAAATCTTCCAAAACAATGTATTTTCAACGCGTTTGAGACTATTTTGCTATGTTACTCGTAAAAAATATGCCCGTCCACAACACCGATTTGTTTTCAAAGAATAAGGACATTCTTAACAGACTGAAAGCCACTCATAATTAGCTGTTTTCCCGTCATTTATCACTTCTCTACCAACATTACGTCAACTAAAACTGGTTGTCACCAAGCCTACAAAATTATTAACTGCGAGTTGTTTAACTCAACACAGTAGCTACAGACGCGACCTACAGAATAACTTTTTGTTAATACCACATTTCTCAGAAGAAAAAAAATATGAATTTTTTTTGGTTTTACAAAACCAAAAGACTACAATTTTACGTCCGGCAGCTGTGGCGTAGTATGCTGATGCTGGCAACGACAATTAAATATGCATTGAAAATTCAGTCACACAGAATGAGGAGAATGATCTTTGTGTTGAAATAAATAATTAACATTCATTGTGCTATACGGTTTCAGGCTCGTTTATATATTCTGTTCCGGTAAGGAAATTAATTACCATTCATTGCCAACATTGACATTCTCAGATGCTTCTTCCGTAAGTAAAACTTAACCAACAGGAAATTCAGTGTAAACATCAGGTAGACTTTTTTACTTTTCAGAACACTTAGTGTTAAGTGTGAAATTAGTTTTTAGAATCCAAAATCCAACTTCGTTGTATCAACAAAATGTGTCTTAAATGTTCGCCACTGAGGTTACTCCTGTATTTATATTTGACAAATTTGAGCAACGAAAATGTTTGTTCACATCTGTGTGTACTGTCAAATACAAATAACCAACTTCATAAAAAGTCTTTGATGACGGCATAGGTTTCTTCGGGAAGTAACTTATAAAACTGTACAATGCTGCCTTTCTTTAATTTGTTCTTCATTGACTCATCTGCTTTTAAAATCAATTATTTACATTTACAACACTGCAGGAACATCTTTCAATTCACAAGAGAAGGTGGTCTGTAAAATTCTTATTTCGTTGGAGTGTTCATTTAAATCGGGAACCCTGCAAGACAATTCTTTCTTCAGATGACCAATCACGTTCAGTGATTGGCAACTGATAAATTGCGGAAACGTTTTCTGTTTAATATTTCTTTTAAAAAATATTAGCTTCTGTCGGTAAACTTTTCTGTGCATGTAACGATCGCAGTATAATCCTCAACTCTGATGTTCATGTAAAAAACACAATATTATCCTCCGCTTAAAGTTATTGTTCAATTCGTTTAAATGGAGAGCAACATCAGCCCGGAAAGCTAATTTCTATAGCTACTCTTGGTCCGATAGAACTTCTAAGGGGTCATTTTTTCCGCTTACAAATATTTCTCTAGCAATATTCTCAAGTAAAAAACAAAATTTGACAAAATTTTACCACACCTTACTGCCGTGTGGCATGTGGTATAGGAGATCACTGGGCAAAGATACAACCTTTTCTAGGAAACACGAATTGGTGGTGTTTGATTCAATAGCTACAAATTAAGTTCACAACAGAAATAACAGGTCTCATTATACAAGACATATCCACGGATTTTGCACAAAGTTCGCACTGATGGAACACATTGCCTGTCAATGGTTTGGGAGTACGTTAGTCTGCATTTATCCTGCCAACAAAACCTACAAATCTGCCACACATATTTCTCCCTTTATCGTTGAGATATATTTCAGCCGAGAAAGAGTAAGATTGCATTTCGTACCTCTTTAAATATGTCATCACCCGTTGTTGTGCCATATAGGGTAATCAGTTCTGCCAGTTCTTTAGATGCTTCAAAGTTTGAGCTAACACCTCTGAAGAACAACAGAACTTGGGCATTATTACTGATGTCAGTATATTCTACATCTACATCTTACATACATACTCCGCAATCCACTGTACCACTACTAGGCATTTCGTTTCCTATTCCACTCCCAAATAGAACGAGGAAAAAAAGAATGCCTATATGCCTCCGTACTAGCCCTAATTTCTCTTCTCATTGTGATCACTACGCGAAATGTAACTAGGCGGCAGCAAGATGGTACTAAGCTTCAAATTCCGGCCCTCTAAATTTCCGCATTAGAATTGTACGAAAAGAACGTCGTCTTTCCTCCAACGATCCCCAATCGAGTTGCCGGAGCATTTCCGTGACACTCGTGCATTGGTCGAACCTACCAGTAACAAACCTAGCTGCTCGCCTCTAAACTGCTTCTATGTCTTCCTTTAAACTGATCTGCTGCGGGTTCCAAACACTTGAGCAATAATCAAGACGTGATCGTACAAGCGTTTTATACGCGGTCTCCTTTACAGATGAGATACATCTTCCCAGAATTCTCCCTATAAACCGAAGTTGGCTGTCCGCCTTACAACTGTCCTTACATGCTCGTTCCATTTCATATCGCTCTGCAATGTTACGCCTACATATTTGAACGACGCGTCAACATCAAGAAGCTCACTATTAATGCTGTATTCGAACATTATGGGATTGTTTTTCCTACTCATGAGCTTCACCTTACATTTTTCTACATTGAGAGCTAGCTGCCATTCTTCGCACCAACTAGAAATTTTGTCTAAGTCATCCTGTATGCTATTACAGTCAGTTACAGACAACATCATCCCATACACCACAGCATCATCAGCAAACAGCAGCAAATTACAACTTACTCTGTCCATCAGATCATTTATATAGATAGAAAATAATAGCGGTCCTATCACACTCCCCTGGGGCATGCCTGACGATACACTCGTCTCTGATGAACACTCGCCGTCGAGAACAACGTAGTGCTATTACTTAGGAAGTCTTCCAGCCAGTCACAAATCTGTGAACCTATTCCATAAACATCGTCAAAGGCTATAAAATACCAGGCAAAGTTAGGTGCTCTTTCTTACAACTGGTCTGTTAAACTAGAAGCAATGTCTTTAATTCCACGCCCCACAGTGTTTTCTGATAGAGAAATAACATCACATTCTTCCGTTTGGCCACGGAACAATTCTTCAGCTGTAATCGGCATGCAGTTCTTTATTTATGGGTGAATGGGTTTCCTCGTTTGGCTGCTGCGGGTTCCAAACACTTGAGCAATAATCAAGACGTGATCGTACAAGCGTTTTATACGCGGTCTCCTTTACAGATGAGATACATCTTCCCAGAATTCTCCCTATAAACCGAAGTTGGCTGTCCGCCTTACAACTGTCCTTACATGCTCGTTCCATTTCATATCGCTCTGCAATGTTACGCCTACATATTTGAACGACGCGTCAACATCAAGAAGCTCACTACTAATGCTGTATTCGAACATTATGGGATTGTTTTTCCTACTCATGCGCTTCACCTTACATTTTTCTACATTGAGAGCTAGCTGCCATTCTTCGCACCAACTAGAAATTTTGTCTAAGTCATCCTGTATGCTATTACAGTCAGTTACAGACAACATCCTCCCATACACCACAGCATCATCAGCAAACAGCAGCAAATTACAACTTACTCTGTCCATCAGATCATTTATATAGATAGAAAATAATAGCGGTCCTATCACACTCCCCTGGGGCATGCCTGACGATACACTCGTCTCTGATGAACACTCGCCGTCGAGAACAACGTACTGTTATTACTTAGGAAGTCTTCCAGCCAGTCACAAATCTGTGAACCTATTCCATAAACATCGTCAAAGGCTATAAAATACCAGGCAAAGTTAGGTGCTCTTTCTTACAACTGGTCTGTTAAACTAGAAGCAATGTCTTTAATTCCACGCCCCACAGTGTTTTCTGATAGAGAAATAACATCACATTCTTCCGTTTGGCCACGGAAAAATTCTTCAGCTGTAATCGGCATGCAGTTCTTTATTTATGGGTGAATGGGTTTCCTCGTTTGGCGATTTCGAGGGCAATTCTTAAGCTTACTTTCGAGGCGGCTTCACTTTCATGAATACATTTTCTAAACCTTTTGTTCCAAACACAGTCTACGTTTCAACATTTCGAATTTGTGCTCACGTACATTGTCTTTGAAAACATCAAAGTGTGAACCATGCTTTGTTTCATAATGACGATGGATATTAAAGTCTTGAACACAGATCTGGGTTTATTCCACGCCCCATGTTTTATTGAATAGTCGACACTAGGCATCGACTTTTCTCTTTTTCGTTTCAACCGACATACTGCACAGTGTACACTTATTAGGCAAACAAAGAAGATCTTATCTAACAAGAGACACGCTACAAAGAACGAACGAACGAAACAAACGAAATCAGTAAAGCAAAATAGGAAGCTGCTTGAAACTGGTGCGCGGCCCGGATCCGGCCCGCGGGTTGTATTTTGGAAAAAATGTTTGTAAATCTATCGGACCAAACTGCGTGGTCATCAGTCCGTAGCTTACAAACTGCTTATACCTAGGTAAACTAACCTAAGGACAACAAACAGAACCATCCCCCAGAGAGGACTCGAACCTCCACAGCGAGCAACCGCGAGCTCCGCAGCGAGACGATTTAGACCGTTCGGCTACTCAACCGCGGCTGTATTTTGGAGACCCCTGCCTTAAAACATGCGACTACTCCCACGTGGCCCCTGAAAGGTAAGTCGCTTGGTTACATTTCAGGAGTCAGATGGCCTACGATATGGTAAGGTAAAGCAGTCACCAATCCGAAGATTGGTTTGAACACCAAAGTGCTTTATTGGGTATAGTCATGCTTGGAGGTGGTATGCCGTTGCCTTCCGCCTGCCTTCGAACTGACTTACCCAGCCAGTTTTAGGGGGACCTACAGTTTAACGTGGATTCCGAAGCATGGTGTTACTCGATATTTTTCACATCAGCAACATTACTAGAGGTGTAAGAAGTGGTAAGTGACATAAAAATCCTAGGAACTGATGAGGGTCTAGCCCACGATTGGATTCATAGTGTGGCACTCTGTCATAGTGCTATCGAGCCACACCCCACAATGTGATTGACCAGCATTTATTAGTGTGACATTTCTGCTAGTGAGTGTGTTGTGTATGACTCTCACCGGAGACCGTCAGCTTGCAGCTTAGTTAATGGCGCAATGTGCCGCCTTATCGGTAACAAGAACAGCTGAGCAACTCAGTAAACCTGCCTTTGTTTCCTTGCTGGTAGTGGCTCGCTCGCACACTATGCGCTTCCCAGAATGTGTCACTACAACGTGTAAAGTTTCGTTGTTGTTGATATGGTCTTCAGTCCGGAGACTGGTTTGATGCAGCTCTACCCTACTCTATCCTGAGCAACCCTTTTCATTTCCTCATAAGAACGGCAACCTACATCCATTTGAATCTCCTTACTATATGCGTCTCTTGGTCTTTCTCTGCGATTTTTACACCACACGATTCCTCGATGTCTGAGAATGTATCCTACCAAGCGATCCCTTCTTTTAGTCAAGGTATGCCAAAAATTCCTTTTCTCCCCAATTCTGTTCAGCACCTCCTCATTAGTTAAGCGATCCACCCACCTAATCTTCAGCATTCTTCTGTAGCACCACATCTGAAAAGCCTCTATTCTCTTCCTGTCCGCCCTGTTTATCGTCCATGTTTCACTCCCGTACAAGGCAATACTCCACACAAATGCCTCCAGAAAAGACTTTCTTACACTTAAATTAATATTCGATTAGCAAATTTTTCTTTTCAAAAATGCTTTTCTTCCCATTAGCAGTCTGCATTTTATTAGACTCGAAGGGCATGAAAGTGAAGCATTAGTCGGGAAGGGAGTAAGACAGGGTTGTAGCCTTTCTCCGTTGTTACTCAATTTGTAAATCGAGCAGGCGGTGAAGGAAAGCAAAGAAAAATTTGGAATAGGATTAAAGTTCGGGATGAAGAAATAAAACCTTGCGTTTTGCCGATGACATTGTAATTCTGTCAGAGACAGCTAAGAACTTGGAAGAGCAGTTTAATGGAATGGACAGTTTGTTCAAGACAGCGTATAATATGAACATTAACAAGAGCAAAACAAAGATAATGCAACGCAGTCTTAGAAAATCAGGCGAATCTGAAGGAATTTGATCAGGTAACGAAACAGTGAAGATGGTAGATGAGTTTTGTTACTTGAGTAGTAAAATAACATATGACGGTCGTAGTACAGAGGATATAAAATGCAGAATGGCAATGGGAAGAAAAGCGATTTTGAAAAACAAAAATTTGCTAACATCGAATATTAATTTAAGTGTAAGGAAGTCTTTTCTGAAAGCATTTGTGTGGAGTGTTGCCTTGTACAGGAGTGAAACATGGACGATAAACAGTACGCAGAGGAAGAGAATAGAGGCTTTTGAAATGTGGTGCTACAGAAGAATGCTGAAGATTAGATGGGTGGATCACGTAACTAATGAAAAGGTATTGAACAGAATTGGTGAGAAAAGGCATTTTTGGCATACCTTGACTAAAAGAAGGGATCGCTTGGTAGGACACATTCTTAGACATCGAGGAATCGTAAATTTAGCATTGGAGGGAAGCGTGTGGGGTAAAAATCGCAGAGGGAGACCAAGAGACACACATAGAAAGCAGATTCAAATGGCTGTAGGTTTCCGTTCTTATGAGGAGACGAAAAGGCTTGCTCAGGATAGAGTAGGGTGGAGAGCTGCATCAAACCAGTCTCCGGACTGAAGACCATAACAACAACAACCCCTAACCTAAACAGATACTTTAAGTGAACAACTGAGCATAACAGGAGTCGTTTGAATGTAAGTGTTGTAAACTGTAAGAGTGTGTGAGAACACCTGCATGTACTGGCGTCCCGATTCCACGCGCAGGCACTGTCGGGTTCAATCTGATCTATCAAATGAACTTTGCTGTTATTGATTCCCTACTGGTAAGCGGTTTTCTTAGGGTATTTTAATTTTAGTTAGTAAAAATTGCGCTATAATACTTGTTCTTAAAGATGGATCTCCACTTAGGATAGCTTACAGCGCCCTGCAGCTGTTGCTGAGCAGGCCGGCTGACTCCCAGCTGGTTACGAGCGAGCGCACGCCAGGGGAAAACCCGGTGTGCTCGGCCTTGTCGCGCACACGTCTGCCGCTGAAGCTGAAGGAGCGACCAAGGACTGGCGAGCGTCACTCCTGCCCGACGCTGTTCACATACACCCGCTGTGAACGCCATTTACCAACGGTGTTGGCTAAGTGCCGATACCTTGTCCAGGAAACAATTGGAACGCCCAATTTTTCTCTGGTGCCGCGTCAGTTGTAAAGCGCCTTGCTGCGGAGCACGCGATTGTTCTCCTTCGGAAGTACGAGTCGTCCCTTGGACATGGGTCGGAGTGCTATCCTTAGGTTAGTTTATGTGGTTTGTAAGCCTAGGGAGCAGTAGGAGAAAATAGTTCGACACCGTACGGGGGATATTGTCTGGTTCACTGACGGGTCAAAATCAGACCAAGGTGTTGGGGCCAGGGTATACGGGGTGCAGCCAAGACTGGAGGGCGTCATCTCTCTAGGGAAACTGGCCTCAGTATTCCAGGCCGAAATCACTGCCATCAGGGCGTGTGTGGAGGAGAATTTGCGTAGGTGCTACAAAGATTGTAGCATCTATATCTATTCAGACAGCCAGGCAGCTCTGAGATCACTGGCAGCTCCTGCAACAAGGTCTAAAGTTGTTTCAGAATGTCACAGGGTTCTAGTGGAGCTAGGGGAAAGCAATAGAGTAAACCTATAGTGGGTCCCTGGCCACTCGGGGATCAGTGGCAACGAACATGCCGACAGATTAGCCAGGATGGGGGCAGAGACTCCATTTATTGGACCGGAACCTGTCCTGACAATCACCAAGGCAATGATCAAATTGGAGCTACGTAACTGGCTCAGAAGACAGCACGTAGAATATTGGACCAAAGACCATCAACAAAAACATGGCAAGGTAATGATGCCAAAGCCACGTTTTAAAAGAAGCTCTGCAATCCTGGGTCTGAACAGGAGAGAGATTCGACTCATGGTTGAATTGCTGACAGGCCATGGGAATTTCAAAAAACACCTACATACAATGGGAATAACAGAAGAGGACCCTAAATGTAGGATCTGTGATGACGGTGATGAAACTGCAACACATCTAATCTTCGAATGCATTGCATTGGAGAGTAAAAGGCACAAAACATTTGGGACAACCAGACCCGAAAAAATTGTGTCTAATAAAGATCTGGTAAAAGGACTCCTTGCACTATTCAAGGGCATTGGTTGGCTTTACTAGATATACAGGGAGCGATACCGCACAATAAACTTAGTTTCGGTGCGAGCAGTGGCGGGTTGGACCAAGACTGTTTTGGCTTCCCTGAAAAAATCAAATCAAATCAAGCCTAGGGACTGATAATCACAGTAGTTAAGTCTCTGAGATTTACAAATATTTGAACATTTATTTTCTTTGGTGTTTAAAAGGGAGACGCGCCATTTCGCGGTATATTTCTTTATTTACAACGATTTCGGCCTATCGGCCAATATCACGTCCCAGAATGCTAAAATACGAACGGACTTCTATACAAGAATTCCGTGTTGACATATATACTGGTCAAAACAATTACGGCATCAGTTGAGATGTGTAGGTTCTAAAGTATTGTCGTCGGCAGAATGAACTGAAATGGTTCGGCGTCTTACTGTACGTTCTACAGAATGCAAACGACAACATTACGGTAACCGAAATTGTGGTAATAACACAATGTAACTACAGACTGGGTTGCTGCTGACTTGTGTTTACCAAATGAATTACACAAGCTGTTGGGTTCATATAGTGTAGTGAGCAGGTAGAGCAATGCAACAAAAACGTGACTTACCCGAAGCTATGGCAAGTAAATCCATAGGAAAGTTGGAAGCAGAACAGATACAGAGAAAGGTTGCTACAGCTATTGGAGTGTCTCAATTTTCAAGACCTGGTCGTGATTTCAGAAGACAGGAACCGTTAATAGAAAGCAAGACCGGGGTAGTCTACGGGTAATATCAGCAAGAGATGGCTGTTATCTCCGGTTAACAGCCGCGGCGGAACGGCCGAGCGCATTGAGGCGCTATGCTCCGATGCGCGATGCCGTTCCCCGTCGCGGATTCGAATTTACCCTCGAGCATGGATGTCTGTGCCGTCTTTAGTATAAGCTAGTTCATAAGTAGGAACTGATAACTCCGCAATTAAGTCCCATAACCTCAACTAACATTTTGAACACATCTCCGGCTAACAGCCCGTCGAGACAGGAGGCTAATTGCAATTCAGCTGCAACGCACCCTCCAGGTATCAACAGGAAGCGCAATATGAATACTGTTGTTGTGGTCTTCAGTCCGCAGACTGGTTTGATGCAGCTCTTCACGCTACCATGTCCTGTACAAGTCTCTACGTCTGATAATACTGCCAACTACATCCTTTTGAATGTGCTTACTGTATTCATCCCTCTGTCTCCCTCTACGATTTTTACCCCACACACTTCCCGCTAATGCTAAGTTGACAATTCCTTAATGTCTCAGAATGTGTCCTACCAATCTATCTCTTCTCTTAGTCAGGATATGCCAGAAACTCCTTTTCTCCCCAATTCGGCTAAGCACCTCCTCATTAGTCACGTGATCTACCCATCTAATCTTCCTCATTCGTCTGTATCACCACATTTCAAAAGCTTCTATAATCTTTTTGTCTGAACTCCTTATCGTCCACGTTTCACTGACATACAATGCTACATTCCAGACAAAGGCTTTAGAAAGGACTTCCTAAAATTGAAATTAATATTGTATGTTAAGAAGTTTCGGTTCTTTAGAAACGCTTTTCTTCCCATAGCCATTCTGCATTTTATATCTCCTCTACTTCGGCAGTCAGGAGTTATTTTGCTACCCAAATAACAAAACTCCTCTACTACTTTTATTCTCTCATTACCTAATCTAATTCCTTCAGCATCACCTGATTTTCTGACATTACATTCCATTACCCTCGTTTCACTCTTATTAATGTTCATCTTATATTTTCCTTTCCAGACACTGTCCATTCCATTCAATTACTCTTCCAGATCCTTTGCAGTCTCTGACAAATTTACTATGTCTTCGACAAACCGCAAAGTTTTTATTTCTTCGCCCTGAACTTTAATTCCTTCTCCAAATTTCTCCTTGCTTTCCTTCACTGCTTGCTCAACGTGCAGATAAGCCGGCCGCGATGGCCGAGGGGACTGCGGCGCGTCAGTCACGGTTTGCACGGCCACTACGGTCGGGGATTCGAATCCCCCCTCGGGCATGGATATTTGTGCCGTCCTTAGTATTAGCTAGTTCATAAGTAGTTTGTAAGTTTAGAGACTGATGACCCCGTAATTAAGTCCCATATGCTATACAACCGTTTGATTTTTTTTTTATTTTTTATTTATTTATTTATTTATTTATTTTTTTTTTTTCCAGATTGAACAACATTGGGGAAAGGCTACAACCCTGTCTTACTCCATTTCCAATCTCTGCGTCCCTTTCTTGCCCTTCGACTCTAATAACCGCTGTCTGGTTTTTGAATAGGTTGAATATAATAATTCTTCGCTCCATATATTTTACCCTTGATACTTTCAGAATTTGAAAGAGTGTATCCCGGTCGACATTGTCAAAAGTTCTCTTCCAAAACGACAAACGCTAAAAACGTAGGTTTCCTTTTCCCTAGCCTATCTTCTATGACAAGTCGTAATGTGAGTATTGCCTACCGTGTTCCTACGTTACTCATAAATCCGAACTGATCTTCCCCGAGGTCGGATTGCACAAGTTTTTCCATTCGTCTGTAAATAATTCGTGATTTATTTTGCAACCATGACTTATTAAACTGATAATTCTATAATTTTCACATTTGTCTGTACTTGCTTTCTTTGGAATGTGAATTACAATATTGTTCTTGAAGTCCGAAGGTTATTTCCCTGTCTCATACATCTTGCATACCAGGTGGACCAATTTTTTCATGCTTGGCTCTCCTAACGATATCAGTAGTACAGACGGAATATCATCTACTCCAGGGTCCTTGTTTCGACTCATATCCTACAGCGCTCTGTCAAATTATTCTCGCAGTATCACATCTCCTATCTCATCTTCCTCCACTTCATCTTCCATTTCTAGAATACTGCCTTCAAGTTTATTTTCTCTGTATAGGCCCTCTATATATTCCTTCCACAATTCAGCGTTTCCCTCTTTGCTTAGTACCGGTCCCAAACAGTGCGAAATCGTCTTCGGGAATGTGGTCTCTACACACGGAGCCCTAAGGTGTGTGTCCCATTAAAACCATGACACAACTTAGCCCGCAGAATCTGGGTTGGGCTGGAATTTTATATGTCATTTGTATTTTGATTATTGTCTTTCTTTGTTTGGTACTGCACTTATAATTTTGTACATTGTGCAAGACAGCCTTATTTCTTACATATTCTCCGAGAAATATAACATGATTTTAGAATAAAGGAGATGGACGGAGAGAGAAGGCATAGGAGAGGTACTAACTTAAGGCAGGAATAAATAACTATCTACCCGGGCAAAGCCTGGTTCTCAGCTAGTACGGAATATTTGTAAATTATGCGCATGCCCGCCAACCACTTGTGTGTCGCGGGAGACGATGGCGTTGGTTCAGAGTCGCAGAAGGTCTGGCACTTGTAAACGTCACCGAGTACAGGATGAAGTAAGAGTTGAAATGCCCTATCAATAATCCATAACTTTCACAAGTCAAATTCTGCCGCCACCCTACTTCTATTAATGTACTTTTACTTTTTTTATTTTTATTACGCATAGTGTGACTTTTCCTGGCTTTTCATGGCTTAAACGTGTAACAAGGGGCCATCCGATTGATATACAAAGAAACTTACAACGCTAGCTGCCAATGGGCATTGAATTAAACTATACTGGTGTAACATAATTGCCGGCCGCAGTGACCGAGCGGTCTGCGGAACGTCAGTCTCGTTCTGCACGGCCACTACGGTCGGCGGTTCGAATCCCCCTCGGGCATGGATATTTGTGCCGTCCTTAGTATTAGGTAGTTCATAAGTAATCTGTAAGTTTAGAGACGCCGTAGTTAAGTCCCATAAGCTCTGTAAACATTTGAACATATTTTTGTAACGTAATTTTCCATAAATATGAAATAGAGAATGTTTATACACCTCCTTTCCTACGTGCTGCTTCCCTCTGGTCAGTGAAATTTATTTCGTATCTCCTTTTGTCTTCCATATCGCTGACCAGAGCGGAGGAGACAATGACTAACTGTTCTCTGTGGTCATTCTTTACGAGACGTAGTATGATTCAGACACGAATTGGATTTGCTTCGCAGTCTTTACGTAGGTGTATCTCCTTTTAAATATTCATTAAAAGCAAATAATTTAAATTTACCCTATTGGTGTTGTTATTTCAAAATATCCTCCCTCTGACTGGTAACTTTCTCATTAAAATAGACTATATATAGGCCTAAATGATCGTAATTTTGAAAGTCATTTTTAATTGTACCATCAGCCGCCATTACTCTGAAAATAATTTCAGTGATATATTTTTCGGTATACATTGACATTACCTTACAGCAACTTCTTAAAGTAAAAGATTTTTTCGTGGTTGAGTTGCCTACTGCTTGAATATTGCACTCAGTAGTATCGATACTATCGTAACATGAGAATAAAAGTTAACATACCAGGATATTAGGTTACTTTCCATGGTTTGCGCTCCACGATTGTGATACGTTTCCAATACTCTGAGGTTGGCAGCTATCAGTCGATGTTTTTTTAAAATTCTTTATTAGCAACTCATGATTTCGGCTAGTAACTGGCCATTATCAATGCATGTGTTTAACTGGAGACATTATTAATATGGATAACTCACACCACGCCAAGTATGACAACTGGACAAGTTGTCATACTTGGCGTGGTGTGAGTTATCCATATTAATAATGTCTCCAGTTAAACACATGCATTGATAATGGCCAGTTACTGACCGAAATCATAATTTGGTAATGAAGAATTTAAAAAAAATATCGAATGATAACTGCAAACCTCAGAGTATTGGATACCAGGATATGTCTGTATTTCGATATTTAATGGTCCCTTTTAATATTATTAAGAGACGAATTAACGAATATTATTGAAATGATTTATATATGAATGTTCGTAGGCCCATTAGTATCGCACCTATTTATAACGTTGCCTTCAAAAAAATATTACTTTTCAAAAATTTTAATCAAAGTCTTTGATTATTCTTGCCATATTTTCCGTAATATTAAAATTATTCAGCTCAGGATAATTTTTTCGGATCTGCAGTAAGTATAGGCTACGCGGTCAAAGACATAATTTTGTTTTCCACCCGTTTCAGTAATGCAACAAGCAGGTGACGTTATATTGGGGAGAGCTAATGATGTGCCGAACCGGGATTCGAACGCAGCCCCTCCAGCTTACTAGGCAGTCGAGCGACCACTGCGCCACCCGGACATAGCGGTGACCGAGGCCTAGCGGGCAGCCCGTCACACGCTAATTATCAGCTGATCCTCCACTTCTGACGTACTGCCTCCGCCCATTATCACTCATTACTCGAGGCATTTCGTCGATTACCGTAAGAGCTCGGGCATGGTGTGCATCTCCACTGAGGAAAGGATCGCTTACCGTCTTCGCCTTAATCTATACGTCTTATAAAATAGGCGGTATGTGTGTGTATGTTGGTATGTGTGCATATATGACTGTTCCACATCTCCTCCTAAACTACTGGACCGATTGCAACCAAACTTGGTACACATTTCCCTTACTATCAGGCAACAATCGCCGTCTGGGTAAAAACCACCTACGACACATACGTAAGGAGATATGACGTCATAAACATGGACAGTCGTGAAAAACGGCCGCATGCGAAAATATCCCACATCTGCTCCTAACCTAATTGACAGATTTCAACCAAATTTGGTACAAATGTTCTTTAAGGTCAGGAATTTTTTGCTATGGTTGCAAAAACCACGTACGATACATAGTTAATGCGATATCACGTCATAAAAATTGGAAACTGCCCCATATTGCTACGCGTGATAGCGTGATTTTATTCATCAACTATTTGACAATGAGAGTACTTAGCGACTTGCAATAAAGTAGGTACATAATTTCTAATCTTTACGTAACTTTTCACGCTGACAACCCCAAAAAAATGATAAAACGAAAAAAGTTTATCGCTTACTACTTTTCCGATGTATATCTACGGCTTGCTAAAAAGGAATGAGAGGAAATTTTGCTGGAACCGTTACAGTATTGCCCATAATTTGTTTCTCGAAATCAAAATCATTTACGACAACAATTTAGCGGCAGACAGAGTGGGGTTTAACGTTCCATCGACAATTAAGTCATCAGAAACGGAATATAAGCGTGAAGTGTGGGGAAGGAAATCCGATGTGTTCTTTTTTTAATGATATACCTAGGCATTGCACCTAACCTATTTATAGAAACCACAGAAAATAATTCTAACGACCGTATGGCGTTTGAATGGCTGTCCTCTCGAATGGGAGTCCTATTATTCTTACCACTGCGCCAACAAGCTGAGCTGCAGCTTACAAACCATGCATCAGTAATTCCTAGAAATAGTCAATAATTTTTAAATTACACACACATTCAAAAACACTGGAACGTGAGTGTTTTATAACACGTGAGTCGAGGGTATTGTATTCGAACGTTCCCTGTGACGGACAGAGAATGGGTCGTAAAATCTTCAGTTTGTTCGTTTGGTGTCTTCCCATCTGTAGTTCGCTGAATTCTGCAAACATCTGGAAACATTGTCCAGTACTCCGATAAGAGGTGTCGCTTTCTGCTTATGACTCTCCCTTAAATATCTGATGCACACGGGACGATATCACTGTTGTCTGTCAGCGTAATCTTGTCTCTCACCTGTCACACGTAATCAATAATATGATAGCAGTACAGCTCACATTTACATTTGAGCCGGTCAAATCCAAATCTAAACATGTCCAAAAAATCGAAAGTAAAAATATCACATTTTCCATAATCTTTTTATCGTTATTTTATAACGTAATAAAAGAGTTTCTTTACGACCCGTATATTTTTAACATTTAAATTAGTATTCTATTGCAATACTTTGTATCTCCACCGCATTTTGTTTTCCAAAACTATATGAAAGTTTCAAGGCTTTTAGGAGAAACGTTTGTCTCTCAAATGTTAACAATGTACAAAGAAAATTAAACAGCTTCCTATCTGCGTCATAAATTATGAAATTGTTTTCCCTTCAAATAGTGCACATTGTATGCTGTTTTACCGATAGTGGCAGGGGCCAAAACAAAAATCATTTATGATGGGCATGCTAAGTGACTCGCTGGGAAGTGAAGTACCAAACCAAATTTAAAAAAAGTACCTGGCCAAACTTTTCGTCGTAGTGAGAAAAATAATCGAGAGCGGGAAATGTATATGGATACATTTCTGAAATTTAGAAATGTCATCTATCACAATGGATTTAACTTTATTTATTTATTTATTTATTTATTGAAAAAGGGAGTGACTGACTGAGCTGAAGTAACAAACTGTAACAATCTCTCTTGTAAATCTTAAAGTACGAGGAGGTATTTGTAGAAAAGCCCTTTCATTTGGCTGGAGTACCTCATTTTAAAAAAAAAATGAGAGACGTTCTAAGGCTCCTGAATACGCACTTTGGCAAAAATGGGACATTAATCTAGAGCTGCAGTTTTACAATGAACTGCTGGAGTTTTGCAAGTTTAACGTGAGGCAACAAAACGAGGAAGAAGATTAACCAATGACTGACAAAGATTCTATTTAATCATGTTCTCCACTGAAGCAGTGTTTTGTATGCCGTAATTTGTTAGTTTTAGGCTATTTTCAGTCTTGAATTCAAGAGTTGCTGTATCATTAATGCAAGGCACACCATGTGAAACCGTAAAAATCAAACATTTCTGAAATATTATTAAAGAAAGAAATAACATCTCTAATTATTCTGCCCTGTCTTCCTCAGTCCCGTAATATTGATGATTATTGTATTTCTCTGTCTATTGAAACTAAAGAAACCAATAATTTTCTTTTTCATGAGCGTTTTGCCTTTATTATATCTGCAAAGCATCAACAGTAGCCCGAAATATATATATATACTTTTTTTTACATACGATTTTCTGTACATCGTTTAGTGCGGAGGTTAGGAACAGTTCTGTTTCACTATGGTGTAGTGGTATATCAACGTTACTATCAAGTCTACTTGTGTACTGCTGCTGCATTTCCTCATTTCTTCTGTCATTCATTTCTCCCACTCGAAATTTCTTTCTTGTAGCACAAGGAAAGACTGATGGTTTTGATTTTATGCTTTTGTTTTGTTGCCATCTTCTGAATGTGCTACCAACTGTTGAGTCTGTGTCTGTGAGATGAGTGATCTCCTTCTATCACCGTGTGTATGTGCAAACTTGCTTTCACCTTTACATTTCTTTCATTAAATTTAATAGAGAATTTACATTAATGTGTGTCTGTTCATTTAGAACATGTTTGTTTTCTGCTATGGCTTTCTGGATGTCATACAGTTCCTGTGTCGGTATTAGTTCTTTGTTTTGGTGATTGTTCTTGATGATTTTCATATCCTTTTCCATGTTGGTGTGCTGATGGTTGAGATGTTTTAGGTGTTCTACAAATGTGAATGATTTGTATCATATTTTCAGCACATAATGTGTTCTTTTTACCTTGTAATTCCTACAAGTAAATGCTGCATTACAAGTTCTACATTCAATTTTATATATCCCTGATCCGTTTGTCCCGTTTGATTGCTGGTTGGTTTAAATTCGTTTGTAGGTTCTTTGCAGTTTTGTACGTTATATGTAAGCCTTGTTTATTTCGTGTGTTTGCTATACTATATGTTAGTTTGTGTGCATTAGTCATGTTGTACCATGTATTTTGTTCCTGTGTGGTGTTGTCAGTGGGTTTCTGTGTCGGGTGTAATTTTTTATATTCTTAAAGTTTTCCATCATTCCAGATACAGTGCTTGTGTTGTGTTTGTTATGTTTGTGTTTTGATTTTTTGATCGAGTCTGTGTCCTACTACAGTAGTTGACGACGCCATTTTTTGTCTAGTCTTTAGGTGCGGTAATAAATTATTCACAGCGTGTACATGATGGACAGAATATTTATCGTGTCCGTCAAGGACACAAATTCTACACACAAAATTAACAATAAATAACACGTAATTAATGATACTCTATCCTCTCAACAGACATATCAGTAATTAGAAAATGGTTGTTGACTGAAAATATAAACAGCAAAACTCATATAAAACATTATAAAATTATATCTTTTATATCTTGGAGTAACTAAACACGCCCCTGGCAGCAGCAGCCCGAAACAGATTGACAGTTACGTCCTAACACTGTTTATACACTCACAATCCATACATATGCACGACACAGCACGGCAAAGACAGCTCTGCACTTCACTAAGAAATTGAAGCTAGTCTCTACATATCCATTGTTCTTAGCTATCTGCATGATTGTGTTCATTTATCATAAAATTAAAACAGAAAAAAATGTATTTCATCATAATGCATATTATTATGCATACACACACACACACACACACACACACACACACACACACACACATACGGGGAGAGAAGAAGATCACTGATATCACAGACACACACTCAATAGTTCATATCAAATTCAGAATTTCGCAATAAAACAGAATCATTATATATAATTTCCTAGTGCAAGAACAAAATTTCGAGTGGGAGAAATGTATAACGGTAAGAACAAAGAAAATGCTGTAGCACATATGTATACCAATATCTAAAAAATTATCAGTAATATTTATATGCGATTACACCATAATGTAATAGAAAGCGCCAGAACTGTTTCTATGCTCCATATAAAACAATGTACGGAAAATATTTTGTAAAGAAATTTATATGTATATTTCATGTGAATGATGATTCCTTGTATGCTATAAAGGCGAAATGCGGATGGCAAGAAAATTATTGGTTTCATTCAGTTGCAATAGACAGACAAATACAATAATTATCGATACGAAAGAAAGAAGTATTTATTTGTTTCGGATTACATTTCAAACTACAATTGATTTCAAGAGTAGCAAACGTATCTTCAATGGATGCCCCATAAATAATCCAAGGAATTTCACATGGGCAGCTAAAACGTATTTAGAATATTTTTATTCATTATAGTTGTCATAAATACTATTTCATTCATAAAATATATATTTGTTAAATGTACTCTTTAATAATCCAAAACGTTCATCTTGGATAACTATAATTTTGACCATATGTTAATTATAATCAGTGAAGCATTTTCAAATTTTTAAGTGTATGAAGTGACAAATGAGTATAAAAGTATATTTTGTACATTGTAATTCCTATTTTGAACTAATTAGTTTATATTACAAATGGTAACATCTCTTTGATTTCTTGTGAACATGTCTTGAGTTCTTGAACCCTTCATATTTTATCCAATCCAAAACTCCATGTATGTTGGATTCGGTGCTCTTGTACTTTTCAAAAATAAACATGTTATCTATACATTTAAAATTATTTTCGATTATTTCCCTCTTATAGCAACTACAACATAGTTGTTTAATGAAATTTTTTACTTTTATTTTCTATAGTTTTTTATTACAAAATAAAATTGTCATTTTCTCTAATTTCCCCTCATAAACACGTTGAATTTTGGAAGAAACCGCCTTCCACCAACTATTAAGAAAAATCAGTGCATAACATTCACGTACCGCTCTGACACATATTTATTACATTGTTTGATGTACGTAGTGCATACTCTCTCGCCACCCTGCATCTCCATCTCCTTGGTTGATGTACAAAATTTTTAAGAACATGCCCACTGTGCATGTTCTCATAAATTCTCGCGAGATAGTTGATTCAATTATGAATTCACGTGAAAGTTTTGTTAATTAAACTTCTGTTCCTGAAATATTTTAAGGGAAGTACAATAACTTCGTTTCAGCTTAGAGACCTGCGATTAATGCTGACGAGATCGTAATGTAAATACTGATAAAACGTTTTTATACTTGAATAAAGGATGTGTGTTGAAAGAACTATTTTTAAAAGATAACATTATTTTAAAATTTGAATATATACAATTGTATGTTCACAGCTAATTAATTCTAAAGAGTGGAAAACTTCCACAAACGCAGATTTTTGTCACTTAACCTTAACAATGTACTCCAAAAAAAAAAACTTTCCACGTGTGTTACTACAGTAACGGTGCAATAAATTGTTGTTGTTCATGGGATTTTAAAGGGGACTAAACTGTTGGGTTATCATTCCCCTTACAAGAAATTAAATAAAAAAGAACCTACTTGTCGTTTTTTGGGGTTGTAACAAACAGTACTCTGCATAATAATATTTTCACTCTGCAGCAGAGTTTGTGCTGATATGAAACTTCCTACGCATTAAACCTAGGACCATTGCTTTTCGCGGGCAAGCGCTATATCGACTGAGCTATCCCGGCACGCTCGGCACACTTCACGGTCCGTCCTCGTAGCTTTACTTCCGCCAGTAATTCGCCTCCTACTTTCAAACTTGACAGAACTTCTGCGAACCTTGCATGACTACAATCCTGGAAACGAGGATATGGGGCAGACATGGCTTAACCACAGCCTAGGGGATATTACGAGAATGATATTTTCACCCTGCAGCGTGAAGCGCGCCGGGATAGCTCAGTTTGCTCGCGAAAGACAAAGGTCTCAGTTTCGAATTTCGGTTCCTGCGCAGTTTTAAACCGCCAGGAAGTTTCACAGTACTCTGCAGTTTCCCTGCGTGTCGGCAACGTGTCTGCAGTGATCTGTCAGTCGATTTGTCATAACTGCAGAACCACTCCTCTGCAATTGTTCGTATCGAAGAATGGATACCTCTTGCATAATCGGAGTCTCTTGACAATAGGCAAAGCATAACACATGAAATAAATGTTCGTAGTAGCACAATATTTTAGCCATGTGTAGTTTTTATTATTGTAGAGCACCATGAAGATTCCTTGAATTGGGAAAACCAACAGCAGTACGCATATAGGTTCAATTTATTTTGCAAGCAGGTTTGGGCATTGTACTAATGCCATCTTCAGCTTCCTTTGTCTTCGTGCAATATAATATGAATGACTCACCCACTTGGTTATGCATAGAGGCCTGAAGATGCCATTAGTTTAATGCCGAATGTAGTTGAAAAAATTAACTTAAAAGCACACGGCTGATGGTTTTTTCTCTTTTCAACGTATTTACAGCGGCAGTCACATATCTATGCAGTGGTGGATCAAATATAAATATGAACCTTGCTTTCAATAAAATAATTCACCTATTAGTTTCAAAGGAAACATAATCGTCCAATACAATCTATCATAATTTCCGGGCAATTTATTTGGAAAATACATTGGAAGTTTCATCATGGAAATATTATCATGAAACTTGATTTGAGTATTGCAGCTTCAAATTGTTTTATGAGCTTGTGGATTCGCATAATATAATTGAGGTTTCAAAACAATCAATCACATCATCACCACTACATACTGGGTGTAATTTATATTTAACACGAATAGTGATGATAGTTATATAGATGGTGTCGTGTTTGTTCCTTTGGGCATGTCAGATTATCCACTTGACTATCCGAGAACACATCTCGTCTCCCCAAATTCGTAGAAGTCGCACGCGGCAGAGGTAGCCGTCCTGTCGCCCGTGCCTTCTTAATGTTCGCCATCCGCATTCCCTCACGAGGTCAACGATGTCACCGCATCTGTGGTGCAAAAGTGAACCGTCATCCGAACTGTCAGCAATGACCCCAGCATCCACGAAAACTACATATTCCATACTATTATAGGCCGTTATAGAATATTTCTGTCTCCAGCCAATAGAAGTAGGTTTGTACCAATTCAGAAACCTTTACGGTTGCGCAAGGCAACTCGTCCAAGTTTCATCGTTCATGGATGAGTCTTGTTTTTTAATAAATTAAGTTGGAGTATAATTCGTGATGGCAAAGATATTGTAATTCATAATAGTTACAGTTATCCTGTACTTTTTGTAAAATAGTTTGCTGCTTCGTACGAATATAGTAGATAGTAAACTAACAGCACAGCGGAAGTACGACTGCAATTCAGAATGATTTACAAAGCCATTAGCGGACTGCACTTGTCTCTCGATTGACTGTCTTCATTCTCCATCAGGTTTTATGAAGTGTAACTGTACTTTGTGCTATTCTTATTACATAATTTATAATTTATGAAAAAACTGGATTAAATATGAAAGGAACTTTTGAAACTTGATTTTTAGTGGGTGGAACCCTTTAATAACGAATATTATACACATATGTGCAAGTAAAAGTCTTTATAATGGCATTAATGGATGATCTTTTGTACCCCAAATGTTTCCAAGTGGCTGACCCTCAAAGCGTTAAGCTTTGAATGAGTGTCAAACGACCCGTAATTAAAAAAATTCTGGGAAAGGGAATTTATTTTAAAAGTGATGTTTCTAAAAACACAATTCCCAAAGTTTTCACGCGACCTGTTACAAATGCAAGTAGTGCTGAATTATTTGAAAAGCAGTTTGTTTTTTACGAGGTATTGCATCGTTTTCATCCTATCCACTCGGCAGACGCTTGTGTGGACATTGCGTTTTGTAGTAATAAATTGCACATAGCCTTTTTTTTAAATTTGTAATTATCCTTTCGTTTATTTTTTTATTGCTGTAATATTATTCTGCAGTAGCGAGCTAAAGTATCATTTCTTACTAGACAAAGTTACCACATGTTAACTGATAACTACGACAATTCAGAATTCTCGGAATTAAAAAAAAAAAAAAAAAAAAACATAATGAATTTTTCTCGCATTAAAAATTCCCCGATTTTCATCGGATTTCCCAGTTGACCCGGAGCATATACACTCTGGACTTTCCCAAGTGGCGTCGCTCAAACATCCCGACTACTCGGCAAAACTGTATCGATAAGAGCCGGCAGGGGCAGTGGCAACGGAAGTATCAGCAATGGAAGCAAAGAGCGGAATTTTACCGCTGGAGGTTGTGAAGTACCGTAAAAAATACGTGACTAGAAAGCAGGAGATTTGGGGATATGGATGGTGCAATGTTATACAAATACAAAACCGCTCTGAAATCGAGACATATAAATACTCGTTTTGATCATTGTTGGCATTGTAATGCCTGTACAGTTGAAGACGCGCAAATAATTAAAAAATGCTGAAATTTGGGAATTTCCTAGATGACAAACAAAGTACTGTAGCTACATGATCAAGCATCCATACTAGACACAGAACATTGATGAAAACTGTTAATAAAACGTAACATAATTTATGAGAACAACTGTTTTCATTGCAGTAAGCTAGTTGAGATATAAGGGCGATTGACGAAACAAATTCATTCGTTTGTACTCTTCTTATTATTCACAAGAAAACTGTAATGAAAATAATAGATTGCTTTGTGCAACGAGTGTAGTGGCAGTTAACCAATAAAAGACTACTAATAATGAAAGTAATAAAATAATTCGTTATTCTCGTTGTTATTATAACTGTGAGCATGGTGGTACAATAGCTTCTGCGGAACAGGTCAGGCGTAAGAACAACTAATAAATCTCAGCGTCAGGCCAAGATGAAAAATCCTATTGTTTCATACCTCACACAACACGATCAAAGTCGGAAATTTAACACCGACTTTTCTAATTAGTACATTCCACAAAAAACATTTTATCCAGGACGTTCGTAACTGCGTAGGACCTCCCGTAGATCAGGATTATAGAAAAGAATTGGTCTGTGGCATTATCAGGCTAAATATTGCATTCTACCAGTAGTGACATTTTAATACGGAGAGACAAACTAACAATATATCAGTACCATAAGAGGTAAATTACACGTCAGTGTATCATTACATTTTCTCTCAACGATGCCGAAAACCTTCTATAATTATAATACTGGAGAGGACGCATATCCTTCACACGTCATTCTGCTTATATTAGTCCTGAAAGAGCAGCTAAGGGATTTCGATTAAATGGTTAAAACACACTGGAACAAGTACCTTATATGTCGTCATTAAACTTAACTCTGTGATTTACAATCATTTTTATGAAAGAGAGTATGTTAGAACATGTTTGGCGGAAGCCAGGTCACGACACTGAAATACGCATTTCATCATTTGAAAATGTAATTAGTATGGCTTTTTATGTTCGTGTGGAGCGCGAAAGTGATTTTGTTAATAAAACGTGGCTTTACTGAGATGTGCACGTCGTTCTCTGCCACTTTATTTTAACCACTTCATCGAAATCTGCATCTGCGCTGTGACAACTAATATAAATTTAAAACTTCCTGGCAGATTAAAATTGTGTGCCGGAACCGGGACTCGAACCTGGGACCTTTGCCTTTCACGGGCAAGCGCTCTACCGACTGAGCTATCCCGACACGACTCACGATGCCGCCTCACAACTTTACTTCCGCCAGTACCTCGCCTCCTACTTTCCAAACTTCACGGAAGTTCTCCTGCGAACCACCATATCCTTTCTTCCAGGAGTGCTAGTCTTGCTAGGTTCGCAGGAAAGCTTCTGTGAAGTTTGGAAAGTAGGAGGCGAGGTACTGGCGGAAGTAAAGTTGTGAGGCGACACCGTGAGTCGTTTCGGGATAGCTCAGTCGGTAGAGCGCTTTCCCGCGAAAGGCGAAGGTCCCAGGTTTGAGTTTCGGTTCCGGCACACAATTTTAATCTGCCAGGAAGTTTCATATCAGCGCACACTCCGCTGCTGATTGAAAAGTTTCAATATAAATTTAATACTACAAGGAGATTAGGATATGTGTGTTTTACTCCGTAACAGTTACTGTAAGCTTGTGGTTCTTGATACTGTTTTTGAAAATGTAATACCGGTAAAGCCGGCCGCTGTGGCCGAGCGGACTGCGGCGTGCCAGTCACGGTCTGCACGACCGCTGCAGTCGGGGGTTCGAATCCCCCCTCGGGCATGGATGTTTGTGCCGTCTTTAGTATAAGGTAGTTGGTAAGTAGTTTGTAAGTTTAGGGACTGATGAGGCTGTAGTTAAGTCCATACACTCTACAAACATTTGAAATATCGGTACTTGTAATTTTCCTCCTATGTTACTCACATATTGCTAGTATGTTTCTCTCCATTGTGGTAGAATGCAATGTTGTGCATAAGAAATGATAGTGATCACAGTTTTTTATGATCGAGTGTTATCCTAATAATGGTTTCGTATTCGTTGTCAGAATCACTGCAGTGTTGCATTTAAAAGGACAACATCCTATTAAGTAGTTTGCAATTATGTTTGCCTCTTCAGAGTAGTATATTCGCTACAGTCGGAAACTAGAGTTAACTATTACTTCAGCCTGCAATTTCAGGCCAAAAAGAGATAATCCCCATCGCACCCGCCCCCCCCCCCCCCTTTCACATTCAGTGGTACGATGGCCTAGTGGATAGACCGCCAAAATCTGATCACAGGTCAAACATGAAAACAGGAAGAAACTATTCGGAAGTGTGCGAAATGAAGCAAAATAGTAAACTTTGAACGGTATAAGTATATCGAGCGAATTTTAAGAGCCACACTCCGTGTTTACGTTGCGACATTGGTCGATTGTCAATTCGGGTTCAGTTCTCCCTCGTGGTAATATTTTTATTTTATTGTTTGTAAATCTATCGGGCCAAACTGCGTGGTCATCAGTCCGTAGCTTACGAACTACTTAAACTAAGGCAAACTACCCTAAGGACAACACACACACACCTATGCCCCACGGAGGAGTCGAACCTCCGACGGGAAGCAACCGCGTGCTCCGCAGCGAGGCGCCTTAGACCGCTCGGCTATTCCACCGCGGCTTTATTTTATTTTATTGATTTTTTACAAAATTATGTACTGTTTATCTATACATTGACATATCTGTTCTCTTCCTACAGTCTGTAGCAGTTCATCGTGACCTGTACTAGAAATCATAGGATAAAAAGTTCACTACCATAGATTCTCAGTTCACGTTAATTTTGTATTGTCCATAGTGTTCAGTGGTACAAATCTCTGAACTCCTACAATCTCTGTTCCGCTGTAACAATCGGGAGAAAATATTTTCTTTTTTTTTTATTCCCAAGGTCGAATACACCGTTGCCCTTGCTGAGTGGAGTAAAATTTACTTAAGGTGTTGCTCGACTTAGGTGGTAAAGTTTTCAGCCCTGTGTCGCCATCCCGATAGTCTTTCGTTTCAGCGAACACATAGATATAAATCGCTGCGCCACCCAAAATAAAAGTCAACGCATCTGATAAACAAATCTAATAATCAGAAGAAACCAGTTCAGTGGGCCTTTTTTGGTCGCAGCGTGTGTCCAGAAAAATTGTGACTAATCATTCGAACATAGTTCATTTAGTCGTTATCTTCAAAGAGTAATATATACTAATAAAGTTGAAAAATTCTGAAATTCGACACACTTTATTGTTGCTGCGGTCGACCAGTAATACTGCTCGATCGCAATAACAAATAATAATAAACTTTTAATATAGACAAGAAATATTACTTTTACAAATTACGCTCGCTAATGATACTTCCACGTAGCATTAGCGATCGTAGGTCAATTATTTGTAAACTACTACAATAAGTTACACTGCAAGTTTACTTTCAATTCGACCACAGGGATCCATTTATTTAAAAGAAAAGTCTTATATTATTTCAATACAAATCCTGGCCAGACTCTAAATTTGCAAATACCTATCCTCACTGGTTATGCTATCTTTTTACAACAAAAACAGAAAATAACCTACAGTGCCACCACCACTTTCCGGACACCTCTCATAATTAAAATTACAAAATAAAGGCGAGGGCCGTTTTTCAGGTGTGGGCGAAATTAATCATTCAAATAGGTCTGGTTTCCCACAACCCATAGAGTCTGCCTGTTGATCTTTAATAACAGCCTATGGAAAAACAATGAATGTAGTCGTCAATAGGTAAGGTTTTACTTTAGTTACTACCCAAATGGAGTACCGTAATTACTTCGAATAGAATAATCACTGTTATTTTGTTCTGTAGACCTTATGCGGCATCTAATAAACAAAAACAACCTTTCACTTTAATAAGAAAAGCTTTGTATTGGTCATGAAAGTA
Source organism: Locusta migratoria (assembly GCA_026315105.1). Taxonomy (NCBI): domain Eukaryota; kingdom Metazoa; phylum Arthropoda; class Insecta; order Orthoptera; family Acrididae; genus Locusta; species Locusta migratoria. The sequence goes on from CM048747.1 coordinate 49,243,034, forward strand.
GCTTTACATTTAATTGCCCTTCTTGCTCTTAGCCGGTGAATCATACTATTTCCACGCATTATTTTTTCAAATATGGACCATAAGCAGTATAGATCCAACTTATCAATAATAAATATGAGTGGAACTCCGTCACACTCACGATACTTCGGACAACACGCAGCCTCCGACAGTATCTACCATCCACACTAACTCCCAACTACAAAAATCAGACTATCTGCTATGTCCAAAAATTTTAATAAAATCAACTTACCACTGTTTTATACAGGGTAACTATTAAATTCCATTACGAATAGATCGTAATTATACACCTGGCTAAGAGAAGTTATTCTGTGGACCATCAAACTGATAACAAAAGAAATTCAACCATATGCATGAAATATAACTTTCATGACCAGATACTTCCTTGATTTACGAGTAAATTCTCGTAAAAATAAGACGAAGGATATGTTCTATTACTGATTAATTAATTACTCGTGGAATAAAACCACATAAGATACCGCATAAATTACTAACTGGTGCATTCCATATTGCAACAAGAATTCGATAAACATTAAATTACGGCACTTTACCCTTGATATATCATCTTAAAGTGGCTGCCTTTTCCGTTAATTCGCCGTTCGGCTCTCCAGAATGCATCAATTCATCATGTAAATCACAATTAGATGGCTGTTTTACTTTTTCTTTATAATAATCGACATTACTTATTGGTAGCAAAACCTTGACCTACCGACACCTTCATTTTTTTTCCTTTACATAGAGTTTCTTTTTTTTGTAACACGCTTCTATGCTCCACGGGCGACCCGTTTATTCTTTGCTTCCACGCTGTTAGTATGCCCAGGGAAGCGTACGCCATCTTACTGTGGTTAAATCCCGCTGCTCCAGTGCGTTCACGTGAAAACATGCAACAATAAAAATTACTAGGTATAAATATACCATTCACATAAACAAACAATTTCGTCAACCTAAGTTGTATGCAATATACTCTCGTTTTGCTATCGTCCAGAAGTCATGATGCACTCCAAAAAATTTCTGTACTGCTACAAGTCCTGGTAATTGTTACAGTATACACTGGTTATAAAGTATGAATAATGTGGTATTACCATCGCAAACAAATGTGGCGAATAATCAGAGCTAGGGAGATACAGCAATGGAATAGAACAACATACAAACGGTTTGTGAATTATGTTGCAACGAAGGAATTCAAGTATCAAACCCAAAACGGAACACGTGAGATAGAACGTATAGTACTTGTCTAGAACAAATTCTGGGTTCTTTCTTTGTGCCTCGCTATTGCAATCGAACATTACAGAACAACACAGATACAGAATATAATACTGCGAACAGACACGTCAGTGTCCGGGAAGACAAAAATTCAAGTGGATGAGATATGAAAACTGCAGTCTGCTCTAAAACACGGTTAGCACAGAAGCACGATGTTGCAGATTTTTCACTGTTACTATTTTCCTTATTTCTTCACATTTCCGTACACTTTCGTGTTTTCGCGCTTCATCTGCGTTTTCTTTTTGACAGCTATCCATTGGGTCATCTCACCAAAAATTATTTGAGAGGAGTACGATGGAGAGTTTACCTTATAAATACGAGGCGCGTCCAGAAAGTAAGTTCCGTTTGGTAATAAAATGAAATTGTACACAGATACAGAAGAAATTTTTATTGCACAAAATTCTACAACTCTTAAATTACATTTTCACATAACTGCCGAAATTTTGTAGGCATTTGTCATAGCGTGGCACCAGGTTTTGTATACTTTCTTCATAGAAATCTGCCGCCTGTGTCTTCAACCAGTTGGAAACAGTTTCTTTCATCTCGTCAAGGAAAGACTTGAGATGTTCTGGATCTTGTCATCAATCGCGTGAACCAGTTCTTCTGTAATCAAAGGTGGACGCCCACTTTGTTCTTCATCGTGCACATCACTACGCCCGCCATTGAACTGTCGGACCCATCTTATCACCATCGAATCACTCATCGCATTTGGTCCGTAAACATCACAAATTTGCCGATAAATTTCACTTGGTTTCACTTTCCTCGCATTCAGAAACCGAATCACCGACCTGATTTCACAGGCGGCGAGATTTTCAATCAACGCCGACATTTCAAACAAGCACAACAAAGCATACGTAACTGACAGCGATCTCCAAATGGCGCACATTCTTCTCCTTGATACACGTCGTCTACAGCGCATGTGCGGAACTGCAGTCGCAGCGCTGCAGCGGAGATAAATTGAAACGGAACTTACTTTCTGGACGCGCCTCGTATTTACAGGCCCGAAATTGTTCAAATGTTTGTATAGCTTATGGGACTTAACTACGGGTTCATTAGTCCCTAAACTTACAAACTACTTATGAACTAGCTAACACTAAGGGCGGCACAAATATCCATGCCCGAGGGGGGATTAGAATCCCCGACCGTAGTGACCGTGCAGACCGTGACTGGCGCTCCTCAGTCCCCTCGGCCACCGCGGCCGGCCAGGCCCGAAATTTCCAGCTCTGAAGTCATTTGCTGAAGAGAGCTCTTCACCGACACCTTTAAAATGTACCAATATCACATCGCACATATGTACAAGCGCTGATCGAGAAGTGGGCTCCTCTGAGACCTGTATTGGAGTAACGTAGCTGGGACGCACACGCTCGCCACCTGCCGAGGTCGTGGCTTGAGCAACCGCTGAATCGCCTTCACCGAGGCACGTCAGTGGGCAGTGAAGCCTTCACTTTGTCTGAACCTGTCGCGTCACACAGACTCCCAGTAACACTAGCTCAACAACGATACCAAATATCAGTACCGGCCGGCTAACAGGTAACATTTATATATTCCGGTAGTACTTGCAAAAGCATAGGCATATTAAAAATGAAATACACAACGGTATTGATGACGTTAGTCAAATTTCAAGTAAACGGAACAATATTTTTGAAAAGATGAATACAAAACTAGCATTTATTACCAGGAAGAAAATGGAAACGAACTGTAATCGCCGCGGTGGAGCGGCCGAGTGCATTGAGGCGCTATGCTACGATGCGCGAGACCGTTCTCCGTCGGGGGTTCGAATCCCCCCTCGGGCATGGATGTTTATGCCGTCTTTAGTATAAGGTAGTTTATAGGCAGTTTGTAAGTTTAGGGCCTGATGAGCCCGCAGTTGAGTCCCTTAAGCTCTACAAACATTTGAATATTTCGTACTGTAATCAACAAAAACCTGTCCAGCTATTTATAAAATATCTTGCGGCGAGTGTAGCAAATTCTAAATTGGTCAAATAGGTATAAATTAAAGAGCTGCGAGAGCAGTCAATTTACATGGTACATGAACCACTGGAACCGAAAACACAAATCAGAGAAATTAAAAAATGCAGTAAGAGATTATATAGAGGGTACCCAAAGAACAAACAACGAATATCTTGAAAGAGACGTGTGCCAATCTTACAAGAACAAATAGAAGTAAAGCATAAAAATCACTGAAAAACTTTATTGAGTTTCTGAACAAAAATGGAGAAATTTTCAGCGATTTACAGCACTTAAATACAACAGAATATTCCAAGGAAGTAGCTTTGTATAAGGAACGATAAGAAATAGTTATACAATCTGTACAATGTACTTACCATAGGTGATTTTCACAAAGTAAAATCATTGTAAACATAGAACACTTGTGGAAGAAGTCGTGTTATAAACATGAGCAAAGACACTGTAGGATGCAATGTTATACTAAAACAAACAGTTACTAACATATGTGTAAGCTATATACTTCTATACTGTTCTGTATTGACACCAGCAGCATTTAACATAGACATAAACCAGATAGTCTCGTAGCATAATATTATTGTGGTATACAAAATGTTCAAATGTTTGTAAATCTATCGGACCAAACTGCGTGGTCATCAGTCCGTACTTACAAACTACTTAAACCTAGGTAAACTAACCTAAGGACAACACACACACACCCATGCCCCAGGGAGGACTCGAATCTCCACGGCAAGCAATCGCGCGGTCCGCAGCGAGACGCTTTAGACCGCTCGGCTACTCCACCGCGGCTATTGTGGTATACATTGTAGACAGAGAACTACTAACATAGAAGTAAAAAATACATTTTTATCATATAAATAACAAAAAATATTATGCCACCACTCCTGGATCACTTGAAATGTCAAAAATAGTATAAAGAAGCTCATCGTCATGTAGATACAACGAAATAGTGAAGAATTGCAGCAGAAACTTGGGAATAATGTAAGAAATAAACAATAACTTGTCAGCTTCATTCCGTATTTTGCATCCTTTTCCTTCCACTTCTGCAAGTGTGCACCCAGTGAAAGAAAGTATTTGTCAGTGATACTGAATGAGTTTTATCTTTTCCTTCTTCAGGAGCGTTGGTCTGTATTTCCTGTATTTTTAAGTCATCGCGATATTTTCCGTAATGATAACACTGGAGTTCACATTTCCATTTTATATGTCACGGAAACTTAAATATACCTACTGACATCTCTCGTAATGTCTAATAGCAGCTACTTTTTACTATGTTACAATATTCAATCAAATAAAATGTTCACAAGGAAACTGCGAAGGCTTTTCGAAGCACATACTGACAACTTGGCACAGTTGCTGCCGTGGAGTCAGCTGCTAAATAGCGTTCGAGGCCAATGTTATCACGCTGACTCCTGCCCTTTTCACCAGTCCACGCCAAGTTTCGTGTTTGTGTCTATTCTGTGCAGTGATTAAGCGTGATAGCGTTTGTCTGGTGCACGGCTACTCGTCTCGAAAACTATCATGGAAGCAAATCAATCGAAGTCAATAAAGTTGTTAACGTTGCTTGCAGTGGCCATTTGAGCAGCAGCTGAATATTATGTATTTCACTGTAATGTTTTTAAAGGAAACGCCTTTTGCTACTGCGAATGAAGGGTTTTATTTTTAAAAGTCACCCATATGCATTTCGTCTTTGTCACAAGGCATCATCAGTGGGTGTCCTGAAACATTGACATGCTTCTGTTTACACACAAAGGTTGGGTTTCTTACATATGTACAAAACATTTCGTTTCTGACTTAAAACAGTTCGTTGTTTGCTATAAAATGGTGCACTTACAGCACTTGCAACTACATGTCAGTCTCTTTCCAGCAACCAGGTCGAAAGGTTCCACTGTCTTCTGAAACACATTGCAGTTTTCTGGTTCCACTGTCATCTGCTGCCATACTGTGTCCTCTGCTGTTTGTTTTGTAGTGTTGCCAACCTTAGCTTATTTGAAATTCAACTATTTCACTGAAAGTGTGTTGAAGGTATCTTTGTGTGTGTGTGTGTGTGTGTGTGTGTGTGTGTGAGTGTATAGGTGTTTCTATTTTTTTAATCTCTATTTGTGTATGTTTGTGGGTGTGTGTGGGGAGGGGGGGGTTGTGATTATGTGTTGGGATTTGTGTCTATCACAAAGATAACTTCAACACACTTTCAGTGAAACAGTTGAATTTCAAATAAGCTAAGGTTGGTAACACTACAAAACAAACAGCAGGGGACACAGTATGGCAGCAGATAACAGTGGAACCAGAAAACTGCAATGTGTTTCAGAAGACAGTGTAACCTTTCGACATGGTTGCTGGAAAGAGACTGACGTGGAATAGCAAGTGCTGTAATTACACCATTTTATAGCAAACAACTAACTGTTTTAAATCAGAAACGAAATGTTTTGTACATATGTAAGAAACCTAACCTTTATGTGTAAACAGAAACATGCAAATATTTCAGGACACCCACTGATGATGCCTTGTGACAAAGGCGATACGCGTATGGGTGACTTATAAAAATAGAACCCTTCATTCTCAGTAGCAAAAGGCGTTTCCTTTAAAAACATTACAGTGAAATACATAAAAGTTGTTAACACCTTCTTCTCCTTTGGCGCTAAAGCCAGTAGTGACCTGGATGTCCAAACATCTGTGTTCTCTACTTTTAGCTTACAGCCTCGGGTCTTCAACTTGGTGAGGTATTGCAGCACATTTCCCTCCACCTAGCTCTCGGTCGATGTTTCCTTGTTGTGGAATACAGTCTGGATTTCATTATTCATTTGGACACCTATCATCATCCAAACCGTCATGTCCTAACAAGCGTGTCCTCTGAGAAATGGTAAATGGCTTGGCTTTGTGTTAGCTCATTTACTTCATGGTTGTATGTTTTAGTATTCTTTGTTTGCAAAAAATGAGACAGAAGCATTTATTTTTTAGGTATATAGTTGATATTATGTACAATCTAAGTTTTCTACCTTCAAAAGCCTCGGGACAACTATTTGTGGACAACAACAAAAACGCGAAATTTTGACACTTTTTACCCATTACCACGTATTACTCGGAAACTGTTAATCCTACCGAAAAAGTTACCTTAAGCAGAATACAAGAGCATTAAATTTTACGTCGAATGACCTAGTTAAATGTCGAAATAGGTGCAGCAGTAGTTTGGCCGCAATCAGTTGGCAAAGTTTGATCTTTTTTACCAACTTGGCTAAAAAGTCGACTCTGACTCCTGTAACTCAAAAACGCCTACTCCAAATGTAAAACACCAAGTTATGAAAAGGTGGACAAAACCATATTAAGTAGTTTGTAATTATGATTTTAAGAATGTAGTTGATATCACGTAGGCTTCAAACGCCTCGGGCCTTTGTGGCCAAAGAACCGCGAAATTTTGTCACTTTTTACGGATTTTCTCGTATTACCAGGAAATTGTTAATCCTACCGAATATGTTATCTGTACCAAAATAAAAGATCATTAAATTTCATGTAGAATGACTTACTTAAGTGTCGAAATAGGTACAGTAGCCGTTTGGCCGCATTTAGTTGGCAAAGTTCGGTTGTTTTTACCATCTTGGCTAAAACGTCGGCTCTAACGCCTGCATCTCAAAAGCGGATACTCCAAATGAAAAACGCCAAGGTATGAAAATTGTAAAGCTTGAAATTTCATAATAGAAATGTACCTAGTTTTTTAGCTTTAGGCGATATTAAGCGCTCAAACACTGGAACACCAAAGTAATTAGAATTTTTAAAGTCAAAGTTATCCAATGATTTGCAACTTCCTGTGGAAGACAGCTTCTAATGGGCCATATGTTTTTCTGTGTATGTCTCTTTAGTTTTTCATTAACTTGTATTTGTATTCATTTTCTTTATGATTTAATTGGTAAGAATGAGGTTGTTGCTGTTGTTGTCTTCAGTCCGCAGACTGGTTTTCAAATCCAAATGTTTGTAAATCTATCGGACCAAACTGCGTGGTCATCAGTCCGTAGCTTACAAACTACTTAAACCTAGGTAAACTAACCTAAGGACAAACACACCCACCCATGCCCCAGACTGGTTTGATGCAGCTCTCCACGCTACCCTGTCTTGTGCAAATCTCTTCTGAGAATACGTTCGGCAACCTACATCCTTTTGAATCTGCTTACTGTATTCGTCCCTCGGTCTCCCTCTACGATTTTTACCCCACACACTTCCTTCTACTGCTAAAGAATGAGGTGCTAAAATGAAAATCAAATACATAGACTTGGTCAGTACGTAACTACGTTGAGTGATATACATATTTCTACAAATGAAAAAATAAAAGGGCGTGGCTATATTTAAAAAATAGAATTTAAATATCAAATATTCACATTTTATCAGATGTCATTTCGAGGAGGTCACTTGGGAGCTTGCGTCAGGTCCCTGTCCAGCATTCGATCTTCTGGATCCACGGTGGTACCTACACCATCTTCCTCGTCCTGAGGCATGTCTTCGATCTCTTCCTCGTCCTCGTCGAGGTCAGTTTCCTGGGGCGTCCCCGCGAGATAAGCCACAACAGTGTTTACACGTCGAGGCGGGGGTCAGTCCAGATTTGTGACTTCCTCAGTAGCGACATCTTCAGTAACTTTCGTCGTCGTCATGGCAAACAAGCCTATTAACTCCGTCTCTCATCCCCGCAGGCGTGGTTCAATTTTTCTCCCCAGCCAAGATTGCACTCGATGGCAGGTTCTCAATGAGTGCCACCTTGCTGCGTCAGATGGCAGCGGTAATGTTCCAAGTTTTCTAGGGGCAGACTTTACAAATAGCTCGTACCTGAGCTCTTCCAAAGCCGCGCTGTTTTGATTCCCACACAGTGCTAACATGTAATAGTATTGATTGGAAAGATAAAGGACTGGCCGACAGTGGATGCGCCAAACGGTTGGAGCATCTGCCGGACAGCGCAGGTAGTAGCGAGTTAAACAATATTCTTGTCTGTGGTTAAACCGAGCACACGGTCGTGGGTTTGTCCAAATTGGCGGGAATAGGGGAAAGGCCCATTGCTTTGTGCTCAAAACTAATGAGGGCTGTTAGCCAAGTGCCTCTTACGAGGGTGTCTGGAGGCAGTGGAGGAGTAAGGCTGTCGGCTGGACAATCTAAGAAAAATAGACTCCGAGATTTGGAGTTCCTAGAGCAAGAGGCCAAGAACACAAAAAAAGGTGCTTTCGAGTTATTTGGACGCCCCCCAAGACGAGAAAAGACGATATATCTTCATGACGTTTACTGCTCATGCATTGGACACAGATGCTTTACGTGTGACATGGCGTAATGCGTTATGACTTGCACTTTCTGACAAACTTTTCACATTTGCAAACGGGATACTTTGTCACAGTAGTTATACTTTTTTTACTTAAAATTGTAAAACATTCTAAGCAAGTACTGATTACTTTAGCTACACATCAGATTAGGGGTATGGTACTGTAAATTGGGGTGAGTTGGGACACTTTTTGTGTTTCCTTAGCTCTTTCTCAGTGCCCATGCATTTTATGGAAATGATATGTATATCTAAATTTAGGTCTGAGTCAGTAGATTACATTTATGTATCAAATATTATCTTAAATTTGATCATTTATTTTTAGTTTAATGTTTTGTTGGTGTCCCATGTCACCCCTCAGGGTGGGGTGATTTGGGACATGTGGGGTGACTTGGGACACACACAAATTTTCTTCCACAAAACTGGATTCACCTCACCAAAAAGGTGACTGTGGACAATGAAGACGTTTTGTTTTTTCATTTTAAATATGTGACACAAATTTTAGTGTCTTTTAAGATGAAATAATTAAATTTATGTTGTATCAAAATTAAAACAAATGTTAAATAGTTAAAAAAGAATCAAAAGAAATTTTTATGATATTTATTGCCTTAAAATTGTGTTTCATATATAAAAGTACAAAAAAATTGTTTTATGTTGTTTTTAACTATAGAAACTAGATTTTCTTTGCGTTACTCCGCAGTTTTGTACGGGAACTTGTAATGACCAAGACGAACAAAGAGGGAAACAAGTTTGCACTTGTGAAATAGAAACTTCTTGAATGTCTTCTTCATTTGGAAAAATATAAATGTTTGATTGCATCTGAGACTTTCTCATAAATGAAGTTTCAATGTGGAATCTTTTATGGCCTATATTTTCCCTATGAATGTTTTCAGAACCTCTTAACCTAACCGTAAAACAATAATCAAATACTAACAGTGACTCCAATGAGTATAAGAAACACCAAAATTTTCATTTTAATGCGCTTTTTTGCATATAACTCTCTTTAGTTAAGTCTAATGACAATAAACAACATGCCCCAAGTCACCACACGTTAGGTATCATTTTGATAATCGAAATTTTCACTCAAAAATATGGGTCTAAATTTATATCTTTATGTGGTTATTATTAAAGATAGAAGTGGGCATCTCATTTAAACATTAACCACATTTCCAGTATAAAACCATAATAACCAGCAGACCTTCCTACTTCACTATCATTTCTTTGTTAATATTATGACAATTTTCAAATGTTTAAAAGTAGTACATAAATTGATAATGATTTGGTTCAACCTGAGGACATCAGCACACCATCAGATAAACGATAAGGTGCAAAACACACTTCTGGCCACCCACTGCTGCCAACGTAATAAAAACCAAAACACTGTCAAAATGTCCCGAGCACCCCTCTGTACCAAGTCACCCCGTTTTACGGTAACCAATATTTTGTATATAACTAAGTTATGAATCCTGAGGGACGAATCAAGTATAATTAAACATTAGAAAAATTCTGATTCTTCAGTTTCTCCCGGCGTATTTGATAATCAAAATATCCACGTAACGAAGTGACGACCACGGCGGACAGAGCCCTCACACCGACGTCATCTCAGACGCCGTCGCAATCGGTTCCACTGCGCGGCCGCGGCGCGGGGCGCGGAGCGCGAAGGGGTCGCTCCGCGGGCCGAGGGTATTTAAATGGCCCGCTACCGGGCTAGAACCCAGTTCCCTTCGAGCAGCCGTAGCGTGCGGATCTCCGTGCCGGCGCGTTTCCAGGAGCTCAGTCCGTCAGTTCACCTGATGATGGCGACATGTATGATCGCCGAAGTATTGTGCCCGTTGGACACTATAGACCGGCAGTACACCCGTGGATATTTTGATTATTAGAAAAATTGTTTCAGTTGTTGGTGAGATTTATGTTCGCAATTTTATCCAGTGCTGATGGTCCGGCCTCTATCTTTCAAGAGCAGTGGCCAGGCAGTAGCAGTGCCCTACGTCGTATACTGTTTACAGCAGGCGACTGTGACGCACCGGCTGACAGATTTCCGGTTGCCCGGGGCGGACTAAGTTACAGGAACAGAAGTAGGCTGCTGGCTGCTGTGTGGTGAAGTTCGGTGGGTGACAGCTACTGCCGCTGTGACGCCCGCGTTCTCTGTCTAGCTCAAAGACCTTCTAAAGTAAACTAAACGGCGCTGCTGTCGCGGGATAATCCTAACCTTCGGCCGGCCGGTATATACACCCAATTCATAGTCACGTCTGTACTGTTTGACTATTGCAGTACACATGAAACACTATGTTGAAGGAAGAAGAAGAACGAATCCTGTCTTCCAATTTATATTTGTCAGGAATACAATTGAGGACAAGTTAGATGAAAATCAGTGTGGGTTTAGGCCTCTTAGAGGCTGTCAGGACCAGATCTTTAGCTTACGGCAGGTAATGGAAAAGTGCTATGAGTGGAACAGGGAATTGTATCTATGTTTCATAGATCTAGAAAAAGCTTATGACCGTGTCCCTAGGAGGAAGCTACTGTCAGTTCTACAAGATTATGGTATAGGAGGCAAACTTCTGCAGGCAATTAAAGGGCTTTACGTAGACTGTCAGGCAGCAGTTAGAGTAGATGGCAAATTAAGCTCATGGTTCAGGGTAGTTTCAGGGGTTAGACAAGGCTGTAACCTGTCACCACTGATGTTCATACTATTCATGGATCATATGTTGAAAACAGTAGACTGGCAGGGCGGGATTAAAATAGGTGAAAACAAAATAAGCAGTCTCGCATATGCAGACGACTTAGTTGTAATGGCCGATTCAATTGAAAGGTTGCAAACTAATATTTCAGAGCTTGATCAGAGGTGCAAGGATTATGATATGAAGATCAGCATCTCCAAAACGAAAGTAATGTCAGTGGGAAAGAGATTTAAGCAGATTGACTGCCAAATAGGAGGAACAAAATTAGAGCAGGCAGACAGATTCAAGTACCTAGGATGTATTTTCTCACAGGATGGCAACATAGTGAAAGAACTGGAATCGTGGTGCAGCAAAGCTAATGCAATGAGTGCTTAGGTAAGATCTACTCTCTTCTGCAAGAAGGAAGTAAGTACCAAGACTAAGTTAGCGGTGCACCGCTCTATCTTTCGACCAACTTTGTTGTATCGGAGTGAAAGTTGGGTGGATACAGGTTACGTTATTCATAAGGTAGAGGTTACAGATATGAAAGTAGCAAGAATGATTGCAGGCACTAATATATGGGAACAATGGCAGGAGGGTGTCCATAATGAGGAATCAAGGAAAAACTGGGAATGAACACCATAGATGAAGCAGATAGAGCGAACACAGATGGTGGGGTCATGTTACACGCATGGGGGAAGCAAGGTTACCTAAGAGACTTATGAGCTCGGCAGCGGAGGGTAAGAGGAGTCGAGGTAGACCAAGAAGAAAGTACTTCGATTCGGTGCAGAATGATTTTGAAGTAAAAGGCATAACATCAGACGAGGCATCAATGTTAGCATTGAATAGGGGATCATGGAGGAATTTTATTAGAGGTACTATGCTCCAGACTGAACGCTGAAAGGCATAATCAGTCTCTAATGATGATGATGAGGAGGGGGAAGAGTAATACAACTAGCCCCACTAGCTGTATTCAGAGATAGTTACTCTTGCTTAACAGGCAGTATAGGACAATACAGGATTGAATGAAATAAATAACAGGTTTTTAAAATACTGGTAGCTCTTAAAAGCGAGCTAATTTAGGCAGTACTGGCGGACAGGAAGTTCAAAAAGTTTCACTTTATCATTGTGTTAAACAATTATTGGGGGCATGAGATCAGTTGCCTCGCTACAGTTCCAAGTTTTGTTAATGAAATAAATATTAGCAACTTGTAACACAGAATTTAAAGGTCATCTGCTTTACAAATAGACATTAACAACTGAAGGAGGTTTGCAGAACTGTGTATAGTTCAAAATGTTCAAATGTTTGTAAATGTTATCGGACCAAACTGCGTGGTCATTAGTCCGTAGCTTACAAACTACTTAAACCTAGGTAAACTAACTTACGGACAAACACACACACCCATGCCCCAGGGAGGACTCGAACCTCCACGGCGAGCAACCGCGCGCTCCTCAGCGAGACGCTTTAGACCGCTCGGCTACTCCACCGCGGCTGTGTATAGTTCCATGTATGAATGACAAATAGCCACACTGGCTGCACATTGTGAAGTTGAACCAAATGTCGATAGATGCTGACTTTTGAGTTTACGCTACTGTATTTCGCTTACAGCATTAAGAATGCTAATATTCGTGCTAGATACCCTAATGGTAATGTAAGATGCACTTATTTAAGAAAAAGTTAACGCATGATTCGTGTTCGTGAAAGAATTTAGTAATGGCTGGTTGCTGTGTTCTCAAGGTAACACGCTATTTTACAGTTATGTATCTGATGGAATAGTTAATTTTCACAGTCTATTTTTAACATTAGCTGCTTCAGGCAATGTTTCATTTATTAGAGAATACAGCGGGCAGTCAAGCAAAGACGTGAAGTGTTGTGGAACTCTTCCGAAATTAATGTTTGTACAGAAGTTTCACCAACGTAGAATATACTGAGAAAGTGCCAAAAATGGTGTCTGGCGATAAATTCCGTTCATATGATGCACTTAGAACGCTAAAAAACTAAATGTTATAATTCGGAAGAAAAAACGCTGTTGGCCGATTTCTACACCGTATGTGTAATAAATTTACACAAAACCAATAGTTGCTGTATATTCAAAGAGTCTGAAGCTGTTTTGCAGTTACTTATTTAAATGAGACATAGTTTTTGCGACGTAACTCGGAAAAATACACCCAGTGGCGGACTAAGTGGGGGGAGTTGGGGGGCGGGCGAAGGGAGCGGACCGCCTCGGGCCTCTCGTCTTTGGGGGGGGGCTCCAAATACCTCGAAAGCATGTTGATTTTTTTGTGTTTTGGCTTGTTTTTTGAGCGCCCTTGGCCTCTTTTTCTGGGGTCTCGATAGCTACATTTTTTTAGACAGTTCCGCGCCTTTAGTCCTGTGGGGCTTCCAAATCTCAAAAATTACTTTGTTTATACTAATACACGGTGTTTCAAAAGGGACTTTACAACTTTGAAAATTCATATTAATCTATTAAAAAGAGGTACAGAGCTGGTTTTAATGTTCTTTCCAAGGAAAACACATCAAGTTTTTACCTTAAACTAAAAGTGTTCGATGTGGCTCCCGTTGGTTATTCTGCAGACATCCCGTTGGTAACTGATTTATTCTCAAACTTGCATTAGCATTGTAGGTGTAACGTGCTCAGCGGCGGCGTAGATTCTTGCTCTAAGTTCCGGTAGAGTGGGCTGAAAAGGAGGTACGTACACCATATCTTTGATGAAGCCCCAGAAGAAAAAGTCTAGCGGTGCCAGGGCTGGGAAATGGGAAGGCCATGTAAATGGCGCAGCACGGGCAATCCATTTACCTGGAAAACGGCCATTGAGAAAATCGCGGACGTCAGTTAGATAGCTTGGTGGTACGCCATAGTGCATGAAGTAAACATTTCGTTCTCCGTCGTCATCGATCTGTGGTATCAAAAATTGTTGCAACACATCCAGGTTCTTGGAAAAAGAAAGAGGCCGTACATTTTCTTCCTGCTCGGCGCACAAAAAACGTTCACCTTAGGGCTATCACGAGCATGTTGCAATGTTTCATGTGGATTTTCCCTGCCCCAATGACAAATCCTACACTTATGTGTGTTAACCTTGCCACTTAAGTGAAAAGTTGACTCGTCAGAAAAGATTGTGTTGTCCAAGAAATGTTCATCATCATCCACACGGTCTAGCATATCCGCACAGAAGTTCTTCCAGGCAACCTTGCCAGTGTTTTTAATTGCTTGCAAAAGCGACAATCTGTATGGTTTCAAATGCAAACGTTTTCTCAACATACGCCAAACTGTTGTATGTGGAACTTGCAGTTCACTTGCACGCCAGGTCGATATCGTAGGGCTGTTGACAAAGCTCTGTCTCATTTGCTCAACGATTTCGTCAGATGTGCTTGGACGACCTGGTACTTTCTTATGTCTTACTGAGCACCCCATTTCTACAAAACATTTATGCCACTCATAAATTGTAGGCCTGCTAGGAGGATCTTTAGCATTCTTCGTACTAAATTTACGCTGAACTGTTGTCGCCGACTTTTATTCTTCAAACCAAAACACACAGCTAGCACTCTCGGGACCAGTGAAGGCAGCCATCTTTAACGTAACTGCCGCTGGCGCTTGTTGCGGCGTGATTCTGCACTAGCCAACTAGGCGACTCAAAACTTGATATGTTTTCCTTTGAAACAACACTTAAATCATCTCTGTACCTCATTTTAATAGATATATATTAATTTTCGAAGTTGTAAAGCCCCTTTTCAAATACCCTGTACATGTACTTCTACGTGGACGGGGGGGCCTCATTTTGTTTTGCTGCCGCCGCCTCGCGCATGCGCACTGCCCCGCTACCCCGCTGCGCGCATGACCACACCTGTCACGCAGTTTCGTGCTGTAACTCTTTACAAGAAGCTTTTTTTTTTTTTGATGCATGTAATTTAAACAGTCAGAACGCGTCCACTGCTGTGGAATACAGATTGGAGGCGTATAGAGACAACCATTTCAAGGACACAGCATGGGGTGAAATAGCAAAGCAACTGGATCAAAATAGATTGGTTCTTAATTGTACTAGTTCAAATATAAACAAATATTTATTAATTTTAAAAATTATTTAGCGTTTATATAAAAAATATTAACATTTAGCTGGCTGTCTGCTTTATTTATCAACCTTACAAGTCATTTTAAGTTAATAATGGAGAACTATTCTCATTGTTTATATGTTTGAAAGAAATTTTACCAAAATTGCAAACCACCTACAATAAGATTTCAAAAAAGTAAATTGTATAAGGCTTACCTTAGGCATAGTACCATTCTTTTGTTCGTTCGTAAACCTATCGGACCAAACTGCGTGATCGTTAGTTCGTCCATTATTTCTCTGTTGGAAATAGATCACCTGTAGTTGGTGTCTTTCCACTAATATCGTTACTTATCAATGTTAAGATCTCTTCATACTCAGGTTTAGATAGCCGAAAGTATGTTTTGAATCTGTCATCTAGCTTCAAGTCCCCCATCAGATTACGATACTCGCGCACTTTTCCATCTTTGGTTGATGGGGTGCACCCAATGCATTCGCTTTTCGCTTTGTAACCGAGTTCAACAGCTTGAGTTCTTCCCCACTACTCAAAGTACTATAGCCGTCATCCAACCAAGGCAAATTTTTAGTAAACATGAAATCGCATCACGAGCCACGTAGCATGTTACCTACTTCAAATGAACCGACTGACAGGGCAGACGCGATGCCCCAATATCTGGCAGACGTCGGTGGCGGTGAGAACTTCACATCTGTCACGTTACGTAACGTAACATAGTGCGACCGCCGTGTGAAACGTCCTTTAAAGTTGGCCGCCGAGGCGCTCTTCAATTTGCTTGCTGTTCGCGGTCGGCTTAGTGTGGCCGCGGCCGCCACACGCCACAGTCAACTTTTATCTCTCCTGTCCTACATTTGCAGCACATCCTGTTTCTATTACAGCAACCTAATACATGTGGCCCTTGTGACTCTGAGACATCGGTTCTGTATGAATTCGCTGTATTTCACGATTTTGCTTTCTTCTGTTAAGATATCTAATGTTAACAGTTTATGTTTTGGAAATATATTGGATTGCGACCGGAAAGGTATGTTTTGAGACAGAACGCTATAGCAGCAACTGTACCGTCCCTGAGAGATATTCATACATCCTTAAAATAACTAATTACAATTTGAGATGGTTAAATTTCTTGTTACCAAAGTATGCTGAAGATTAGGTGGGTAGATCGCGTAACTGATGAAGAGATACTGAGCAGAATTGGGGAGAAAAGGAATCTCTGGCATACCTTGACTAAAAGAAGGGATCGATTGGTAGGACACATGCTTAGACGTCAAAGAATGATAAATTTAGCATTGGAGGGAAATGTGCCCAGCAAAAATCGCAGAGGGAGACCAAGAGATAAATAATCATGTGGATGTAGGGTGCCATTCTTACGAGGAGATGAAGAGGCTTGCTCAGGATAGAGCAGGGTGGAGAGCTGCATCAAAGCAATCTCCCGACTGAAGACAACAGCAACAGCAATTCCTTAATTTTTTAAGTGTATAAACATCATAACAATAGAATGATTACTTCATTAAACAGAGTTGTAAGAGGAGGTACAGGAGGGAGATATTGGAATTAATGTAGAGACACAGAGTAACTATATAGAGAAGAAACCCCCCTAAACCACTATCCTACGCTCTCTGCGTAGTTTCGTAAGATGCTAGCAGATGTCAGGCAGTTCCCCGGCTTAGTACCCTTAGACCACACTAGAGGCGCTTCTGAGGGTGCCTCTCACATATCAGAGGGTAGTGTGGAGGGGAGGCTGAGGGGAGAGATCGTGCTGCCTGCCACGAGGCCACGGCTGTGTCTGGTGCTAGGAGGTTAGAATAAATGGAGGTGGCGTTACCTACGCTGAGAACTAGCATTGATTTGAAGCCAGAGGAGCCATACTTTTGTGTCCAAAGATTTCTCGGTTAAAATTCTGTGTGAATATTGCCTTCTTTAAGTAAAGCAACTAAATCGACACTCACATTGGAGTATTTACTTACATGTGATGTGCATTTCAATGACTACATCTCCCATACGCACACTTTATGCCCAATGTTGTGGGCACAAACAAATGCCGGAATGCACAGTTTTCTGGCTTCACGTTTTCAGTGTTAGGGCATCTCCAGAGATTCTAACCTCCTTGGCCTGGTGTGCCGGCGTTTGAGGGGAAGTGGGGGGGGGGGGGGGGGGGGCAGCCGCTACCTGCCGTCTGCTCTGGCCAGTTTTAAAGAGCTGTTTCTGACCTGAGCGCCATCATGGGACACCTTATGGAACTGCTTAAACCCCATGCCCCACACACCTGTGCATGTGACCGAGCCCTTACGGAGGTTTCCCGCATGTATATTTTTGTCTGTGGTAGAGTGCAAGGGAGAGATAAACACGGAAAAAGAGCCCATGGAGATTCACAGAAGATGGGGAGGAGGATCGCATGGACAAACAGAGGGGAGGGAGGAGATGGGAAGGGAGAGGAGGGAAGAAGAGTATAAGGATAAAGAGAAGGTAATGAAGGGAGAGTGATTAGGATGGCAGGGAGTGTGGGATGTATAGGCCTAGCCAAGTTCCATTCATGAAACTATATTGTATTAGAAACGCCGATCTTCTTTTTCCCTTGTATTTTCTCTGTACCGAGCCACACCAACGCGTGTACAGGTTCAGCTAATAATGAAAAAATTGTTTTACTTTGTCTATGGTGGTATTGCATAACTAATTGAATGTATTGTTTTTTAGTATTTTTCCGTGAATGGCATTAAAGAGTTACTACTTAAAGAAACGATATGGCCGTCGGGACATCAGCTGACTGTGTTTTGCAGGGAAAGGCGTGCTGAGCGGTGTCGCGTCCTCCGGGGTCGGCGCCTGCGCAGAAGGGGCTAAGCGAGCCGGCGGCGATGGCGCGGTCGCCACGAGTGCGCTCTGGTGGCGGCGCCACAAACTGCTTGCAGCAGCGGGGGCGCTCCTAGTGTTGCTGGCCGTCGTCGCGACAGTGGTGGCGCTGCTGTGGTCGGCCTCGAGAGGTGGGTCGAGCAACTACAATGGCGAATCTCCAATCCCTCCAACGGAGACCCAGCAGAACGTCCGTATCGGCTCCACAGGTAAACCCAATGTGGCAGGGCACTTGTGCGGATACTAAGAGTTGCATTCGTAAAGTAGATTCTTGGGGATTATGGAGGAAACAAAAAGCAATATAATATAAAAAGGAGAGATGCAGATTATGAAAGCTGAGTCTGAAATACATGTTGTAATCAATACAGTGAAAATGTTAGAAGGATGCACCAAGCAAGTAACATCACTGTTACAAATACAGGAACTGATTACTCTGAATTGCCTGTGAATTTAACTGAATTAATAGTGACAGGAGGACGATCAGCAGGTTGAAGAAATGATGTATCATTGAAGAGAAGATGTAGAAGAACAGAAAGAAACATCTGATTAAATCGATGTGTAACATCACAGCTGCGTCCACCTAATTCTCGATGGGCGAAGTTGCCGTTACATTCTATGTTATGCTTAATCATTTAATAATTGTTCCAATGATTTGACGGTATGGGATGCGGACAATTATTAGGTTGATCCATAACAGTAAACTATGTTAACTTCCTTTATTATGGAACGACAAATGTTAAAAACTCTTCCCTTTAAATACACTGATTAAATAACTGCGTGCCACTATGATGAATGTCTACAAGTCCACACTGAAACATTTCAATATGCAATTGCAACCCGTATGCGATACGGCGGAATGGCAAAAACTTAAGCCACCACTAAACGCAGGTTACGAACTCACTGCCGACATGCTACCGCCTCGCTCTGCAGTCGTCGGGAGACTGCCCCACACCGGCCAACAAACAAAGAACATTCCACCTTAGCATTGTTGCCAGCAGCTCTCGCTGCACACCAACGATAACTATCGTTCGACCAAAACGCACCAAAGAGGTTACTAACCTAAAACCTTTTATCCTCACAGATGGAAGAGTAAATAACGCAATTTCGATGGTAAAGGAAGATAGTATCAATGAAGTGCTGAATAATAACAGGTACCCACAATGTAAAACAGGAACAGGGCCAAAGTACAGTGGCGGCGCTAGGCGTCGGCGACGTCGGCCATTGCCGACGGCCTCGCGCATGTGGGGGCCTCGCAAAGCATTGCTAACATTTTAGTTTTTTTGTTTCTTTTTTTTTAATATTTGATGTGTAACGGCGTTTTCCAACTGCTTCTTAGGGAGACATGACCATCCCAATGAAATAAGAGAAATCAGATCGAAAACGGAACGATTTAGGTGTTCTTTCTGCCCGCGCGCTGCTAGAGAATGGAACGGTAGAGAAAAGTTATGAAAGTGGTTAATGAACCCTCTGCCAGGCACTTAAATGTGATTTTCAGAGTATCTATGTAGATGTAGATTTGGGGTATGATATATATGTACCGATATTTCAGCTTAATTACGTAAGTTTTGGTTTCGGCCAAAACCAGAAGCGGAGCCGAATATTCGGTTATGGTTTCAGTTTCGGCCTGACTCTGTTTGCTATTCGTATCACCTCTGCCAGAGGTACAAGCAGGATCGTTCCCAATCACGTTCATTGCCGGGGTGGTACACCTGTATTGACCGTGGCAACGTCGATATTTACACTCCTGGCCATTAAAATTGCTACACCACGAAGATGACGTGCTACAGGCGCAAAATTCAACCGACAGGAAGAAGCTGCTGCGATATGCAAATGATTAGCTCTTCAGAGAACTCTGACAAGGTTGGCGCCGGCGGCGACACCTACAATGTGCTGACATGAGGAAAGTTTCAACCGATTGCTCATACACAAACAGCAATTGACCGGCGTTACCTGGTGAAACGTTCTTCTGATGCCTCGTGTAAGGAGGAGTAATGCGTACCGTCACGTTTCCGACGTTGATAAATGTCGGATTGTACCCTAACACGATTGCGGTTTATCATATCGCGACATTGCTGCCTTCGTTGGTCGCAATCCAATGACTGTTAGCAGAATATGGAATCGGTGGGTTCAGGAGGGCAATACGGAACGCCGTGCTGGATGCCAACGGCCTCGTATCACTAGCAGTCGAGATGACAGGCATCTTATCCGCATGTCTGTAATGGATCGTGCAGCCACGTCTCGACCTCCGAGTCAACAGATGGGGACGTTTCCAAGACAACAACCATCTGCACGAACAGTTCGACGACTTTTGCAGCAGCATGGACTATCAGCTCGGAGACCACGGCTGCGCTTACCCTTGACTCTGCATCACAGACAGGAGCGCTTGCGATGATGTACGCAATGACGAACCGGGTGCATGAATGGCAAAACTTCATTTTTTAGGGTGAATCCAGGTTCTGTTTACAGCATCATGATAGTCGCATCCGTGTTTGGCGACATCGCGATGAACGCGCATTGGAAGCGTGTATTCGTCATCGCCATACCAGCAGATCACTCAGTGTGATGGTATGGGGTGCCATTGGTTACACGTCTCGGTCACCTCTTGTTGACATTGACGGCACTTTGAACAGTGGCCGTTACACCTCAGATGTGTTACGACCCGTGGTGGCTCTGCCCTTCATTCGATCCATGCGAAATCCTACATTTCAGCAGGAAAATGCACGACCGCATGTTGCAGGTCCTGTACGGGCCTTTCTGGATACGGAAAATGTTCGACTGCTGCCCTGGCCAGCACATTCTCCAGATCTCTCACCAACTGAAAACGTCTGGTCAATGGTGGCCGAGCAACAAGCTCATCACAATACGCCAGTTACTACTCTTGTTGAACTGTGGTATCACTATATTGGCATCTGTACCTGTACACGCCATCCAAGCTCTGTTTGACTAAATGCCCAGGCTTATCATGGCCGTTATTACGGCCGGAGGTGGTTGTTCTAGGCACTGATTTCTCAGGCTCTATGCACCCAAATTGCGTGAAAATGTAATCACATGTCAGTTCTAGTATATTATATTTGTCCATTGAATACCCGTTTATCATCTTCATTTCTTCTTGTGTTAGCAATTTTAATGGCCAGTAGTCAGTAGTGTGTATAGGAGAATACGAGGCAGAATTGACATTCATGTTGTGGAGGGAGGCGACCTTTAAGACAGTCCATGGAATCGTAGTACCCCTTAGGTCGCGGTGGCTTAGTATTTGTTGTGTTTGCCTAGTAAACAAGAGGTCCCGGGTTCCAATCCTGGATATGTCAAAAATTTTAAGTCAATGGTTCTCATTCAATTTAATTTTTTTAATATAAGGAGATTAGTTTAATTAAAATTAGTCCTTTGGCTGGAATTCGAACCCAGAACCTTCTGCTTTCTAGGCAGACACTTCAAACCATTCAGGTAACACATTGTTACAGATAATGTGGCTACACGGACTGTCTTCAAGCACAATTTACTCCACACCACATTCTTCAATTCTGCCTCAATGTTCCCTGTGAAATACGTATCAAATTGACAAGGCTCTCCTATATTGGTATAGCACCTCAGCAAAGAATGTGAATGGGAACAATCCTTGATCCTCAATATAAATATCAACAATAATTTAATTCCTTGACACAAACATTCTCTCATTATACTAAAGATATTGAATGTAAGGAGAGGCGTCGAATTAAAATTTGTTTTGTGGTCGTGATTCGAACACGGGAAGTGCTGCTTACTAGGCAGACACCTTTAATCGCTCAGGTAACACAGCGTTACAGGTAATATGGCTACACGGACTTATTTCAAGCACTTGTCCAGGGAGATGTAATGGTGTGTAACCTGAGCGGTTTAAGGCGTCTGCCTAGTAAACAGCAGGTCTACATCTGCATCTACGTATACAGGGTGAGTCACCTAACATTACCGCTGGATATATTTCGTAAACCACATCAAATACTGACGAACCGATTCCACAGACCGAACGTGAGGAGAGGGGCTAGTGTAATTGGTTAATACAAACCATAAAAAAATGCACGGGAGTATGTTTTTTTAACACAAACCTACATTTTTAATGGAACCCCGTTAGTTTTGTTAGTATATCTGAACATATAAACAAATACGTAATCAGTGCCGTTTGTTGCATTGTAAAATGTTAATTACATCCGGAGATATTGTAACCTAAAGTTGACGCTTGAGTACCACTCCTCCGCTGTTCGATCGTGTGTATCGGAGAGCACCGAATTAAGTAGGGATCCAAAGGGAACGGTGATGTACCTTAGGTACAGAAGAGACTAGATCAGCACATTACGTCCACATGCTAACACCTTCACTGGTCTTTTTCACTGACGCACTTGTACATACCATGAGGGGTGAGGTACACGTACACACGTGGTTTCCTTTTTCAATTACGGAGTAGAATAGAGTGTGTCCCGACATGTCAGGCCAATAGATGTTCAAAGTGGTGGCCATTATTTGCTGCGCACAATTGCAATCTATGGCGTAATGAATGTCGTACACGCCGCAGTACATCTGGTGTAATGTCGCCGCAGGCTGTCACAATACGTTGTTTCATATCCTCTGGGGTTGTAGGCACATCACGGTACACATTCTCCTTTAACGTA
This sequence comes from Locusta migratoria, assembly GCA_026315105.1. Taxonomy (NCBI): domain Eukaryota; kingdom Metazoa; phylum Arthropoda; class Insecta; order Orthoptera; family Acrididae; genus Locusta; species Locusta migratoria. The sequence goes on from CM048747.1 coordinate 49,265,768, forward strand.
CCCCACAGAAAGAAGTCCAGATGTGTAAGATCAGGAGAACGGCCTGGCCAAATTATGCGTCCTCCTCATTCTATGAAACGCCCGTCGAACATCCTTTCAAGGGTCAGCCTAGTGTTAATTGCGGAATGTGCAGGTGCACCATCATGCTGATACCACATACGTCGACGCGTTTCCAGTGGGACATTTTCAAGCAACGTTGGCAGATCATTCTGTAAAAACGAGATGTATGTTGCAGCTGTTTGGGCCCCTGCAATGAAGTGAGGGCCAATGAGGTGGTCGCCAATGATTCCTCACTAGTGATGTGACAACTGACTGTTTTTAACAACCCATTGGTCAATAGGTTGTTTTTTCTTTCAGTCGAATGAAACAAACGAATAGAAATAGTCTCTGTGACCGTATGAATGTTTTCACTCACTGGCGGGGTTTGAGTGGTTTCAGTCGATGCAAAACAATCGAATGAAACCAGTCACTGTCGGTTGCAGGCGCTATATGAATGTTTTCACTCATTCAGTGGGTTTCGGTGGTTTCAGTCAATGCGCGACCAACGAATGAAACAAGTCTCTGTCCTTTATATCAATGTTTTCGGCATTGAGTGGTTTCACTTGATGCGATACTACCGGCTGGAAAAACACTGTCGGTTTCTGCAGTTATATGGATGTTTTCATTAATTCACCGAGTTTGTGTGACTTTATTTGCATACTACTTCAGCTTTTTCGGGTATAAATGAATCGTGATTTAGCATAAAACTTTCTTAGAGACAAATCTTATAAACATAGCAGTGTATCCGTGTGTGTGTTTCTATTGCATGCAAATCAAGTTTTGTTCCAATCTTGATGAAATTTTGCACACTTGAACTTCAAAGCAAGAGGAAAGTCACTGCATACCTCAAATTTCATTCGGTGCATGTCGGAGGGTACTTTATATACTGACTTCGACAAAAACCACAATTTGGCTGCGATCTTGATGATATTTTGCATACTTGACCTTCAAAACAAGGTGAAGGTAACTGTGTACAATAAATTTCGTAGGTGCATGGCAGAGGGTACTTTACCTACTAACTTCGACAAATTCCGTTTGTATTTGAATTTTAATGATATATTTCACTCTTCACCTTCAAAGAAAGAGAATTTTCACAATCTACATATACTTTAGTTCGATGCATGACAGAAGGTATTCCAGACTTTGACGCCAATATAGAGTTTTATTCCGATCTTGGTGAAATTTTGCACACTTGACTTTCAAAACAAGTGGCAGTTCGCTGTTCATCTAAGATTTTGTATGGTGCATGGCGGAGGGATGGAATAAACCTCCACACCGTTTCATCGATAACCACAGAAATATCTGTGACAAGAGTGAACACTTATGAAACTTGAGATGAATGTTTTCATATACTGTTGACGAATACAGACACGGTGAAGAAAATTTACAGCACTGATAAATGTTGTATGTCTTCTCGTACTCCTTTAAATTAGATGGAATTAACAAAAATATTTTTATAAGATATATTTTTATACAAAATACTTTAATGAAGGCCTTTTTTTACAATACCTAATGTTTTAGTAATCTTCGAATTTGGATCTAGCAAATATGCTCAAAGTTAACATACTTAACTCTGTCCTACTAGAACCTTAGATATGTGTGAACTATAAGTCGCAAACCGTACGTTTCTACCTGTTCCCACTTCAGAGATACAGTATACGAGAATAAACTTGTAGAGATCATTTTGGAACACCCTGTAGCTTCCGCGCTTCTTTACTGAGACAGTAAGAAACCGACAACAATCGGCGATGGCACGCCCCGCCCCCCTGCCCAGACACTGTTGTGTGGAGTTAGCGCGCGCCTGCTGGCGCTGTCAGCAGTGAAAACGCAAGCGAGGCAGCACCCCCTCTCGTGTCCCAGCTCCCCGTGGTACTTCGTAGTCATCGGTCACTTATCTTCTTCAGATTTTGAGCGTCTGCGAAAGTAATCTGATCGGGCCCAGATTATCGGTGTTTTTGAAGTCTGGGGTGGGCAATCAAAGTGATCGTAGACCTGCTCCAGCGATATGACATCTAATTAGTTACTCGTTGATGGCACCTCAAACAATTTAAACTACAACAAAATATGAATCACTGTTACTGTATATTATAAAACGAAAAGTTACTTCATTCAGTACATAATTAAATGAACATTGTAATAGGCATTTTAACCATGGCATACCCCTTTTCCATGGCGGTATAATGTAGCACTGCTGTAGTTATCTGATGTGCACGTCAGTTTCATTCATACAAATAAATGGATAGCTCTGTAAGCTAAAACACTAATGAGTCGTTTCAGTTGGGATAATGATTACATGGTTCAACCGACAGAAAAACTTTGCCTGTTTTCACTTGAAAAGAAACAATGAGTAATTCAGTCAATGTACAAAACTTCAAAAGTGTCGCATGTTTTCATTCGGTTGTTCCCAGAGACTACTTTCATTCGAAACGAATATTAATCCAACATAGTAAAACTATGACCGACTGTTTCATTCGGTTGCTCCCACTGACTGGTTTCACTCAAAAGAACGAATGAAAAGGCCAACGTACTGTGTCAATTTTTTCATTCGGTTGGTCTCATCGACTGAATTAACTCAAAAGAAAAGGAATGAGTGGTTCAACTGACTGTGTCGATTTTTTTATTCGGTTGCTCCGGCCGACTGATTTCACTCAAAAGAAGGAATGAGTAGGCCAACCGAAAGGAATGAGTTATTCAACTGACTGTGTCGATTTTTTTTTTTTTTTTTTTTTTTAATTCGGTTGCTCCGACCGACTGATTTCACTCAAAAGAAGGAATGAGTAGTCCAACCGACTGCGTCGATTTTTTCATTCGGTTGATCCCACCGACTGATTTCACTCAAAAGAAGGAATGAGTAGCCCAACCGACTGCGTTGATTTTTTCATTCGGTTGATCCCACCGACTGGTTTCACTCAAAAGAACGACTAAATGGGTTGTTTCATTCGGTTGGTCCCACCGACTGGTTTCACTCAGAAGAATGAATGAATAATTCAACCGATACGAGAAACTACAACCGAATGATCGATTTTTTTCCAACAACCGAATGAATCGATTGTTTTCATTCGATTGTTCCCATCACTATTCCGCACCATACATTTACAGTCCGCGGTCGCTGTCGCTCTACCTGTCGGAGCCAGCGAGTATTGTGTACGGACCAGTAATGCATTTTTTCGTAGATTTACTGCCCCGTTGTTTATGAAACCCGCTTCATCCGTAAACAGAACTGCAACGCATTCTCTGTTAATGCCCATTGACAGAATTGCACTTGATTATTAAAGTCATCACCATGTAATTGCTGATGTAGCGATACATGAAACGAGTGAAAGTGGTGACGATGTAGTATGCGCATGACACTACTTTGACTCAGTCCACCGGCTCTCACAATGTCCTGTGTACTCCTGTGTGGGTTCATGGCAACAGCAGCTAACTCACCAACTGCACCCGCTTCTCCTGTGACAGGCCTGTTACGGATCCGTTTGTGTCCTACGGCCATACCTGTAGCATACAGTTGGCGGTAGATGTTTTGAAATGTGCGGCACGTTGGACGCTCTCTGTCCGGGTACCGTTCTGCATACACCCTACAGGCTTCAGCTGAATTTTGTCGACACTCGCCATAGATGAGTATCATCTCCGCCTTTTCAGAGTTCGAATACACCATGGTCACAGTTCCTACAACACTACACTATCACAGACGTCTGGTAACACAGTGTACTACAGTTAGTCTGCGTGCAAATACGAATGTAGAATAACAATAGCAGCAAGGGCTACTTGCGGACACTGCAACAGCTAGACCAAACCACAACAGTGCACTACAGCCACACTCGTAAACACGGTCGTCATCGTAAACATGTCCCTGCAGATGCTGCTCGCCGACCGTGGCCCATGTTTGTTACAACACGCAACTGAACGTCGGAGGTTTCAAGCGTCAACTTTAGGTTACAATATCTCCGGATATAATTAATATTTTACAATGCAACAAACGGCACTGATTACGTATTTGTTTATATGTTCAGATGTGCTAACAAAACTAACGGGGTTCCATTTAAAAAAACGTAGGGTTGTGTTAAAAAACATACTTCCGTGCATTTTTTATGGTTTGTAACAACCATTTACACTAGCCCCTCTCCTCACGTTCGGTCTGTGGAATCGGTTCGTCAGTATTTGATGCAGTTTACTAAATATATCCAGTGGTAATGTTAGGTGACTCACCCTGTATACTCCGCTATACATCGTAAAGTGCGTGGCGGAGTCTACACTGTACCACTACTAGGCATTTCCTTTCCTATTCCACTCCCAAATAGAACGGGGGAAAACAGTCTGTCTGTATGCTTCTGTACGAGCTCTAATATCTCTTATCTTGTCTCTGTGATCTTTACGCGAAATGTAAGTAAGTAGGCAGCAGCAAGATCATTCTGCAGTCAGCTTCAAATTCAGAAACTCTGAATTTCAACAGAATTTCTCGAAAAATTTGAGCACCCGGAGCATTTCTGTGAGACTCGCGCATTGGTCGAACCTAGCTGCTCGCTTCTGAACTGCTTCTATGTCTTCCCTTAAACTGATCTGCTGCAGCTTCTAAACACTTCTGCTATACTCAAGACATGGTCGTACAAACGTTTTAGACGCGGTCTCCTTTACATCTTCCCAAAATTCTCCCAATAAATCGAAGTCGGCTGTCCTCCTAACTCACAGTTGTACTTATATGTTCGTCCCATCTGATATTGCTCTGTAATGTTACGTCTAGGTATTTGAACAAAGCGATTGTATCAAGAAGCTCACTAATAATGCTGTATTCGAACATTATGGGATTATTTTTTCGACTCATGTGCATCACCTTTCTACATTTAGAGCTAGCTGCCATTCTTCCCACCAACTACAAATATTGTCTAAGTCATCCTGTTTGCTATTACAGCCTAATAGCCTCCAATACACCACAGTATCATCAGCAAACAGCCACAAATTACGATCTACACTGACCATCAGATCATTTATATAGACAGAAAATAATAGCGGTCCTATCACACTCATCTGTGGTACGCCTGACGATACACTTGTCTCTGTTGAACACTTAGAGTCGAGATTAACTTACTGCGTTATATTACTTAGGAAGTCTTCCAGCCAGTCACAAATCTGTGAACTTACTCCATATGCTCCTATCTTCGTTAGCATACTGCAGTGCGTCACTGAGTCAATTGCCTTATTGAAATCGAGAAAATCACAATCTGCCTGTTGCCCTTCATCCATGGCTCGCAAGATGTCAAGTGAGAAAAGGGCAAGCTGAGTTTCACAAGAACTATATTTCCTAAACCCATGCTGAATCATAGAAAGAAGCTTATCCGTCTCAATGAAGTTTACTATATTCGAACTGAGAATATCTCCAAAATTTCACAGGAAACTGATATCAACGATTTTTACCTGTAATTATGTGGGTCAGTTCTTTTACCTTTCTTATAAACGGAGTCACCTGCACTTTTTTCCATTCACTAGGAACTTTGCGATGAATTAAAGATTCGTGATAAATGTGTGCGGCCACAGCACAAATTTTAATTCAGTGTCTCTGTTTATATTCAATACCTTTGATGTAATGAGAGAATGTAAGTCTCAAGGGATTAAATTATCGCTAATTTCTTTGATATATACTCCTGGAAAATGAAAAAAGAACACCATGAAATCGTCGACCCAGCAGAGGTATATTTTATTGACACAGTCTTGAGGATGTATACAACACGCGATCACATATCCAGAGCCATGCGCACGTCAGTACAGTTACGACAAGGTGCGCAGCGTCGACGCTAGTACCGTGTATACCCTCGTTTTACAGCAATGCAAGATGCCATTGTCCTATGCAGACGATCATAGAGGTGTCGATGTAGTCTTGCGATATGGCCTGCCATGCAATTTCCACCTGGTGCCTCAGTGGAGCCAGATTTCGAGCCGGTCGTGCAGACTGCCCAACATGAAGTTTCATCTGGTTCCAAACATGCTCTATGGGGGACAGATCCCAGAATCGTACTGGTCAGGATACTTGACGTACACGTTGAAGAGCACGTTGGTTGGTACAGGATACATGTGGACGTGCATTGTGCATTGTTGGTGCATGAACGGTACCAACACGCGTTGAATGATGGTTTCCACGTACTGTGCACTGTTTACTGTTCCCTCTACGATGACCAGAGGACAACGGTGAGTATAGGGTATGGGTCTTCACGTAATGATGCATGATCATGTGCGCCATTAGGGCGTCTTCCACTCACGCTCCAATATCCTTCAGCCTGCCTCCAGACGCGATAGACGTTTATGGAAGGATGAATGCAGACCTGTTGTTGTCTTCAGTGATGAGTGTCGCTTCTGCCTCGGTGCCAATGAAGATTGTAGGGGAGAGCGGGGCAAGATGGGGTGGAGGGCAAGACGGGGTTTTTGTAATTCCTACCACGACAGATATCGCAACCTAGTGGCGAATAGTTGAAGTAGTAGGCACTTGCTATGCGAGTGCCTGACATTGATGGCAGCCATTTTGAGCAAACCATTTGGAGTTAATACATCCAAACGTGTTTTCGCCAGTGCTGAAATAATTTTTCATCATTTTCAGACGTGAAAAGGTAAGAGAAGTAATTGTTTCTCATTCTCTTAAGTATTATCACTGAAAAAACAGCTTGTTTAGCAATAAATTAATGCATGCAATAACTAATTGAATATATCCTTGGTGCTACAGTATTAACCTAACGTAAAAATCGTCCCTGGGGGCAAGACGGGGTACCTAGTGGCAGGGCAAGATGGGATATCAGACACTCCTTTAACTACAAGTAAGGCCGCTAACGTTTCTGTCAATAATGACCAAGGAGAGGCTAGACAAGCGATTGTCCTGGGCCAAGCCGGTACTAAAGAGCAAGATGCGCTTGCTGTAGGCCTAAGCCCAAGGTGCTCATTTTGGAATGATAATAACGCCAATTACTACACTACAAACAAGCAGGCTTCTGAGAATAACACCAATCAATTAAGGTCATTTGCTGTTTCACCTGAACAGATTGTCCCGATCCCCCATGTCGGAAAGAAAAACATCCGTAAAACAGTCCGCAAAAGAGGAAAAACTGTTGTAGTTACTAGCACCCCTTACAGAATTCCTGGAGAGTGCAAATAAAGTTAAGCCTGGGAAAAAGAAGGAACAAGAAGGAAAGATTTACCTGAGAAGACTGTTAGAAAATCCCTCTTTGTTTGTAAAGGCAAAAGCGGGAAGAATGAAAAAGCAATGACGAACTTGGCAAAGAAGATAAAAAAAACCGAAGAAGAAAGCACATTAGAAGAAGATGACACTGCTTGCCTGTATTGCGGCTATTTCTACTCGCAGTCAACCGAAGGATGGGTGTCATGCGTCTCTTGCAAACAATGGGCTCTCTGTTCATGTGAGGGAGAAGAGGACGAGGATGCCGAGGTACATTGTGTGCGTGGATTTTGCTTACAAAACGACGATAATATCTGAATAACAAGAAACTGAACTTTAACATCACACAATGTTTACTTCATGCGTTTTCATTATATAGAATAATAATTCTTTTATAAATTTGTAAACCTGTATTCATTGAATATTTTAATTACCATTGCCTTATACAGTATTGAGGTAACCCATCTTGCTCCACCTGCGTACCCCATCTTGCCCTCACTGTAGGGCAAGATGGGGTGGTATGATTTGATTTGATTTTACCAGGGAAGCCAAAACAGTCTTGGTCCAGCCCGCCACTGCCCGCACCGAAACTAAGTTTATTGTGCGGTATCGCTCCCTGTATATCTAGTAAAGCCAACCAATGCCCTTGAACAGTGCAAGGAGTCCCTTTACCAGTTCTTTATTAGACACAATTTCTTCGGGTCTGGTTGTCCCAAATGTTCTGTGCCTTTTACTCTCCAATGCAATGCATTCGAAGATTAGATGTGATGCAGTTTCATCACCGTCATCACAGATCCTACATTTAGGGTCCTCTTCTGTTATTCCCATTGTATGTAGGTGTTTTTTGAAATTCCCATGGCCTGTCAGCAATCCAACCATGAGTCTAATCTCTCTCCTGTTCAGGCCCAGGATTGCAGAGCTTCTTTTAAAACATGGCTTTGGCATCATTACCTTGCCATGTTTTTGTTGATGGACTTTGGTCCAATATTCTACGTGCTGTCTTCTGAGCTAGTTACGTAGCTCCAATTTGATCATTGCCTTGGTGATTGTCAGGACAGGTTCCGGTACAATAAATGGAGACTCTGCCCCCATCCTGGCTAATCTGTCGGCATGTTCGTTGCCACTGATCCCCGAGTGGCCAGGGACCCACAATAGGTTTACTCTATTGCTTTCCCCTAGCTCCACCAGGACCCTGTGACATTCTGCAACAATTTTAGACCTTGTTGCAGGAGCTGCCAGTGATCTCAGGGCTGCCTGGCTGTCTGAATAGATATAAAAGCTACTGTAGCACCTATGCAAATTCTCCTCCACACATGCCCTGATGGCAGTGATTTCGGCCTGGAATACTGAGGCCAGTTTCCCTAGAGACATGACGCCCTCTAGTCTTGGCTGCACCCCGTATACCCCGGCCCCAACGCCTTGGTTCGATTTCGACCCGTCAGTGAACCAGACAATATCCCCCGTACGGTGTCGAGCTGTTTTCTCCCACTGCTCCCTACTTCCAATTGTTATACTGAAAGGCTTGTTGAAGCAGTATGGGGTTATAACATAGTCGGCTGGCATTTCCCCAACCTTTCCTATATTTACCTCACTCACTATTTTAGTGTGTGATTCTGGATATCCCAGAGAGTTCCAGTTGTTACCAGTTATAAGTCTGTAGGCACCAGCCGCTGTCTCCATCTTGACCCAAAGGTGTAATGGGGGCATATCCAGCATGGTTTCCATCCCAGCAGTTGGTGTGCTGCTAATTCCGCCTGTTATGGCTAAGCAGGCTAATCTCTGGACCTTACCAAGCTCCTTAGCAGCAACCTGCTGTTCTACCTTCTTCCACCACAATACCGCCCCATAGGTGATCCTGAGTATAATCACCGTGGTGCATATCCAGTGCATACCCTTGGGGCTCAGGCCCCAATTTTTGCCACAAGCTCTCCAGGTACTTACTAAAGTACCTTTTGCCTTGGAGCAAATACAAGATGGAGTACTTGGTAAACCCTTGGAAAATATATTTTTTTTTTTTTAAATAGTAAATACTGACAATTGTGATTCTATTTTTTTATAAACTCCAGAAATACTGATGTTTAAGGTGGAACAACTGGTATTTTAGTAGAGAATTTTGTAAGACTTCAAAAAATTGTTATGTGCTTAAGTACGTGTGTGTGGCGTCGTGCAGGGGAACGCGAAAATCTGGAGTGTATACGACAGAGGGACACAGTGCCTACACCCGGCATCATGGTAAGGAGAGCCAAATCCTATGTTGGTCGTTCTCCTCTGGTGATCGCCAAGGGAACATTAAGCGGTGTACAGTACACTGAAACCATCATTCAACTCTTCTTGCTACCGTTCATGCACCAATAAGGCAATATGTTTTCCCAACAGAACAATGCCCGTCCACATGTATCCCGTACCATCCAACTTGTCTTCAAAGTGTACAACTACCCTGGCCATCACGAGCCCCTCATCTGTCTTGCATTGAGCATGTTTGGGGCAGGATGAAACATCATGTTGGGCTGGTCCAACTGAGGCACCAGGCGAAAATAGCATGGCAGGCCACCGCATTCGGCACCTCTACGATCGTTTCCTTAGGAGAATTCCAACTTGTATTGCTGCAAAAGAAAAGTTGACATTATGCACGCTCTGGTGACTGTACCCACATGTCTATGTGATCGTGTGTTGTATGCATTCTCAGGAAAGTGTCAACAACATTTTTTTTCTGTTGGGTCAAAGAATTCATGGTGTTCTTTTTTTCATATTCTGGGTGTGTATATTGAGATAATATAAGGTAGGTGGGCCAAATAAGGCCCTAGTCCCCAAACTTCCAATCAAATCCGTCGGATGGCAGCACCCATATGTCCGGAAATGGCGTCCTAGTAACAAATGAAACACAATAACCACCATGTTTTCTGATATTCAGTTCTAGGAGTGTATCTTTGGTTATGGAGGTTTTTGTTCAGCTATTGGCGTAAGTTTTTGCTAAGTTCTGGAGAAATAAATTTTTGTGACTGCTTTATAAACTGGTGATTCTTTTGGAGCATATTTTTAGTAGATTTGAAACCTTTGACGTATTTTGATATTAGCTTGTTAAAAATTGCACAAATATGGACAGGATGGGTCACGCTGGCCTTATTATGGCCAGGGTGGCCGTATTGGGCTCTCACACCTGTTTCTCCCACCTTTACCGTCTTCCAAGCAACACAACCCATGCCCCCTCAAGCCAATGGATAGTTCTGTGTCCAAACCCTTTGAGTCATTTTGGGATGACGAAGTCTTTAGATACTGGGAAAATAGCTGTGACAGAAAAATGATGAAAACATCATTCGGAAAACTTTTCTCAAAAGTGTGGCCAAGAGCTTTGACACCAAGCAACGTAACTTCTGGATTTCAGAACACAGGACCCTACACCTCTGACCCGAATGTCGTTGTTGTTGTTATGGTCTTCAGTCCGGAGACTGGTTTGATGCAGCTCTCCACCCTACTCTATCCTGAGCAAGCCTTTTCATCTCCTCATAAGAACGGCAACCCACATCTATTTGAATCTGCTTACTATACGCGTATCTTGGTCTCCCTCTGCGATTTTTACCCCACACACTTCCCTCCAATGCTAAATTTACGATTCCCCGATGTCTAAGAATGTGTCCTACCAAGCGATCCCTTCTTTTTGTCAGGGTATGCCAAAAATTCCTTTTCTCACCAATTCTGTTCAGTACCTCTTCATTAGTCATGCGATCTACCCACCTAATCTTCAGCATTCTTCTGTAGCACCACATTTCAAAAGCCTCTATTCTCTTCCTGTCCACACTGCTTATCGTCCATGTTTCACTCCCATACAAGGCAACACTCCACACAAATGCCTTCAGAAAAGACTTCCTTACACTTAGATTAATATTCGATGTTAGCAAATTTCTCTTTTTCAAAAATGCTTTTCTTCCCATTGCCATTCTGCATTTTATATCCTCTGTACTGCGACCATCGCATGTTATTTTACTACCCAAGTAACAAAACTCATCTACCACCTTCATTGTCTCATTACCTAATCTAATTCCTTCGGCATCGCCTGATTTTCTAAGACTACATTCGATTATTTTTGTTTTGCTCTTGTTAATGTTCATTTTATACGCTCTCTTCAACACACTGTCCATTCCATTCAACTGCTCTTCCAGGTCCTTTGCTGTCTCTGATAGAAATACAATGTCATCAGCAAAACGCAATGTTTTTATTTCTTCCCCCTGAACTTTAATCCCTATTCCAAATTTTTCCTTGCTTTCCTTCACCGCTTGCTCGATGTACAAATTGAATAACATCGGAGAAAGGCTACAACCCTGTCTTACTCCCTTCCCAACTGATGCTTCCCTTTCATGCCCTTCGAGTCTAATAACTGCGGTCTGGCTTTTGTACAAGTTGTAAATAACTCTCCGTTCCCTATATTTTACCCCTGCTGACTTCAGAATTTCAAAGAGTGTATTCCAGTCAACATTGTCAAATGCTTTCTCCAAATCTACAAAAGCTAAAAATGTAGGTTTACCTTTTCTTAATCTATCTTCTAAGATAAGACGTAAAGTGAGTATTGCCTCCCGGGTTCCTACGTTCCTCCTGAATCCAAACTGATCTTCCCCAAGGTCAGCTTCTACCAGCTTTTCCATTCTCCTGTAGATAATTCGTGTTAAAATTTTGCATCCATGACTTATCAAACTGATGGTTCTGTAATTTTCACACCTGTCTGCGCCTGATTTCTTTGGAATGGGAATTATTACATTTTTCTTAAAGTCTGAGGGTATTTCGCCTGTCTCATACATCCTACACACCAGTTCAAATAGTCTTGTCATGGCTGGCTTTCCCAGAGACTTTAATAGCTCTGCGGGTATGTCATCTACTCCTGGGGCCTTGTTTCGACTTAGGTCTTTCAGGGCTCTGTCAAATTCTTCTCTCAGTACAGTATCTCCTATTTTATCTTCATCTACATCCTCTTCCCTTCCTACAACATCGTCTCTAAGTTAATTTCCTTTGTAGAGCTGGTCTATGTACTCTTTCCACCTTTCAGCTTTCCCTTCTTTGCTGAGAACTGGTTTCCCATCCGAGTTCTTGATATTCGTAGAGCTGCCCTTCCTGTCCCCAAACGTCTCCTTTATTTTCCTGTAGGCGGTATTTACTTTTCCCCTTCTTATACATTCTTCTACGGATTTGCATTTGGCTTCTAGCCACTTCTGCTTAGCCATTTTGCACTTCCTGTCAATCTCATTTTTTAGTCGTCTGTACTCCATTTTGCCTGTTTCATTTACTGCATTTTTATGTTTTCTCCTTTCATCTATTAAATTTAGTATTTCCTGTGATATCCAAGGATTTTTTGTTAGTCTTGCCTTCCTACCTATTTTGTCCTCTGCTGCCTTCACTATTTCGTCTCCCAATGATACCCATTCCTCTTCTACTGTTTTCTTTCCCCCTGTTTCTGTCAATTGTTGCCTAAATCTCCCTCTGAAATTCTCCAGAACTTCACTTTCCTTCAATTTATATAAGTCCCACCTCATTATTTTCCTACCTTTCTGCAGTTTTTTCAGTTTCAGCCTACAGTTCATGACTAACAAGTTATGGTCAGAGTCTATATCTGCCCCTGGGTATGTCTTGCAGGTTAGGACCTGGTTCCGGAATCTATGTCTTACCATTATAAAATCTATCTGATACCTTCCTGTGTCTCCTGGTCTCTTCCACGTATACAACCTTCTTTTGTGATTCTTAAACCACGTGTTTGTTATGATTAAATCATGTTCCGTGCAAAATTCTACCAGGCGACTTCCTCTTTCATTCCTCCTGCCCAGTCCATATTCACCTACTATTTTTCCTTCTCTCCCTTTTCCTACTACCGAATTCCAGTCTCCCATCACAATTAAGTTTTCCTCTCCCTTAACTGTCTGAATAATTTCCTCTAGCTCCTCATATATTTCTTCGATCTCCTCATCATCGGCAGAGCTAGTTGGCATATAAACCTGTACTACTGTTGTCGGTGTTGGCTTCGTATCTATCTTGACAATGATAACGCGATCACTGTGCTGCTCATAGTAGTTTACCCGCATTCCTATTTTCTTATTCATTATCAGTCCTACTCCTGTGATACCCCCAACTGATTTTGTATTTATAATCCTGTACTCACCTGACCAGAAATCCTGTTCATCCTGCCACCGAACTTCACTAATCCCCACTATATCTAACTTCAACCTATCCATTTCCCTTTTTAAATTTTCTAATTTTCCTACCCGATTAAGGGATCTAACATTCCACGTTCCGATCCGTAGAATGCCAGTATTGTCTTTCCTGATGACAACATCCTCCTGAGTAGTCCCCGCCCGGAGATCCGAATGGGGGACTATTTTACCTCCGGAATATTTTACCCGAGAGGATGCCATCATCATATATTCATACAGTAGAGCTGCATGTCCTCGGGAAAAGTAACGGCTGTAGTTTCCCCTTGCTTTCAGCCGTTCGCAGTAGCTGTGTGGCAAAGCCACATTAGCTGATGTTACAAGGCCAGCTCAGTCAATCATCCAGACTGTTGCCCCTGAAAAGGCTGCTGCCCCTCTTCAGGAACCACACGTTTGTCTGGCCTCTCCACAGATACCCCTCCGCTGTGGTTGCACCTACGGTACGGCTATCTGCATCATTGAGCCATGCAAGCCACCCCACCTCGGCAATGTCTGTGGTTCATGGGGATGGACCCGAATGTCATGCCTCCTGAATTGTTTCCTCCCAGTGAAATCACTGAGAATGAAATGCCGGAATTTACACGGACCTTCGACATGGAAGCTTTCATGACAAGGCTGATAGAGGATGATGATGACTCCATAGATGGCAATGAAAATGCTACTGATCTGGCCGACACATCTGAGATGCTAGCTATGCCTTCAATGGAACCTGGTGAAATCGATATAGCTGATGAAGTGAAAGTGAACAAATTGACCTTGCAAGAGAAATGTGAAACGCCTCCTGAAACAGAACTCTCAGATCATCTTGCATCATCTGCTGGGAGATCCTCCACCAACATATTAAAAACCGCTGAAATGAAGAAGAGTCGCTTCCAGAGAAGAAAAAGTTTTAATTACGTAGGGAATGATGTAACCCCGAAGTTTATTCCAAGAGAAACCTCAAACATCAGCATGGGAACAACAGAACATGACATAAAAAAACTTTGAAGAAAAGCTAAGCAGCCCACAGCTCCTCAAAACCCGATGTCTCTTCTTCTTTGTATTGTTTTATCTGACTGAGGACTTGGTAGAAGATATGATCCGCTGCTCACTCTGTGGACTGTATGTTTATGAGCTTTGTGCCGGGATCGACAAGAAAGACAGTGTTGAAAAATATTTCTGTCCCAAGTGTGAAATAGAACAATTAGTTTCTCTCTGAATTTTTGAATATGCTTTTTTTGTAATACATAATAAAAGTTATTTGGCTGTATTTTCAGCATGTCACTGTCCCAAACCCATCCTTTTCTAGATATGACCTTTTTGGGACACATGGGGAGGCTTTATTGGGAACCCTGTGTATTCCAATAAGGCCATTTGCTACATTTTTTTTTAAATTCAGTTTAGAACATATTTTCACTGTTTTGAATGATCAGAAACTTTTTTCTTAGTAGCTTAAGGGCTATTCCTAAGAAATAGGAAGTTTCCAGTTAATCGGCTAACTAGTTTGTCGCCACGGAGTGGCCAAGCACACTGAGGCGCTATGTACATTAATGACCTCTCATCAATTACACTACCAGAAGCAGAGTTCGTTTTGTTTGCAGATGATACAAGTATTGCAATAAAAAGTATGTCAAGCATAGTTGTAGAAAGGTCTGCTAATGATATTTTCAGGAACATTAATAAATTGTTTAAAGCCAACTCATTGTCATTAAACTTTGAAAAGACTAAGTACATGCAGTTCAGAACATATAAGAGATTTCCCGCCAGCATATGCATTAAGTATGAAGAAGAGCAGATAGAAGAGGTTGACAGTATTAAATTCCTGGGATTACAGCTTAATAATAAATGTAGTTGGGAGGAGCACAGCAACGAACTGCAGAAATGACTCAACAAATCTGTATTTTCATTACGAGTGTTATCAGACATAGGAGACATAAAACTAACAAAGCTTATACACTTTGCTTACTTTCATTACAAAGTCAGTCAAAAGTCTTCAGAGTCCAAAAACGTGTAATACGTATTATTTGTGGAGTAAATACACGAACGTCCTGCAGAAGCCTCTTCAAAGAACTGGGTATATTAACTACTGCCTCTCAGTATATTTATTCCTTAATGAAATTTGTCATTAACAATATATCCATTTTCCTAACAAACAGCTCAGTTCATACATACAATACTAGGAATAAAAATGATCTACACAATGACTTAAAAGCCCTCACAAAAAGGGATCCACTACTCAGGAACATACATTTTCAATAATTTACCATTAAGTATAAAACATTTAGCTACAAATAAAGATCAGTTTAAGAGGAGCCTAAAACAATTTCTAGTGGCCAACTCCTACTATATTAGTGAATTTCAAAATTCTACCAAATGATGGATGAGTTGGGTATCAGTACTCATACTATATTAGTATTATAATATTATCAGCTAGAAAAAATAAAAAAAATAAAACACCTTAAAATGTATGTATCTGTATTTATATTATTAGTATTATCTATTATTCAGCTTGTAAATTTTGTTTCTTGACATGTTCCACATCCACGAGGATCTTGTCAACATGGATCTACAGAACGAAAAAACTAATCTAGTCTAATCTATGCTACGATGCACGAGGCCGTTCCCCGTCGGGAGTTCGAATCCTCCCCCGAGCACGGATGTTTGTGTCGTCTTTAGTATAAGGTAGTTCCTAAGTAGAGTGTAAGTTTAGGGACTGATGACCCCACCGTTAAGTCCCTGAAGCTTAACAACCATTTGAACATTTGACGAGTTTGGCGGTAAAAAATTGCCAAACCTTAAGGTGGTCTTATTTGGGGCACTTACCTTATGTCTCAGGACCTTCATTTACGATTTGATATTGATATCACGAGAGAATCGTGTCAGACGTCACAGAACGGTTTGTCATGTGATTCCAGATCCACCGACCAACCCGGAGTTGCTGCTGGAGAACGGGCAGACCGTGGTGGCGCGCTCCGAGTGGAGCAAGGTGCCCCCGGACTGGCGGCGGGAGCTGGTGCACCCCACCCCCTACGTGGTGGTGGGCCACACGGCGGGGCCCGCGTGCCGCGACCGCGCCCACTGCTTCACGCTGCTGCGCACCTACCGCGACGACCACCGCACATTCTGGGGTCAGCCTGACATCTCCTACAATTTCCTCATCGACGTGACGGGCGCAGTGTACGAGGCGCGCGGCTGGGACGCCACCAACAACCACGAGTCGTGGGCCCGGCGGTGCAACCTCGGCATCACCTTCTTCGGCAACTTCATGCAGGATAAAGTGACCCCCGCCATGATGGAGTCGCTGCGGCTGCTGCTGCGGCTGGGCGTGGCGCTGGGCAAGCTGGACGCCAACTACCGGCTGGTGGCGCAGAACCAGGTTTCGAGCACGCTGAGCCCCGGCATTAACCTGCTGCGCGAAATCGAGCACTGGCCGCACCGCTGCCTGGAGGACTGCGACGAAGGCGTAAAGTGCATCGAGGGAGACCTCATCCCGCAAGGCGACAACCGGACTGCGAATAGCTGAGCTGGGCTGCCACGGGCTAGGCGCAAACTGAGACGTGTATAGCACCCGCGTAGTGACGCGGCACGGCACGCGTTTTTGTGACTGACGTATTCTAAATGGGACCGCGCAAATTGGCACGCAGTACGACGCTGACGCGACCTGCGCTTGCGTTGGGCTGCGTAGCGTTGTGGCACAGTTTTCTGCGCCAGAATAACCTCGCACCGTGGGAAAGACGATGCCGGGAGGGGAAAGCCGTCTGCCGTCTGCTCCCTTCGACAACTTGCACACGGAACTTTCTCATTCAGTCATTCAGTAGTGTTCCGATTTTCTCCAAATAATCTCTCGATAATTTTTGTTATTACTACTGTTTTCCAGTTATTTATATCGGTATAGGTTTACTGCTTTCTTCGCTGTAGGTATGTTGCTGACAAAGTCAAATGTACATTATCATATTCCTGACAGGCATTATTCTCAGTTGCAGTATACTTTCTGAGTGTTGTGTAGTGGATCAATTGACTACTATTCACAGCGATAGAAAAAAAGGTTAATAGAGGCAGTAAGGGAGCATAGCAGATATGATACAAAACATGCTGACTGTATTAAGATAAAACTGAAGTATCAGATTTGGATTGATATTGCTCATGATTTGAGTTTGAAATTGTCCACACCATTTCCTTTCAATCCAAATATATTTCGTGATTTGAAGTTCTTACTGATTAATGAGAAAAGAAACGCTTCGTCCTCTGCGTTAGTATCGAAATCTGATTCGGAACTCTGCTGTAACATAACAACTCTTTTATTTGCGGATCACACATTTTCAGATCCGTGTGTGAGTAACCAACATGTGGTTTGACTGCGCCACTCCTTCTGACCGGCACTCTCATATGCATTCCAATTTCTGTTGGTCTCTCGTGGCACGTGTGGAAGGTGCGTGTCATGCTGGAGTGCCATGTCACTACACCAGTGCTATACCTGTCTCCCCTGAGAGCAGTGTGTCAGATGTCTGTAAAACATACATGCCAATTCCTACAGGTGGTGAACCTCACATTCAGCACAGAAATCTTCTGTAACAATATAAAACAGTAAATCTACGTCTGTCTTTTTATAATTCATCACTATATAGGCATTACTGCACCAAAATCGGATTACGTAACATATATATATATATATATATATATATATATATATATATATATATATATATATATATATATATATATATATATTTGCACACATAGAAATCACCTGAAAATTAGAGAGTCAGAAAAACAATTCTACAAGAATTTTTTCAAAATATAATTTATTGCTTGTCAGTAATGTTGCTCAAAAAAGGCGCATGAGTGCTACAATATAAATTCTACATCGTTGTATCTGTGGCTGTAAAAGTTGTTGAATTTTACACTGTTTCGTGTGAATGGCTGAAAACAAGTCTCTTTTGGAATAAAGCTCAGAGCAACCCCACAATTTTCATGTTCTACCTGTAAAGGTAAAGCCTACATATTCCTTTTTAGCCTATAATCTGGCCAGTGACAAAATTTGTCAATTGCCTATCATTCACTGGTAAATAAGAGCTGTTCTCTTTGTCTTCTTGGTTGGTTGTCCTTTCCACAATGATCTGTAAGGCCTCCTCTTACTAGTAAATATCTATCCATTTGCAACCACCCCGAAAGGACTTCTCTAATACTTTTGCATAATAACTCATCTTAAGGGCTTTCTCTTACCATTTATAGGCAGTTTTCCTTGGATAAACACAAAAGAACACCAAAAAATTGAAATAAACTAGTATACCGCTAAGGCACACTTCCAGTGTTTGCTAAAGATTCAGACTGTCCCAAAAGACAACGGGACATCACTGTGTATGAGATCTTAAATGGCCCATCCAAGGGCGAAACTTGAAACATTGCAGAAAAGCGTGTGCATTGAATGTTGCTTGATACCAATGGTTCCATGTCTGTGTCTCCTTTTGCACATTAATGCCTAAAATTACTATAACTGTCAAGGAGATTTCACAACTTGAATTTATCGTGGGGTTAGTTGAAGGCTTCATTTAACCAAAATCGGATTACAGAAAGTGCAGATATCATAATTGAATCATTTGTCTAAAAGCAGTTGTGTTTGTGTCTACCTGCACAGAGTAATCTCCAAAAGTACTTGAAACTAAACCAACTTTCGTGGGGTTTGAAAGGTAAAGTGAGAGGAGCTGGGGGCAACATATGAAATTAATTTTGTAATAATCGAATGAGGGGAAGAAAATATATAGTAATTTGGTATTTTAGCTGTATGATTTGCATCTATGTACAGAGTAGTGCGTCAAACAGATCACGCTGCTGCGTTTTATTTATTTATTTTTTCCATGTTTGTAAGTACGCTGCAGTACAAAATGAACCAATAGAGATAGAGGTACTGTTTCACGTATTTCCTCAGTATCACAAGTATTCTGGTTAGCATATATCAGTGACAGAATTAACTGTTGTAGTCTTACCTCTATGAATACAAACTAACTTTGAACAGCGAGTTAGTGATCTCCCTTTCTGTATTAAAACTGCAATGGCATTTCTTTTCTTCTTTCAACAAGTTGAACTTCTATTTGATAAACAACGACATTCCTTGATTTTTATCGATAGGCTTCATTTACATAGAAATTCTTAGTAAGGACAATCGAATTTATAGCTATAGTTTGGTTTGTGGCTTTGGAGCGTATTTATTAGATTTTGAATTGTTTGTAAATCTATGGGAATTAACTACTCTGGTCCTCAGTCTCCAGGATTGCTAATTACGTAAATTAACTTATGCTAAGGACAACAAAACACCCATGCCCGACAGAGGAATCGGAACTCTGATGGCGACCAGCGGCGCGCCCTGTGGCTAGGAGCTTTCGAAAGGTCAGCCTCTCCAACCCAGCTATTATCTTTTGAATCCGTACTGTTTACTACGAATAACAATGCCTTGAATACAGTAGAGTGTTTTACAACAGACAAGAGCAGCTGCAACTTTCAAGATTGTACAGTCTCTTCAGTAGAACAACTGAGTTTGTCAATATCCAACAAAATTTCCATTTTTACTGACTGACGTATCAAACCGTTAAAAGTGATGGTAAGCTGAAAGGAACTCAGTCGTATATAGTACAGTTTATTGAAGAACGTCTAACTACAGACAATTCCAGTGACTGAGTTGCATGGAGGTCTCAGAGCAGATTCCGTCGTTGGTGAGCCTCCAGAGTGCCTGAGGTGGTGACAGGCTTCTGCTCTTGATATCTTCCGGTCAACAGTCTGCTTCTTCTTTGGACTGTGGCAGTGAATGCGGTGGATGGAAGTGAGCTGCCTGAAGTGAGGTCTCGCTGAGGTTATATAGACGGTGCCAGCCAATCATTGGCCAACATAGTGATATGGATTATCGAGCTGTTGTCCGCGACCTCTGAAAGAAATGGTTCTAAGTTAAGTTGGGAAGTTTCTGTTCATTTTTCTCTAAGATCTGTTTTCCGTTTGGTGCCCTGTTGAGTAGTGTTTAGGCTTTATGGTGCACGTGCCTGTTTCTTGGGCCACCAGCTCGCAAGGAGTTCCCTTATGGCTGGCAACACATAAGAAAAGACCTTTCTTTAACATCCATTGCAAAACACAGGCACATAGCTAGTTGACGAATAACCTGATTTATTCAACACAGTTACAATGGAATAAATGAAACAGTTTACAACACTCTCCTTGCATTGGGGATACATGCTCCAGTCTTTGGATGTGAGAGATCAACTGAACATGAGAGGTCTGCAGTTGGAGATGTGTATGTTCATAATACCTTGCAGTGGTTTCAGAAAGCCATTAATCTTGCGTCTTGAGAAGGGTGTAGGGTAGCGGCAGGGAATACACCGGTCGTTCTGAATCGCTGGATGTGGCTGTAATTATCGTAACTGGGCAGACCTACTCCTTGTCTTTACTCCTTGCGGTCAAGCACACCCCTTCACGTTTACGGATGCTGTTGTGTATTACACTTATTGTCACTTACACTATTACACTGCCGTACAGAAACACTTATCGCCTATCCAGTATTCTGCATTCTTCATTCTTCTAACACCTTAAGAGCCAATAGCTTAACATGACCATCTGCGATGGCTCGTGAAACTGCCACTGCCGGAATGCGGTGCTGTGTGTTCTTATTTTATAAACCCTTCAGCCAAAGAGAAGGCTGGCTTTCTCTGGCGCCCTTTTGTGGTCTACATGCCAGAAGATTGGCGTCCACCGCTGTCGACCAATCCTGGGCCAGTCCCTGACTCATGCCCTTATATGGAAGCCCCCGGCTGGCTTCCACAGCATGATACTGATGTGTGCCCACCTTACGTTTTAGGTATCACACCATTTACACCATTTTTGCCGCCTTACATTCAAATATTACAAATGGTCTGTCCGTATTAAGTCAAAATCCACGAAACTGCAAAAAGAAGACTCGTTCAATAGAAAATGCTGAACTATCCATTAGTCTTGTAGACATGGCCGATGATGAACCCCTCTTCGGTGCCAACCTCTTCATTTCAGAGCAGAACTTGCACCCTATGTTCTCAGGTATTTGCTGGCTGTATTCTACCTATTACTGCTCTCTCTATGATGAGTAGATTAACACATGCCCCTCCATCCTGTGCTTTTACTCCTTCACCATAATCGTTTTCCAGCAGATTTTGCAAAGAACCTCATCATTTATTAATTAGTCCACCTAATGTTTAAAGTTTTTCTGTAGCACCACATCTGAAATTCACTTATCCCACTGACCACGATTTATTACCATACAATGCTGTTCTTCAAAAATACAAATTTCTTCCTCACATTACGGCCAATGTTTCATACTAGTAGACTGCTCCTGTCATTAATATCCTCTTTGCTTGCACTAGTATTCGTTTTATGTTTAAATTCATCAATAACAAAACCTTACACCTGTGAATTTTTTAATCTTGTTTATTTCTGGTAACATGTTTCAGAGGTCATGTTTACATGGTTTGATCATAAGTTTACAAGGTGTTTAAGTCGGATATTTCTGTGAGAAGTGAATACCATATTTCCGACAGAAATATGGCTTGTTGTTTAATCATAGCATCATAAAATTACAGCCGTGAAGTACATATATAGGTTGTCATACCTCTCTCCCTCCTGGTACCCAGTAAAAGTGAGATGGATAAATTAATTAATTTTTAACTTCTCCTTGATTTTTTCATGATGAGTTGTTTGGCTTGCAACATAGGAGAATTCCTTAAGTTCATTTACGTCGTTATCACCAGTTCTTCTGTGAAATTTACTTTTGTCTTTTTTTGCGGTTTACTCTCAGTTCATATTCTTCACTCATTACACTGTTCATTACAACAGATCCTGTAATTCTTGTGCACTTTAACAGGTAATAGAAATTTTATTGTGGAATCTTATCTTTTATATCCTTTCACCCTATGCTTTTATACAATTCATAAACAATAATTTTAGTTACATCATTGCTTCGTCAGCATATATATTGAACAGTAGAAGCAAAAGACCTTATCTCTGTCTTACCTCCAATCACATCTTTGTTACCTACTCCTATTTTTCTCAGACTCTTGAAAATGTTCTAATATTTTATATTGACCAATGCTTTTCCTACATCACCAAATCCAATCAACGTTTCCTCTGTTTTGTTCCCATTATCAGACACAATGTCAGGGCTGCCTCACTGCTGCCATTACCCCTCCTAAAGTCAAACTGATCTAATAAATTCAAATTTTTCTCTCCAGTTATTTTGTACATTATTCACGCCAATAGCTTTGATGCGTGGGCTGTTTATCTTATTTTGTGAAAAATATGTCGCTAGTCTCTTAGAGTATGCACTCCAACTTGAATATTTGTTATGTTACCACCTCATACAATGATTTCATAACTTCCAATACAATATTTGGTTTTAAGTCTCTTATCAGCTCTTTGATATTCTATCTAATACTGGATCACTAGTTTTCTATATCATTCCCAATTGTCATCAGACAATTCTTTCCTCTCATAGAGACCTTCAGGTCATTATACACAACACGAAACTCATAAAATGTAGTAATAGGGCACCAGTATGTATCCAGGTCCACAGGTAAAGACAGTTTTCCACAATCAGTTCGGGCAACATCATGGCTTGCTCTTACATGGCCAATGCTATTCCCACAAGCTGGCCATGCACCAAACTTGAGGCTACTATTTGGGGCATTGTGAGGGTCTCCTAGCTCAGAATGTGGTGTGTTGGTGTCGATTTACGAGTCGCAGTTAGCTCCTCACACAACCACTGTCTGCGGTGAAGTGGATTGAACGAAGTCAAATTCTGAGTATTAGACGTGAGGATAAGACAAAGTAAACGTTGTGTAAACACAATCAAAAGAACAGTGCTTGGTATGATGCACAAATTCTGTCATATTACGGATATAGTCTCCTGTCATGTATATGATCTTTGCAATGCAGCGCAGGACTGGCCAAGTGGTCTGGAGCACCACGTTCCAGATTGCGCGGCATCCTGCATTGGGGGTTCGAATCCTCCCTCGGGCATGGATGTGTGTGTTGTCCTTAGGTTAGTGTGACTTACTTTAAGTAGTTTGTAGGACTAGGGACTGATGGCCAATGTAGTTTGGTCCAATAGAATTACAAACATTTCAACATTTGAGCTTCACAATGCTACAGCTTCAAGAAAATCTTACACTATGAATAATTAAGGATTGTTCTTTACCATTCGTTCTTTTAAATGTTTATCGGCGAGTAAGATACTTTCAGTTTCATTTGGTACTTTCAGTTAACATATCTGTTTCATTTAAGAATTTAAATTACAATTTTAATGAAAAATTGATTTTAATTTTGAAACAATTTAAAAAAATAGTATTTTAGTCTAGTTTAGAATATGTGGTTAATTTTCCTTCCTAGTCTGACATACTCCTGGGCGATGGAGTGGGAAGGAAATAGCCTAAGCTTACCTTCAGTAACTGTACAACGATGCATCAGAGTACCATGTACTGCAACAAGACCTGAATTGATGGACCATATTTGGAAACCATGCTCTATGCTCTATAGATTCTCGGAATGACTAAAGTGCACAGGCAGAAGCGCACTTAGAGAAGAGCAAATGTTTTTCTCATCTTTGATTTGAGTAAACTGATAGTTGACAACTATATTCTTTTGTAATAATTTTTAAGGAATAAGGTAATTCGAATACTGCAAATTTTTTCGTTTCTCTGCTTCTGAAATAGCAAAATTTGGCTATAATTTAAAGAAATTGTGCAATTACTGACAACTTCCCCACAATATGAGAAATATATTTCTAAGTTTGAAAATTATCACAAAATATTACAGTTTATTTCCCTTGTAATCATCCAGTCTTGAAGCCTCACGAAGAATCCTTTGATTTCCTTATACCATAGAAGAATAGACTGCCAAAATTTTTTCGAGATCCTAAATACTTTTAAGAGTTATTTAGAATACGCTAATTTTCTACCATGTTCTGACTGCAAACGATAGTGTTCTCTTTACCTCCATTTCACAGCAGAATGTGCAGAATGTTTGGTTCACCATCCAATAGTAATTTCTTTGTCAAAATCTTGCAAACACTGTTTTCTAGCAAAACTTGTTGGTACCATCTATTCGTGATACCTTGTATTTATTGAGTCCATGCTATTTTTGTCTGTGATATTAATTTAGAGTAAACAAAGAAAATGTGGGAGTCTAGGGACATATGAATAAGAGACATAAAAAAAGAACGACATAGGAAACTTTCGTAAAATGTTATTTCTCGACTAAGAATTATATGTTTGCGTTCAGCAATGAGACTAACGAGAGTCTAATGTGCACTAGATTTCACATTTTGTGACTAAACAACAATTATGTGTAAATTAGAATGCTCTGGTGTGTGTTCCGTGTGAGAATGTAGTGTACAGTAATCAAAATTGGATAAAGAGTAATTCGTCTCTCTTTCAACTTAATGTAGATTTCATTTCTTTGACATCATTTCTGTGATCTTTAAAGTGTATAAAAACTATTTCCATCACGAACTAAATACATGAAAGCATCATCATATTTCATTATTGTATCTTTTCATAAAAGAATTCAATACCTTTCACAAAAATGAACAGTTTATTAAATGGTCTCTGTAATGTTATGATTGTCATATGTGTGTGATATCTGAAAATTTCAAATGGATAGCTTTGACTCCTTTTTTGTTTCACCTTACTATTGTTATTATTTTCAAGGAATTTTCCTTGGAAAGACTGTTGTGATACCTAATGTAATAAGTTGGAAATAAAGTTTATACAACCATATGATATGATAACACATAATGTTTATAAATCTTATCAATGTCCAATATCCTCTTCTAACAAAGAAAATTTATCTCCCTTATATCCACTATTCACATTATATTCTGAAAGACATTACAAATTACTGAATTAGTTTACTTGAATTTTAATAAATTTGTGATTTTAGGAAAAATAGCTTACAAAAATTGGGCTTTTGCATTATCTGGCACAAAAAATGGACCACATTATTACATTTTACGTATTTCATACAGTAATTAATCACAGGTGGCACACAACTATGATGAAAACTGTATTTTATCGTTCAAGAATGAAATCTCTTCACAAACCTCTTTGAACAATGTGTGCATAAGATTGAATATAAATTGATTACATCTTATTTCCATTATGTTGTTTGAGTTCTTTAATAATAGTAAAATAGTGATTTCATACCACAATAACTCTTTTCACATTTATAAAATTAAACCTCAGAGCTGGAGGTCTTTGTCTGGAGGTACACCTGCTTTGATATCAACACCTCTCATGAGATTAAATAGTTTTTTCGAGATCCTAAATACTTACTTTTAAGAGTTATTTAGAATACGCTAATTTTCTACCATGTTCTGACTGCAAACGATAGTGTTCTCTTTACCTCCATTTCACAACAGAATGTGCAGAATGATTGGTTCACCATCCAATAGTAATTTCTTTGTCAAAATCTTGCAAACACTGATTTCTAGCAAAAGTTGTTGGTACCATATATTCGTGATACCTTGTATTTATTGAGTCCATGCTACCATCCAATAGTAATTTCCATATTAATATGAAAACAGAAACATCATCATCATCTAAGACTGATAACACCTTTCAGTATTCCATCTAGATCATCATACCCCATATAAAATTCGTTCATGATACTACATTCAGTGCTAACATTGATACCTCATCTGATGTTAAGTCTATTTCTTGAAAATCATTGTTGACCAAATCAAGGTACTTTCTTCTTGTTCTACCTCAACACAGGAAAAATCAGCTGATTCCTCAATCTGGGGAGCTATCACGAATGGGGTCCCACAGGGTTCTGTGATGGGTCCTAATTGTTCTTGCCACATGTACTCTGCAAATAGACTCTTATTAAATTTTGATGAAATTCAGTATATACAGAGTGTAAATGTGGAGGCTGGTGTAATGCATCTGCAAATTACCCTTTTCATTCAACAAAAATTTAGTCACTATTCATGTTTCCATTAGAAACATATCACACATACTATGAAATACTTTAGTACTCACAAGCCAACTATCCTCTCAACATTTCCTGTATCCCTGCTATATTTTAATATTCTTGCTGAAACAGTTTACCATCAGATCCACTGTGGTCTTAAATTATTCCTACATAACTGCATACAAAACCACATGTTCCACAAATTTTAACATATGTAAAACACAACAAAAATTACAATTAATTGACTGGAATTTGGATTTAGACAAAATTAGTTGTATACTTTGCACAATTCTGCATCTGCTACTCATAAATAACTGAATTAAAACTCTCGACCTCCAACACACCTGACCGTTCACACTTTCCATACTTATAAATCCATCCAAATAAAATAATTTATTGTAACTAACCCTTAAGAAATCCCTCCAAACTCAAAAGTAGAGTGAAACGACCACTATCAAAACACTACTTTGATTTTTTAACAGCTCTTTAAATGGTGCTCAAAGTCAACTGGTAATTTGATACCCCCCTTTCTTGTCCCCTGGTCGGTGATGGTGGAAACAGCTCATTGTTCATTTTCAAGGCCCCATCTCCCCCTCTACTTTCCCCTCATTTTCAGGGCTAAATCTCCCCCTCTACATCTCCCCTCTACAGCCTTGCCAGTATGATAACAAATTTTCAAGGCCAAATCTGCCATTCCACAGCTCCTTTCGACGGTCTGGCCAGTATGGGAACACTTCTAAATTCATTTTTAGGAGTAGGCTCCAGGATATTTTCCCATCTTACACAGCCATTATGCAACCATACCCTTGTGGTAGCTTTCCACGACTGTTCAAGGTTAGCTTATGCAACCATAGCCTTGTGGCAACCTCCCATGAGTTTTTTCAAGGTCATCTTGCACTATCGTATCCTTGTGGTAGCTTCCCACGATTGTTCAAAGGTCAGCTTATGCAACGGTATAGGCATGCGCTAAGCTACAAGAAATTAGTCACTGAATGAGTTATCAAGGTCGGATTAAGAAAACATACAGAAGGGTGGAGGGTCAGAATATTTAAATGGTGCTCCAGGTTATACAATTTTATTGTTAGCAAAGATATCAGATACCTACACAATGGATTAAATTTTCGAAACTGCTTTATGAAGGTATGTCTATTCTTAACGTTTCCGATCATCACTTGTACCAATTTCAGTATAAATTTGCGAAAAAGTATTTTGCCAACCCTACATTACTTTATATGGGTACAGATAGTCGATTATATCTAATTAAGAACTGCAATCCATATGAAGTCATGAGGTACCAGTACGAAGAATTTGACATATCACCTTACGCTGCCAATAATCCTTATAGAATTATTCCTCAAAATAATAAGGTTATCGCTTTATGAAAGGTAGTTGAATTTGTAGGGTTAAGTCCTAAAATTTATGCATATCTTACATTGAATGGTTACACTCAGAGACAGGCTAAGATGTTTGTTACACAGCACTACGCCTTTCATGATTGAGGTTTACCTGCGATGTCTGTATGGAGCCAATAGTGATAACACTGCTCTACACAGGATCCAGCAGAGATGTTTGCAGTCATGCAGGCATTAGATATTTACTGTACAGCAGTCTAAAGTCGGTTTGTTGCATTATGATGATAAACACATAATTTGTCAGGATGGAATCAAATCCCTGCCATACCTTCATTATTCAGTGGTGAAGAGAGAAGAGGTAAACCACTAAAACAACAAATGACTCAACTACCATACTGGAATAGTAATGTAAATATCTTTTCTTATCATCTTTTTTATGTATATAAAATAAAAGTAATTTTTTCCTTGTATGTATATTTTTTCACCAAAAGACTATATATATATGACTTACTGTATGTATGTGTGTGTTACAGACATACACACACTAAACTTGTTTTATTCAGGTATAAATTTAAAAAATAGTTTTGTGGTTTCATCTCCACCTAAGTCTGACTTTTCAAAATTTGCTCACCTTAGCCATAAGAGATTCGCTGCACACCACGTACATGGACTGTAATAAAACATTTGTCTGTTTCCAGTCTGATGATGCGCTAACAGCATGAAACACGTAATTGGAGTAATAAACAATATTGCAACACAGACTGCGAATTATTTCATTATTCACCACTGTTGCTGCACCAGCTGGCACCACCAATATCATGGAATGAAATTAAATGTGTACAAAAACGTCTTTTATTTTTTTTTTTTTAAAAAACCTCCTAAATCATCTTTACATGTATCGAAACAGTTGAATATATTCATCATCATTTGTACTGCACCTGTCATAGAATGAGTACGTTAAAAAATTACTTTCAATACTGTTGTGACAATCCTTCGAATGGTTATCTTGAGTACTGCTTAGTGTGAAGCGGCTCTTGGCAGCAAAATGCTCTTGAAGACATCATGTTTCCATAAACGTTGAAACACGTCCACATAACTTATTCCATTTAATTTACTCCCCATGAACAAATGTTGATGAGCTTCAGACTTTTTTGCAATATGCAAGACACCAGGCATTATATATTGATTTAGTTTTATCTTTATGTAAAATTCTGTCTATGTTGTACACGAGGCCCCAAATATGTATTAGTGTGTATTGGCCCTGGCTTCCACAGAATGAATGAAACGTTGTATGTAAGAAAGTTTAGGAAGTGTTAGTGACGCCTCGTCTGTTTTGTGTCGTCGTTTCTTTCAAACGCTGGGTGTTGAATGTTTCTGGGCGAGAAGTAGGTTTGCCAACTGCTGAGCAGAACCCAGCCTTAGCAAAGGTTCCTAATGTAGCTTGCTCTTAACCTCCTTGGCTGGGGGTTGGTCAGGTTTATGCCTTCTCGCGAGTTTAATTGCAGGAGTAGCAGCTGCTACACTATGTGTAGTTGTGAGATTTTGCTTAATTTCCTACAGGATTGCTAATTTTATGTCGGTTTTTGCTGGAATCTGATTCCGAGGCTCTGTTGGTGTTTCGTTAGCATAGTTCTTGCACTTTATAACTTTTAAATCACTTCTTCGTCTGTTTAAATATGTTCATTGTCTTTCACATTCTTATCGTAGTTGAGTTCTAATATTTTCAGGTATTCGTGGTGTCCATACTGTTCGTACTTTGTCGACAGAACACATGGACGATATCAGACTAAGCCTTCAGCTTTTCCATCATTCAGTTCACATGAGTGGTTAATAATTGTATAGCTAATTTGCTAAGGTGTTTCCTAGTGAGTGTAGCATGATAATTTTCCCCAAAAATTTCCACTCTATCTTGTAATCTGTGTACTTGTCGGCCCACATGTGCGCCGATTAGCGTGTTCCCTGTCGTGGTTATTACCATTAAATATATCTTTTTCCTCTGTGTAGAAAGAACCGTTGCACGACATATATCGTGTTTTTAATTTTCATGAAATAGAATTATTTCACTTATCTGAATTTTTGTAATCGAACTCTGTATTGTGCTGTAGCAATCTGTAACCTTGCTTATCTAATAGATATCATTCCTCTGGTCAGAAAGAATGGTTACACGATATATTTCGCGATCGTATTCTCTTCGAAGGTGGTTTTGTTAACTTTTGCATATTTTGTGTTCCGACTTAGTAGAGTGTTGTATTGATCTAACAACTTTAAACTTCTATAGTTATCTTCTCCCTGTGCTAAACGAACGCCAGGGCGACAGTTTTTTAGATATTATTTAATGAAATCTTGATTTAATGTATAGTTAGAAGTTCTATCAAAACTTTAACTTCCATCTGTACACCGCACTTTGCGGTCTTAAACCAAGTGCGTTTGTCTCTGATAGTTGATCATGAGCCTAAGCCACTAGCTTGACACGTTACGGAAGCAAAGTACTATTTCATTGTGCACGAGTGAACCTTCGATCTGCATTCTCCGCTTTGCTTGGCTGTTGTCTTGGTGTATTGGTATCGGTTGCTTGGTAAGTACCTGCATGGCTTGGAGTATGAATCTGTGTGTGAATGTGGTGCAATTCCTCCGATCCCCCCTATGAAACGTGATCGTAATTAACCTGTAATCAACTTTGCAGGTGGGCAATTTTAGGGACATGTAATTGTGGATATTTTGAATATTTTGTAAGGTGTGTGTTTTATTATATTTTTAAAAAAATTGTCTTCCCCACTTGTTGTTCATGTTTTGAATAATAAATTAACTTGTTAAATTATAATCCTTTCGCGCTAATTTAAATTTTCTCCTCATCATTTATTTTGAATTAATGTGGGGTAATTTGTTCATGTATCTTGTGATTCTGCTCCATTCTGGAGCATTATTTGCGTTTCCGTTGCCAACATTCATGATATTTGACTTAGATCCATGACTGCAGAGCATTATTTAATTGTGTGCAGTTTCTCCTAAAGATTGCAGTAAAGGTAGACTGTTTGCTTAACTTATAGAATCAGAGTTTTGCTTAAGGGAACTGTATACTTCCGCCGCTGTGTGAATATCGCCGTAATGAGATTTTGTGAACAAGCAGTCAATTGTTAACTTCACAAACATGGCTAGTTAACAGTTAAACGAACAGCAGGCGAGTTTCAACGTATTGAAAGTGTAGGTGTAATTCTAACACCTATGTCAATCACTATGTTAAATAAAATGAGACAGGTCGTAACGAAGCATGTTGGGATTTATTCACATCTGCTTGCATTACAGATCTTCCTGATATCACTGTTGCATAATAACAGACATGATTGTAATTAGTTTATTATCATTTTCTTTTCCAAAAATTTTGTTATTCTATTACTTGATGTCACAGAAGTTTGTTTAATTGCAAAATATTAATCAGTTCATGCCAGAGGCGTATTTTTAGAGTTTGGATAATATGTTAATTAGTATTTCTGATAAAACTAAGAAAAAATTCTTTTCTCATAATATTAAAATACGTATTATTGTTTTTCACAGGTAATATTAGGGAAGTTTTGCGATCATTAGTTTCTGTACAATTATCATTAATTACGAAAGTATTGTT
This sequence comes from Locusta migratoria, assembly GCA_026315105.1. Lineage (NCBI taxonomy): Eukaryota > Metazoa > Arthropoda > Insecta > Orthoptera > Acrididae > Locusta > Locusta migratoria. The sequence continues at coordinate 49,297,076 of CM048747.1, forward strand.
GCAAACCTATTTCATTAAGTATTTAAATGAAATACTATTAATTTAATTGAGATTTATACAGTAATTTACTCAGTATTATTTACGCTATCTTTTATTATAGCCAATTGTAGTAATTGTTACTTTTCTATTATAATTAATTTAATGTACATAATTAACAATATGTAATTACCAGTATCATTGTTTGTAAGATATAAATAAGACGCTTTGAGGCCATGTAATTGAGTCCAGTTACATCTTTGTTAAGAGGTACAATCGACACCAGTCTTAGTATTATTTAGAGTATTGTTTTATCTGAGCCATAATCCACACCAGTAGGGAGTCTAATTTGAACAATTATATAAACGTTCATCAGTGTTAGTCGTGTGGAAAGTATTGCTACCATTATCATTAAAAGCCAAATTCTTCTGTACCATACGGTACCCCTGAAACCTTTGTTTTCCACACACGAACTGTGTACATTTGTATTATTTTTGTGTGGAATGACTGGATTGTAATGATTGTAATTAGTGAGACTTGTACATTGCCATAAATACAGGCAATCGGGCACTAATAATAAATTATTAAAATGTCAATGTACTGCAATCCTACGTGTTGCCCACATCATTTGTAGTGGATTCGTTTTGCCCCATGAAATTTCAGCCAGCTGCCGAGAGTGCTGATCACCAAGAGCTTCGAGAAACAACAATCTGTGACCCAGTAAGTTACAAGGTGAATAAATAAAAAAGAAACTTCGTTGTACAAAATAGTTTTATTGGTTTGTATTCTATAATTATCAGCTCATAAATAATTTCCACATCCTTGCCAGTGTCAGCCACTGGCAGCAAAGGCTTCTTGTCCATTGTGGTAGACAACACTTCATCCACCTGTCTATGGACAAAAGGAAAAAAAACTTATTTAAAAAAATCATTGTTAATTCAATATGAAAGAAAGTAAGAAAAAACACAATTACACTAAGTATCATTGGTGAGTACATTCCTCCCTCTCTCCTCCTCTCTCCAAAAATATACTCAAACAGTTGTCTTATTATGTTGCCCATGGTTGTGGTGCATTTAAATCATGCAGCAGGGAGAGAGATGTTTGTTTTTATAGCAGAAAGGATCTCTCTTTTTGTCTGCCGCACATGTAAGATAGGGGCCAACCATATTTTGTTGCAGCATCCGACCTACACACACACCTGCATCCGCATCCGACACACACACACACACACACACACACACACACACACACATACACGAATACAGACACACATGCACAAGCCCATTGGTCACCTCCCTCCCCAATTAATGAAAAAATGTATGTTCTCCTTCTCATCTAGCTGAGATGCGACCTTACAATATTTATTGCAACACTCAATGATTCAAGATTATCATCATCTCGTCTGCCACACAATTGTCTGAGGGGTGGGCATCTGTATACTTTCAAATCCCCGATTAGTGCTTTCTTGAATGTACTGTTAAAGCATGAAATCTTCTCTTTACCTTTTACATAAACAGTAGTTGTCATATTATCGAACACAGAAAGTATTCTCGTCATTTCAGCAAATGAAATACCTGCATCATCCCACATTTTTAAAATGGTGAAATTTCATTGCCCATTGAGCATTTCTACGATTCTTTATGCAACGCTCGTCTCTAAATAGGTTTGCGAATCAATATTTGTATAGAACATTGTTAAGACACTTCTGAATTAGCGAAAACTATACATGCCACTTCTTAAAAATCGAAATGATTAAATTCATCCACAAATCCTTGAGCGTCATCAACGACTTTACAGTAAGAGGGGTCATGCTGAAATAATTGACCTCATGCTCCGCTTATCTATATAACTCTCTACACAATACCTGTTAGAGGATTATAATTTATTATTCTGTCATGTAGAATAATAACAGAATCAAGGCTAACACAGTGGTATTTGGAGGGAAATTTTATAAAGCTTCGAATTCAATTTTCAGATCAATAGAAGCAATCATAATCGTCTCATTCTGTTGAGAACATTAGCGATAAGTCCTTAAATTGAGCCACTGAGAGTGAACATCCCACCATCTTTTTCCCTATCTTGATAGTATGATCCTCGAAATCAGGTATACATATCATATTCCTGACTGCAAATATTATTACCCCAGGCAAGATTAAGATTATTGTATGGAAAACGCTCTGATTTAATTCAATTTACAGTTATCGAATTTGGTTGACTCTGCTTCTAAATTATAACGTCCATTAGTTTGGAAAGCTAATATAACGAAACGAGTAGTTTGCAGTTGCACAGAAGTTCTTACATGCCAAGACTACTTGTTTGTAGCTTGTAGAAGTGGAAACTTGTACAAATCCCGTGAATAGAACAAAAGAGGTAGGTAACTCTCCAAGTTTAAGATTTTAAATATTTTCAAGTAAGCTTCATCGCTCACTTAGATATGCGGAAACTTCCAGATACGTTTTTCTGAAGCTCCCTTGACAAATGAATTATTATCTGCAGCACTTCGAAACAGAATAAGCTTCTACTTCGCATTCATAATAATTCGACGATTATCTTCAAAGAAACAACTTAGCATGCTGAGGGGGATGCATGAACTAAATCATTTATGATCTGATGCGATGTGGCATATAGATCCTCCACAAACCAGCCAGCCTCCTCTAAACCTTTCAAGTCTGAGGTTGATGCTGAAATATATGTTTTTAATGTTTAAGCAATACCTACATAATGGGATCTTTCAATTTCTACACCATTCAACTTATTGTGTATCTCTTTAATTAGAAATGCTAAGGAGTTGCATGTCAGGTATGATGAAAGTACCTCACTCCTATGACTTTTTGTAAATTTAGCCTCTAGGTATAGGTAGCTTTTGCATGGATCAGTTATAATGTCCTGATGTTGAATGGGAATCCTGATTTCATCATTATTATTATAGGTGGTTGAGACATAGGGTTTATGAGAATGAAATTCGTAACTTATAGTGCTGTCATTGAATACTAATGCTGCTGATATGTTGAGTGACGCCATAATGAGGTTTCAACCCAATGGATTTAAGAAACAGTGTGTGCTATCACATTCTGATCCCATGGAGAAATACCACGTAAGGAACCGTTTGAGCTCTTTCTAAAGTAGAAAATGCCCATTTTGTTTTAGATGAAGAAAAGTAATTATTTCATTAGAAAAGTGAACAGTCACCAGTTGCAATGTTGCAGATTTATTTATAACCGGTTGCAAGCAGTTATTTGCCTTATTCAGGTATCTGTTCAGGAAACAGTTAAGAATAATATACAGATACAAATATTAGACAGAATTCGCAGTAGAATAACTGAATTAAAGGGGCAAGATGTACACTGCATATAAAGATTTCTCAAAAAGTGACAAATTTAGAAATATTAATACATTATTCTGTTGATTATTGATAAAATAACGACTGTACAAAGTATTAAGTTCATATAAACGAAAAAATTTTAGTTACTTACATATAGGTTTACACAGAGCCACAGACATATATTACTAAACTGGCAATGCCATATGCAGTTTCATTGGTGTCACTGAAGTCCCGCCACCATATTTCTATACTATAAACGCCTGTGCAGTTGTGTGTGTATTTACAGAAAACAGTAGTAAATACAGATGACTGACGTGACTACATTGTATTTCGAGTTTTGAGATAATTATAAATTTGTTTGTTGTCTATGGCTGCAATTTTTCGTACTGCAATCGAAATAGACCTGAAGTACTGAATTGCACTGATTTGCTGTTTATATTATGCTGTTACCAATGTCATTTAACTTCGGCTTTTCTTTCAGTGGTATGGTCGTTATAACACATATCTTTATTCTTTTGAGTGTTCTTATGAAAACTACAGTTTGCCTTGACACATCAGAAATGAGTCGCTTCGATTTGCTGTTTTCCTTAATCTGTTCCAGTTTCGATCAACTTCAGCTTTCCTTTCAATAATATGACAGTTATTGTGGTGTTGCACAAGTCTCAAGTGTGCGCCATGTACTCTCGCCGTGCGCCGCCATGCAAATGCGGCGCGGCGTTCTTACGACGTCAGCCATGAGCGTCCTCTGCTGAAACTCCGCTCGTGGCCACCACTGAACTGCATCGGTCACTTGGCAATCAGACAGTCACCAGATAAGACTCTCATCAGTAGGTATGCCTCTATCTAATTAAACTATGTACCTGAATTCCACTAGTGTTCAGTTAACAAAGTTAAGTATTTTACTATCTCTATGAAATATACATCTTGTTCTAATCTACCTTAATGTTTCTAGTTTCTGCTGTCCCACTGGCTGATCACCTCAGACTCTGTACCCACACATGTGTGCATCCTATTTCCCTGTGTCAGTCTCTCTCTACTCGGCCACCGACACCTAGGACAACCAGGGCAACGAGACACGAAAGTGGCGACGAGGAGCAATAGAAGAACTTTGGACCAGCCCGCTTGCAGCGCCCTGACAGCAGCAGTCGGAGCACGCAGAAATTACTCCCGCCCACCCACCGTTATTATAAAATTTTTGGGGGAACATCCTGTTATGGGTTTTGTGGACTTTTTTGGTTTCAGAGAGTCTGTTTTGTTCTAATTTTCTTGTATGCATGGTGCCTAATTGGTCAGCATGGCCACTACCCCAAACCCAAACTTAATGGAAATTATTCAGTTACAGACGGCGCAAATCACGTAACTACTCCAAGCGGTGTCCCAGTTGACGGTGCAGGTAGCTCACCAACAACAGCCGTCGCTTCAGCCGCCCACATCTGCCGCCGTACAGCTTCCTACGTTTCGCCAGAATGATGAACGTGAGGAAGAATGGAGTGATTACATGGCGCAATTTCAAGAACTCGTCGCGGCTCATAACTTACAGGTCAGACAGTCAAGCATTTGTTCCTCTCCGTATGGGCACAAAGACCTTCGTGTTACTGCAGAAACTTTTCCCTCACGCATCTCCTCGCGATGTAGGATTTGATGCACTAGTAGTGCACTGAATCGTCATTTATGAGAGACACGTTCTCGTAGCTGTGGCGCGGTGCCGATGTTTCAGACTAAAAAAATCACTGGACCAGTCACATCAGCAATGGATTACAAAGTTGAAGGGCTTAACCCGCAAATGTAAATTTACTTGCCCGTGTGGACTTTCTTATTGTGACGTGATGTTGAAAGATGCCATTACGCAGAACATTCAGGACCCCAAAATTAGGGCAGAGATTCTAAAACAGTCTGACCCTTCATTAGACAGTGTACTGCAGCTGATTGAAGAACATGATACCTTTGACTTAGCAGATGTAGAAGTGCAAAGCCACAGTGTTAACTCAGTGCGCCGCAATGGACGCTTTCCTAGTCACAGTTCTCAGTCTAGCCCAAGTGATTCTTATAATTCTACGGGCCGTGCTGAACAGACAGTGAACAGTAGCCAGTGTAAAAGTGCGACACAAAGGTCGCTCCGTCGTGTTAGACAAAGTAATGTGACAAACGGCCGCCGACGTTCTTTGCAGAGAAATGTTCGTAAATCTTACCCCCAGTCTGTATCTCGCCACAAGCGTGCGCAATGCCCTAGCCGCAACGCCATCTGTTATCAACGTGGCAAATCAGGACATGTACAGACAGTGTGTATGCAGAAGAAAAATTCAAAGAATGGTGCCGTTAGGAACAGGGCTTTGCAGAGTGCGAGAACAGTTCATTCTGTAAATGTCATACATGCTGTGAACTTGAACAGTGCTTTTCTTTATTTGCAAATGCAAGAAAGTTCATTTGCGCCTACTGCAAAACTATGTAGTGAGCTACGGTTCAAGCGCCGTCGAGCGTGTAAAACTGTGCAATGAAAGAGGGTTTGGTACAAGTAACATGACCATGTACAGTACAATCCTGTAGTGAACCTAGTGCCTTCTGCAACTTCTTCTACAAGTGCCCAGTATTGTGTAGCTAGTGATAGTAGACTTGATGTAGCTACTCACAGTAAGCTTAGTGCAGTAGTTGGTGAGTCTGTGGTAGCTTTGCACGCTTGCACGGAAGCTGATCCGGCAGTAGTGCCATCTAGGGACAGTGTTACTAATCTGCTGTGTGCCGATTCTGCGCCTCCTCCTTCCATACGCAGCCCGCATGCGCAAGTGCAGCAAACAAACTGTGTCAGACGTTGCCCACATTCGCGCACCTGTCGAGTGCCACAAGCAAAAACTTTTTGTGACTCTTTCCATAGAACACAAGACTGTGCAAATTCAGCTCGACACTGGTTCCGCAGTCACATTAATGAATAAAGACACATATGAACTTCTGGGTTCGCCAAAACTGCCGCCGTCTCAACAAGTGCTCACAGCATACACTGAACAAAATATTCCTGTGCTGGGAACGTGTAGCCTGCCCGCCTCTTTTCAAAGTGTTACCAAAACTGTAGCTTTTGTAGTTCTTCAGGCCAAATCTACACAGAACATTTTTGGACTAGATGCATTCGACTTGTTTGCCTTATCATTTCAAAGAGATGTGCTTCAAATTTCGGCAGTAGTGCCCCAGGACAAAATCAATGCATTGTGTGAAAAATATAGTGCCTTGTTTTCACTGGAATTAGGTTGTGCAAAATACTTCGTGGCATATGTAAGTTTAAATGAATCTGCAGTATCAGTGCCTTTCGCCCTTCGTGATAAAGTTGCCGAAGAACTTAAACGTTGGCAGGATAATAGGGCGAATTCCCATGTTTCTGCGAGTCAGTGGGCCTCGTCTTTAGTGATTCTAACCAAGCCGACAGGAAAACTTCGTCTCTGTGCGGACTTAAAATCAACAGTGAACGGTCAAACAATTGTTGACACTTATCCCCTGCCCCGACCTGAGGAACTGATGGACAAATTAGGACAGTCTCGCTTCTTTTCTAAGATTGATTTAGCAGAGGCATACTTACAGATTCCGCTCGATGACGAGTCAAAAACGTTTTTCGTTATTAATACTCACATGGGACTTTTTCAATTTCAACGCCTACCCTTTCGCCCCCGCCCCCCCCCCCCAATTTTTCAGTGCTTTTTGGAACAGCTGACAGTTTCTATACCATACTGCTCGAACTATTTAGATGATATTGTGCTGTCAGCACGCACAGTTGAAGAACATTTATCAAACCTGGAGTGCCTTTTCAAAGTGTTGACTGCATCAGGTATACGTTGCAATAAAGCAAAGTTTTCGTTTTTCCATTCTGCAATAGAGTACCTAATCTATGTGATTAATGCCCAAGGAATCCGTCCCTTACAGTCACATCTTCAAGCAATCAAAGACTTGCTTCCTCCTAAGAATGTGCACGAATTGGAAGCAGTAATGGGAAAGCTTAACTATTATTTCAGGTTTATTCCCAATGCCTCTCAGATTGTAGCTCCACTGCATCACTTACGTAGGAAGAATGTTCCTTTTGTATGGTCTAAAGATTGCCAGATTGCCTTTGAGAAATTAAAGTCTGCACTACTCAGTGATGCATGTTTGATTCCATTTGACCCACAGAAGCCTGTAGTGTTAGCAATGGATGCCTCCTTTTACGGTCTGGGTGCGGTATTGTCACATCGTATTGGATCTCACGATCGTCCTATTGCCTTTGCATCCAAGCTATTGACACCAACACAACAGAATTATGGTCATATAGAAAAGGAGGCCTTAGCAATCATTTATGGCATCACAAAGTTTCATCTCTAAGTCTAGGGAAGGAAATTCTACTTGTTGACAGACCACAGGCCTCTCACGTCGTTGTTCTCACCCACAAAGCCAATTTCGCCACGAACGGCACAAAAGCTTCAGAGATGGTCCTTGACACCGTTTAATTATCAGTATGAGATTTTGTACCGACCTACCACTCAACATGCCAATGCGGAACACTTTCCCGACTTCCGATTGGCCAGGATGTGTCGTTTGATTAGTCAGAAATGGCAGACTTCCCTTTGAACTCTCGTCGGGTTGCACAGGAAACAGCTGCGGATGCGGACCTAAGTGTGGTAGTACGTTTTGTTCGCTCAGGGTGGCCTGCCATAGCCAAAGACATTGAGCGGCCTATGGTTCGACGTTATTTTGCACAACGTCATGCATTATCTTTAAGTCAGGGTGTTCTGTTATTACATACCGACAACGAACAAACAAGAGTGATTGTTCCTCGTTCCCTGCAACAAGACGTCTTACGCCTCCTGCATCAAGGACATTGGGGTATTGTTCGGACAAAGCAACTGGCTAGATGTCATTATACTTGGGTTGGTATGGATGCCCAGATATAGATCATGACGTCACAGTGTACGGTTTGTGTGGAGCATCAGGCAGCTCCTCCGCAAAGTTTCTCGGCCTGGCCACGCCCCAAAGGACCATGGCAACGTTTACACATTGATTTTGCTGGACCTTTCTGGAATAATCGTTGTAGACGCCTTCAGCAAGTTTCCTTTTGTGATTGCCATGAACTCGACGACGGCGTCAAGTACAATCAGTGTCTTAACATCAGTGTTTTGCATCGAAGGTTTGCCTGAAACTATTGTCAGTGACAATGGACCTCAGTTTGTTAGTGCGGAATTTCAACAGTTTTGTCGTGTGAATGGCATTCAGCACTCCCACCGCACCTTTTCATCCTCAGTCCAATGGTGAATCAGAACGTTTAGTTCGAATATACAAGTCTGACATGGAAACATTAAAGGCCAGCACTCCAGGTAGCAAGCTGTTCAAATTTTCCTGTCTACGTATCGGTGGATGCGACGTGACGGCCCGTCTCCTGCCGAGCTGCTACAGGGCCGCTGTCACCGCACTCTCCTTCACCTGCTGTAGCCTCCCACGCACCGAGTCGGTTCGTATGTCGCTTCACGTTTTCAGGTTTCTACGACGGTGCTGTACAAGGTGATTGCTGGGAAGACGAGATGGATGCCGGGCACCATTCAGAGCGTGCTCGGGCGCAATATGTATGTTGTACGTTCTTGCACAAGGTCGGAGCTGCGGCGCCACGCAAACCAATTGTGCCAGCACAGGCCGCGTGATCCTGCCTCCGGTTTCTTGATTCCAGACCCAGTTCACCGCCAGGGAGCACCTCCACATCGCTCGCCGACGGGCCCAGCGCCCCAGACTACGAGATCGTCCCCATGGAGGTCGACGTGCCTCCATTGCAGTTGTCCCCGCCGCCGCCGCTGTCACCGCCACAGATGACAGCGTGGCGGGATAGTACGGGATAGTACGACCTATTATTATTGCCTGAGATTTGTCAGGATTGACAGAGAGGAGCCACCGGTTGCACCATGAAGCGAACTCAGTGAGGTGAAAAAATGTTCAAATGTTTGTTAAACTTAAGGGACTTAACTGCGGGGTCATCAGTTCCTACACTTACAAACTACATATGAACGACCTTATACTAAAGACGACACAAACATCCATGCCCGACCATAGCGGCCGTGCAGACCATGACTGGCGCTGCAGACCGCTCGACCACTGCGGTCAGCCTCAGTGAGGTGAGATTGGAGCAATAATTGGGATCAGGCAAGGGAGGGGGCGAAGGCTAGAAAAGCCAGTGTCGTCAGCATACTGCAGGAGATGGACATGAGGCTGAGGTTGGGGCAAGTCAGCAGAGTAGAGAAGGTATAGGAGAGGGGAGAGGACGGAACCTTGGGGCAACCCAGAAGAGGGGTAAAACAATCGGGAGTTGGAGTTGCAGACAGTGAGGTAGGAAGGAATATGGGTGATGAAGGAAGCAATTAGGCGGACATAATTAACGGGAAGGGTGTAAAGTTGGAACTCAAGAAGGAAACCGGAATGTCATACTCGGTTGTAGGCTTTTTCAATGTCAAGGGATACAAAGACAGTGGAGTGACGGAAACTGAGCTGGACGATAGGAGGTGGTGAGGCGGAAGAGTTGGTTGGCGGCAGAGAAGGATGGTCGGAAGCCACGTTGGGATAAAGGTGGAGTTGGAGGACGTGTTGATGGATACGGTGAAAGGATAATTTCCAGGACTTGTGGAACACAGAGGTTAGGCTGATGGGACGGTAGGAGGAGGTGTGGAAGTGGGGTTTGTTGGGTTTGGGGAATATGAGAATGTGGGAGATTTTCCACAGGCGTGGATAGAAACTGGTGTGAAGGATAACATTGTACAGGGTGGCGAGGGCGGTGTGGAAGGAGAGGGGACAGGCCTGGAGGTGCCTGTAGGTTAGCCGGTCGTGATATGTTACATGCTGTATTCCATGCAATATCTCCTATAATAGCCGGTATTTAGGTTGAGATAACATTTGTGAGAATATGTATATGTCCTCAAAATGGATTCCATCAGGAAGCGTCAGAAGTGACATGTGAACATTTGTCTTACCACAGTCTGATGGACCTACAATTATCGCTTGTATATTATCAGGCAGGAGAGACCCATTCTTTTCTCCCCCTATGTCTGTTACTATTACATGACCAGACGGTTACTACAAAATCCTTGTGTCTTGGCCACTAGCGAAATGACAGATGGCGGCCTGTACAGATGTACTAATAAGTGGCTCTGTGAAAAATATAAACTGTATTTTGTGCATTGTTCTCAATGGCATTAGGCTGTGTTCAGTGTCTCAAAAATGAATACATATGAAGTGTATCGCAGATTCTGACGCTATAAACAAAAAAATGTGCCTGTGGTGTAATTCATTGTGATTTGCAATCGGCAGCTTGAGCTAAATACGATGCTGACGGGAAGAAAACGTGCTATTTACGATATAACATCACATATAATTGTTAGAAGATACTTAAATAACATGGAAACATTGCCAAAAACTCTTAATGGAGAACAGAATATGGAAGGTCGTCCATTTCTTAGGCCTAAATGGAGCTGGTTCTCGAAACAGAAAAATCAACTGGAAATAACAAATTGCTAATAGAAGCAGCAAAATTAAAACGTATTTTGAAGAAACAAGAAAAAGCAAAGCCACTGTGAAATGAATTCATCAACATTAAAAAAGAGAAGGAAGACATGTACACAGTGGCACAGCCAGGATTTGGTTGTGGGGGGCAATTTTTTTTTAATAAATACTATTGAATTTATTAATCTATGACTTATTTTACACTCTTTATAAATTAAATAATTTTACTACGAAAACAATTGCACAAGAAATAAAATAAGTAGGTTCACATTAAATTGAAAGTGGAAGAGGAACAAAGTGGTGGAAATTTAGTCTACATAATCAGCTCATAAAATAATTAAGCAGTTTCTATTGTACTAGTCAAAGAGAGAGGCCTTTACAGTTTAATTAACATGAGAGTCTGTGTGTAAAAATTGAACTAAAATTGTTTATAAGATTCTACTCAGGAATGCCACTGACCTGCTAAGCAGGGGTTTGCCACATATGAACAGTCAGCTCGTAAGGTCAGGACAGCAGTAACAATAACGGCAAGATCAGAGCTGCTCGCAGTAGTATTAAAGCCGCTCACAGTAACAGCAGCACACGTTGTCAGTAGTGGCTTCACATTGGCGACCCAATGTCACATTAACTTGTGCTTGACAAATTACACTTACATTGTGATTTATTACATGTGTACTATTTTAAATTTCCGGTACTGACCTGTTCAAAAATATAAAAAATGAAAATAATAAAAAATAATAAAATTAAAAAATCGTTGGGAGATGTTGGGGGGGGGGAGCCTTCAGCCTCATTTGCTCCCTCCCCCGCCCCATGGTTGTGCTACTGCATGTACATATTTTCAGATAACCATGGAAGGGGCAAACCATGCAAACTAAATTCGAAGTTACTGGCATTACAAAACCGGTGCCCCTCTATGTGGAGTGCTGGAAGACTATGAAACATCGTTGAAGAGAGTCTCCATATGTGTAACTACTGGTGGGGGAAATGACGTTTATAAGAATGACAGTAGAAATGTTACCGTGACTCTAAAGGAAAAGTTAGGCAGAATCCACATTCCGATCTGTTTGTTGTAAGCATCCCACAGAGGCATGATTTAATTGAAGCCTCATGTCAAGGTATGGCAGAAACTCCTTTTCTTTCCAGCGATGTGCAGTGCCTCCTCATTAGTTACATGATCCACCCACCTAATCTTCAGCATTTTTCAGTAGCACCAGCTCTCAAAAGCCTCTATCCTCTTCCTGTCCCCACTGTTTAACGTCCATGTTTCACTCCCATACAAGGCAACACTCCACACAAATGTCTCCAGAAAGGACTTCCTTATGCTTAAATTAATATTCGATGTTAACAAATTTCTCTTTTTCAAAAACTCTTTTCTTCCCATTGCCATTCTGCATTTCATATCCAACGTACTGTGACTATCATATTTTATTTTACTGTCCAAGTAACAAAACTCATCTAGCACATTTATTGTTTCGTTACCTTATCTAATTCCTTCAGCATCGCCTGATTTTCTTACACTGCACTCCATTGCCCTTGGTTTGCTCTTGTTAATGTTCATCTTATATGCACCTTTCAACACACTGACCATTCCATTCAACTGCTCCATCAGGTCCTTTACTTTCTCTGACAGAATTACTGTTCTTCTCCCTGAGCTTTAATTCCCTCTCCAAATTTCTCCTTGCTTGCCTTTATAACTAGCTCTATGTACAAATTAAATAACATTGGAGAAAGACTAAAACCCTGTCTTACTCCCTGCACCCCTTTCATGGCCTTCAACTCTGATAACTGCTGTCTGGTTTTTGTACAAGTTGTAAATAACCTTCTGTTCCCCACATTTTACTCCTGCTGATTTCAGAATTTGAAAGAGTATATTCCAATCAAAATTGTCAAAAGCTTTCTTCAAATCTACAAAATCTAGAAATGTAGGTTTGCCTTTCCTTGATCTATCTTCCAAGATATGCTGTAAAGTGTGTATTGCCTCCCATGTTCCTACATTTCTCCTGAATCCAAACTGATCTTTCCCAAGGTTGGCTTTACTAGCTTTTCCATCCTTTTGTAAATAATTTGTGCTAAAATTTTGCGACCATGACTTATTAAACTGGTTGTTTTGTAATTTCCACACCCGTTTGTGCCTGCCTGCTTTGGAATGGGGATTATTATACTTTTCTTAAATTCTGAGGCTATTTCCCCTGTCTCATACATCTGATGCACCAGGTGAAATAGTTTTGTCATGCCTACCTCTCACACTGTCCACTGGACTACAGATGATAGCTAGAGACAATAAGCTTTCATCTAAACCAGAATTAGTTGAAACTGGATGATTTATTCAAAAGTTGGTTATTTTATGGTTGATTTTTCTTTATTTTGATATAATAGTCATAATCATTTGTAATTTTTGAGTTACTGAATTTATTTTTAGAATTATGAGATATTCATATTGTAGATGTTGTAAATGTAGATGGTACACGATTTTATAGATTATTTTATTTTATTCTTATACCAATTACTTATACCAATTGCATGACCCTATGGACCTTACATCTGTAAAGTCACAATAGTTAAGTTATGCCTCTGGGATGGTGTAATTTTGATAAGGTGCAGATGGCAGACTCAAAGTGGATGACAGTTGTCATGATAATTGTCGCCAGGGCAAGCTAGAAGTCTATGGCTGCAGACTGTAGTTGCGACTGAAGTAGTGTACATAAAGTCATATCAATAGCATGGTGACACATATGGGGAAGGAAAAATTGACTGAAATACTTTCTAAATTATAATTTTTTCTATAATTACCTTTTTTATACTTTTCTTAGATCTTTGATAATGTAGTATGTTTAGGAAAAGTAAGGAGATTATGTATGTGATGTGTACTGTGATGAATAAGTTAGCGAATATACTCTTTCATATATATACAGGGGGTTTCACTAAGTGTGTTTCCCTCTGTAACTTATAAAATAATAGGTGATAGGAAAATTTAGAGCCCTAAGTCAACACAAGAAATGTTACACTTTCTGCGGAGCTATGAACATAGTTTATTGTATCATTTTCCAAAGAGATACAGCACAAAGATATAATTTTTAAAATGGAACACTAGTTTTTTCTATCGTGCATTGGATTCGTTGAAACCAGCTGTGTCCAAATCAATTTAAACTACATTCCTATCACTGTTAGTTTGGGAACCTCAACCCTTCAAAGTTTCAGGGGCAGATACCATACGCTGTACATAGTACATGGCTGTGTGGCGGGTGATGAATGTTATGGCGGTGGGAAGTTGATTTACATGAGATGTTCAAATGTGTGTCCATTTTCCTCAATGCATAATGCAATGCGCTGTCGAAAGGATCTGCGGACGAGATGTAACATCGCCGGTGTGACAGAGCGACATGCGTCCTCGATGCGCCGTTTTAGATCATCTGGAGATGTGGACTCAGTGACATAAACACGATACTTTATATATCCCTGCAAAAAGAAATCGACTGGTGTTAAATCGGGCGACCTTGCGGGCCATGAATGAGGACACTGTCAACGTTGGTGGTCTATTAACGTGTGGTGTGGAATCCTTGGGGATGAAATCATCGGTCCACACTACTTCCCAGGTACACTGACAGGTGAGTTTCATCTCGCTTTTATAGCCGACAGTTTGGGTGGTCTCCTTGTACATGTGTGTCTACACACGAGAATCCATATGTGGATGCAGCACAATGGTCACCCAGCCCATTCTGCACGTGCTGTTGTATAAGAACTAAACAACAGGTTTGCAGGAAGATGGTTGGGGTGCCATGATCCTCATTCATGGCCCGCAAGGTCGCCCGATTTAACACCAGTAGATTTCTTTTTGCGGGGACATCTAAAGTATCGTGTTTATGTCACTGAGTCCACTTCTCCAGATGATCTAAAACGGCGCATCGAGGACGCATGTCGCTACGTCACACCGGCAATGTTACATCTCGTCCTCAGATCCTTTCGACCGCGCATTGCATTATGCATTGAGGAACACATTTGAACATCTCATGTAAATCAACTTCCCACCGCCATAACATTCATCACCCGCCACACAGCCATGTACTATGTACAGCATGTGGTTTCTGCCCCTGAAACTTTGAAGGGTTGTAGCTCCCAAACAAACAGTGATAGGAATGTAGTTTAAATTGATTTGGATGCAGCTGGTTTCAACGAATCCAATTCATGATAGAAAAAACAATTGTTCCATTTAAAAAATTATATCTTTGTGTTGTAACTCTTTGGAAAATGATGCAATAAACTATGTTCATAGCTTCACAGAAAGTATCACATAACATTTCTTGTGTTGACCTACCGCATTAAAATTTCCCGTCACCTATTATTTTATAAGTTACAGAGACAAACACACTTAGTGATACACCCTGTATAACTCTGCCATGGCTGGTCTTAATCCCAGGGCCTCATCTCACAGTGATGAGAAAGGAGTGGAAGGAGTATCAACCTTGTTAAAGGACTAGAGTCCTCTGGCTCCGGAATGTAGGGCCCCTTGCCAGGATAACAGAGAAGAGCTCAACAGCACCTGCAACGAAGAAGATAGACTTCACAATGGCGTCAATGGTGGAAGAGGCAAACTTGTTGTGTCTGTACTCCAGAGGAGGGATACAAAAGGCGTATGACTCCATGTTAGAGGTGATCTCATTTAAACAGTGGAAGGCAGCTGGAAACCATCACCGCTATTTTTCCAAGACAGTCTTATAGCTATACTCAATCTTAAATTAGTTTCTGGAGTAAGTCTGCCAGTCAGGTGTCTGAAGAGGACATGGTTGAGAGGAGCCTCGGAATGTAAAGATCAGTCTAAACCATCCTTGCCAAACGTCAAAATGATTGCAATCTGCAGTGTGTGAGTCTTTTGCAGACAGAAAAGCTTGCTATCATGGAGAGAGAAATGGAGCTTCATGAGCGAGACATACTTGGACCCCACGAGACACACCGGAAATGTTGAGCCACTTCATAACTCCATCGAAGAATACAATGTATTTTTCTGAATGTGAGGATGTGAGTAGAAATGGCGTCGTTATACTGATTCCTAAGACACTCCGTAATGCTGTCGTAGGCTGTGAGCCCATTAGCGATAGAATAATCTCCATTAAAATGAAATCTTCTCCATTCCATATCAACATTATTCAGGTTTATACTCCCACAGCAGCTTCATCAGACATAGAAATAGATGAATTCTATGAGTTGCTAGAAGACTAAGAGAGAATCGTCTAACATACAAAACTAGCTTCAAAGAATTCGGTGAAAGAATATGACTCAAACTCCAAAAATTATCAGAGGAAGAAGTAGCTCCTAAAATCTGGGACATAATGAAAGAAACAATCAGTTCCTCTCTCAGCCCCTAAAGCATCCCTGGATTTCGAACAATACTCTGCTACTCATCGAAGAATGGAGCACACTAAGGAAACAGGGCATACAAACTGCTCAAGATGAAGAAGTATGCAAAGTACTTAGTTGCAAAATACAGTGCAGCTGCTGAAGGGACAAGGCGCAGTATCTTGCCAGTATTTGAGATGATATAGAACAACATCCAAAGCTAAATGAGGTGCATGACCTACTCAAGAAGATAACAGCATCACCCAAGAGCTCTAACCGTACACTTGGATGACAGAAGATGTTGATGGTAGTATTATTAGTGACAAGCAATTAACAATAGCTAGGTGGAAACAATACTGTGAAACACTGTATTGCAAAGGAATAGCATCGAGGAAGAGAACATTTCTATGAATTAAACAAAGAAACTGATATTATGTACAGTGAAATCGAAAATCGATCAAGCATTTGAAAAACAACAAATCACCAGGTATAGACGGTATTTGTGGAGAAATGCGAACTGCAATGGGAGATTTAATATGTAATTCGGTGTGAAAAACGGGGGAATGAAATTGGACTATTTCTTCCTCTGCACAAAAAAAGGATCAGTTAGAAATTGTTCCAACTACAAAACCGTAGCATATCACGTGCTAGTAAAGTCTTCCTACATATAATGAATCAACGCCTTAAAAATTTCCTTCAGTTTCACACTTCTGCAGTATAAACAGCTTTTGTGTTAGGTAAAGGTACACGAAAGTTTAATGTAACGATTAGAGCATGCGACTACTGTAGGATCCAATTCCATACTCTATTCTATAACCTGATACCGCACCTTTATTCATTCATTCGATGCCGTTTATCTCTTTTACTGATTATTTTCTTACAGCAATATATTTACAGCATGACTTACACGATGGGAAACGTCAACATTACTAAAATTTTCTGGGCTTTTATGCCGTGGTCTTATGGATTTGTTACTGAAACCCAACGTTTCATCCCCATCTGTGGAGGACACTCTCAAGGGGGATCATGGCTCTTTTGTACGTTTCATACACACTGGGGGATGGTGGCTCTTTTGTACGTTTGATACACACCCTGGCTCGTTACTGGCTGTAGCTGAATTCCGTTTACGAGGACTCGCATACAGAGGTACGACAACAGATGTTTTGGATAAACGCGCGCATTTCGTCGTTGCCGACTGCCGTTGTCCATTGTTTATATTGTCCCATTGTGGAAGACTGTTACATTTCTTCTTCATCTCCGGAATCCAGATTTCATTCAGTTTCTCGCCATTCTCATCCTATTGAAATTATTGGACTGTTTTACAATTTCTATAGCCTCTCTGCACACTCTTTCATGATATCCATTTATGGCTGTCAAAACCTGAGCTTATCAAATTGAATGAGGTGCTCCCTCTGGTTGAAAAACATGTTCAGCAACAGCTGATCTGTCAATCTCTTTCCTTCTACAGTTACCCTTGTGCTCCTCTAGTCCCTTTTTTTGGCTGTACTTTTTGTGGTGCCCACATATACGTCTCCACAGCTACACGGAATCTTATAAACATCCAAATAACTTCAATAGGATGGACGAGTGTGTGTAACTGAATGAAATCTGGATTCTGGTGTTGAAGAAGAAATGTAACCCTTCCACCATGGCACAATATTAACAATGGACAGCAGCAATCGGCAATGACGAATTGTGCACACCTATCCAAAACATCTGACATCATACTTCTGCATATTAGCCCTTGTAAACGGAATTCGGCTGCAGTCAGTAACGAGCCAGGGTGTGTATTGGACGTACAAAAGAGCCACAATCCCCCATGAGAATATTCTCCACAAATGGGTACGAAACGTTGGGTTTCAGTAACAGATCCATAACACCACAGCATAATAGGCCAGGTAATTTCCGTAATAAAACAGGCTGAGTCAAGAGAAAGAAGACATGGTAAAGAAGGAAAAATTACTGTATTTAACACAGGAGACTATGTCTTAGTGAAAGCTAATGAGAGATCAAAGGCTTTGTGTGGAGAATTAAAGAAATATTATTTATAAATAACATGTATTGTTGCTTGAACAGTCCACAGGTGTACTGCTGGTTCATAGTGTCCACTAGGCACAATATTTCCGCGATGAGACATGTCGCCTTCGTCAGGAGCGCTGACATACTGAAGTGTTGAGGGCGGGCGGAAGTCTTATATCCCCAACCCCCGTGAGGCGTTCACACCATGGTCTCCACTGCGGTCCGCACCCACAGTCACGTATCAGCGTTCGTTGAGATGCTAGTGTCAGCATCTGTTACCAAGTCAATGTACATGCCTCACCTCTAGTCGCCAGATCGTTTTGTCTGTTCAGTGTACTCTTCCTAATTAGACTCAGTGCTGGTTCCCAAGCCTTTCTTAGATTGAACCCAAATTCTCGGTTCATGAGTCCTACCCTAGTGCGGATCTCAATGGCCTCTCTAACAATTCTGTCCCAGTATCTAGAATCTGCCTCAAGATCCTGGTACGTTCGTAAACCACTTCATGATTTTCAGACAAACAGTGCTCTGCAACAGACGTCTTGTAAGGATACTTAAGGAGGGATGTTGATGAAAAACACACACATTTCAATAATTCACCAAATCAACAGTTTTGGAGTTATGGCAATGAAATTTTGTACCACTTTACATAAAAGTGACACATTTACATATAAAATCCTTTGATTATATATATTCAACTTTTTTAAATGAAACTTGTTTTATTTTCAAAAAATAATATATGTTCCTTTTTCTCAGAAACTACTCAAGAGATTTCTACAAACATTTCTCTGTTCATCTCTTTATATGTTGTAAGTTTCTCTCATGACGTTTTTGGAATAGGTCAAATAGAAGAAATTTCATAATTTTTAATTACAATTCCACAAGTACAATTATTAAATTCATACAAAATTCCAAGCACTTTTTCCATATCTCAGAATTTCAAAATTTGCTCTTGAGACAACGTTTATTAGGTTTACAGAAATATGTGTACAAAATTTCATAAATCTATCATTCATATAATCTGAGGAAAAAGTACATAAACTTAAAAAGAAGAAAAAGCTTTTCAGGAAACACAATTTAAAGTTCAACTTAACATTTTTCCCTATGTCATTTCTCCAGAAGGCGCCACATTTGTACTGTGGGTCCTCTTTCACTGCAAGGCTTCTCTTCTGGTTTCTTGTTGTGTGTCTTCTTTCCTTTATCAGGTCATCAACTGACTTTACAGTTGCAGAAACGAACTGTAAACCTAGTTTCCTCATGATGTTGCCGCAGTGGAGTAGCCGAGCAGTCTAAAGCGTCTTGCTGTGGAGAGCATGGTTGATCGCCATGGAGGTTCGAGTCCTCCCTGGGACATGGGTGTGTGTGTTGTCCTTCTTGACCAAGACACATGGGTCACCTCACCAATATCTGTCAGAATCGGTCAATGTCCAAGACATCAAAGATGCGCTTGGTGGAAGCGTTGGTGTTTCCTGTATTCTTATAGGGATGCAATTCCTGGACCATTAAAGGTAGTGATAAGAGCCGCATTTATACCTTCGAGATGTGGTGTTGGCAGAAGATTCTGTGTGTACCATGGACACAAAGAAGATCAAATGCTTCAATAACAGAAGAACTTCACATCCCTAGCAGATTATTTTCTCATGTCAACCAAGCATACCTTCAGTTCCTTCGGCACATCTTGAGAAGGAAAGGGGATAATTTAGAGAAGATCATCTTGCACGAAAAATTGAAGGAGAGGGAGGGCAACAAACAGATGTTTTGATCAAGTGAAGAAGACCACCATCCTACCTCGTCACATCATAAGAAAAGCTGAACAATGCTGTGCATGGAGACATCTGACTGAAGTTTCAACTATCTAAGAATGGATGAGTAAATGAGGTGACAACATTCAGCAATTACTAAAACGACTAAGAATTCAGCTGCATGTGACGCCATGCACAAACTGCTGCCTCAGATACTATTACTATAAGCTGGTTGGATATGTCCAGGTTTCCCTGGACTTTAAAATTGTTTTTGTCGAAGTCATATGTACTCGTGTAAGCTGTAAATATTGAATGTGAAATATATGATTTTTGCATTGATTGTGCAAGAAGAGTATCGCCGCTTTAATCAAGGTAAAAGAATACAAGAATCGAGTAACAGTGGAAATGTTGTTCTAGTACTTGTATTTGAACTGCACTTGTGTGTGTTGCTGGTAGTTTTGAATATTTGCGACAAAAGTACATTGATACTGCGCTTCTGCGACCATATAGCTCAATAATCTGAAATACACTCCTTGCTCCTTACAGATGCCTCACTGCTGTGTGCCGTTATGTAAGGATCAAAAAGGAAAACTTAGCAACATTAGTTACTACGTAAGAAATATGTGGTTACATTTCATATGTAGATAATCCTTCACAACATATACACTGTGAAATTAATCAGTTGTTTTAGCGAACACTTTAGTGATGCAGATTATAAATCGTAATTGCAAGAGAACTATTCTCAAAGTACATAGCATTCCCAGTAGATTTCCAAATTATCCTCTCTATAAAACACTACCGGTAGTATCTAAATGGCAAATTGAAAACTGTGTTGTAAAAGAAGTGCAAATTATAACTATAAAATCAACACAATTATGCCATTAAATACGTTTACTGAAGTTGGAGTTCAAACACAAAATGAGATGCTTTGCAAACTAAAAGCTTTGGAAAAAGAACTGTCATAGAAAACTAAAAAATGGAGACTAAACAACATTCTAAAGATTCAAGAACGTAAAATTCGCTTTCTGTCAGAGTGACACAAAAACCTGTTATCAGTAATATCAAAAGAAAGTAAGACGCCTAAAATTGAATTCTTGCTAGAGCAAATTAAAAACTTTATAATAAAAATTACCATGGTGGAGTGAGTAAATAGTAACACAGTGCACCATTTAGCAATGTTGCTTACCGACAGGTTACAGATATGACAGAGATTTACTTTAAAATAGCACAATAGCCATACTCATCCTCGTTTTGTTGGTGATATCCACAAGAAAGAGTTACAGCTTTGTTAAAGACCAATATTCAAAACAGAAGCTACCTAAGCAAGGCAGGATTGCTATGTAGTTAGTGAGATGTCAGATAAGCAACAATTGCAGTATTTTCGCCAATAAACGCTGGGGGGAAAGGAACCTATACTTGTTAGCACTCTTACATTTAAATATTTCTTAGCACCTACACTCAAGCTTATAGCTACCTCCACTTAAGAAACTTACAAACAACTGAAGTTGCTGAACTCTAAACAACTGAAACTAAAGAAGCTGCATGTTTAACACCATTAGCACTCCACTCAGTAACAGGAGTTCTTATAAAATTCTTCCCATTCCATTTCTTTGTGGTGTGGTACAGCAACCGTGTTAAATCGAACTCTTGAATAAAAGAATGTCTTGGTTGCAAAAACTTTTATTGAAATGATGTGTTTCGCCTGGTTAGAGCATCTTCAGATTTCTGACAAAGAAGAAAGAATGGTCCACATTTTACAATTTTTACATGGCAATATTACAAAAAAAATGTAATTTTGTTAGCTACAAAACAATATTAAAATCAGTAATAAAGGATTGTAATAATGTAGCTACTGATGTTTTACTTACTCTTTGATAGAGGGTGTTTTGGTCTAATGCAGCCATAGAATGTCTTACCGATACAATAACAATGTAATCCGTTGATCAGCAGTAACACTGGCTGTTAAACAAATTGATACAATGATCAACTGAATGGATATTGAAATAATTTATACTCCGAGATTTACAGTATCTGATGTCCTTGTGCCATATTTTAGGTCTTCTACTCATACACAACATGTGTCGGTATTGGTACTGGCACTGCCAGGGGCAGCATTCAAATATCTACTGCGAGTAATCACTCCACAACACTGTAGGTGTTGGGTCGGTCGGACAACAGTTTTTAATTTAAAATAGGGACATCATTTACATAACATACCCAATATCACATGAAACAAATTTGAAGGGATGGCAAATTATATAACAGAATATTACTTAAAAATTTCCATAAAAGTGTCGAAAAATGTTTGGTCTTTTGAGGTCAACTGATCGTTTAGAAGTCTCGGGTGTTTAAAATAAACCTGCTTAGATATCTTAAATTCTTCCAGGATGTTTAACTTCCATCCTTTTTGTGCATAATCCAAAATTTCTAAATTATCTAGGGTGGGAGCTTGATGGCCAGAAGAATTTAAATGCTCGGCAAAAGGAGAGTATTTCTTTATTTCCTTTAAATTATCTTGACATGTCTCTGCAGTTGGTGGAAAATAAAGTACAGTTAAACATATTTAGGAAGCCAACAACAAGACGAATGCTTCAGTAATTCACTCGACATCTTGTCATCCGAGAAGCTATAATCTAAGCTTCTTCAGATCTGCTATAGTACGTATTTTCGATTTCCCCCTTTCCGATGAATCAATAAATAATGAGCTTAATACTCTCTGCCATATCGCACAGAAAAATGGTTACAGCCCATCTGTGGTCCACCAGCTACATAGAGAGCATGTCAGGCTTACAGAAGAACAGAGGCATAACTCGACCGTGAAATTAGCTGATGAAAAAATACGAACTGCGTTTCCATTCCTAGGACCTTTCACCTATAATATAGCCAAATTGTTTCGTAATACCAATGTACAAATTGTCTTTTCTCGTGGAACAAATACACAACAAATTGTACCACACAACGAGCAACCTATCAAACAGCCACATGCAGCATCAGGCGTTTATAAGCTTAAATGTGTAGACTGTCCGGCTGAGTATGTGGGACAGACAGGGAGGGCATTCAAAACATGTTTCAGTGAACATTGATTAAGAAGAAAGGGGCAAATAAAGAAATACTCTCCTTTTGCCGAGTGGACGTCGTCCAGTGCCCACCTGTCCTGTGACAGAATATTTCCAGTTGTAAGTGTAACCGGTTTCTCTCTAGAAGCTACATATTTTGACTTTTCAGTTCACTTTCCCCTCAGTTCATTAAATGTATCGTGTGCTCGCGTTTTTATTTCATTCATATTCGCGTTCAATATCTGATTAGTGTATTATTCCGCCGTGTGAATCACGTCGCAACAGTCGTCTGTCTTTGTGTGTCTGTTTAGCCACTGGCTGGTACGCAACAGACACAGCCTTCTGTAAGTAAAACCAGCTTCCGATTAGAAGCGACAAATAGTATTTTGATTTCTGTCTCCGTGATTTTGTTTCAGTTTGTAAATTTATACTGTGCTCGCGTGCATATTAGATTCAAATTCAGGTTGTAACAAAGAGTGTAGTCTTTCTTTGAGTCCATCGCGACAGTAGTTTTTGTTTTCTTGGCACTGTAATCATGAATATGTACTGTGACTGCTGTGTGCGGATGCAGTCTGAGCTGGTGACACTTCGCTCCCAGCTTCGGACTGTGTTAACCTCTGTTGCGCAGCTGGAGGCTGAGATTGAGGGGCGTCATTGTTGTTGGCCAGTAGTGGGGTCCGAACTGACTCCCTTCGTCTCCACCGATCGGCCTGAGGCATGTTATATATTAGTTGAAGGAACATATGTTCAGCTGCATAGGTTAGCTCAGGCAATAGAGTTTGGGATTGTCATATAGCTGATCTGGGTTCGATCCTGCCTCAAGGACATACTGTATGTTTAATTTTGATTATTTGCTTAAACATTATAACTTGAAAACAAATTCAATAACTTCATTGAAGGAAAATTAAAATGTTAATTACTAATTTAATTTTTTTAAATTGTTCACTATTATCTTCATTTGTCAATTTTGTATTTATATGCAAGCACCAGAGTGGTACCTGTCGTAAAAACACTGAAAACAAAAAATATTTCGCCAGCTTGCACAATTTATAAATGATGATTGTCTACATAAACAACGTTTCTTTTTAAAAAAAAAGATGTGTTGAAAACCATACTTCGTTAATATTGCTGAAAACGTCTCTGTCATCAGAAAGCCTGGAAGGGTACCAGGCACATCGGATCATTTCCTTAAAAATTGGTTATGATGGACTATTACCTGTATCTTTGTACAAACTTCAAAAGTATTGATTTCTCCATTTCTTTCAACAAGATAAGCGACATTTTATAGAAACTTTATCAGATGTTTTTACTTGTCTATAAAAATAGACATTGCGTGGTTGAACAAGTTGAGTACATTTCGGAGGAATCACTTTAATTGTACATGTTGGTGATTTCTCATCATTCTGGAAGATTTCGTTGTATATTTCAGGCTGTGCTTGTCCACCCCAAGAGCCAATAATTAAGAGAAACCATTATTTTCCCACATAATACTTCAAACAACGCTTTAGAAAGTCAGTATATAGTTCTGTTGTTAGCTTCCCAGATTTGTAATATGTTATTACACTGTTTTTATACTTCTTCTCGTATTCATTTACTGTTTTTTGAACTCGGGAGCCAAAGTTACCAGCTGTCTCATGTAAACAAGCGAACACTTGAGGTAGAACGTTTCCAGGTAGAGTAAAAGCATATTGATCAGTATAAATAAGAGACACTTTATTGCCGTGGTAGATTAGCTGCATACTGGGGCGCTGTGCTGCAGTGCTCACGGGCGTTCGGCATCAGGGGTTTGAATCCCCCCTCAGGCATGGATGTTTGTGTTTTCCTTAGGTTAGTTTAAGTAGTTTGTAAGCTACAGACTAATAACCACACAGTTGAGTTTGACAGATTTACAAACATTTGATGCTTTATTCATGTTGTGTCTTTGGACATGGAAAATTTGATTCCTTTGTTCTGTTGTACACCGACTGATACTGACATCCTGGAAAGAAAAAAACAACCGAAATTGAAGTTCTTTCTCAGAGAATACACGCCTTTAGTTATTGCAATTGTCAATGTGCAGTGTTTAAGAACCGAAAAAGACTTTTTATCATTCTTTGTAGAAGACGTTAAACTGTGAGCACTGGCTGACTGAAGCGGAAGGTGACTATTACAGATATATTGAATATTTGAATGTGGTAAATGCATGGTATCGAACAACTAAAATTCGTGGTGGCATATCACCACTCACCAGACAGTAATTTTGACAACTGTATTGCACAAATAGAGAACTGTTTGTATTACCTAACACTCCTCAAACCTAAAATTGCATTATGAAGTGACTTCATGTCCATATAGGTGATAGAAGTATCAAAGAGAGAAATAAACAGCTATGGACTATTTGTAGCAAACCGACTCCCAACAAGAGGTGATGCCTGTCTAGATACAGTTATCACCAACCTAAATACCTGGGATTATAATATCAATGTAGTTGAACCAATGATTTCAGACCACAGTGCATTGGTAATGGAAATCAGTATGAATGGCAACAATAAACTACAAACAAGCACATGGCACTCAAGCTACACATTCAGTAGAAGGGTTATCATGATGACAGATTAAATGGCCTTAAAACCGTTCTGTCTGGTGTGAACTGACGGCAGAAAATTGCAGAACTGGGAGCTAGTGACTCATTTGAGTGTCTGTTCCAAACATTAAAAACAAAATTTGATGGTTTGTTTCTAATAATCTACAAGAAGGCAATTTTCTGCTTTCAGTTCACACCAGACAGGACAGTTTTAAGGTCATTTAAACTGTCTTCTTTGATAACCCTTCTACTGAATGTGTAGCTTGAGTGCCATGTGCTTGTTTGTATTCTATTGTTGCCATTCATACTGATTTGTATGTACGAGGGTTGTCAGCACTGTCTGTCTCTACGCTGGACGGTAACAGCTTGTTGTGTGAAGATATAGGTCTGTATGCATGTTCTTCCTAAAAACTGTATGGCCTAGTGAACCATCTGGCTTCTTCTTGATTAGGATGTCCAAGAAAGGGAGACATTCATTTTCTTCCATTTCCATCGTAAATTTGATGTTTGGGTGGATGTTGTTGAGGTGTTCAAGAAAGCCATCCAGTGCCTGTTTGCCATGCCCCTACACCACGAAGGTGTCGTCGACATAGCGGAAGAAGTGCTTTGGTGTCTGTTTGGCGATTTGCAGGGCCACCTCTTCGAAGTGCTCCATGTAGAGGTTAGCAATCGCTGGAGCTAGTGGGGAGCCCATGGCCACGCCATCGATCTGCTTGTAAAATTCTGCATTGCACTGAAAGTAGGTAGGGGTCAGTGGATGTTCGAACAGTCTGAAGATTTGTGGCTCGAAGTGCTCGGCTAATAGTGCCAAGGAGTCCGAGAGGAGTCTTTCACGAAAAGCGACATCACTTCGGAGCTCACAAGGATATCTTCCTTTTGTATTCGTATATCCCTGAGTACTGTCACGAATTCGGCTGAGTTTTTTATGTGGTGGCTGCAGTGTCCAACAAGGGGTTTAAGCAGCGTCATCAGGTGTTTTGCTAGTCCGTAACTGTGAGAGTTGATGGTGTCCAAGATAGGCCTCAAAGGCACCCCTTCCTTATGGATCTTCGGGAGTCCATAAAGGAGTGGTGTTGCTAGCGCTCTGGGTTGCAGCTGCATCTTCAATGGCTAAAGTAAGTCTGAGTTCTTCAGCAGAGCTACTATCTTTCTGGTCACCGCCAGGGTTGAGTCCTTCTTGAGCTTCTTGTAGTCAGTGTCCTGTAGCAGCAAGTTCATTTTCTGTCGGTACTCGTTAGTGTTTAATAGCACTGTTGTGTTCCCTTTGTCCGCCGGTAGGATCGTCATGTCAGGGTCGTTTCTGAGGGCCCAGAGAACCGCTTGTTCTTCCGCAATTATATTAGTTTTAGGCCATCGAGATTTGTCGATCACCTCGCAGGTTTCCCGTCTGATTCCCTGTGCTTCCTCCCTTGGAAGTCCTCGGATTGCTTCCTCCACACTGCTGATAATGTCCCGTTTAGGGATCGTTCTGGGGACAGGAGCGAAGTTTAATCCTTTTTTGAGGACCGAAACCGCGGCAGCATCTAGTTCTCTTCCGGTCAGATTGACCACGGCTCTGGTGTCGTTCATCTCCTTGTCCGTCATCTGCGTGCCGGCTAGTCTGCCGAATTTTCCGAGCAAGCAATACATCGGCGAAACACAGCTCTGTATTTCAAAACGCTGTGAGGAGCATATTAGGTGTGTTCGACTAGGGCACACAGCAAAATCGGCCATCGCTCAACATAGCATAAACGAAGCACACATTTTCGACTTCGAGAACACAAAGATGCTGTGCCGAGTATCGGGTTTTTGTCACAGTGTGATCAGGGAATCCGTAGAAATAAGGATTCATGATAACCTAGTCAAAAGGGACGAAGGCTACCAACTTAGCGCAGCGTGGAATCCCGCGATAGCTGCAATCTGTCGGGAGTTCATCCGTCACCTTTCTCTGCCTCAGACGCAGGCAGAATGACTGCACCGAGAGTCGACAGCGCGCCGCCGCTACCCCCACCAACGCGCCTCGGCCGCCAACCCACCGTAGCCTCCCGTGGTCTAGTGGAGGGGGTGGGGGCACCGCGGTTATAAAGATCGCCGCACTCCGCTCATCTCGCCACTTCACTTGAAGAAGGGTAGTGTGACACTTCCCGGAAAGTCCCGATCCATCAACGCCGCCACCCGGCTGGAGACCCGAGAGATCTTCATCAGCAGTATATGCCGGGAAAGCCTACAGTCGCAGATATGTCATCTCTATTGTTATTTCTGTGTGATAATCTGGGGACCTGGTTTTCACTGTCAGGGTCTATTTTATTGGGACACTGGTCGATCTCTGTAATAAAAAACGACTGATTACAATGTTCTTTAGCCATACAGCAGCGTCCATTACCTTCTCTTTTAGATGGAAGTCAACACCAATCTTGAAGCTATTGTTCATACCCTTTGTTTCTAGTTTCTCAACTTGAACGTTGCTGAATCCTGGAAAGATTTTCTCAAGAAATTTGATTACATTTTCAGTTGTGCCATTTTTCACTTTTCCTAAATGGAACCATGCCCTTTTCTCTCCATATAGCATTCCTTGGTCATCGCCAGTGCCTATTATCAGATTTTTTCTTCCTGTGGTATTTGGATTTCTGACAGGCTCTGTGGCAGAAGCTTGTGGTTGGGCTATTGGTATTTTTTTCTACAGTTTTGTACAGCATTTTTGGTCGAGCATATGTATTCTGTGTAATTTCGTGCATATTGTTGTTTTGCTGTAGTGGACGTAATTTGTTTATCCACACAACGAGCAGTTTTCTTGTAATGAACATCACGCCAATTTGTATCTGTATTGGATTTATCTGAAAGATTCAAAGAGTTGTAAAGACTATGTTGATCATTGCCAAGGAGGTTTGAAAATTCCAACCTCCTTGATCATTAATGACTCTAGTTTTCCAATCATTGGAAGAAATATCATTCAAACTTAGATCCTGAGCTGTTTCACAGACTGTAGGGTCTTTATCAGTATTTATTTGTTCAAAATTGTTACGTACAGGTGTCACAGTTGAAATGTTTTCTTGTCCTGTTTTTGAAATAGTAAGCCTATTCACAGATGCATCCTGCGTGACATCACTGACTGTACTCTCCATATTATTTATGTGTTTCGACTTGAATGTCGTTTTTGTGTCTACACCTGGTATCTCTTACAAGCAATGCAGAAGACTGTGGCGTATGCAGATTCGAATCTGAAATATTAGAAAGTGGGCTGTGTTAGTGTCACAGACACAATAATCGGCTCTTCCTTTGCGTTTCACATGTACCGGTTGTCTTGGCTTTTTTAGCACTCAACAGAAAATGTTTACATGGTTTTCCGCTTTTTTTGCGAGGAGATTTGGCCAGATGTGGCACTAGCGTTTCAAATCTGGAGTTTCCAGCGATCAGTGTACTGAGTTGCATTTTCATTTTTGAATTGTCTTTTACTAGTTGATGTACTGTTTTTGTTAAATTTTCGACTGCGACACTTAATTTCAGTTTTTCTTTCGTATTGTTTGCACCACAAGCACCCTTTATATTTGCAGCAGTTCAATTCCACGCGGTTTACAAGGTTGATTTCGTGAGTCTTCTTGTACATCATCACTTTTGCACTCATTAATGATTTTGTTATCGTAACTTTTGCACTCATGATTGATTTTTTATCATTACCTACCTTCACATTTCCACTTTTTCTGTAGTTGGATCCACTTACATAATGTTGATGTTTTGCTGTTGATGCTATTTCCAATGGTCCACTGTGTAATCTGACTTCACATACACAACAGCAGAACTTATTTCGTCCTTTTGAACTGTTTACCAATCGAACTTCACTGCTTGTAAGGTCAACACAATCACTGTGAAACAAGTTCCCACACCATAGTCCACAAATCACACTTATATCCGTGTGTTTTACTAATTTGATGAACATATCACATAATCTGTTTGCTTCACTTTCCGCCATCTTATTGGGTGCCAGCGACAGGCAATGATCCCTTCGTTAATAGGGAGGGGTGGGAAAGTTTGGAGTCCTTACTCTTACGGGAGTTAGTACATAGTGACAACGTGTTTGAGTACTGCAGGCAAGGTAAAGTTGGAAATTTGTCTCTTCTGGGAGGCGTGCTTAGGTAGACATTGCAAGTGCAGTGATCACTGTGTCCCCAGTGGTGTAGGGGTCCACGTAACTGCTTAGAAATCAGGAGACCCAGGTTTAAATCCCGGCTGGGTACTCATTTCCAGCTTTGCCCATTCGCAGTTAAAGTCATATATTCTGTGAATATGAAAACAATAACAACTGTAGGGTCAGAAGTGATGTCTGTCCTTTCGGAATAGAGGCCATATGTATATATATAATATGCCAGTGACAGGCAATGGCCCTTTCATTAGTGGGGAGTGGTGGGCAAGTTTGGAGCTCTTACTCTTTTGGGAATTAGTACATAGTGACTATGAGTTTGAGTACTGCAGGCAGGGTGGAAATTTGTGTCTGACAGGCAGCATACTTAGGTAGACCTTGCAGGTGCTGCGATCACTGTGTCTCCAGTGGTGTAGGGGGTCAGTGCAACTGCCTAGAAAGTGGGAGACCTGGGTTCGAATCCCAGCTGGGTACACATTTTCAGCCTTGCCCATTTGCAGTTGAATTAATATATTCTGTGAATATGAAAACAATAACAACTGCAGGATCAAAAGAGACGTCTCTTCTTTCGGAATAGATGCCACATGTATTTATACTTTAAATAAGTGTCTGAAGGATGATGTTGGTTGGTCTCCAGCAATTATTCTGATTACATGCTTTTTTGCAATGAATACTTTTTTAGTCAATGATGAATTACCCCAGAAAATAATGCCATATGAAAGCAGAGAGGTATTGTAAGCTAATTTACTGAGATGTATATCACCAAAATTTGCAATTACCCTAATAGCATAAGTGGCTGAACGAAGTCTATATTTGTTACTGGTGTCATTCCATTTACTGTATGGAACTGTATGTACTGTGTTTTACCAAAATTTTGCTGGGAACCACTTAATGATTTTCTTAAAGACTTCGTTTACAGCAAAAAGAACCAGCTCTGCATCTTCATGAATATAGTATGGCAAGTCATTAATATATATTAAGAACAGCAAAGGGGCCAAGACTGAACCTTGTGGCACCCCACTTTGATTATTCCCCAGTTTGAGGAATCAGCTGTTTTTTTCTGTACTATGTGAATTACTTATGTCAACTTCCTGCACTTCTCCTGTTAGATATGATTTAAACCACTTGTACACTGTCCCATTCATAGCACAATACTCTAGTTTATCTGTATGAATTACATGATTTACACAATCAAAAGCCTTGGAGAGATCGCAAAAAATTCCAGTGGGTGATGTCCGGTTATTCAGAGCATTTAATATTTCATTTGTGAAAGTATATATAGCATTTTCTGTTGAAAAGACTTTTTTGAAAACCAAACTGACATTTTGTTAGAACTTTATTTTTACATATGTGTGAAACTACTCTAGAATACATTACTTTTTCAAGAAGTTTAGATAAGGCCGTCTGAAGTGATATTGGGCAGTAGTTGTTGATATCAGATATATCCCCTGTTTTGTGCAGTGGTTTAACAATAGCATATTTTAGTCTATCAAAAAAAGAAACCTGCTTCAGAGAACTATTACATATGTGGCTAAGAATCCTCTCTTATTTCATGAGAACAAGCTTTTATTACCCTGCTGGAAATACCATCAATTCCATGTAAGCTTTTACTCTTGAGAGACTTTATTATTTTCTTAATTTCAGAAGGAGAGGTGGGTGGAATTTCTGTTGTATCAAATTTTATGGGTATGGCCTGTTCCATTAACTGCCTAGCTTCTTCTTATAAACATTTAGATCCACAACATTTAAAAAATAATTATT
The DNA here is from genome assembly GCA_026315105.1 of Locusta migratoria. NCBI lineage: Eukaryota > Metazoa > Arthropoda > Insecta > Orthoptera > Acrididae > Locusta > Locusta migratoria. The sequence continues at coordinate 49,328,445 of CM048747.1, forward strand.
AATAACGTTTTCAACTTCTGGCTTATTAGTTATAAACTTTTCATTCACTTTGATGGTAATACAGTTTCCCTGTGCTCTTGGTTGCCTTGTCTCCCTGGTAATAATATTCCAAATTGTTTCAATTTTGTTATCAGACATACTAATTTCAGACATGATGCATATTCTTCTGGACTTTTTAATAACTTTTCTTAATGTAGCACAGTAGTTTTAATAATATTTGACTGTTTCTGGGTCATTATCTTTCTTGCTGTTAGATACAGTTCCATTTTTTGGTTACAAGATATTCTTATTTCTTTAGTAAGCCATGGTTTCTTATCAGTATATTTAACTATTTTTTTGGAGAAACAATTTTCAAATACTCTTAGAAATGTATCATGAAATAAGTTATATTTGAAATTAGCATCAGCTTCCTTATACCCCTGATCCCAGTCTTACTGCTCAAGATTTTCCCTGAAATTTCTAATTATTGAATTATTAATGGAACACACAACTTTGGAGGCTTGTTTTGAATTACAGAGAGAAACTATGTCATTTACTGTAACTAGCCATGCACTGTAATCAGAAAGACGATACTCAACAGGACAAGCATTAATGTTTTCAAACTTATCTTGGTCTATAAAAAAGTTATTATCAGTGTGCTGCTGTCCTTTACTACCAGAGTAGGAAAATAATTACAGATGACAAATTGAAAGACTCAAGTACGACCTTCCAGGTAATTCTTCCTATTTCATTCCCTTAGTGAGTCAACATTGAAATCCCCACAAATAATAATTTGTTTTTCCTTATCTGAAAGATATTACAATAAGTCATCCAAATATTCCATAAATAACTGAAAGTTTCCTGAAGGGGACCTATATACTGTTACAATTATAAAAGAAGGACCTTTATTCAGTTTAAGCTGACAGACACATACTTCTATATGTTGCTTTACACACATAAAGCCGATATAGAATCAGTTGTCTCCCATTATTCGAATTCTGTTTTGATAGTGCGCGCAAACTTGAATGCTTGAAAAATATTTTTACGTAAAAAAAGGAAAAAATAATGTTAAACATGGGAGAAAAACAGCCACTGAGCCTGAAAATACGGGATCCTGGAGATAATGAAAAAATATGTTCAAATATGGGAAAAATGGGAGGAAAGTTGGTCATCCTATTTTCTACAGTGAAGAACAATTATAAATATGAGATGGAGCATAGTTTCTGTTTTTTAAGTAAGAATAACCAGCAATTGTGTTGATTAACCAATAAACTGAAAAAAACTGTTTTCGAGATACCGTATTTGACTGGGATAACAAATCCGTTTCCGACCTTCAAATGTAAACACGACAGGAAAAAACATTCGACTAAACTCGATATACGCCTACCAGAAGATGTGTCGCATCTTCATGTATGAAAATTAAACACGTATGACTTTTCGTAACTTGTGCGTAATTTTATCTATTTATGTACAAGTACGGTGTTTCCAGATTTACCTTGGCTTACACGAGAGGTGGTCGGAAAATGCACATGCAAGGATATTATGCATATGGAAATGGGGCTTAAGATCGACTTGAACTCTCCCAGATTATGTCTATTTTTATAAACCACATGGCGTTTTCCTGTTCAATCAGTCTATAACTTTCTGAGTAGTAATTAAAGCTACTATTCAAATGTCCTCACTTATTAATTAAATTGGCGTCATATTGAAAAACGAAAATGGACTTGTTTGGGCTGAAACATTTTATGCTCGTGTGAAAGGTCACTGTCACACATTGAAGTCAATTGAGCATGTAACTTTCCTTTCGAAACTTCACCTATATTGGTCGTGATATAAGCCAGGTGTCATATCTCAGTATAGTGATCACAGTTGATAGCAGGGAGGTTAGAATAAAGGGAGGTGGCATTATCTATTCAGAGCACATACGTCAGTTGAAGCCTGTCCAAAATGTTCAAATGTTTGTAAAGTCTATGGGACTTAACTATGGGGTCATCAGTGCCTAAACTTACAAACTACTTATGAGCTAACTAAGGACGGCACAAATATCCATGCCCGATGTGGGATTCGAACCCCCGACCGTAGTGGCCGTGCAGACCGTGGCTGGAACGCCTCAGCCAGTGCGGCCGGCGAAGCCTGTCTGCCATCTTTATCAGTGCTGGATTGCTATTTCTTCGTTAACGCATAGTTTTAAGTCGATCCTCTTTCTGTTAATGCACTGGACTGACAGTCACTGCGAAATATGTACTTTGAAACAATGTAATTTCTTGAATAAATAGTAATGAATACTCAGCATATTATATTTCAAAACTTAATTTTAACGCCTAATTTGCACTCGTTTAACACGTTGTACATAAAGGCAAAACCATGGAACGGTTTATTTATGTTTTAAGTGACAAATAACATCTGCTCTACAATACGAACACTTCTCCAAAATTTAACAATATGGCGGAGGCAGGCTTCACTTTTTCAGCGTAAGGGCGTCTCCCTGTATTCTAACCTCCTTGGTTGATAGCACTGTCTTCGTTAATACCAGATCATTGGTGATCCACAGACCTTAGCCTCCAATAATATAAAAGCCTTGTCACTAGCAGTAAACGTACGTCGCCGCTCTTGTTAATAGAGCTGCCGCTAGAGGCGCCACATAACAACCTCACGCCCGCGCAACTTGACCGAAGTGCCTTATGCTAAGATACATTGTAATACTCACTGTGCAACCTAAAAGAGTGTAACTTACTGTTTTTACATGAGAATCTAAACCTTTTATGTGTGTTGCGGAAAATGGTATATTCTTGTGTACCAATTTGCAATCAGGGCTTCCGAAATAAAGCTACTGGAGTTAGTTGTCACGAATTTCCGAGCAATGAATCCACGAGAAAATTATGGATAAAACCAATAAGTAGACATAGTATGAGTATTTCCTAAATATCAGTGATTGTATATTTTATTGTTGCCTAAATAATTTTTAATTCTTACGTAAGCGATACAAAGGATAAATTATGGCAGCCCAATTAGCATTCTGTGGTAGTAACCATTTTCTTACCGCAGACTATAAATACGGCCTGAAGGTAAAGAAATTGTTAAAATGTTTGTTAAGCTTATGGGACTCAACTGCGAGGCCATCAGTCCCTAAACTTACAAATTACTTATAAACTAATTTATACTAAAGACAGCACAAACGTCCATGCGCATCGGAGTAAAGAAATTGAATCCTAATGCAGTTCCTAGTGTTTTCGAAATGTATCTGCCAAGCAAACTAATCAAGCCGAAACAATCGAGAAGAGAAATTGAAAGATCCGAGACAAAATCTGTGAAACGGAAGGAAGATAAAATTGCTACAGAAAAGGTGAATATAAGCAAGAAGTCTTCCAAGAAAGCCATATTTCACAGCCTCATAATAAAGATACGTGTCGTCGAAGAAAATATACATTTTGAGGACTGTCAACAAGGTCAGCAGTGTACAATCTCCGTCATTAATGGCGGCCTTAATTAAAGGAAAAGACCGAGATAGTCTTCGATAACCGAAATGTACATTCATCATGTTCCTGGCAAGACTAGAAAGTGTGACTAACGAGCCACTGGAAGCAGTCATAGAAAAGCCAAAGGTACTGTTCGCACTGTCCAATATGCTACTGCCCCATATTAGTCGTAAACCCGCGTTACAGTGCAGAGCTCCTGAGCACATTAATATTGCAAATATTTCTGCGGCCCTACTCAACGAAATTCATGAAAAATATGTCAGACCGGGTACGCAGGGAATATTTTGCGAAAATAAAAGAAGACTTAGAAAAAAAGCTCTCTTGGAAAACCCGTAAAACAATTTCAATCAATTAGGCCTAAAAATCTGTGTACATGGTAATGACAAGAAGTAATTGATGTTATCATTGTTAAAAAGACAGTAACATGAACGTCAATAATTGTTTTCGACATCAGTGATCAAAATTAACCGCAGTGCTATGCGGACATATTTTACGTCTTATTTTATATTTGGCTTCCATAAGGATCTACACGGAATGAGGTTGGCTTGTGGCGCCAACAGCGGAAGAGGTTTGAACTACAGCGGCGACACTGCTCAGCGAAGGTACGCTCCTAGTGAGTAGGCTTTGTATTATTTGGAGGCTAAGCACAGACATACAACAATAGTCTGCGATCATGCGATGTGACAGAAGAAGTTTTATGTTGACTTTATTTATTTATCATTAGATTGTTGACTCAGTAGTAGTGCGAAGGAAATGAAAATTAGGAAAAGGATATTACCGAGAGTGGCATCTGACTTCGGAGCTTTCTTATTTGTTCTTTTTGCTATTCCTGTGACATACTGTTTTGAATTATTCATTGTGTTACCTGTTATACATTCCGTGTGGTCATTTTGGTATATACTACATTTAATATGTGCTACGTATGTTATGATCAATGTGACAAGTAATTTCGTTGCTGTTATTGTTGTGGATACTAGTCTGCAGAATATTGCAACAGAATCGTCAAAAACACAGGATTGGCGATACTGCTCCGAATGTGATCTCGTTGCACCTCCAAGATCATGGCACTGTGACACATGTAAAACATGCATTTTGAAACGGGATCATCATTGTATGTTCGCTGGTTGTTGCATCGGTCATTACAATTACAGATATTTTTATATGTTTGTTTTGTACATGTTCATTGGTACCTTATATGCCACATATTTCAATTGCTTTTACATTTGGAAAAATTTTGAACATTTTTCGTTTAAGAGTGCAATGAAATTTGTATTTCCGATGGCAATGGTTGTTTTAGGGGTAGAGGCCACTGAAATGCAAACCTGCCTATTAATTTCTCTTATTAATTTGGTTGGTGTAATATTTACGTTGGTTTTGTTAGTTCATCACACCAGCTTAGTGTCTAAGGGCATGGTAACACACGAAAAGAGCAAGAATATCACGAAGTATGATAATGGCCTTAAACAGAATTTATCTCTCACTTTCGGTAAGAGGTGGCACATATCTTGGTTATTTCCCTTTGTAGCATCAGAATTGCCTCATGATGGAGCAAATTGGAATAATTTGCAAAAAATTGATTGATGGAATCAACGAAGAGAAAGTGTTCATAAATTTGTGTTGCAGTCCCTGTACGTTGCGATCAATTGTTGTTGGTTTTTGTAAATACAGTTGGTGGTATGGATGTATATTGCAAAATCATCCATAGGCTATTTTTAAGGCTGCAGAATGATTTTTATTTGATGGTGGATCGAGCATCAGATTAACATAACTGCATAAGAACTTGGGAAAAAGTTCTTTTTGGCAATTTCATACTATTTTACTAATTACAATGGGATGGAGAAAATCTTGCAATAAGACTGAGTGATAAAACCTTTTTATTCTTTGTACAGATAGAGTTTTAAACAAGTTCACATCAAATTTGCCATTATCATAAAAGTGGTATATTCTATTTTTGCTATTAAGATGTATGATGCATGTCTCAGTATATTTTTAAAAATTGATCTTTAGTTTGTCACAAGGGGAACTTTACTGCCATTTCTGCCATAATTTCCAAATGTTATTAAATAATTGTAGTTGATATTTTATATCTTACATGGAAATGAAATGGTTGTTTGACGATTTGTTTCTTTCCATGCCACAGATCGCCATACGTTCCTTACTCCACATTTTTTTTGCAAAATGGTTGAGTTATGAAGTCTATTTGCATTAATTGTAATATAATTACAATGTCACAGGCAAACTCAACTGTCAAAATTAGTTGTATATAGGCCTACATCCAACATTCGACAAACAAGTCTGAGCATTTGAAAACTCCACATGTCTCATTTTTAATGTATAAGCAACTAATGGCACCTGTCGAGTTTTGAATTCAGTATTGGATTTGGCATTAAAATCAAATTTCATTTGTTCGATTATCGTAATCTTAATATCTGAAAAAATTTTCTGAATGTTCCTCCAGAAATATGTACAGCCAAACATTGGAAGTTGGTAATGGTTTGAAAGTTACCGTAATGTAAATGTTCAAGATCAGTCACCAATAAAAGTAGCCTAATTATATCTAAATGTGGGAGAAATTTAATAAGGTTGAATTTTACTTCCCATCCTGGTTGACGTCACAGGGTAATGTTAGTACAGAATGCTAAATGCTGGCAGTTGTGACATTGGCATTACTCAGTCGTGTGCTCACAAATGTTTTGTCATGAAATCTTTGTTTTGCTTAATGGAAAGGTGAGTAGGAACAGTATTTATTTTTTTCAAATTTTGTTCATGGTATTTACACAACACTATGTCATTCTACTTCGTTTGGATTTCTAGAGTTCGCCGAGACAGGAAGTAAAATTTTACCCCTTAATAAATTATAAATTAATTGAACTGCTGAGTCTTATACTAATGCAGTTTTGAATTTGTGTAAATTTTGTTGTATTATCTTAAGCTTTACAGTACCAAATTTCTTAGGCAGTTGAAAACGAGGGGGAATGTTTGGCTGTGATTGATCATTGTTCGTAATCCTAATCAAGAAACACACACCTCTTTTTTCACTTTTTCTACTGCATGAAACCAAACATAACCTGATTTCAGTAAGCCAAAGCTACAACATCCAGTAATTATTATAATGTATTTCTTAAAGTCTGCCAGTTTTGCCACACTTTAGAAAATTGAGCCTTTTGTGGTAGGCCTATTTAACAAACAATTCAGTTGCTTCACAATAAGCAGTTACATCAATTTATGTAAATGGAACAGTTTTACAAACTGTGTACATTAGAGATTTCTAAAACCACATTATATGTTGGAAAAGTAAACGGCCACCATTTCCAAGGTTGCAGATTTATTTACAACCAGATTCGAGCAATTGCTGCCTTTCTTTAGGTATTGGTGAAATTGTACGACACTTCACACCGGGCTGCAGTGATTATGTTGGCATCAATAGTAATGATGGCAACTCAGATGACCAATAAAGGTTTTTTCATGACAACTGCAATTAAAACGAAAATTATTTTCTTCTGAACGGACAAGGGTACATACAAGAACCTGTCAACCATAGAGCAGGTACAGTATTAAATTTGCTGCGAGTGAAACGAGCAGCAATAACATTTATTCTGTAGCCCGTGAAAAATATTAACACAATTCTACACTTCATTGTTCATCTGTTGCCAACATAAGCATTGGAGCCCGGCGAGAAGCGTCGTAAAATTTTACCTTAGGTGTCTGTGCAGCCGAACATTGGAAGTAGGTAATGGTTTGAAAGTTAATGTAAATGTTCATGGTCAGTCACCAATAAAAGTAGCTTAATGTGTATCTAAAAGTTGGATAAGTTTAATGAGGTTGAATTTTACCTCCCATCCTCGTGATATTGCATGATAATGTTAACACAGGATGCTAAATGCCGCCGTGTGACCTTGGCATTACCAGTACTCATTATTTTAGTACTAGCCTATTAACAACATTAATTTTGAAACAATTCTGATTTGGATTATAAATTGTAATGATTATTATGGGTAGAAATATTTTGATTTGCTTTTAGTGGAACTTTCATATAATATATATCTACCTTGACTACCAACAATACTCTACCACCAAACCAGGTCCTGCGCAATTACAGAGGGCTTGGTGCGAATTCTTTACATGTTTATCTGAACCCATAATGTAACACAGTCTTGTATACAGGTCATGCACTTTTTCGAGACCCCTCTGTGACCGGCGAAAGTCGGCTGAGTTCGTGTGTCTACGGAATGTTTATGCTCTCTACCAACCTTACATTGTAACAGCATTGTACACCATAGACATTGTCGGTTTATTGTTTATTTGTTCTTAGCCTTGATTTTTGTTTTTCACTTTGTTATTTGATAAAATAAGTCCACATACCCTGACGACTTCTTTTATAAAAAGGAAGGCTGACCTTGGAAGTGGTATGAAGAATAATTCTGATTGTTATTCAGTTAAGACAATAAAAAGAGGTAGAAAGTGTTGCTAAACCTGCTTAGTAAGTCAATTTAAAATAATAATATTTCGTAGATATATGTTCCTGTTTTTTGAAACGAAAATTATAGAGGGAAACTTTCCCGGTAGGATAAACAAAAATAAAAATAGAAAAGAGATGACTTACCAAAAGGACCGGCTCGTCGAGAGAAACAAATAAAATCACACACAAACACACATACAAGCTTTCACAAATGTCTGTCTAGGTGTGTTTGCGTTTCGATATGTCTGAGTGTGTGTGTATTTGTTTACCTTCCTTTTTTTCCCCTAAGGTAAGTCCTTCCACTCCTGGGATTGGAATGACTCCTTTTCCACTTCCTTAAAGCCCATATCCTTCCCTTTTCCTCCCCTTTTTTCCTCTTTTTCCTGAAGAAGCTGCCAGTGGTGGCGAAAGCTTGTATGTGTGTTTGTGTGTGATTTTATTTGTTTCTCTCGATGAGCCGGTCCTTTTGGTAAGTCATCTCTTTTCTATTTTTATTTTTGTTTATCCTACCGGGAAAGTTTCCCTAGTATAGCACTTAAGCAAGGCATGTTAAAACTCTTTTACTTTTCTTTCTTGCTGCTTCTCCGTTCGTGCAGCAATATTATCATGAATCTGTTTGGAGAATATTCTTACTTAACTTGTCGTATTTCTCTTTTGTAATATCTGCTGTTTGTTGTAAGAACCTGTTTTGTGTTTTCACTGTCAAAATAAGATATTAAGAGTGTTGATAGAATCTGCAGAACTGAAGGGTAAACAAAATAAAACTCATCTGGAAAATGTTCAATGTGCCTCCACTGCATTTTCTGTTTTTATGCAATAGAAACACTACTGGTCGTGGCCTGTTTGTTTTCAAAGGTGGCTTTTGTTTGTTTATATAAATAATTGATTGTATATATATGACTGTATTCTTTAATGTCTTAGGTCAGTTGAAGATTGGGATACCACCCATTGCCTTTGAACCATGATGTCCGCTTGCTGTGTTGTGACGTCATTGTTGCACAGTAATTGATTTGTCTGTGTTTATACTGCAGTAGATGTATGTAGGCATGTGGAGGCATGCTCTTTAGGTCGATGTTAAATGGTTCACAGTCGTTTTTTGTTGTGGTGTCCATATGGTGTGTGACTTTCTTCATATTAATGTGGTGTGGTTGCTTCTTTTAAAGTTGTTTGCTGTTGTGTGCACATTACTACACGATTTAGTAGTGTGATGTTAACAGTTTAGTTCACCATCCTATAATGTGATGCGTATTATTGTTCTGGGATTTTAATTTTTTTTGTGTGTGTGTGAGGTTTAGATCACTGTGAGGGAGCTTTTTAGTGTCATTTCTGTAGTATATATTGGTTGTTGAGGTACCATAGTCAGTGTGGTGCATTTATTACTTTTGGCAAAGCCAATGAATGCGAAAAGCGAGAAACTGGTTGTGGTGACACTGAGATCTGTAGTGTAATTAAGGTATTAGGTTGGGTGGCAACAATTTGGTTAAGAGTTGGCGAAGCCAATGAATGTGAATTCAGGCATATTTGTGGTGAAGAAGAATGTCGGAATAAACATTCAAAATGAATACAGTGTTTGATCCTATTTCTTTGTTGCATCGAGGGGGGGGGGGGGGTTGGGGAGGAGGTTGAATTGGTATTGTCATCTTTATTTGAGGTCTCTTATAGGTCAGTTTAAGTATTTGATACCATTTTAGAGTATTTGTCTGTGATTGTAAACAATTTCCTTAGTCTGTGAGTTTTGGGCCAAGGAATTTTCGAATGATTTTTCTTTCAGCTTTCTTGACGTTCTTGAGGTTCCCTTTGTAGTTGAGGTTTAAGGTCTCGCTAGCATAGTGTTTCAGATTTGAAAACTGTTATGTAGTGTCAAATTTTTGTCTTTATGTTAATGCATTTTTTGTTGCAGATGCTTGCGATTTTCACATATGCTTTCCGCATTTTCACTTAATTTATTTTCTATGCCAATCTTTCCGTACATATGGGTTTGATGATTTCACCTAAGTATTTGAAATTATTAATCTTGTTTATTGTGCCTTATGTTGTGATCAGATTTTCTGTTTTGGTGTGTTTTGTGGCCATAAATTCTGTTTTTGAGACAGAAATTTGTAGTCTACGTTTTTCAGCAAATTCTTTGAGGACTTCAATTTGTTGAATTGCTGTTTTTTCATCTACAGAAAGGATTGCGAGATCATTGACAAGGCTAAGCATGTAACATTGATGTTATCCCATTCTCTTCCTAGCCTGATGGGTCTCCAAATGTTTCAGATTTTTATTTCTTTTTCTCATTGAAGAGTAGGGAGAGGCCATCACCTTGCCGGACACCAGTCTTGATGAGGAAAGGTAATGAGATTTCACCGTTGAACTTGACTTGGAAGTTGAGTCTGTTAGGGTTTGTTGGATGAGTTTTTGTGTTTTCGGATCCAGATTGTTCTCTTCGAGTATATTAAACAGGGACTGGTGGTCAATGGGGTCGTGTGCATTCCTGAAGTCGGTAAATGTGCAGATGGTTGGGAGGTTTTTTGTGGCTCAAATTTTCAATGTAGATATTAGGTTGAAAATTTGTTCAGTTCCTGATCTTTGTGGTCTGAATCCTGCTTGGTATTCACCCATTACGGGTTGGAGTTGTTCTTGTGTACATTGTAGAATTTTGTAAGGGGCGGAAAGGGGGGGGGGTAATTCCTCTGAAGTTATTAACATAAGATTTGTCTCCTCTTGTGGAATGGGTGGATCAGTGAACATTTCCAGTCATCTGGGAGTTTTTCACTTTGCCAGATTTCCTTAATGATCTGTGAGATTTCTTGAAGTGATCTTGGTCTGAGATTTTTCTGAAGTTCTGCTATGATTTCGTCTTCTCCTGATGTTTTTCCATTCTTGAGTTTTTTGATGTGATGCTGGATTTCTTCTTGTGTTGGTGGGTCAGTGTCATGTTTCGTGTGTCTTGGGGTTGTGTGTGGGGAATCATTTGGGTGGCTCAGGGCAGTTATGGAGGTTGGAAAAGTAGTGTGCCAATTCCTAACGGTTTTCTTGTTTGGCCAGCGCAAGTTTTCCACCTTGTTTTTTGAAGGTCAAATTTTGTGATGAGTAATCTTTAATTATTTTTGCTATAGTCCTATAGAAATATCTGAAATTGTCGTCAATTGACTTTAGTTGTTTGGTGATATAATTGCGTTTGGTTTTCCTGATAGTTCTGTTTGTCTGAGGAATTCTTCTATGGATCTGGGTGTTTCCTTGCTGTTGTACTTTTGGAAGGCAAGTCGGCGATTGATGATGGCTTGATCACAGTTGGAATCTCACCATGGATGTTTTGCTTTCTTTTAAGTGGGATCACTCTTTGGCTTTTTTGACAATTTTGCTACAGAAGTCGATCCAGTTGTTTGCTGGTTCTCTTTCTCATTCTTCTCTGACCTTGGTTTCTTGAATTTTGGGTGTGTCAAATTTTTGAATGCAGTTTTTTTCCCCTTGCATTGAACTCCCTCTGAGAAAATTTCACTTTTACCCGTGTGAGATAATGGTCTGAGTCAATGTTTGCATCTCATCAGGCTTGAATGACATAATGATTCTGTAGTGAGAATATGAGATGGCAGTGTGATTGATCTGGTATTCACCAAGGTGCTGAATTGGGGATCACCATGTTTTCATTTAATGTGGAGTTTTATAAAGTGGGTAGACATTTCTTCTGACAGATGTCAACCAGACGCATACCATTGGTGTTTGTATTGTGGTGTGCAGAATTTTGACCAATTACTTTTAGTTACATTTTTTCCTTCCCAAGTTAAATGTTGTAGTCTCCCTTTAGGATTTTCACGTCATTGTGATAGATCTTGCTCATAGTTTCTTCGAGTTTGTTCCAAAATAGTTCGACATTTTTGGGATTTTTCCTGTTGTCAATGTTGGTGGGGAGTACATTGACAAGTGTATATTTTTTATTGGTGCTCTAAATGCACATTGTCATAAGTAGATTATTAATGGGTGTGACTTCTTTGACAGAGTTAATGATAAATTTGTGTACGAGAAATGCCATGCCGAAGATTGGTGTGACTTTTGCTCTTGAAGATCTGGTAGTTTCAATAATCCATGAATGTTTTATGCTTATATGGAAGTTTATCAGAGAACTCCAATATTCTCTGTTGTCTTAAATTATATTTTTGTGTCTTTCCCACTTAGAATATCCCCACATAAAATATCCACATTCCAGTACTTGTCCCATTAGTGTCATTTTATTGGTGTTGTGTTAATTTTTGTAGGTTTATATGTGTGTTTGTTGGTGTTTTTCGTGATTGCTTTGGTTGCCATATTGCCTTTGAGTATATAAGTCATTGCCGCCATGTTGATGACGTCATGAGTCCAAGCCAATGGGTTATATCCCGGTTTTCAATTATACCAATATGTTATGCCCTAAGTTGTGCAATTAGTGTGGATATTGGTAACTGATCTTAAGTTTTTGGGGTATTGTGTGATTAACTGATAACGAGCTGCTGAATTGTGAAGGGTCAATCCATACCAAGTGATCCTGGAAAAATAATTAGTTGCTTGACCATATCAGAACAATTTTATATTTGCTAGATGAATTCCTAAAGGTTTAGTAATATCGAAAATAGTTTTTGTTTATCATTTGGAATGGCAGCCTTATTTGTTCCAGGTTGCATGTATTTGTTCACATTTGTAAGCATCTGCTTTTTTAAAAATTATACTGGAGTGTCCTACACCTAAAATGCATTTTCAGTACACTTTGGCCTACAAATTAGCATCATTATCACTTGGCTGGGTGTATTCTTTAAAATATTTTTAATACTTCAAAGTTGTCAGCCACAAATTACAAAAACTGTTTTTGAGCTACGGTTTTCCAAAGAAAGACTTGAGCTATTACATTGTATGTTACTATTTATAGAGTATCAATGGTGCACAGATTGCACTTAAAAATGGATTATTTTATTTTCTATTTTCTGGCATGCAATATCTTTGTTGAGGAAGAGATAAAATTCTGAAAATTTCACAGTTAATAGATCTTATTGTATCAAACTTTACTATACATTTCAACTTTGAGATTAATTTGGAAGTATGCTATAAAAATTACAAACATGAGTCAAAAATACATTTTTAATCAGCAATCTCTGGTGGGCTAATAATGTACATCACTTGCATATTTTAACACATCAAATTACAACAGCTAATGATTATTTGTTGAAACAATGCTTCGGTGAAAGCTTCAGCTGGCTAACAGTTGCATATGCAAGTCTGTACAGACTCAAAAGTCTACACAAGTCCGTTTGTTGTCTCCTTTCACCAACAATTGCGCACTCACACTTTGTTAGCTGGAGACTTTTGAAATTTGCAGTTGAAAAACAGTGTCTTGGTGTTTTATTGGTGTTATTTATTGATGAAGTTTGTCATAAAAGTGTTTAAGGAGTATTCCTAAAGATATTACTTGAATGGAAGATTACAGTGAAGAAGGAAAAGTGTAGTTTTATGTATGAGTTGACCCAATGACCAGTCTTGGCTTTGACCCTTTTAAGAATCATGCGACAGAAGGTCTGAGAGAAATAACATTTGATCATTATTCTTATAATAAAAGCCCTGCCAATATAATACCAGGAAAATAATTGTGTCCAACATGACATACTAAAATATTTGTAATTAACATGGAGAAGGGTTGTGATATTTCATATTGAGAATTTTGTGACTTCCGAAACCATTACAAAAAGTAATTTGTGAAATCCTAAGTATATTGCCTGCTGTTAAAATTAGGAAGCTAAATTAAGAGAAAAGGCCAATTGCCTTGAAAAGAAAAATTGAGAAAGTGACATCTACAGCCAGTAAGAATTCGGAAGTTTCATTTCAAAAGAAAACTAAAACTGGCGAAAGTTCTAAAACTTCACCCACCAATATGATGATTTGATAGAAAAGGTAAAAACTAAATGCCGTTCTTCAAATAAGGAATTTACTGCCGAATTTTTGGTCGAGCAAAAGTTAGTGATGAATTTCATGGTCCAACTAGTAAAAGACCAAGAAATTTTTCTTGCATTTCAAAAGAAAAGTGCATCTAATGTGAGATGAAAACACAATAAAAAAAGTTATTAGTTTTTATGAAGAGGACAGTAACAACCGTGTGATACCTGGCAAAAAAAGACTGTTTTTCTGTTAAATGGTTGTATGGTTCATGGATAAAAAAGGTTAATATTGTGTAATTTAAATGAACTATTCACTGAATTAAAAAGAAAAAGAAATCCTGATATTAAAATTGGTAGATCAAAATTATGTGAGTTGTGACCGAGATGGTGTATTGTTGCAGAGGGATTTGGCACCCATAACACTTTTGTTTGTTTGTATTATCAGAATGTAAAGTTGATGATAGAACTTACATCTGGTATGCATTATTACCAGTTACAATATTTATCATCATTGGAAAATTTGAAGATTGTCGAGGCAAATATGCCTAACTTGACATATTTAAAGAATTGAAAAGGTAACTGGCAACATATAATACCAACAATAGGTGACACAAGACAGAACTGAAATTGCTACAGCTATAAAACCACAAGAAGAGTTTTTTGAAGTTTTGGTGGCTAAACTTGAAAATGCATTTTATTGCAAAAGCTCAATGTAAATTTATGAAAGGCAAAAAGTAAATCTTGGCAGCTGATGAATGCTTAGTTCTTCGACTTTTGAGAAAATTATTCCTTTGTTGTTTAAGGTGAAGCACAAGGACACCACAGGGTAAACAAACAGGCCACAGTTCATCTATTTGTAAACACAGCCCGAAGGACATCAATATAAAAATTAGAAGGATTGCGTTTGGATGCCACTTAAATTGTCTGCTGTGGAATTTACAACTGTGACTGGGTGAACTTTTAATCTAACACCCAAACTGAGAGAAGAAACTTCACAAATGTTCAATGAGCAATATACTAAAAATAAGAATATAATTAGTTGGCCCATTTTCAGAAAAAAATGACAAGTAATCATAGATATTATTAAATTACATACTGTATTTAATATATTTTGCTCAGTTAGCCTATGGTATTGTGGTACTTTTCACCAGCTTCAAGTCTAGTGTTCACCTATGTATTTCATTTCAGCTGCATGTGTTGCTTGCTGGATCACTGTTCTTTGTCTCCTTGCTGTTCACAATTGTTGGTCCTTATATTCTTTAATTTGATAGGGTGCTGAAGACCTTGATGTTGAGCGCCCAAAAACCCCCTTTCATCATCAATCATCATCATCCATTAGCCTAGCTATCACAAATGATAAAAAAATGTATTTTGACTAGTGTTTATAATTTTTTGCATACTTTCAATTGAATCTCAAAGTTGAAATTTGTACTGAAGTTTGATATCATGAAGATCTATTAACACTAGAATGCCCAGCTTAGATCTACCCCCTGGAACGCCCAATAGAGGTCAATTGACCATTACGTTTATCACACTTTAAAATGCTTTATTTTCATTAATACTGATTTTGCTACTTTATTATAATGTAGTAATAATAATATTAATAATGTGGGCACATTCTTATTTGAAACTGATAAAATTTATTTTTAATCTATACCATACAAAAATAAGTGACACCATGTTATTGATACATAAAATTGATTACTTTTTCAATGTTTCTGTTTTACATAATATAACAATGGGTGACAAAACTTATTTTCGCAGGACTTCTTGATTATTCATAAATTATACTTTTTTCTGTAACAAATAAGTACTGCTTTACTAGGCTACTCACTTGCACATTTTGCATATCCGCTTACTTAGACTCGAACCACATGCAGATTTTTTACATATGAAGCAAATGTCTCTAGTTTTGTTTTTGTTCTACGATCCAACTCAGCAAGTTTTTTGTTTTGTTCCTTTAGATGTTCATTCATCTGTCAGCAGTCAAAATAGATGGAGTCTAGAGTTGCTGAGAGCGAGAACTTCTTACCACCAAACAATCACGTAATAGCTCCTATAGGCAACAATGTATGAAAGTGATCGTTGTTGGCTAACAAAAGCGCTAAATAAACTGGATAAATTGCATAGTCGGGAACCAATGGTAAATGTGTAAAAATCTTAAAAATTTGCAGTAACAAATCAAAATTATTAAGGTAACTTAAACATCATCTAAAATTGTAAAAAGCTAGAAAATCACAGGAACACCGAAGATATTCCCATCTTAAAATGAAAAAGGGTCATTTGATCCCATCGGGTGTTCTATTGTTAAGTGTATGAAACTTCTGGTAGATCATAACTGTGTGCTGAACAAGGATTTGAGTGTGCAACTGCTTACCATCTGAGCTATTTCGTCACACTTTATGGTTTGTTCTCATAGCTTTACATCAGCCCTCCTACTTTCTAAACTACAAAGAAGTTGTTCTGCGAACCTTGCAGGTCTACCACTCCTGAACGAAATGATATGGTGGATACATGGCTTAGCCACAGCCTAAATGTTTCCAAAACAATATTTTCACTCTGCAGCAGTGTGCATTGATATGAAATATTCTGGCAGATTAACTGTGTAATTTTCAGATTTTTATCTGGACCCCCAACAAAGATATTACATATTAGAAAATGGAAGAATTAAAGACAAGAAAATTTAATTAGTAATTTTTTTAAATGTAGGCTGCTCACCATTGATACTGTACTATGCAGTGTAGTAGCACAAAAACTATTAAAGCTGACAAATTAGTCTATGAAAAACTACTGTTCAAAAATTGTGTGTGTGTGTGTTTTAATTAATTTTTGCTTGAGTACTTTGAACTATTAAATACAAACACATACACACGATTTTAAAGCCGGGTCACATGATACTTTAGTTAACAAGTCTTCTTCACCTGACAAGATTTTCAATTTTCAAAGTAATCCACTTCAAAGGGTTTTTTTATCCACTGGATTTCACCCTAAGTTTTAGGAAAGTAGTCCCTGAAAGAAACATGAAAATACTTAGACACCGCTGTAGTGTCTAGTCAGCAGGGATACTCAAACTTTTTGTCACCATGTACTATTTGCATTTTTTTTTTTTTTTAATTCTTTGGCATACCACTAGAACTGTTCAATTTTTGACAAACCCTGAGGTAAAGGGAGGGTAGGATGCATAAGGTTGACTGATGAGTGGTGCAGGAGTGAGCTAATAAGTGAAATTAGCAACTCTATAAAGTTTCTCTGGTTCCACTGTGTAAGTGAGAACTTGGACGTATTCATGCATAATCTTCAAACATAAGAAAAAAAGTCATAGTTCGTCATGAAGTTCAAACAATCTTGACAATACTTTACGTCTTGACGGCCTTCAAAATTCGGAGTGAAGTACAAGCACTTTGTGTTTACTCCCCATTTTATCACATGAAACAGTCTCGAATTTATTGACCTTGGTTTAACAAAATTGACGCTTTTTACTGCATTGTCAAGAGTGCTTTTGAGATATTCATTCAAACCTTGCAGCATTACTGCTTCTGTATGACCATGCTGGTAGCAGTTCACTGCCCTATAGCTGATTATACAGAGTGTGTGGTATACCATCCTAATTTAGGATGTAGAGGCCCAGCTATGTTGTGCCTCTGTCAATGAGTGTGGTTCCTCTACCGTTGGATCCTCAGACTCTGTCACTGAAGTTCTTACAGCAGGAACAGAATGCTGGAGAGAGCTGAAATATCCTTCAATACTACTTCTCAATTTTCTATGGAAGGAGAAGTCTTGACATGCTTTTATGCTAGGGTTTTAACATAAATGTATTCACAGAAGTTCTTAGATATTCTTTGACTTGCACAGAACTTCACACTTTCAATATTATCTGTGCCACTTGCTGTATACTGCCTGGCCATTACACCTGTACAAAAGGAAAAATCTAGGGCAGTACCAATCCAATTCCATATCTAATTAACCTTAAATAAATACCTTGGTCATCTTGTATTGGTACTGGAGCAGATAGTGTAACTCGTTATACTACAACCTTTCACTGCAATAGCCTCTCTATGTATGTTGCAATTTGTCTGCTGAACTAAGGGAGCACCTGATCTACCTGATGACTTTGATATGGCATCTATAGGACATTGAATCTTATTTCATTTTTTTACTCGGTGTTCTTGGCAACTGACGAGTGAAACCCCTGAACCTATCATTAATTTTTATCTCGTGTTCAACTCTCGACTAATGTTCGTGGCCCAGTGCAAGTCTGCCTGTGGCCTATAGGTTGGGAACCGCTGCCATAGAGTATTAGTTTTGTCTGCATTATCAACTGCCCACCCTCGAGGAGCAGGTAAAGTAGATCATAAATAGCACATCCTCTATGGTTGGATCTGTTTACTTGTTTTTTCAAATGTCTCTCTTCTATACAGCTGAAGGCTGGCACTGTAAATTAAAGTCATGTAAGATTTTGTTGAAAAACTTTCTCAGGGCTGAGAAAGACCTATCATATGCCGTGTTTTCTTTTGTTTTGCCTTCCATTATGGTTTCCAACAGACACACAAACTGATGGATGGTGCTGTGTTCTGGATAGGAACCAAACTGTGGTGTTATGTTATCATCGAGGACTATGGTGAGGTACTAGGAGCACAAGAGTGGAGTGGGTTACTAGCTTTGGGAAGGATAGGGTTCTTCTTTATTTTAAACTACCCGAAAACCTGGCGGTGCCCGGGTATTTATTTATTTATTCGAACCTTGAATTAGTAATTTTCCTATCTACTCTCTCTCTCTCTCTCTCTCTCTCTCTCTCTCTCTCTCTCTCTCTCTCTCTCTCTCCCTCTCTGTCCATCTCCTTTTTTTGGAAAAACATGTTACATTTATCAGAGAATATATAAGAAATCACACGTAAAATTGCACTTGTTCTGAAGAATCCTATCACAAAATTCAACAATAATGATTGTAGTAATATCACAGATCGATCACTTGCTGTAATGCGTGAAACATCAAATCGATTTTTTTTTAAAGACATTTCTTTTTTACTGCTTTATTTATTTATTCTTATATTTCCTTATTCTTATGCTTATCCTTACAGAGAAAGAGCTGAAGGCATTGTAGCACGCATAGACCAAAGATATGGTCTGTGGCATCACGCTTCGTTGTATGTAACCTCCTTGCTATAGAGTTGCAAACGTCATTACTGGCCTTCAGTCCGAATTTTTTTATAATTTGACGACTTTCAACCACCATATCTTCCACCCCCTTATAGCTATCGTCATGGAACTGCTATGGTGTACAACGGGAAACTTCGGACAACAATTACACACAGTCCATTCATTTGCATTGTGTAGTTTTCACTACAGAGCGAAATATTAACACACACACACACACACACACACACACACACACACACACATACACACACACGTAGAATTTTATATACCCCGATAACTTTCTGTCCCAATATACTCCACCCTTTTATCATTATCAACCATCAAGCAACAATACAACCAATAAAACCTTTCTCAAAGAGTAATTATTGTTCGCATTTCACGTTATATTCTTCAAATTACTAAATATGTATTAGACCGCTATAAAAAATGTGCCTAAAACCTTTCTCAGGTATAATTAGTAACTGTTCAAATATTTTAAGTCTGTGCGTCTTGTCGTTTGGACTTGATAAGTGTACACCGAACAGATATTCACATTAATATACATAGATAAATAGCCATCCGATCGCCATAAAACCATGCCTAAAGCCTTCCCCCGGGTAGACATTAGTAACTGTACAAAGTTTTAGCTCTTTATGTCTTGTGGTTCAGACGTGATAAACGTACACCGAACAGACATTCACATTTATAGACATAGATAAGGTTATGATCTGAGCAGTTTCCTGGTAGTTGAGAGGTAGGTCAAGGAGAGGCATTGGTAGTGTAAAGTGGGTTGTTACGTGTTTGCAATAAGATGTATGCACTGGAGATGGACCTTACCAGGACCAGAGATTTATTGTACCTTAGACATGTGATGAAGGCACATGCAAAATGATCAAAAATTGCATAAATTCTGTCTGTGGTATCTCTTGCCACAGCCACTCACCTGATAGTTCAGAATGATGACTCTAGCTATGTCACCAGTACTCCTGCTTGCTACTTCATATACTAATCAATTTTCTTCTTGGGCAGTCCATGCTGGGAATAGCATGCTTACCAACAGGAGGTTGTGTGCTCTTGTAGTTTGTCCTTCAGCTGAGCTTCAAGCTGCTGAAACAAATAGCAGTCGGGGCTTGTTGCAACAGTCAGTCTTTCTTCACATGCTTAGTGGCTATAAGGGGCAGGTCTGTAGCACCATGTATTGTGGTCAGTGTGGTGCTTGTCTCTCAACCAAAATTCTGAAGGATAGTTGTACAATACTCAACAGCAAAGTCAACATAATCTTCTTTCTATGTTTGCATTAGGCCTATATCTCCATGTGGTAGCCTACAAAGGCAGTATAGTGTTTCCAGTTAATGCACAGCTCTTTTGTGGGTACGTGTGTGGCACGCATGGGGCCCCAAGCCAAAACAGCCTTCCTTCCCGCCCCAGGCTGCTTCATTTTCCCTCCCGGTTCATGCACTATCCCAGAGACAGGCGTGCCTAGTGAGTCAAGGTGGTTTTCTGTCCTAGTTTTTCTATTTACTTGGTTTCTTCCTTTCCTAACCTGGTGATAGGGTAACGCGTAATTCCCCGCCCCGGGTAGACAAATAGGGCACGTACGTACCCCCTGATAAAGGCCAGGCCAAGGGAGGGGTGATTACCCGAACTGGTACCTTCCAAACATGCCGATTGGTCCCTCTGTTCGTTCTCGGGAGGTGTGACCTGAGGTGTGAACCCTCAGAGAGGGCCCCCACTAGGAAGGAGTGTGCCATCGGAGATGCCGGTAATCATGGGCGACACTTCCGCAATGACTTCCTTCTCTTCTACTGGGAAAGATCCATTCACCTCAGCATAAGAAAACTTAGCCTAACTTCCCAAATTTCTGGTTGTTTCTCGAACCGATGGTCAAGATTTTACTTCTGTTAATCCTTTTGTAATTCAGAAGGGTGTTGATGCGATTGCTGGCCCTGTTAAGACCTGTTCCTGGCAGCGCAATGGAACATTGTTGCTGGAAGCGGACAGTGCTTTCCAGGTGCAAAAACTGATAAGGACTACGTCACTACACGTTTCCTGTCCAAGTAGAAGCGCATTGCACGACATCCCTTGACGGGTTGTCAGACGAAGAGATCCAAAACAACTTGTCTGATCAGGGTATGACAGCTGTGCACAGAGGTTTGAAAAAAGTCGATAACCAGCTAACACCAAATCATACTGTGTTTTTGACGTTCAACAGAGTGGAACTCCCTCCAAGGTCAAAGGAGGATATGAAGTTATCTCCGTTCGCCCTTATGTACCAAACCATACCCGCTGGTTCCAATGCCATAGGTTCAACCACACCTGTCAATCTTGCCCCAATACAGCAAAATGTGTCACTTGTGGTAGGGATGCCCATGAGGGCGATTGCCCACCTCCATCCCCTCTCTGCCTTAATTGCAATGGTGACCATGCTGCTTCCTCTAGGGACTGCCCTGTTTATGAAGACGAAAAGGTCATTCAGCAAATTCGGGTCCCGGAAAAGGTCTCAACATGTGCTGCTCTAAAAGTTATTAGCGAGTCAGAAGCCCACTGTCCTTCCAGTGGGCACATACAGTAAGGTACTCATCTCCACTCGACCTACTAAGGATGCAGGTACGCAGACCTGTGATTTCACTATCGCTGACACGGTTGTGCGATCGGCCGGCCCGAAGATTGCCTGTTACACGTCCCCGCTTCCTCCTGCTGCTTCTAAGGTACAGTCTTCGTCAAACTCTAGTAAACCGCGGTCACCTAAACAAGATGCCCGGACTTCGAAAAAGGAACCTGTCCTTGAAGATTTTCTCCGCACTCAGGCTTCTCAACCATCAACTGACTCTTCTCACCGTCACTCTTTCAAAAAAAAAAAAAAAAAAAAAAAAAAAAGAGTTCCTCTCCTTCCCCGCTGAGGCGTGACTCATCCGTCACGCCACCCATCAGTAGTCGGCCCCAGTCATCTTCTGTCTCGCCGGGGCGCACTACTGTTAACCGTGCAACTGGCGTTTTACCGGTAGAAGATGCTGCCCCTACCAATCAACTTGGGAAGGTGGCAGGCACATCAGTCGAACCCATGGAACACGATTTTCTGCCTCTAGATAGCGATAGCAGTGCTCCCTCGAAGTCCGGTCCTTAGCAGCCGTTGAGGTGACCCTGCTTGCTTGTTTCTTGTTTTCTTCTCTCATTTTTTATCATGGCGCTCCTTCAATGGAATATTCACGGCATTCATTCCAGTCGGGAGGAATTAAAACTGCTCATTCGATTGCACTGCCCGCTTCTAGAAACTAAGTTATCTCCATGTGATCATGCCAACTTCCCCCAATACACCTTGTGCGTTTCGACCTGCCCCCTGTGGAAGGTACTCCAGCCCATGGAGGGGTTCTGATGCTCATTCTGGATGATGTCTATTACCATCCCATCTCATTGCATACTCACCTGCAGGCAGTTGCCGTCTGTATCACTCTCTCCACCTTTTCCCTCTGTAATATCTATCTGCCATTGTCATCTGCCCTTACTAGGGCAGATGTGCTACACCTCGTTGACCAGCTCCCTTCACTTTTTGTGTTGGTAGGCGACTTCAATGCCCATCACCCCCTATGGGGCTCTCCAACACCTTGTCGGAGAGGCTCCCTTTTAGTGGACCTTTTCCACCACCTCAATCTTGTCTGCCTCAACACTGGTGCACCGATGTTCCTTTCCGACACAACACATACTTATTCCCACACAGACCTCGCAATATGTGCACTCCTCAGCTTGCGCGTAGGTTAGAGTGCTACACACTTTCTGACACGTACTCGAGTGATTATTTCCCTTGTGTAATCCACCTCCTGCATCATACCCCATCTCCTCGTTCCACCAGTTGGAACATCTCCAAAGCCGCCTGGAGGCTTTATTCTTCCATGGCTGTTTTTCATTATCAGAATTTTCCCAGCTGTGACAGTCAGGCCGAATACCTCACAGAGGTTATTCTCACCACTGCCGAACATTCCGTACCTCGTACATCCTCTTCCCCACGTCGCGTCCCAGTCCCTTGGTGCACTGCAGCCTACCGCAACACTCTTAGAGCCTGGCGACATGCTTTACGCACCTTCCACCACCACCCAACGTTGGAGAATTGTATCAATTATAAATGACTGCGAGTGCAATGTCGTTGTTTTATAAAAGACAGCAAAAAAGCTCTTTTTTTCTTTTAACCGATTCACTCCCTCCTCGGCTGTCTGGGGTGGCCTACGCCATTTATCGGGCATCAAGGTCCACTCCCCGATTTCAGGCCTGACCGTCCAGAACGCAGTCCTTGTGGACCCTGCTGATGTTTCCAACGCTTTGGGCTGCTCCTTTGTGGAGGTTTCAAGCTCTGCCCATTACCACCCTGCCTTCCTCCCTCGCAAACAGGCAGATGAGGCACGGCCGACTTCTTTCCAATATTTTAATCATGAAAGTTATAATGTCTCCTTCACCATGCAGGAGCTAGACCATGCTCTCACCCTGTCCCGATCTTCTACTCCTGGGCCTGATTCCATCCATATTGAGATGCTGAAGAACCTTCCTCCTGCGGGCAAGTGTTTCTTTCTTAGCACCTATAATTGCATATGGACTGAAGGTCAGGTTCCCACAAGTTGGCGTGAAGCCATTGTTGTCCCCATCCCCAAACCAGGGAAGGACAAACATCTTCCTTCTAGTTATCGCCCCTTTTCTCTCTGCATCTGTAAGGTGATGTAATGCATGGTTAATGCTCGGTTGGTCTGGCTCCTCAAATCTCTATGCCTCCTGACTAATGTTCAACATGGTTTTCGTAGAAACCACTTTGCTGCTGATCACCTCGTTACCTTGTCGACCTTCATTATGAATAACTTTCTAAGGAAGCTTCAAACAGTAGCAGTGTTTTTCCACTTGGAGAAGGCTTACGATACCTGTTGGAGGGCCAGCATTCACCGCACTTTGCACACATGGGGCCTTCGTGGCCACCTCCCTCTCTTTATTCAAGCGTTTTTGACGGATTGCAAGTTCCGGGTACGGGTGGGCTCTGTTTTGTCAGATACCTTTCGCCAGGAGAATGGGGTGCCACAGGGCTCTGTCTTGAGCGTGGCTCTCTTTGCCATTGCAATCAATCCGATCGTGGTTTACCTTTCAGCCGAAGTTTCCGGATCCCTTTTTGTAGACGATTTTGCAATTTATTGCAGCGCCCAGCCGACATGTCTCTTGGAGCATTGTCTTCAACGCTGTCTTGACCGCCTATATTCCTGGAGCATTGCGAACGGCTTCCGCTCCTCCACTGAGAAAACGGTGTGTATAAACTGGAGATACCAGGAATTTCTTCCACCATCTCTACGTCTCGGCCCCGTTCCTCTCCCATTCGTGGAGACAAGAAAATTCTTGGGGCTAATGTTGGATCGGAAACTTTGCTGGTCCCCACACGTGTCCTACCTGGCTGCCCGTTGTGCCCGATCCCTTAATGTTCTTCGTGTCCTTAGTGGCACATCTTGGGGAGCGGATCGAACCGTCCTGCTTCACCTTTACTGGGCCATTGTTCAGTTGAAGTTGGACTACAGAAGTTTTGTATACTCTTCTGCACGGCCGTCGCTTCTCCGCCATCTTAACTCCATTCACCGTCAGGGATTACGCCTGGCGACTGGTGCATTTTATACCAGCCCTGTTGAAAGTCTTTATGCTTAAGCTGCTGTATTACCCTTGACCTCTCAGCGTGACATATTTGTGTCGGTACGCATGCCGACTGCTGTCGATGCCCAACCATCCATCTTACCCATTATTCTTTGATGACTCCCTCGATCGAAAATATCGGTTGTCTGGGACAGCCTTGCTTCCACCTGGAGTTCATTTTCGCCACCTGCTTCAGCGACTCAATTTCACCCTTCCTTGCACCTTTCGGTTGAGCGAGAGCCCATTGCCACCGTGGCGGCATCAGGCCCAGGGTCACACCCACCTTGAACTTAGTTCACTCCCCAAGGAGAGCACTCTGGATTTGGTATATCGCTCAAGGCTTGTCGAACTCAGTTCGCGGTTTGATACTGCAATATTTATCTACACTGATGGTTCCAAGAGCACTGACGGTGTCGGATCTGCCTTCGTCGTCGGGGACGACCTGTTCCAATGCAAACTCCTTGACCGGAGCTTGAATTTCACGGCTGAGCTTTTTGCCCTCCATCAGGCTGTTTTGTATAACCGCCGTCGCCGCCATCCCTTTTATGCCATCTGCTATGACTCCCTTAGTGCCCTGCAGAGTCTTAGGGACCCTTTCTCAACCCATCCTGCCTTGTACCGAATCCAACGCTCCCTTCAGTTGCTAGCAGATAACGGCTCTCATGTTTGTTTTCTGTGGTTCCCTGGTCACATGGGTGTGCCCGGGAATGAGTCTACCGACATTGCGGCCAAGGCAGCAGCTCTTTTGTTTTGCATGGCTACCTTTTGCGTCCCATCAGATGATATTCAACGGGTTCTTCGCCGGTGTATTCTGTCGTCCTGGCACAGTTCGTGGTTCTCACTCCACGTCAATAAACTGAGAACCGTAAAACCGATCCCGACCACTTGGAGGACGTCTTCACGCCCCTCTCAGCGAGAGGAGGTCATCCTGGCCTGGTTGCAGATTGGTCACTGCCGATTCAGTCACCATCATTTGCTAAATGCTGACCCTGCACTGCTGTGCTCCTGTGGTGAATTGCTGACGGTGCGACTGTTTTACTGTCTTGTCTTAATTTTAATCATCTCCGTGTAGCCCTTAATTTGCCGTCTACTCTGGAGGAACTTTTAGCTGGTGACACATGAGCAGCTGCTCGAGTTTTGCTTTTTATCAACATGGCTAATTTACCAAAGGATATTTAACCCTTCTATTTGTTATTTTTTATCCTTCTGTTTTAACTTTCTCTTGATACTCTTGAATAATCATTGTGAAGAACAAATACTATAGTCGGGTCAAAACATGATGATCCCTGGGTCCGCCTACTGGGCTGGGAGACCGCCCCAGCCGTGGAAACAGAATGCAACCATGTTGCCAAATAGTTAGTTCGCTGCCAGCCATTATAGCTATAACGGTCGCTGTTGCATAACAGAACTGGAAAAAGTGCACAGTGCATCCAGACGCTTGCATGTGCAGACCAAAGTTAGCTTTTGACTCACTCAAATGGTCTGCCACCACTCAAAGCCGATTGGCGCAAGCACCAGTGATCATCATATTTCGACTCGACTATTAATACCCAAGTTCACACAACTGTACCACATATTGAGACTAGTGAAGCCAACAATCATTATTTCCTCTAGAAAAAGGTGTGCAAATTTGCTCAGATACAGTGGCGGTCAAAATAATAGAGCCACTTGACAAAGGTTTGGATTAAAGTGCATATTTATTACTAGACATGTTTGCAGAGGTTCCAACCATTACAGTTTAATCGTAATTGTTACGAAAATTGTTTAAAATTACGAGTTTACGATTGGAGCAGTTCGTATTCCGATTTTCAGGTTTAAATAACAAATCGGTCATTTGTTTTCCGTCGGCAAAACTCGTTTCCCTTTGATTTCGATCGTGTGATGTCATCGCCAAAAATGAAGTTGTTCTGAGCAGCATCTTAGAGCGTGTTCTTGTGGAAATCACCGGTATTGACAGTAACTTCTACGAGCTCGAAAACTGCCGGCCGCGGTGGCCGAGGGGACTGTGGCGCTCCAGTCACGGTCTGCACGGCCACTACGGTCAGGGGTTCGAATCTCCCCTCGAGTATTGATATTTGTGCCATCCTTACTATTAGTTAGTTCATAAGTAGTTTGTAAGCTTAGGGACTAATGATCCCGTAGATAAGTCCCATAAGCTATACGAACATTTGAACTCGAAAACTACGCAATACGGCATACGGGAGGAATCCACAAAGGCGCGCCATTTTGGAATCCAGCAGCAGCCAATGAAAATGCGTCATGTCACTTGACTTGTACCTTTCATAACCTGCAAACTCACCGAAATATCTTAACCTGCTTTGTTTCTGTCAGTTATGATTTGACATTATCTTGTGGTTGTATGCAAGTTTTAATGATTCTTCTATATATCTCTGGAAATCACCAAATGTAATATGTTCGGTTCTGAAAAAGAAAACAATTAGTTTTGGTTCGCCTCTCCCCACCCACACATATTCCTGCTGTCCACATCAGAAAGATGTAGTAATACACTGACCATATGTCATCTGCAATCTTACAAACTGGCTTCACAATTTGATCATTTTGCATTCACTTTTTCTCGTTGGAACCCTTCAAACAATCCCCCCCCCCCCCCGCCCCGCCTCCCTGCCACTCATACATATCACGTTGCATTACTATTTCCCATGTTCAAAAGTTGGAATATCTGTGTTTGTACTGTCATGGGAAAAAAAATTATGTTGTACAGGAACAATTACAACAGAGTCACATTGTACCACAGTCAGTTATCTATACAACACAAGATACTAATATTCAAAAGAAAACCACCAGATGACAGGGTCAGAAAAATAGAGCCAATTGACACACATATTTTGCACTTCATCTCGGTCTTTTTTGCATAGGGGTGCATTAGTACTTCGTGGGGTAACCCTTATTTTTGAGGATTGCCCTGCACCTCATACCAATAATCTTCTAAATGCCTACATTCATCACTACTAATCGCATACCAGGCTCTATGGATTTCTTGGGGCCTGAGCCCCAAGGGTATGTACTGGATATACACCACAGTGATTAGACCCAGGATCACCTATGGGGCGGTCATGTGGTGGGAGAAGGTAGAACAGCAGGTTGCTGCTAAGGAGCTTGGTAAGGTGACAGATTAGCCTGCTTAGCCATAACAGGCGGAATTAGCAGCACACCAACTGCTGGGATGGAAACCATGCTGGATATGCCCCCATTACACCTTTGGTTCAAGATGGAAGCAGTGGCTGGTGCATGCAGACTCAAAACTGGCAACAACTGGAACTCTTTGGAATATCCAGAATCACACACTAAAATAGTGAGTGAGGTAAATATAGGAAAGGTTGGGGAAATGCCAGCCGACTATATTATAACCCCATACTGCTTCAACAAGCCTTTCAATATAACAATTGGAAGCAGGGAGCAGTGGGAGAAAATAGTTCGACACCGTACGGGGGATATTGTCTGGTTCAATGATGGGTCAAAATCAGACAAAGGCGTTGGGGCCAGGGTATACGGGGTGCAGCCAAGACTGGAGGGCATCATCTCTCTAGGGAAACTGGCCTCAGTATTCCAGGCCAAAATCACTGCCATCAGGGCGTGTGTGGAAGAGAGTTTGTGTAGGTGCTACAAAGACCGTAGCATCTATATCTATTCAGACAGCCAGGTAGCCCTGAGATCACTGGCAGCTCCTGCAACAAGGTCTAAAATTGTTGCAGAATATCACAGGGTTCTGGTGGAGCTAGGGGAAAACAATAGAATTGTGGGTCCCTGGCCACTCGGGGATCAGTGGCAACGAACATGCCGACAGATTAGCCAGGATGGGGGCAGAGACTCCATTTATTGGACCGGAACCTGTCCTGACAATCACCAAGGCAATGATCAAATTGGAGTTACGTAACTGGCTCAGAAGACAGCACGTAGATTATTGGACCAAAGTCTGTCAACAGAAACATGGCAAGGTAATGATGCCAAAGCCATGTTTTAAAAGAAGCTCTGTAATCCTGGGCCTGAACAGGAGAGAGATTAGACTCATGGTTGGATTGCTGACAGGCCATGGGAATTTCAGTGATGAAACTGCATCACATCTAACCTTTGAATGCCTTGCATTGGAGAGTAAAAGGCACAGAACATTTGGGACAACCAGACCCAAAGAAATTGTGTCTATTAAAGAACTGGTAAAGAGACTCCTTGCACTGTTCAATGGTGTTGGTTGGCTTTATTAGATATACAGGGAGCGATACCGCACAATAAACTTAGTCTTGGACCAAGACAGTTTTGGCTTCCCTGAAAAAATCAAATCAAATCAATGGATTTCTTTCCAAAATTTATCTAAAGACGTAACTTTTGAGCAGTCAGTTCTCTTTTCTAGGATCTCCCTTAAGTTCTCAATGGGTTATGTGTCGGGATATTTGAGGTGACCACTCTAATACTTCAATATTGTCATCTTGGAACAACAGCCTTATGATCCTTGCAGTATGCTTTGGATCGTTCTCTTGCTGAAATTTCCAATTTAGCGGCATTTCCTCTTCAGTATAAGGCAGCATTACATTTGCCAAGATGTCTTTGTACATTACTGCGTTCATTATGCCGTTGATATGTTCTATTGGACCAATGCCATACCATGAGAAACATCCCCTTACCGTAACACTTCTGCCACTGTAGTTCACAGTTTGTAATGTATATTTGGGATTAAATGTCTGTTTTGGTGGGCAGTACACATAGGCTTTTTCCGTCTGAGGCAAACCTTTTATACTTGAACATTAGATTTTGAAACAGGGCTTCAGTCTCGCAAAATGACCATTCAGTTTTGCGGATCTCTGTTGCCTTTGAATCGTTGAGGTTGATGGTTGAACATCATGTTTGTTGCTTCAAGTCATGGTGTTGAAAAAAATGGGTCTTTATTTACTTCACTATTGAAGAGTCTGTCTACATAAGGAGTAGTTACATAAGGTCACCCCCTGTTCTCCACCTGCGGCTTTGTTTGTTTTAACCATCTAACGGTGTTCTGGATTCGTTTTTGCAAAACATGTAAATCTTTGGCTATTCGATTCATGGACATCCCACTTTTGAACATGAGGAACGTTACTATACAGTCATCATAACTTGTCCATCTAGAAGAATGTAAACAAAACCAAACTTCAATTTACATACAGAACAACTGCAAAAAATCAATTTGAATGGGACAGCTGTAAAACAGCTGTTATTTTGACCCATAAGATTCTTACCTTTATGCCTCTTTTCACACGTCTAGTTCAAACTCTTCCTTTTGCATGACTGTAGATAACAGCAATATCTTCCCTGACATTGTCTAAAAGGGACTGAAAACACGGCACTCATGGAGATTTCGTGAACTAATGGATATCCTAGTTCTCAATCTCGCCAGTACAGGTGGCTCTATTATTTTTACCGCCACTGTATATCAATGTAGACTAAAGGGATTGCATAGAAGGGCCAGCCGAGAAAGTTGACAAAGAGACTAATTTTCTGCTGAAGCAATGAATAATAATTAGGGGTGTCTCTCTCTCTCTCTCTCTCTCTCTCTCTCTCTCTCTCTCTCTCTCTCTCTCTCTCTCTCTCTCTCCCTCCCCCCTCCCCCCCAAATGCCTTGACAAGAAAGACACCTTCAAAATGAATGCATTTCTACATGGCAGTCTAGGACTCTGGATGAGACATTTATGTATGGTTTTGTGTGTTTCAAAGGATGGTGTTGTGCACTCTCAACAACATGTTTGTTGTTGTCTGGTAACTACCTCATTGAAGAATCCTTTTAAACAGTATTGGTTGAAAAAGTTCTTTGGGTGTAATTGTAGTTTGTACGCAGTGGGACACAGTTTGTACACAGTGGCACACCTACTCATGTCAGCTGATACAGAAAGCAGGTCTCAGTTAAAAGCAAATTAGATGTGGAAGTGAAACAGTAGTTGAGAAGGGAACGAGATAAAGTTGTAGCCTGACCCTGACAATATTCAGCCTTTACATTGATAACACATTAAAGGAAACTATTGGAAACATAAGAGAGCAGATTAAAGTCTAGGGAGAATAAATAAAACCTTTATGTTTTTAATGACGTTACTCAGGTAGTGTCTTGAAAAGACCAAAACCAAGACGGTTGTAATGGAATGTAGTAAGAGTTCAGTTGGGTGATGCCGAAGGAATTAGATTACGTAATGAGACTCTGAAAGTAATCAGTTTTGCTATTTGGGCAGCAAAATAAATGACTAGCTGAATTAAATAGAATATAAAATGCAGACTTAACAGAAAAAGTAAACTTAAAAGAGATATATGTTAACATCTGCTATCTATCTACAGTAAATCTATAAATTAAAGCCTCCAACCTTACCCACTCCATTGGGTCATACGAAGAAGAAAGAGCACATGCTGCTGAGGAGATACTTGGAGCAAAAGAACATTCTCTGAGTAAGTTCTCAATTTTGTATGAATAAAAAATTTGAAGCATATGATCTGAGCAGAAAGTTCATTCTCGCTACATCCCTGCCTCCTCAAGTAAGTTCTTGGTGTGTCATGTCCGGCACAGAACAGCTGTTCAGTGGTATATTTCTTCCAACTTGCTCAATCAGGCAAATTATTCATTTTACAAATATGGAGTATGCATCTAGGTGTTCAGGAAGAACTGTTTAGGTATTAGTTTGTCATGTGTCATTCAGATGTTAGGACTAAATATGAACTTTTACGAAAATGTATTTTTCTGTTACCAAATTTTTGTCATGTGAGAAAAACTATTGTTATTGAAGGTGGGTTAGCACAAATATGCAAACGAAATTTTAACCTGCGAGCACTCGCGTGTGAGCATTTTGCTCACAGTAATTTTAAAACAATGAGAATTTTATCTATTTTAAGTTGTCAAATACGTGTGTTTTCTTATAAATACAACTAGAAATACTTGTTTAGACATATTAAGTACATTCCAAATTGTTCTTTGACGATCAGTAATATGCTATACGTGTGATCGATCGCGTAACTTTTAAAGGCGTGAGTTCTAGCGGGTTAAAAATGGATTATATTTTCTTTTGTTTCAGTCTGGAACTCTGTCAGTGTTATCAAACACAAGATATTTTTTGTTAAATATGACACCCAATGGTCTATTCATAAGCGAAAGGCTGTG
Source organism: Locusta migratoria (assembly GCA_026315105.1). Taxonomy (NCBI): domain Eukaryota; kingdom Metazoa; phylum Arthropoda; class Insecta; order Orthoptera; family Acrididae; genus Locusta; species Locusta migratoria. The sequence goes on from CM048747.1 coordinate 49,360,142, forward strand.
CAGTTTTGTTACAAGAAACAGACTGCAAGGTTTGTAATTAACACTGGGCAACAAAAAAATACTTTTGGAAAATCGTCCAGGGTTTTTCAGCTCAATTAGACTAATTTTGATGCCCTGAGTCCGAAAATGACCTTGGTTTTGCTCAATCAGGTCAGGATTTTGGTCTACAGATATTTCACACAAATCTGTTTTTTGTAAGAAAAACAAATGTCAGCTGATAAACCCCTGACGAATCTTTCCATTTCCCTCAAGAAATAAAAGTCAACGTATCCAAATTAATTCCATATTTATTTAAAATATGACATTTGATAAGCATAATAATCAAAATATAATAAGAATGAGCATTACATGACACAAAAGTTCAGAGTTCAAGGCAGATATCGGCGTTTCTTCGATTTCTGTGTGTGAGCAGCTGCTGGGTCTCTTCAGCGACCAGCAGTAGTCCGCCAGCATGACTGTGTCCCACCTCCCATGGTACCTGTCCTCCATTTGGCGCATGTCCTGATGGAATCTCACGCCAAGGTTTTCAGGAAACTTGTCCATGTGTGAGAACAGGAAGTGCATCTTTAAACTCATCAAACACCCGAGTTTTTGGAAGGCCTCTACCATGCTGCTGATGAGTGTGGCGTGGTTTGCTGCCTTCGTGTTTCCCAGGAAGTTGTTCACCACCTGCACAAACGATTTCCAGGCGGCACACTCAAGCAAGCGTGTTCATGGAGTTTTGGAACTCGGTGTCCTTTATGAGCTGCCGTATCTGTAGGCCATCGAAAATGCCGGCCTTGAGCTTCTCAATGTTCAGTCGAGGAAATGCTCGGCACCTCCCATCGTTGTCCAGAGTGCGTGTGAACTGTTTCATTAGCCCAAGCTTCATGTATAGCGGTGGGATTAATATCTTCTCCCGGTCAACAAGAGGTTCGTTTGTGATGTTTCTCGCCCCAGGTACTAACTGCTCTCGCGCCGGCCACTCTTTCTTTACATAGTGCTGGACTCTGTCGCGACTGTCCCACATACATATAAAGTGTGGGTACTTCGTGAACCCGGACTGCTGACCTAGTAGAAAGTTCACCATCTTGAAATCGACGCAGATCATCCATTGGTGCTGCTTATATTGGATTTTGTCAAGCACATACTTCACTGATTCATATTTCTCTTTGAGAGTTGTGGAGTGCGCAAGGAGGAGCACAAACTCCAAAGAGCGCTTGCAGCTGTCAATGAAGAGTCGCCAATCTGTCGGATAGTATGTAGGAGCGCAGAGTTTATGAAGAAGACCGGCGACATCTTGGCAGTACACGAGGTCTTCCTACTGGCAGAAGTAGCCCATGTACTCCTCATGCCTTCTATGGAAGAAAGTGACATGCGCGTCCTCGCCAAGTAGATTTTTCTCTTTGAGTCTGGAGGCCAACAGCTCGGGGGAAGTCTTCGAGAAGCTCACATTGTGAAAAGGGCTGCGGACCATATTGTGTTTCATACTTCTGGTCTGTATCTCCTACGTTGTCTGAAGGGGTGGCCTCGTCATTGTCGATGTGCGGAAGCTGTGTGAACGCTGGTACAGGTATTTCTTCGCAGAAAGCAACTGGACAGCGGGCAGATGGAAGGTCTTTCGGTTGATGCCAGTAGTTTTGATGGTGCAGAAGTAACAATCCGATGCATGGTCAAACGGCTCCCTCCAAACCATCGGTAACCAAACTTCATTGCAGTTTTGGTGCCCTTAGTCCACCGCCTGAGGTATTCTACGCATGTCTTGCACACCGTGTGCGGTGCCCATGACTTATCCTGCTCACCTAGCTTGACTTTAAAGTAAGCCTGGTATGCGTGCTTCACAAATCTTGTGATGTTCTTCCGGTCCGCGGACAGCGTATCTTCTCCGCAGATGTAGCAGAAAGCGTCCGGATTATTCCTGCATGAACGTCGCGCCAAAGCCATCTGAAAGTAATAATATTATTAAATTATATTATAGTATTATTATAAAATAATAATAATATTACTAATAATTGTGATTATTTTCCTGATAATTTTTAGGCAGCGAATTTAGAGAAATGACTGAACTCAAAACCCGTGATATTAGCATATGTATGTATAACTCGTCAGGCAGGTTTATGGCTGTATCTCAAAAAGTTGACCTGATTGAGCAAAACCAAGGTAATTTTCGAACTCGGGGCATCGAATTTAGTCTAATTCAGCTGTGAAATCCCGGACGATTTTTTGGCTGTTACCCAGTGTAATCAGTAATTAATTTTCCTGTCATGTCTACTTCCAACATAACAGACATTAAGATTACAAAGTCAGAAAACTTTTCTTAAGTAGGCCATTTGGTCTGGGTAGAATGAACAGGAGCAATACAAAAAACAATACTTCATTATTGTGGCATGATGTCCTGGGATGGACTTTATGTGGAATTAATGTCTCAAAGCCTTATTAATAGACCCTATTTCAAAACATAAAAAATAATTTTGTTGTGTAGCTGTTTACAACAGTAAATATGCACTCCAAACAACTGAATCCACTTTTTGTATGTTGGTAATGAAAAACTGGACATCACTCTCATCAGTGTACAAAATGCTTGAAGTGTCACAGTAATTACTTCTGTAAAGGAAACAACTCACCAGCAAAATAACGTTTTTATTGTTTTATATGTGTGATCTTTTTAGTTTCTCTCATATTTTTTCAGATAACATATAAAGGAACATTTGGCTTCTAAGCAACACAAATGTTGTCATTTTTATTATAAACCACAATAAAACTTAATCTCAGTAGAAGTTACTCAGTTCAAAGAATGTTACAGAACTCACTTCAGAAAACCAAGAATGTTCACCTCTTGTGAGAAACTTCTCTAGTTTTATTTGTCCAAAATCTGAGAATATTCTTTGCATTGAAAAACTTCCCCCATCCTTTTACTCAAGCTGAGTGCATTCTCAGTTTAAGTACATTAACTCCGACTCGTTTTATTCATAAGAAACCAAGAATTTTCTCCAAAATTCTGAGAATGAAGTATATTTTATTCATACAGCCCATTGTTCTGTCTGTGTATGGGCTAATATAAGGAATTACTGAAGGGATATATATAAATGTTTCACTCATATGTATGTGATGTACCTGGTCATGGTTCATTGTTTCTTAATGTTGTCGTAGATTGTTGCTCTTGGTAGCGGCTGGCTGAAATTTCAGAGGGCAAAACTAATCCACTAAAAACAACGTAAGCAACACACAGAATTGCAGTTCTTTGACACTTTCAATGATCCATAAGTGCCTGGTTGTCCCCATTTATGGTCAGTTTACAAGTCTCATTACAGAAAACCCCTTTTTAACGAATCTCTGGAGACTCAAATATTTTTTCCTTAAAAAGGGGTTTTTGTTAAATGGGAGTTCTGCCTAGGTACACAGTAGGAGTGAACCAGAATCATTATTCAAGCATTTTTAGGAGATGATGTACATATTTAATTGCAAAATTACCATTTAACTGCCAAAAATTTGAATACATCGTAAAACACACATATTTTACAGAACACATTCATTATTGTTTTTTAAAAACATCAAAAATAGTTGTCTGTTTTCTCCCTCCAGCATACTGTAATGAGAGAAGTTGTCGCTCAAGTTGGTTGATATTTGCCTGAATTGTCTCGTCTACATTAAAAGTGGAAAAGTAGTTTCTGACAGTGTCAAGTCCTTCCACAGCAGCTGCAAAACTTGGTGCAATGGCATCATCATCATCGTCACCACCAACACCACCTCCTTGTACCTCAGAGCATTCCCTCATTACAGTTTCACACATCTCACTCACATTCACCTCAAGTTTCGAAGTTGAAACATCATTATCACACGAAACAAAGTTCTGCAATTCTCCATTCTTCTTCAGGAACAATGTCATCTTCTTCAGCAATATATGTGGGCTTGGCTCAACCAGCCTTTGCGAAACAATTTAACACTGTCTGCTGTGTTACACAATTCCACGCAGCAACAAACATGTCCATGGCTTGTAAAATGTTTAATTTCCTCACCTGCTTTCTTTCAAGGAAGGTAATAGATTTTTCGGCAACTGCTGCTCTATATTTTGCTTTGACATAGTGTATTATGCCTAGTACAGATGGCTAGTACAGTTTGGTGGGAGAAACACAACTTTTATATTTCTCAAAAATTGTGTTTCTTTGGTATGTGCAGGGCAACGATAAATAATCAGCACTATTTTCCTCCCTGCTGCACCCATCTTGGCATCTAAACACCTAAAAAACTTATAAAGATTTCAGTTGTCATCCAAGAATTACTATTATATTCGTACATACAAGGTAGTGTTTTGATAAAACTCACCTGGGTATTTTGAATTTTCCTATTATCAGTGGCGCCAACTTCTCACTTCAGTCACTGTTAACACGCAATAGTGCAGTCATTCTGTCCTTATTTTTCTTACCTTTATGGCACTTTTCTCCCTTCACAGAATACATGTTTCCGGGAAGTAAATTATAAAGTATGCCAGTTTCATCTGCGTAAAAAATGTCTCTGGGCTCATAGTCCTGTATTAAACTTGGTAGTGTAGTGCTTTTCCAATAGCTTACTGTTTCTACATCAACAGCCTGACTCTCACCACTTATATTCTGAAATGTGAGGTTATGACGCTTTTTAAAGGATCTAACCATCCTTTTGATGCAAAAAAATTTTGTATACCTATTCTGGCGGCAATTTCCCGAGCCTTCTCTTGAAGAATATTCCCACTTACAGGAATGTTGCCTCCTCTTACATCATGGAACCACTTTAAAAGAACATTTTCCACATCACTGAACGTTCTTCCTTCCCGTGGAACCGCTAGCTTCAGCATTTAATAGTGCTTCCTTGTTTTTCAATATGCTGAACAAAGACGATCGTGCTAAATTATATTTCTTCGCCATGTCCGAAAGTTTTACATTACTATTATCTTCCACATTGTGGATGATGGTCAGTTTTTGTTGAATTGTGAGTTTCTTGCACTTGGAGGCCATAACTTCACAACAATAAAACTTCGCAAAACTGATGAGTTGCATAAAATAACCAATACAACACTTCGCGGCTTCACTTCGTATAAATAACTGATGTCAGATCAACTGACTACTAATGCAGAAACTGTGTTCCACTTCGTTCGACGCTTTTCCCATTATCACTACACTGCAATTCGATCTATACATAGCCCATGTCAATCGAAAGAATCAATTACTTACCATTTACTGCCAAAGTAAGGGTTATAACACAAATAAAGAAACTGAAAGAAATCGGAAACTCGCTTTCACATGTTAGTAATTTTGTAAAAATGGGATTTTAATTTGAAGAAAGTTTCATCTTTATTCCTTAAAAGCGGATTTAGTCTTAAAGCAGGATTCGTTAAAAGCAGGGAAAAATTACATTGTTCTTATGGGAGTTTTTCTGGGACCGACGAAAATATTCATTAAAAGGGGGTTCGTTAATTCGAAGTTTTACTGTAATTACAATTAATATGACGAGGTATGCACATTCCACACATCAATGATAAAAATTTACACAGTTCGTTTGTGGAATACTATAGTACGAGGTGTACAGTGTGGCACGTATTCCTACTATTGAAGAACTTTTAACATACTGTTCACAATTAAAGTTTAGAGTGTCTTGGATTATGCCACACATATATCACATTACACGACTTAAAACGAGACTCTGAACTGGTGTGGATTGTGACACAGATCACGGAGGAAACAGTACTCTCAATTACATGCCGTGAACACACACCGTATTTATATCTTTCAAACAGTGATACTGGAAATTGCATATTGTTAATTGAGTTCACTACATTAATTATATTAGAAAAGTAACAACTGGCTGTAGTAAAAGATAGCTTAAATAATACTGAGTAGATTGATATACAAATCTCTCTTAAATTAATAGTATTTCATTTACATATTTAACAAAATAGGTTTATCAATACTTTCGTAATTATACAGAAACTAATGAGGGCAAAGCTTTCCTAACATTACTTGTGAAACATGGTAATACCTCCTTTAATTTTATGTGAAAAGAATTTACTTGGTTTTATCAGAAATACTAATTAGCATACTATCTGAACTCGTAACAGTATACCTCTGGCACAAACTAATTAATATTGGCTAATTAAACAAACTTCTCTGACACCAAATAATAGAAAATAACTTCAGCTAGTTATGTTATAAAAAAGAATAAAAAATGTTTTGGAAAAGAAAATGTATTATGCAACAGTGGTATCGAGAGGTATAGTAATGCGAGCAGATGGGAATAAATCCCAACAACCTTCGTTACATGTAGACTCAGTCACAAGGAAGGCTTGTTTATATAATTTACCAGAATAAAAACTGCTAATTTCACAGCATAACAAAAGGAAAAATAAGTTAAATGGGCGAACTAGCTTCTCAAATTATATGACGGCTTCAAAATATTTAAATAAAAAAGTCTTTTGTCACCAAAAGAAACTGAATAAGTTTTTTGATGGTCATAACTTTTATTGTACTTCATTTTGCTGCTAGGAGCTCATAGAAGGAACATTCCTGAATAAGTAAGCAGAGTGCTGTTTTGAAGAAAGTCAGGACTAGTTTCGATGAGGTTGAGGTGAAATTCTGTTGTTGGTTTTTTTTCTATGGAAAAAATGAAACTGAAACTATTGAAATGTTAAAACCACCTTACAAGCACAATGCTATGGGGAAGACGTAAATGTTTCAGTAGTTTTCTTACAAAAATGGGGAAATGTCAATTGCAACCTCCCGTTGTGGAATGAAGGGGAATGTGAAAAGAAAGCTGTCAAAGCGGGGTGGCATAAGCAATTCTTCACGAAAAAAGATGAATTTAAACAATGTTTTTCAAAAATTTAATCAAAGATCAGACAAGTCTAATTGTGCAAGTGGAGAGTGCTTTGAAGATAATTGAAGTTTTATGCTTGTAATGTACATAAGAAAAATAAAGGGCCAATGATTGAAATTTATGTATCTCTGTGCTAATTGGAAGTTTTATTTGTACTGGAAAAGAGAGAGAGAGAGAGAGAGAGAGAGAGAGAGAGAAAAGTTGGGACACATAACACTTTATATATTAATTACAAAGGCTGGATAACTGTTGTCTATTTGATGTGAAATTCTCCAAAACAGTTTCTGCTTGAAGTAAAGCTCACAGTTTTCAACATACTTTGTAACACAATGGACACATATTTTCCTCACATCCGATTTTATCATTCTGGACTCTAGATTGCAATGTGTCTGCATTCTTCTTATGGTTTTTACAGCTGTTAAATAATTGTCAATTAGATTTTTTGTAATGCATTGTATTAACTCTTCAGATAATAATTTTGAATTCAGTCCTGCTTCTCCCCTCGAGGGGCTCAACATTACTTTGCCGAGTACGGGCTTGGCGAACTGGGGGTCCTAACTGACGACTGGTATGTGTTGCCAGTCCTCTGACATTGTAACCGTTGGGCACACTTCAACGGCTACCATATGGTGTGTTAGTGGAAAATTGTGTGTGTCAGGGAACGGGGATCTTGGCATGACCTCCCGGGACACAAGGAAGGAAAATACCTCTATAAAAAGCAGCTTGGTTCCAAGGTGTGCTACGTGCTGATGGGAATGGCTGTTAAGGTGTAACAGTCACTAGCAAGCAACCTCTGGGGATACTGCTGCACTTCAGTTGTATAAGGCTTACCTAGGCATGAGGTGGACATTTAGTCTTCTAGTTGCTCGTGGGATCAAGATTGGGGGATACTAACACCCAATCAAAAAAGAGGGCTAGGGTATCTAGTTCTCTGGAGTTAGGTTCCTCCAAAAAATGTTACATTGAGTGTAACAGAACACAATGTGTTTCTCGTTGTTCGAAGGGCCAAGGGTGACCCTCCACATATTGCGGGTACCCAGCCGCGTCCGAAAGAGAAGGTGAAAGTCCGACCTCCTTGATAGGTGGCTCCCATTCTCCAATGAAATTTGCAGAGATGTAGGACACACTTGGAGGAACTACGTTTATTATCTCAGGGGCGACCTATGTGTATATGTCTCCAGGAGACTAATTTAAAGCCACCTTATAACCCTGAGATAAGTAGTTAGTCTCCACAGGAAGGACAGCTTTAGCGGAGAGAGAGCTAGAGGCAGAGTGGCTGTTTTTGTCAACACAGACTTCCACTCTGCACTCATATCTTTCAACACTACCCTACAATCTGTTGCAGTGTCAGTGCATGTGCGCTACCAACTGACTATACACTCCCTGTATATGCCTCCTCACAATCCTAACAATGAAGAACTTCTTGAAGACCTTCTTCAACAGCTCCCCCACCCATTCATCCTTTGTGTTGATTTTAATGCACACAATGTGCTTTGGAACTCTGTAGCGACTTGCCCCAGAGATAGAGCAGTTGACTGGTTTCTCTTATCTCCATGTGGCCTGCTGTGATGGGGAATGGTACTCTCCAGACCAGACCACGAGACATTGTGCAAACTATGGCGGTCTATTTTCTAAAGTTACTGCCACTGCCGGTTACAATCCAGTCAGTGCCACCGGGTGGCTAGCTGATAGGGGTATTTGGACTTTCTCTCCAGCATTGATGAGGAGTATAACTGTTCGTTCTTCATATGGGAGCTGGATACAGCACTGTCTGTGGCTTGTGACACATATCAAGTCACAGTGGTATCCACTATAGTATGATACAACACCTGGCATGGCAGAACAAGGAAATCCTCAATCTTTTTACATCTGGACATCAGGCCAGTTCCCTGACTCATGGAGGGAGGCCATTTTAATCCACCTTCTAAAACCCGGGAAAGACCACTCTTGCACAAATAGTTATCATAGTGTTGCTCTTACTAGCTGTGTGGGAAAGACCTTAGAGTGGAAGGTCATCTACCGTCATGTCTGGATGCTGCCATCCAGGTAACTTGTAAGCCTCTTTCTGTGTGGGTTCAGGAGATATCATTCCACCGTAGATAACCTGGCCATCCTGGAGGCAGATACACAACAAGCTTTCCTGCATAGGAATCACCTTCTGGGTGTATTTTATTTTTTATTGAAATGTCTGATACTACTTGGTGGCATTGTATCCGAATGCAGTTTCACAAATATGGCGTTTTCATGGTTGTCTTCCCAGTTTTATTTAGGCCTTCCTTTCTCCGCATTATTTTAGACACTGAGTTAGTGATTCCCTTTCTGATCACTTTGACCAGGAGAATGGAGTTCCTCAGGGTAGCGTTTTAAGTGTGACCTTGCTTGCCATAGCAATTAACAGTAATACTTCTGTCATGAAAAGTCCTGTCCAGTGTTCTCTATTTGTTGATGAATTCTCTGCCTTTTGCTCTTCTTTAGCCTCGCAATGACTACATGTCATTTGCAGCTCTCTCTTCAGTGGCTGGATGAATGGTCAAGAAAGACTGGTTTTAAGATTCCCACCGAGAAGTCTGTGCATGTCCTTTTTAGCCATTCACGTACTGTCTTTAATTCACCTGAACTGCAGATGAGGGACTCTGTGCTCACTTTTAAAGACACAGTGAGGTTTCTGGGCCTCAACATTTGATTCCAAACTGACATGGTTGCCACACCTTTAGGACTTGAAGACCAAGAGCCTCAAAGCACTGACAATTTTAAACTGTCTTAGTCACACTTCTTGGGGAGCAGATAGAACCTGTTTGCTGCAGTTTTACAGAGCCTTCATGCGATCCTGTCTTGATTACGTGTGCATGTTGTACGGGTCTGACTGTCGTCTTATTTAAAAATGTTGGATGCGGTTGCAGGGATTCGGCTGGCAAACGGGGAATTTAGGACAATCCCCATACCGAGTCTCTGTGCTGAGGCTGCAAAGCCTCTGCTATCTATCAGGTGATATCTACTTATGGTGTGCCAGGCATATAAAATGTTGTCCACACCTTTCACACCAATATATGATACTGTTGCTCGGTCTCCAATGGAAAGGCTCTTTCATAATCAGCAACAAGCAATGAGCCCCTATAGGATTCGGACACGGGACTGCCTTCTTGAAATTTGATTGGGTGGTTTTAATGTTCTACAACGTGGTTGTAGTAGGGTTCCCCCTTGTATTCTCCAGAGGCCCAGAGTTCTTTTAGATCTGACGAGTTTCAGGAAAGAAGAAATGTCTTGAGTTTACTTTTCAGTCTGTGTTTTTTAATGTTTTAGATAAACGTCGCTGTTTTACAGTGGTGTATACATATGGCTCCAAGCAAGGGAACTCTGTCAGCTGTTGCATTGTGTTTCCCACCCGTATTGTCAAGGTTCACCTCCCCAAGAATTATTCTGTTTTTTACGCAGAGCTACATGCAATCCAGCTATGTCGCATACAGGGAAAATGATTTCTGGTTTGCTCTGATTTTCTGTGCTCTGCACTCATTGCAACAGCTATTTCCATCTATGACTTTGCTGCAGCAAATATATGATGAACTGTCCTTCCTCCAACAACGTGAGAAGGTGGTGTCATTATGCTGGGTGCTGGGGTATGTGGGAATGCAAAGGAATGAAGAAGCTGATCGGGCTGCTGATCACACGATCAGTGTGTTAAGGTTTTGTGGTTTTGCACACCTCTGGCTAAGCTGTTAGGCTGGGGTTTTTAACGTGTCGCAGAGTGGCTCACCCCTTTTTATATTTGTGATCAGCCCGGCATGGTCATCTGCTTAGGTGTTTTTATTACCATTTCAATGTTCACATAGGAAAGTATTCTCTCTCTTTCACCAGCAGCATTCCCTTTTTTGGTTTCCTTCATCTGTACTTAAATTAGTTAGATTTCTTTCTTCTTATTTTTGTTGCTGATTTTTCACCCCTTTTTGTTCACATTCCTGGCTTTTTAAATTTACTCGGGCACTGAAGACCTAGCTGCCGTGCGACCAAAACTGAAAACACCTATACATACAATGTCCATCCAGTCCTGCTTCTACCACCAATTTTGGATATATTACATAGGCATTGTTCACACCAATGTCAAGTAGATCAATTATAAAAAAATTTCAGGTAATATTTGATCTTTACCTTTCTGTCTATCTCACAAGTCAGTTTCTTCTGGTCCATAAGGTTCACTCCTCCCATCCACTTATTGCACTTTCTTATCACACAAGGACACTAAAGACTGATATTCTCAGAAGACGCAGGCTGTCACCTCTTCACTGTCATGAATAGTATTGGGGAAATAAAATTAGTCAATAGATAAACTGGCTTGTTATCCATCCATTTGAGGATTGTCAGTCCGTTGCTACTAAGGCTGTATGAATCACCTCTTTTTATTTCCTTGTCTGGAGGGAATGTCTTTGGCATGTTTTTACGATTTGTGGATACTGTTCCGCAGCATCTGATATTTTCTAAACCAAGGTTATACTGCAAAGCTGGAAAGTTAAAAAATTATCTATGCAAATTTCACATCCCCGCCCAGATACAGATTTTGTATGTTGCAGAACAAATGACTCACCGAGACCTACTTCAAAACCTGAGGTTTTTTTATTGCCAGTGTATAAATCAGACTCAAATAGAAAACCAATTTCTGAATCACACCTACACCCCATTCGATTGGCTTATTTTTCACATACTGCCACATTACATTATGTTCTTTGAACCTGGTCATATGCTCGTCTACAGATTGAGCCCTAGATATGGAACACTTAAATCAGGTTCAGTTGCCCAGTGGCTTCTAAATGTAGGTAACATGTGGTATCCCATTACCAGTTTCATACCAAGAAATGCCTTGATTTCATCTTCATTTGTTGTGAATGCATTGCCAGATTGTTCAACATACTGAATACTTACAGGAATTAATATAGCATGCAACAAAACTTTTAGGCCCATAGTGGAAGAAAAATTGTCAAATGGCTGTCGCATTTTGCCATTTTCATGGACACTAAATAAAAACACTTTTCCAAATTCATGATTCATATTATCACTGAACTGTATTGGTTGGTACATTCTGGTCAATTTAAAATCTGGAAGGCATTCGGGTTCCTCAGTTCTATAACATGTTCTCTTTCATTTTCCATATCTCCTCCTAGAAAAATTATATACTCTTCATCTAGTAACAGATTATTTTTGTCATCACTATTGCAAGCCTCCAAAACATGCATAACACTTTCATCAGTGATGAAAAACCTCTCTGTTTCTGGAGCACATGACCTAAAAGCAGATTTTAAATTATAGTTGTGCAATTTTTTATCACTTATTTAATATAAACAAAGATGTTTCCAACTGAAAATACACTTTTTTTTCCTTTGTATTAGAAATGGTTTCAGACCGTATAACATAATATTCAAATGCAGGTAAACAAGTTACCGTTGTGGTACGTTGGGAAAACTATGTCCCACAGAATAATAATAATAAAGATTTTCATGGATTAAATGCAGCTATTTTCTAACAAATGGCCCAAAGTAAAAAACGGCAAGTCAGAGATCACAAACTATACACAATAACTGTGTTTCTAGTTGAAGCAAGAATCACCAACGATAATGAACAACTGGTGTCAGTTATAGTAATTGTTGCCACCTAAGTTATATGAAACTGAAGAAAACTAATATCACTGCTTCAAGTGAAGCACATGTAGCACATCTAATGCAATTGTTAAATTGATTTATAAGCGAGACAATGTATGTGAAAGGGTTAATGAAAATCCAGGTTTTCAACAATATAATAGGGGCTGTCGCACGGACATTCTTCAGTGTGTGAGAACGTCCTTGTGAACGCAACATCATTAACGTGACAGGTGAGTGGTTAAGCAGGTGGTCAGGCGCGCCTCATTCTTACCTGCCAGCGCCTTCACATGTACACACATGGTGTTGGCAGTCTCATGCATCTTGTTGGCTGCTCCCAGGCAGATTATTCCTCAGTTGCCTACGAAACCAATGTGAGTGTAGTACGCTCTTCCTCATCTTATTGTTTGTAATGCGATTATGGCGAATTCTCGCTGCTGGACTGAAGATTTTTTGGCGAAATTTATAAACATTTATGTAGAGCAACAGTACTTGTGGAAAGTTAGATGAGCAAGTGTATATGACATTTTTCTGGTACTATGACTTGCTTTGTTGTTCAAGAGCTGCTAAATGTTAGTTGTTCCAAAATGGATCTATGTATGGGTGTGGAAGTAGTTCTCTCTGACTGTAAAGATAATGACAGTGGAACTGACCATGAATATAATGACGAGATGAACGAGAGTGCAATTGGTGGTGGTCAATACATTGAACAATAGCCTGAAAATGTGAGGAAACAGTTGTGTGTTTATATAGGTAGTATGTGGTAAATAGTGTTATTTATGTTGATGTTCACAGCTGCAATGCCTATTGCTGTAATAGCAATAACATGCAGAACTGGAAAACTCCACACGCGCGTGTACCTGCATGCTGGTTTCACCACTTACAAGCAGACTCCAGTGCATGGAACTCCCGAATGCAGCCTTGCGTGTGGTCCAGAATGTGCCTTTACTCTTGCCTACAGGCACCTGAGTGCCATGGGTCTGCATGCTCAGTTGTGCGGTTAAAATCTCATGTGTGAAGGCCCCTAATAAGGATAGTTTGCAACTCGCTGCAAAGATGTATGTAGAGCCACAACAGACATAAAAAGTACACTCATACACATGAAACATAGCTTTTGGCTATTAGCCTTCATTAGAAAAAGAGACTCATACACTCACACAACTATAATCTTTGGCTACCATGTTCAGAGCCTCAGAACCGAGCAGCCAGAGATTATGATAGTGTGTTTGTGAAGTGGGCCTGTGTGAGTAATAGTATGTTTACTATTTCTGACAAAGGCTAATGGCTGAAATCTAACTTGTGTGTATGATTGTCTTCTTTAAGTGTCTGCCACACTTAAAATAGTTGCAAACTATCTTTGTTATATTGATTAAAAATGTTCAGTTCTTCCCCTTGTATTCATGCTTTTTCAAAGCTCTATTTCCCCATGCCGTGATCACCAGAGAGGGCTAGATCTGTAAAAGCAAATATCTCTTACATGGATGTAATGCATCCTAAATATTAGAATCACATATTTTGAAATGGTCTTAAGTCACACATTTGTAGGAAACCTAAGAAGAAAACACTGTTTTAATCTTAAAAGTGCATTTATTTGTATATTTCTTCATATTTTTATTTAATATTATACAAATGTGATTTTTTGGCAAAAGACTGGATTTCTAATGTAATATTAAAGTAGAGTAATTAATTGTTAAAAGTTGCCAACTGATGCCTTGAAACTAAAATAAAATGAAAAATTTCTGAAACAATATACTCTTTCTTTTTTTTCCATGTTATTGATATCATTAAAGGAAACAACATAACAGTTCTACACTTTACAGTAGCAATATACAGTCAAACTTCTGAATAACGGGCACCGATGGGGAAAATAAAATTATCCGCTTTTAAGAAAAGGATAAAATACAAAACAGTAAACTACCATTTACCCAAAATGATCGGGACAGCGAGTGGTTTGGTTAACGAAAATCTCGGAGAAACCGAAGTCCCCTGTTTTCACGCATGAAACATACTGAATTGCGTTAATACCACGAAGTATGATCGTAAAAAGTATGAATGCCACGCCGCTTCTTGAACCGATCCAGCCAGCATCCTCTCGATCATTTCCGAGAAATTCTTGCTCCTTTCCTTCAATCAGCTCATAAAAAATCATCGCTTTTTGACGAAGTAGAGGGCCTGACACTGGCATGCTTTTGGCTCTTATTTGTTCATGCTACAAAAATAGCACCTCTTCTAACTGATGAAGTGAACCTTTTCTCGTTGTCTTTTGAGATTTCATTGCGCTGCCTGACACTTGAATGGAAAAAAAGTTTCAATTTCCGAATGATTTATTTACCGATATTAAAATCCACAGCAACTTTCACGGGTCAATTTTCTACAAAGCACAAAGCGTTTCCTACAATGAGATCACATTTTTTATTTTTTGCCTGCAGCATTTTCTTTTCATTTTTTCTTTTGTTACTGACACTCAAATGATTATTTTTTTGGTTTTTTGGCCACTTTTATCTCTAGACATTTTAAAGCATGTAACGCAAGCATGAAACTAGAAATTGAAAACACACAGATGAATGACAAGACAACACTTCAGGTGCTTTAGACAAAGCTTTTGACTTTTGAAACCATGCTGTGGCAATCATCTAACGATACATGTTTCGCCTCTCCCCTTTTTTACCCAAGCCTGCAGGCAACACAACAATGTGTTTACTGTTAAACGCTTGGCTTCATCTGATGTACGGATGACATGCGGAAAGTGTTTGGGACCGCATTCTCATTGTCAGTGTCGACAGGGCTACGTCTGTGCTGCATGGAGCAATGCTGTACGTACTTTACTTCCAAGAAGTTCCAATAGATGGCAATGCCTCGAAACCACACAGTACGAAGAAGAAACACACTAAAACTTCAAGAAACACATGCTCGAATTGACGACACTCAAATGTTTGACACGCACGAGTGCACTGATTAGCAGTAGACTGCCGAAAAACACCAGCAAATGCACAACTGTGTGCAGACAAGTAGCAATTTGTGAAGTGTCAGTCTAGCAAGCCAAAAGTGTAGCTGCACGATTTGCCAGACAGTGCCAATGTGAGGTACAAAAGTCGGAAAAATATTTTTCGGATAAAGCGGATTTTGGATAAATGTGATTTGGGTAAACAGGAGTTTACTGTATATAACTCAGTACATACAATGCACTATGGGTAGAAAAGCAGTGTTCCATCAAACCATTTAATTAAATTGTCTTTAAGTACAGTACATTAACAAACCTCCATACACCAGCATAATACAGTACTGTATTGAAATTTATTCATTCATTAAGACTGATTTGAAATAAACATTTATTTTCTTCTGAACCAGAAAGTCACTTATTATTGTCTTCTCAATATGTGTTTCAAATGGTAACGTTGAATTGAGTCTCTCTTCATCACTTTTCACTAAGAAATAGTGTTTCAATTTTCTTACTTCTTCAACAGCCTGTTTACTCGAAAGTGGAATGTAGTCCGGTTAAGTTATTTTGTCTTCATCTTCATCCTATTGTCCACTCTCAACATTGTCACCACACCCTTGTTGATGAAGCTCTTGTGTGTGTTCATTTACGCTGGTTGATGTACTTTCAGTGAACAGTTCACCATCGATATAAGCATATCCTTCACATTCACCAAATTCCTGTGCTAAAGTCTGCTGTTTTTGCTCATATTCCTTGAGGTTCTTTTCTTCAACAATAGCTGAAGCACAATCATTAAAAATAAACCCTACCTTCTTAAAACAGTTGCTGACTGTGGTGGATGCTACTTGTTTTAAGGGTAGAGAAATCCACAGAATTACATCCATTATGTTAATAGATTTTGCAAATTCATTTCCCGATTCAGACAAAATGTGTCTCAATACTTTTTGCCTTTAAAACACTTTGAAATTTTTAATATTAACCTGATGCAGTGGTTGGCAACATGAAGTTAAATTTGGCAGCAAAAAGATTATTTTAATATTTTTTAGTGCAGCACCCACAATGAGAAGTGGCATACTCTTTTATCTTTCCATTCTTCTATCAAATGTGAGCAGCCATTCTGTCATTATTTCTGTCGTCATCCAAGATAGTTTATTAGCATACCAATCAACATTAAATTTACTCAGATCAATACCCTTAAAACATCTAGGCTTCACAGTCTTATCAATAATTAACAGCTTTTCAAATTATCCTATCAAATTAACACACAGTATAACAAAAGAGCCGTTCTTTTTAAATTTTCTGTCTTAAATAGTTTTCACCTTTCAAAGCCATAGTTTTATTGGGCAGAGTTCTAAAGAAAAGACCGGTCTCGACACAGTTCAAAATGTCTCTTTCTCTATAACCCTTAAAAAAAATTCTTTTCGAATCTGACACAATGTTTTCAACCACTGAACTTGATTCACCACACATGGTTAGATATGTTGTCAAGCCAAACCTACATATGCTTTAAAATCATGAAACTTAAACCACTTGAAAGCCTAGTGTGTTGGGGAAAGTGTGTTTACTTGCAACATTATCATTTCCAGGCCACGACTTTAGAATGTCATTTTTGTTTCTTAAAATGTCACTGTCCTGTGTTTTTCCGACAGCAAATCTCATGGTCATATCTCAAAAACTGAGTTTTTTCCTTTACATAGACATTGATGATCTCAAGCTTTTCTTTCAGTATTTACAGTTTCTGCGACATTTTAGCACTACATTACATACATAATCTCACTTTCTCGAAAACAGTAACAGTACTGTATGCAACATTAACTTACAAAACATTCAAATGATTATTGTTGTTTAGTTTACAACCATCTCTTTCTTTCAAGCAGTCCATTATTTGGAAGTTTTGATTGTCGGGGGGACATATTATAGTGTCTGTGCCCGTTATTGAGAATGTCCACTATTTGGGATGATTTTAGCATAAGAGCTAATGTTGTTTCGTAGGAGAATTTTAAAATTTTAAGGTGTCTGCTATTGGGAAGTGTCCTTCCCTTCTGTTTCATAGTAGATGTATACTGTGCTTTTGTCAGTTTTTATATTGGGTATGCAAAATACATTAACAGGAAGTTGTCTTAAATAAAATGCCTCTTGCACTGGAAGTTTTGCTGAGGGACAGTCTGCATTAAATCGAAAGACAAAGAAAGAAAATGGTTTTCTAATATCCCTGCTTCCGATTTCTCATGTTGAAGAGCAGTGTAAAATCTTCTACTCCTTCTTATGAAGAATCAGCAGCAGCTCAGTCACAGCTCTGTGTTTTGCTGCATTGTTTGGTCAAGGAGACTTCAACTGTACGTTTAGCTCGTCACACGTGCAACAAGTATCTATTTGTAGCCTTCAAAAGAGATAGATTGGCTGGCCAGTACTTACCTTTTTGTTATACTGCTAATAGTCACACACAGAAAGAAAAAAAAGATGAAAATATAACAAGCTTCCTTCTTCAGGTAAGGGAGAAGGGAAGAAATGAAGGGGAAGGTAATTCACAACCTGGGTCTTGAAGATTGTGGAAGTCAGATATACTGTATATTAGTACTGAGCCATGCCAAAAAGGATAAATATGTATATAACCAGAGAGGAAAGATTACACACACACACACATGAAGATTATAGAGGAAAAATTCCTAGCTGGAAAAATATATATAAAAAGTAGATGAAGTTTACTTACCAGGCGAAGGAGCACAGGTAGTGATAGTAACATAAATAAAACACACAAACGCAAGCTTTCGCAACCTTGTTGCTTCTTCAGGCAGAGTAGGGAAGGAGAGGGAAAAGTAAAGAATTTGGGTCTAAAGGAGTGGATGAGGAGTCATTCCAAACCCGGGAGAGGAAAGACTAACCTTTGGGGAAAAAGGATAGGTAAACAAAAGACACCCACACACATATACATGCGCGCACACACAAAGGCAGACATATACAGTTAAACCCTCTTAAGAAGTTTTCTCAAGGACCAACAACTCTACGCTTATTAAGCGGGAACTTATTAACATATTTATGGTATTTTATATACGTTGATTTAATTCACTTAATAAAACAAATAGAATTCTCAAAATGAAATGCTCACAAGTGCTGAAAATAAATGCTCACTTTCACAAAAAATTTACATTACAGCCTTTTGAAATATTGGTCTCTATGGTTGGTTGTTTTACACGTTTTTCAAACAAACTTGTAGTGTACTGTTCTAGATTCCACAGACTCTTTACAACATTTTCAGGTACGTCTGTATTACTGTACAAAAAACGTCCAAACTTGTCCAGAAGATCCATAGGCTCAGAGCATGTTGGGACAGGTTTGCCCTCATCACTATGTACATCGTTTATTGTATCAACACTTTCAGCAGGAACCATTGCATTACACAAATCATCTAAGTCTAATTCAGGGCCTGGCTCAAGAAAGTCATCAGCTTTCACAAAGTCTTGAAAGGATGTGTCAATGCTCAATTTTTCTTGAACAGTTGGCCAGGTATCACAACTCTCTTCAAATATTTCTGCTGAATCTGATTGGAATCCAGCTTTTCTGAAGCAATTAGCAATGGTTTCCTTCTTTACTGAATCCCAAGACATTGGCAGCATTGACATAGCTTTCAACAAGGAAAGCTTGTACATATTCTCAGGCGACTGGATCCTTTGTAGTAGTCTGAGAACAAGACTGTGATGAAATTTATGCTTAATGTTTTTAATAATTCCCCGATCCATTGGCTGCAGCACACTTGTCGTGTTTTCAGGGAAAAATTCCACTTTAACATTCTGGGAGAATTTTCGGATGAGCAGGGCACTGATCAAGGAACAGAATAATCTTTCTATTTTTTGATGCCATTCGACGATCAAATGCAATCAAATACTCTGTGAATATTTGAGATGTCGTCCATGCATTGTTGTTGTGTTTGTATGTGCAGGGCAGGGTCCTGATGTTCTTGAAACAACGAGGCTTTCCTGCTTTTCCTATGACCAATAATGGCAACTTTTCTGTGCCATCCATAATAGAACACACAAGAGCTGTGATTCTGTCTCTCCGAACTTTAATTCCTTTACAGCCATCTCCCTTGAAAGCATATGTTTTATTCGGGATCACATTATAAAAAAAGTCCAAATTCATCAGCATTGAAAATGTCTTTGGGAGAATAATCTGCTATTAACTGAGGAAGAACTGTTTCTCTCCAAACATCAACTTCTTCCATATTTACACTTTTTTCCTCACCACACACTTTTCTATACGTAAGCCCCGCACGCTTTTTAAATCTATCAAGCCAGCCGTTGCTTGTTTTGAAATCAATGTTCAGTTTTAGGGCTATTTCTTCCGCTTTTTTCTGTAGAATGTTTCCATCCAGTGGCGTAACTAGGACTTGGCTTTGGGGGGGGGGGGGGTGGATAGATCTGCTTGACGAGCAGACTACCATCTACCACTTCCGTTGAAAGCTTATGGTAAAACACCCCAAGTTTCCAATCTTTACCTTTACCAGATTGCTGTTATGAGATTTCTTTCTTTCGCTCTCTCTCTCTTTCTTTTTTTTTTTTTTTTCCTTCTGGGGGGCGTTCTATCCCCCTCATCCCCCCCCCCCTTAGTTACGCCACTGTTTCCATCAATCAGTAGATTGAGAGCACGTTTTTGGCGTAACCATTCCAAAAGAACAACTTCTATTTGCTCATATTTCCCCATTTTGAGTTTCTTCCTGCTCGACTGTTCCGTAACGGACTTTTCTAAACGTTTTTGTCGGTTTGCCATAATCGTATTTAAAGTAGATACTGGAATGTTTAGTTCAGCGGCGATCTGAACATGCGTTACGTTTTTCCAGCTATCTACCTTTTTAATAATCTCCAATTTTTCAGCAAGCAAAATCAGTTTTCTCTTAATGCCTTCCATTTTAATAACACAGATAACCAAGTAACGCACTAAATCCACTCACTGTCTCACTCACACAAAAAAAAGATTACTTTAACAACCGAAAACAAAATGACTGTATTTCGAATTTCGATCAAGGAGGTTAGAATACAACATCCTTTACAGTATAGCCAACACTCGAAAATATTAGACAAAGTGATTACCAATACTCTAAGAATCTATTACATTTAAAAGATGTGATAAATTTATAACGTGTTGTTATTACACATTATGTACATTATTTTTCGTGTCAGTTTAAAAAATCGTATCATTCAGTTTTATAGATAAGACGATACTCGCGTTCGAACAGGCTTGAGATTTCCTGATGCAGTGCAGGAACTCCATAAAGTATCGCACTGTTCGAACTCTCAAGTGACGACCTGTGCGCTGTATTTGCAATCTATATGTGGCAGTAACTACCTTGAAAACACAATTAAACGTGATTTAGTAAGAAAATAATTAGATATATGCAATAAAGGAAATAAGTCATATTAAAATAAATCGTTATTGCGACCATGGAAATAAACCAAGAAGTTAAATAAAAAATTCGTTACAGTTCTTACTTCTGCTCCATAGAAGCTACAACAGTCGCACTTCAAACTTATTATTATTGCTATTCTCCGTAGTAAATTTATGAGACTGTTTCCACTTTCCTCTATCAATAGTTTACTTCACAGCGGAGGAAAGATTTGTTAACGAGTGAACATCGCTGTAGGTCATGAGAATAGTACCTTTTGATGTCGCTAGGTAGCGTGGTGATCAAAAGTTCCAACATATCCTGAACTGTGACGTAAACTGTTTGAACAGTTGTGTCCAAACCCAGCTCTATGCTGGAATCACTAATGTTGACCAATCAGCTTAGTGGAAAGTGGTGAGGTGTTATTATGTTTAAAATACAGAGTGGCCGTGTAAGAGTAGCATTAAAACGTATTATAAGTGTTAATAAAATGAGCTTCTTATGCGGGAAAACGATATAAACAAAAATGTATTAAAAGGGAAAAAATACATTACAGATATAGGGAATATACTTGGGACCTAATGAAACAGGCATTATAGGTGGGAAAATGTATTAGGTGGAGGCGTTTTAAATGGGTTCCACTGTATATAAGAGAGCGAGAGGAAGGTAAGGAAGGGATAATGTATAGGTGAGCTGAGCTGGGGGAGGGGTTGGCTTAGATTTAGGCCAGGAGGGTGGTGGGAGAAGAGGATTTGTTGGCGGGCAAGTTCCCATCTCAGTAGCTCTGAGGGACTGGTGTTAGTTGGTAGTATCTAAATGGCATGTGTGGTGTAATACATGCCAAGGTCCCTGGAGTCTTGGTGGAGGGCATGCTCTGCCACAGTATATTGGGTGTCCCCCAGGCGAACAGTCCGTCATTGACCAATCATCTACTCAGCCAATTTGTTGGTAGTCATACCAACATAAAAGGCTGCACAGTGGACACATGTCAGTTGATATATGACGTGTGTTGTCTCGCATGTGGCCCTGCCTTGAATAGGGTAGGTTTTTCCTGTGGTGGGGCTGGATTATGTGGTGGTAGGAGGATGCATTGGACAGGTTTTTCAGTGGGATTGGTTACGGGGGTATGGACTATTAGGTTCTCTCTCTCTCATATATGTGAGTGGATGTGTATCTCTTTCCCCGTTAAATGTTTTAGGCAACACACTCTCCCTCCCTTCACCCATCAGCATCATTCGGTTCACTCATCTTTTCTGCTCTTTACTGCCTGATCTTTCCTGTCTGCTTATATACATATATATCCTCTTTGGATTGGCTTAGTACTAATATACTGTATATCTGACTTCCACAATCCTCAAACACATTCCTCACGACCTAGGTTGTGAATTACCTTCCCTTCCTTACTCATTCCTTTTTCCTTCACTTCTCTCTTACCTGAAGAAGGAACCCCCGTTCCGAAGGCTTGTTATATTTTTGTCCTTTTTTTCTTTCAGTGTGTGACTATCGGCAGCAAGCAAAATGGTAAGTACTGGCCAACCAATCTATCTCTTTTAAAAAATAATTTATCATATGTGTGGAGAATTTCCATCATTAATCGAATATTTGTAGTGTTCTGAATTTATAATTAAAATTGTCTCTGAAGAATGTCCAGTAAAAGTAATAACTTACTCATTGTACCATAAAATACTCAGGAACAAAAATGCCAATATATAATGCACAATTAACAGTATGGAAAACAAGGGCAACAAAGAACAGCAGTCGTCCAAACAATTACAACATTTTGTTTAATTTTCAACGTTGGCAGTATTGCCATATTGTGGTGTGGTTAGAAAGCATTATAGGTAAAATTCATCCAAATCAATTTAATCGGAATCATATCAGTGTCTTCATATCAACATGAGACAATCATTGCAGTTTTAATCCAATGCAATGTACATTTGACTATTCGAACTCAAATACAAAAGTCTGAATGCTGGAACCACATCAACAGGGGCAGATATTCCTACTCGCGAAGGAACATCCCCAATGGGGATTTCCCATATTACTGAGTAGAAGCCGGCACTCAGCAGAGCCGGCCTCCCAACATTACCGCAGCTCAATCCCGGGCCATCCGTGATCTGAAGACTGACCATTCCATCGTCATTCTCCCGGCCAACAAGGGAACCACGACCACGGTACTTGATCAGGGGGAATATGTGGCTGAGGGACTGCATCAGCTTTCAGACAACACTACATACAAAGTTTCTCAAAACAATCCCATTCCTGATGTCCAGGTAGAGCTTCAGGGAATTCTCAGATACTTAGGTCCCCTACAAAATCTTTCACCTGAGCCCATCAACCTCATGACCCAACTGACACCCCGCACCCCTACCTCTTACCTACTTCCTAAGATTCACAAACCTAATCACCCAGGTCGACCCATTGAGGCCAGTTACCAAGCCCTCACAGAATGAAGCTCTGCCTACATAGACCAACACCTTCAACACATTATGTGCAGTCTCCCATCCTTCACAAAGACACCAACCACTTTCTTGATCACCTGAAATCATTACCCGACATGTTACCTCCGGAAACCATCCTTGTAACCATTGATGTTACTTCTATATACACAAACATCCTGCACACCCAGGGCCTCACTGTGATATAGTATTTCCTTTCATGCCGTCCACCTGCAACTCTACCTAAAACCTCTTTCCTTATTACCCTAGCCAGCTTCATCCTAACCCACAACTTCTTCACCTGTGAGGGCCAGACATACCAACAACTAAAGGGAACAGCCTTGGGAACCAGGATCGTACCCTCGTATGCATACTTATTGATGGGACACTTGGAGGAAGCCTTTTTGGATACCCAAGCCTGTCAACCCAAAGTTTGGTACAGATTCTTTGATGACATCTTCATGATCTGGACTCACAGTGAAGAAGAACTCCAGAATTTTCAACCTCAACTCCTTTGGTCCCATCAAATTCACCTGGTCCTCTTCCAAATCCCATGCCACTTTCCTCGCTGTCGACCTCCATCTGTCTAACGGCCAACTTCACACATCCATCCATATAAAACCCACCAATAAACAACAGTACCTCCATTATGACAGCTGCTGTTCATTCCACATCAAACGTTCCCTTCCCTACAGTTTAGGTCTTCGTGGCAAACGAATCTGTTCCAGTCCCGAATCCCTGAACAAGTACACCAATAACCTAATAATAGCTTTCACATCACACAGCTATCCTCCTGATCTGGTAGAAAAGCAAATTGCCAGGGCCACTTCCTCATCCTCCCAAACCCAGAACCTTTCACAGAACGCCAAAAGTGCCCTTCTTGTCACCGAATGCTTTCTGGGACTGGATCAGACTCTGAATGTGGCTCTCCAGCAAGGATACGACTTCCTGAAATCCTGCCATAAATGAGATCCATTCTTCATGATATCCTTCCCACTCCACCAAGAGCGTCTTTCCACCACTCACCTAACCTTCGTTACTTCCTAGTCCATCCCTATGAAATCCCCAAACCATTTCCCATACCTTCCGGCTCATACCCATGTAACTGCCCCCATTGTAAAACCTGCCCTATGCATCCTTCCACCACCACTTACTCCAGTCCCGTAACCCGGAAGGTGTACCTGATCAAGGGCAGAGCAACTTGTGATAGCACCCAAGTGATTTACCAACTCACATGCTGCACTGTGAAGCGTTCTATGTGGGAATGACCAGCAACAAACTGTCCAGTCATATGAAAGGTCACAGGCAGTGTTTCTTGGTAATGAGGATCACCCTGTGGCTAAACACGCCTTGGTGCATGGCCAGCACATCTTGGCACAGTGTTACACCATCCAGGTTATCTGGATACTTCCCACCGACACCAATCTTTCAGAACTCCGGAGATGGGAATTGGCCTTCAGCATATTCTCTCTTCTCATTGCCCACCTGGTCTCAACCTCTGCTAAATTCAAATTCCTGCCCAACATTCTATAACATCTTTGCCTCAATTTTCTGGACAGAGCCACTGCCTCAACTGGTATCTCTTTCCACAAATGTCTGCCTTGGTGTGTTTGCGTGTGTATATGTGTGGGTGGTTGTTTAGCTTTCCTTTTTCCCCCCTAATTTAAATCCTTCCACCCCCGGGATTAGAATGACTTGTCATCCACTACCTTAAAACCCGCATCCTTCCCTTTTCCCCCTCCTTCCTTCGTCTTTTCCTGGTGAAGTAAACGATCTCATATATATAGGAAAAAGTTCCTAACAGGAAAAATATATGTAAGAAAATAGATGAAGTCTACTTACCAGGCGAAGGAGCACAGGCAGTGATAGTAACAAATAAAACACACACACAAACGCTAGCTTTTGCAGCCTAGCTGCTTCGTCAGGCAGAAGGGAAGGAGAGGGAAAAGGAAATGATGAGGGTTTTAAAGGAGTGGGTAAGGAGTCATTCCAATCCCGGGACAGGAAAGACTTACCTTGGGGGGAAAAATGGAGGGTAAACAAATATACACACACACACACACTCACACATTTACACAGACGCAAGTACACCTAGGCAGACACACTGTAGAAAGCAAAGAAGTTAGACAGAGATACTACTTGAGGCAGATGCTCTGTCCAGAGAACCAAGGCAAGGATGTTAAGATGGTGGGTGGCAATTCGAATTTAGTGGAGGTTGAGACCAGGTGAGCTACGGGAAGAGAGAATATGCTGAAGGGCTAGTTCCCATCTCCGGAGTTCTGAAGGATTGGTGTCGGTGGGAAGCATCCAGATAACCCGGACGGTGTAACACTGTACCAAGATGTGCTGGACATGCCCCAAGGCGTGTTTAGCCACAAGGTGATCCTCACTACCAACAACACTGTTTGCTGGTGACCATTCATGAGAATGGACAGTTTGTTGCTGGTCATTCCTACATAGAATGCTTCACAGTGTAGGCATGTCAGTTGGTAAATCACGTGGGTGCTGTCGC
Organism: Locusta migratoria; assembly: GCA_026315105.1. Classification (NCBI taxonomy): domain Eukaryota; kingdom Metazoa; phylum Arthropoda; class Insecta; order Orthoptera; family Acrididae; genus Locusta; species Locusta migratoria. The sequence goes on from CM048747.1 coordinate 49,385,850, forward strand.
AAGTGGCTCTACCGTTGATCGTGTACACCCTCCAGGTTTCGGGACTGGAGTAAGTGGGGGTGGAACGGTGCATAGGATAGGTTTTACAATGGGGGCGGTTACAAGGGTAGGAGCCAGAAGGTAGGGAAGGTTGTTTGGGGATTTCATAGGGATGGACTAGGAGGATAGGTGGGTGGCTGAAAGACACTCTCGATGGAGTGGAGAGGATGTCATGAAGGATGGATCTCATTTCGGGGCAGGATTTAAGGAAGTTGTATCCTTGCTGGAGAGCCACATTCAGAGTCCGCTCCAGTCCCAGAAAGTATCCAGTGACAAGAGGGGGACATCTGGTGTTCTGTTGAAGGTACTGAATTTGGGAGGATGAGGAAGTGGCTCTGGCAATCTGCTTCTGTACCAGATCAGGAGGATAGCTGTGGGATGTGAAAGCTTTTATCAGGTTATTGGTGTATTGGTTCAGGGATTCAGGTACTGTTGTTTATTGGTAGGTTTGATGTGGACGGATGTTTGTAGTTGGCCGTTGTATCGATGGAGGTCAACATCGAGGAAAGTGGCATGGGATTTGTATAGGACCAGGTGAATTTGATGGGACCAAAGGAGTTGAGGTTGGAGAGGAAATTCTGGAGTTCTTCTTCACTGTGAGTCCAGATCATGAAGATGTCATCAATGAATCTATACCAAACTTTGGGTTGACAGGCTTGGGTGTCCAGGAAGGCTTCCTCTAAGCGTCCCATAAATAAGTTTGCATACGAGGCCGTCCCCTTCCCTACAGCTTAGGTCTTCGTGGCAAACGAGTCTGCTCCAGTCCTGAATCCCTGAACCAATACACCAATAACCTGATAACAGCTTTCACATCCCACAGCTATCCTCCTGATCTGGTACAGAAGCAGATTGCCAGAGCCACTTCCTCACCCCACCGACACCAATCCTTCAGAACTCCGGAGATGGGAACTAGCCCTTCAGCATATTCTCTCTTCCCGTTGCCCACCTGGTCTCAACCTCCGCTAAAACATTTGTGCTTTCGCCACCACTGGCAGCTTCTTCGGGAAAAAGAAGAAGGAAGGAGAGGAGAAAGGAAAGGATACGGGTTTTAAGGAAGTGGAAAAGGAGCCATTCCAATCCCAGGAATGGAAGGACTTACCTTAGGGGACAAAAAGGAAGGTAAACAAATACACAAAAACTCACACATATCCACATGCAAACACACCTAGGCAGACATTTGTAGGTCTACATTCTACAAATGTCTGCCTAGGTGTATTTGCTTGTGGATATGTGTGAGTGTGTGTGTATTTGTTTACCTTCCTTTTTGTCCCCTAAGGTAAGTCCTTAACTCCTGGGATTGGAATGGCTCCTTTTCCACTTCCTTAAAACCCGTATCCTCCCCTTTCTCCTCTCCTTCCTTCTTCTTTTTCCCCGAATAAGTTGCCAGTGGCGGCGAAAGCTCGAATGTTTGTGTGTGTTTTATGTTTCTGTCGACGAGCCTGTACTTTAGGTAACTCAAAAATCTTTGTTTGTTGGTAATGAGGATCACCCTGTGGCTAAACATGCCTTGGTGCACGGCCAGCACATCTTGGCGCAGTGTTACACCGTCCGGGTTATCTGGATACTTCCCACCGACACCAACCTTTCAGAACTCCGGAGATGGGAAGTAGCCCTTCAGCTTATTCTCTCCTCCCGTTGCCCACCTGGTCTCAACCTCCGCTAAATTCGAATTCCCACCCACCATCTTAACATCTTTGCCTTGGTTCTCTGGACAGAGCCTCTGCCTCAAGTGGCATCTCTGTCTAACTTCTAACTTCTTTGCTTTCTACAGTTCTACAGTATGTCTGCCTAAGTGTACTTGCGTCTGTGTAAATATGTGGGTGTGTGTGTATTTGTTTACCCTCCTTTTTTCTCCCCAAGGTAAGTCTATATATATATATATATATATATATATATATATATATATATATATATATATATATATATATATACGAATATTAAGACGAAAAATTCCTAGCAGGAAAAATAAAATATAAAAAATAGACGAAGATTACTCACCAGGCGAAGGAGCACAGGTGTGACAGCATCACAAATAAATAAATGAATACACACACACACACAATCGCAAGCTTTCGCAACCCAGTTGCGTCTTCAGGCAGTAGGGAAGGAGAGGGAAAAGGAAATGATGAGGGTTTTAAGGAAGGGGGTAAGGAGCCATTCCAATCCCGGGAGAGGAAAGACTTACCTTGGGGGAAAAAATGGAGGGTAAACAAATGCACACATGCCAACACATTCACACAGACACAAGTACACCTAGGCAGACATACTGTAGAAAGCAAAGAAGTTAAGTTATAGCAACTTAACTTCTTTGCTTTCTACAGTATATATATATATATATATGTGTTAAACCATCTAAAAAGACAAAGCTGGATTTGGAAAATGGCTCACAATGAATATTGTGTCACCTATAGAAGAGTACAATAGCGAAAAATAAGTGAAGGTTCTACAAATACAATTCTCTTGCTATGCAAAAGATTTCTTTTAGAGTTTTCCAAAAAAATTTAAATTGCCTAGTAAGGTCTACCTTAGTATTCTATACTTTATAACACTTTTTATTGATTTTTTAATTGTATAAAATGTTACATTTAAACTTTGTAATATTTAACATGCACATATCTAAAGTAAGAGAAAATTAGTTCAAACTTTTACTCTTTATTATGCCACAAACACATCAACTAAATGTCAGGAAGTGAGATGAAAACCAGCCGAAATAAAACATGACTACACAACTGTTCTAGTTATTTTCCCATTAACTTTGGGCAGAATTTAACTTTCCTTAATTGTCTAGTCAACCAAAAAAAGTCAAATTACTTTACATGTGCCATTATTTCCTTTAGAAAGATAAAAGTAAAAATGTTTAACAGCATTATGATTTATATGCACAGAGATAGTAATCCTATATTGGCAAATAACAGAAAGAAGTGCAGCATCAACAGCAAGTTAAAGACACTGATGCTGAATTTTTGAAACTTTCATCTCACTTCATTTGTTTAGTTCCTGTAAAAGGAAGTATAATTCTACAGTACTGAGTGTTAAAAATATTGTTGTTCTTGCAGCACTGTCTAAGTGTCTGAAGTTGGTAAGCAAATAGTTTTTAATTGGCACTGTTCACAGAAAAAAATTTCCTCCTCTCTTCACAAAGTTCTGTATCAATCTAATCTTTATATTCCAATATAACAAGAGCAAAACTCTTTGTTACACTTTAAACGTCGTTTCTTGTGAATGATGAGCAGTGGATGCCTACATGAAAGTAGTGTCATCCTGAGCATCTTTTCCTCTTCTGCTCTGAGATCTTGTCTGATACAATTCTCGCATCAGTGAAGCCTTTTCTCTTTCTAGTATTGTTATCCTTTCACTCTTCCTACTGACTTCCTGCAAAGGAAAAACGAATTACTATTACATTTGTCTCCTGGAAAGCATTCCTGCATAAATAATATTTTCAGTATTCTGTGGAAAAGATCTCTGAGCAAAATGTCAACTATTTCTTATAAACCAAACTGTTTTTCATTCAGTGAGTTCTCTTGTGAGTCCTCTTTGTATGGACTGAAAACACTACTATTAAAAGCTCTGTTCTCAAGAATTACTCAGAAGTCAAAATGAACATTAATCAACTAGATGAAATAATGGCTGATAAGTGCTCACCAGAGAGGTGATGTTTAGGTAGACAAAAAGGCAATATAAATATCTAAAACAGGCAATAAAAGGTAATAAAGAAAATCCTTACATTATGCCTATTTCTTACCCAGCTAAAACATGCTTCCTCCAGAACATTAAAAGAGATGAATTATGTTCCTGTTTAAAAGTTTCTGACACCATAAAGTGGGGCACCATTTGCCTCTCCAAGCTGATGAAGGAACCCAGTTTCAAAAGCTAGTCCTATTTTTTCAACCCCCCTTTTTTTTGTGACTATCTGTGGTACAGAACTAAAGTAAGTACTGCCCAGCCAATCTATTTCTTTTGAAGAATACTTAATCTTCTTCTTCCCCTTGATAATGTAAGCCCACACACAAGTCTCATGGCCCGGTCTGGAAACTACCATTACCCATTACAGAAACTACTGGACACCCACCTCCTCTCCCTGATATCCTCCTGATGGTATCCCATACAAGGGAAATCTTAGTCAAAAGGTGGACAGAATTTAGGAACTGTTGCTATGGCCTCTTCTTGCCCTGTATTTAGTAAATTGGCACTTGAAGACAAGAGAAGCCTCTCAACTGCTCTGCCCCTGGGACAGGTAGCAACAGAACCCCAAAGCACATTATGTGTATTAAAATCACCACAGAGGATGAAAGGGCAGAGGAGCTGTGTGAGAAGGTCTTCCAGAGCCTTTTCATTGTGTGTCATGTGGTGACAGATAAAGAGAGCATATAGTCAGTCGGTGGCGCATATGCATCAACAATGCAACTGCTTCTAGGGTATTGTGGAGAGAATGGGTTCAGAGTGGTAGGCTGTGTTTACAAAAACAGCCATTCCCCCCCTCTAGCCCTCTCTCCACTATCATCATCCTTTCTGTGGAGAACATATCCACATATCTCAGGATTAACGGAGGGCTTGAAATTTGTCTTCTGGATACACCGAGATAATAAACTTAGTTCCTCCACATGTATCCTAAATCCCTGCAAGTTCCATTGCAATATGGGAGCCATCTATTAAGGTAGTGTAACTCTCACCCTCACTTTCTGATGACACTGGGAGCCCATAGGGTGGAGGGTCACCCTTGGTGCTATATGTTTGCCCCAGTGGAAGGTCAGTCTTGGGGCAAGGTGAATGCCCCAGAGGAACATCTCTGGAGCAGATTCTCATGGCATGTCAAGCATAATGTCACCAACCTGGTCTGAATGATTACTTATTGTTTTCAACTAAGTCTTTTCTTTGTCCTTTTGGCCTTAGATTGCTATTTGGGTGCTTCAACAACTGTAGCAGTAGCTGCACTTCTCTGTGGAATGGGTTCCAACATTGAAGGTGGCAGGAGCTCTCCAATGTTGGTAGCAGTACCTTGATCGACCAAAAAGTCCTGAATCCCAGTTCCATATACACTGATAAGCCAGAGAATTATGACCATACGACCATCTACTGAATAGTTGGTCTGTCCATGAATAACAGCAGTGATACATGTAGGCAAGGAAGCGATACAACCTTGGTATGTCACTAGGGGGAGTTGCCTCTACATCTGCACACACTAGGCACATAATTCCCATAAATCTCGGGGGGGAGGGGGAGGGGGGGATGAGCTGTGACACTATATACAATCACATTCAAGATGTGTTTCATCTAGAGAGGTGAGTGGCCAATAAATTATTTGCAACTTGCCACTTTGTTTCTTGAACCACTCCACCATACTCCTGATCTTGTGACCTTGTTGAAAAATGGTACTGCTGTTGGGAAAAATGATCATGATGAAAGGGTGTATGTGATTTGCAACCAGTGAGTGATACTTCTTGGCCATCATGGTGCCTTGCTCAATTACAATGTTCCTCAGAGCATAACTGAATTGCCACCAGCTTGTCTCTGGCCAGCAGTACAATTATCAAAAAGCTGTTTCTGTGGAAGATGACCGATTCTCACTATGAAGAAATTATCAGGAATCACCAGACTGTGCAACACTGTGCACTGTGCCAATATCGAGGAACAATGGTCATGTCTCCATTTGTATCACTGTTGCCTATGTCCCAGTGTTAACATTGGTATAGAAAGAGATTCATTGTCAGGAGTGTTCAGAGTACTGTGTTCAGGCACTTTTGTACACTGCCCAGCATGAAGAATGATGATAGTTCTGCCAAAGTTTGCTGTCTATTCTGTCTTTCCAAGCTAACAACGTGTGACATCTCTAATTAGGGACGGCTGCCCGAGCCCTCAACGTTTATACCTGTTTTCATCTTGGTTTTACCACTTGTTGAATACATTCACCACAGCACAACTTGAACATCCAAAATGTGGTGCAGTTTCTGAAATGTTCTTTCTGAGCCTCCAGGCCATCAGTTGAAGTCAGAGATACCGCTCACCTTTCCCATTTTACACATGGACAGCGCTCTCACTGATATTACACGCACTGTGCCTACAGCTGACTAGCAGCAGTCATTCCTCATCAAGTGACACTGCTATCATTTGGATGGGTTTCAACTGATAGTAGGTTGGTGGTCATGATGTTCTGGCCCATCATCAGTGTATCTCACATGTAAATATCCATTACATACATGTAATTTAATTAAATTTATCATCCATAGTAATGATGTAGAATTAAATGTTTCAGATGCTTCCTTTATAAATGATCCATTTTTTTATGACTGTGCCTGGTAACCCAGTTGTTGAGTGCCAGGTGAGTAATTTAAATGTTGAGGTTTCAACTTTTCTGCCTTTTGAAATATTCCATTCTGTAAGTCAGATACATAAAACTAAATAACCCACACCAATGACTCATTCTATAGCATAAAGGAGGCACAGACATAATAACAAAACTATGGAAGTGTAAAAAGTAATGAACACGTCTTTGCATCTGTCTCATTCAATGTTTTCTAAATTCATGTTGCACAAGTAATAAACAAACCATATAAATTTACTGCACAAGATCTTAACTACTAAAATGAATGGAAGGCACTAATTCTTTAAATAACTGTTAAACTGAAATACAGACATGATCAGTTCAAGTACAAAGAACAACTCTACAGTATAATCTGTTACTTCTATGATGGAACTCAATTTTAAATCATGCTGCAACACACAAATTCATGATTCTAAAATTCATTTATAGACATCATATCAAAATTTAGTGGGCCTGCTTCTTGATTGTGATGTATAACAGCAATACTAAATAGTGGAAAATTTGGACGGTATTAAAACATCCACTATTTTACACACCAAGAGAACTTTACTGATATAATCCAACATCAATAGAGTGTAACTATTTGTTGACTAGCTTACCTCAGTCAGGAGATGGTTCTGTTGTTTAAGTCGAGCAAGAATATCGTGAGAAGGTGGGCTTGTATGATGAACTGCCAAATTCATATGAAGTGGTAGTCCACCTCGTTCCCAGCTCTCTGTCAAAGTAGCCAAATGTCTATTGACTTCTAGGACACGAGCACGTTGCAGTTCTAATCGTTCCTGTTGAGCTTCTGTCCACTGTTCCTGTAGTTGTAAAATTCAAAAAGAAGCATAACACTTTTCTCCCATAATCAAATTACACGCATTTATTTTGCATTACAGGGTATCAATTTCTAATGCTATCAAGCATGAAATTATGCACCCAAAAAAAAAAAAAAAAAATAAATAAATAAATAAATAAAAATGCATGAAATACCATTTACAATAAAATGGTCTTAATCTATACTAACTCATAGTTAGCATATGACAGTGTCTCTCTGTACATGTAAAGAGGGACAGGCATACTTTAATAATATAACATGTAGTGTGTGATATCACAGGAATGTTATAGATATATGAATTTTATTTAAATTTGATGATATGTGGATTGAAAATGCTCTTAGCACAAATGAAATGTATTACATTATTAAGGGAATTAAAAGCAACTTGGCTACTACCATAAATTCCTATATTTTACCTTACATGTTTTGTTTGATTCATAAAAACATTGGCACTAGTTGCACCTTTGTCCAATTCTACTTACATATAAAAATGTCATCTGCTTGCACATTTGTTAATAGTTGCAAATACCAATTTCAACTTTTAACCATTTCAAAGTAACTCAGATTCATTCATTTTGAATAGCCAAACTAAACAGCAAATCACAGCACAGGTAGGCATCTCAAAACATTCCGAAACACTCACCTATTTACCTTATATTTACTTTTATATGAAACTGAAAACATTGTGATTTGAACCTTATGGTTCTCAGCATCTTAATTTATTCATGATAAACACATTTTCTAAGAAACATCAAAACAGAAAATAGACAATAGAGAGCTAATAACATGCACAATGGTTTATTGTATAGCAGAACTCTACATTTAATAATGGAAAATCCAATTGGACTGTCAGTTATGGTAGCTAGATGACAATTCTCCGTAAAGACATTCACTGTGCTGCTGAGAGGCACAAAAATCAGTCAATCACATTCATACACCTTAAATTTTCAGCTATGGCCTTTGTCAGAAAAATAAACACATACATTGAGACAGTCACTCAGACAACTATATGCACACAAGTACCATCTCTGGCTGCTACAGTGCTACAAGCATTTTAACAGTGGGTGAGGAGAGGAAGGGAATGGGGGGCGGGGGGGGGGGGGGGATGCCAGGTAAAGGTGAGGATGGAAAGTTCCACATTGCATGAAGGATTGTAAAGGCTCTGATAGGTGGGATGTGATATGCAACATTGGATGTAGTGGAGGAAAGGGGTGGAAGAGGATGAAAGGGAGGTGTACAGATGTGTCGGGAGGGAGGCGGGATTTGAAAGGATTAAAAATTTAAAAAATAATAATAAAATGAGGGTAAATAAAAATATAAAATGAAAAAAGTAATTAAAGGGATATTGTAAGGGGTAACACACAGTTGGAAGAAAGATATGAATTGGAGGTATTCAGGATAATGAGCAAGTTGTTTTTGTTGCTATTGGTGGTGGTGTTTAGAGGGACTAAACTACTAGGTCCCCTGTTCTAGCGAAAAGCATGCCTAAAAAGTGATGTGTCTTCTCGACACATAGCAATTCGTCACCAGGTATAGCTCTGGGTCCAGGTGAACTATCCCCAATGGCGACATAAGTGCATTAAGTGGGTTTTCTGCCTTGCAAACTAGAAACCGTGGGCAGAGGCCCATGATTGGGCCTTTCAGATGGGTTCCTGCACCAATACTAACTGAGCTAAAATACAGACAAAAGCAAATGGTAAACATGGAGGAACAGTCTGATGCCCCTATAACCGCAGCAAGATCATTTATTGCGACTAAAAATAGAACTACACTAAGAACAGATCCCTTTGGAACTCATATTCTCTTGAATATGAGTTGAGCTAAGACGGTCACCAACCCTAACCTGAAAAGAGCAGGGTGAGAGCATGAAAGTCAGAAGGGGACCACGTAAGCCCCATTCATAAAATGTTGAGAGGATATGATGGTGCCATGTGGTATCATATGCCTTCCGGATATCAAAGAAGACTGTGAAAAGATGTTCACAGTGAGTAAAAGCTGCATGGATAGCCTTCTCCAAAAACACTTTATTCTCAATAGTGGAACAGCCCTGATTGAAGCCCCCTTGTTGTGGGAACAGGAGACCTCGATCGTCCAGTATCAACATACACCGGAGACTCACCATATGTTCAAGGAGTTTGCATAGAACATTGGTGAGGCTGATAGGGCGGTAACCGTCAACCTCCAGAAAATCTGCACCTCGTTTCATCACTGGGATCATGACACTTTCCCACCATTGATATGGAAAAACAACAACCTTCCAAAGTCAATTGAAAAGGTTGAGTAACTGGTGTTGAAAGTCTGCTAAGAGGTGACGGATGAACTGGTTTTGAATACGATCTAGTCTTGGAGAGGCATTGGGGGATGCAGCAAGAGCAGTCTTGAACTCCCACTCACAAAATGAGCCATTATACAGTTTCCTCCGATGCATGTGGAATGACAACTGCCTCTGCACAACCCACTCTTTGAGGGTGCAGAACTCCGCACTTTAGGTTGCAGTCACAGAGCAATGTCCATTATGCTCTGCCATGTGCTCAGGAATAACTGTCGGGTCAGTATAGAGAAGACCTTGCATTTTGAGAGATGTGTTTACTGTTGGTGGGCAGTACCCAAAAAGGCACCATACTTGCGACCACACTCGAGAAGGGGAGGCATGAGAACTGATGGTGGCTATGTATCTCTCCAACAGTCCTGCTTACTCTGTTGGATCAGTCTCTGAGCTTGGGCCCCGAGCTGTTAAAGGGAATCAGGTACTCTATGATGGGGTGGCACTTGAGCACTCGCCTACTGCCCTGAATGGCCTCAGTGATCACCTGTGTCCATTAAGGCATGGACTTGCACCAAAGTGAGCCAGTGATGGTCGGAAAAGTTCCCTTGGTGGCAGAAACTATGGCAGCAGTCACCTATTGAACTGCCATATTTATGTCAGCTGGTACTTGAGCAGGAACCACAACAGCCGGGGTGTAAGCCTGCCAATCAGCTCTATGGAGAGACCACGGCAGGGGGTCTGCAGGTTGAAAATGCAGGAATGACAGGACGGGAAAATGGTCACTACCACATAGGTCACCCTGGACCCTCCAACTAAGATGTGTGATAAAGCTTGGGTTACATACAGACACAGCAATGGAAGAGTAAGTGCCATACGTTACACTCAAATGTGTGGGAGCACCAGTGCTCAGAAGGCAAATGTTCTGCAGTGCCAGCAAAGTTTCAACATCCCTACCATGGCCTGAAGCCTGGGTACCATGCCACAAAGTGTGGTGAGCATTGAAGTCCCCCAAAAGGAGGAATGATAGAGGAAGTTGTGCAATCAAGGCAGTGAGGTCAGTGGGAGAGGCAACCTCACCTAGGGGGAGGTAAAGAAAACAGACATTAATGTCGTGCAATGCCCAGATTCTGACTGCCACTGCCTCAAGGGATATGTGGAGAGGAATGGGGGCACTGGGGACAGTGGCAAGGACGTAGACACTGACGTCTCCAGATACAGTATCTTAGTCAGCACGATTCATGAAATATACCCAACGGCTGCAAAGAGCAAGATCCGCCGGGCAGGAAACCAGGTTTCCTGTAGGGCTAGATGAAACATAAGAAAGCAGCTTAATAATTGTTGCAGCTCAGCCAGATGTTGGAAAAAACCACTGCAATACCACTGAAAAATGACGCATTGTGCTGAAAGACCATGCTCTTAGGAATGAGTGTATTATTTTACTGGATCACCTCTTACCATGTGATCTGAACCAACAGAATCTAGGACCATTGGCTCTATGGATCCATTGAGGGCCAGATATCCTCAGCAAATGCAAGGATCTCCACATTATCTTCAGTATCAGAAGAAGAAGATGGTGGCACTGGAGCCACCAATGGTAAAAGTTTTCATCTGTTACTTCTTCATTTTCCTGTCCTTTCGCAGACTTTTTGGTGTTATGGACTGGGAGGGATTCTCTGAAGTGGCTTCAGAGACCGATGAAGATCTGGTAGCCCTCAACCACACACTTGTGGATCCTTCAGCCAGGGGCTGGAATCATCTGTTGTAGTTTCTGGAGCCTCAGATGGGAGAGTCCCTGACGAGAGGAGTCAGAGGAAGCTGTTGCTTCTCCGACTGTGGGGTGAGGACTGATGCCCCCAATTGGGGGCAGAAATTGCTCCCACAGGATGTATTGGGGGGAGCAATGGATGAGGAATGGCCCTCACCCATTAAGGGGGCAGTGTGAGATTGATGGCTCATTGGGCCCACAGCTGGACATTTGTGATGTCATAGTCCCCAAGGAGATCAGTAACAAGGTGACTGCGGCAAATGAAATTGTCATACAAAAGGGGTCAAGACGCTCGTGCTTTTTCTGTGCCTGGGTACATGTCAACGTATCCAGGGTTTTATTCTGCATTATGTTTCTTTCCTTATGCAAGATGGGACAGACCGACGAGCAAGGCGGACGATACTTCCCACATTTCACACAAACAGGAAGTGGGGTACATGGAGCGTCTGGATGTGCTGGCCGCCTGCAATTCCTGCGTGTTGGGCTGGAAGTGTATCGGGAGAACGTGTGTCCAACTTCCAGTACTTGAAACATCACATATTGGGAGGGACATATGGCCTGACATCACACTGGTATTTCATTACCTTGACCTCAGGCAGTGTATCACCTTCGAAGACCAGGATAACAGCACTGATGGCAAGCCTGCAATCTTTCAAAATCAGAATTTTATTTTCTCACACATACAATTTAAATCGGTCCTCTACACACATGTGGGATGAAGTGGACACCTTGGCACTGTAAGTTTGTGCACAGAGTCATCAGCAGACTGTGACAGGACATCACAGTGGTAAATTAGACCCTGGACCATGTTGAGTGTGTTGTGGGGTGTGATACCCATGGGACCATCACTCAGGTTGTTGCAGGCAAGTACAGTAGAACCCTGTTTTCAAGGGACTTGATGAAAATGGTGTAAAATGTGGAAAAACGTAAAATGCAGGAAATAATTTTTAAACAGTAAAATATGCTTACTGTCTCACCCTTGAATTTTTGTATTTTATTTGTGATATATGTACATGATAGGCATCAAAATACTTACAAGGGAGTTTGTTTATTACATAATAAAGGTTATCTGAATTTTGTACTATTTTAAGTGTTGGGTGGAAATGGAACTAGTAACCTTATGGAAAGTAGAAATTTTTGACATAATTTCTTTCTTCATAATCTACGTTGTCAGCAAGCCTTAAACTGACATTCATTATCTACATAGTGAAACTGCACAAGTTCCACACTTTTTGTATTTTTTGATGTGACACACAATGATATTAGAGAATTTATATTGGCATCTCACACTATAATCGTGTTTTTGAGATTATAACATAACATGTCCCCTTCAGTGTGCGGAAAAAACACACACAACAAACTATCAGTCTCATCATTTAAAAACTTCAGAAGAAATACTTGGATACATATTTGTATTTCACAATAACAATAAATTCTCAAAAAGCATCACATAAAGTATGAAAAACTACCAGTTTGACAGGACCAAACAAAAATGGCGTAAATGGTGGAAAAACATAAAATCTGGGAATGTAAAAGTGGGGTTTTACTGTAATGCCTTTGACAGGACAGGGAATGCCATTTGTATTAAAACAGCCCCGCTGCTCATCTTTGAGAATGATGCTATCTCACCAAACTTATCTTCGAGTTGTTCTATGAAGAATTGTGGCTTTGTTGACTGGAAGGAATCTCCATCAGTATGTGTGCAGACAAGGTACTGGGGAGAGTCAGGCTCTGATCGGTCAAACGCCCTACATTCTGTCCATGGTATAGCCAGGGAAGGGAATGACTAGGGGGTCATATGTTGCTGTATTAAACTCTGTCTCTCCACGATAGGATGTGGAAATTTTGCTCCACCAATGCTATTCTTAGCTTGTTTCATTGTGGTGTCATGAGCAGCTAGAGAAGTAAAAGTCCAGAGCCATGCTTGCCTGGGTAAGCCAGATACAACTGAGGTGCGACATTCCCCAGAGGTTGCTCACTAGCAACTGTTCCACCTCAACAGCCAAGCACATCCTCGACACGTAGCACAGTTTGAGATTGAGGATTTTTTAATACAGGTTTTTCCTGTCCTCGTGACCCGGACTCAAGATCCACGGACTCTGTAATGCACAATGTTCCACCATCATGCCTTACGGTGATCGCTGAGGCACTCATGGAGCTTACAGTATTGTAGTGAAACAAGCAAAAATTGTGGGTTCCACTGGGTACAGGATCGTGAAAGGAAAGGATGTCGTGGGGGGGGGGGGGGGGAAGAAAGGGCAGTTATTGTTTTTTAAAAGGTTGGATTTAGTTATGACTCAGTCATATACAGTGCGCGGGATTTTCAATCTTTTACGTAGATCGCACAATGCACAGCTGATGAATGCTGGATGTGTCACAGCCATTAACTATGCAGCAAAGAAGATGGAGTAAAACGTCACGGAGAAAGGAAAAATCCAGGGAAAATTAAAAACAATACTTGTTTATAAAAAGACAAATAAAAACTTTTTAGTTACACAAATATATGTAGAAAGTTGATGTCTAAGGGACATTTTAAAATAGTTGGATGTGAATATTGTGAATTATTGTATTTATGGTATTTCAAATAGAGTTTGTTGTGAAAGTAAACATTCTGTTCACGTCTCTTTATTTTAAAAATAATCAAAATAATAAATTATTACAAGAAGAACCCATTTTACATGAAGAAGTTTGGATTATGTCAAAGTCTATGATGCCTAAATACTGTGTGGTTACAAGATTTCCAAAGAAGATTTTATACGGCGACCAAATTATTTAAAATACGTCTACTTTATATATATAATATTAAGATGAAAAATTCCTAGCAGGAAAAATTATATATAAAAAATAGATGAAGATTACTCACCAGGCGAAGGAGCACAGGTGTGACAGCATCACAAATAAATAAATATACACACACACACACACACACACACACACACACACACACACACACAAGCTTTCACAACCCAGTTGCTTCTTCAGGGAAGGAGAGGGAAAAGGAAATGAGGGTTTTAAGGAAGGGGGTAAGGAGCCATTCCAATCCCGGGAGAGGAAAGACTTACCTTGGGGGAAGAAAAGGAAGGTGAACAAATTACACACTCATACATTCACACAGACGCAAACACACCTAGGCAGACGTACTATAGAAACCAAAGAAGTGGTCTATAGAAGTCTTTCCTGTCCCGGGATTGGAATGATTCCTTACCCCCTTCCTTAAAACCCTCACATTTCCTTTTCCCTCATCATTTCCTTTTCCCTCTCCTTTCCTTCTGCCTGACGAAGCAGCTAGGCTGCGAAAGCTAGCGTTTGTGTGTGTGTGTGTGTGTGTGTGTGTGTGTGTGTGTGTTTTATTTGTGCTGCTATCACCACCTGTGTTCCTTCGCCTGGTGAGTAATCTTCGTCTATATAGAAAAGAGATGACTTACCAAAAGGACTGGCTCGTCGATAGATACGAATAAAATCACACACAAGCACACAGACAAGCTTTCGCAACCATTGCTCGCTTCTTCAGGATAAGAGGAAAAAAGGGGAGGAGAAAGGGAAGGATATGGGTCTTAAGGAAGTGGAAAAGGAGTCATTCCAATCCTAGGAGTGGAAGGACTTACCTTAGGGGAAAAAAAGGAAGGTAAACAAACACACACACACTCACACATATCGAAATGCAAACACACCTAGACAGACATTTGTAAAAAGCAAAGAAGTTGGACAGAGATACCACTTGAGGCAGAGGCTCTGTCCACAGCACCGAGGCAAAGATGCTAAAGATGGTGGGCGGGAATTTGAATTAGCAGAGACTGCGACCAGGTGGGCAACGGAAGGAGAGAATAAGTTGAAGGGCAAGTTCCCATCTCCGGAGTTCTGAAAGGTTGGTGTCGGTGGGAAGTATCCATGTCAGTTGGTAAATCATGTGGGTGCTATCGCAAGTGGCTCTGCCCTTGATCGTGTACACCTTCCGGGTTACTGCCCTATGCACCCTTCCACCACCACTTACTCCTGTCCAGTAACCCGGAAGGTGTACACGATCAAGGGCAGAGCCACTTGCGATTGACATACCCTGTGATTTACCAACTGACATGAATGCACTGTGCAGCGTTCTATGTGGGAATGACCAGCAACAAACTGTCCATTCGCATGAACGGTCACAGGCAGACAGTGTTTGTTGGTAATGAGAATCACCCTGTGGCTAAACATGCCTTGGTGCACGGCCAGCACATCTTGGCGCAGTGTTACACCGTACGGGTTATCTGGATACTTCCCACCGACACCAACCTTTCAGAACTCCGGACATGGGAACTTGCCCTTCAGCTTATTCTCTCCTCCCATTGCCCACCTGGTCTCAATCTCCGCTAATTCAAATTCCCGCCCACCATCTTTAGCATCTTTGCCTCGGTTCTGTGGACAGTGCCTCTGCCTCAAGTGGTATCTCTGTCCAACATCTTTGCTTTTTACAAATGTCTGTCTAGGTGTGTTTGCATTTCGATATGTGTGAGTGTGTATTTGTTTACCTTCCTTTTTTCCCCTAAGGTGTGACAGCAGCACAAATAAATAGAACACACACACACACACACACACACACCCACACACACACACACACACACACACACACACACACAAACGCTAGCTTTTGCAGCCTAGCTGCTTCATCAGGCAGAAGGGAAGGAGAGGGAAAAGGAAATGATGAGGGTTTTAAGGAAGGGGGTAAGGAGTCATTCCAATCCCGGGACAGGAAAGACTTACCTTGGGGGAAGAAAAGGAAGGTGAACAAATACACACACACCCATACAATTACACAGACGCAAGCACACCTAGGCAGACATACTATAGAAACCAAAGAAGTCTTTCCTCTCCCAGGATTGGAATGGCACCTTACCTCCTTCCTTAAAACCCTCATCATTTCCTTTTCCCTCTCCTTCCCTTCTGCCTGAAGAAGCAACTGGGTTGCAAAACCTTGCGTTTGTGTGTGTGTGTGTGTGTGTGTGTGTGTGTGTGTGTGTGTTCATTTATTTATTTGTCATGCTGTCACACCTGTGCTCCTTTGCCTGGTGAGTAATTTTCGTAGAAAACCCAAAGGACAGGCTCGTCGACAGACACAAATAACACACACATACAAGCTTTCGCAACCGTTGGTCGCTTCTTCAGGAAAAGAGGAAGAAAGGAGAGGAGAAACCGAAGGATGTGGGTAAGTAAACGATCTCTATTTTTTTACATATTTTTCCCACCAGAAAGGTTTCCTTCTATAATATTCATTATATCAATATCTGTGTTTATAAAAGCATTAGACAACGTTTTGGAAAGTGAACTTACGAAGGAATTAGTTATTTATGTGGATGATATTTTGTTAGTCTCAAAAACATAGGAGGAACATTGTTCTCTGTTAACAAGAACATTAGAAATTTTTTTTAGACAAAGGAGTCACGATTAAATTATTGAAATCATTTTTTTGGTAGAGATGAATTAAAATTTTTAGAACACCTAGTAAGAGTAAAAGGAATTAGACCAGATCCAGAGAGAATAAGAGCCATAGAGGAATGTCCCAAACCGAGAAATGTAAAACAATTATGCTCATTTCTCGGATTAGTGCATTATTGCAGGAGATACATGAAGGGGCAGTCATTAAATGATCCCACATTATTAAATTTATTAAAGAAAAATGTATGTTGGAAATGGGATGAGGAGAAATCTACACAATTTTTAAATATTAAGAGAGTTTTAGTAAGTACGGGTATATTGCATCATCCAAGAATGCAACAGATTTTCAAACTATCTGATTATGGGATAGCAGCAGAGTTATTTCAAGGAGAATGGAATCCAAATGATGGGGAACACAGAACAATAGTTTTTGCTAGTAGAAGTCTTAGCAAACATGAATTAAATTACACTCCTACTGAAAAGGAATTATTGGCAGTAGTATGGAGTTTTAAAAAATTTCAAAATTTATTATGCAGAGTTCCTGTTATTGTTTGCATGGACCATCAGGCATTGTCTTCCCTAATGGAAAGTCGTTTACTGCACAATAGGCTGTTGCGCTGGGCAATTTTCCTTCAACAATATCAAATTGAGATGAAGTATACAAAAGGAACACAGAATATTGTTCCAGATGCTTTGTTGAGACTGCCTTTAGGCATGCAGAATTTAGAAAGATCAGAAGGATCAGGAGTTACATTTGCAGTAAATTTTCTAAAAACTTCATGTACAAAAGAGGAAATAAAGATGTTAGTATCGGAGATACAATCAGGTGTAGAAGGGGATGAAAATCTAAGTGATAAGTCCAGAGCTTGTAGAGAAAACGTAGAAATAGTGGAAGGAAATTAGATGTGGAGGTTACTCCAAAATATCCTTTTTTGGAAACTGACAAACCAATCTTCAAACTGGAGATTGTGTAAACCCTAAGCTTCCAATATATATTTGTCCTTGAATGTTGGGGGAAATATATTAAACTTTACCCGGTAAAGGTAGCAAAAACAGCTACTGTGATAAAATGTATCACTAAATATTGTACAGAAATAGGTAGGCCAAAAAGAATATTGACAGATAATGGTTGACAGTTTACTAGTAGAGAGTTTAAGAAATTTATGGCTTGGGAAGGCATTAAAAATATTACGATATCTAAATATTATCCACATGCAAATCCATGTGAAAGAGTAATGAAAGAAATTAATAGGTTATTTAAGATATTATGTAATGAAAACATATAGCATGGGCTACCATGATAGAATAATTTCAGACTATTCTTAATTAATTACCTCATTTGTCAATAGTACTACCACCTATTGAGTAATGAATAAAGTATTTATAGGTGAACCATTGCTAAACTGTTTCAGTTGGCCACCACAAGCAGATGGTAGAGAAATAGAGGTACATGAACATGTAGGTAAAGCACTAAAAAGAGTTCTGATCAAAGACCAGAACATATAAATAAACATGCTGTAGAACCGATTTCAAGATAGGGGAGTTAGTTCTAATTAAAAATGTTAAACAGAGTACAAATTTAAAGAAGGTAACAAGTAAATTTTTTCCTTTATATGAAGGTCCATACAAGATATAACACATCCAAAAGAATTATTTTTGGAGAACCAAATACAAACTGCAAAAAAGGTTTATACAATATGAATACATTAAAAAGATTTAAATCCACAGACAAAGTAATGTTCTAAGTTACTGTCAGATAAACTTGTCAATAATTGACACTGATCCAATATGATCACACAAAAGCAATGGAAAACTTTGCATAAAAATATTTGTTTTTCTACTTTTTTTAGTAATGATATAGACTGAATCTTTTATAAAGGTTTTATAGGGGGTAATTATTATTATTATTTTAGCTTTCATTAAAATCTTAGTCTTAGTTTAGGGATGGTTTATATATTTTTTAGGGGTGGGTAAAATTTAGTGGTATTGATAGTATCACTAAACTAAGAGTAAGATACAATAATCTATGCACTGACCCACAGACACGAACACATTATAAACGAAAGTGCCAACAAAACACAAAAATATATACATACATAAAAAGGAATTGAAGATAATGTGGTGACGTACCAAGTTAAAAATTAGTATGTTACGCATGTCACAGTTTTTAAGGAGGAAGAGTCTGGGAGGTCAGGTAGAAATACCAGACCAGAGTAATAGGGAGGAATATGACATGCTCACATAAAATTATTGTATCTCAAAAACAAGACACTGGAACATTCTTAACAGTAGTAAATAAATAAATGAAGTTGATAGAAAGGGGAATCTGATAAATAAATAGAGACAACATATTGTAAGTACATATAGGTATTATTTAAAATAATTTGGTGAATTTGGAAGTGGTACTTATTTATGAAGAGGTGAATTTGTGATAGGTGGCTTGAGTCTTTTATGTGGTAGTATTATTATTGGAATAGGTGGACCCGTATTAAGGGATGGTCGGTCTAGTCCATGAACAGGCAGAACCAACAGAGGACTGTACTGTTCCATTTTTTTAACAGACGTAGCCCAGAGGTGACTGTTCTGATGATTCTTTGTACGTTTATAAGAAGAGGACCACACACAATTATATCATGTAAGGAAAAAATGGATTTTATGTCCCAAATACTCACCCAAAGGAGTGGTGTACCAAGTAGATATTTATCAAACCAAGTTCACTATTTCTTACAATATCTGTTCTGTTATTTGTTTGTAATGCAGTGTGAGTTGCTGAATGAAATACACATTCAGTAAACTTTGATGATAGTTTAGTCCCCCTTAAACACCCCAACAACAACAACAAACTTTGATGATGGGATACTCATATAATTTACTTTATCAGAGATAGTTAAAGACACATTCATGATTCAAAAATATGAAAGTAATTTATTTTTTAATTATTTTTTGGGTTGGGAAAAAAAGGCCACATAAAAATGATACAATATATTACCCAAAATCTCTCTTGTTCAATATTATTTACTATTTTTTAAAAAGTTAATGTACTAAAAAAATTATGTGTATTTATTAATACAATTTGTTCATGGCAGGGAGCGATCTTATAAATGTATTTTGTAAATAATGAAATGCCACGATCACAGTATTTCTTCTTTATTTATGAGAGACGACCAGTTTCGATGTACACAGACATCATCTTCTGGTCTCTAACGGTGAACATAAAATGTATGGTTAAAAAACACTAACAAAGGAACATGCTATATAACTGTATGTATAGGTAATCAAATGTCAACAGTTTACATCTCATACATGCACTAAATAGTAAGATTACTACATAAATACATATTGTAGCCAGTATTAGTGGGTTCTCACACATTAAAATTAGCCATTTGGTTGTCAGATATAAAACTCGTAGAGTCATATATAAATAAAGAGCCACCATACTGTACTGTTGTGAGTGACAAGAAGCTACTAACAGGCGGCGTTGTGATCACTATAATGTTACCTTAACATGCCATTAGAGTCCTACAAATGTTATCAATTGTCGACAATAAAATTTAAAATTGCAGGAGTATCTACTGAGGTTTCGTCCGTTAACATAAAATTTTAATTTACCCATAACCAAGAAAAGGTTTCGTTATTTAAAATTACGATAAACTGAAGAATAAAAACAGTACCCAGCACATTTGTAAGATACAGCATGTATAAAATCTACCACTGTGAAACCACAGTATAAAATTTGAGATTGCAGGTGTAACTGCCAGGGATCGTCAATTCACATCTGTTACATCATGGTCCGATTTACATACAGCCAGAAACAAAGTCACACCATTCAAAAAATCATGACAAGCTGATTGATGAAAACAGCACACAGCACAATAATAACATACAGCACACCGTACACAGTACGATTACAAAACACACCACATATTGTATTTAGCACTATGAAAGAACAGTATATAAAGTTTAGCAACTATCTCGTTTCTACATAAAATTTCATAATTTCTTTAATTGGGGTGGATATACAGATTGTCATTACAGTCATACACATTATATAACAGTACAAAGAGAAGCTAGGGTGTAAGGGTTTACATACATTGTAATATCATAGCTTGTGGTATAAGTTGCGACTCTAATAATTGTCAGACGTTTCCATCTATGTTCTCTCTCTCTCTCTCTCTCTCTCTCTCTCTCTCTCTCTCTCTCTCTCTATAGGGGGAAACTTTCCCGGTGGGATAAACAAAAATAAAAAAATAGAAAAGAGATGACTTACCAAAAGGACCGGCTCGTCGATAGAAACAAATAAAATAAAATAAAATTAGACACAAACACACATACAAGCTTTCGCAGCCTAGCTGCTTCGTCAGGCAGAAGGGAAGGAGAGGGAAAAGGAAATGATGAGGGTTTTAAGGGAGTGGATAAGGAGTCATTCCAATCCCGGGACAGGAAACACTTACCTTGGGGAGAAAAAAGGAGGGTAAATAAATACACACACACCCACACATTTACACAGACGCAAGTACACTTAGGCAGACATACTGTAGCAGACATACTGTAGGTATGTCTGCCTAAGTGTACTTGCGTCTGTGTAAATGTGTGGGTGTGTGTATATTTATTTACCCTCCTTTTTTCTCCCCAAGGTAAGTCTTTCCTGTCCCGGGATTGGAATGACTCCTTATCCACTCCCTTAAAACCCTCATTATTTCCTTTTCCCTCTCCTTCCCTTCTGCCTGACGGAGCAGCTAGGCTGCGAAAGTTGGATGTGTGTAATTTTATTTTATTTTATTTGTTTCTATCGACGAGCCAGTCCTTTATATATATATATATATATATATATATATATATATATATATATCACAAAAATAAAAATAGAAAAGAGATGACTTACCAAAAAGACCGGCTCGTCGAGAGAAACAAATAAAATCACACACAAACACACATACAAGCTTTCGCAACCACTGGCAGCTTCTTCAGGAAAAAGAGGAAAAAAGGGGAGGAAAAGGGAAGGATATGGGTTTTAAGGAAGTGGAAAAGGAGTC